>JAECXG010000822.1:43982500-45232500 GCA_018152135.1 Drosophila paulistorum
TTATTTGTAGACCAACTAAAGACTCAACGGGCTAAACAAGTTGAAGCAATTTAATTATCTTGCATTATTGCAGCTAGGGTTTCCATTCGACTATCTCTACTTTAGCAGGCCAATTATTATCTGACTTGGTAAACTTGGGGAAACTTTGCAGGGCAAACAAAATGCGCGACAAATTAAACAAAAGCCTGGAGCCCAGGGCCAAGTCAGCTTCAGTTTAGCTGGATAACGAAAGGACTTCTTTCAATTTATCTGACTCGCATGTACATGCGAGCAGCTCTTCCTGCTAGTCCTGTTAGTCCTTTTGCCTCCTTCTTTCGTTTCCTTGCCATTGTTTGTTGGGCTCCGCCCTCCCCCTGCTCAACCAAATGGTTGACAAGATATTCGCATCTTTTGTAAAGTTTATTTGCTGTTAACTCTTGGCCATTAGCTGAAGCTACAAGCTTGTATATCGTTTGCCTAATGATATTGTGCGGTGTAGAAAGCCCTTAGGGCTCTATACATACACACATATACAGAGATACATATATGTATGTATAAAACAACGTCAACTTACTTACACAACTGGCATATGTATGCAAAGGAGCAACAATTCCTGGGGTTTTGTCGATGATTGATTATACATTTTGGAGGACATAAATTAATAGCTTTAATTAAGCGAAAATTGTGTTGATATGTAAAAGATATAAATGTAATCCATCAGCTGACTAAAGTGGGAATTATTATTAGGAATAATCAATAGAATTAAGTACCTACTATATATTATAAATAATTATTGTTTATTAGACTAGCCAAAGATGATATACGCATAAAGAGAGAAGCAATCGGGAGAAGATGAAAAGGAGAGATTCTACTCTAGTATTTTATAGATTTTTAATGCACAATACAAAGTTTATGATAACCATTGTTTGTGATGATTAATGGGGTGTGTGTGTGTGTGTGTGCGAATGTGTGTGTGTATGGGTATTTATAAGTCATTGGTTCGCTGTTTGTCCTTTAACGATTCAATGAGCTCTAAAACGGCTTTATTGATTTTGTGTTAATATCGCACAAGGCACTTGGCTTGAGGATGCCCCTGTTACTAGGTACTAGGGCAATGGGTAAAAAAGAGAAAGAGAGAATGGAAAAAGAGAGTGACAGAGAGAAAGTGAGAGAAAGCAAACGATTATAAATATTTATATGCATAATTCAAACCGCAGAGAAATGCGATAGGATCCAAAGGAGGGGAACAGCAACAACAACAACATTTTGCGAGTCAATAAACTAATACGTTGGCTTTAACAAAATGAAAACAAATTATAGCCAAAGTCAGCTATTTACAATTTTTTCACAATTTCAAGCCGATATTTATGGAATTAATTCCAAGAAATGAAAAATGTTAATAGATTGAGTGAGATATATTCTAACAAGTAGGCAAAATCTAAATAAAATCTTAGGTGAAATAAGATTTTTTGCCCGAAAGGAGGCAACGACTTTTTTAGGTGTTTTACATAATTCACCTCTATTGGTATAATAAAGTTTTTTATTTGTATTGCCTGTTTTTTTAGAATTCTTTAATGATTTCATTATAAACATACTTAGATTTTAAATAGATGCAGCTATTAGTTTTTATTATTAAATTCGCTCAAAAGTAGGCAATGCTATAAAAGTAGGCAATATTTAAATAACTTAAAGATACGTTATAAATTTCCTTTGTAGTTAGACATTAGCTAACTATTTCCATCCATTCTATGCAAATGCAAATTTTAACAAATTGCACTTCTTACGCATTATAGAATGTCGACTCACATGTGTAGAGTGTCGCATTGGATGTATCTACAATAAAACTTTTATTGGACTGTATAACAGATTTGAAAAAAAAAAAAAGGAAAAAACGCAGAGAGAAAAATTGAAAAATTCGTTTACTTTAAATCAGTTGAAGATGAAAGTTTTTCTCATTTCTTTCTGCACAACAATGAGAATTTTTTACGATTGGCTCGTAAATGTATCTGCGTTTGCCAACTAGGGGGCAGAGAGTCATATAAGTGTAACTGAGTGTGCGTAAGGATATGTGCGTGTGTGTGTGTGTGTGTGTCTCTGTGGGGGGGTTGGCATTGTGTGAATAGCGAGAACATGTTTGCCTTTCGAACATACCATATCCCAACTGTTCGTCTTCATGCATCAGTCACTTTGCTAACTCACTTTTCATGCAGCAGCTACAGCAGCCGCGTTCCTTCACCTACTCCAACTTCTGTACTTTACCCCTCGATTCGCCATTCCTGTCACCCACATTGCCCCTTAAAACATTTGCACGCACATTGTCATTGTTTATTATGCCAATTTTTGCTTGAAGCTGGTAAAAAACCAGCAACTGGGACAAGGCATTGGAAACATTGACAGATTTCTGTTCGGTTATTCTTTTTTGGTGGAAAATACGAAAATGATGTTCTCTGTCTGTGGGCCAATTTGAAATGCAAAAAGAAAAGAAAACAGAAAGTGAGGTGAGGTGGGGGGTAAAAATTCAATATTACAACTTTGGCTCCTTCAGTGGCAAAGCGTTGAATGAAATGCCTTCAAGCATCTAGTGAAATACACGCCATAAAGGAGAGAGAAAATGCAAATTTGCAAAAAAAAAAAAAAAAAGCTTTTGGTGAATTTTTATCTAAAGTTGCCTGACTTAGAATCTGATATGAGACGGAAACACACACACACACACACACACACAGTGACACATATTTCATTCCATATGTCAGTTCCCATTGCTAGATGGTTCTTTCAGTGATTTTTATGTCAAGATTTATGCTGGCTTCTCCGTGGTCCTTTGCTCTCTCCATCTCTCTTTCTCTCTCTCCGTCTCTTTTACTCTTTCTCTCTGTCTCCGTTTCTGTCTCTTTCTCTTACTCTTTGGTTCAAATGCAGTTGGCCAACTTTGCATATCGGTTCGAAAAAGCCACAACAGCTGCAATTGCTGAAAAACCAAACAAACGTCAATGGGAAGTTTTGTATACGGCTCAGTTTCATTGTCAGCCCTTGTCTCTGGATCAGGGTTTGGGTTTGGAGTCCTGTCTCTTGCCATAAATCAAGTTTATTTTCCATTCTCTTGGCTCCCGTGTAAAATAAAAGCCAAAAAGAAAGTTCACGATTGAATAAATATTGAAAGAGCAGCAACGGCAGCAGGCAAAAAAACTTTCTCTTCTCGTAAAAGAAGAAAAGTGGAAAAACAAACTTGCTTAAACATATTTCATTGAAATGTAAACGCGCGCAGTGATTATCCTGCCCCTCCCTAGCTTCAGGCACACCACACCCACTACATACACACAGACAATCAACAACAACAGCAACAACAAGGACAACACGTGTCGAGAAAGTGCGATATATTCAAATCACTTGTTATGGCATTTAAAGTGAGCAACTCGAACAGACACATTGTGGTAGGGGGTAGGAGAGGGAGCGGGAAAAGGCACAGAGTGGTGCCAAGTTGACAGGAAGCAAACGGAAAGATATACTGAACATTGGTATGGCCATTTGCTAATTACAAGTCAAGTTGAATAAAAATTTATTCAAAGCACTTTAACCGAAATACTCTATAGCAACCAATTTAATTGCTATAATTTAAGACAAATGGTTTATAAATAATTTCATAGAAAAAGTTTATTTAATAATTAGTTATATACTCATTTGAATTTGAAACTTTTTAAACACTATAAAGTAGCTATAATTTTTCAAGGCTATAATCAAGGATCTTTCACTTAAAAGCTGCAAACTTTAGAATATTCTATAAAGCAAACTAAAGCTGGCCCTTTAACATATGTATGTAATAACATAAGTATATCCAGCAGTTGTTTTTCAAATTTTCATAATGTTAGAGAAATTTTTTTATAAGCATTTCGTGATTTATTTGTAGTAGCTTTAGTCTGAATTATTTTAGAAAAACTGCTCTCAACTACAGATGTTAATATAATGTATAGAATGGTACACCAAAATTATGTTTTAATTCGAAAAAACCTTCTAATCTCACAGCAGTGTTAGGTTCTCTTTATGTGAAACAGAGTTCTAAAGACTTATTATTAGATATCCGATACGATTCTCAAAATACATTTAAGAATGTACTTACATGTATGTTGTATTCCTCTATTGCGAAAATAACACGACACTTAGTTTTGATCCCAGTTCATAAAATGTATTGAGTACATGTAATTTTTAATAATTTTTAAAAACATATTTAACCAAAGCCATAGTTCTGCCTGATGACATAGACCAACAAAACCGGAGGTAACCGAAAACCAAAGAAAATCTCAGCATTTTGAAAACGAATTTGGCTTCACCAAATCAGATGCACTAAAGAAAATACAATACAAGTGTACCTTTGTACCAAACAACTAACCTAGCATATGACTAGAATTACAATCTGCCACACTCGGTGTGGGAAAAACACTTGTAATTCTAAACTAACCCAAAAGATCACAACGACAGGATGTCAAGTGTCCGACGCCGTGCCCAAAATAATAATTTTTCAACTCCCAAATACGTGGGTGTGAGTCTAAAACAAGATCTTCTAAGAACAATTGTTACCTCCTAGAGCCTAAGATAAACCTATATAAACTCCGTACTTTTGTAAATAGAATTATTTAATCAAAAGTATCCGTCGGATATCCTTGTAACACTTTGTATTTGAATGAAAAATTACTATGAAAAATTTGTTTAAGAAAATGTTTGTAGAAATGTTTTTCTTTTAAGAAAAAAGGTTTACAAATTAGCCAAGCAACCTAAGAAAAAAGTTGGATATCTACTTTTAAATTATATATGAAGATTTATGATAATTTAAATCACTCTAAATTTTGATACGACAACTGCTTAAATACCAAAAATCGTGATTAAGTTATGACTTTGGCCCAATTTAGGGAATTGTAAGCTGCAGCTTTGTTTAAGGTGTGTTCTTAAGAGTTTGTAATTCCATTATTTGTACTGATTTGATATAACCAGTTCCATTGGGTGTACTATATACATACATAGAAAATGTTTAATGTAGGTAGGTAGATACTATGTGAGTGCTTTTAATAAGATAAATGAAAGTGTTGCCCCAGTGGCAGATACCAGCAGCAGCAGCAGGAGCACTTTTAGCGTGTCACCTGTCTCCCTTCAATCCAACTATTCACCTTAGACCCCAGTGTGTGTGTATGTGCGTGTATCATTTATAATGACCCAAGTGAACAACAGGCAAACAAGTTACTAAAACTTTACAAAGTGCTTTTTCTCTTGCTCTGTTTTTGTCCCGATTTTAGCTAACATTTGGGGCAAAACATTTTTAGTCTAAGCATTCTACAATTAGAGGAAGATGGAAAGTCAAGATGAGCCACAACTGTATGTCTGTATCTGTGGGTGTGTCTATGTCATTTGCGTATCACATGGCTCATTATGCCATGGGAAAATGAAATTGAAATTGGATTGCATCGACTTTAGCCAAGAGAAGGAGCAACAAGCTCATGCTCAAGCTGAAGCCGGATTGAGAAAACTTCTGTTTGATTACGTACTTATTTCATATCTAGTTTTTCAATATTTTCCATTAGAATTTTTCTTTTGCTTCTTTTCACCGTTTGGTTTTCATTTACATTTTCTTCCTTTTTCATCTCTCTCTCACACACTCCTTTTCTCTCTCTCTCTCTCTCTTTGGTTTTTTTAGCTGTCGTCTGCAGAAACATTTTCCATTTCCATGTCGATGTCGTTGCCTTTGCTGGATGTGGTTGGATGTCGATGCCGACACTTGGGATTTGTTTACATAGCCTGATTGCAATTGAAACGGCTGTTAACGATTCTCTTAAAGTTGGAGATTTCTACTACCCATCTGCATACTTACTTACAGATTACATCGATTTTTTAATTCAATTTGTTAGCTAAATGAATCATCACTAAAAGTTCAATGATCTGCATTAAATAAATGGTAAACTTTAACTGATTGACTTTGCCAAGCAAAATCTTTGCAAAATCTTATCGATTGTGTAGAAACTTTGAGCCAGTCAACTTCGTTTCTTTTGGTAAGGTCAAATATCTGAAAGTTGAACAATATCGATTTATAGTCGCTTGTGTGTGTTAGTGTGTGTGTGTATATTTTGTCAAGTCCATTCAACCAGGCGTCGCGCCCTTTTCACACTTTGCTGACTTTAAGTGCCCATTTCGTTCCCTGAGCTCATCTCACTCTGCAGTTCGCACTCCTCACTCCTCCCTCCCTTTGGTGTGTGTCCAGTAATTGCATGGCCAGGACTGTTATTATGTGCTAAAAGTGTTTTGGGGGCTAGCTGGTGGAAATTGGCAAGCAACCAGAGACAGAGAGCCAAAGCCAGAGCCCCACATTAACATTATAAATTGTGCTCTATAGATATATAGAGATAGTGGCACTTACTAAGTTACTTAGTCAACTGCATGATATCCTTTAATTGATATTAAGAGCAATCGCCGACTGTAAAGCATACTTCAAGGCGCTCAAATGCCGGAAACAAATGCAATTTTCAGCTACTTCAAAAGACAGAATTTGTCGAATTGTGAAACATTTTTTAGGTGCTTAACATACCCCCAGCTACCTTCTAACTTCCCTTGGCCAAAATCGAGCCATATATATACATACATATATGGTACTTTAGGCCATGTGAATTTGTGTCTCTCTTCCTCTCTCTCTCTCTCACACGAACTCTCTGGCTGTGTGTGTGCCTTTGTGAGGCTGGAGCCAGACTTGGCTTTTATCTGGCAATTTCAGGCACTTGATTTGAATTTACGATTGTCGCTTATTGCCTTTTGTATTCAGCGCGAAGATGTTGGCCTGTTTTGGCAACCAAGGAGCAACAGTTGTTGCCAAGTGAGGGACTGCTCCTCTCTCTCTCTCTCTCTCTCTCTCTCTCTCTCTCTCTCTCTCTCTGTCTGTCTCTTTGGCTAGGATTGATTGCCCAACCCATAATTATGCATGCTGAGCAGGAATCTGAATAATAATGCCATACATACAATATATGTATGATCTCTCATACACACAGAGACACAAATGTCATAACTGTAGGTCTGATTAATCACATTGGCAGATGGAGGTTGGAAAAAAATAAAAATAAATCTTTAAACTTCCTTTCCCATTCACAGGCCATAACCGTGATGGTTTCGCACACGATACAATTTTAATAATTCAGAGCATAAATTTCACATTTACTTTTTTTTTTTTTTTGGTCTTCGTTCTGTTCGTTTTGTTTCGTTCTTTATGTTTGTTTTATGTTAATTTCTTTCGGGCTTCCTTTCGATTTCGTTTTCATTTGCTTGGGTTTACTTTTTGGCCTGGTCATGACCTCGGCATTATTTAATTGTTAATTTATATGCTCGCTTATTGAAAAGATTGCCCCTTGGGCAGAGGTAGAAACATATCGAGACAGGGAGAGTGAGAGAGCGGTAAGAAGAAATCTGAAAATTTCATTTAAGATGAAGCATTCATTACTCCCCACTAAACCACCTACCCATTCACTTCTTCAACCCATTTTTGCCACCCACAAAATTTTCTGTTTAGCTCAGCAACACGAAAAACTGCTCATTTCTCGGTCAGCATCAGCAACATCAGAAAACTGTCTGTGGGAAAAAGTAATTAACAAATGAATGTGTATGTTGGTGGGTGTGTGTGTGTGTGTCTGGGAGTGGGTGTGTAAGTGTGTGTACTAGATAGCTTCTTCTTGTTCTTCTTATTCATCTCGAAAGAGTAAGTGATTGTGGTAACATTTTGTGGGCGTTGCCAAGGCATTTTAGCCACTTTCACCTACATATGTTGGCTCAGATGTTGACTAAAAGTTCAACTCACACACACACGCACATTTAATTAATGCGAAAAGGCAAAATCCACAAAACCTAACAGAGCATAAGCAAAAATTTTGAAGGTCATTGAAAGCAAATGAAATGCCATTTATTAAGGGATTAGCTGGGAATTAGAAGTCATCTTGTCTAGAGTTAGTTAGGTAGGTAGATAGGGTAATAAAGGCAACACAATTCTCGTGAAAACAACTATTGAAGCATCTGTTTTTGGACAATATTTTATGGTTTATATTTCTATTGATTTTTCTTTATTCTACTTGGTTTCCTGCCTTGTGTGTTTCATTTTTGGCCCTATTATTAATGTTGAAATTATGTGCACATCAACCACATGAGATATCACGTTATGGACAGGCTGCCAAATGCTTTTCCTTTTTTCTTGGTTTTTCTTCTTTTGCTCACCCACACGCACACACCCACAGCCACACACACACACACACACACACATTGGTACACAAGTCAACAAGTTTTCTCCTTCCTGCTTATGATTTCTTTTATTGATTTCATCTGTTTACCGCCTGGGTTTTCACATCCTCTTCCCTAATGCCTCCCCCTCTCGCTCTCTCTCTCTATCTTCTCTCTTCGCTCTCTCTCTCTGTCTTCAATTCCTGTTTTACTAAAAGCGGAAGCACTTAAATTCCTGCGGTGTTTCCGTTAAGCAACAGCAAAGCAACAACAACAACTACATCAGCACGCCCTCAAAACGTCACCTTCCCATCCACGTGGTCTTGGCCCTTGTTTCTCTAGTGTTAAGTTGCTGCTTCTAGTTTCCGCCTGCTGTTGCTTAAGCAGCTGGCAAAGGCATCCATATCCTGTTATGAACTTGATTGGTCCACACACACACACACATATAACACACACACATTAGGGTGTTGACTGACTGGTCTCCAAAAAAAAAAAAACCCAAACATCGAAGCGCACTCATTGTCACAGTGGCTATTGATTGGGATTGGAAATGGGAATGAGGAGAAGAGGAGCAACAAAGCATGGAGAGATTAATAGAAACCAAAAGCGGAAAGGCCAGCAAATGGTCATATGATAGACTCTGCTCTAGTTAAGTCGGATTGGAGGTTTTGGATGGCTGCTTGGTTTGATTACCACACGCGGTGCACGTGCTGAGTGCAAAAAGCGCTCGCAAAGATGGCAATCTCATGCACATTTAGCTGTTTGGTTGCACTTTCTTTTTGCCACATTAACCCATTGACGCCTATAAATAAAAATTGGATTAGGGAAATAGTGTAATAAATCGTCAGAGCCGGACAGTAATCAGGACTGTCCCAATGTCCCATATTATCTCACTAGAGCTATCTGTAGAGGTATCTTCCATTTGTATGACTGCCAAGATTTCATTCCAAAAGAAATTTCAAAGCAGTTAATTTCAGGTTGTACCACATCGTCGTCATTCTGCATCGTATATTCACCATAAAATATACTTTTACGGCCCTAGATGCGGCATTTTCATAGAATAAATGTTAGTTTAATTTTCAACGATTTCTTTATAAAAGAAAACAAATCTATTCATTAATCATCATTTTGTTAGATTGATATGTAACATTTTATCTTGAAGATTTGTGAATGGAAGATTACATACAGATAAGTTTACTTGAACTGCTCTTTGTTGACTTGGACAATTGCTTATTAGCTTTAGGCTCTCTATCTCTAATCTCGACTATAATAAACATGCCAGACGTCTTAACATTGTATCTTCATATATTATATTTAGACAAGTTAGTTTATAAATAATTTTTTTCTCTATGTCCAGAATGCCAAAATTAACTTAAGATGAGCCTTCTTATTGGGCAACTGAACAACGAACTATGAAATAAGGCATTTGGAATTCGATGACTTCAATAACAATCTTCAATCTTTCCCTGAGTCACTTGAGAGTAGGCTAAACTGGTATTTGCAATACGACTACAGACCATAAACTTTCTTTTGGACCCAAATTAGAAGAATAAATTATTATTAATATTGACATGATTTGAAATGCATTAACATAAAATAAGTGAGTACAACAATTCAAGCAGTATTATTGATGATAACATATATACATACATATGTACATGTATGGGATTTCCAAATTGATTTTGCCATTTAGAAAACAAATGGGTTAAACTTTCCTTGTTACTTTTGGCAAAAAAGAAAATGTGTGAGAGGAAGAAAAAAAAAAGGAGAATAAGAGGTGAACCACAAAACTCCCAGTTGATAAAGCTTCCTAAGTTCCACCTTGACATCTGCGGTCTGGCTGGCTATTCTCACTCCCCAAACCCCCGTCCCCCGCCTATCTCTTTTCTTGCCACTCCCCCACATCGCCCAGATCTGTCTTATACGTTCTGGTTTCCCCTCGTATACGGTCCCAGTAGATTTGAGCAGCCTTGAAGCGTTTTAGTGTTTCGGAGTTTCAGTTTTTCCTTTTTTGTTTGCATTGCCTGCTTCTTTCTTGGTTTTCCTTATTTTTTCTTCTCTCTTTTTTTAGGTTTTTTCAAGTTAACATGTTTTCCATACTAACATACCGTTGCCTTGTACGCCATTTTGCCCACGGTCATACATTCGTCTCCACCAACCCACCCACCTACCGACCACGACCCTGACGGAACTTGTCTGATTTCCCTCTATCTACAAGACCCATCCCCACCTCCAACCACCTCTCAGTTGGCCATCTTTCCTGGTGCTTGTTTGGGACTCATTTTCATTTAATGTTTTTACAGTTGAACTGTTGCGTTTTCTTTCGCTGGCAGTTTGCTTTTGCTTTTCCGTCTGTCGTTCACCTGTTTTCCTTCCCACCTCCCACTCTGAATCTCACTCTGACTGTGACTGTGACTCGTTACTCATTTCCGTTTCCGTCTTTGCTTTCGTTACCTTTTTGAGAACTTTCACCAGCGTCCTTTTGCTTTCTTTCCCTTCCCTTTTTATACCCTTGCAAAAAGGGTATATTAATTTTGGTCAGAAGTGTGCAACGCATAGAAGGAAGCATCTCCGACCATATAAAGTATATATATTCTTGATCAGCACGACGAGACGAGTTCAAATAACCATGTCCGTCCGTCCGTCCGTCCGTCCGTCCGTCCGTCCGTCCGTCCGTCCGTCCGTCCGTCCGTCTGGATCGATGCGAACTCCTCCTAGACCGTAAGAGCTACAGAGCTGAAATTTTGCACGTAGGCTTGTATATACTGCAGGGTTTGTATATCTCGGATTCAGTCGGATCGGACCACTATATCATATAGCTCCCATACAAACGGCAAAGTCACGAACAGTGACTTTTCTCAATAACTTTGTTATTTTATCAGCAATTGCCATAAAAGTTGGTGTTGGTCAGTTTTGTGTTCTTATTAATAATTGTGCCAAATTTGATCAAGATCGGGTGACTATATCATATAGCTCCCATACAAACGGCAAAGTCACGAACAGTGACTTTTCTCAATAACTTCGTTACTTTTTAAGCTATTGTCGTGAAATTTAATATAAGTAAGTTTATTGTAACTATAAACCACTGTGCCAAATTTGATCAAGATCGGGTGCCTATATCATATAGCTCCCATAGGAACGATCGGTCAAAAACAGTGACTTTTGTCAATAACTTCGTTACTTTTGATGCGATTGCTTTCAAATTTAACATTTGTCAGATTAATATATCTGTTAATGACTGTGCCGAACTTGGTAAAGATCGGGTAACTATATCATATAGCTCCCATAGAAAGGATCGGTGGAAAACAGTGACTTTCCTCAGAAAGTTCGTTATATCCTATGCTAAGATTGAAGGCCGTTCTTTCGCAAACATTACCCTTTCTAGATAAAACAGTTAGTTTAGATAAAAGAGTTACCAACAAACTTGCAAGGGTATACAAACTTTGACGCGGTCGAAGTTAGCCCCGGCCCTCTGGTTTTCTTTTTGTTTTGTTTGTGCCTTTTTGGTGCCTCAATTGACTACAAGTCATTAAATATTTTGAGAGAAAAATGCGTGGGCAAAGAGAGTCCAGGCGATACCAGGCGAGTCTTGCGGTTATCTGCAATTTATTGCAAAAGATGAAAAAAAAAAAATAGTTGGTTCACTTTTCTCGTAAACGCTGTGGCCAGCCACAGGCCACAAGGCGTTCAGATTTAATATTTATGTCATACGCTCACTGATTTCATGAGTTTCACGATTCTTTATTGATTTCAAATACGTTGCTAAAGGCACAAAAAAAACAACAAAAACCAAGTGAAGAATAAGGAAAAAACCGAATTGTGAACGGATAACCAAAAGTTTTGTATGATGTGTTTTTCTTTTCAATTTTTTTTTTTTTTTCATTTTCTATTTCCAGCAGCACGTTTTGGTACCCTTTAACCAGCGGGTGTTAATTTATAGACACAGAATCGAAACGGCTAGAGAATGACATTGAATTCAGCCCCAAATAATTAGTAACCAGCCAGCAATCCGACTATTGAAGTGGCTACAAATCAATGCCTAATTGAAACTTCAACACATCACTTGTAGGTTTGTTTTTGGGTTTTTTCTTTTTATTAGGTATCAAAATCATTACTTATTTAATATGGAATCTAGGCTGATTCTGTGAGAGTAATAAAGACTTAAAATAGGATACAAACCGTAAGGAATCGATCAAGTATTATGTAATTTTTAGGAAGGGGGTCCTGTGAATTGTTATGATGCGATTTACGAGGAAGGATGGATCGTTACTGGAAGGAGTTGGGGCATGGTAAAAAAGTTCTTAATAAATTCAATTCAATTCAATTCATTGTGTGCTTTATTTCCAGTAATATAAATGATTCATTAAAGCTAATGTTTAAGTAAGAATAACAGTGTTTTTAGGCATAGGCTTTTCATCTGTGGCATTCAAATCTCTGTTCTAGGAAAGGAAAAAGGAAAGAAAACCTTTAATGTTATCTTAGACTATCTTATTTCTAGGATCCAGATACTAAAGGAAGCTAACTTCATTTTAGCGGCTTAGTACTAGAACTAACAAACGATAAATAAATGCTGAATAAATGCTTATTAAGAACCTTGAATCTCTGTAAATCTGGAAAAGGTTTAGCTGTTTTGCAATGCAATTAGGATTTATATTTTTATTCATTTAATTTTTATTGACTTTCGAGTACAGAGTATTTCTTTGGTCGTTTCACATTTTGTCACTATTATTCATTTCATTTTTATTGACTTTCGAGTACAGAGTATTTCTTTGGTCGTTTCAAATTTGTTAGCCAGATTCTTAGATTTCAATTGTTGCTTCCCTGCTGCCAAGGACGCGAACACCCACAAACACACACACACATGCACACGTGCAACGAGCAAAAAAAACTTTTCTATTGCCAAAAAAAAGAAAAGCAAAATGGAAAACGAAAAAGTTTGCCATGAAAGGTCGCTCGTTGCTTTTGCTGTTGCTGCCGTTTTCGCTTTCAATTGAGCAATTTTTGCTTATAATGCCAAACGCAAAAAAGTTCACCGATTTTTTTTCTCTCTTTTTTTTTGATGGTGAATTTGTCTGTCCTTTCTTCCTTTTCTTTTTGTTTGTATTTTTCAAATTTTTTTTTGCTTTGCAGTTTTATTTGATGCCTGCAGCTGATGCAGTTGTCCGGTATAACACAGGATATTCAATTTCAATTTTCACTTTCACTTTTTGTGTGTGTGTGATGATTGTTGGGAATTTGTTTGATAAACTTTTGCGATTACGCTTTAAGTGATTATGCAAAGTAATTGCAGATTATATTTAATAGAAAAGTAGTTGGCAAATAAAAGATTGAAGTTGATGAACTCGATGAAATGCCAGACAAATTGAATGGCACTGTGGATGGTTAAGTGAAGTGGAATAAATGCATTTCACAGCATCTGCTATCTCTGACTATTAAATCTATAGATGTTGTTTAAGTGTTATCTGTTACTATTGCTTAAATGTTTTTAGCAAATAATTATTTATTTGTTCATTGAGGTAAAAATTGGTCAGATTAATTACAAATTATAATTAAAACTGAAATACTTCAAAGCCTTCGTAGGTAATAAGCATATTTTCCTAATATTTTCTTAGACTACTCATTTCCCAATGTTACAGTTGATGTTGTGTTTGAGATGCCATTGAAATGAGCAGCCACCACCTCTTCCAGGGAATAATCAAATTTGAAAATGTTACGCATTTCAGGATTGAGACGGCAAACGACACCCGCAGAGGCAACATTCCAATTCCAGCAGATGACATCAGTGTGAAGTGTCTCTAGATCGCCTTTGAGTGAGATGATGTTCTGACAAAAGAATGAGTGGCATGAGTGAATATATCAACACATATGTAGATAGACTTTTGAGTCGCTCTTACCATGGCCACTGTGTAGTCAATGGAATTAATTTCTTCGCCTTTGATAACCACCAGACGAATTTCCTCATTTTGGTGATTGAGGAAACGTACTACCTTCTCTTTGAGATATTCCGCTGAGGCATAATCCAATTTCTGCTTCACATCAACCAAGGCAATCTCATAGCCATTAATCTGAGAGAGGAAAGTCAATATGGATGAGCGAATTTTGAGGATTCGATCAGAAATTTACCTTTTCCTGCTTAATGAACACCTGTGGACGTGCACTACTATAGAGTATATAGACAAGATTTGCACCAATGCCACAGAGTATGCCATATTCCAAGCTCCAGAATAAACAAGGAATAATCGTTGCCACAAACGGGACTAGATCCCTCTCTTTTAAGAAAAAAAGAGTTAAGAAAATGACACCTTTTGCAGAAGTGTTTCACTCACTTTTCGATTTCCACATGTCGGAAATTTTATGAAGTTCCACCAATGAGATCATGGCTGCTATTATGATGGATGCCAATGTTGTTTTGGGTATGTAATAGAATGTTTGTGTCAGAAAGGCTAAGGCCATGAGAACAAGAGCTCCAGTTACGGCACCGCCGAGAGGAGTTTTCACACCGCTTGCATTGTTAACGGCTGTACGGGTGAATGAACCAGTTACCGGCATGGAAAGGACAAAGCTGCCCATTATATTACACATGCCCAGGGCAACCATTTCCTGTGAAGCATCTACAATTTTTCCCTTTGCTGCAAGCAAAAAGCAATTAAAGACAGAGACAGAGAGAAAGCGATTAACTGGCCCAATAGACTTACAAAATGCCTTAGAGATGGCCACAATTTCCAATATGGATATCAATGGTATTGAACCCAATGAGGCGCCAACTGTACTGATCATATCGCCAAAGGACACATACTCTCCATCCACTGTGGTGCTAAATGGAGGCAGACGAAACGGGGGCAGACCAGCTGTTATGTTGCCCGTGACACGGAATGGTTGATTGCCATCACGACTCAGTATATAGGCCAGAAAAGTGCCAAAAATAACTGTCAGGGCATTACGAGATAAGGACAAATATTTCCAGAAAATGCGATTGCCCCATTTAATGTCCTTTACTTTCTGGAATAAATTTATTTCACATAAATACATTTACATTCATTCGTTACCAAATCAAAATTTTCATACCTTCATCAGCAGCAAAAAGATCAAAGAAACCACACCCAGCAAGGCATCCCAAACTCGAAGGGAAGGTAAATGGCTAAAGAAATTCTTCCATGCGGGCAGCAAATCGTTTGAAGGACCTAAAAATGAGGGCGAAAAATTAGTTTCCATTGCAATTTTATTGGAATTTCAAAAAGGTTGGGCTTAAGAAATGTTTCGGCATGCATTGTCCAGAATAAACTTTTAAGATTTTACGTCTATAATTTTTAAATAACAAGCATCTAAAAAACTAATTTTAGTAGTTAACAAATGTTTTTTAGCTTCTTTGTAGAGGGTATATAATTAGTCCCCACAAAGTATATACTTACATATATTAATCAGCAAGAAGAGCCCAGTCGATATAATGCCAATGTCCGTCTATCGAATGAACTCAACTTAAATCAATTAAAAGCTACTGAAGTAGCATTTTATTGCCTAATTGATATCAAGATTGAACATCAATCGAACTTTACTGAAAGATATTTCATAATGTTGTTATACAAAGACCCATATAAGAGCATAACCTCTTAGTCGCCATATATATTGAAGTCTTTGAGAAATTTGTATACCCTTGATGAGAGTTTTATAAAATTGGTCAAACGTTTGTAACGCACAGAAGCAGACGTTTCCGACCTCATAAAGTATATATATTCTTGATCAGCATGAGAACATGAGTCCATAAAACCATGTCCGTCTGTGCAAATCAACTTCACGCCGCCATCTTAAAAGCTATCGGGATGAAAATTGATATTTGAGCTATTTATAGCCCGAAGCAGATCAAGTATGAAAATTATAAGGATCAGACCACTATAACATACTTATAGTTAGAAAAAAACATAGATGAAGAAATTGGAGTATCTCTATGAAATTTACTTATATGATAGCTTTGGATATAAAACATCAGATCCCGAAATTATAATCAGATCGGTCAATATAAATCGGCTTTACTCAAACCCTGTCGGCAGGCATCGCTTTCAGCAGCCTACTACGTCATTGCTCGAAACATTTTTTATTTGTTTTCATCCTAAAAATTTAAAATGACTCGCATTTGAAGGGTATTTTAATATCCAAAGTTTCATTCTTAAATTGTTTTTTTTATACCCTTGCAGAGGGTATTATAAAATTGATCAGATGTTTGTAACGCACAGAAGGAGACGTTTCCGACCCCATAAAGTATATATATTCTTGATCAGCTTGAGAAGCTGAGTCGATATAGCCATGTCCGTCTGTCCGTCTGTCCGTCTGTCCGTCTGTCCGTCCGTCTGTGCGTATGCGTTTTACTCAGCCATCTTAAGAGATATCGGGTTGAAATTTTTTTTGGAGACTCTTTATTACCTGTGTGAGATAAAGTATGAAAATCATCGGGATCGGACTACTATATCATATATTGTTAAATAATCATTAAATGTGTTTTGAAAATGCGTTTTACTCAGCCATCTTAAGAGATATCGGGTTGAAATTTTTTTTGGAGACTCTTTATTACCTGTGTGAGATAAAGTATGAAAATCATCGGGATCGGACTACTATATCATATATTGTTAAATAATCATTAAATGTGTTTTGAATTCAGTAGTTTGAAAAATATTTGAGCATATTCATAATATGACAACTAATGCTGTTGATGTATGAAATTTCACTTTTCTTATCGAATTAAATATAATAAAGAACTGCAAGGGTATATAAACTTCGGCAAGGCCGAAGTTAACTTCCATAGCTCGTTTGTTTTTTTTTTTTAAATAAATTTTTTGCACATTCATTGCCAATCAAACTCATTTAATAATTGCCAATTAAGTTGAACTGAACACTCTCAAATATATTTTATAATAATAAAATATAACAGTGGCGGAGTAGAATTTGGTTTTTTAAAAGGCGACATTTGATTTTCTTCTAAGAGCAAAACTATTTTCAAGAATCCATAACACATTCCCAAAGTCTTAAAAAAGACTAAGCAATTTTGTTTAATTTAGCTAGGTTTCAAGAAGACAAACTCGCGGTTTTCAATACTAAGTTTAAAGAAACTTTTCTAATTTATGGATAAACTTATACTATTTGTTTTAATGGACTCATAAAGCTGAAATCGAATCCGTGAATACTGGTTAAAATAAGTCGCCTAATTCTCAAAATATTCTTATCAAAAAATTATATAAAATAGTTCAAATGTAGCTAAATAATGGGTTAAAAAAAATAATGTAGGACAAGCCTCACACTTAAAAATCTTTCTTTCTCTTCTACTTACTAGTAAGTCCAACCAAATTGTTGATTTGTGCACTGCCAATCGTAACGGCCGCTGACATGGTGAATCCTGTGATAACTGGAATCGATATGAAACGCACCAGGACACCCAAATTGAGAAGACCCAGGACAAGAATTATGGAACCAGCCAAAAAGCAAACAAGAACTGCATAATCCGGACTGATGGTGGCATATTGATTAACCATCAAGGCCATGATGGCTGTGGTAGCTAAAAAGTGATTCAAAAAGAATAACCATTAGACGGAGAAAAAGGTAAAGAGTTTAATGCTTATCCACTTACCAATTGTAACATCTTTGCAAGAGCCAAATACAATGTAGGTGAAACAACCCATAAAAGCGGAATATAAACCATATTGAGGCTCTAGTCCAGCCACCACACCATAAGCTATGGCCTGTGGAATGGTAGTCAGACCGACAGTGAATCCGGCAATAAAATCCTGTAGTAAATATTCCATGCGATATCTCGGTAGCCATTTCAATATAGGAAATTTATTTGTGATCGTTGAAGGCCGGCATAATTTGCGCCCCCCGTCAACCAATAGAGAGCCAACATTGGGCAGTTGCTCCCTATAAAGATTATCTATGGAAAATAAACCAATGCTACTTATTATGATTCGATTTACGTGCCACTTGCCGGCAAACACTGATAAACTCGCTTGAACCAGGCCCTCCCCCCAAGCTAATCTAAAGGCAGACTTGTAAACAAATCATAAATATATACAATATATACTGACCGATCGCAAAATCTTTTGCCTTGGTAGCAACACACAACAACTTTCACATTTATTTCCTTATCATCGGGTCTAAAAACCCAAACTCAGGGAAAGATAACGTGTTTTTTAGACGTTTTATAGACTGGCACGTAACATTTATGACGTCCGCCTATTGTAATTGCATTGCATTCGTTTATTACTCACCCTCGTCTGCTCTCATTGAAAGTGCCCCTAATGGTCCCTCCGAGTGTATGAAATGATCGAAGAGCGTCCGCACTGTGCGCCGATCAAAACCTGAATGACAATCTCTAATCGTCGCAAGTGCCTTATGAGGGTCGGCTGAGTGCTATAGAAGATTTACGAGACGTTGTAGCCGGTTTATCAGCTTATCTCTCTTCCACACACACTCACTCTCTGCCATCACTCTCCCTCTCTCTCTCTCTCTCAAAGTCATTAACAAGTCGAGATATTCTTTGGGTTTGTTTGTTTATTAATATTTAATTGTTATTCTCAATAATTTATTACTCACTACTCCGCCAGATCTTGATGCCATGGGAATTCTGCAGGGCTCCCGAGACAATCATATTGGCCTTGGGATGACAATCTGTACATAGTACCATATCATCAAACGTATTTAGTTTTTGTACTAACTCCTTGGTCTGTAAATTCCATATGCATATGGATTTATCCTCACTAGCCGATACAACCCACATGCCGGAAGTCACGGAGAAATTCGATGAGAGGCAATACATTTCATTCTTATGACCCTGATAGATGCGTAGACATTTTGGTTTTTGAAAATTCCACAATTTCAAGGTGTTATTCAGGGTCGAGGCTAGAATATATTTGCCATTGGGTGAAAATTTCACATAACCTACTGGTGTATTATCATCATCGATGAGAGACTTGACGACTTGGGCATTACTGGTATCCCAGATGCGTACGAGTCCATCAAAGCTGCTGGTCACAAATAGACTGCCATCACAATTGAAATCCACCGATGTAATGGGATCCCAATGAGCGGAAACACTCTTCAAGCATTTGCCCTGACGCAAATCCCACAGGCATACGGACTCATCGAAACTGCTGGAGGCCAGTAAATTTCCCTGCGGATGGAAACGGCAGGCAAAGACGAAGGCCTTATGCTTACGCAATGTTCGGACACACTGGCCATTCCGAGAATCCCACAGACGTATGGTCTTATCGTCACTGCAGCTGCCCAATATATGAGATCCTCCAGATTCGGGTGACCAGGCCACATCGTTGATGCCCATCAGATGTCCAGTCAGGGTTAGATTACAATTGACCGCATTCATGTCCCATATCTTGACGTGACTATCGGCTGAAGCACTGGCCATGAAGTTTCCACTTGCACTGTACTTCACGGATGTCACGGCTCGTTTGTGTCCAGGGAGCTGATACATTAACAAGTAACCAGGCAATTGAGTTTGGGTTTGACTCTTCACCTCTGGCAATGGCGGCAATGGCATTTTGAAGACGTCGTCTCCAATTTCCACCTGAGACATTTGCTGCTCATCCATCACCATTGGATCCATTTTGTTAAGATGATGATGCAGATTTTTGACAACTTTCTGTCAAAATAATGGCCAGGGCTGCCTAATACTTTACTCATTTTCTACCAGGGCTACTATACTCCGTCCCGAAAAAGCACTGTTTCATTAGATCGGGCTATTTTAATTTTTTTGATCACAATATTTACTTGTCTAATGCTTTCACTGATTGCACCTTAGATTGCTCAGCTGTTTATTTCCTAATTATTTCACTTAATACAAATATTGATATTGAACAAATAATATCAACGCGTTCCCAGACAATTTGTCAACGCAAATGTGCTAATTGACTACAAAAAGAAGAAATAAGAGTAGAATTCTTGTACTTATTTGTGATACGAACGACCAAAGTCAGTGAACTTGATTTTCACTTACAATTCGCACTACGGAGTCTGTGTGATAATGAAAATGATAATATTGGCAAGATAAGATAAGTGTGCCTAGACTTGAAATTTCCCATCACACAACATTTTGTTATCGATAGTTTGTTAGTTCTGTAGCCCTGGTTTGGTTGCTGTCATTGTGAAACGGAAATCAAATATTGACATACTTGACATATTCTCAGGTAAACACATCTGCATTGCACATTCCAATAAAATTTCCTAAAAATCACTAATTAAATGGCTTTAAGAAAGTATTTATAATATTTTAGAGTTTATTTGTCACCAAGTCACAGGGTAAAAGTCACCTTTCTATATTCTACTTAATGATCAAGTATAATTTAAATATTTTTACCAAGTTTTCTAAAGAAATTAGATCAACCTTAAATAGATTTCGATATCCTAAACAACTCAAAGGAATACCCATTAAGAAATAATAACTTTCCTTTTTGAATCTGATAACCCAAACAAATTAAATAAATTTATTGACTTTGCTTGAATGCCGCCAAAAAGGGTTGACAAAATCACTGTAATATATGTTTGAATATATTTATCTAATTCCAAAAGTGATTTATTCGTGTTTAAATGCCTGCAAAAGTAGTCCAATCAATTTTATTCAAATCACTTGAACCCAACTCTCATCTCAGACTCTAAGAAAACTCAAAGTGCAAGTCCAAGCCTTAGACAGAGTCCTTCTCATCAGATTGCTTTCCATTTAATTTCCTCGATTTAACTACCCAGTTCAAGGTCTTTTAGGGCTGTATGTATGTATGTATGACCATTCTTTGGCTATTCTAGTACGTAATTTGTATTTGTATTTACTTTGGTGCCCTTTTCATCATCAAGTGCTTCGTTTTACCTTTTCCCTTTTTTTGAGCGTTATACACCATCGATTCTCTTCTCCTTCTTCTTCTACAATTAGGACAAACAAATTAAGCGATTTACAGTCCCTTTTGAAATATTGCTTGTATTTGTTTTTTACACTTGACCTTTTTGCCACTTCGTTTTAACTTGGCTTTGCTTTACTTCCCCTGTTCTGTTCTCTTCTCCTCTACTCGGTTTAGTTGTGTTTGATCACAGAGTCTTACATTATTTACACATCACATTAGCAAGGCAGCAAGGATGATGACGATGATAATGATTTAATGCAGCTTCTGGCCAAAAGGCAACAAGAATCCAACAGACACCAAGGCACCAGAGCACCTTGTCAACTGACAGTCGCTTCATTTGTTTGATTTTGTGATTCCATATTTATGTATATATAATACGCATATGTCCTCGCTACTCGTACACTTTCCGTATATGACATGAATTTTTAATCAAAACAAGAAAGTAACAACCTTACATGGGCGTCCATGGGAATTGAACCAAAAATTAAGTGAGTTTTCACCAAGCACATGCCAAATTTATATTCCAATTGTTTGAGATATCAGTTGGTTGCTATTATATGCATGTATCTCGTTTATATCAGAGAGTTTTCCAAAAACATTTTTCAGCTATTTATTTAAACTTGCAGATAGCTCAATTTCCTGAACTCGATTAAATACATTGTTATGAAATTTTTAATACTTTAAACATTTCGTTCAGAAAATTGAGCATAGAGTAATTAATTAAGTTTCAAATGTCATATTTTTTGGGCCTAGCATACATTTGAAGCCGCAAAAACTACAATTAGAACTCGCAAAAAGGGCAGAATATGAAAAAATTGCGAAATTTGTATTATAATAAAGCTATTTATCATATTTGAAATTCATTGTAAAAACTTGAATAGAAGTTTTAATTACCACAGCAAACTATTTTAGATTAAACTAAAGCACATAACGTGTCATTGCACCTATTTTATTTGAGGTCATCCAGTTATAATTCTCATATGGGTTTAGTAATGAAAGAGTTGTATGGCCTTGGGAGTAGTTCTTGAAGTTTATGTTTCCCCAAAAAAGTAATTGAAACCTACTCATTCGAAAGATTACAAGATTAATAGTTTCCTTGATTAAAAATTTGTAAAAATTTGTCAAACTAGTAATTTCCAATGTTTGAAATATGTAAAAAACTTATGGAATTTTTCTATTATTCTTGTTTATTGACACAACCCTATTAATATTCAGAGACTGTAATTGTTATCATTTGTGTAGATGTGTATATAAAATTTTGATAGAGACATTTGCCTGTTTATAAAAATTCGCTCAGAGATTAGCCTGACCAAAAAGTAACTGGTCTATACAGCGATCCTCCATCCAATCTAGATTGTATTCACGTATAGCCAAGGTTCTTTAGAAATTACAAACCGATTCTCAAGAATCGAAGCTTGGCATTTATTAAACACCATTTTCAAACAATCAAAGATTCTTAAAGGACACTAAAACCATCTGACACTTAAGCCACTTAAATAGCTGTCAACACTCCAGGCTATTTAAATAGAATCATCCCCTCAATCTATCCAGTTTATAGTTACCATCTTAAGTTAACCTATGCTTAGTCTAGTAGCAATAAATTTTGGTAATTTTTTTCTAATCGCATCATAAAATTTTGCTGATTGGCTAACGACAGTTTGTAAATACACAAAATAAATAGAAATTGATGTCCTTGGCAAATACTTAAGTAAAATTTCTTGTCAACTGTCAGTCGGCCCCCCTTACTACCCCCATGTCAATAACTATGGTAATCATCCAAGAGCACGTGAGTTATGTGTGTATGTGTGTGTGGATGAACTTTTTGGGGATGGGGAGCCAGTCAGTTGTCCTTCTGGCTTTCCTGTCAAATTATGTGTACACACATACATATACATATATATATATATGGAACACATTGTACATGTATCTGTGTGTGCACCCAAAAGTATGCATTATAATGTACATACAGAAGTATGTATGATATGGTATGGTATCTATCTGTTGCCTTATTGTATTTTGGCATTCAAGTGTCTACTCAAATGTGTTCTCGATGATGGAATCTCTTCTAAAGCGACAACTTTAATAAGCCAACCACAGACATATTTAAGATCTTTCATTTTGTGCACTTTAGATATATGAATGGCATTGGCTCACAAATATGCCAAAAAATGTTAGATATCCCAACTGAATGCCAAGTAACTTGCATTATGTGAAGTGAAATCTCATTAGGTATAAAAACAAAAACCAGAACAATCCCATTACACGCTCATTTGTATGCAATGCACGCAAGACTGACTTACTCTTCCTTCTTTTACTCACTCATTCACTCCCTTCTGCAAATCCCCGAGTCTATGGATTTCTCTCGAGAGAAAGTGAGACAGAGACAACAACCACGGCAAGCCTTCGCGAAATTGAAAAAAATTGTTCTATGTATATTTTTCGCATAGCATTTTGTCAACGCAAATTGGCAGCTTGGCTTAAATGAAGTGCTCGATGGGGATCAACTTGGCCCCTAGCTCAAGTGCACTGCGGGGAGTAATTAAATGGGTTTCTTTCCTTCTTGTCGATTTCCACAAAGAATGAAAGGCAAATATAAATTTCTTTGCAATTTTGTTCCGTTATTTTTGCTCTCCCTCGCTCGCCCTTCTCATCATTACTTATTTTCAGCGCCATTTTCATTATACCATGGAAATTTATTGCAAACAATGCATAATGTGGCACATCAACACCCAGCCCAAAATGGCAGTCATAAACACCAACAATTTGGCAGTTAGGCGAATGCCGAAAAGGTGTCTTTGGGTTGGTTTGGGCATTTCCCAATTTTGGGGGCGGAGAACGTTTCGTGTGTCCGCTTTTCGGTCCTGGGTCCCGGTTTATATTCGTTTCCTTTCGTCCGAGACCAGCCAAAAATTTATGTGCATTTTTTTTATTAAATGCTCATTGAGTTTGCTCTGGTCTTGTTTTCTCTTGCGAGACTGTTTAACTCTAAATGTTCACGTAGTACCATAAACATTTCAACTGGCCCTTGTTTTTCCGTTTGTTTGTTTGTTTTTAGCTTTTACCAACAAAAAAAAACACACACACAATATTTAGAAGTTGAAGTATAAAAAGGCCCCAAAAAGCCAGGCGAATAAAAATATCTCGCCAATTCATACGCTTGATTAGACACATTCTATCTAACATCTGCGTATCCCATCTGCGTTGCACAGAAATTCAAAGTGCTTCAAAAGGAGTTCACGATACACTTACCGGAAGCAACAAAAAGCAGCAGCATTCTAAAGAAAATAAAGACAAGTTTTCACGTCAGATTCGTATTTGATCTTTTAACATAATTAGTTAAGAAAGTTATAAGAAGGTACATATATAATCATGACTATCATTTTATTTCATATTTTAGAAAGCTGGCAATATAAATTTTTAGTTGATTAATTAATAGTATATTGGATAGTTAAGCATAATAAATACTTTAGACAATTCTCTAAGTGCATAAATAATCATCTATAGTTTTTAAGGATTTCTTAATGAATTCAATTTTCAACGGAATGTTTCAGAATATTATGCTTTCATTTCAATCATTTTGGGTTAATAAATTCATTCACAATCCTTTTAGTGTATCTTCTTACCTTACTTTAATTCATTGGTTTAATGTACCAACACTAGATGTAAAATCATTTACGATTCAAATATTCATACACATTCAAAAGCTTAAAATGATTCATTCGGGTTTTTGTTTAAACGATTAGAGTTTTAACTTGTTTATAGAGCAAAGTAGTTGATATTCGCAAAAACAAATAGTGATACATACATATGCATATGCTAAAGATGCATTTGAAAATACTATACTATAATTAAGTAGTTGATAATAGGCTTTAGAATGATTTTTTATAACTAGTTCTATAAATACTGACCTCAAGTATGAATATGGAAATACTTACGTATTTAAAAAAATTGTGAAATACATTTCTACCTAATCTATTTTGAACCTATTTATAACCTATTTTTACCCTTGCTGTTTCTCAGTTATCTTATCCTATAGTTTGTTTATTAGAACTACGAATATACAAACCTATATACACATATAGGTAATGTGGAAATACTTGGTTGAAACTTGAATTAGTCAGTACTTAATATACATATATGTACAACCTTTTACTCCTCTCAGCTTTATAATTTATTTTTATTTCGAAAAATTTATTTTCAGATTTTGATTACTTCATTTCCTATTATATTTTACTAGGTATTTTTACTAAGATTGGTTTAACGTAATATTAAAATAAATACTTATCGAAATACTTGCTTCAAACTACCATTAGTCAGTACTTAAACTATATGTAAGTTATTAAGTTTCGAGAAACCTTTTATTTCTTACATTTTTGATTCTTTTAGACAATTTATTTGTTTTTAGAGTGACTAGTTAACTGAATAGCTAACTTACTCATCTAAGCCATTTACTTTTCCGTACTTAATGCACGTATCTGAAACCCTAACTTATCCTTGGTGGTGTTAACCTAGTTTCAAGTCCTTTATACCCATTGAATGACAGAGTATAAAAAACACGCACACACCGTTATAGCAATCAAAATGAAATGGTAGCAATGCTTTGGACTTTGCTTTGATGCAAGTAAGAGCACAGTTTAACCGTTAGATAGCATAGTCACACACACATTTATAGACAAACACACTTGGTGAGAGAAAATGGCGCGCTGCGCTTTTAGAGTGCACTGAAGTGTAACGAGCGCAACGACCGTGCGACCAAGCGACAGTGCGACCAACTTAAGCGAACTCTACTTTGTCTATATATGTTTGCCGTTTACTATATATGACATAAAAACAAAATATCTGCGGATAGGCCACATTTTATATACAAAAGCATATACCTCTAGCCATTTTCATTGGAGTTTCGTGTATATTTTGCTGATGTGCCATAAATTTCATTGTCGTTTTCATTTAACAATTTTCTACTTTCACTTATTAATTAAGACACACACACACGCCCAGAGAAATCGTCCGGAAATTATAACAATGTGAACGCACATAAATATAACCAACTGGGAAAGTTGAATACATATATATTTAGTAGTTACCCAGCAAAAGTTACCAACAGAAAGTAAGCCAAACGGCGAGAAAGAGACAGAGAGAGAATGAGTATCCTGTGTGCTGCTATCTGATGGCTGTGGGACTGGGATTGGAATTGGGGATTGGTTGGGACTCACTGGTATACCTGTAGCATCCTTATTTTTAGTGTTGCTGTTGTTGTTGCTGTTGCTGGAGGAGTCTGTATAATTATTTCATGCGCGCTGTTTGCATTGGGAATAAGCGAGCGCACAGAGCGGCCAATATGCATAGCAAACATATGCACGAATACACATACAGATATACATACAAACTATGAGGCTTTAAACAGAGTCGCAGTTAAATTCTATATACGTGGTTTTAAAAAGGGGAAGTAACCGAAAATTCAAAGCGCCCTGACAATTATTAAACATGTTGATGGGAAATATATTGATATAAACTTATTGATTAAAGCCAAAACTTGGCCCGTCGAAAGGGTGTGAACCAAAGATTTCGCGCTACCAATTCGGCTACAAAATGAAAACTAATCTTGTCTTTAACAGAATAAAGACAAAGTTATCAGTTAGAGTTATTACTTTAGATTGACCGAAAGACTTTGCAGCCTTGGTTATTTTGAAAGGAAAATCATTCTTGGCCAACTCAATGTTTCCTTTCTCAATTCCATACTCAGTTTATTTAGATTGTAGACAACTATGGGACGGACCCCTCTTTGTTCGTCTAGTGTAAGCCACTGAACATACTTAACCATCACGCCTGGACTATAAACACAAGCTTTTCCATTTTCATGTGCCTCGGTGTGGGTGTATATGCGTTTGTTTGTGTTTATTAGTCGCCTGTGTGTCTAGATTGATGGCATGTGTTGTATGAGCTTTAAAAGAGAAGTATTTTACTATGGACTTTAAGTGAAACAAATTTCCACAAGCTTGGCGAAGTCGAAAAAAAAAATTTCTGAAATGAGCTTTGCATTTTTACGAGATATATAAATTTAGAAGCAATGCTTCAGAGAGTGACCTGCAGCTTAAGAGCACTTCCCCTTGCTCCTGTCGACTGTCCTCCCTCTCCCACACTCTCTCACTCCAATTCTCTTTCGTCTCGCTGGATATAATAAAAAATTATCACCATTCTATGACGGAACAATAAAATACTATAGTATACTATACCATGTAGAATATTTGTTGTAGTATTTCGTGTGGCACAACACAACTTAACTATATTAAGGAAACAAGTTCGTAAAATATTTTGGTATTTTTTATGTTTATTTGCATTTAAGAGTAGAAAATTTTATTCATTTGTTAGTACACTTGTTTTCTAATACTCTTCATAAGTTTATCAAGTGCAAAGAGTTTCAACTTTAAAATGAAAATGCATCTGCTTTTATCTCCATGTATTTGAAATTTATTTTATCTTTAAGAAGTCAAAGACAAGTTACGATAAAGCTTACAGCATTATTTCGTTATTTTAAACTTTAACTTAATGCTTAATGCTTAATTGATAACATCTTACTTGTTCTATTTTTTTCTAGACTAGACTTCTTAAGACTTCAATAAAAATATATTTTTAAGAGCATTCTACATTGTCCCAATTCCTTCTACTTTTTAGTTGTCGTCTTTCATTTGATTATGAATTTGATGAGATGGAAATGAATGTTGCAAATGTTGGATCATGGTTGAATGAAAGTTCTCTCTTCAATGCTTTGGGGGAATTATCTGTGAAAAATGCAACTTTCAACAGAATTCTCTCTCTCTTTCTCTTTCTGTCTACCCCACTGGGAAGACATCCATGTTGCTTTTTTCAACCCATTGTCTCCCAAACTGAGCGGCTGCCAAATGGTTTGCAAAAAAAAAAAACAACAAAAAAGAGGACTCCAACAAAGCAAACAAGGACAATGACACATGGGTAAATGGTTCAGTTTGTGTTTTTGTTAAAGTGTTTCAAAAGTTGTGCAAGGGGAATAGCCGCTTCATGTGTACATTGCATTCCATGTGTGCATTCGTGATGAGAGAAGGATAAAGAGTGAGTAGAAGAGAAAGAGAGAGATCGTGGGTTACTATAATTGAAACAATAAACGGCCTACACGGAGCGTTTAAATATTTAGTCTAGCCAAACAAATGAACAACGATTGGAATTTAAGCCTATGCTTGATATTGGATTTATACCTTCAAATGCTCTAGAAAAATACTGGTCTCTAAGCTGGCCAATGAAATTAACTGGAAAAGGATCAGCACCATCATCATCATCATCACCTTGCAGCAGTCATTGTCATGGTAACACTTGAACAAAACAGAATGCTGGAACTGAATCATCAGCTAATTCATGACAATATTTTGTGGCTTTTGTGGCTTTTATGGGCCTAGGGAGCATCCATCCATATGTGCATGTCACTGCCATTCCCATTGCCATTGCCACATCATAAGAACGAGCCAAACACAGACACACACCAAAAAGAAAAAAAGAGAGAGCACAAGTAGGGAACAGTTAGTGGCAGTCAGACAAAAAAAAGTGAAAGAAAAAAAACAGGCAAAGGAAGAGAAGACAAGACCGAGTCCGAGATGGTGATGGCTGATGCCACGGGGCGGTGGCCATATTGAGTTCGAGGGGTGCTCATGCGGAAACGGAAGTGACAGTGTATGAAAAAAGACGGGACAGGCCAGTGCAAAGGAATGGGGCAAAGGAAGAAAGAACCACAGGTAGGTAGACAGACAGACAGACAGACCGACAGCCTGGTAAGAGACGCGTTTGCTATAACAATTTTATCGTTAACATGCCATGACAAAGGTATGTATGCCAAAGGAATACAAATAATGTGATATATAGAATATAGAAACTGAGGTACTAAGAAGAGGTGAACGAACTGCAAAACTCGTGAAGAGAGTTTAAAAATTGTTTAAGGCCCCATAAAAACTCATTTAATTTTCTCACGTCCTTTGGCATTCTCTCGCCCGCTCATCAGTCTATCCATCAAGATCAATGTCAGCTGATTTATGTTTATGTATGCCTTTCAATTTATCCACTCCACACAGCATCAGCATCTATCTATCCACTTGTCTATTATCTATGCCGGGTCAAGGCTTCATTAGATGAGCAACAAAGACCCTGAAAGCTAAAGTAAACTATGCCAAAGAGATTGTCTCCTAAAAACTAAACTAAGCTTCTTGTCTGTTTCAGTTTTATTGCATTGGGCAAATTTATACTATCCCCTTCAACCTCCCGTCTGTTATCTCCGATGCTCCTAGTGCCAATGTCGTGGCCATTATTTATATTGTGTTAAGCACTTTAGTACATCCTAATGCGTTTTGTTGTTCCGGTTTCACGTTAGCGTCACGGTTCGCGTTAGTCAAAGACACAAATGCCAGAGGCAAAACCCACCATCCTACCATCAGAATACATTCACAAGCAATACATGTTGCGAGACTGCCAGGGGATTCTAGTAAGAGTTGTTACCCACTTGTTCTAGTGGGTGCCAAGGCAAGGCAAGGACATAGACATTGAAAACGGGCGGCCACGTGTCTGAAAAGCCACGAAAAAGTGCACGTAAAAACTGCAAATTGCCGCTAATAGAAGTGCAAACAGTTTTAAGAGCTAGATAAAAGGATATACATATATTCGGACATGTTCCCATACACGATTACGCCATGAAAGTGAATTGATTTGGATTCAGTAGACGATTTTTTAAACGGATCAAGCTAGCCCTTCTAGAATATGAAAATTTAGGTCAAGAAAGTATTGCCAATCGACATTTACTTTGGCTATATTACTAACAATAAAACCTATTAGGCATCATTTTGATAAGAACTGCTTAAGGATTCCGGTTATTGACAGCCAATTAGCCGTGCGTTTCCATTTGGCTCCAGGATCCAGTTTATACAAAACGTTGCCAATTTCTTTCTTTTTGGACAATATTGTTGGAAATCGTAAGCGGGAACATGTCTGATTGCAGTAGCGTATCTTTAGTTGAACGGATAAGGAGCAATTTGATTTTACCGGCTGAAAATAATTCCCAGATCCGCCACTGTCCGATAGGGTCCTTGTACATTCCATACGAGTTATTACCGAGTATAGTAAAGCTTACATCACCTCAAGTTCGTTTTTCGTTTCGTTTTAACTCTTAGCCAAATCCATTATAGCAAATTGAACCTATACCCTTTACGGTGAAAAATGTAATATCTAAGCAGCTGTTGCATTAGTTTCCTAAAGGGAATAAAGTTGATTTCATTTTCTTTTCATTTTCCTTTTGTATTTTTTTTTTTGTGAAATTTCTTGACGAAATTTCAAACGATGAGCGAGAAGGTCATTTTGCCCTGTGGAGCCTCATAATGTTTTGGTGTTTTGGTTGAGGGTCGAGCCAAGTCTTTTTTCAGGCCGCCCACATGTCAACCTTTTGTCAGTGTTCAAGGAATTTGGTATTAAAATGTCTCCAAAGAAATATTTTGCAGGACCGGGTTAGAAACTATTTGCTGGTTCCAGTTTCGAGTGCCTTACGAATAAACCGCGCGCACCTGCCATAGTTTACATGAGAATCTAATGGGTGCAAAAAGGGGCAAAACTCATTGTAGAGGAGTAGAGTGAGTGCCAAAACAATTTTCAAACAATTTTACGGCTGAGTGCGTGCCAAGACCAGAGAAAGACACACCAAGTTGGACAGAGAGAGAAAGAGAGAGAGAGGGGGGTGTGCAAGAGTGAATGGCGTTGGCGTTGGCATCATATGGCAGCCAATTTCAAGTGTCAAAAAAATTGCAAAATGACAATGAAATGAATTTCATTTTGTGTTTGTCAACGCCTTCGCTAATTGTCTTAATGGAGCAGCAGCAACAAGTTCTATGGTTTAGCCTTCTGAATCTGTTTCAAAGTGAGTGAATACTTCTACATACACTCCTCATCATCAAATTTAAATTCATGCCCATGCGGCGTATGCGTAACGTCTTTATGTTTTCCCAGTTGAATGCTCAGGATATTCGCTTTAAGAATCTAACAGTCGGTGGTGAATAAACATTGAACGCAATTCCCCTAACTAATTTCGCATTTCAATTTCCCCTTTTGAAGGTTAAAGTTCAGAATAGAGGAGAGAGCAAAAGCGACAGAGAGAGAATGAGTGAGAGAGCTGTGGCTTTTACCTGGACTAGTTGAGCCTTTTTTTGGGGAGTATGGGTTTGTTTTCATTTACTATCTGGGCTTCCGCTGAAATCTTAATGTTAACTAGCAGGGAGAGAATGAATGAGAGAGAAAAAAAAATCGGAGAGAAAGCTCCCAGAAGCTTACTCTCAATTAACAGTAATAATAGCAGCGAAACAGAGAGTGAGAGAGAGAGAGTGAAAGGTTGCACAGGATAAACTTAACTCGAATAACGAAACCAAAGAAACACCAACAGATTGAAAGCTTTTAAAGCTTCCTCTCGGCTATCCTTAAAGCTTTATTCGGTGTGGCAACCATTTTAGATAATTGTTATAAACTCTGGATTCATATAGGAGAAACCAATAAAATCATTTTGATCTAAATTCATCATGAAAAGCTTATCAGTTGGAGTTAAATCTGTTTTCTCCTTGGTAAATATTTCATCAAAATTGTTGATATCCTTGCGATGTTTCTAAGAAAGAAAACGATCAACTATGTATGTTACAAAATTCTAAATATAGCTTACAATTTTGGGAACAATCGGTGGTTGCATTTCACCAGCCTCAGCTTTATCCCAATCGATTTGACCAAAGAAAGGATGTGTGGTTATCTCCTGTCTGGCATAGCGACCAGCTCCCAGACGATTGTTAGGCTTCTTAGCGAGGAACTGTAAGAAAAATCATAACGAGATGTTTCAGAAATCCTTACCCGTTGTAAAATGAACTTACGCTGGTTATAATATCCATGGCCTCATGCGAGAAATGCTTGGGAAAGACCGCCTTCTTATCTTTAATATTACGGAATATGGTGGAATCATCATCGCCCTCGAATGGAGCCTGACCAGCCAATAGTTCATACAATAGAACACCATATGACCACCAATCGGCGGTAATAGAATAAGGATCATAACTAACAATCTGAAAAGGAGTTTTTGTTAGTTTTGGTTAGAACTCCCCCCATTTCCTCTCACCTCAGGTGCCATGTAATTGGGAGTACCGCAAAAGGTGCGTGTAGTCTGACGATCGCTTACACCTTCCTTGCTCAAGCCAAAGTCCACTAACTTGACATGACCCTCACCATCCAAAAGAATATTATCCAGCTTCAAATCCCTATAGATAATATCGCGTTCGTGTAGAAAGAAGAAGGCTATGGCCACCTCCACGGCATAGAACCTATAGAACAATTAGAAACTTACTTTCTCCATCTTAAGAACTTCTACTTACACAGCCACAGACTCCTTGAAACGTCCATATTGCTGCATATGATGCATTAAATCGCCACCCTTGCAATATTCCATAACGAAAAATAAACGATCCATGGTCTGGAAACAAGAATGCATCGAAACCAAGAACGGAGGACGTCCTGATAGGGCCAGAATACGTTTCTCATTCATTGGCAATTCCATGTCATCAGTTTGTATAATGACATCCTTGCGTAACACTTTCACCGCATATAATTCATCTGTGCCACGACGTTCGGCTAAAAGTACCTTACCAAATGAACCTTTGCCAATGGTCTTGACGAAATTGAAATCAGCTGCACGTATCATGTCCCTTTTACTCATATTATGGGGCATATCTTTATTGTCCATGCGCCGTTTTTCATTTGGACGACGATCGTGCTAAGATTTAAAATAAAATATATCTTTAAACTTTTTTGAGAGATTAGTTTGTCTTTAAACTTACTCGAACTTCATCACTTAAACGTGCCATATCATTAACGATATCGATGCAAGGTATATTATAATGTTCTCCCTCCACTTGAGAAAGAAATTTATACCAACCATCGATGGGCTCCTTTTGTATTTCCTCCAGGCTGAATGAAAATGAGCCCATGAAATCATTGCGAGAAGTTCTATCCCAATCCCAGACTTCAATAAGCAAACGTTTCTCTCTATCCTGTGGTTGTAGTTCACTAAAAGTATAAATAAACTTTACAGAAGGAAAGCAATACTTAACACTCCCTAGAAAACCTACAAAGTGATGGTCTCATTAAAAACAGGATTGAGATTCTTTTGTATGGTTTTGGTCTTCTTTTTGGTGCGACCCGAACGATCAGGATGCATTTGAACAGCTATATAGGGATCACTGAAACCATTGGTATCCATGGGTATAAGATTTGCAGCCTCTTTAACTAAAATTAAGAATAGAATTGTGAAGTAAAATTATTTTGAGGTGTGTACTTACTGTCTACTTTTAGATTATTCCCCTTGAGCTCCACATAGAGCAATAGTTTGCCACGGACTTCACTAATATCTGCTCCGCACATAGGTGGCACTTTCTCCTGGCAAACATGATGCACATTTAGGTTGCAATCTGTTGGAATCAACAAAAAACACTATAAGAGCCTCTTTTGAGTTGAAAATAAATACTTACTCTCACACTTGACACCTTGATGGGCCACGCCATGCAACAGCATGCCGCACTCATCACAGAATGTGGGCGTGGTATAGGTGGTTGAGATCCAACCATGCTTCACTTTGGCGCAATCAGCATCGAAATCGGTATCCTTGCCAGGACACTTGAATACAACATATTTGCAGCACTTTTGATGAATATTAAAGCGACATTCTGCAAAGCATTTAAAAACGAAAGGTTTAATGCATTTTTAAATGCATATTTCTTTTTTCTCAACCTACCCTCGCACTGAAAACCTTGCTTGCCAAAACCCCTAAACTCGGTCAACGTTGCCGCACAATAGAATGTTGAGGGGGAAACAGAGGGAGAGAGAGGGCAACAACAGAAAAAAACGTGTCAGATTACACAAAAAAGTCTAATTAAATTAGCAACGCGCCGCCGCTTGCCCCCAAGAAAACAAAATGGAGAAACAAATGTAAAAAAAAAGTATGAAAATAATCAACTAAAATTGCAACATATTTAGACTCACCAAATGAAATCCTTGCAATGTCCACAATAAGTTGGCTGCTTAAAAAAACGCACCGCAAACCGATGGCCATTGACAATTTCCAAACCCTTGCGTTTCATGGCTCCCTTGCGCAGACGATTCTTCATATAATTGACTATATTGGCCTCGCCAGTGATATCCAATAGATTGGCAGGAGCCTTGCCACCTACTGCTCCTCCTGCTGCGGGAGCAGCTGGTCCTGCTGATGGTCCAGATGGCAATACGGTGGCACCTGGCGTGGCAACAGCAGCAGCAGCCATGGCTAAAAAGGATTAATTCCTTGGATCAACTGGCAGACTCAAAGACTAAGACCGACTCGGACCACCGCACGGCTTCAGGCGCGACAAGCAACTGACCTATCAACCGACAATGGGCCAACTATCTAATGTCTAAAGAAACCAAAAAAGTGCCAGCCCTAAAGGTAACGGACAGCAAGCAAGACAAAGGGATTATGTTTAAGTAATGTTCAATAAACAAATAAAAGAGGGGTAAAAGAAAAATGCACAAATTGGCAAAGACATAAAGGAATGCAGTAAAAGTTAGAATTGTTTGGAAAATAATTGAATAATAGAATATGAAAAGGTATAAAAGAAATTGCAAAGTGCTAATTGAAGACTAAGTTCCATTTGAAATAGTTTCAACAACACTAATAAATGCTGATTCCAGTATTGAAATTGTATGCCTTGTACCTTGAAAACTGTGAAAACCAGAAACTGTTTGAACATTGTTGTCCACATTCCAAAATCTTTTTATGTTTCCAGCCCTGATGCTCTAAATGAAAATATCTTAAAAATGTACAAATTTTTAAGTCTTAGAATTAACATACGGTATAAATATCACTTATGTATTTAGATCCTTGTTGGAATCCTTCACTAAACTTATCCCTTTATGCCTTAACTAATGCTATATGTTATATGTAGATGCTCATACTTATACAGATGATTGCAATATATTATTTTAGTATGACAAGAGAAATGCAATGTTTTAATTACTAGTTGTGTCTTAATAATTCATATCCAACCAAGGTTTCACTTAACTTTATATTCCCAAAACTACAAAAAAAATACATTTCTTTCTAAATGTGATCCTTTCAAGTTTATATTCTTAACTTTTAGTTACGAATGCAAATTTCTATTGAAATATCTATAAATTTATACGTATAATAATCTCTTAAAGAATTTTTGGCAATTTGTAAAGTTTTCAACTCTTACAATTTGAAGTATAAATATTTAAGTTAGCTTAAGACATGACTTGCATACTTAAATGACGTAAATATACTTAAAAGTGATCACACCATCTCATGTGAGTACTAGTAGCATATTAACAGCAATTATCGCCTTCCTAATTGTCTTTCTCTAAGTCTCTTTAGCTCTCTGTCTGTAGTCAAACAAGAAAGCCTCTCAAAAATTCACTTACCTTTACTGATAAGTGTAAACAATTTGGACAAGGTCAAGATGGTCCTTCCCATTTCCATTTCCATTTCTAGCATCGACTCTAGCACAACTCAGGACATTTGCCAAGCGACAATCAACGACAGCTGGCATACGTTGCGTATGTGTGTTATGTGACGTCAATGGGCAGCATGAGAAATGCATGGACTAGAAGAGACAAGATGGCGAAACGGGAAAAGGAGGAGAGGGTTATGGCATGTCAACAAACTTGCACAATGCCAGCAACCAGCAGCCAACAGCCAGGAGGAATAGGACAATATATACACAGAGATTGCAGGACCTAAAGGAGAGCACACACAAAATGGTTGTGTGTGCCTGTGTGTGTTTGTTATATGGAACGGAAGTTTTGCTAACGATGTCGATTATTTCTATGTCATTGTTGATTAATTTATGCAATTTGCAATTTGCAGGGGGCCTCAACATGTCGTATGATTGATATAACTATCTAAGGAGAAACAAGGAGGGAGAAGAAAAGAGAGAGAGTATAAAAAGAGACAACGCCAAAAGAGGTACGAGAAAACCATTTAAAAGTTAACCTTTGCTAAAAATAGAAATAGAAACGCAAATCGAGCACAAAGTGCAGAATGTTTTTTTTTTGTTTTTGTTTTATATGCTGTAAGGACACACATAGAAGGACACTCCCATACACACACACAGAGAACGACAGAAGCGGACAGAGGGAGGCAGTGACGGAAAGGGAGACAAACTAAAAGCTGCTGTGGTTTTTCGGCTTGAAATCTAAACCAACCAAAAAATACATTTTGTGACGTAGACAAGACCAAGAAAAACGAAAACCAACACAAAAAAAAAAGCACCAAAATGGCAATGAGCGGCAAATGCAGGCAAGCTGATGCCAAGCCATATTATGTTAGGGTATAGGAAGAGCAAAGTGTTGCTGTGTGAATGCATTCAAACGGAAATGGAAACCTTTGTCGGACGCGAATAGAAACAGGCAAAACAACAAAAGCAAATGTCATTAAAGGGCTTGGGTATAGTAACTGAGTAGACGAGTCCATGAATTCCCTTCAGTCGATGTATCTCAGAAGTGCACTTTGTGTCGACAAATATGCTCTCAGAGATTGAACAGACACACACACACACACACAAACACACAGAAGCTCATACACAGAAGTATTGCTTACACCTGTCCATGGCAGACAGACAAATGAGGTTGATGATGACGGGAAGGAGGGGCGGTTGGTGGTATGGTACGCTCAAATAGATTTCGTTTCCATGTTGTTGTTGTTGTTTATGTTGTTGCTTTCAATTTACGTCATCATTTCCATGGCGTCGTCAAACAATTTTTTTTTTGCATTTTCAGCAAAGCAGGCCAAATGAATTCTCTCTCTCTCTTTACAATTTCTGACTCTCTCTCCCTTTCTTTATATCTCTCTCTCTCGCTCTCTCTGTCTTTCTCTTTGTATAACACTTTTGCCCTTCCAAATTGTTGTCTTTAGTTTGTCTTTACTGTTTTTTGATTTTGTTATATATTTTATTTTATGTTTTTCTTTTCCTTTTTTTGGCCATTTGGCAATTTGTTTAGCTGTTTGTTAGTTATGTTCTTTGCCGCTTTGTTGACCTGCGCTCTTAACACCTATTGATCTGCACAACACCTTTGTCTTGTGTGTGAGTGTGTGTGTGTCTGTTTATTATGTTACTTTGTTAGATGTTTCATCAGTTTTGCTCTAATCACAGGTACAAAAGACTTTTTGCAACATGTTGCAAAGCGTAAAGGGCAACATGTTGCCAAGATGTAACTTGGCAGTTAACCTGATTGTTCCCCTAGTTGATGAAATATTTAACCAGACCAGACTAATTGACCAATTTGTTATATAATTTATCAATGGTAAGGCAAATATGTGGGGTGTATATAATAGACTGCAAAACTCATTTTCCTCTTAATTGAATTAAATAATGAATTATTCATAATATTTTGAAATAATTAAAATGGTATTTACTTTCATTTATTTGGTGTATAAAACGATATGCAGTAGGTTAGATACAAACAGATATAATATAATAATGCTCCATGAGATACTGTTATACTCTTATCGATATAACGTATTTTTTAGAGTCTATATAAATTCTTCTTCTAGGTCTTCGATGACTCTTCCAATCCTTCTGCCTAAGACTAAAACATGTACTCAATCGTTATTAGAAACGAACTTTTGATTTTTATCCATAAAAGTTTCTAAACAATTCCCCAAATCTTAAATTAAAATTAAACTTATTTTTCAGTGCTTATATAGTTTCCGATAACTTTGTATCTAGAGTTGATTGCGATTTATTATGTTAATCGACTATTTTTATCGATTGCTTTGAAGAACAGCTTGATACAAAGAATAGGGAGGACCTAGAACGGTCAAAAACCGCCGTTTGCTTTTGTTCCTTCATAAGCAGAAGTAATTCTCAAAATCTCGAACAGGAATCTTTGTTCAAGTGTTTTGATTAAAGGAAATTATCTACGGACCAACTCACTGATATAATGTCTAACTGTCCATATACCAACAAATACAATAACCTACAAAAACTTACCATGAAATCAAGGATACACTTTGCTTCAAAAAACAATTACCCCACATGGAGGAATTTATTATCAACTTATTTTTCTAATAACCCCCTACTACAAGTAAGAGAAAAGGTTAACCCATTTTCCATGGAGCCAATCAAGGATTCATGTTCAGGTCCTTGGCTTAGTATTTATACTGGCAATAACACAAATCACAGTGCCTGAGCTAAAAACCACAACAATTAGCACCCGACAACGATAATAAAAGTAACAGCAAACAGAAAATGGCTAGCCATAATTAACAGTGTCTCATGAAATTGAACAAACCGAGTTTGTCAGCTAACCGCAACAGCAATTGCAGAACTGGTCAACAGAATAGCTTACAATATTGACCCTGCACTATGTGAGAGAATGAGAGGGAGAGAGAGTGGTAAGAGAAGAAACAAAATGCCAGTGATTTGTTTATACAAAAGGTAGCAGCAGCTAAAGAAAATATGATGACGTTTTCTGTTTACTAGAGAGCCACAAACAACAAAAATTGGCAATAAGACTTACTGTCTAAAAAGCAAAAACTGTTATACCGAAGATTGTGCCGGCTCTGTTCAAGGCGCCTGCGTTAGAATTGAATTCTAGACTAGCTGGAAAATATCCTGGCAAAAAAAACTTGCCAACAGCCAGTCGCGTTCTGAAAGGCGCCACGAAAAGGTTCGTTAGCCAAGAAAACGCGGTCAAGTTAGAACTAAACCGCAAAAACGTGTGAGTGAGTCAAAGTGAAAGTATCTGCAAGTGTGTAAAACTATGTGTGAGTGTGTGTGAGCTAGTATGTTTTTTTGTGAATATTGCAGGTGCTGGTGACTTTTAAGGCCTAAGAACTTAAAATCCAAATAATTCAGACTTTAAAAGAAACATGCGTGTTTAAATGGAAAACAAAAAAAATGCAAAAAAAAAAAAATAGTAGTAAACAAAACGTGTTTCGCCATTGGAAGAGATGCCAAGCCCCCTGAGCCTCCCAACACCAACCCCCTGTTCTCTCCTTCTCTTTCACTCACTCCTTAGACCACAATTCTATTTTCCGCTTTTTGGAAATATTGCGTTGAACTCACGCAGCTTCCAACGAAAGGACGAACGAATGCCAAACGATGTTTGCGTGGGAAATACATCTTCGTTTGGCTTTAGCTTCTCTTTTGCGGACATTCAATGTTCTGCGTTTGCCCCAAGCGCACGTGGATGCCGCCAATAAAAAAAGCAAAAAAAAAAAAATAATAACGACCTGACTGTGTCTTCGTGTTTGTCCTCCGTGTGTGTGTCTTCCGTGTGTGTGTGGAGCTAACAAAATATATGTAATAAAAATAAAAATAAAACTTAGCCCAGCATGTAATCAGTGACAGTTTTGTTTCCTTTGACTCCAACTTTTTTTTGGTTGTCCTTCCTGTAAATTGTAGCTTGACTGTGATTTACACTGCTTCCTTGCCATTTTGCCATACGCATTAACTAATTGAAATTAATGGTTGATATGCATTTCGCACACATGCCTCTGTAATTTATGACAAATCATGACATTCAACATTATTCATGCCCCAAAGGGGACACCACCACCCACAAAAAGCATCAACGAAATTGTCCTTAGCACTTAAACAAACATAAGTCGCAAGCAAAAGTCAGCGTTAGCTCGGATTTCTATTTATCCAAAAATAATAATAAGAAAAGGAACAAGTACATTTGATACATGTGACAGAAAATGTGAAAATTCACTTGAGACAAATATTTGTAAACATTTCCCAAAACAGATTTCTCATTGGGCACAACAACGGCACATTAAAGTAATGAAAACTGAAATGTTTGTCAAAATGTAAGGGGAAAAAAATATTTTCTTCAAATTATGTTAGGTAAGGTGGAGACAAAATTTGTGAAATTTCCGATAAAAGTATTCTTTGATCTCTTTTCCCATATGTGAAATTCTTAAGAGTGTGCAGAATTATTTCTCAATTGATTTTACAATGTAATCAAAACATTTAATAAAATAAATTTGATTAACTTTCTATGTAATAAAGTCCCCAAATATCTCTTCAAGAGATTTTAAATTAAAACTCTAACTAAGAACACAAATGTAACTTAATTAAAAGCGATTTCAAGGATGTCAAATGAGTATAGTTTGCCCAAAAAAGTATGCAATAAAATTGAAAATCGTAAAGATATTTTACTTACTCACTTTAAATCTTTCAAACGAATAAAAAAAAACAGGACACATTACTCAAAATAGTCATTTAATCAACTGAACAACGAGGATCCGGGTTCGAACCGGCTAGTGTGTTTTGATGTAGTTTTCGTCTAAGCCGAAGGCCTTAGTTGCCAGTGCTTGTAAAATATAGTTAGGTTGATAGTTTTACAACTATGTCCTATAGTTTAATAGCAATAATAATAATAATTGTACTTATCTTCTTTATTCGCCAATGAAAGTTGTCAAAATTCCATTTCATATCCAGTTAAAAAGAATTTTCAAAGCAAATTGTAAAGAATTTTGATAACGAAAGTAATGAATTTCTTGCAAACAACGAATACTTTTTCAGACTCATGCATGTGGGACATGGTTCCCCCATTTCACAGTCCTCTATCCGACAATGAAATAGACGAAATCTGCCATAAAGTTAATCTGTTAGTCGCTCTTTTAATCTTAAATGGTTGAATAACTAAATAAAATTACCTTTAAATTGTGTGCAATTTATTCAAATTGTATTTCCTCTTTGTTAGATTGATTGCAAGACATTTGCCAGCCATTTCTTCTTCAAAAAGAAAATCCTTAAAAATGACAAACAATTTTTCTCCAAACGAGCAGAACTGTAATCAGTTTAAAGTATAAAGATTAAAATTAAATATTAAATACAAATCCAAGAAAATAAATTTTAACCTGCTTAAGATAATCCCCATCTATATATATATATCTCACATTCATCTGTAGGCCATCGTATTGAATGCAAAATAATTGATTGCAACTCATCAGCATGCGCAGGAGAAAGAAATGTCCAATGAAAATGCAAAAGAAAGACTCAATTCAATACAATTAAAGTAAGAGCGCCCGAAAAAGTGGGCAAACATCATGTTGTTAATGTTGTGTTCGTCAAGTGTTCTGTGTTGTTGTGTTGCTGCTGCTTATTTAATATTAAGACGCTCCTAACAAGAAGAGAAATAAGCAAAAAATATAAAAGATATAAAAAGTGCCAAGTGTGTATTCGAAAGAAAACGAAACGGAATCTCCAAATAAGCAATATTTCGACTAGCCATCAGTAAAATACTTATAAGCAAACGAAAATAAGGAAAATAAGAAGAACTAAAGCAAAGGGAAAGGATTAGAGAAGGACAGTCATGCCCTTTGGTCGGAAATCACCACTAGAGGCATTGGCCCTGCCCGGTGTTATGTTGGCCTATAAATACAGCCAATTTCGCCAGCGAAGACGCGAGGCGGCCAGCCGACGGGTCACCGAGCGCGAACTCTCGGCGCTGCATCATAAAATCGTAAGTAAAAAAAAAAACCAAAGTATGTATAAGAAATATGCTTAAAATATGCGGCCTAAGCAAACAAAACTCATTTTTTATGTTGGCAATAAAATTCCAGAAAATAAACGTTTATCATTAGCCCAGGCCAGCAAATGGTTAAAAACGAACTGTGAGGTGAAAGGAGACCTTGTAGCTTGGACATTTTAAAGTTGTCCTTCTTCAATGGCTTCCGCTTTTTGTTAAGCAAAATAAAATAACAACATACAACATAAAACAGGGCAAAATACATCAACAAAAGGTGGAAGCCCACAAAAGTAGGCAATAAAAAATGCTATAACTTGTATGTGACATTTCATGTTAGTGGGCGTATGTGAGTCTGTAGTCTAAGTGTGCGTGGCTGTGGCTTTTGTAAGTTTCTTATTTGCATTTTAAGACCACATAAAATAAGAACTTGTAAAAGTTTGTAGAATTTTCTTCTTTTTTTTCTTGCCTAAATTGAAAATTCTCTTTTAGTTGATGCTACCAAAGTTTTGTTTGCCTAAGCAAATGTGTTTTATTTTTCCGAAAATCTAGTTAACTAGATTTTGCTATATCTAGTTTAAGTAATTTGAATAAAAATAGTTAATATTTAGTTGGCTGTTTAATGAAGTGTAGGAAAATTGTATAACAGACTGAAAGACGTAGTAATTTTAGCTATATGCACATTGGGCCAAAAGCTTCTTTTAGGCATAAAATCTTTTCAATAAAGACGATTCGTACACATTATTTTGCAGATTTAAACTTTAAGACAAAAGGCTTATATTAAAATTTGATTCCTTTTAAATCTGATTGTCTACTTGGAATCCGGTAAATTATAAATGAGTAAAGGCTGAATCTTCTTGGCAGAAGGTTCTACATTCGAAATGGAAAAACACCCAGAAGGACGGAATTGGTCTCCTTGTCCTAGCAATAACTTAATGACTAACAAATTTTAACACATGCCAAACAAAATTTCGCAGTCCCATAAAAATTCTCCTTCAAGATTTGGTCATAAGTCAGTTGTGGAATTCTAATCATCATAAGTAAGAAAGGGAGGAAACCTTTAAATATTCATTATTTTTGTTACCAACAAAAAACTGACAGCTTCTTGACCCTTTTTGCATTTTCCACATTAAGTTATAAAATGGCAAAACAAAAAAAATAGCGAAAAAGCAAAACAAACATTTCAACTTGTCCATTTTCATTGCCTTTTCGCCTTTATTTTTCTTCTTCTTCTTCTTGTTGCATGCCAAAGAATAAAATGAACAAACGCGGCAAAATAAAAAAAAAATACTGTTAAGCTCACTTGAGATTTTACGAGACTTGTTTGAAATTTATGACTTTACAAAAGCCATAGACAGCCACACCCACTAATTCATACACACACACACACAAACACACGCATACCCATACATATAGACACTAACTTGGCCACTTACATAAGGACTGAAAATGCACAAAAACAGCGAGCCTCGGTCTCAACTGTTTTGCATAAAATCTGACGCGTGACTGTAATTTCTTCAGGCGACCTTGAAAAACGAAACACACACACACACACACACATAATATAGAGCCACACACGCACACCAATATATATTAGCCTGTTAGAAAAGAGGAACACACCAAAAAGCTTTTATGCAACATTAAAAATTACAAAGGCCACGTATTAAAAATGCTTTTACAATTAAATACCTACCGAAAACCAAAAAAAAAAAGAAAGAAATTCTACAATAAAGGTGAACGCAAGTGAAAATGGCCATTTTGGGGATTTTTAGTGGCCAAGAGGCAGCAGGAAGTCGAAGGGAAAACCCTACTTACAATTAGACTAATGACCATCTAAAGTGAGTCACTTTTTGGTTCCAACTACTACAAACAGATACTTTTTGGCTGTACTAGAATACAAAATTTCAACTAACGCTTTAATTAAGGTCTTTAGGCAATTAGATTTCAACTTAAAAGTGGACCAAAATGCATCGCAGTTTTAATTGCTAGCATCAAATATTTTGTTTTAATATAAATTAAGCAAACTTTCATCTGCCCATTAGTCCATGTTAATAAAATGAGAAGCTGATATAAGAAAATCAAAACAAAGAAATATTTTGAAATACCTTCTTCTCTTTTTCTTTCATTGGAAATTCAGAAAACAACTTTAAAAGTTTTATACTAACTATAAAAGTTTTATACTAACGAAAAGTGAGAGTTCACCTACTTTTCAAGCCTAAGTTGTAGTCTATAGCATATGAAATACTAAGTTGAATGTATTTTCTTTAGTTATGCGTATTTCATTTCAACTCAACATAAACATATGCACTTAATACCGAAGAAAACGGAAGAAGAGCACAAATTGTTCAATTTATGCCTCAATATAGGTCAAGAGGAACATTTTGATATACATAAACAAAATTGTTAATTGGATAAGTGTCCGCTGTCTCTAGAGAAACTGGAATGTCAGGTTTCTGAAAGTTTGCAATTTAAAATTGATTTTATTTTTGTTTTGTTTTTTGAATCTAATTTGTTCATGTTAGGCCAAGCATATTATTATTTTATTGTATTGTGAACACAAAGACAAGTCTCAGCGACGTAAGAGACTTAAGAATATATTGCAAACACGAATTAACTAGAGGCCTTTTTTGGGAACTTTTTGGAACTTACTCGAATTATTTCTTAGACTGTGGTTTTCAACTCTAACTAAATCATGGAATAAGAACCAAATCAAAAGTAACATTTCAGTTTTAGTTTCTTCTAGTTTCTGGTTTTCAAATGGTTTCTTAAAGTAAACCGTCTCGATTTCCAATCATAAGTACAGAAATTTGATTCATTTTTTTATAATCGTTTATATTTAATCTTACTAGATAGTATATATGTACATATATATAAGAAAAGACTTTTTGTTAGAAATTATCTTGACTGGCGCATAAATTTCATATAAAAAGGGGATTGAGCATTTACTAAACTCAGTCTATTAAATTATGTTTTAAATATCAAAATTGTTCTATAAATTATTTTATACGTATCTCAAAGGACTAAACTTTAACGCGTTTGAGTTTCTATAAATTCTTAAATTTTAAAGTGCCAGTTGAACTCGTCGAATTATTCTTTCATGGCAAAACAAAAATCCCCCGAAACACATGCGTATGAGCTCATTTAAGCCTAAAGCTCACACACACATACACAAACAGCTAGAGACAAGGACAGAGAGAGAGAGACACATTTTGCTGTCATTTCGCAGCTAATCCCCTAAAGTATGCAACGAACGAGCGAAAAAAACAACAAACAAGAAATTCTCGTTTCTCGTTTGAAGGCGACAGCCTAATTATGAGGCGTATACGCGATATATGCATAATATATCAAGTATACGCCTAGTGGTATGCCAAAAAACCTGACCATTAAAACTTGATTAGGCCAGACACACACATATATGAAAACACAAAAACTGGTAGTTGAGAGAAAGCAAAATCGAGAATGGGGAATTTGGAATTTGGGAGCGGAAGAGGAAAAGAAAGCAGAGTAGAGAAAGGAAGTGAGGTAAACCGGGAAGACAATCCTTGTCCGATTAAAAGGAAAATGCTGTAAAATATTTACTAGCCATGAAAATACGAGCTCGTTCGAAAATGTTTATATCCCACTCACCGCCCACTCACTCCCCCGCACAAGTCGCGTGACAATTCAACATAAGATAAGCCCTGAAACGAAACGTGGACATTGAACACGTTCAGCAAACAGCATTGAAATGGCCATGCAATCGAAATAAAAATAAAAATTTATAATTTACTTTAGCCAAAAACACACACAAACACGGAGAGAGAGAGAGTGAGAGTAACTCAAACAGAGCGGAGGTGAAAACTAATGTCCCTTAGCCTTGACTGGGCCAGTCTGACATTTGCCTCAAATTGAAATGTGAACTGGACATGATTATTAGCTGCAGTTGCAGCAAAACTAAAAAACAAATTTTCTTCTTTTCTTTTTATTTTGTGTCTTGTTAGCAGCTGAAAGTAAAAAAAAAGACCAGAATATTAAATGGTTGAAACCTTTGTCCTTTTTAGGCAATTTGCACGTTTGGTCGAGCATTCGCCTTACTACAAAACATTCGACTTTCTCTTTGCCAATAAATGACCGCACAATTTGACTTGGCACATGGCACAAGAAGAAAAACCAGCTTAGTCATCCAAATACCAAAACATTTTCACATGCATCCTGTAATCGATGCTTTGGGCATTTTGGTTATAGAGTGAATGAAAAGTTGTGCAAAATATATATGAACAAAGTGCAAACTAATTCCTAAATTATAATGAAAAGAATTCTTTCAAGTACCTTCATAAACATCGAAAAGACGTATCAGTAGCAGATTTTCATATTTACCAAAAGGCTTAAGGTCTTTGAAATCATTTTTGCGATATCCAAGGTTTAAATCTTCTATTCAAACATTCTCAATTACCTCAGAATGGTTCAACATTACTCATAAAAGGACACTACAACTGATATTACTTATTTCAAAAAAAGAATACCTTCTTTACTTTACTTATACATAATTAAGTAGGTAGCTTAGATGCGTCTATTGCCATTCTAACTACTTTAAAGTTTCCATATATCAATCGTTCAGCATCAGAAATACTTAAAAGTAAGATTTTTGTGTTTTCCTAAAGACTAAGTCTCAAAGTATACAAAGGAATTGTATTTTGAATTGTTAGAATTGGAGAAGGATTCGGCGAAGGAATAGCACTTTTTATTTGAAAAGAGTCGTTTCGATTTAGTTCCGTAAAATGGTATAAGAGGCAAACAAATTGTACAAAAAATACAAATTCCGTAGTTTTAATTTCGTCATTCAAAATGCATACATTGTTCGAAAGAACGATATACTTTGGATAAGCAATTGAATATAGGACTAAAATTTCAAATCAACCTCTTGTAATTAGATTTTAGATTCTAAAAGAATATTTAGGGCTGTCTAGACCATTTTGATTACACAGATTTGCTTTGTTTTACTACACCTCCAAAAACATCTAAATGACAAATTTTTGTAAATTTACACAAATTGTGTGTTATGCACATTTCTTCCAATGTATGAAAACACGAAACCCCTATGTCAATATTAACAGTATTTACTTGTTAAAAAGAAATCAGTTCCTAAATTTCCAAATTCAGAGTGTTAGAAGCTTTCATTAATCATTTTCTCTAACTTAGGCGCATAGCATTATGCCATTTTAATTACTTTTAAGCACATTTCCCTCTGTTTTTTTGAAGTAAAGGGTATCAAGGACTTTCGTCAGTTTCGTTTGCACAAATGTAAATTGCCTTTGCCTATTTTATATACCTACCTACATTTATATTTTTGCTGTTGATGTTGCTGTTGTTGTTCTCGTTGTTATACATGCTTGTGGTCAATTGCACAAACATTGCAATAGAGCTGGCCTTGTCATGCCCTTCTCTGAAAAAAACATCATCATTCTCTGCCCCCGCCTCCCCTATCTCTCTCTCTCTCTCCTGCCCTCTTTCATAACTGTCTCTATAAATCACATAAAGCATTTGAAAATAATTCCAATTTGAGTGTCCTTTTTTTCGGTGGCTCTTATTGTTTCTGTTGAATGTTATACATGGCACCTTGGGTGTCATTTAGTTCACCTGTTAGTTGTTTTTCGCCTTCTCTCTTTAGGTATCTTTCTCTCTCGCACTCTCTCGTTCTCCCTCTCTCTGTTGATAGGTCATTCAATCAATGTCTTCTTTTGCGGGCTGCTGGACAACTAAAATAAATCATTAAAATCAAACATTAATCAATTTTATGGCTACTACCAGGCAAAAATGGTCATTAAACAAAGATTTTTTTCGGCTTCCTTTTTTTTTTTTTTTGGTGGGCACGCAATGCCACAGGGCGTAGACGGATATCCGTAAGACGAAAGCAGAGAAACAGAGAAAGACAGAGAAAGTGAGAGAGAATGAGAATGTAAAGAAAAGCAAAAAGTAATTGAACTTTTGTGTTGCAGCAGACACGCAACTTTTTTTTTCGTTTTTTAGGATAATGGCGAAACCTGTCTTCAAACTCATTCCCCATTTGTCCTCGTCCTCGCCCACGTCGACAACGACAACGACGACGTCAACGATGTCTTTGTCGTTGTGCTTTATTTAAATATTGTAGTTTTAGAATGTCATGTGCTGGAGCCGTTGCCTTTGTCGTCTGCGAACTTCCGTTTCCTGTCCTCCATTCGCCTTTCTTGCGTCCTAGCAAGCAATTAGAGTGCATTAAACTTTAGTGTTTACGCATTCGATGTGAGTTGCCATGACTCGATGGGACGGCCATCACGTGCTGCATTTAAAGTCGGCTATCCAAAAAGGGTTGCTAGCCTCACACTCACCCCTTCTTTGGGGTGTGGCACTTGCATTAAGGCAACTCACGCGATGTGTATGTATATGTGTGTGTCCTGGAGGACATGTTGTTTAGTTTTGTGTTGTGCCAACGTTTACTTTAATTGCATTGATTGTTACTTTTATCCATTGTTGTTGGCCCAGAAGACACGTAGATATGCCTGGTAATTGCTGCCTTTGTGAAGCCTTTTTATAATGGCAAATAATCAGTTTCGGACTTGTCAACTTTCCACCTTTAACCTCAACTATATGGATCAAAGCTAATTAACTATTCAATACGACTTTTAATCTTTTCTATTAAATGGACAGGTGAAGTTTCTGTTTTCCCTCTGGCATTTTTGGCACTCCCAAACAATTTCTTTTTTGGTTTTACACTTTCCAACCATTTCCTAATTGCTGGCCACATTAAAAACCAATTAAAAACCATAAAAGCCAAACAAACAATATAAGTTTCATGTAGGCGAGTTTCTAGACAACTAAATCGGGGATAGGCAATCTGTGCAGAGGAAAAGAAAAAAAGAAAAACCACAATAACACACAGTTTTAGCCTGGTCCCTGCTATCAATTGGCCATCTCTGGCTAATTGCAAAACTCACACACACACACTGACAGGGAAGCATATGTGTAATGTATGGCTAAATCAAAACAACAGCAACAATAACAACCACATTACCCAGGCCAATGAGTAGGAGACACAAAAGAGGCAAAATCATGGTAAATACCAAAATACACTGAAGAAAGAAAATATTGCAAAAGTTTTTAAACATTTTACCTTCTCAATTTCTAGCAAATTAGTTTCTACAATCTTAATTTAAATACTAATTAGAATAAAGCTAAAGTCTAGTTAAATAAAACAGTGTAATTCTCAAATAAATGGACAAATTATGCAAACAAATGAGAGAGAGAGAGAGCGAACAAACTCATTAGTGGAGGGATTAAGTGGAGCGAAATTCCGATAACTGCAGCTTAGCAACGATAATTGCAGCGATAACTGCAACAATAAAATTAACAATAAGTGCAACATTATATAGAACAAACTGAAAAAATTATTGCACTTATAAATTTTGCGATAAAAAACTACCATAAAAGCTGCGACCAACAAAAAATTGAACTGTAAATAAAACGATAAAAAGCAACGATATCTAAAACATTTCAACCATAGAGGTTTAACTTACAAAATAAAATTCAGTTTAATAAGTCTGTGTATAAAAATCATGTTTTAGAAACTTTAATTATCTCATAAACCTAAAATTTAGAACTTGACTGAATTAAAACACTCACTTCGATAGAAATGATAAATTTGTTGCGGAAGATTGGTTGCTCTATTTTAAGTTTGCAACACTAACTTTCAATTCTTCCACTTTTTTTTTAAATCAATCATGAAAATAATAATTTTTATATCTAGAAGGGTGCTTAAAAATGACTCATCAAGATGATTTTTGTTAAAACGATGATAGATTTTAGTTTAACTTAATCGTTATCTATGATCGATATTCAACTATGAAAATTCGAGTTCCTGGACTGTACTTATGTAGAATCCAATCTTACTACATATATTAAAGTCAAAAAGTGTATTTTTATTTCTAACTAAGTAGTTTTCCATATTATAAGGATATAACACGGCTTTTAAAAAAAACAGTTATTTTCGACGACGATGACAATGAGTACTTGCTTTCAAAAGTCCTTCGAAAAGCTCTGCCTTCGGCAGAAATGTCAAGAAAATGAAGAGAAAAGAACCAATAAAATATTCATTTACGGATTCCCTTTAAGTCCAGACCTTCAGAGCTTATGGAATCGTCTATTAAGGTATTAATCAATGCAGATCCCATGAAGGAAATACGTTGATTTGACAAATTAACCTACTTGAAGCCAACATTATAATCCGATTATATGAGCAAAGTCTTATAGAATGTGTCTCGTGACGCTTAGTTAAACATAAATTTTCAATGACTCGTTGGAGTATTTCGTAGTTTATGGACCGTCTCTAACTTCCTTACTTTAACCTTAACAATTCTGACTTTTAATGCTCTATTTGTACTCTACTTTATATCAATGAAACCTTTCTTTTGAACATAGACTTGAAGTTAATTTCTCATTATGAATGTCTATTCCTTTTTGAGCCTGCTGGAAAGACTTAGATGACCACAAAGAATTCACCTTTAAAAAGTAGATACAAGTCAAGCTACAAGCTTCAAAGTCCTCAAATATTCCTAGCAACAATCTTCCTATTATGTCCAAATATTTTCAGTGTAAAAGCTTTCGCAGTTTGTTTAGTGCTTGGTACAAAATGATGACAAAAGTGTCAAATTTGCCAACTACACACAGGCATATACACACACTCAAAGGGAAAGAGAAAGAAATGGCTATAAAAAGGACGAGTGATAGAGATAGATAGTATGTGGGGTGGATGGAGAGCGCCATGCTGGACCATCTCATCAGGCATAATTATGGCTTTTAACACAAAAGTGCAAAGTGAAAAGTGCAAAGTGATGCTAGGCAAATGCATTGAAAACTGGTTGACAGGCTGGAAAGAGTTTTAGAAGAGACGAAGGGAGGTGGCATAAATTGAGGATTGAGTGTGTAAATGATATAGTTAACTTATTCAGCAGCTAACTTGGCTCACTAAAAGCGATTTTCATGCAAATATAAATTATTTGAAAAGGTAACACGGAATCCACTTCCTCCTCCTCCACTTCATTTTACCACATTCCATGTGTGTGTGTGTGTGTGTTCCCTTTCCCCTCCACCTTGCAGGATATATACATTTCCATGGCTTTCATGTCAGCTCATGTGTAGAATAGTCGCCTTTTTGTAAATGTGCAAATGCCGTGTATGTATCAACCTCTGTGCAAGTGAAAAAGCATCTTAAAACAGCAGAAGGGCTTCGACTATACACGACATAGAGAAAAAAAAATGCTGCAAATAATGGTGGGAGTTGAATCGGAACTTCAACAAGTTCTCTTTCAGGCTTTTGTTCATCGAGTTGCCATTTTTTTATATATATTTACTTAGCCCGTTCCATTTCAACACAGATTGAAAGCCATAAAATCAATTTGGTAAAATAATTCTCATATTTCAACAGTTGGCACATAAAAATATATTTTAATTGAAATTTAGCCTTGAAGCAAAGGAAACGAAAAATCTAACAAAAAAGGGCCAACTAGTTTCAAAATCAAAGAAGTTTTTATGCTCTTGCTAAATATACTTTTTGAAAATTTTGGCTTAGAAGGGAACATAATTTTAAAATGCAACACTTAAATAAATTTAATACTGAGTCGAGATCCTATCATTCTGTTTGTAAGTGTTTTAAGCTTTTCTTCTAAAATCTATTAATACTCTCATAGGATTTGCAATCAATTTTGAATCAATTATATATATGTATATATCTGGTAATTTTCAGTCTTAACACACTTTAACAAATAAAAGGTATAATTTTTCTGATCGAAATCGTATGAATAAAAACTTGACTCCTTTTTTTCTTGATTTATCCCTTAGAATGAGTTTTGTTCATTTTAAATCAAAATTGACGGCTATCAAAAAAACAAAATTAGTGTAAAAGAAAATCATCTTCACAAAAAAAAAACATTTTACTTGAGAAAAAAGTTAAAACTTGGGTTCTCAGTGATTTCAAACTTAGATGTCTAGTTAGATGTCTTTGGCAAATTTTGAACACAGCAAACAAAAGAAACTTTTTCACAATAAAAAAATATAAAAATAGGAGCGTGCTTGTAGTTTTCTAGAAAAATTTACTTAAAATAAACAAAAAACATTTTGTTTTATTAAATTCTTCACTGAAATAAACCATCAGGGTCTTAGAATTTACTTTTTTGGAAGCTATCTTCTTATCAAATGATTTCGATGCTTTGGAGAAACCAGTTTAAGAATCTATTTTTCGCGCCTTTTTTGATTTTCTAGTTCTTTTGACAAAAATGGTCCATTAAATCAGTTAAAGTGCCTGCCAATAAATTGCTTAACCTATCAACTTTTTAATAATTGAATTGAATAGTCAATTACATAAAGACTTAACTAACTTGGTCTTTAAAGCATAATTACATATCTTAGTTAAAAACAAATTATTCAAATGTCATCAGCAAAGAGAAATACATTTACGGTCAAGTACTCGTATTTCAAATATGTAGTTATGTAACTGATGAAGCTTCTCATCATAAACATTAGACTCTTCAATAGAGTAAGTATGTAGCAATTGGAAAAGTTTTATTTGTTTTACATTCATTGTTTCCAGTATGCGTGTGTATAATAATATATATGTGTGTGTGTGTGTGTGTGTGTGTGTGTGTATTGCGGACGATTTTCCAATTTCTCATCTTCATCTCGGATTTCCGACCATGCGGCGTCGGTGGCGGCGAAACATTGCAAATTTATGACAACAGCGTTTCCCCCCTCCCCCACCATAGTTTTTTTAGTTTTTTTCTGTTACTATATAAAGTTTTTTTTCCTTGTTTTGTTGCCATTTCCATTTTTTATGCTGCCAGATATTGTCATGGTTTGGAGTTTTTCAGTCTTCTTCCTTTATGAAATAGGGGCAAAAGTTTTGCGCGTAATGAAATGTGCAATGGCAGTTGGCAGATTCTCGTGGTTATTCTCCGTTAAAACAAAAAGGCAACTAAAATTAAAGAGAATGAGAGAAAGTGAGAGAGAGAGAGAGAATGGTTTGGCCTAGGGGCATATGAGAAAGGAGAAAGTGAGAAAGCTAAACACAAAGGGGGGAAACTACATCAGAAATTGGTTTAAAACTCAACTTTTTCAATATACATTTATAAATGAAAGAGTTTTGTTTATTTTTCTTTAACCAACTGGTTAAGTGAGTTACTTTTCTTTTTTGATATGCATAACTTTTCATATAAACAATTTAATAATAGTCTATATGAAATAAAGTTTTGTATTTTAATCGAATTTTCTTCACTTTTTGTATATAGTTTAGGTCTGCATATTATTCCATCAATAGCAATTTAAATCCACAATCGTTTAATTGGTGCAGCTTGTGTTAAAAATTTTCTGTTCACATTTATTGGATTAAATAAAGTTAAGAATAAAGATAGTTAAGCAAATTCAAGTCGCCCAAAATCGTGTAGGACTATAAGAGTTTAATATTGGGAGAAAAATTGAAGCAAAACAAACGAAAACTTGTAAAGAGTAGTAAAAGAAATCTTTTGCCATGTTTTAAAAGACCATTTTCTAATCTTAACATAGTTATTTACTGTAGTTTTTCTGGATAGTTTTTCTTTAATCTATATTGAATTTCATAGCTTTAGCTTTATTCTGACGTTCAACTTTATTTTCTTTAAAATTTACACTCATTTATTAAGTTATTTGGCCTCCAAGTCTTTATAAACTTAGAGATGGTCTGCTTAGAGTTTCCACTTCAATGACTTTCATGCCATAAAACATCATTCATCTATCGTTGCTTTCGATAAACTCGTTTCGCGTCCTTTACTTTAATGTTGAGATCATAAAAATACTTGAAATATTGGTTTAGTCTGAGGAAAAAACGTTTGAACATTGAGCGACATGAAAGGCATATTAAATGCAATAAATTCACTTAGTGGCAACATGAGACATCACACACACAGCCATACACACACACATAGACCCATTGAGAGCCGTTGACACGTAAACGTTGCCTGATATAAATGCAATTTCTCATGACAATGTTGGACGCCGCCAAGTATGCTACAAATAAACAGCACAACAGCAACCCACATACGCTAGAGTGAAGGAGAGGGAGGGAAAGAAACGGGGAAAGAAGTGAGCACCTTCTCACTCGTCAGGACGCCGCCGCGTCTCCTGTCGTCCCACATAGCTTAATGGAATTGTAGTCAATGTTGCTGCACTATGTTTTCACTTCTCTGTCAGAGTGCCTAACGACTTCTCTCTATATACCTATATATGTATGTATGTATGTACAAATGGGAGAAAAGCAAAGTGCAGTCAAACAACAATAGAAAAAAAAATGGAAAAATCATGCAAAGTTCACATAAAAATTCAAGCACTAAAGCTCTTTGCTTATCGATTTAATTAATTTTTTTGCACTGCAAACTGATTGATTGACTGAATGACTGACTGCAGCCTACTTTTCGGTGTCAACGTGAAGTTGAACCAAATTGGAAATGGAAACAACTTAAAAAGCGCTTCAACAAGCAAGCAACTAAATTTAGTACAAATAAACTTGAATTTCTATTTAACCAATGTCATATGTATGTACATACATATCGTCTTTAGGCTTTTACTAGACTCATCAATCAATGCTTAAATACTCATTTAATATGCCACCAAAAACCCCGCCCCAATGCTTATTATCCACACCAACTGAGACCCATGTCCAGGCACGTGTTTTTTGTTCATGGCATGCCACAAAGCCATAGACAACTAGACTACTCCTCCTTCTTTTAGCCTTAACTAGATAGCAGAAGTAGGAGTTCCCCGCTTTATGGCCCTATTTGCTTCATAATTCAAATGACCCTTTTTTGGTTGGGCATAGAAATATGCCTGGAATTATGTACAAAATGAATTCTTCAAGCCATGGCTGGCAGAAAAAGCATAGAAAGGAAATGCCAAGTTAATTTGATTTCTCAATGAGCGAATCGTTCTTACTTATAAATAGCATCATTTATTATGGCCTAGTGGCAATTTGGTAGGCAGGAGGTAATACAAGGTAATGCTAATAAGGTAAACAACACAAGAATTCCAAGTATATGGCTCAGGTGAATAAAGTGGGGTAACTTATTTTCTCTATAAGCAAGTTCGGAAAATTATACAAGGTAAAGTTAGTCGTAGTACTTCTACTTAATTGTTACCTGTGGACTTTTTAGTCGACATTTCCCTTTGACTAATTGCAGTCGATTAGTGAAAATGTCCACCTAATAGACTATTTAAGAGTTTCTTCCAAACCTACTTTTAAGTCTGTTGCATACTTTGCGGAGCAAATTTATTTCGTTTGGGCCACACTTTTGGTGCTATATATAGGCCATGAAGAGAAATCGAATCAAAGTCTTCTTTTGACAGGAAAATTACACATTCCGGTAAATTTTTTGAACCGCGTAGACAAACATGTTTTTCTGTGTATTTTCACTCACTGAATTCAAATCTGTTGGCCGATTCCCGCCATCAAGTCAGGTTTCAAAAACTTTCAAAACCTTTTGCCTTCAGAAAATTTTTCGTGTTCAGCACCAAAAATTACTTTACGAAATTTTTCATTTTACCAGATTATAAAAAAGTGTTGTAAAACCACTTATAATTTATCAAATTTACAGAATTATATTATTTCAAAATTTTTTTATTTTTAATTTGTCAGTAATTGTCAAAAAATCAAATCAAATGAACATAACAAAGTTTGATAAAATATTTGCTTAAGTCCTTTGACCTAATGAAAACTATATATTAAAATTAACCTTTAAAGAGAGTTTGGACTCTTTATTTCTTTAAGCCTGTTATTTAATGGAAATTTATGCAATCGTTTCTAAATTCTACAGATTTTGCGTTAGTCTTTTCACATTTGAATTCTAATCTTTAGGACCAGCTATGTCTAAATATTTTGTTCAAGATTTTTATGGCTTCATAAATTCTCATTGGAAATGGCTTTCTTCACTTTTGCCAATATCTTATCGATTTCTTGTGGGGCAGTTACATCTTTCATTGTACGACTTTTACAGTCTGCTGGCAAATACCTTTTTTCTGGCATCCATAAAATATAAATTCGATAAATTACCTTTTACTGTGCTCCACTCCAATTTCGCCACCCACAATTGACCTAGTAAACTTTACTTCCAGCCTGTGTGTGTGTGTATGTGTGCCAAAACACACACAAAATTCACAAATCATTTAGAGCTCTTCCCTGCCCCCCAACGACCGTACCATAGCCTCTTAACTCAATTCTACTCTATTATAGTCAATATTCGATATGCGATACTTTTACCTAAATCAAATTGTGTAAACTGAATTAAGCTGTCACGTATTGCTTGGTAATGAAAGGGAGGGACGAAGTGGGTTGGAGGAGATGCATTTTCAGGCTCATTAATAATGCAATTCACACACCAGTAGCAAGCACCCGTTGCACCCACATGGCTCCATTTCATGCTTCCTTCCGGCCAGGCAACACCGAACTTGCCGCCAACTTCCGCCTCGTTAAGCGTTCGCCTATGAAATGAGTTGCAACAACAAAAAAACAAGTCCCTGTTGTTGTTGTTGTTGTTGATGGTTGCTGTCGCTCATTGCACATTATAGCTCACATCCTGGCATAATTATAGTCATAGCAAGCAGGTTGCATTTAAAAAACAAGGGGAAAAAAAAATCGTACGAACAAAATACAATTTGTGGCTAAAGTTAATAAACCATTTGCAGTCATTATATATTAATTACTTTTTAATGGCTGCTCGGCTTCATTTTTTTTCCTGTATTTTGCTCTCTGTTGCCAATTTGGCCTCAATGGGTGAGAGGAGTGGGGGGAGACATATTCCACTTACATCTAAGGTTTCCCATTGCGTCATAGGCGCTTTACCACTTTGCATGTCAAACAAAAACTAAATTAAATTACTTGCTTTGCCATTTGAAGAGCATTTTCTACTGAGTCATGCCTAAAAGTAGGCAATGCCAAATTATGACTGTCTCTTCTTTAACAAATTCTCTTTTTGTTAGATTTCTGTTTCGTTTTGTTTGTCGTTTTCGTTTTATTTCCTAAGATCACAAGTAAACTAGAAACTATGACTACAACTAAAATTGAAGCTCAAATCACGCAGCTAACATAAATCTCAGTATGTTTAAGAGAGATTTTACTGGTCAAGTCACTGGAATGTTGTTGCTCAGCATATTGTTATCATCTTCCTGTTGCCGCTCCTCCTCGTATCTCTGCCTTGTGACATTTAATGGCATTTTGTAGGTAATGGGCAACTGTGGAGCCAGAGAAACAATTGTCCTTGCCTTGTTATTCCTGCCATAAGGTTTGGCATCATTTGTATCCAAATAGAATTTGCCCCGTAGTCTGTGTATAGATACATAATTAATGATTATATATATGGAATATACATTTGGTTATCTTCTGGGCCTACCTGGGATCAGCACCCATGCCCATGAAAGCATTCCTATTGCCGCCCATGCGGCAGATGCCAACTGTCTGTGAGGCCTCACAACGTTGAACGGGAAAGGCTCTTGGCTGCCTAACACTTTCCACAAAGTATTCCCAGGCACGCTGATGACTGCAGCCAACTACAACAAGAGAATAGAGGCAAAAACATAAATGTAAGCCAACCAAAAAAAAAACCCAGAGAGCATACTCACTTATAATGCCCAACCAGCGATTATTTGCAATTTCCTGTCGAGCACATCCCGGTTGTAGGGGACGTCCGCCATTTGGATAAAAATCAGCATGTCCCATTGCCGTGGGATTGCCCAATATACCGCCATCCGTGTGTATGACATCGACGAAGCGTGCATCGCTTGGACTTAAACGGCGATTGGAACTATTGCCCTCGAATAGGGGTAGAGCGGGATCCAAAGCGGTTATTCTGGTCAATTTTATGCCCCATTCCTGCAACTGTTTGCCAGCAAAACCAGCTACCTCGGCACCCAGACTAAAGCCAATCAAATGTACAAACTTGGTCGGATAGCCACGTTCCATAACCAAATAACGCAGGAAACGGGCAATATACCGTGCCGTAATAGGCAAATTCTCCACAGCATTCGAGTACCAGGGAACCGCTGTCATCGCACTCCAATCGATGAGTATGACATTGTAGTTTCCACGCTGCAAAAACGCTGAAAATAGTAGATAGAGAGAGAGCGAGAGAGCGAGTAAGAGAAACTATTGGCCAGGACTTTGATGAGGGGACAGCAGTTCCCCCAGGACTGACTGCACTATGGTCAAGTGGACGGCTTTTTGTTGGCATAGACTTTGTATGCTATGAGAAGACTTTTGCAGACTCTTAAGTGTTTCGTTTTCATTAAAAATTTTATGATTTCTTCATAAATAAAACAAATTAATGAATATTCACCGCTCATTTCTCAAAATGGCATCTAGCAGATTAAAAAAGAGAAAATCGAGTCAATTTTTAAAAGATATAGCATACTTTAGGGGAGAAATATTCTTTATATTACCCCTCTCAATCCACCAAAACCATAACTTGGTGTACATATTTTGGCAATCATTTCCATAATGAACATTTGTTTAACTTTATCGATTTTTTGCCATACAAATTTTAAATTTTTTGCAAAAAATTGACTTCTGGACCATAGTAGACGGGGACCTGGGACTGGGTGAAAATTTCACTCACCATCTTTCAGTTGCTGACTGCTCTGCTGTTCGCCAGTGGCCGATTCCGAGAATCCATGCAGATAGATGGCCAACGGGTAATTGAAATTGAAATTGCTCTGCGTCCACTGAGCAACATCGTCGCTCAGGTGCAGCATTTGGGCTGTGTTACGGTTACGCCTGATAGCCCAGGAGATATAGAGTGAGAAAGGGATGGAAATGACCTGTCAATATGCATGACTACTGGGATAATGGAGACCTTGTCTTACCTGGTGTATAAAAGAAATTTGATGTCCTCACTTTCTCTTATGGCACAGCAACTCGAACAGGAACCGCGTGGAGCGGCACTGTAAAAGATCGGCGAGCCAGCTGCAAAAAAGAGCCAAAAGAAAAGGAAATATTCAATCATTTTTCATGTCACTTAACCAAAACGGAAATTCAATTTGTTAGCCGAGTTTAAATTGATTCATTAACTTTATTAACTAACTAACAAGTTAGTTAGATGACAAAACACAATATAAAAAAAAACAACAAAAAAACTCAACTAAAGCAATACAAAGAAACGAAACAAAACGAAAAGAAACGAAACTAGCTAAACGTTGCTTCTGTTGGCCATGAACTTGAGTGCTTTGAAGTAGCAACAACAACAACAAAAGCCAGCGGCAAAAGCAATCGCACGTGACGCATACGCCCCGTGTTACGCGTTGTAAAAGAGGGGCGGCCAAAAAAAAAACAAGTTTTCTTCAACTCCGAAATATGTGTGTGTTTTGCTTTTCATTTTTCTGTTTTTTTTTTCGTATGTTTATCAATATCTATGAGTGGGTCAAACCATTGCAATGTCAATGACGTCTCAAAAGCAAAGTCTCGCCGTCGTCGTTGTCGTTATCGTCGTCTGTTTTTTGTCATGTTTTGTTTTGCTACACAAATTTATCGGCGATTTTTGATGAGCTGCCAAATTCAATCACAAATGAGTCTAAAAATGCGGATGATGTTGATAATGACCTTAGACAATGCCAACATTAACATTACTTGGCAATTCTTGGCCAGTCATCATTACCATCCGATACATAGTCTCGCTCGCAAGGTATATTAACTAAGGCATTCAACAGTTTAATCAACATTTAACTACTCTAAATTGATATGAGTAAATTAATCATTGGGTACAAATTTCAAAAGTTCTGCTAACAAACTAAATAGATTTATATTTTAAAGAAAGAAGATTATTAAAAATTGTGTGGAAATCTGCTTATAGCCTCGCAAAAGTTTCAAATAAAAGACAATCTGACCAGAGAAAGTTCTGGCCGATTTTTATGAAATTTTATTATCCTTGATTTGAAGCTGTGTGAAAAATATCTAAGCACTTTTTCATATTACCCATATAGAGCACATTAAAAGTTGTGTCGAAGAATTGTAATTTTAAAAATAACTTTTTTATAATAAGAGCTAAGATAAGCTGGAACGATAGGTGTCGCTCTCACACTTATAGTATAGATATAGTTGTCCGATCATTACAATTTTGACACATTTACTATTTACATAACAGAGAAGCTTAAATAAGAAGTTTCTTAACAAAAGATTGAAAATTGAAAGACTTGTTGGCATAGAACAGGACAGAAGGACATTCGGATACTGACCAAATGAGTGAAACCTAATGGAAAGGATATCAAAATATACTTCTCCTAGGAACTTCAAAAGATGTGATTAACTTCTTTTATTTTTGTTGTCTAGAGAAGAGAAGAAAAGCCAAATTCGTCTAAGATTAATATATACATGTATATACATATATATATATAGAATAGAATAGAATAGAATAGAATGTATATATAGAAAAAAGTGTATTCACCTATCGACTTGAGATCACAAATTTGTATTCTCTTGTCTTACTCTAAATTTTATGTATATAGCTTAAATATATATACAATTGGATGTATGTAAATTTTACTTCCAGTTTTTTTTTTTCATGCAGAGCGGAAGAGTTTTGCCATGTTTATTTATGGGAAATGTTGTTGTTGTTGTTGCTATTGCCTTTTTTTGCTTTTGTGTTTTCTCATTTTATTTGTTGCTTTGTTGCTAGTCTGAATGTTGGCAGCGTCACGCCGTGTATTTTAATTTGTATATTTTTTTTTTTTATTAAATTTAAATGTTCATTTGGCCAGCTAATTAGCGACCTCATGCCAGTCAGTTGTTACCTTTGATTTGTTGCATTCTAAGCCCCGTTTAAAAGTGGTTTGGAGGAGCACAGGGGACCGGCTTCCAGATGATTTTTGATTCTTACGTTGAGATGACATTGACGTGAAATAAAAACCATTCTCTAGTGACGGGGGATTTTCATATGACATTTGGAGATCATAGTGAAAACAAAGCAAAAGTTCAAATAGCTACTGATTATGCTGAACAAACAGAAAAGAACCCCAATAAGTGTTAATTAAGCGTAAACTGTCAGTTGCCAGTTATAACTTGCCTTAAGTTTTAGTTTTATGCGGGGTTCCCGGGGTCAGAATTGCCGCCGGGGAAATTATTGTCACCATTAACTGACTAGAAGCTTTCATTAATGGAAAGGGAATCTCTATGGGAATCACAAACTGGGCACTGCTATAGTTCAGTAAGTCAGCAATATGTCAGAGTGCGAATAGAATGAACAAATTTGCACATATTGAATTCAAATTCTAAATTGAAGTTGTTTGCATAAGGAGATTAGATAGTCTTCAACTCTAAAATGGAATAGCCGACTCTTCTATTATTTTTTTATACATTTCATAAGAAAGTTATTTGTATTGATGTATTGGAATATATCTTTTTCGCCCTTTTTTACAGCCGTAAATAAATAAAGTAATCAACTTGAGACTTTGTGTCTTACATACTTCTGTTCAAGTTATAGGCGACCATAAAAAGATTCTGCCTTTGAGTCCCATGCTTAAATTTGCCTACATGTTGGAATTTTAGAAAAATGAAATCGAATTTTAATGCAAACTGTAGTGGCATTTAAGGAATTGCTACAATTTCTAAATCATGGTGGCTGGATTAAATCAGATCGCAGCCCAATCATCAATATTAAGCCAAAGTGACTCAAACCCTACTTAAACATAGACTACAACTACTAGACTAGACTAGACTACTACAAACAACAAAAAAACAAAAGGAAATCTAAAAACATAAGAATAGGAAGCGAGTGTCCTTGAATATTTCTTTAGAACTTAATAACTTACTTAGCTTGAAGGACTTACACGAAGAAATTGCAGAAGAGAATTCCCAAATCGGTTAATATTATTATCCCAGTTTTTTTCGAGTTTCAACCATTAGTCACACAAGTGTATAATTAAGTAATTGATAATTTTATTCTAAAAAACTAATACCGATGCTGACTGAGTTTCCCGTGCTATATCAGATATTGCCTAGGTAGAATTGACTATTAGATAGGTAAATACATTTATCTTATGTTGGACCTTCCTTCACAGATGAGTAAACTTTTCCAACTCTTGAACTGACCTAGGCTAATACCAAGTAAACTGAGTGTTTACAACAACAATTGAGTCTATTGACTTTTAACAAAGACATCAACTTATTTACAACACCCCAACCACCTCTATCTCTCCCTCTCTCTCACACACTGTCCTAGATTATTAGCCTTGAACTTATCAGTAAAATAGATGGCTAACAACTACAGCAAATAGTTATCGACATTGAAAGAAGTGCTAATAAATATGTCGACTTACCGAGCAGAAATGTAAAGACATTGCATAATGTTGAAGCAGCTGGCAAGACCATAATAAATTGCACTATATACTAAATATTATATATATACATAGGATATATATATAGGTATATATTTATCAAAATACACACACAATTTAGTTAAGGTTTATGTTTTCTTGGCGTTCAATGAACTCGCACAGTAAATTTATTCTCAAATTCTTTTTGAGGGGTGTGAAATAAAATTACACATAAAATTTGAGTAAATACGTTTTTGGTTTTTGCGATTTCCGCATAAATAATTATCACCGATAGTAGATATATTGATATATAGTTTTTTTTGTTCCTCGCCGATAAACAAAAGAAAAAAAACGAAGACAAAGCGAACACACGATCTGTTCTGAGCGAGCTGCGTAGACGAACTGAATGTGTGAGTCTTGGCTCGATCGGTTAGTCGATTGTCCGGCTAGAAACACTCAGCTGATAAACCATAAAGTGCCCAGCCGTACTCTTCCTTCTCCCCGCCGCTTCATGGGACACAACAAAAGACTGAGGCAACAAACTTGACAAAATCAGGCATGCTCTCTGTGTAATTGAAGATCATAAAATTATTTATAATTTCCTGATTGTTGCGCTGGCGCGCGCGCTCAACTTTCATTATGCTCATGGCATACGAAATTGATAGTTCTGTGGTGTGGGTGAAAAAGAACTATTACCATGTGGGTGGCCAAACAGAGTTTTGCCCCTTGAATTCAGAAGTTGCGAACAGCGACTGCAATGGCCAGCCTTTAAATCAGCTGGCCGTTCACCTTGACCGGCGAGTTGACTTTTGGTTTCAATTTGCCCATATAAAAACGCTTTCAACGATGCTTATCTCTGCCAATAACAACAGCAACAACATTTTATTTGTTTTTTTTTTTTTAATCCATTCTGACCCATCCTCAATCGTAACGAAGGCATCTTACCTTGCCTTTTACTTCTTTTGTGCTGGTTGCGGGTCAATTAAGCAAAGACGCTAAGTTTTGACACATTAATCATATGAAATGGATTCCGAATACCCTACAAACTGGGGTATAAAGAATTTGGGCTATTTTTAGACAATTTATGAACTGCCAACTTAAGTTCACTTTTAATTTTAAAGCGTTTATAGAACAAACAAAGCTCTTTTTAAAAATCTGTTGAAATTGATCAAAATTGAGTTAGGTAGGGTAACTCTCCATTTGGAAATGAAAGAAACTAACAAAAACAAGAAAGAGAAGACATGAGGTGAGAGGTGCATATGAAACGCTCTATACTGTTTCCTATTTTGTTAGAATTTCTGTTTCTGTCTCTTTTTACTCTCACTTTTTCGTTACATAATGTTTCAAACGACAAAGATCCTTCAGAACTTTTCACTGCAAACTATTTTAACATAATGTTTTTCAAATATCAATACTTTACTAATTAATAAAGTTAGTCATCATTAGTATGGTTAAACATATCTTTTCCCCCCTCATGCTTTAAGCCTTTCTGTCTTAGCAAGTTTTTCTTTGATGTTATATGAACTGTGGTAAGGCTAGATATTATTTCAAACATATTTAGGTAGCTTTTTTATATAGGAATTGCACTTTTGAATTGCAAAATCTAAACTAAACAAAGTCATTCAAACATAAAAAATTGTTTGCCATTTTGATTTATAGCAAATATATAAAAAAGTTTTTAAAGCATAAGCTAAAACAAGTTTTCAATATCAAGAAACTTAAATGTAACTTCCTTAATACCAAACTCTCAATTTAAGTTTAATATTGGTGAAACATAACTCTAAATATATTCCAAGACATTTCCGACATAGTCTTTAACGAAGTTTTTATGGTTCATAATTCTCTAACGAAAGAGTATCTTCTATTCAGTTAATGATATTTGATGTGTTTTGCCATTCAGTTTGGCATTTTAGCGGGCGTGTAATTTCGCGGCTATTTGACCATTGTCTTGTCTTTTGATATTGATATTAGTCAAAGACTACAAAGTCTGGGCTTTTTTTTTCTTTCTACTTTTTTTGTCTTGTGTGCATTGGAGCGAAGATCCGTCAGACTTAGTCTCAGTTTTTAGGAAATTGCAATCTTAAGAAAACTTTTCGATTGCCAGCTGCGGTTGTATTGCATTGAAGAATTGATTGATTAACTAATTACATATTTACATTACATGGTATTACATGGCAGTTGGTATATAATTTTACACAAATTATGCAACCTTGAAATGTGGTTATGTGGCTAGCACGATTTTCATTGAACATATATTTTCGATATCAAGTGCAAGGGCTCTTACATGTGCTTCGATTCGTTATGGCAAGGAAAAATTTGCCAATGGAAAACTTTGAGACTCACTTGAACTTCAAGTTCCTATTCAAGAGGCTTTAGTATTCCAAAAATAGGCGAAAAAAAGTTTAAAATGAAATGCTATAAATAAAAATATACTTATAATCAATATGAAAAATTATTGCTGAATCATAAAATTAATGAATGATGCGTGTGTATGGGTTAAACAATTCTTAAAAGATTAAATTCATAATGACCATTGGATCGAACACCCACCCCAAATAGACACAAAGCATACAAAATGAATATGTTTCGACCTTTTGAAGGCGTCTGATATCTGAGCAAACAAAAGAGCTGAACTGAGGGCATAAAAAGATGACAAAATAATTTGCATATGACATTAAATTACAGTTAGCCAATATTTATATGTGTATATGTATATTGTATATTGTGACCGGCAATTGATTGGCTTGTCCTATACGAATTGCAAATGATCTTTATGGGCATGTCAAACAGCTTCCGGCTGAGACCTTGACTAACTAATGGCATAATTTACAGCTCTTTAGTTGTAAAATAAACAAACAACCAACGAAGCAACCAACCAACCAACCAACAAATGGTCATAAACTGCTTTGGCAGCAACTTATAGCTAATTAATTTGTATATAAAAACACTTTAAGCAAAAAGTTTCCCCATTTTGTGGCATACTTTTAGGCTTTAGTTGGCAGATGTCTCAATGGTTAAGTGCATAGTTTTGGGCTGTAAATGATTGATGTTTTGTGTGTTTTTTGCAGGACAAACTGCTGAGTAAACTGGAAGAGGAAAGCGAACCGGATCCTCCAACATCCCAGGAAGATGAGTGCGTCATTTGCATCAATGCACGAGCCACCATGCAAACCTCGCCGTGTGGCCATCGAGTCGTCTGTCGACGCTGTTTCGTCAAGACCATACAAAGTGCTGTGGCCCAGCGTCTGCTGCCGCTGCGATGTGTCATCTGCAGGGCTAGAGTGAATCGTTTGACCTCCTCATCGGGCAGCTGGCGTATACAGGAATCGGCCAGTAGCTATTCTATGGGTGCCAAAAGTTGGGCCTCGGCTGGTGTTGCTGCTGGCGGAGTTGTAGCCTCTGCCAGCTCCTACTCCATGAACGATGCCCACAGTGGACATCATGCCTTCCATCAGCCCACTTTGCACAAGTCAGCAGGTGCAGGTGGTGGTGGCGGCGGAGGTGGTGCAATTGGACGAGCTCATCGTGGCCCTCATGGCCGTGTCTCGCAATCGGATAGCCTTTATTCGATGAGTTCTACAGGATCTGCAGGATCATCCCTATCTGGCTATTCACATTACTCCAAGACGTCTTCCATATCGAGCAGTGGTGCCTGTTCTCCAGCTTCACCAGCGGCTGTGGCATTAGCCTCCGGTTCCCATCATTTGGCACCTCCATCGCCCACCACTCATCATCACCATCATCATCATCATCACTCGCCAGCAACGGCATCGCCAACGCCATCAGGTTCATCAACCAGTTCCCTGTCACCGCGTGACACAAGTGTTCATCATTCACATCACGGTGGCTGCCCCAGTGGTTGCTCTGGTGCAGTGCCTCGCAAACCCATGCACACGCTAAACAACTCCATTAATCACACTAGTTCTTCGTCAAGTGGCAGTAGCAACGGCAGTGCAGGGGGCATGAATGGCATGAACAGTGGTTCCATGACTCCAAATCCAATACATACCTATCCGGGACGTAGACATGTCAAGAGTCGCATATTGGATCTGCAGAATCGTTTGCCACCCATCAAGGAGTTTCGCAGTCCAGCCAAAGTGCCACATCCCTCACCAGTGCATGTCAGCAATCCCAGATTTCGGTAAGTCTTAGCAAAACTCGGCCGTAAATCTGTCCATGCAGACACCAACCAAACTATTTGAATAAAAAATGTTAACAATTCGAAAGTAAAAACTTTACTTCTCTTAAATAGTTTTACTAGATTATTTGATATATTTTAATTTAAAACTTTGACTCTAATTGTTTATGATAACTATTTATTGTGTTTTTTAGCTATGCCTCATATACCAAATCCAGTGTCCATGAACTGGCTCCCTTGCTACGTGAATCGTCATCGCCGCCACAGTCACGACGTCCCAGTCCCATGAATATACAGCTAAGTTGCACAGCCCTGGCTCCGCCTCCATTGAAGGCTGGCGGAGCCAAGATATGCCCGCTAACCACAAAGAATTCGCTGCCGAAAAATGCCTACGTAATGCCCAAAGATAATAAAAAGATCTGCGGCGATAGCAAGTCAATTTCGAAAAACTCTTCACTGGCCTCCAATTGCTCCTCAACAAAGGCAAAGGCAAATGGTCAGACCTCTGCCTCCATTTCATCAGCGTCATCGTCGTCGTCATCGGGAGTAGCTGGAACAGGAACAACTAGATCTGCATCCGTATCCGCATCCGCATCCGCTTCTACATCAGCTGCATCAAAGCCACACTCCAGCTCTTCCACTCGCAGTTTTCCGCTCTTTGCGAGCACCAGCAATCACAGTGAGTTTTCGTTCGTTTACTCTTATCCAAGATCTGAGAAATTAATTAGTATATCGCCCATTAACAGAGGAGAAAGCTGACAATAAAAAGAATGAATCCGTTGAGCGCAAAAAGAAGGAGGAGAAACTTAAGCAAAAGGCTGAGAAGGAAGCCAGAAAGGTGAGCACCCAATCCCATCCCCTTTCCTGCCCCACATTGCACATTGTGACCCCCCCCCTATGCTTTTATTGTTTCTGTCGACAGGGGGCGCCACTTGCATTGTTTGTAATTGGCCTCGTTCGCCTTGACTCGACTCAACTCTCTCGACTGAGAAAGTTTTTCATTAATCGTAGGGCGTCTTTTGTGCTGCACAAGCATAAATTTCTACCCCCTTACCAAATGTTGGCTAAGAGGGAAGAGAGACAGAGAAAGAGAAGAAAACTAAAAATACCTCATAATACCGTTTTTTGCATTCTTGCTTTCTAGTGCATGTAAACAAAGTTATAGCGCATTTCCTCCCCTTTTCTCCGTCCACTTTCCCTCTAATCAAAAATCTCTCATTTCCCTTTTTCTTTTGTATTTCCGCAGGAGGAAAAACGCCTCGCCAAGGAGGAGGAACGTATGGCGAAACTGCATGCCAAGGAGGAGAAGAAACGTGGCAAAAAAGAGGCCAAGGAACTATTATTGGCAAACGATGGCAATAATAAGAAATAAAATTAATAAATACAAAACGATTAAATAGACGAAGCAAAACGGAAAAAAAAACACACTATATATACATATATCAATACGATCAGACGACATATATATACATACACACATTCAGAAGTATATTCAGCCATAGTCAGCCTCATACACTCACTCATACGATGTTAAACGAGCTTGAATTGTATTTTTTTAAACATATTTACTATAATTTTCATAATTTTTTTACCTCAAATTAAATATAATAATGTAATAAGATGAAAAATCAACAATATAAACTAGAAAAAAAAAACAAAAAACAAAACTACTTTTGTTCAAATATTTGGCAAAGCAATTCAAAACAAATTTTCTTAGAGGTGAATAAATTCTATGAAGAAATTCCAAAGAATTTAAATTATAAAGATTGAATTATTTGTAAGTACTTTTCCTCTTAAAGAATTAAATTCGTTATTTCTTCACTGAAATAAGGTCAAAAAGTTAACCAATTTGGTTAAATACCTAGAAAATTTTGAAGATGTGGTAAAACGAAAAACTATACAGAAAATGTAGAATTTTTATAAAATTTTCATCCTTTTTTTCCCATACCAAAAACTGAAGTATACATATATAATTTGTGATCGCCTCTATAGGTAAATATTCTTCCAAATTTCCAGTTTTTCTATGATTTAAAACTTGCATCGATTTCAAGCAATTTTTCATATATTTTTCTCTTAGTGTTTTTTTTTTCTTTTATATAAAACAAGTCTTTTTTAAATAAAATTAAGCTTAAAGTGAAATAAGTAAATCAAATTATTTTTGTCCTGTCTCTTCTGAAATAGTTAAATAAATATTTTCTTTACTAAAATAAACAGAATTTCGTAGAATTTTCCTACAGAAAATTTAAAAATTAAATGAATATACTATTAATTTTATCCAAATTCTTTAAAATTTCTTCTAAAATTCAATGGTAATCGCCTAATTTCTCATAAAATTTAAAAAAATACTCTATGAAAATGCTTAAAATTTTAAACTCATTCACTTTAACCGAATTTGAAGAAATAGTTTGTTTGTCAGTTGAAAGACTTTTCATAACTCTGCCACAGACAGAGAAATGTTTAAGTTACCAGTTTACCCTCCCTCCATCCTCTCTTTTGATCATTCTCCATTCTCATCTATCTCATCAGTTTCCATAAGAAAACAAAACATAAAAATGGTTGTTGAAATAATTACTTTTATTCTAATTCTAAAAAAAAACTTAAGATCAAAGTTTGCAAAACTAAATTTTCCAGTTTCCCAAACAAAATAGATTTTATTACCCAAAAAAATGAAATAGTCTAGCAAAAACAAAATAAACAACGTTATCAACTTGAAAATAAATAGACAAAAAACAAGACGAAATCTTAACTATGTATGTTAGAGCCAAGCTATAGCAAAATGAAACTTTCTATATACATATATAAACGAGATACATATATACCTATAGACCAAGAATCCCAAATGAAAAATATGGTTAACTTATTGGCGATGAATTCTAAACTAAATACAGAAAACATATTTAAGTAGTTTTCATATATGAAATCTTATATACTATGTATTGTACTATATCTGAAATCTATATCTATAGATGATTCTATATACATATATTGGGTAACTGTTCAAAATGACAAACATAAGCAATGTTTCTATATACATACATATATATTACCTATATATAAATGTATTAATAAATTGTTTTAAAAACAACATCAACAACAACATGAAAAATAAAAATGCAAACGAAAAAAAATTGAAAATAAAGAAAAGTTATTTAGTTAAATGTGCGTGAGAATTGGTTTTTTCATTTTCTCCTGCTTCTCCTTCAGCTTGAGACATTTATAGAAAACGGAACCAAAACTATTGGGCACCTCGGCTCGACATTGGAGATTGCCCATTTTGTGTAGAGATCCATAATCCAGACAATTGATGAGATCATCTCCATTGCAATCCTGGCCATGTTTGTACATATAACTCTGGACAGTGTCGGCAGCGCATCTTGGCTCATTCACACAATTGGTAAAGGCTTTGAGAAACGTGGGCATATAGATTAGAAGTTTCCTCTCCTGATCTCTATTGGGCCTGCAGCTTACCTGCCTCGTTTAATGTTGTATCGTTCGATAAAGTCAATTGACCTGCCTCTATCCAGTAACCCCAAGTTATACGAAATATTCCACAAGCTCCATTCACACATATCTCAGTGGCATTGCATCCACTCATGGCTTCACATAGGCATTCCAGGCAATCTTCCGTGACGGGTCTATTGGAAACTATAGAGAAATAGAGAGACAGAAAATGAGAGAAATTGTTGAAGAGGAAATGTTCGACTTCCTATGAGGTGTTTGAATGCATTGTATTAGGTTGATTTTCCGACAAGCCTCTCATTGATTGCAATAATTACAAATCATATACTAAGTAAATAAATTGTGCACAGTGGTGCAAGAAAATAAAAAATTGCACAACAATTTCTACATTGTTTTAACAGGCAATTAAATCTTGTTGAAACTCAAGACAAATAAATAGGCATCTCTCTTCTACTAAGGTACATACTGCTCGTAGTGTTCAAAATGGGCTGTAAAACCATTGGTATTATTGTTTTCAATATAAGATTCAACATGATTTTCAATAATATTTTTCTTTTTTAATCATTTAGCGTATAACAATTTTGGAGAATTGTTCGCGTTTTTAAAAGGATGAAGTGAAAAGTATTGAAACTTATTCTGAATCGAAATCGAGACTTTTGTTCAATGGAAATAGATTATGTCTATGGGATTTTATTCTTGGAAACTGATGAAGCTTCATTATTCTTGTAGTCAGACAAGTTTTCAAGTAAGTTTTTTAACATTTTCCGATTTTGTCCCCACTCACCTTCAAGACTTGCACCACTGTGCCATAGAGCCAGCAGGAAAATGCACAAATAAAACAAACTATTGCCATTCAAGAAACGTAAACTGGTAAACATTTTGCTATAATTATGATAAGTGCTTTGGATATTTGATATAAATGTAAATGTATATGTTTAGCCAATTGGCTGGTTTTTCCCTAAGGCAAGTTGAAGTTGTTTTTAACTAACCGAGAACTTGACGCCGTCGACGTTAACCACACAACTGAGCCAGAATCAAGTGGGCGAATTGCTTAAGTTAAGATGAAATAGTTTTCACACATAAATTGTGGTCTCTCTTCCCTCTGAACCTTTTGGTTTTTCCTAGAATAAATTTTTACAATTGATTGAAATGAAATTAATTCAAATTTCTTTGTTGTTGTTCCCTTTGGGCTCGCTTTAGGCATCGTTTGAATATACTCTCATATGTATAGGGCATATCGGCTTTACAATTGAACGGACCCATATAATGAATGGCGCCATAGTCCAAGCAATTCTCCTGCTGATCATCATTACAATCCTGGCCATATTTAACCATATAACTTTGAAGAGTATCAGCAGCACAACGCGGATTATTGGCACAATTGGGAAAGGCTGAAGTAACAGACTTATAGAAGAAGAAATAGAACAGATTTTTCATTTACTTACCATCGTCTGAGAGAGCTGTATCACCCTCAATGACCAGACGTCCCGAATCGACCCATTGATCCCAGGTTATGCGAAAGATGCCACAAGCTCCATTTACACACACCGCTGTGGCATTACAGCCACTGAGTGCCTCACACATGCAAGTCAAACAAGTCTCAGTAATTGGTTTTCCCGGAAAATCATCATCCGCGGCCCTTACACCCAATGATGTGAGAATAGCCAGACACATCGATATATAGATTAGACAGCTTGACATGTTGATTACGTTACAATCCAGTCGCCTACCAAATAGATACTAAACTTGTGCTCGTTGTTGTTCATGAATTTTTATTGTCAATATAATAGATACTAGACTGCTTACAGGTTGTTAAAACGTATACTAGGAAATAATCACAGTGCTTGCAATTGGAGAGAATCTTTTTCAGTCTTTTTTATCTCCCAAACCCTGATCTTCGAAGTTTTCAATGCACTCCTCGAAGGCACTTTGGTATTTATATGGCATATCACCCTTACAGCCATAGGCACCCAATTTGTGAATTCTGGCGTAGTCGTGGCAATCCATTTCACCATCATCATTGCAATCCTGATTGAATTTTTTCATATAATTTTGCACTGAGTTGGCCGCACAATGCGGGTCATTCGCACAATTGATGAAAGCCCTCTCCGCATCGGGATGTTCCCCATTGATAGTCAATTTGCCAGCATCCACCCAATAGGCCCAAGTAATGCGGAACAGACCACAGACTCCTTTCTCTGGGCTGGTGCAAATTGCTGTGGCATTGCAGCCACTTATGGCTTCACAAATGCAGGTTAAACACAGCTCTGTCACAGGTTTGTCAAGTAGGTGACCTAAAATCAAGCACACAGACCATCTTTAGCATATATACCATGATAAGATGTTCCTAGTAACTTACCCTGTCCCTGCACAAATTGGGACTTGTATGCGATTAATACAATCAATAATCCACATGACATATAAGTTTTCATATTTCTTTTGTCGTAGACGTACTAACACTTCCGCAATTGAATTGTAATTGAAGCTAGTCTCATCTATGACTAACTAAGATTAGCTAGTCTACGTTTAAAAATCAAATGAGAAATACCGGTTTCTGAGAATGTCATAGAAAACATTCTCACTAAACTCATAATTCACAAGTTTAATAAACATTTCACTGTGAGCCTTAGCAAACAGCATTTTGCTTCTCATTCTATTCCTAATAGAATAAATAGGCAAACGGCTGATACTTTTTGTAATGTTAAAGTTGGTAATATCAACCTAAATCTTAATAAAAAAAAAAATATGAAAACAATGTAATTTGTTAACATTTTCAAATTTGTGTGCTTTAGAGATAATTTAGGGGAACACTTCACATGGAGAATCTAATATTTTGCTACTGCAAAAGAAAGTTAAGGTTACATTAAGAAAATATTTGATGAATACGGGAATTTTTGCATACTTTTAGGAAGCGCTAAGTATTTTTATACCCTTGCAAAAAAGGTATATTTATTTTGGTCAGAAGTGTGCAACGCATAGAAGGTAGCATCTCCGACTATATAAAGTATATATATTCTTGATCAGCCTGACGAGACGAGTTCAAATAGGCATGTCGGTCCGTCCGTCCGTCTGGATCAGCGCAAACTCCTCCTAGACCGTAAGAGCTACAGAGCTGCAATTTTGCATGTAGGCTTGTATATAGTGCACAGGTTATATATCTCGGATACAGCCGGAACTACTATATCATATAGCTCCCATACAAACGGCCCTCTGGTTTTATTTGAAATCGTTAACTATGGTGCGCCTTGCTATAAAAGTAACTCCATTGGATTATTTACCAGACTCTATCATATCCTGTCATATCCTGCAAAAAGTTGAGACAAGATGACATTAAACAAACAACAATTGAATCGTGCAAATCTTGTTAGGTATCCAGATCAAAGATGTGTCAAACAACTTTTCTAATAAAACCCTAACGTCGCGACGTTGTAAAGGACACTCTGCTATTGAGATTCAAGTAAACTCAATAAGGCATAACGTTAATTTGTTTATTATTTATTGTAGTCACTCAAAACACTGTTCAAATTCGGCTCGGCTTCAAATTTTATTTCTGAGATTTTTCAATACAACGTCTCAGTTTGGAACCATACCACTCAGGTAGTACCCCCTTGCATCCATAGGGCCCAAGATTGTGTATGGCTCCAAAATCATAGCAATCGATGGCACCATCACCATTGCAGTCCTGTTTAAAAGATCTCATATAGCCCTGAATGGTATCTGCGGCACAAAAGACATCAGTGCAGCAATTTTCAAAGGCTAAGAAAAGGCATTTTAAAATGAACAAAAACCCATTAAAAAGTTTATCAAACTCACCTTGAGTCTCGTTATCAAGTGTATCGCCTCTTAAAGTCAACTGTCCGGCATGTTGCCAATATGGTTTAGTTATGGCAAAAGGTCCACATGTTGACCCAGTGCAGCCTAGGGTCATATTGCAGTCACTTATCGTTTCACAGAGGCAATCCAAACAATCTAGACTGACCACCTTACCCACCACCAAGGGGTTTATTTGGGGTAGCTGACCTTCAATAACAGCCATATAGGCTAAATAGGAAAATAGAAAAATGTATATATAGCTCTTCATTTGATGCGTTGGGCTTGACGTGTTAAGAAAAACTGCTGGAAGAACTGATTGGGAATCATCATAGAATGCTCCCAAGACACAAATCAATTGCAAAGCTTTGCACAATCTCATTTAATATGTATATGAGTCATATAATAGGTCAGAAGTCAATTCAATTGGAATGATTTCAATTGACAATGAGATTAAATGTGCTAAAAATGTTTTTGCTCATCGGAGCAAACTTCATGATATGCAATAATCTTTTTGCAGTTGTAGATTTTATAGTAATTCAATATAGATTATACTAAATATGAATTAGCCAGAGGTCAAATCTAAATTATTTCAAAACAAAATTCAATGCCAAAATTATTGTGCTAAATTAAAAAACTCTTTGTACTACTTAAAGATTTTCTATAGACATTTTAAGTTACAAGGCATAAGAAAAGTTAAAAATTTATTGCAAACTATGAAATGTTTTACAGGATATTGCATACTTTAAGGATCGAGGTTCCCTCATTTTGTACCGCTAGACCAGATTATGATAGAGAATTGATTATGAATATAGTGAAGATATAAAGGATCCCTCCTTTCATTTTATCAAGATCCTCTTTATTGATTAAAATCAGATTCTATATCGGACGAAATTGATATGCTAATCACGACTCGTCTTGGGGAGTTCGATATGATCTCTTTGGAGTCATATTTTTTGATCATGCACGCTGATAGCCTTATTGCACTTTATATAAATCAGGTATTGACCACATGGAAAAGTAATTTTTGAGTCTTTTGAATCAGATATGAAAATGATAATTAAATTAAATCAAATTAAAGTGATTTCTATTAAAACAATCGTCCTAATGGTGGGTAGAAAAGAAACATCTGTAACCAAAAGTATTCTCTATACTTAATGGAATCTGAATTAGTTTGCATCATAAATAAAAAATCTCGAAAATCAAACAGATATCTTCTAAATTTGTTCGTTAAAAATAAAATGAACAAAGTTTTTTATTTTCCATTATAAATGCTTTTTTTGAAAAAAGTTTATATAATTATAGTTTTAGTCTTTCCTTGCACAATTCAATCAAATTACAGAATTTCCAAATAAATTATTATTGTGAGAGTGTGTGTGTGTGTGTGTGGGAGTGTCATTTAACCCGATGTACGAACATCCAAGGGTGAAAAGTTGGTTAAACATTTATCCAAAGTGTTTTGATATTGATATCCCAATTCTCCTTTACAGCCATAGCCGCCCAGTTTGTGAATAGCCGCATAATCATAGCAATCGACACCCCCATCACCATTACAATCCTGCCCAAATTTGGTCATATAATTCTGAATCGTATTGGCCGCACAGTAGGGATCATTCACACAGTTGGCATAGGCTAGAAGGAAAAAGAAAAGAAAAAATCAATTTCTCGAAATAGAAATATCCACAAACCGTCTACAAACTAACCATCTTCCGATTGGGGGCTCTCATTGCCCAAGGTCAGTTTACCGCCATCGGCCCAATATGCCCAGGTTATTCTAAATAGACCGCAGACTCCTCCTCCACAGAAACGTGTCTGATTGCAACCGCTGATGGCATCGCAAATACAACCCAAACACACATCAGTCACCGGCTTATCTGTAAATAAACATATAAATTGCGTTATTTTGATTAGCGCTTAGCTTGACCCATAAAAAATTGATTGAAACCAGAATTCGGAATTACAGATTACACACTGGAATGTGTAGTATGAAATGAAAAAAAAGCCATCAGTTGAATATTTAAAATATATTTATTTAAGAAAATAACAAAAAAAAAAAATATTCCGCTCGTTGCACGCCCATGAACCAGACAAGGTTCCGTTTCGCTTCGTCGAACTAGTTTTGCAACTTTCAATGGCAACATAAATTTTGTCGTAGTTCGAGATGGGCAAGAATCAAACCTCCAATATGCCGATCATCATGATCTTTTCGAGCGTGGGGCCAGAAGTAACAGATGAGTCAATTCACATCATCTTCATTATCTTCTTCGCCTTCTTGGGCGCATTGTTCTCGTTTTATTGATCACGTTCGTGTCGTTTCCAATTAATTCTTTTCAAGGTTACTTTGGTCAAAAAACCTATCAAAGATTAATTTTTGTCATTACACTTTATTTAAATGCATCCTTTAAAGATCGAGACCTACTCGATTTGTTCTCATATTCGATTTCAAATAATATTGTGAAAAATGATAAGTAAATGTCTCCCCAAATAAATATTTTCTCTGAAACTTTTATTTTTCGAATAATGTACCATCTTAGAAATATTGTTACTTTAATTATCTATTTCGAAAGGTCATTTAAACCCGATTTATATTTAAAAACAATTTAATTCTGCTCTCTGCAGTCCTGATTATTCATAACATTGTAAGAGTTCGATTCTAAACTCTTAAAAAATATGTCAAAAATGTAAGTAGAATCTCATTTCAATTGTCTGAGATTAACTTAGTTTTGTTTAAAATTTCAATAAAATATTTCACTTCTCTTTAAAGAAGCCAATCAGAACAATTTTTACAATACAATTTTTTATCTATTAATACACAAAACCTTCTCAGCTATACTATAAGAAGATATACCTATTAATAAAAAAATAAAATTAAGAAATACATTGACAAAAATTATTTGTATTTAAAATCTTGTTTGCCAACAATGCAAAAGCCATAAAAAAATTTATTTCATCAAATAAAATCACAAATTATAAATTAATGAATAATACATTAATATTGAGTAGTCTAAATAGTCGATAAAATCGATTTAAAAACAATTGTTTGGTATATTTTTGGGAATTTTATTGATTTTAGCTAACCCCCCATTTATTGGTTTGAATACGATCAATTTTAAAACTTTCTTTTCTAATATGTCCTCAATTCCAAAGCACAAATTTTAAATATTCTTTTCATCTTGTTTATTCAATCGACTATGAATTTTTACAAGTAAAAAACTTGTTTAGATTTATCAAAATATACAAAAAGCAATTAATAAAATCCAATATTTTGGACGCTTTTTAATGTTTTTTCGTCGTCGACGCGAGAAACGATGACGTTCTAGAATTAGAAACCAATTGAATATAAGGGCTTAAGAATGGGTTTAATAAGATACTTTAAAGATAGACAAAGACGTAAATAAAGCTCCAAAAAATATAAATAAATGACGCATTACAATGTTGAACAACGTATTGAAATATATTTTTGTCACTACACAGGCCAAGACTAAAACCACTTTCTATCTTGGATAATGTGTTTCAAAAACATCTTGATAGATATTCTTTTCTAAAACAACATTTCGAGTAAATATAAGCAAAAATCACAAAGTTAACTCCAGGCGCGCTTTAGTCTAAATTGGGAGTTTACTTTAAACTAAAAAACGCCACTTTATTTTAGTACACGAAATATTTATATTTTAAACATTTATCAAGTGTATACCAAATGATTGATATTTGCTTTGAAACTTCAGCATCTACATAAGTTCCACCTACACAAATGTTGAAAACTATTTGAGAACTTCACATTAGTTCAATGAACCATGAAGTGATCTATAATTTAGGTCAAAATTTGAATTCCTTTAATTTGCTTTTATGCATAAACGAGCTATGGAAGTTAACTTCGGCCTTGCCGAAGTTTATATACCCTTGCAGTTCTTTATTATATTTAATTCGATAAGAAAAGTGAAATTTCATACATCAACAGCATTAGTTGTCGTATTATGAATATGCTCAAATATTTTTCAAACTACTGAATTCAAAACACATTTAATGATTATTAAACAATATATGATATAGTAGTCCGATCCCGATGATTTTCATACTTTATCTCACACAGGTAATAAAGAGTCTCCAAAAAAAATTTCAACCCGATATCTCTTAAGATGGCTGAGTAAAACGCATACGCACAGACGGACGGACAGACGGACAGACGGACATGGCTATATCGACTCAGCTTCTCAAGCTGATCAAGAATATATATACTTTATGGGGTCGGACACGTCTCCTTCTGTGCGTTACAAACATCTGACCAATTTTATAATACCCTCTGCAAGGGTATAAAAATAAAGCATTATATTTTATATAATGTTTATTTGTTTGCTCAAAAACATATATGTATATATATGTAGATAAATATATATTCTTCTGAATACATGAGATAAGCGCTTAAAGCCTTTGAAATGTGTATCGGAATTTCCAAAAATCAGCGTTAATAATCACGCACATACAAACACAGGCACACACACTCGCATAGATGACGACTACGTCATTTAATAAATGTCACAACACGAAGGTGGAATTTTTATTTTTTTTTTTTTTTTTGTTTTCTAGTATGTATATGAACATCTGTGGCTATCAGATTACCAGGGAATCCGGGGAAACACTTTCAATTTACAGCCTTAACTTTTTAAACACTAATGGATAGACAACAACAACAACTATAATTGACTTGAACAATTGAGGCTTATTTAGTAGTATAATTAATTATAATTTCATTTAACATGTTTCCGCCTAATTGTCGAAGCGGAATTTCAAATCGGAAGTAGACGCAGTTGTCTGATGGACAAGGTGTATTTCTCTTTGTTTCTTTAAGATTTTGTTTAAAACTCTATTTGTTTTTTGATTGATATTATTGCAACAATTCCTGAAAGCAATCGTTTGCTAATTAAAAAGCAGTAAGCAGTTAAAGGCCCTCGACGCGTATTTCTCTTGAAAACTTTGGGTTTTTCACCCTTAAGGGATGCATCGAATTGTTCAAAAATGTTCTAAACAGATAACTAACAACTAGTAGCTTTAAAGAAATTAATATATTATAACAATTATATTAGTTTAAATATAGCAAATTGTCGGAAATACCAATAAATAGTTCTTTAAACCTTTTAAAACCAAATTGTACAATGAATATTATTATTAACTCAAAAGCTAAATTGATTTATTTAGACAAAGAACTGAAATTTCCTTTTCAAATATTTTCTTCTGTCTAATGACTAACTTATATACCTTTTTATCTTTTTATATATATAGAGTATGTCACCATAAGAACAAAAGATACAAATTGATTTCTACAATTGTTAATTAATGTTAATGAAATTCACAATCTGCTAAGGTATTTCCATTTCAGATTAAACAAATACAAAATAACTATGACAAAATCCGCAAAAAATTAAGCAAATATTCGACTCACCCTGCGCTTGAATTAAGGCAACGAAACCAAAGCACAATAGAGCACTGAACGCCAAAGTGCAGCACAATTTGTTAGCAATCATTTTTTATAAATCAATTGTTTATTATTTCGTGCACAAACGGAATTGTTGTTAAAAACTGTATTTTTAATATATTTTTGTCGTTTGTTAGATTTGTATTTTAAACCAAACGCTTTCGCGCTGCGCGTGAAACTAAACTTGGAGAGGCTTAATCTCGGGTTTTTGTTCAAAAAAAGCTCGCTCACAGCTCGAAGCAAAACAAAAGACTTGAGCAGCGAACTCGACAAGAGAGCAAGAGAGGCAGATAGAGAGAGAGAGAGACAAAGAGATTATACATATTTGCGAATATGAATTACTTAAATTATGTCTTTCTGTCAAAATTCTGAAAGATTGTATGAAAAATTAAAGTTCAAAACGTTAAGATTGTAATTTTTTTTTAAATGTTGCTTTGCTCGATTTATTAGGAAAAATATATGTAATTTCAGCTGCACTTCTTAGATCTTGTTGAAAGCAGCAATATCCACAGACTGTACGAAATCTTCGAATTCCTCAATCTTCTCTTGGAGCAGATCAATGGACACCTTATCGTCCTCAATGACGCACATAATTTGCAATTTGTTGATGCCGTAGCCGACTGGAACCAATTTGGAGGCACCCCACAAGAGACCGTCCATCTCGATGGTACGGACATTCTTCTCCATCTCTTTCATGTCAGTCTCATCATCCCAGGGCTTGACATCGAGGAGAACCGATGACTTGGCAATAAGGGCGGGTTTCTTCGATTTCTTGGCAGCATAGGCGGCAACGCGTTCCTGCTTGATGCGCTCGGCCTCCTCATCCTCTTCATCATCAGAGCCGAATAGATCAACATCATCATCATCATCGGCAGCTGGCTTGGCTGGGGCAGCCACTGTTGGCTTGGCACCGGCCAACTGGGGCAATGGAGCTCCAGTCCAGGCTGAACGCTCTGAAGCCTCAAAGGAGGCAATGTGACGGTACCAACGAGCAACATGGGCCTGCTCAGCAGATGGAGCCTTGCCCAAGGATTCGAACACGGACAAATCGGCCTTGGTGGGTGTGTAGCTGCAACAGACAATTAGAAAGTTACAAAATTGTTACAAAAATTCAAAAATATGATGACGTAGGTATGTGTGGAGCCTGCACATAACCTCACATTTGCCGCATGTTTCTTGGCAAATTTGCAAATTAACTTACCCACTGATGTAGCTGTTGTCGGCCAAGAAGTTGTTCAACTCCTTGAGTCCTTGTGGGGTCTTGACATCACCGAAAGCCATTTTAAATGCGGTTATTTAAGCTATTTAATCAAAAATTCGAACCGTGCTCGTGCAACGTTGCCGACCAGAAACACTGTGTAAAAGGTAGAGGACGATAATTGGAGATGTACCGGTGACATTTAAAATGCTAGAGATGGGCGACACTTGGAATCGAGAATCACAATGAACTTGGTAATCATGTTAAGGCAACGAGAATTATTATGCAAATACCAGAAAAAATAAACTAATTAAAGAATCACCTATAGAAACATAATAATTTAACTATAACTCAGTTGTTATAATTATATACATGGGAACTATAATTATAGAGATGAAAAAAATTATATTTTTAAACAGCAAGACATTATTACTTCGCTTCATATATTTTTAGAAATAATTAATTCTGCTTCACCTAACAAAGAATTTTAAAGAGTCTAAGTCTGCATAGTATTGGTAGCAGTTCATCCCCCTATTACAGTGACTCGGTATCGAGTACATGAGTCACAGGTACAGCAACGCCTCTGCTTGTCCATCACTGAACATAAAATAGGGATTATTTTCACCGAAAAGCAAAAAATCAGAGAAGAAAAATCGTGTTTCTTCACATGAAATTGCGAAAAACGGAAAGTGAAAACGTTGTAAAACGCTACAACTGATTACAAACTCAAACTGCAGGATAAAATCGATACGGCAAAAGTCGATAATTTGGCATTGTTTGCAAATTTTGCTAGAGTCGTGAGGCGTTTATTGAATTTTCCACACACAAGATTACATTTTCCAACACACTCACACTCGTATATACACACACACACACACTTAGTTAGAGTAAAATACGAATAAAGTTGAAAAATTAATTTATATTTGAATCAAAATGAGTGATTTTCAAACGCAGCAAGCGAACATCAATCAGTCGCAGGCGTTGGCAGCTGCTATACAGCGTGCCAAGCAGGTAAGAACCGGGTTAATGGTTGAACAAGCGTGGGGAGGGGGACCGATACTTAAGAGGTTATGCCGAAAAAAAAATTAGAGGGAAAAATAATCATGTTGATATATGTTGTTGTTGTTGTTAATTGCAGATAGCAGCAAAAATTCAACCAAATCAGCAATCTGTGGGCGGAGGGGGAGGAGGACCACCTGGTCCTGGTTCCGGCTCCGGATCGGGCAATAACTTCAAGCGGCATATGGATGACGGCAACGACAGTGGGCCGGATTCCAAGCGTCCATTTGGCAGTCCCGATTATGGTCAAAACAATAATTCCAATATGAGTAGTGGCAGCGGTGGTGGAGGATCAGGTGGTCCAGGTGGAGCCAATATTACCCAGGCCATTGCCCAAGCCGCAGCAGTAGCAGCACGTTTGGCTGCTTCTGCGGGCACAACGTGTGAAGAGCAAATCCGATTACCCGAATCTGTGGCCAATTCATTTATCGGACGTGGCAGCAATGACACCATTACCCACATTCAAGCAGAATCCGGATCCAAGGTGCAATTGATGCCCGAGCAGGAGCGCGTTATTATATTGCGAGGTTCGCGGGAAAGCGTCACCAAGGGCAGGGAAATGATTCAACAAATGGCCAATCGTCAAGGCGGCGGCACTGTGGAAGTTCTGCTAACCATTAACATGCCACCACCAGGTCCCAGTGGCTATCCTCCGTACCAGGAGATTATGATACCAGGAGCCAAAGTCGGTTTGGTCATTGGCAAGGGCGGAGACACCATTAAGCAATTGCAGGAGAAGACTGGAGCCAAAATGATCATCATACAGGATGGACCCAACCAGGAGGTTATCAAACCCCTGCGCATTTCCGGAGATCCTCAAAAGATTGAACACGCGAAGCAAATGGTTCTCGATTTGATTGCCCAAAAGGATGCCCAGGCCCAGCAGCAGCAACAGGGCGGTGGTGGCGGCGGCGGCGGTCGCCCCGGTGGTGCCAATGGCGGCGGTGGCGGTGGACCTGGGTTGGGCTTCAATAATTTTAACAATGGCAATGGAGGCGAAAGTGTCGAAGTCTTTGTACCCAAAATTGCTGTCGGAGTGGTCATTGGCAAAGGTGGCGACATGATAAGGAAAATCCAAACAGAGTGCGGTTGTAAATTACAATTCATTCAGGGCAAAAATGATGAAATGGGCGACAGAAGATGTGTGATCCAAGGCACAAGGCAGCAGGTGGAAGATGCCAAACGTACTATCGATGGCCTCATCGAGAATGTCATGGTAAGAGGACATTCCGACAACGATGATGATTGATTTTGATCTCAATATTTTGTTTCCATAGCAACGAAATGGCATGGGACGCAATGGTAATGGCGGCGGAGGAGGAGGTGGCCAAAGTGGCGGTGGTGATCCCAATAACTCAAATTATGGTTATGGCTACGGGGTGAATCATGCCCAGGGAGGACGAGAGGAGATCACATTCCTGGTACCAGCTTCCAAGTGTGGTGTAAGTCACAAATTTTCCATTGCTTAGAGCAGTTCCCAAAATCATTTCCCGCTTCCCCTTCACAGATTGTCATTGGACGCGGTGGAGAGACCATAAAGTTGATTAATCAGCAATCCGGAGCCCACACAGAAATGGATCGCAATGCCACAAATAGGCCCAATGAGAAGCTATTTAAATCTAAGGGTACCACAGACCAGGTGGAGGCAGCCCGTCAAATGATATCCGAGAAGATTAACATGGAGCTCACAGTGATTTCGAGGAAACCCATAAGTGGAAGCGGTCGGGATGGTGGCAATTCCGGCGGTGGGCACAATAATTCCCATCACAATCAGCAACAGGGCGGCTATGGAGGACCCAATCCCATGCAAGGTGGCGATCCTAATGCAGCAGCAGCGGCCGCTGCGGCAGCCTATCAGCAACAGCAGCAACAACAACAGCCCTGGGGACCATATGGTGGACAACAAGGTGGCTGGGATCCTGCCCAACAGCAACAGCAGCAGCAACAACAAATGGCCATGGCGCAGGGTGGCGGAGCAGCCGGTGCTGCTGCCGCTGGTGGTCAGGATTATTCAGCTCAATGGATTGAGTACTACAAGTGAGTGAATAGAGAAAACTTTAAGCAATCCCATCCAATCCAATGTGATCCTTCTCCAGGCAAATGGGTTGCCATCGAGAGGCTGAGGTTATAGAACAACAAATGAAGGCCAAGCAGGCGAGTGCGGCTAATCCTGTACAGCAACAACAGCAGCAAATGCAACAGAGCCAACAGCAGCAGCAGCAACAACAACAAGGCCAACAGCAACAACAAGCCGGAGCAGGTGGCGCGGATTACAGTGCCCAATGGGCGGAATATTATCGCAGTGTGGGCAAAATTGAAGAAGCCGAAGCCATCGAAAAGACACTTAAAAATAAGGTGGGAACCATCATAATCATCATTCTTTTCCCCTCTAATTGGATATAAATCCAACTCTGCAACTTTTAGCAAGCTCAAAATGGAGGTGGCAACAACAGTGCACCCAATCAGGGGGCTGGTGGACCCAATCCTAATCAGCAACAGCAACCGAATCCAGCTGCTGCAGCTGTTGCAGCGGCGGCAGCAGCCGCAGCCGGTGGCTATGCTCAAGGTATGACTCCTAGCCAATATGCACAATATTCACAGTATTATGCGGCGGCAGCTGCCACGGGTCAGCAACAACAGCCACCACAACAACAACAACAGCAGCAACAACAACAACAAGGTGGCTATCCAGGTGGTGGTGGCGGTGGCTATGGTGGTTATCCCGGCGGCGGCGGCGGTGGTGGCCAACAGAAACCGCACAAGAATGACAAACATTGAGAGAAAGGCTGCCGCATTTAGATGATCAAAATTGAAATCCCAATTTGAGATAATGAATGATGTTACTGGTGCCTTGGCATGGGGTGAGTGCTGTTCGAATCAGTTTACCAATCGATGGTTCCTTTCTCTGTCTCTATATGTGTATACCATATTGATATATATATAAATTCCAACTATATATTTTCCATGTTCAAATTTGTGGTCAAAAAATGAATGAAAAACTTTTGAATCGTTAACTTGTTATACAATATCTGCTTATGATTTTTCCCTTCATCTTTTTTTTTTGTTTTTGCTTTTATCATTATTATTGATCTATCATATGACCTCTCTATATATTATTTTATATATACATTCATTATCCTAACCAATATCTTGTTTACCATGCGTAACAAACTCTTTGCAGTGATCTATTCCTCTACTATGTCCTATGTCTTTTAATTCTCCCTCACAAAAAACAATACAAAAAATATACAAAAAAAACTTAGCTAATTTATCAACAACAACAAAAACAACAAGAAGATGTATGTGGCAGAGAACCAGTAAAGAGCCAACAACAAGAACAACAACAGCCCAAAAAAATTATTGGAGAAAATAAATCCATCAATCGAAATCGAAATGAGTCAATCCAAAAACAATTAAAGAAAAGTAAATTGCAGCTTTTTTTTCTAAATGCATAATTGTAAATTAATTAATTATAATCTACATATATATATATATTTACATGCGATATATATGATTTATTTTTTAATTATTTCCCCTTACCACCTAAGTGACTTTCCCTTTCTCAAGCAGAACCCATTAATCCCATTGATTTTTAAGAAATAGCATAATATTTGATCTACTTACCATAACATAACATCCGATATATATATATACATTATATATAAATGATATGCAAATCCAATTCTCTTTCATCGTCAATTTAGGCCCAAGAAAATAACAGCTTATTGGAGTGAGTGTGAGTGTATGACATGATATATATTAATTATTCCCTTTCCGAAAGACAAACAACCCCCCATTATATATATATATATAGAACTTTGATAATACTAAAATGTGTCATTATATACCACAATATATATATAGACTTTTGATATAGAAATCTAGTATATAAAATTTTGCATACACACATTTCACTCTCCATCACTTACATCTACAATATATGAATATCGATCTAAAATGAAGCACTGAGGATTGGGTTAGCAGCGGCTTTGCCGTTGTTTCTATACACTTGCAAAATGAGATCTGTTTTTTACGATGAGAATTGTAGAAAACTCAGATATATACATATATATAAAGATTCCTTAGGAGAACCCATTTTATATAGAAATCATTTTTATGACTAGAAAAGTACGCAAGTTAAAAGTTTAAATAGTTTTCGAGTTCGAAACTAATAGAAATAGAAGAAACAAAGAAAACAGATTTGAATTGCAATATATTTAGACACACCTTTAAAAAAAATCTATCAAGTATATAAATAATTATTCAATTTCACTAGAAACGTTTTCTTAGTCCTCGAAAAAAGATAAAAACGAAAGAAACAACACGGATTTAAATGATTTCCACTAAATAATTCTTTATTAACGATGTAGTCATTGAATTTTGTTTTGAAATGTTTAAGTTCTCGAGTTCGAAAATGCATGAAATTAAGATTTAACTTTTTGTTTAGGAGTTCCCGCTGAAAGGAAAAGCTATTTTGTTATCAAAATGATATAGAATCAGTTATAAAGAGTTCTTTATATTTATATTTTATTCAGTCCCAACTGGAATTATCTATGCTGATTTAGAATTGAATGCCCTTTCCTAATTTTGCAAGGGTATAAAAGAGGAAATGAAGAGAATGCAAACAGCAAGTCCATACATTATACATATACATACATATATAGTACAAGTTCAGCTGATCTGGTAAGATGATTTACTCTCAATTAAACGCTATATGAAAGTTGTAATGTGGTTAATAATGGGTTATACTTCTGGGTTAACTAAAGAGAACGGATGAATTTGTTTGGTTTGAATCACATGAAATGGTTTTACTCTATTCAATTGTGGATGGTTCAAATGATATATAATCTATGTCTATATATAGTGTGTATAATTTATTATTTTTCTATATTTCAGTTAATATATCGACTTATTTTTGGGTTCGAACAAATGATAACTAAATAATATGTGTAAAGAAGAAAATGTTTTTATAATTTATTTTTATTTGGTTTTATTATCCAACATTATATACCGATATATGCTGCCACACTCTATATACATATACCTCCTTATATATATATATATATATATATATATAAATAACATAATTTCAGAGGCCGTTCATCAAACCAGACCCCAAAAAGAAAATAGTCTCTCTATTAAAAACAAAAACAAAGCAAAAAACAGAATAAAAACAAAGCAAAAAACAACATTTAATATTGTAATAGTGTCAAAATGAAATGCAAAAAGAATAAGAAAAGAAAAAGAAAACGTTGGTAAGATCTTCTGTTGTTATATACCATATACATATATCTTTATATCTATAACTTACTCTGTCGTATGTCTGACAAAATATGCAAAAGCAAAAACCACATTTTAATGAACCTTAGGTCTAAATATTATATATATAAATACTTGAAACATTTATAACCAATAATAATGCAAAGAAAAATTAGCTAATAAGTTTTACGTCTTGAAGAAAAATGAATATAATATGTAAAAGTTTAGGTAGGCTCTCATCGCCAGATTCTACTCCAAACTAAACCTTTCCTCCCCCATTGGCTCCCCCCCAACCCTCCCCCATACACAGTCTACGAAAAACATTTGAATAAAACATTTAATATATATATATATAATTTACAATATTTATAAACCATGTAAATGCATATATAGACATTTTATATATACATTTATATAGGTATATCTGCATATAATCCAAGTTATATGCAACAATCATTGTGTTTTGTTATTTCTTTCTCCCTCTCTCTCTCTCTATCTCTCTGTCTCTCTCTCTATGTATAACAATTTGAAAAAAACGTTTGCTCTAAGCGAATTTTTCAGAAGCTGATATGTTGGAGAAAGATGGGAACAGTCCTAGGGAACGGGACGCGGGCTCTCGGGCATTTGTATTAAACTTGCTATTCCTCTCGTTCTATATTTGTGGTATGCCTTGAAACAACATCTTTGATCTTTATATATATATATAAATATATATACATATATCTACAACTACTACTACTACTTTTTTACATCAAAAACTGTTTTTAAAATGCACCATAATAATACATATATATATATATTATTGTCGTATATATCTCTATATATATTTCGTTCATAGCAACATCGTCAACAACGTCAAACCAAGCTGTACTGTAGCAACCGTGTCCTATATCCACTACCAAATCCAATTTTGAATTTGGATTATATATTCCATTGTTTCAAGGTATCATTTGTTTGCGATATTTGCGGTCTTTTATATTGTCCTATATAACATTTTATATATATACCATATATACATATTTGCCAAATTGTCGACGGTACAGCGCATTAGGTTTAGTGTTCTCATAAATCCTTTATAAATCCTTCTCTATATAATATGATATGAATAACTATTTTTTTTGTTCTTGGTGATTTGTGGTGTAGTTTTCTGTTCCGTCCAAGTATTTTAAATGGGAAGGCGTTTCATTTCTTTTACTTTTAGCCGGGATACTGTGGCTTCTTTTCCCTCTTCCCTCCCCCCCTTTTGGAGGTAAGTATAGAAACACTTAATTAAGTATTATATATTATTTTCTTTGTTGTAGTTGTCATTCAACAAATTAAATTTCAATCTATATAAAATGTAAAATTTTTCCGTTTTTCTTTGGGTCCAATATCTCAAGCCGTTTATTTCGCAATCAAATGATATTTTTGAAAGAAACAATTGATCCTAACTTACACACACACACACACACGAACACATTTTAACCAAATATCCAATATATATTATATATATAGACTATATATATTTATTTATATATCATTTAAATTTTACCTGCTTCTTGATATCTATTTGCAGGGACAAATTCCAAAAAGAACAAATTTTAAAAGATTAATTACCTTTCAATATTGATTCCATCCACCTTTTCATTATTATAATTTGATCATTTTATTCTTGTTGCTCTCTATTTATCCTATATGCATATTATATATATACATATATACCATACATTTGATTGAATTTTAAACCATATTTGTACTATGTTGCAGCATTATCTCTACAAGATACGTGATCGTGTTCGATTTACCCCACCTCTGATTGATAATTTACATATACATATATTTTATATATCTATATAGTAGTCCTTAAGATCCTTCAATTGCCAAGATATTGAATATTCAATAAACTTTTTCACCAAACTTTCAAATTCAGTTGTTTCCATTTTCGAAAAACAGAAGACTAAATAATTTTCCATATGCTTTTGATGTAGCTTATTTTTTTTATACAAATATTTTACACCAATTCCCTAGATATATTCTGTACATAAATAAATTTAACAACTTTCAGCATTAAATTTATATATATATCCTTCGAGCAAGAATATAGACAATTTTAGCATGAGTTTCAATCTTAATAGTCAATGGTCAATATAGAGGAGTAAAATAAAGAGTATGTGCCCCCTAAAATATGCAAAGTCGGTATATTTATATTTGTAATAGCCATAAAGTTAAAAAATTGCAAAAAGCGTATATTAATTTTGGTCAGAACGCATAGGAGAAAGCATATAAAGTATATATTCTTGATCAGCAAGACGAGACGAGTTCAAATTGCCATGTCTGTCCGTCTGGATCAACGTAAACTGCTAGACCGTTGGAGCTACAGAGTTGAAATTTCGCATATAGGCTTGTATATACTGCAGGGGTTGTATATCTCGGATTCAGACGGATCGGACCACTATATCATATAGCTCCCATACAAACGGCAAAGTCACGAACAGTGACTTTTCCCAATAACTTCGTTATCTTCTAAGCTATTGTCATGAAATTGAATATTGGTCAGTCTATTACACCTATAAACAACTGTGCCAAATTTAATCAAGATCGGGTGACTACATCATATAGCTCCCAAAGGAACGTTAGCCTTTTTAGATAACACGTTTTTCAACTTTGAAGGCTATACATAGGTAAGGAAACAGTTAACAAAAAAGTTGCAAGGGTATACAAACTTCGACGCGGTCGAAGTTGGCCCCGGCTTTCTGGTTTTTGAATATGTATTGCATACTTCAGTGGGCTATTTTGCCTCAAATCTAAATTTTAGATAGTCAAAACCGCTAAAGCATCCTCTACAGAGGTGGCCAACGATTTTTATACCCTTGCAGAGGGTATTATAAAATTGGTCAGATGTTTGTAACGCACAGAAGGAGACGTTTCCGACCCCATAAAGTATATATATTCTTGATCAGCATGAGAAGCTGTGTCGATATAGCCATGTCCGTCCGTCCGTCTGTGCAAATCAACTTCACGCTGGCATCTTAAGAGCTATCGAAATGAAATTTTATATTTGAGCTACTTTTAGCCGGGAGATAATAAAGTATGAAAATTGTCAGGATCGGACTACTATATCATATAGCTCTAGAACAAAAATTTTTGCAAAAATTGGAGTATCCCCATGAAATTTACCAATATAATAGAATTTAATATAAAATCTCAGATCCCAAAATTTGAGTTTGATCGGATAAATAGAACACAAGTTACAGTCAATACAAATCGGTTCTACGTCATCAGCAAATCAAATAAAGCACATGCATACGCACACACAGACGCAGCGCTACACGTATGTATGTATGTGTATGCGTGTTGTGCTTTGCTTAAAAATTCTAGTAAAAAGAGAAATAATTTGAATGTTTTGTTTGTGTGTTGATGAATTGATTTACAAGGAAAGAAATTTCAAAATGTAAAAAAATTATTGCCAAGTACTGCACGGGTATATAAACTTCGGCATTGCCGAAGTTAGCTTCTTTGATATTTTTCTTATCAAGCTATATGTTTTAGTGGTTCGATGCTCTTCAATCGAACTCTCCGCAATAAATTCAAGCTTATCTTCTGGTTGGAATCGTTAGATTGAGATTTTTTAATAATTTATTTATTGTAATGTAAATAATTATTCTTTTGTAAAATAATGTAGTTTTGATAAGAACTCGGAATACTTTTTAGCAATTTTATAAAACAAAATTTAAGACCTGTTTTAATGGTTTCATGTGAAAGAGAGAATTGAAATGAATGAGAGAAGATGTTTCGCCTAAATTTAACGTAAAATTCTTCCCCTAATATTTATATTTTTTAACGGGCATAAATCCAAAATAATAACGAATAACATTTTATGACAAAAATAGTTGGAATGTAGAAGGACGAGGTTATAGTGACTTCTCTGGATACCCATGGAATAGTTGGAATAGTCTTCTTTATCTCAACTATTTAAAAATACTTACCCTAAAAGAAAAACCATCAAAGAATACGCCTTAACAATTCGGGATATATATCTTGTATATATTTTTAAGATTTCGCACTTTTTTCTTTTTATTCTTGTTATACAATTTTCATTTCAAATTGAAAGTGAAACTATCGCATTCTTCCAGAGCGCAAAACCAGGAGCGAGGGGGCATAAACTATAAATTCTATCGATCATTTCATTTACATACATAGATAAGATATATATATAGTATATATATATTTATTATGCAATATAACATACATCAATTTGTGTGTGTCTGTATGCGTGTGTGTGTGTGTGTCAGTTGGGGGGTTTTCTTTGTCGTTTCTACTACAAGAAAAGTTACATTTAGATGTGAATGAAGATTTTTATATATAATTTGTTGTTTGTTTACTCTAAGAAAATTAAACTTGTTTATTCATTTTTTGTTTTGTGGTTTTATTTTAAAATTTACATACAGCTATTTTCTGGTTTCATTTTATCTTTTTTGTTGGTTTATGTATATATATATATAATATTCAATTTGCACAAGTTTTATTTCTTTACTCATATGGTTGTGTGTAGGTGTGTGTGGGTGTGAGTAAATTTGGACTTTTGTTGCCGCGCTACAGGAGAAACCTTCTAAAGTTTACATTTATCTAGGCCAAGCACTTGAGATAAACCTAAATCGAAAATCCTATATATATGTATACATATATATTAATGAGTAATTGATTTTGGGATTAATCAGTTGAAATAAACGTTTGGAACTTTGAAGTACTAAAGAAAAACCTCTGACCAACAAACTAACAAAAATATTATAATCAATATTATCATTTTGTTTTCCCTTTTCTCACATTTTCTTGCTTTTGCTCTTAATAAAAAAATACTTTTCCAAAAGGTTGATAAAAATTTTCTTTTTACATTTTGCCAAAAACTTTCTTTTTTTTTGTTTTGTACTGTTAACAGTGTGTGTGTGTGTGTGTGTGTGTGGCGTGTGTGTAAAATTTGCTTTTTTTATTTATAATTTTGCACTTTTAATTTTTTGAATTAATTGTTCTGCTTTTTACAATTTTGTTTTCTAACTTTACGCTTAAAGTTTTACACACTTTTTGTAGAGCTATTCAGAGAGAAATAAAATTAGAAAATAAGTTGGTACAGAAATCAAAGTACATCTATGTATATACACATGCAATCAAGTCAGAGATATATATGTAAATATATATATATGTATATATATATATATAGTGTATAAATCTAATGTATAATATAGAACAAAAATTGTTGATTTTAAGTTTTGTTTTCTTTACGAGTTACAAATTATATAGACTTATATAGGAAAACTAAAGATCTGTTTCGTTATGGGTTGTTGTTGTTGTTGCAGAGCTCTCAAAAAGTGTGGCAACGAGTTTTGCCTTAGTTTGTTGTTTATTTTCTGTCGGATTTTATATAGTTTTTTGCTGTTTGGTACAAGTTCTGCCTTTCCCTCTCATTGTATGTGTGTGTGTGAGTTTTTATGTGGCAATTAACTGGAAAGGAGAAAGTAAGTATAATTAATTTGCTTTTAATTTAGGTAAACATGTTTTTTTCTTACCGCTTTGACTGTGGCCTTAATGAAATATTTTTTATCTGTTAAATCAAACTCGGGATATTTTGCATAGACTTGTTTGCAAACTGTTTTCATAGTGATCTCTTCGAGATTGGCCTTATCCAAGATTTCTTTAACATAACTGCGTATTTGCTCGTCCTGGCAAAAGAGAAACGAGTAAGTAAATATTAAATTGTTGGCTTATATACATTTAGATTCTTTACCGTTGGGAAAGCCACTTTACCCTTTTTGGTTAGTGGCTCATCCTCATCGGATTCATCCTTGTCATCAATATCATCATCCTCTTCGGACGTTTCTTTCTTTGATTTTTTTGGTCGTCCAGCGGCTAGAAAAACAAAAAGGGGAAAATGGAATCCATTATAATTGATTACTACCAATATATACTATATACTATAGGATTATATATTTATCTTGAAATGCTAATGCTTGATACTGTAGAGGTCTAATCATCCGCATCCAAGTTCTGCTTAGATCGGGGACTATCAATGTGTTTTCTTGAAATTCAATATTGATTTCATAATTTAGGAAAGAAATCTTCATTCAAAATGACCACAAAGATGGTTTAAGCCCAAATACTGTGAATCTTCTTACCCTTTCCAGCTGGTTTTGACTTATTGTTGTTAGCTTTGCTATTTTTCGCAGGCGTTACAGGCTTCTTGCTCTTCTTGGGACGTTCCTCCTGAAATAAAAGTGCAAGACATCGTTATAGAAGATGCTCCTTATGCCATTTACGATATTCAACTTACCTCACTTTGATCGCTACCAAATTCAGACAGTTCCTCCTCCTCTTCATCTTCGGAAATTTCCTCTTCTTCGCTTTCAGAATCTTTGCGTTTACGTGAAGCAGCTGCTCGTCCACGACCTCTTCGACCAGCAGCCGGAGTAGCAGCGGGTCGTCCACGTTTGCCAGCCGGCGCACGTTTTCCTCTTTTGGGTACCTAAACCAACAAACAGACTCAAAAAAGGAACAAGTCTTGGGAATTTTCTATACGCACATCACTATCGGCTTCGGATAGTTCGGATTCTTCTTCCTCTTCGGAATCGGAGTTTCTTCGTCGGCTTTTACGCGCTGGGCGTCCTCGACTGGCACGACCTGAACCCTTGCGTCCTGCAGCACCACCGCCTCCACTGCCACCGCCGCCACCGGCACGTCCAGCATCTGAATCGGAATTGGCCGAAGGATTATACTGAGAAATATAAATTAGTTTTGAGCAAATTTGTGTAAAGAAACTTGTTAATCTGCCTTACATCTGATCCTGATTCGGAATCGTCGTTACGTCTTCGCTTGGCCACCGTAACTTTGTGCTCGCTCTCTTCAGAGCTGGAGAAATCTACATAAGCAGACATTTCTGCTTGAAATTTGATATGGAGAACATAGAAAATTAGCTATCGATTGATTTTTCAAGTTAATCTCTACTAACTTTTGCCTGCAGTGGAACGCTTGGGCCGTCCAGAGGAATTTCTTGCTGACCCTCTGCCGCTGCTTGCCTTGCCGGCAGCACTCTTGCGTTTCTTATCGTCTTCACTGGCCTGCTCCTCTTCCTCGTCTTCGTCAAGATCCTCATCCAGCTCCTCATCCTCCTCGTCGCCTTGTTCCAGGCACAGCGATTCGTCCGGTTCCATTAGGAATTTGAGCACACGTGTTGCTACCTCATCCTTGCTACCTTTACGATCCAAGGTGAGAATTTCGCAAATGCTACGCAACGATTTGTTATCCACTTTCTTGATGGCTTCAAATTTCTTTTTATATTCCGCCGAATCCTTGGCAAACTCGAAGCCAGCAAAGGATCGTAGATTCTTTTTAACCACATTATTCTTGCCCTGGGCCCCGAAGCAGAGGGCATGCAGGGTCTGTAGGCCATCGACACGAGTTTTGTTGATATTCTCATTGATGCGATCTATTTCGGCCAGAGCCACCACATTCTCATCGTCCTCGGCCACCTCATTGTTCACATCGAGACCATCGCCATCGCCATCGACATCGTCATCGCCATCGGCCGCCTCGCTATCCTCTTCATCATCATCTTGATCACTTTTGTCAACTTTGCCATTTTTGGCCTTCGTTTCGGGTTTCTTAGCTGTGGAAGATTTGTCACCCGCATCCTTATCCTTAGGTTTGGATGCCTTTGAGGCACCATCTGTTGTGGTATCATTTTTCTTTTTCTCTGCCACGGGTTTCTTCTTCTTTTTGTCATCTTCACTGACGTCATCCGCCCCTTTATCGTCGCCTTCTTCATCCTCTTCGTCCTCCTCCTCCTCATCCTCGCCAGCAGATCCATTATCTTTGGCATCCTTTGCCCCTTTCACCGAGGAGGAGTCTTCCTTTTTAGCCCCATTATTGTTGTTAGTGACTTTCTTTGCCGAGGGTGATGATTCCTTTTTGTCCTTTGAATCGGCTGTAAAGAAAGAGAGCAATTAGATTAATCGGGCCAAAGTCTAATAGGTAAAGGAAAGCGCCTAAAATATGCTACGATTAATCAATATAATCTTAAATTGAACTTTGCCCCCTCCCCCCAAAAAAAAGAAGCCATAACAAATTCTGATAAGGCTTATAAGATCAATTTTTCATTAAACTACTCCGACTGTACTTTTTAATAGTAATTTAACAATATTTTGATTATTCAAAAAGTTACAGTTAATTGTGAAATAATTAGAACTCGAAAAAGCTAAAAAAAAAAAAATAAAATTGTGAAATAATAAAATAAAATAGTTCAAATAAGTTATAGTTATCTTCATGCTTGGGAAGTCCAATGCTAATTTGAAGCGCATTGAGCGTTGAATAATGAAGTTTTGCTATACCTCGGCATTTACTATACAAAACCTTATCGTTTCAGGGTTAAGTATGAACAATAAGCCAAGGATAAGAGAGATAAGGATAATATTATGAAAATTATATCAGGGAAAAACGAGAAAAATTCTTGTGTGTGGGGCGATTCGAACCCGCGCGCGAAAGGAACACGCATGGCGGTAACTTAGACGGCAGAGCCAAAGCAGAGCTCATGCATTGAGAAGACAAGTGGCCATAGCAGCAGAGTGAAAAAAAAAAAAAAATTGGAAAGAGCGGGAGAGAGACCAAGAGAAAAAGAAAGAGAGAGCGGCAAACACATGCGGTTGTCTCTGCCTCCCCCACACCCAATAGAAAACGTCAAATGAATTCAACGCGCGCAAAATTCATTTTATGATTTTTGTTTTTCTCGCTCTTTCTTCACACCGACACACACACAAACAAGCATGTTCTCTCTCTTTAGGTTTCTCTCTCTCTACTTGTGTGAATGTGTGTTTGTGTGCGTTATTTACCTGCATCCGATTCGGTAGCTCCGGCTATAGCTTTTTTATCAGCGACGTCATCAGAGTTGCTGCCATCGGCAGCACCAGCAGCGGAGGGTTGTGGTGGTGGGGGCGCTGCTGCTGCATCGGCTCCGGAATCGGTTTTCTTGCTAGCCGCCGTTGCCTCATCTGAGGCAGCCTCCTTCTTGTCACTTTCCACCGCTGTTGCTGCTGCTGGTGCTCCCGATGCATTTTCTAGGGCCTTCGACTCACTTACTTTGTCGACGGCATTTTCTTTGGTCGCCGTTTCTGACGTCTTGGTGGCATCCTGCAATCAAAACAAACATAATCAAACAATTATTCAACACTTTCAACTGTTTTTGGCGGCCCACTACCATCATTACACGACCGTTTTAGAAGGAGTGGGGGATAAACACTTTCTGCGTTTTATTCGGAAGTTTTCATTTGCCTTAGCGAGATTTGTGTATGCGTGTCGATGAGCGTGAACGAGAGCAAGAGAGTCAGTGAGTGAGTCTTCTCATCACACAGTCGTTGTCGATAGAAATTTCAAAAAAACAACATTGCAAATCTATCAAAGAGTACACGCACGCACCACTCGTGTCATCTCTTTCGCACGCATCGTAAACGCATTGGCATTTTAAACAAGACGCCATGACCAAAAAAAATAAAAAAATTCAATTATTTGTTGCGCTCTATTTACACATGAAACTCGTGTTGTTTTTAAACATTTTTATATCTTGCATTTAGCCCACACATTAATGATGGTTTTCCGTTTGTTTTTAATTATTTACATACCATATTTTCAATGGTTTTTATCTTTTTTTTCGTCAGCCGACACACATTCAATCTGGTCACTAGAGATGTCACAATTGAGTATTTTGTTTAGCCGTGCGTGTGGTAAGGTATCGATAGTTGTGAAATAAGTGTTGGCTGAATAACGGGTGTTTCAAGTGCTAACAACACTTATAACTTATAAACTTCTATGATGTTTGGAACTCATGGAATATTGAATAATGTATGAATTGCCATTTTCCCCTTACTTGATTTATAAATATGAAAAAAAAAAACAAATTATCTGGAATAGAATAAATGAAGTCACTTGAATACTATGCAATTACTTATGAACGTAGATGGTTAAGAAAAAATTTTTTTATGTCAGTATATAATTAATAAATTTCATTACTAAATTTATTACTGCTACGTACAATTGGGGGTCCATAAAAATTTCAGATATACCTTTAAATTTATAATATAAAAATATGTCTATTATTATACCATAGATTTAAACGTATATATGAAATTGCATGTAGACGTGCCCCTGTATCAGGTGTACTCAAAGTATCGATAATAGTTTTTAGCGCTATTCGAGCGTCTCCAGTTGCAATTGCTCTGGTCACATTATTTATTGTGCCAAAAAAAAAAGCGCGCGGTCTATATAGGAGCAAGGCGAAGGATATACATAAACTCAGACGCTGGCGTTATATCAACATCTTGCAAAAAATTGCATCCTCCATTTACATCTATAAACGGTTGCCATGGGAATTTTGGGTCTATCCAAGCTAATTGCCGATTTGGCTCCCCAGGCCATTCGCGAGAGTGAGATCAAGAATTTCTTTGGTGAGCTAGAAATATTTATAGGCTTTTTGAATGGCTAATGATTTCTTGATTCCTTTATGATTAGGGCGTAAAGTGGCTATCGATGCTAGCATGTGCCTCTATCAGTTTCTCATTGCTGTGCGCTCGGAAGGTGCCCAACTAGCCACAGTGAATGGTGATCCTACATCGCATTTGATGGGTATGTTCTATCGCACCATCCGCCTGCTGGATAATGGCATTAAGCCGGTCTATGTGTTCGATGGTAAGCCACCAGATCTAAAAAGCGGTGAATTGGCCAAGCGCGCAGAGCGTCGCGAGGAGGCGGAAAAGGCTCTGAAAGCGGCCACAGAGGCGGGCGATGAAGCTGAAATTGAGAAATTCAATCGAAGATTGGTACGTGTGACTAAAGAGCATGCCCGAGAGGCCAAGGAGTTGCTGAAACTAATGGGTGTGCCCTATGTGGAGGCACCCTGCGAGGCCGAGGCTCAATGTGCCGCTTTGGTTAAGGCAGGCAAGGTCTATGCCACGGCCACAGAGGATATGGATGCTCTAACCTTTGGTTCCAGCAAATTGCTACGTTATCTCACCTACAGTGAGGCTCGAAAGATGCCCGTCAAAGAGTTCACCTACGAAAAGCTGCTCCAGGGACTCGAACTGAATCAAAGGGAATTCATTGATCTCTGCATCCTCCTGGGCTGCGATTATTGTGAGAGCATCAAAGGCATTGGGCCCAAACGAGCAATCGAGCTGATTAATTCCTATAGAGATATTGAGACCATATTAGATAATTTGGATACCAGCAAGTACACCGTCCCTGAGAACTGGAACTACAAGGTGGCCCGCGAACTCTTTATAGAACCAGAAGTGGCAGATGCTTCTGCAATAGATCTCAAGTGGACTGAACCCGATGAGGAAGGTTTGGTTAAGTTCCTGTGTGGTGAACGTCAGTTTAGTGAGGAACGGGTACGAGGCGGCGCCAAAAAGCTATTAAAATCCAAGAAGGCTCAGACCCAAGTCAGACTGGATAGCTTCTTTCAGACATTGCCCAGTTCCCCTAATGCGGTAGCAGCTGCCAAACGCAAAGCAGAGGAGGCCAAAAAGAGTGCCAACAATAAGAAGGCTAAGATTGGAGGTGGTGGTGCTGCAGGGCGTGGCAGACGCCCTAAATAAGTTTTCAATAATTACACAAACATTTTTTCTTGTTTAATTCCTAATTCTAACATAAAAAACACACTTTCTGTAACTTAAAACTATCAAATTGGTCTTGATCTTAAAAGGGGAGAGTTGTTAAGGTGAAGTTGAGGGTGGATGAGGATAATGGACAGGTGGATACATTCCGCCTCCTCCAACTACAGCAAATACTGTTTAGCTAAAGCTCGCAGGAAACGAGATTTCCTAACCATGGAGCTTTCCCGTTTGATTTCTTCATTGTTATTCGCATTCAACTCCAAAGTGCCCATCATGGAGATGGCCTCCAGCTTGCGACTATGTTCACCACGTTTCGCATGTAAATTTACAATGAATTCCAATAAAGTGGTATCCCATATGCAGCTATAATACGCATCCATGGCATCGGTAAAATTGGAGGATTTCTCGCTTAGATTCTTAAAGACGATACCATAGTCAATCTCCTCGAGAAATTGACAGAGCACTGTGGCCTGCATATGGCAACCCAAATTGGCGGCACAGCGTATCATTTTACGTATAACATAATCATCAGCCACATTCCTCTGCAAAGGAAGGGTGCAATAATCGGTTCCCGTTACCAGAGCATTGACATAGCAACGCATGGCGGATTCATTATTACCAATGGCCAATTCCAAATCCCCTTTCATCTTTAGCCACGATATTGTCTGCGGGTAATACGCGAGAGCCTCCGATAAAAGCCACTGAAGCGTCTCGCAGATGCTCCTTAAACTATAGCTGATGGGACTGAAAGTGCAAATGGATAAGAATTTAATTAGGACTTCCATGTGGGTTACTCTTGGCACTTACTTATTAACACTCGTGGGCCATAGCTGCATGTATTCGCAATTGAGATCATGATTGGGATCATCTTTTAGAATATTATGCATCTTGCCCAGCATAGAAATTGCCAGACCAAAGACACTCTGATGCCGAACACGCTGGAGGAAAGCTTGCAAGGAGCTAATGCCCCCGCCACCGCCTCCACCACCACCATTGGCCCTCTTGGGTATATTTAAGAACATGCTCAACATCAGTTCCCAGGCATCCCGGCACACTTTCTTTGGTCCCTTCATCTTTTCCATTTCGATAAATGTCGCTGCAAACGAAACAGGCAGCTCCAATTGGCCCGCTCGCTTGTCCAGGTAAAGAAGAGGTGCGAATTCCGTCAAATTTAGCAACATTATTGCACAATTCTCGAGAATCTCCAGGCGTGGTATAACCGAATCTCCCGAACAGGCACCCAAACATTGTTTACATCTGCCACTCAGGGACTGCAGATCCAAAGGTTTCTGATGCCACTCCTCCAGGCATTGAGTGATCTGTATGTGAAGAATCTCCCAGTTAAGCAGCTTGCCCATCAATTGACTATTGACTGGAGCTGGTTGCTCCTTACGTTGAATTTCCGATTTCAGGACACTCAACATGGACACGGCATCAATGTGATTGCCCTGATTGGCCAATTCCCGAGCCTTGCCGAGAAGTACATAGCTAAAATCCTGTATAAAGCTTGCATTCATGGCCATAATCACGGATTTGAGCGGCTGCGGCACATCCCATGCTGGATTAATGGCCCACAAAGGTTTTCCCGGCTCTGTGCCACACAACTTGACCAAGAGAATGCGCACTGTATTGGCATTGGAACAGCTAATCAATTGCCTCTCCAAGGCAGCTCCATCCACACGGCTCACTAAAAAGGGAAAACTGATGATTGCTATCAATTGGGATGAAGGAATTATTGGACTTACTTTTGGAGTGGCATAGCCAATCATTGATGTTGGCTAATGAATTGTTTAGTGCCGGCAACGAGGACTGCTGCAGTTGTTCTTCCAAATCCTGCAGCTCAGCTGGTGTAAAGATTTTCAATTTGGTTACAGACTGAAGTAATTGTCGTCCCGGATTACTGCCCTGGTTGCTCTGATGATAAAGGAGTATGCCATCGATGAGAAAATGCTTGAGGGCCGTCCTGCCACCTTGCCGGCAATATGGTAGAGCCGTCTTGATGGCCTCTATAAGAGGCGGCAGACAATCCAAATCTTTGAATTTTTCAAAGTATTCCATTTGACCGAAAATGTCGCCCCATTCGTAGATATTTCGCACTACATTGAGGGCGGCTACCTGCATGGGCAATTGCTGTGAATCCTTGAGTGAACCAGCCGAAATGGCTGCATCCAAATCCAATTCCAGTTGTCGTCGACTAACCAAAGGGATTTCTCGGTCTCGATTATCCATTTTCAGGATGGGCAGCAAGTCCGCGAAATTATTGAGCATAGACTGATGAAATCTCTCCAAGAGTGTGGGTTTCTGTGAACTTATGCCGCATGCCTGGAGCATTCCCTCCAGCTCTTCGGGGCGTATGTGACAGAAATGCATTTCCGTTTGTTTGGGTATAGCTTGGAGATTGCTCCGACAGGAGGCAGCTGCCTCTCGGGCTAGAATATATTGCTTGGTAAAGAGATAATAGTGAGCCAATTCGAATTGTAGCTGAGCGCGTAACTCCTGGGGTGAGATCAATCGCATTAGGTCATAGTTTTGACCACTTCCCAGGTCATCACATTGTAGGGTCACAAAACTATCATAATGGAATACATAGAAGGGTTTACCCCCAGCACTGGAGGAAGCAGAGCAAAGTTGCTGCAGATACTCTATGGAAGGTTGCGTTGGACTGTCCAGAAATTGATCAACACATTGATACCTATTCAAAAATGAACGTTGGGTTAGTTCCACTAGAACTAGTGTCATTTGGCTAACTCACATATTCATAGGCCGTGGAGCCTTTAAAGCATTCTCCTTGATTATTTGCATTCGGAGGAGCATTCTGTGATAAATGGTCAAAGCAAAACGTGCTGCATGCTCATTCCCACTGGCCGCTGTAACAAGAAAATTCAAGTTGTAGTTAATTAATTCAAGCCAATCCTCTCCAGACTATTTCCTCACATATTTGCAAATTGAAATCCCCGGCCAGGGGTATCGCCACTGGTCGTCCATAGCTAATGGTACATAAATCACGCAGCAAACCAAGCTGCATGGCTACTGGAAGCTGCTTCTCCAGCATATCTAAATCCCATCTCAACCATGTGGCTACCTTTAATTCCAGAATCTTGAGGGCCAGCTGTTTGCGAGTTAATTGCAGACCCACTGGTTCGCCGGGAGATCGAGGCATTTGCAGTGCCGCCGAGGCACTTGGTGTGTTTGCTACTCCTGATCCCGGCAAGCTTTGCAAATCACTGCCAGGTGTCACCACCGACGTCATCACCGTATCCGGCGTCATGCTAATAAACTGCATAATCAAATCCACAGCACTGGGCTCTGAAATGGAGGAGCAACAAATTGTTGATCAGTTACAAGTGTGTGGATGTGGCTTTCGCTCCAAATCTTTACCGGGATTGGGACGCTGCAAATGTTGTGTTATCTTGTGCGGATCTAGCAGGAATTCAAACCAGAGAACTGTTTCCGCTGCCAATGGCACGGCTTTGGGTTTTAGCGGGTCATCCATTTCATTAATTTTAATAATTTTTTTGTTTGTTTTCTACTAAAAAATAATAATAATTGTGGAATCTAAAGATGGTAAATTGTAGCCATCAGCCCCACCGATAACTTGACCGATTACAAAATGGACAATCGAAATATCGAATATATATAGAAATGGCGGCATTTTTTAACTTATTGTAAAGTAAAATTCAATTTGCAATTAATAATGACACATAAAATGCAGATAAACTTTATTAATTAATTCATTAAGCTTTTCTGCAATCTAAGCAATCTGCGATAAATTAAAAATTCGGAAATGCCTTCGATCCAGGGCAAACCTTTCTCTCTCTCCGGTTGATTTTGTTTTCCCGTTTTGGCTGAGTGTTTTTCCTTGAGTTTGCGAAAGTGTATGAAACAAAAGAAGAAAAAGATGCTTAGAAAAAGAAGGTAAAAGTTTATGGCGCAGTTAAGAAATACGAGATGTTTTTTTTTTGTGGTTTTTGTTTTTATGATGTTTCAAGTGCAGTTAAATTGTCATTCTAACATTGACCATATGTGTGTGTGATTGAGAAATGAAATTACAAGCTACATAATTAAACTAAACGGTAAGTTTTCATTGATTGCTTCGCCATCTTCCATTTCTTTGTTTCTTTCATTGTGAAATGTTTTACACTTCGGAAACGTTCGAAAACCCCCCCCAAATCGAGCGCACGATCCGCCACTGTCGCATTACAGGACCGGAATCCGTAAGGGAAAAGTGCTCCCACTACTACCTTTTACTACTAATACCGGCCATCTCCTATTTCCAAGCACTTTCCAGGCTTAACCCGATTTTCATTCCTACAACATCGACCTCAAAACCTTTCCAATAAATGTTAATTAATTTCATAGTATCAAACATTTTTTGTTTTATATTTTTTCTTTTGATTCTTTTATTTATGCTTATGATCGTTGACACAATTTTTGTTGAAAGTCATAAAATTCTAATTTATATCACCTTAGCGCATAAATCGATAAAAGAGTAGTACATATTGGATGGATATATAATCATTTCATGCTTGTATCTCCCCCCGTCCCCCATCCACCATTTGTAGTTCATTAAAAATGTAAAATAGTTTTTGTTGTTTAATTTATGCAAATATTTGTGTTTCTTTCAAATACAGAGTGAGAAAATTTGCATATATTCGATATGGATAGATATTAAAGTTTCCTAGTTATTTCTTACAGTGTATAGATGTCTCCGCCCTAAGTTGTGGAACTTTATGAGCATTCCGGAATATGTGTGTCTTTGAGGCAGGTGATTTTATGCAAATTATATGCTTTCAGACCCCAACCGATCCCCTCTGGCATCTAATCTTCATTCGACTAGCTTTGAATTTTCTGGAAATTTTTTGTGATCTCTAATCTCAGCACTAAACAAATTATGCAATCGAGATATGTATGTATATATTTTTTTCTATTTCTTTTCGTCTTTTGCATATTTCCATAAAAATGTCAAATCAATTTCAGAAAATTCGTAAATTTTTTTAATGTATTTTCTTATAAATAATATTTTTATATAGATTAATGATCTAAATTTAGATACTTTTGCCTTGAAGTGAAAGAAGACTAAAGATATTCATTCATGATTTGTCACACACCCAGAGACACACAACTAATGATCCACTTTTGTCTATTATATGTACATATAGCGCACCGATTTTCTGCCTGATCTCGTCGATTCTAATCTCCCCAACAAAAGTTCACAAAAGTTGACTCCAAAGGAATTTTTGTAGACGCAAGACGGTTTTGAATTCTCGATTAGAGCGAGAATATGTCGAAATCACAGAAAATAAATATGTATAAATAACACTAATTAAGCGCCTGCGCTTGGCCCCATCCTCCAGAGGGTTATCTTACTTACAGGTTAAGGCAATGATGATGATTGTGCCACATTTTTGAAAACTGTTTCGAAGCAAATGAATACTCATTATGAACAAACAGAAAACAAAATGATCTGTTGAAATGTATGTTGAGAGAATCTTTGACTTTCAATTGCTGAGAAAAAAGTATTCAATATAGTTTTTTTTGTGTTAATATTGCATAATAATAACATTCATTTACACATTTTTCTAGGTGCATTTCTCCAAATTTTGTTTCTCTCTCTAAGAATTTTTCAATTAAACCTTAATTCAATTGCTTAAAGTAGTTCGAAATCTTCCATTTTTCGAATACTATGAAATATTCGAAAGATTTTTGCTTTTATTGATTTTTTTAAATATTTTATTGATACTATTGGATTATAATTTAAACATTTTTAGCTTTCATTTTCTTAAAATTGAAAGATTTATCAATTATTTTTCTAAACACAATACTCTTCTTATTATTAGATGGGATAATCAGAATTCTGTAATTCTTTTCAGCAAATATTTTTCCGAATAATTGGTTATATTGAATATCTTTCACCTACAATCTGTAAATTTTTCTTATGTAGAGTGTAAATTGTACAAGTTATTGAATTAATTGTTTACAATTGAACTTTTTAAGACTTTTTACGTCAAATCATTGGGCATATATCTTGATTACTCGGATTTTCAATATATTTTTATTGTAATTTTCGAAAAATATCAGAATTTGGCAGAGCTTCAAACTCAACTCCCCAAGAATCAGCTGATCATCAAGCTGATCTCTAGGTAGCTCTTTGCCTGTATCCCAAACCACTGTGCGATGTTTTTAGTTTCAAATTTCAATTCATTTCTAATTATTTGATTATTACTAGGTGCGTTGGAGTCGAATCCATTTCCACCCGTAACATTTCAAATGTCTTTTCGATTCACTCATAACTGTTGCTAAGGGGGAACTCGGTCACTACGAGAGGCTCCAGTCGAATCGAGTCGAGTCTTAGAGGTCTATCAAATATTTGCATAATATGCCATACTTTGTTCACAAAATTAAATATAAATGTATAAATTTGATTATTGTTGTTGTTGTTGTGGTTGCTGTGGTTGAACAGACAACTGGAATTTTGTGTGTTTTTGTTTTTTTTTTTACTGTTAAACGAAACGAAAGAGAACAATTTATGGATTCTATTGATTGGTTTCGTTTGCTTTTTGCTCTTGGAGGGGGGTTTTGGGTTTCTTTTTTCTTCAGATGATTAGCATATTATGCAGGTTGAGATCGAAGCGAAATGAAACGAATCGAACTGGGATCGTCGGCTAGTGCCATTCACAAAAAAATATATGTCTTTCTATATTATATACATATATATTTATGACTTTGGCCTAGTGAATTTGTATGACAAAAAGATAAAGAGAAAAACAACAAAAAAACAACTCACATGACTCGAAAAATTGCGTTCGAAATGGTTTTCAAACATTTCTTTCCTGGCCGTTCTTTTTTGAATTTTCTCGGTTTTTTTTTTTGCTTTTGGTTTTTCTGGTTTTTTATTTTCTGTTAATATTTCGAAATGTCATTAATAATGCCATAAATTAACTAAATTCATTGCTATTGCTAAATCTCTTTTTTTTACGTACACCACGAAGAAAATATAAAAAACATTTTTCTGAAAATGTTTCAAAAAAACAAAAAAAAAGATGGAAAGAAAGAAATTCATGTCTGTCGTCTGTTGGTGGCAGGCGGCATGGAAACAACGACACAAAAATCTTTCAACAATGGTTGACAGCATTCAGGGGGAGGAGCATGGGGGGAGGACAACGCCTACCTCCTACGCAGATCTTCATCGAGGGACTTGGTGTGGTGGAGTGGTGTGGCGCGGAGGGTTGGGGTGTGTTGGTGGCAAAAGATCTCTTAACTTTTGACTGAAATGAAAATTGTGCCCGAGATTTTCATTTCGAACAAACGTCGGTGTTGGGGTTGGGGGGCAGGAAATTTTGTCGGTTTGCCGTGTCGTCGTTGATGGGTTCTGAAATGAGGCGAATGTTGAAATTATTTACCCCCTCTGCAATCTGTAAAATTCAAGTTTGTATGAAAGATGAAATACTCTGAAATATTCTAAGAATTTTGAGATACACGGGATGGCAGGAAGCTACATTTGTGTAGGGAAAAATGGGATCCAAATATATACATAATACTACACTGGCTGATCTATAGAGAAACCAAGGTTTGATTTTTTCATCCTGCATATATAGAAGGAAGATCTATTGAAATATTGCCTCCTTTTGCACTCATCCTATTAGGAAAGGATTTACTTTAGCATTTATTCTAAAATGAGTTCTAATCAAAGTTCTGGATATATTTTTTTGGCTCAGTTATCTTTATAATATAGAGCTCAGTTCAGTTAGTTGAAGTGAAGATCTCAAAAAAGGTTATTCTATGTACTTTTTAAACTCTAGACTCTAGATTAGAGACAGCTAGCCAAGTTGTCCTCTCATAAGGAGGTAACCTTCTTGGCATTCTGGTACTAGAAACTTGCTGGTCACATCGTAAAAGTCAGAGAATCACCAGCTGAAGTGGTAGGATCATCGATGACAACTTTAATCTACTTAAAAGCCTTAAAAGACGAAGGTAACAAATTGATCCTTTAGGGCTACAATGAATCAGTTCTTTGGGAACTTCCATAGAGTATACCCATTATCCTTCCAAATAGAAATTCAAATGGTCACCACTTTGCGAAATTGAGCAGATTCTTCCTTGGCTGTCATGATCACATAGGTGACATTTCTCGATGGCGTTTTTTCCAATTACTTTAGCATGGATTTCGAGAAAGTTGTTTGTCTAGTCACTGAACCTCTAGACTCACTTCTCAAAACCCTTTTCTGAGGTAAAGGAAGCTCAACTACAAATTGTTTAGTAGGTTTAGGGCCTACATTTTCTTTTAAGATATGTTTTTTAAAGAGACTTAGTAAGAGAAGCAACCAGTTCCGAATTTTTCTTTCGTGTTTTTCGTGTCTTGATCATGAGCAGTTGGAATAGTTAGATTAAAAGCATTCTGTTTGTATTAGTTTAGTTAATAATTTTCTTTTCGACCCGATGGGACTTGGCCTGTTTCCACGTATCCTACTTTACAAAGAAAGGACTCGACACTCAGAGAATTTTTCTTTTTGAATTAATCAAAATTCCATACAAAACTTTCTTCCAAAACAAACAACTCACACATGGGAAAGAGTACAATGAAAATTTGTCGTTTGTCGCCGCCGTCGTGATGCGTTTTTGGAAAATTGTTGGGTTTTCTTTTTTTTGTTTTTCGAATTTTCTCTGCTTCTGGTGTCGCCACACTCAAAAATTATTCAACACAAGAAATATCATGCTTTTTTTGTCTAAGGCATTTGTTGTTGTGCGTTTTCCTGGGGATTCCATAAAACGAAAACAGAAAAAAACCAAAACTTTTCGGTGTCATTTTCCAACGTGTAATACTTGCAATTAAGCGCTTTTCTGTATTCCTTGCATTGTCTATTTTTGGTCCACTAGGTTTTTCCTGATGACAATCTGTCGTGACGTTTCTCTGGAATTCTACTTGATGTTTTCAGTAGGAGTAGGAGTAAGGGGAGTTGAAGCGAATGAATGTGAATTAACTTACAACTAAATGCCTGACATAGTTGAGCATTTTTCTAAATTAAGTTCATGGAAATGAAATGAAAATTTATTTGAGAATATGAGATTCGAGTTAGAAAAGAAAAGTGACTTATTTTTAGCGCAAAAACACTTCAAAAACTTACTTAGAAGGAAGAAACCTCTACTTTTCACTCATTCTTTGACATAAAAAGGTGAAAAAAGTCAACGATTTGTAGAGAAACTCTCTGAAATCCTGAATTTCTATACTATATAAATGTCTTCTATATTCAAGTTTGGTTGAAAATCAAACTCTATTCATAGGCAAATCACTTTTAAAAGCAGTTCAAAGTGTTTAAAGAGTCTTCTTACCGCCTTTTAAACTCATGTATGTATCTTTCGAAAAGTAAAACCAATTCAGTATCTTTGTTGGAATAGAAGGGATCTAGATTTGTTGTTTTGGTGAGCGGTGGAAACGATTGTTGGATCGCCATCATCGTGATCAGCATCCCAGCATCAAGTTCATCTTCACATGCCAGTCACTTTGTTTGGTTTTTACCGTTCTGCCGAACAAATCAAATAAAAAAATAATAAAATATATTGTAAGGAAAAAAAGAGAATCTCAAACATTGTAGTCGTTACCCAGCAATGACACACATTTGTCAAAACGGGCTCACTTCAAAAGGCCGCCAAGAGTCGTCGTCGTCGTCTTCGTCGTCTTCAGAAGAACAAGAAGTGCCCCCAGACAATGGGAAGTTGCTCATAAATACATAGACTTATATAGATAAAGGACGGGTAAAGGTGGTAAGGGGTGGCCAGAGGAGCAGAGAGACAGAGGAGGGGGAAAGCAACAAGTGAAAGACAAATGTGCTAGCCATCAATTGTCAAACCTGACGGATTTCCACTCGTAAATAGTGTGAAATTATTTCACAATTTTGTTTTTTGTTGTCGTTTTTTTTTCTGTCTTCTTTATGGTTTGTTTGTTGTATTACTTCTGTTCGATCCACATTTAATTTGTTATTTATTTTGTTGTTGTTTTGTTTAATTTGGCACTGCGCGTGTTCTTTCAACCATAAATTTACAAATACCTATCTTTTATAACCATTTCCAAAAGCCTGGAACGAACAAAAAAAAAACAGCTGAACATTTAATGTTGCGGACATAAAAAGAGTTTATAAAATGGTTTTTGTTGTTTTATGTATTTTATTTTTATTATTGAAACAGTTGGTTCAGCTGAAAAGACAAAAAAGAGAATGCATTGTACTTGGCTACTCTGAAAAATGTCTCTGTGATCATCTGAATCGGAGTTGTTTTGTTGTTTGTCAGTGAATGTGTTTTCCGGATACACTGGACCGAAATTTGGACACTTTCAAATACGTTAATAGGTAAGATTAGCCCACACAAAGTGAGGTTAGGAAGGGTTAGGAAAACGTCGAGCAAAGTCCTTTTGAATTGGATTGGATTTTAAAATTTGTTCTGAAGTTTGATATTCTAAATATTATTAATGATATGTACATTTGACAGTTTCTTATGGAACTCTATTTATTATTTTAATAATTTAACATTTTTTTCTAAAGAAAGTATTAAAATAACAGAAACATTCATTCGTCTTGCAGTATTTTATATACATGTACTTATTTATTATAATTACAATTACATTTTATTTATTTATATTCTAAAGAAAGAATTAAAATACCGGAAACATTAATTTGTTTTGCAGTATTCTATACATTTTATTTATTTATATTGATTTATTTATATATTTTATATATTATAATTACATTTTTCGAAATTGAAAGAAATATTTGGATTATAAGATTATAATATTATAACATTTTCAAATAAAATAAATTAAAATAAGTAAAAATGCATGAAATTTGATTTTGAATTAAACATTAATTATTATTTCAAATAACTAAAAATAGATAAATAATTTTAATTATATTTAACATATAAACAAGTACATCAAAATGTACATCGATATTTTTGTTGTGTAATAAAAAAATTCAATGTTAAATAAAGTAAATAAATATTAAAATCTCCTTAATGAAAAGTTACTATTGATATTATTATTAATTTTAACGATTTCATTTCAACAGAGGCAACTATTTTTATTGTTTGAAAAATGTATAATTGTAAATTTAAAAATAATATTTTTAATTTTTAATATTAGTCTATCAATTTAAGTAAATTTGTTGTTTGATGCAAAAATATAAAACTTGTATAATCTCAATTAACAATTTTAACTTATTTTGGGGGACTAGAATTATTTAAATCTTTACTACTTAAAGACTTTAGTAGAAACTAAATAAAATAATTTCAATCATAATTAATCTTTTATTTAATTTCAGCTTGTCTTAAGGTTTAATCGTTTTTCCCATTGGGTAAGTACTGCGAATAATAATTATTTCTTACAATATTTAACTCTATTAGAGTATTAAAATATTCCTCATAAATTTTTTTTCATATAAACATTTTTCAAGTCAATTGAAATTTTTGAAGAAACAGACTTTTTGCTTTGAGCTGCTGCTGCTTTTTTTTTTGTTTGTTGTTATTGACTTTACGGAAATAGAAAAAGGTTCGACTGAACTTTTTGTTTCCAGGGCTTTTCCTCCATTAAAATGTCAAACCCTGGAGAAGGGGGAGGAGAAAGAGGAGGCACCTGCCTGCAACGAGGTAGCAACAGGTAGCACACAAGCAAATAAGAGTCATGAGTCAAGGCAAGAAAACCATTCTTCAACTATATATACTCGTTTTGCTGTCCTTCTCTCTGTAATTATTTATGTGTGAGTGGACTTATTAGTCCGTCTGTGTGTTAGTCTGGCGGTCCGGCAGTCTCTTCTTTCTTCTGTCCGTACATAAATAACGCCTTCAGCAGACTCGTCAAAAACTGTTTACCATGATGAGCGTAAGTGGATTTGACAACTGTCAACTGGTCGGGCTGGGTTTTTGGATTGGGTCTCCTCACTTGGCAGGGTCTCTCTCACCCTCCATCCATGTGGATGTTGCCTCTTGCATGCTAATGACATGTACATAGTTGGAGGATCATTTCGTTGGGGGACAGCACTTGACTGTCTCCTTTTTACTCATTAAAAAGCCATAATAAATATCTATCTACAGAGTATTTATTGATAATGCCGAAACAGGATATTGAATCCTCTTACATTCTTGGATTTCAAATTTATTGTATATGAATTCTCTTATCAACCTTTGACCCATCGCGAATGATGTCGGGGTTCTTCTTCTCTGTGGGGGGAACAACAGGTGTTTAGTTGTTCAAATTTATGAAACTTTTTAATTAAGCCTCTCAACGAAGTGGCGGAGTGCGGGGCGGGCGACTAATGAATTAACTTGAAGCGCATTAACCATAAATTTTAATTATATCCAGCATATACAAAGTCAGCAGTAGCGATTAACAGAAAACATCTACAAGAAACTCAAAACTATATGGACTACTCAGAGTCCAGGGGGGGTTGAGGGGCTCAGCCGAACAAAATCGAAGCTGGAACTATGTCACAAATTAAATATTCAAAATAACCCAAAAAAAACAACAAAAAAAAACGAAACTCAAGGCGAGGCAAGGTGAAATGAAGCGAAGCAAATGCCCCTGCCTGGCTCTGACTGTGGCTCCTTTTCATCCATCGACCGCGATCGATAATAATAATAAAAATGTAGAAAAGATAAAAACAATGCGAGAGGGGGGAAAACAAAAAACAAAAGTACATAAATTTTCGCAACACCAGTCAAAAAATTCAATTCAATTGCCTGGCGAGACATGATGGTATCTCCATAGATGGAGATGGTTTCAAGTTATGGCAGATACTTTATTTATTTAAGTAGGCATCTCCCCCGAGTTGAGTTTTTGTTCTTATGATGGCAAAGTTTTCAAAAGGGTAAAAACTTCACATGTGTAAAAGTCTTTTAGTCATTTTGTCTGAAGGCAATTGTAGTTAAAGACTAGCACCTGAAACCAAATCTGATTGCTGATCAAACTTTTACAAATGGAGATAAATCTGAGTTAAACATAAAAGGAATTGAATGAATGCAAGTGGCGAAATAGTTGACGAAATGATTCACTGCTCGACTGAATGGTCCAAATAAAATTATGAATACTCAAACAAATAATCCTTAAATAAATTACTTATTTTGTCGTCGAAATAGTCCGGATTTGAAACTAGGCGGTGCCAAGTATACATGTTAAAAAAGGAATAAACAAGTTTTTATTTTTATTAAAGACATATCTTTCTAAACGAGGCAAGATTCTCTGAGGAGCAAGCACAACAATTATGTAAGATCAATGCACTGACCAATATTTCAGGTATTCATTAAAGTTTATAGGAGAATCCAGAACATTGAGAATCTAGGTTACACCTGAAAATTAAACAAAAAAAAGTTTATAAGTATTAAAAGCCGTATAAATAAATTCATTTAGATAAACATTTAACGTATTTAAACCTATTACTATGCCTAGGGCTGCTAGTACTTTGATAACTGCAGTTTTGGCATTCGAATATAAGTTCTCTGAGTAAAGTTTTGAATATGTCTGCAAAATATGAGTATATATATAACAAATCTTTGTTTTGTTACAAATTATTTAAATGTATTGAAGTCCAGTTTTTATATTAAGACTAAAGACCCCGAATCTATCAGTTAATCCCTTAAAATGAATTATAATATTGTTTGTTTCAATGTAGTTATCTAATTTTAAATCCTAAAAAGAGGACGATTGAAAAACATTGGTTCTTATTTGTCATAGTTTAGTGCTTCCTCCATTTCTTTCGAGCAGACTCCCCTCTTTTTGGAGTCAGATTTTAGAGTTAAAACGTAACCGGCCTTCGGCCCACTAGCCTGGGATTGGAACCCGGATCCTCGTTGTTCAGTTATATATATATACATAATAGTATAATATAGATGTAATAGTTCTAGGACTAATTTGTCTAAGAACACAAACACTTTTTCCTTACATATGTATAACAACTTACTGTTAGGTTTTATAATATATTTGAAAGAGTCAGATTATCTTAAGTTTAGCACGATTTTTTATGATTTTCTTGCTATTCCACTCGTGTCACGCTATCATCTCTGATTTGCAAGTGCAATGACCTATTGGCCGGTTTGTCTCCTTACCTAGTCAAGCAAAGCGTCCTCGAGCCTAAGTCTCAATCCCAATGCGAATGCATATTTCTTATATTTTATGTTTGTTGGCTTTGAAAACGCTTCATTGGCTCACAGACGACGACGACGACGACGACGACACTAGAGAAGTAAGAGAGAGATAGAGAGAAGGTGGGGGTAAGATGGTGGTCATATGTCGAAGGTGTCACATTACAAGCTAAGCATATGAACATATGCACATACGAACCTATGTAGACATGCTTCGTTGTCGCCTTTGGATTTCCTCATGGTTTTTAGTCATAGTTATCATCATGAATATGAGAGGACTTGCAAGACAGAGCCCAACTGTCTGAGGAACTACTTAAGAGGGAGAGAGACAGAGAGAGAGAGCTAAAACCTTTGCCCACTCCAAAAGGTTCTGCCACTATTCAAACTGATTAATTCTTTCTGCTACCCTACGTCTGCTGCTGCTGATCCTTACGAGTTGATTGCGACCATTATTAAGCGTAAATCAAACAATTTGTCCTAAATAAGTCACGTCTGCATATTTGTGAGTTGCCAATTGTTTTGCCCTTTTCTGGGGTTTCTTCTCGGACCATCTTTTATTTATTAACTTGAAACTTTTGCTTTGGTTCGGTGTCCTTTTTTGGTCATGGCGCATACTTTTGACTTTGGTTTTGTTTCCATTCTTTCCTTTCGGTTTGTTGCCTTCGCTCCTCGCTTTGTCGTGCTCCCCTTTTGTTGTTATCGGTCGTGTTGTATCTGGGCTTGTAGCTTTTAACCAATTGCCTGGCACTTTGCGGTCGACATTTTAACAGGCCATAAATCTGTTTTGGTGTGCTTTGCTTTTGCTTTGGTTTGCCTTGGTCGTCGGTCGGTCGGATCGGTCCTAGCCCAATTTCAATTTCTTTCGAGTGCCACAACCTGACAACTTTGACACTTAAACCCGTTGGATGACTCCAACTGAGACTTGGCGGCTGCAAATCATCTCGTAAAAATTTTTGCAAACTTATTCACTTGTTCCTTTTTTCCTGCCTGCGGTTAACACTTTTTGATTTTTAGTGTTTAGTTACGGTTCGACTTGAAGAACCACAGAAACATTCTCTTCTCGTCATTGTTAGTGGCTGTCAAAGATCGTAAGAGATATATTATTGAAATCACAGGTCAATTGGTAATAATGTGAACTTTTTGGGTTTTATTTGTACATTATTGGCAGCTTGAACGCTTGTTTAGACTATTCAGAGAAAAGTTGGTCAAAGTATTAAGTATTAGCAACTATATTTAAGTATTTTTTACGATTTTTTATTTCTTCACTCCAGAAAAAAAATTCTTTATTTGTTTGATCTAGTAAAGTTTGAACTGCCTAAATTTGCTTTCCAAGGCAAATGGACTTTAACTTTTTACTTTCTCAAAATTTGTTTTCGAGGCAGAAGTTCCCCAAATACATAAATGTTAAAACTAATAGTCTATATATATATATTTACTCAATTAAGCAAACGTTAAAATAAATTAAACGTTTTTTTAATGAGTGTTTCAGTATAGTCCCCCTGTTTCAATAGAACCTATACAACTTTAGGAAATTAATCTTTGATTTGCTAATTATCTGCCTTAATGGTTTTTGAATAATATTTTGGATGGACAAACTTTAAAGTAGTTACAACACACTTTATTTAAGATATACACATATAGATAGATTGATACCACAGACCGATGTCCTATGGTAATCTTGAGGTAATGATTACCATCCTGTACTTAGTTTTATAATTGTTAAATTCTTGTCTTGTTCTTGTATGTAAGTGTTCATAAGAATTTTCTAAAAAAAAAAACCAAAACTGGATGGGGAACAATTAGAATAAAAGTAATTTAATATATCTGTATTATCTTCTTATTCGAAAAGATCAAAGAGACACAACAATTCTAAAAAACAAATAGTATGAACTTTGTGGTCCAATTTTTGGGCGACTGAGCTCTTCTGGAGGTTCTACATTTACGTCCTGTTGCTTTAGGAAATGAAGAACCTATTGGACCTGATTCTGAAGCGAGTGATGGGTAATATTTTAGCTAGGAGCTTCCCTCTAGTAATTAAAGAATGTTCCCAAAACGTTTCGAAACGTTCCTCTTCAATTCTTCATTTATCTCTTAAATAAGTTTTAATTTATCTGTTTTTATCAAATAAATTTATAAAATATACATTCAGGTTATTCTTGTTCTAACTTTTTAGGTTTAGTGAGAAATTCATAATTTTTTCATTGATTCATTATAATATAATACAATTTGATGAGTTCCTTATACAATTTTTATGTATTCATTGAAATCTTTGGTTGGCTGCTTTCGAAAACATGTGTAGAATGAATCCTGTAAAATGGCCAATCATTGATATGTGTAACCTTCACTTTTGTCTGTGGTGTGTGTCTGTGGTGTGTGTGTGTGTGTGTGTGTGTGTGTGTGGAGCTCTCTTTTGGGGAGCTTCAGTTTTTGTTTCTTTTTTTCGGTGCACATGCGCAAAAAAGTGCACGCAGTGCTCATAAATTTTTCACACCTTATGATTATCGTGCAATGTCTGCCGACCACTTAAGATGCACACACACAGCCACACATACACACACACACTTAGTCAGTAACTTACAAGCAACAATTGCACTCTGGTAGTTTAATAAATACTTAATTTTTATCATGACCAATGCATCGGGCCTGGCCCTGGACTTGGACTTGGAGTTGGACTTTCTGTCTCATAGAAAAAGTTCTTGAACCTGTTTCAAACTGAAACTCCGATTCTCCGGCATCGAATATTTATGAATAAATTCCTTACTCATACTTTCCTCATATGTACATATGTGTGTGTGTGTTTGTATGTATATTATTTTTATGATAAGGTTCCCCTCGATATTCTTGGTCCCGGTTTTTGTTTTCTCTTCTTTCTTTTATTTTTGTCTTTATCGACGTTTCGCTTGGCCGCCTTTGGGTATTTATCAGCCAGCACTTTACCCTCTTTTGCACTTGACTTTTGGTTTTTTTTTTTTTTTAATGGCTTTTCCATCTAATATCAGGGTATGGGGATATTTCGTTGATTTTTCATCTTTTGAGACCTCACAAGTTTCTCAATTGATTTTGATTTATATATACATACACATGTAAGGCTAACTTTTGTGCCATTTTCTACATCATAAAATAAATGTGAAGTGATTATTATGATTATGATTATTTGCATACTTTGGTGTTCAGAAGAAATGATGGGACTATAAATAGTTAGAAAAGATCCAGCAAATCCTACTCATTGATAATGACTCAACAGATGTGGTAGCGTCTTTAATTCTGTAACTAAGTATGTCCCCCATATAAAGTCCTGGACTTGAATGTTTTTTATAAGATTGAACTGGAACATAGTTCAAAAATGAATAAAAGCATTGAATTTGTTGGGTTAATGATGCACTTTTAGAAGCTATGTATATTTCCTAAATGAAATATAGCCCTTCAAATGCATTGAAATATATGAAACTTACCTAGTCTAAACCGCTTGAAACTCCTTGAAACGTTTGACCACGTGCACATAATCCAAGCATATCTATTTGTATAATGTAGATTTGACAATATTCATTATATATACCCTCAACTCAACATTCTCAAAGTGATCTTTCTGTTTAGACTTGATTCTCCTTCGATAGTTTATCTAACTGCAATTTTTATGTTTTTCGTAGCATTTAAAAATTGACAAATATTTTGAAAATCGTTGGGTTTGACATGAGTTTTAATTGTTTTATAGATCTATACTTAATTTATGCATACAGTCGTAAATCCTCAGGGGCGGAAATGAGACGAATTTACTGCCCCAGATGTCCATATATGTACAATTGCTTGTTTGGAGTCCCGGTAAAACCTTTATAAGAATTTTCATTATCTCTAATTTGGAATCATTCTTCTTGACACGAAAGAAGATATTTTTTATTAGAGATATAGTTCTCTTATAATCACACATCTTGTACATATAGTTCTCTTATAATATGCAAATTTTTGCAATTTTTTGCAAACCGTAAACACTTTAACATGATCTAAAAGCTTTTTTTATACGCCTCATGAAGATCTTCTAGTTCATAGACAAGAAACAAGTTGAAAGACTTCTTCGTAGAAGTCTATTACGGTAAAAATATTACTTGTAACTGATTCCAAAGTTTCTTCCGAGTGTAAAATTTTAAGAATTCTAGACACAGTCTGTCTGTTTTATAGAAAACTTGCGATTTATATTTTACTACAACAATTTTTTTGTACTTCGAACTTTCTAAGATGAGCAAAGGAAAACAAATCTTCCAGAAAAGATTGGCAAATTAATTTTCAAAAGGCAATCAAACATTGATTATGATTATAGCTAAATTTGAGTTGGCGTCCCTTCGCCCATGCACTTACTGACTTCTTAAGAATTACGTTGGCCCTAGCTGATCTCGCCTTAGTTCAATGTAATTGGCCTTAGTCGGGCACTTAATCAAATGTTGAGCCAACGTCGTTGGACATCAAGTCAAGTGCAGTCAAGGAGAAACCTACACGCATTTAATTAAAAACGGAAACTATGACTATGACTATAACTATGACGAGGACTAGGACTACGACTAGTGGTAGCTAAATGAAGATGGTGGCTGGTAAATGTTGAATGCTGGATGACGTTGACTGTCGTCCCCGTAGTAGAGAGACGTAGTCATAGGCCCAGTCAAAAATGCGGCAGCTGTCTTCCCAAACAGCCTAAGAAGACAACAAACGACATGGACGACGACGACGATGACGATGACTACAACGACGACGCCAGGTCCAAGCACTTGTCACTGATCTCTTCTGCTGGCGTTTCATTATCTTTGTCTGGTTTGCCCCCGATCTCCGATCTCTCCAGCATAAAGGGGGAGGAGTAGTAGTGGAAAAGGGCCATTGAAACCCTTTATTTGTTCGCTGCTTTTAAGCAAATTACAAATTACAAGTGCTTTTGCCGTCCACCATCTGAAAGGAGATAGAGAGAGAAGGACCGAGACAGAGACAGAGAGAAGGTTAATTTGGAAGCAAACGAAGAACTTTTAAGTTGTTGTGCTACCTGCTGCTGCTTCTGCCACACCGTTGCAAGTGCATGTCCATGGCCATGGGGCATTCAGTCATTGTATGTGTGTGTGTCTCTCATAGGGGTTTGAGTGAAAACCAATGCCCTGAAACCTGATTACGTGTATTCATAACTTTTGCTTAAGCACACGCAAATGCTTGATAAATGTTACGAAAAATGAATTCATTTTTAATCTCAATATTCAAATGAATTTTGTTTCGTAATTTGCACATTATAAAATATATTCATGAATAAAAATGAACTTCTTTGGTTTACATTAAGATACTGATAGACTCTGAGGGTAAGAATAATTTAACAAAAATATTATCTACTCGTTTCAATTGACTTTTAGTTGAATTTGGGCTCATTGGCAGGTGCTAAGCTTATATTTCTTAGGACATAAACTTAAATCTTACTATGATCTTAACATTTTGACACTACGTCTTAGGTTTTTTATTTATCTGGATTCTTTTTCATTTCATTAGTCGAAAATGGAGCCTAACTCTAATTCACTTCTATCTATCTATCTATTCATCTATATATCAACTAACTAAAAGTCTGGAAATATATCCATTTGTATTTCCAATTACCTATCCATTTATTATTAGATTCTCATATTTAATAACATTTGTTGTTTCTCTTCTTTATAAAAACTTATAACCATATTATTTGGTTCTTATTCAGACACAAATCTGTATAAGCAAATTTTTGGTTTAACTTGAGATTTTAAATATTACAAAAGTATTGCAGAAATCGGTTTAGTTATCAAGCTCTGTCTACAAACCTATAAATTTCTTGATAAGTTCAGATTTTGAAGTAAAATATGTTCCATTTTGGCTAATTAGAAAACTTGAAGCTACCACAACATATACGTGAAAGCTTACTGAAGTTTCAAATTCAACACGTTCAGTGGAATCTCAATTGAAAAATACTTTTTGTTGATCATTTGTACATTGGCTATTAACCATATGGCGTTGTTTTTATGATCAAACATTGAATTTTACAGTTGTCGTAGACATAAAACGCAAGTAACGCAACTCTCTGCGGTCCAAAGCCATGGCAAAGTCGCCAAAGAGCATTGAGAGTCAATTGGTATGATCCTCTGTCCCCAAACTCACCTGTTCCCCCGCCCTCCGTCCATCGCCCACCTGAATCTGAGCTACCTCCTGACATACAGTTAAACGCTTCACCTGTTCGCGCAAGGCGTGTGCTTGTCTTGCCATTGCCATAACTCTGAGGAAGGTAACAAACTCCAAGTGGAACTGAGGAGGACTGAGACTGGGATGGGGACTGGGGACTTGCAACTTTTTCTTTTTGACTTGGCTTTGGCATTGCCTCAAACCCCAAACCTGGCTAGCTGGCTGGCCGGCTGGGGCTGTGGCTGGGGCACATGATGGCGCGAGAGAGAGGCGTTAGTTATTCCAAGCCAGACGACTGCGACTGCGCGTGCTTCCTTGCTTGACTTGGCTGGCTGTTTGGCTGCTGGTTTGCCGGTTGAAAAACTTGTTTCGATTATGAAAATTCCAAGCATTAATAACTCTGTTCGGCTCAGGATGGCGGCAAACTTGCTACAGAATTTTTGTTGTGCTATAAATAAAGCAAACGAAAAAGAAACAAAATCACAAAAAAAACAAAAACCAAAAAAAAAGAAACTTTGATTCGAATCTTTATTACCAAATGCAGAAACTGGCCAACAACAGTAGCCACACAGAGACAAGTGGCTACAAGCAGAATGAAAAAAAAAACACTTTATACAAATTTATATATTTAAGTTTGATGGAAAAAACAAAATAGTATTTAATTTAAACTTGCTGCGGGTTCAAAAGTCTGCCAACAATCACAACAACACCAACAATGCCAACAAAAACCATATGTTAATAATTACAGCAACAACGACAACAAGTTTTAATGCCCAACACTAGGCAACAAAGGAAAAAAATGGGTTATATCATATGGTTCTGGCTGATCATGTCATATTAGAAATATTTTGACAATATTGGGCTCTTTTTTAAAAACTTACTTTGAGTAATTACTTTAAACATATTACTTATCATTCTTTTAATAAAAATATGTCACAAATTTCATTAAAATAATTTAAGAAAGTCTAATAGCTAAAAGATACTCAAAATATGAGAGGACTTTAGTTAGTTGCTAAAATTTTCAAATGTTTTGATCGATTCTGAGTAGCAGTCGTTCTTGTATTAGGTAAGCATAAGTTTTAAAGTCGTTTTTTTATTTAATTTATCTTTGTATGCAAATTTATCTGCTATTGTAAGCTTACCTCACTGTTTTCGCTTCACTTAGTTGTAATTCCCAACTGGTTTTAGAGTAAAGATTTGCCATTCTAGAGTTATTTAGTACAGTCTGCTGTGGATAGAACTTGGAGGCTCTTGGAATAGCTATACAAATAACCTACACACCTTTTTTTGATGCCTTGGAAAAAATCTGTTAGTAGTCAACTCTTTTTTTAAGTTAGCCCCACACATAGTCACATAATTTAAAAAAATACAGGTATTGCAGCGTTGCCTCTTTGGACATGAAGATCATGAACTTCTCCAATGCTTGTTTGGTATATAAGTGAATAGTTTAGAATACACACTTTTCTCTACTTAAACCTACCACTAAAAAGTAGTAATTCCTATCACTAGCGCCTGCTAGTCAGAGGTAAAGAAAAAGAGTTTCCATTTCATTTATTAATAACATCTGCTTCATTTCTGTTTCTGATTAAGTTAACATTATTACTGTATTAAGATTTAAAATTATTCTATTGTGAAAATGTATCTCAACTTTGTGGTCTAGTGTCCATAGAGCCCATTAACCTGTTGCTATTTCTTCCATATTTTGTGTTAAGGTTCATTGCAATTTCTATGCAAATTTATCTAATTTTTTACGTGTTAAACTTATACATAGTAAGTGAGTAAGTAAGTATATATATTTGTGTATTACTTGTACTTGTCGTCCATGTATGTATGTATGTATATATAGTCAGGGGCGTATAGTTGTTTTATTTTTTCCATATGGTAAAGAAAAATGCATTTGCCCATGCATATTCATTATGCACACATTTCTTGTTGTCTGTTAATTGTTCACTGACTTGGCAATTTCAAGTGGGTAGCCAGCAAAAAAAAAAGAGTGGATAGATCATACTCGGTTCCAGTTCCTCCAGTCTCCCCAGACGACCAGATGAAGAAAAAGAATAAGAAGGAGGAGCAGAATTCGCCTCTAGCAGCAGGTAGATTTTTGTTGGAGGTTTGTTTTTTGTGTTTGGTTTTTTTTTTTTGTTAATTTTCGTTTAGGCTAACATAAAATGAAAATTTGTTCAGCATCATTTACGTTAATTTTTGTGATTAGTTCAACTTGGGTGGAAAAAAAAAACTAAAATGAAACGTTAAGTTTTTAATTACGACAAAAATTTTTGGAATGAGGTATTAGACACAGTATGGAGAGCGTGGAACCACACCACCAGTACCCACCAGCACCACTAGCTCCACCAGGTGGTATTTGTGGCCCCAATGCATAAATACCGAATGCAAATTGCAGGCCATGTCATAAATTTTCGCTTTACAAATATGTTTTTCCCCCCCAAATGATAATAATACTATTTCAACAACAACTACAACTAAGAAAATAGTTTAAACGATGTCGACCAGGTCAAAGTAGATAACTTCAATGGATGATCGGGTTTAACCAGTTGCCATTTCCGTTTCAATCCCTTTCATTGCCCACACCACTGTCCACGCTCTCCTCTATTGTCCCCACTCTATCTGGAATTACTTTGAGTTTAATTATAAATTTTTTTTTTGTTTTAAGTGATTATCTTGTTTATATGGTTAGAGAGCCATAAAGAAAATGGATGAAAAGTTGTAAATTAAATTTTATGGAAATTATAATCGTAAATTTCAATTGGAGATATATTTCTAATTTATTATGATCTATAGTTTTGTTGCCAGGCAATAAACAAAGCTTGGTTAGTAATCTTTTTTTCTATTCTTTTAATGCGAGATGGTCTAATCTATTCTAGATGGAGATAATTGTAGGAAAACATAAAAAAGTCAAGATACGACTGGGTATAGATCAATATGTTCCTTTCCAATAATAACTTTTCCCTTAATCTCTTTCTAAAGCACTAAAGATCAACTGAAGATAATCCTAGAGTAAGTAGATAAATAGAACTGGGTACGAATTCAAGAGATCAGGCTATGATCAAGCAAAGATTTTATCGCTATATCTCATAAATAAATAAAGTAAGCAAAACTATTTGCTTAAGTTATTTGAAAGAACAAGAGTCTTTGCTATAATGTAGTAATCATCGTTTATCTAGTGAAACAAATATTTTGATACAACATAACCTCAAAAATAAGATTACGTTTGCGGTTAGGATATCTATCAATAAGCCAGAGATAATTTTAATACTTGATCGGGATTCAGCGCACCATAATACATTAGAGAAGTATAATCTGGTGTCTTAGTATATATATTTCTGTCGACCTATGTGATCAAATCGGGAAATAAGGAAGAAGTCTAAGAGTCACCATTTAATTACTTAATTAATCTTAATAAGTACAGTTCCTTCAAAAGCTGTATAAATTCCCATTAAACAAATTTATTGCGTCTCAGTTCTTTGTGAGTAAGAACTACAACTAGATCGCCATCTTCTTCCTCAAAGAGCACACAGATCCTCCTCTTCCTAATAAACAGAGTTGCTTTCCTCCTTTTTCCTTTTAACAAACAAAGTAGCTACAAAAGTTGTTTATCGATCTTTTATGGCTTCGATTGACCAAGTACAGTTAACATAAAAGTTAATAACATACGTACCCTTCCTTCTCCACCTTCTCCTCCCCTTCTTCTTCTTTGTAAACCCAAAAAGCTCAGTGATCTTCTTTGCACACAAACAATGCTAATTTGAGGCACTCGAGAATGTTGATCAGTGATCAACGGAGCGATGCGATTCCCGCGCATGCCAAATGCCGTCGCTAAAGACCTGGCGTCCAACTGATACACAGACAAAAATCAGAAGCAACTTAAACCAAAATAATGTATATTAAATTTATTTAATTTCATTTAAACTATTTGAAGCAATTTAAAGTTCTCACCAATTGAACTGGAAAAAATATTCATCCTTATTAAGTTCCTTTTAAATGAAAAGTTTCATAAAGTCTTCTGCAAGTGTACTCACTTCACGCACTCACACAGGAGCTGAGTATGGAATGAAGGGGAGATAGCAGGAGGGATAAGTAAACCTTGAAATTGCAGGTTCAATTATCTGTGGCCAAAGTGAAGTAAGTTAGTTGCGCTAGGCCAGAGTCAAAGCCGCAGACCCAGCCGGGACTCGAGCTCTTGGCTGGCTGGCTGGCTGACTGGGTGCTTTTTGGTGGCCAATTGTCTACCATGGCGCAGCAGTTTTGCTATTGTTATTGAACGGATGTGGCCATGTGGCAGGGGGCGTAGGAGCACCTTTACTGAGGTTTGGCACGAGTCGCCACTAGTTGCCTTCCTCTTCTATCCTTGTTGATAAATGGGCGTTAATAGGCAAGCCAAGTACTTTATATTTGGATTGTTTTCCTTCATTTTTTGGCTCTGCCAGGAAATAACTTCATTGGCTTTGATTATGAACCATGAGTCGGGACTTACCACTAGGTTTCTCCTCTTCCTCAAAGGTGTGTCCGTGTGTGTTTGTGATTTGATCAATTAAGATAAACTGTTAGTCAGTTAGTGTTTGGTTTTAGACTAAAACTAATTAGTTTACTTGCTTTCGGTTATTTAGTGGAGTGTTTACTCTAATGAATTTAATTGAAATCTTTATTTTGAAAAGTTTACCTTACTTATGAAAACTATTTGACTGTTTAGAACATAGCTATCAATCAACTCCAAATTCAGCTCCATCTCAAGTTGAAGTCATCCAAATCATGTGGACTCTTACTTGCAACCAAAACCCTAAACGATGAAATAGAGTTGTGGAAATAGAGAGAAATGTTTGGATTTGGAAGCTGAAATCTTACGAAAAATTTGATTTTGACCATATGATATGTTCTTATGTTTCAAAGATGTTTTGGCAACCTTTGCGATGGATTTCAAACTATTTTCGGGGTGGTAATTATTGCAAGCTTTCTTATTGAATGTTTAAAATGATTCAATGCTTAAATATAAATGTCAGAAATAATCAGGCCCGCAGAGAGAAAATCAGGGCCCGGGGGTAACCATGTTCGGGCCCCCTACTTCCCTTCTAATAAATCCGCTATTTTCGACTGTGATGTATACTGCGGGCCCGGGGGAAACACATAATATCCAGGATCCTAAAATAGGGCTAAATTTGGAGAAAAAGATGGAAATGTTCGCTTCAAATTATCGGATCAAGTAGAAAGGTATCTGAGCTAAGACTCAAATGATTAATAATCATGGATCATGAAATGGATTACATTCGTTACACTTTCTTTTGACGCCAACAATTCTCTCTTTGAAATGAATATGCCCTGTGAAATATTTTTGCGCTACTTTAAGAGTAAGAGAGATGAGAAAAACGAAAAAAAAAACTAAGAAAAACGACTAAATGTATATACTATATAAATGAGCTAGCAGAAAAGATCATTAATGCACAGTTAAGAGCCTGAGGCTCTTCAAAGGCAAAAGGCCTTCTCACTCTCAGGTTTCACATGCTCGCTGATCGCTAGTCGCCTCATCATCATCATCATCATCTTCAAGATCGTAGTCGCCACCGACGACCCAACAACCATTGGAACACGGAGTAGAATCACCAGCAGCTGTAAAAAACTACTACTAGAAACACTCAGTGTGGATATGTTTAGTTTTTAGTATAGGTTGAATAACTAACTATATGTATACATATTAAACATGTATGGGTTGCATATCTTTTACGAGTTTCTGGACTTGGCTAGAGTTAAGGCTAGTTAAGCTTCAACCTGTTCTTTTTGGCCGGTTACAGTTTTTGTCAAGTCAAACCAAAAAGGGGGACAAACAGCAACAGCCGAGGGAGGAGGCTCGCTCCGCTTGGTCTGGTCTGTATTATTAACGATCATTATGAAGTTTTAACTTAAGTGGTCAATTAACATTTGCATGACTGAAATCGGAATTGGAAATTAGTGTTTAACTAATTTATGCACAAAAAGGAGTGAAAGAGAGAAAAACCAAGAGAGACCCAAGCAAAAAAAAATGAAAAAAAAAAGAAATGTTTCAGAGTTTTAAGGGCAATCTCATCTTATTGATACATTTTTACAAGGCAAGTTCATTAGACGCGACAACTTTGAATTTTGTTGTTCGTTTTTCATTGGATTGCATTTTTAATTGAAATTATCAAATGCTTTTAAGGCGTGTGTGTCTGTGTGTGTGTGCATCATTCCAAAAAGGTTTTCCCTTTTTAATTGTTCCCTTGGTTGGGCTGGTTGGTTGACTGGTTTAACTGCGTGACTTGACATAACCCGCCGCGGCCGTTTTCATTCCAATTAATAATCTATGTGGCTTGATTACTTTGTTGGTAGCCTTTGAAATTGATTTACGCCCATTCATTCATTCACTCACTCACTCATTCACTCACTCACTCTTTCAAAATCTCTGCAAGTTCACGTTTATTCTTAAGCATTTCTTTTGTTATCACGATTTTGTTGTTTACGATGTATGTACAATATTTTGATTTCAATTTTTATTTTTACTCTTTCATTTTTTGTAGCATAATTGAAATTTATGGGTCCCCGAAAAAACGGAGGCGGTCCAACACAATGAAAGGTTTGATATAAATAGAGAATTGTTAAATATATCATCTAGGTGCAGCTATGGAATCATAAATATATCAATAAATCACAAGAAAGTATTGTAAAATATTTGAATTAAGATTTATATCATTTAATTTTTATACAAATTTAAAGTCTTTAGTTTTATACATATTAAGTTTAAATCAAAGTGTTGGCCAGTATAAAAGTTCCAAGTTCTATATATTAGAAAGCTCCATTAATAAAAGAAAAAGTAAATTGAATTTAACAATGAATGAATTCAATGAACTTGAAAATCAAATGAGTGATCACAGTGATCTAACGAATAGAATGAATTTGAATCCCAATTCACGATTGTTTTAAGTATTTGGTTAAGGAATAAAGTGACATTTTATTTAGACTTATGTTTCACAATGAACACAAAAATAGCTAAATGGCTAGCCTAGGATTGCCCATGAAACTTTCTCTAGATCAGGAGCGCTACCTTAAGCTTTTCTCTGACCCTAGGATATGCAAACCTTTTTAAGTTCTAAACACAAAGAACGAAACTAAATGGAAGTGACTAAGGATTACCAACTTTTGCTTTTTATACCCTTTCTGAGAGTATTATAAAATTGGTCAGATGTTTGTAACGCACAGAAGGAGACGTTTCCGACCCCATAAAGTTTTTATGAGAAACTGAGTCGATATAGCCATGTCCAGCTATCCGTTTTAATAACAAACCTATTTCTATGAACCTTTCATAAAGATCGGAAGTTTCCGTGTATCTATGACAAAGAGACAAAAGACACACAAGCAAGCCTAGGATCGTCAACTTGAATGTGGATTCCAAAACAAACTCACTTCATTTACAGAGCCTTTTCTTCACTCAGAATAGCCAAGCATTTCAGAAATAGTCAAGAAAATGTTAACTTTGTAAACTAAAGGACGAAACTAACACGTGGAACTAAGACGAGTAATCCTCATTTTCTGCTTATGGGTTTCTTCGATGACAAACTAACATCATTTGGCACATAACTAGATCCTAGTTTAAGGACAAAATAGTCCACTCAGTGAAGCTCAGTGAAGTTACTTCGGGTTTTTTTTTTTTTTTGCTTTCACGAGTCTTTCAGCTTGGGCTTTAATTAAACTTCTTGGTGAAATTCAGTTATTCATCTTTAATCATTAATCAGCATTGACCATATGTCGTCGTTCCTGTATGACTTAACTATATATAGTTAAATTTCGTTTCGTGATTAGATATTCTTTCACTTATGAGGTTTTCAATTTGATTAGATACTCTAGAATTGAGTTTTTATGATTAGATACTTTACTTTTTTTCGAGTGCCTTCAACCAGGGCGCCGATATGTGACCGTGTGGGCTTCAAGTGGAGATAATACTACTATATATATGAATTATATATATACATTTATGGGTTTTGTCAAAATCAAACTTTAGGCTAATACAAAACTGGGTTACACTATAGATAATCAAAAGAGACAAGTAAAATGGGTCATCATCTTCATATTCAGAATCTTATATAGAAAATTATTTGAAACTTTTAAGCCTCGAATGAACCTCTCTCTCTGTGTGTTTGTGTGTGTGTGTGTGTGTGGGAGATATTCAATGAAATCAAATTAATGATAGATAGATTCAAAGTTGGCTAGGGTTCGGTGGGTAGCAGCATTATCTTGGGCCTGTTTGTGGTCGCTGGCCTAGCACATTTTATTAACACCACGTAATCGATACAATCATTCTCATTTTGCTGCTGCTGCTGGCCTAGTGGTGCTGGTGGTTGAGGTGGTTTTGAAGTGGGTGTCGGTCTATTGCTCGATTTAAACTCTAGATTGGCTGTGGCCCTATACAAACTACTACTGGCCATACTATGCACTACCCTCAAAAATCATGAAATTGATGGTGACTTTGCTTTTTACTAGTCCAAAAGTTAAGTTTGCTATTCGTTTAGAGGCATTATGAAATCATAAATATTACTCTATACGTAACACACAACAAATTGTATTTTTGTGGGCTTGGTCTGGTCAGTTATTTATGGTAACTAGTTTCGGATATACATTTATAATGTGTGTGTGTGCTTGGTTGTCACCTTGAACAAGGTCGTTACATTTACATTCTTGAAATTCTTTTTGCCCAAACAACTTTATTCAACAAGTACAAAGTAAACCAAAGTAAATTCAGTTCAGGCAATTCAACAAATATTTGTCTATAGATCAGATATTGAGAGGGGGATATACACATCTAAAAATTAGCCAATATTTTATTTGTCTTTTTATAATTTGTTTATTTATTGAACATTTTACGCATAGTTTCTTAGTGACTTCGTCTTTGAAAAAACATTATATAAAACAAATTAATAATCATCAAAGTTAAATTATTTATAAAAGTTCATCTAAAAAATAGTTTGTTTCTTTTTCAAGAACTATCTAATAAACCATTTAATTTATCTAAAGCTAGAAATTCAGATTTATTTTTACATTTCTTACATTTTTTATTAAATTAAATAATTTTTATTAATAAAAATAAATAATTATTAATTAAAAACATTAGTTCATCTTTTATTTCCTTGCAAAAAGGGTATATTTCTTTTGGTCAGAGGTGTGCAACGCATAGAAGAAAGCATCTCCGTCTGTCCGTCCGTCCGTCTGTCCATCCGTCTGGATCAACGCAAACTCCTCCTAAAACGTAAGCTCTACAGAGCTAAAATGCACGTGGGCTTGCACATATATACTGCACAGTTTGTATATCTCGGAATCAGCCGGATCGGACCACTATACCGTATAGCTCCCATACAAACGGCAAAGTCACGAACAGTGACTTTTCTCAATAACTTCGTTATTTGCTCAGCTATTGTCGTGAAATTTAATATTGGTAAGTCTATTACAGCTATAAACAACTGTGCCAAAGTTGATCGGGTGACTATATCATATAGCTCCCATAGGAATGATCAGTCGAAAACAGGGACTTTGATTAATAACTTTTTTATTTCCTCTGCTAAGATTGTAGGTCGTTCTTTCGCAAACGTTATCCTTTTTAAATAAAACGTTTTTCCACTTTGATGGCTATGGGTAAGGAAAGAGTTACCAAATCAGTTGCAAGGGTATACAAACTTCGACGCGGTCGGAGTTGGCGCCGGCCCTCTGGCTTTAAGTTCAATTTGAGAACAAAAACGAAGAAAAATTAAAGAGTTTCCTATGCAATTCATTCCTTGACTCTTTCAGGACATGTGTTGGCCATAGCAAATAGGTATTACCCCAGGCCCTTAAAATTAATTTTGTTTAATACATTTTACATATTAGTTAAATATTTTTTGGTTTCCCCCATAGAAACTTGATCTCGAGGGGGTTAAACAATTGCAAGTTAATGAATGAATTCAACAAAAAGTCAAATTCTAGAAGACAAAATTCAAACAAAAGTTGATTAATTCCTTCGCTGGACTTGGCAATGAAAAAACCTAATTAATTTTAAGAGCCATTTACAATTAATTAGCAATTCCATAGAAAATTATATGCATTATTTACTCTTATATACATATATACATATAGTATATATTGTAGGTATTGCTATTACTTCTATTGGAACTTAATTGATTTAAACCACATTTAATTATGGTAAGAACCTTTTAAATGCTGGCGCCATTTGCGACCCAACAACAGTCCAAAAAAGATCTGGTGAGCGATGAAGAGAGAGAGAGGAATAGATTTCATTAGAAACGCTCCTAAGTTCATTAACAGGTGTTTATATTCGTTCTGGTTACGTTTTCTTGTTTTGTCGAAGTCGTTCCGCCTTGTGGTGAATTGACCGCAACTAACATACATTGCAATGCCCCATATAGACTTTCGTCTATATGTTTTTTTCCTGATTAGATTAACCCCCAACCAACCCCACCCCAAAATCTAATAGGGGGTACGTACCACTGTAAAATTTAAAAGCACTGTAAACCGTTTACGATCCATAGAACCATGTGCCATATATCTCTTCGTCTTTCGTTGTGGTTGGAGACCGCTATATATACGTTGACTTCACCTCTGTCTGCTCCTCCGCCACCTCCTCCTCCTGGTGCTCTTCTTCTTCTGGGCAGTTCTTGACAATTGCCTTAGTTGTATTTGTTGAGTGGCACTCGCTCTGGCAAGGTTTAATATTTAATGTTTCTTTTTTTTTTTTGGTTTAGTGTGTGAAATGTTTGATGAGTGCCCCACAATGTTATCTCAAGAGAGATGAGGCAACTCCTCCCCCCCTCCTCATTCTCATTCTGTCCTTAGCTCTCTCGGCTGTCAATATGTGCACTAAATGTTGAAATACATTTTCTTTACTCCATTCATATGAAAGAATTTTGATGGGAATTATCGAGGTTACAAGATGCATTGGCGGCATAGACGGCTAAGTGGTTTTCCCATTTATGCACATTTTTCCCTCGTTTTAATGATGGCTCTTTCAAAGTGCCCATTCACTACTATCTACGATATCTATCTAATCTATATTTTCAACAAATTCCACATTATATACTTACGTACAGCTATATTAGTTAGCTTTACTAAGCTTAGCATTGAGCAATGTTGCTTCAGATTAAAACACCTTAGTTTACATTTAGTACATTTTTTCGAGATTCTCAGTTTCGATTCTGATGTCAAAATTATTGGAATACTAAACTGGACTGGGAATAACTTATTCTACTTAATGATTGTATTACGAATCTTTAAGAATCAGTTTGCTTAACGCAAAACTTTTCAAATCCTTAGGTTATCACGTAATTAGTTGTTAATTAGTTTAAAACTATTTTATTCGTTTCTTAAGTTCTTTTGTTATATCCCCCATTGGTTTAAGTCGTGATCTTTCCCTTAATAAATGAAAATTTCTTAAGATGGTTGCGATTTTTCCTGAACTTTTGTTACTTAACTCGAAGTCCCTGGAAAATAATAAATAATTTCTTAAATATTGTACAATTTTTATTAAGGTTTTGTAGTAGACATTCATTCTAATTCTTTTAATTTATTTAATAATAATAATTATTTTCTTAAGGTTTTTACTCTTTACTAACTTCTATTGGTCTTTACTCTAATTGAAATCCTATAAATTTGTTACATGTTTAAAATGTGATTAACCTCGTTTCTTAGGCCTAAATCTTTGAATCGTTTCCCAACCATTTTGGACTTTTTTCCAGATTCTAACCCAAGATTCTGCTAGTTCTTATCCCGTAATTTCAGAGACAACCTTTCTTTGAATACATTTGTAGTTGATTTTTCCGGTTGGAACTTAATTTCCTCTAGTACTGTGGTCGGCACGGCCCATTCCCCGGATTAGGGCCTAGTTCTGCCGCAGCGCTGCCGTCTCACATACACTGTAAATGCTCGTGTAGGTTCGGCAACGACACTTCGCAAACAATTCGACTTTTGCTTGATTCTTGACGAAAATAATTAGTCCACATGTCAAAACTACACTTAAAAAATGTTTGTTGACAACTGAAAAAATTTGGATTTGATGTGCAATGCGTTATTTACTGTCAAATTCCTTTAAATCGGGTTAAATAACAATTTTACACTACCGTTATGACCTAATTTTAATGCATTTAAACATTTTTCGAAACATTTTAATCTAATTATTTAAGCTAAACCGTTTTTTTTGTGTAAAGCAAGAATAAGTTTCGTACTTCGTGCTTGTATAGCACGTAAAAATGTTTCAGTTCTTGTAGCGCCAATTCTAAAATTGATCTTATATCATTATCTGTGTCGTTGTCTAGTTGTTTCCTACATAAACACAAGATTGTCTAGGTAAATATAAATAAAATATTAAAAAATTGGATTGAAAGTCTTTCTGCAATATTCTATTGAATGAAAAGTTAACATTTATGATCTGACGACTTTATCTTTGGATCTTTCTACTTGAACAAAAGATCCTCAAACTAAATGCTAACAGAAACTAACTTTAAAGTCTTTTTACAATCTTCTCTGGAATAGAATATTGACATTTACGATCTCATGACATTATTTTTGACTTTACTTAGTTTCCTACTTAAAGACAACATCCTATGAATAGAAATGTCTTCACATCTGATTCTATGTTAATCCATGCCTTTTCAGATTTATTGTTATAGTCACAAATCCTGCATTATATGCATATTCTATTCAAAAACGAAACTCTCCAACCTGCCAGTCATTTGGCTAGTTAACTATAAGTCGTAAATTTATTTCGGATAAGTATCATAAAAATGAGAATTTTTGTCACTAAATTGTTATGTGTGTGTGTGCCTGCAAAAAGAAGAAATTAAGAAAACCAGCAAAATGAATGGGCAAATGATGAAGAGAGGGAAAGAGAGAGAGCGAGAAGGAGAGAGGGCGGGGGACGGGCGGCAGTTAGCAGCCTCCGCGCTAAATGCTCAGACGACAAAAAGAAATAATAAGAAGCAGAATCATAAAATATATTTTTTATAGGTTCTACTCTTCTCTTCTGTGCGTTGTCTTTCTATAATACATACATATGTGTTTACCTGCACACGCACACACACACTCGCATTATATGTAGATGTGGAATTGGTAGGAGAGAACGGAGGGAGGGAGTGAGGAAGAAGGGAAGAGCATACATGGAGGGAGCGGCGATCTCTTTTTTTCTTCTTTCTTTTTCACTGATGTCATCCAAAAAAATGCTGCAAAAAAAGAAGAATTTATGACCAATTTTCTGCTGCTCGTCCACATCATCATCACCACGTCGTCATCATCATCATCTTCCACAAATGGTTTTAGTTCAAGTCCGCCGTATTTCCCCCTCCCTCCGCCCCAGCTGACCCTTTTTTGGCCCTACTTCCTCCCCTTGCGCCTCTGGTGGTTTGTTCTCGTTTTTGTGATCTGTTTTTCCAACTCTCTACACACGCACAATTGAAATTGAAGAAAACTTGTTTTTCCTTTTTGTTTTGTCGTCGTTTATGATTTATGATGGATAAGGACACGGACGACATCTTTACCTGACAGTATTAGAGATATCTATAATACAGAATCTAATGCTGCCCGGTAAGATGTGAACAGATGTCCTTGCAAGAAGAATCCTTTTGCAAGCGGCGGCAACACAGTAATTTGTTCTTTTTCTTTTCCAAGTGAATTTCATTTGAATGGTTTTCGTATTTCTCGTCAACCGGGGGTAAAGTAGAGTAGAGAAACCTTGGAACATTGACCACATACACGATAAGGGAAGGAACGACCGAACGGCGGACTAAAAGTCCTCCTCCTCCTCAATGCTATTATCTTGGGCGATCGTTAGCACTGAGACCAAAGCACTCCGATTAAACTAATCTTTGACTAAAAGTGGAATGGAGTTATTCATATAGAATTTCATTCCGTCAAATGTTAAACAGTTTCTTTTTCATTTCATTTGTCACTTGTTGTCTCTGTGTGCGTGTGTAACGGGTTCTATTGGATTTAGCAAAAGTTTAACTTTGTACCGCAAAGAAAAAGCGAAAGATTGAAAGAAAAAGAGAGAGGGAGAGAGAGAGAGAGATCGAGTGAAAAAAGCAACGCCTACTTCGTGAATAAACACGTTAAATATATAATATAGCAAAAAATACTTGCAAAAATATTTCTATTAATGTTTATACATTAATTATTTATTTTTTTTGTATATTGTGGCGCCACACACACACAGACGCAAACACTCCATGCACACACACACTTGCACACATTTATTAAACGTTTTTTCATTTTTTTCATCACCGGAAATATGCATCGAAAAACGCCCGGTTTTTTTTTTAATTTTTTTTGTAGCCGGAGAGAGAAGCACACACACCCGTCGCGATCAACCGTTAAAAAAGAAGTGAAAAAAAAAACCGTTAAAAGCCAATTCGCAATTGATCCGGCCCTGGCCTTTCTATACATACATACATTTTTGTGCCCATTCGAACTCGAGTCGAATTCGAGTCGAACTCGAGCAAAAGAGTCAAGTCGCAACCACGCAGTCGAGCAAAGGAGTCGAACTCCAACCACGCAGTCGAGCAAAAGAGTCGAACATCGAACAAATGAGTCGAACATTTCACAACAGACCAATCGGAGTTGAGCTCGATTTCCCCTCTGCGACAAGTTGGCTCGCATTGCAACATGTTCGCTCACGTTTGTCGCTTTTTTCCTCAATTTTTTTTGGCGCTTTTGTAACGGTCGTTTTGAGGGTTGCCTCGCCCCCCCCTCTGATGAAACTATGCACATATGTATGTATGTATGTATATATGTATAAATTAGCTGCAGCATCACACACGCCCCCTTTTTGCACCGCCCGCACTAGTTTTTTTATGTTGTGTTTCATTGATTAATCAAATTGAAATTTGTGGAAAAAAAAAAACGGAAATAGGCGCAAAAGGAGGGAAAGAAGCACATGTTTTATTTTTTTTGCCGAAAATACGTTACATACTCATACAATCACACATTTTTATTTCCCATGCAAATTGAGCATACAAATTATAGAAAATTTGGAGAAAAATGTTTGGATTTGTGGAAATGTTTTTGAAATCAAATCAAAATAATATTTAAAAAGAAAAACTTTTGAAAGAGTTTAAGAAAAAAATATCGACAATGCATTCTTTTTGGAAATATTTTGAAACAAATAAACATTTTTTAAAGTATTGTAATTAAAAATTCCTTTTCAAAGAATTTAAGGGAGAATCTTTTTAGGGTATCAAAAAACTCATATTGAATATTCCAAATTTTCAACAATTTTTTCTACAATCAAAAGATTGAAAATGTCTTGCGATTTGAAAACATGTGGGGAAACGAGCATTAATCTTGTCTAAAATTGGCACAATTTCCATGGCGAAATGTTATAAATGTTTGGAAAAGTGAATTATAACACATTCGATTCGATATTCCTCGAGCATTTAAAGGTTTCTTCTTTTAACCAAGTCATTGAATTTGATACCTGCCGTGTCCCATATGGACTACCTTTGGGGTCCATTGCTTACTCATCTGATTCCTCATTATGGCATTAAATTGTCGTTGCTGGAAGTTTTAGGTATTCATTATAAAACCATGACATGAAGTTTTATTTCCGTCCATGTCAATTCGTTTTTAGAACTCACTGACATTTATATTTTTGTACTTATTTTTGTTGTTTTTTTATTTGGGGTGTTTGAAAATTTTCCCCGTCGCAGCTTTCATTAACACCAATTGTTGTTTTCTTTTTTGGTTTTGCTTTATTCTTTCTTCGTTTATCATTTTTTAAGGTTTGTTTTATTTTATTTCTATGTTAATGAATTTAATAAATTTGCTTAATTGCTTTACGTTTCGAATCTGTGAGTCATGACTGAGGAGAAGGAGCCAGCCAGAAGGCGAACACGTGTAAGAGCCGCCAATTTTGCGGATAACCCCCGAGGCATACGGATTTGGTGGTAATAATACGGAAATGTGTGAAACACGCGTCTTAATCCCAAGCAGAAAAAATCACTGACCGAAAGTTGAAGGTGTTAATTAGCCATCTTTAACACACACACACTCACACATCATCACACATGCACGGTGGGGCTTAGAAATTAGAATCAATTAAGAACGTTTTCTGGACAACTTTCTATAGGAAATGTGATTGAAACAGTTGCAAGGGAAAATGCCGTCGCCCGATGGCAATAGTTTTTCGATTTTTCCGTTTTGCGAAGAACCGTTGGACACATCCGTCAGAACGCGCGGCTACCGATCGACTATATCGAAGAGTATTCCGCTCTTAAATCGAGGCCTCGTGGACACCATGCCCCATCCCCCACAGAAAACCGAAAAATTGGATGGTTGGGGGAGCTCAGTAACGGAAAATTGAAGTTGAAACCAGAGGGCCGGGGCTGATTCGGCCGCGCCGCACCGAAGTTTGTATACTCTTGCAAGTTTATTTGGTTACTGTTAGAAAGACGTTTTAACAAAAAAATTATTGCCGTTTGTATGCGAAATATTTGATATTGTGAGCCGATTAGGCTTAATCCGAGGTATAGAACACCTAAAGAGTGAGTGAACAAAAAAGAGTTGTTCTTTTTCATAATAACATGTAAATTTTATGTATGTAAATTGTACATTTTGTAAAGTGTTCCTAAATAATAGTATTTTTATTTAACGAGAAGACTAATATTTCCAATGAAGGGAATTTCTTTAAATAAATAAATATGTACATAAATACTCCCAATGAAGGGAATCAAATCTATGAATTAAGTTTTTGGTTTGTTTTGTTAAATAAAAATCATAAAAAAAAGATTTAAAATGGAACATAACGTATTTCATTGTCTGTTGTGTGAAGAATTCAGTAGCTTTGGACTCCCTTCGAAAAAAAGAACAAGTGAACATGTTCACCAAATTGAGCAATGTTCAAGACTTCTGACTGAAATTAATATACCCTGTTTGCAAGGGTATAATTAAAGCGCAGCAACAACAACTCACACACACCAACAGACTCGTAACAGACTCTGTTAAAAGCAACGGCAGCAGCGCAGCCAGCGTCGCCGCAATTCTATTAGCTCGTTCGTCCCCTCTGACTAGCACCATCCTGCTTGCTCTGCTGGCTTTCGTCGTGTCACATTTAGCATGCCATCTCACTCGCGTTCGACCGCATGGTTTTTGTATTTTATACCCTACCCTTGCAGAGAGTATTATGAAATTGCTATAGATTTTGAGGCAGTTTGCTTTTTAAATGTGACAAATGAAATTATAAAATATTTGTGTACTCATTGGCAAATCAGGAAGAACGATCACCGATAGCGCCTAATTCGATAGTGGCCTCAGCCACAGTAAGGTTCCAAAATTCCAAAAATAAATTAATTAATATTTTTACACGTTTTTGTAAATGGAAATATGTTTAAAAAAAAAAAACAAGAAAAAATAACAAGAATTTTAAATTATCAATTCCGCGCAATGTAGTTAAAGTGGCAACCCTATTGTTTACATTTGAAATTGCAAAAAATTTAATCCAACTTTACGCTTTTTTATGGGGCCTTAAAAAACAATTGAGCTATATATAACTATATCGTTTGATCTATAGTTTTGCTTTGTTTTCTCCGCCAAAATTTATTTTGACTAAATTTTCATCTGAAAATATTTATGTCTTAATAAACTAAACTTCAATTAACTAAAATCAAATCAAAATGTTACTATTTGCAGCTGTTTATGCTTCTTCTTCTTTTGGCGAGCCAAGAGTTGCCCATTCGGTGCATTTTTTCTATAGAAACTTACTAGTTCCGGCAGTTTGGCAGGGCGCCTCTGCTTAAATGTTTCAATGAAATTTTTTGTAAAACACATAGGTTCTCGAATAGCATGAGAAACTGAAAGCTGAGTTTGAAAGCTATTGGAATGAAGCTATTTGTAGCCAGATTTAGATTTATCGTTCAGATAGGCCACTATAGCCTTTGGTGCTATACGATACGATATAGAAAGAGACAGAGTGAGAGTTTAAAGGTTATGTAGGAGTATTATGGCCAAGGACTGCAAGTGTATATACATTTCGGCGTAGCTTCTTTGATGGTTTTCTTTTCGATTTAGTTTTCTTTGATTTCATTTTTTATGATCACTTTGGGTCTGCATCTCTCTTCTCCTTTGATATGTGTCCAAAAATGGACATGTTCACTCAATTAATAAGAAAGGAGTGGAAGGTGGAAGGAAGAAGAGGACTTTTTCAGCGTTCGTTCTGGTCATGGGCACTCTACAATTAGTTTGTAATTGAAATGCGGGTATCATTGATTTCTAGAGGCACTTGGGCAAAAAAAGGTACAGAAAAAAACTAGTTCGAGTCTGTCTCATTAGCCTTTAGCCTGGGTCTTATTCCACAGTTCATTAAAATGATGGCAAATCATTATCAGGATTGCGAGGATGCGAGTCTAGAGAGGTAGAGGCTCTCACATGGTGTCATCAACACGGCCGCAACTCACAAATTGCCTGGACGAAGGCGAAGATGAAGACGGACCCTCTTTTTTCCTGATTTTGCGTTAAATTCCCCCTTTTCCTCCCCATACTCATCATCGTCATCGTCTTTACTTGTCTTTCCCGTTTCAAGCCCAAAACGAACACAATCCCATCCCATTTCAATCCCAATTCCATTCCCGAAAAATTGAGCGCACACCCCCCGCCAATCCGGGCGGTTAGTAGTAGCTTGTCAAGTCCGGTTCTCAATGTTGTTTTTTTTTGCCCTCTCTGTCTTCTTATAACGCATGTACGCATATCTCTTTTCCCTCGTTTTTTTGTATATTTTTTTAATTTCTCATTTTCGGGTTGAAGGACCACAACAACCAAAAGATGAGGAGTGCGTCGCGGCCCTTTCTCAACTTCAACTGGGCCCCGGAGGCGGCTAATTAAAATAAAAAAACCAGAAAAATGCAACAAGCATATACCTACAGATACATATACATACATATGTACATATGTATGTATGTACTTATATAAATATATATATGTATGTATCACTTCTGATCCTTAAGGGCTCTGACTCAATTTGTACTCTGTGTATTTGGGTCAGAGTATTGCCACAAAATAAATGAGGTGTATAATACCCAAAATGAATTTATTTCAAAAGTTATTGAGTTCAGAGAGCGAAAGACATCTTTCTTTGCTTTCACCTTTCACAGAGTATTGCCTTCATGGCGTTGTATTGAGCAACTTCATCAGGATCTATCTTATCTCGAAGGTAGCTAGATACATTCAAAGGATCCTGACGTTTCTTACGGCGTCGTCGCCGGCAGTCAACATAGGTTACGCAATGCCAACAGCACATGGGAAACTCCATAACCGTGGAGACTCCGGTATCACTACAATCTTGAAAGGCCGCCGGTTGCTGGCAACTAAGTGACAAAAACATTACTAAAACGCTCTGCCCTGGGAATTTTAGGTCTTACTAGTGGATCAAAGCATCACCCGCTGTGTTTTGGCATACATAAACACCGCAAACATTGGGATCCTTTTGTGTGCCACCCACTTCGATTTCCCCGCTTTTTCCTTTGCAACCATTTGCTATAAAGAATATCAAATTATTCAAGAAATCATCTTCTATAAGTTCCTGGAGTGTGTAAACTTACCGCCTGCTTCGAGTTTCTCATAGTGAACCAAGGCGTTAACAAAAACGTTAATGGTTACAATCCACAGGGAAGTAACTATTAATAGGCACTTCATTCTTATAAGTGATTGGTTTTGTTGATTTACTACCTTTTATAGGTAAGAAAAAACTCAATCTGTTATTCGATACGTAAACATTTATAATTTACACCAACTTTTTTATCAAGAATTGTAACAAAACTCTCTAAAAAGATTGCTCACAGCTGTAGTTTATGGTTTTTTAAGAATTTATTTATTTATTTTGAGGGTTAACTTCCATTTACAAAACTTGAGACGATATTTTAAGCTATGTATAGCTACACATGATAAGAAAGCTAGCCACTTGATTGACTAACTCTTAATTGGAATTTTTGTCTTTAAAACCTTGACAATTTTCTTACCGGTTTGGACCCTAAACATGTAGTTACTTATGTCATTCAATTAAAGTTTACTATTGTTTTTAAGACCAAATATATTTAATTTTTAAGAATTATTATCATTGCGAATTATGTTTACTACCTAAAAGAGTTAGTTTGGAGTCAAATTGAAACTATTTTCAAGCGAGTGTTACTGGCACCTGCTCACTTTGGGTTATTTACACACTTTTTGTAAGCTAAACACACAAGAAAATATATAATATACAAAATATACATACATATATACATAAAAGTTGAGAAAAAAACATTTGTTTAGGTTTGGCCAGCATTTGCCATTTGGTTCTCATCCGTTGCGTCCTCCCGTCTACGACCTCGACGATGACTTCGTCGACGTAGCCTGAAATTGTCCGTATTCGAGGATGCCTTCTGTTTGGCCTCAACCGCAGCACAAGCTGCCTTGTAAGCGGCTTGTTTTGTCTTCTCAAAGTCTTCGCGAGCACTTTGCAATTGCTTTTGGAGCAAACTTACACGGTTTTTGGCTGCCTCGAGTAATTGAGTTTTGGAAGCCATTTCTTGCTGTGAACCCATTGCGACGGTTTGAATATTGGAAAGATTATCCTTGGCGGTTTTTTGCAGGGCGGTTAGGGCCTCAAATTGCTGGGTAGCTGCACGTGCTGCATCTACGGCGGCGTTCATATTCATCTCTGTGTTCTGCAAAGAAGCGGACTCCTCCTCGACCACGGCGGAGGCTTCGTTCATTTCCTGCTCCAATTGCTCGACAACCATTTGCTTGCCTGTGAGTGCCGCTTCGGCTGCCTTGGCCGATTGGAAGGCCTTCTCGGCGAGTTCCTGTTTGATGTGCTGGGCAGCTGCTAGACCAGCGGCTGCCTGAGCCTCACTTGCGGCTCTGGCATCCTGGGCTGCTTTAATGGCAATGCTTGAGGACTTTTGTTTTGGGTCGCCAGGTTGAAAGATTTGTTTTACATCACATTTGCGGCCGGGATCTTCTTTGCCAGGACTACATTCCTGCTGGCCATTGCCGGCTCCTCCTACACCTCCCCCACCTACACCTGCTGCTTCACCTACATTTATTAAATGGCAATCCTCTTGCTTTAAAGCTCCTCCCTCTCCTCCTCCTCCTCCTGATCCTGTGTTAATAGGGGCAAAGTCGGCATAGAGATTTGCGGGACCTTGTCCTTGGTAGTGTCTCTGTGATCAGGTGGATATATATGCAATTGGTGGGCGGACAAAGAGGTCACTCTTACCTTCACCATTCGATAGCCATTCGTGGCATTCATGATGTTTAAAATAAGCACTAGCCAAAGATATGAGCTGCCTCGTATGCGCATGGAGAAAGTTGTTTTACTTGGTCACTTCTGTTCATCGCTCAGGATTCTATATATATTTATATATATTGAGAAATTGCTCAAAGCTACTGCGATTGAATTACAAAAATACTATTTGAGTGAAGTTTGAATGGTATGCTAATCATCTATCATTCGTTTTACCCTGAATTCAGGTGTTTAAACACTCGTGAAGCCTATTGTCTCCTATGGCGCCTATAAAAGCTAGGCCAAGTCAGAACGAAGCAATTAAAGTTATTTGCCCTCGACAAAGATGAAGTGTCTAGTAATAATTTGCATATTTGTGTTCGGTCTATCCACTGTAATGGGACTTGTACATTATGTGAAATTGAAGCCAGGAGGTAATCCAAAAATATTCTAACAATAAGTAGAAAACTCTCATTTTCAAATTCATTCCCCTCCCTCGAATTTATAGCCAATGGTTGTGTGGCCAAAGAGGGTGAAATTAAAGTGGGTGAAACTCTAAAAGATCCCAACGTCTGCGGTGTTTATGTCTGCCAAAATACCGATGGAGATGCTCTCATACATTAGTAAGTGCATAGACAGCTAACTAGTTAGAATCGTTAGGTAATAGTTTTTCCTTTGTAGCTGCCAAAGACCTGCATCATTTGCAAATTGTCCAAAAAGAGAAACTGGCGTTTCGACAGTCATTGACTTTCCGCAATGTTGTTGGATTTGTGTGGAATACAAAGATTGTGGAGCTGGTGCCCCAGAAGAAGATAAGACAACAACTGAAGCTACAACTGAGGCAGGAAAATAAGTTTCTGCCATCTTCTCTGGACAATAACCCAAAACTCGGCACTTTTTATTGTTGTAAGGTATATACATATAGGATAAGAATATATACACCTCCACATTCCACTTGCGGGTCATTTGTCTGTCTGGCCGCTGTCTCCTCACATTCTAAAATGTCTGCAAGTGATGAGCATGCAGTGGCGGCATTTAGTTAGTTGCAATTTTGAGACAGCGCCAAGAGGAGCCAGAGGAGGCAGAGACGGAGGCAAAGATGGCACTGGCTAGAGAATAGAACAGCCAAACAGACAGAAGGAAAAGTCGTCGTCAAGTCCCATAGAGACATGAATTGCTATAAAAAATGTTAGCTATGTTTGAGAGAGAAACAAAAGTAAAAACTTAAAATGCTAAAAACTAAAACTAAAAGCAATCTCTGCTGCTGATGGCTAGACAAAGGCAATGCACAGTGGTTCAATTCTAAACCATTTGCTGGCATTAAATCAATTTTAATTAGATTTATTCAAGACTCGCTACCGAATTTGGATCATTTTCGAATCGTTTTTCAATTAGAAAATAAAATTGCAATACTTTTCAGGTAATCATTGCATAAAATACGTATCAGAACGAACGAGACAGAAGATATTAGCTTCGATTCCAAACATTTTATACAAAAATAGAAAATGGGCACAGTTCTTTAAGGAAAATAATTTAAATTTAATGAGTTGTGGTTACTTTTTTTTATTAAATTTATTTGTATTTATATTTAATTATTTGTAAAACAGAAATTTATATTAAAACCAACAAAAATACATTTCTATATTCCTATAAAATTGTGAAAAACTTTGAAAATATTGTCTGAAGCATAATTAATAATTTACTTTTATAAACATATATATTAAATTTAAATATCCCAAGGATTTGTGATTTAGTAAAAGATTTTCGACTACTAAGTTAAGGAGCCACTGTGCCAAGCGGACTAAGGGTGAAGTGAAAAGGAAAAACAACACCAAAAATAGTTCTTGTTTTGTTTTTAGGAGCGCCATTTAAGCGCGTGACGCCAAAAAAGAAAATAATGGTGAAAATGGTTCCCATTTCTTTTTGAACTAAATGTCAAAGTGATTCTTCCCCCCATAAAAAAAGCAAAGTGCAATATGCAATATGCAATATCGAAAATAAGTATCTCCATCTATGTTGAAACTAAGTTGAAATAATTAATACACCAAGAGTTTGGATTTCATTCCAAAAAAGGTTCAACAAAGTTCAAGAATGTATTCCATTTTAATTTCATGTGCTGGGTACATGACGACTACGACTTGGACGACGCGTTGTCGATGAAGTCTAATAGAGATTAGGAATGGAAACCTCTAGCCACCGGGACTGCTGTTCGTTCCAGTTGCTGATAAGTTTCGCTCCTTCCCTCTGTGGTTAACTACATAAATAAGTAAACTAAATGCATGGCTCAAGTGTGTCAAATGGAACATCTGAATAATTTCTACAAACACCCCGTGATAACCTTGCAACATTTGTTTTTACTGATAATTTCTTCTTCCTCTCTCGTGTACACAAAAATAAACCTATTAAAAAATTAAAAAAAAAAGAAAATGTATAAAACATTTATTTTTAATGTCCCCCTATTAAAAAATATTATATTGGTTGTTTCGACGAAAATTCAATTTACTTATCGCGCCTCTCAGCCTAACCCAAGCCCAACGATGGTGATAAGAGGAGACACAAACTGTTACGTAGCTCCTCGGGTCAAAGGTTAAGACTGTGTATGTTCCATGCAATAGAAAAAAACCTCGAAGCTGTCAAAAATGAAACTGATAAGCACATTTCGTCGAGCAGTTCTAAATTGTCCATTAAAGTGGAACGTTTGTGGCTGGGGCCCCATTATAATGAGTGAGACCATTATATAAACACATTGATTAGATTGAAGTCGTCGAATCTAGTGAAACGAATTGATTTCATACATACATATGTAGAGAAACAGACTCATCTAGTGTTTCACTTTGGGAAATATACACTGACTGTGAGATCTGAACAGGTCTAGGGTTACTCTGTCTATATCAGGATCGTAATTACAGTTAAAATCAGTGGGGAAATGGCTTCAAAGTAGTAAACAATAAATATGAAATTATTATTAGATGCGTTTAACAATTGAATGGACCATTACTTTGTGTAGATAAGGAATAAATGAAAAGTTTAGAATAAACTAAAGCTATATAGAAGTCAATGGGTGAACATGTTGTAGGTAACCTCGAAAATTTGATTAAAGAAGGAAAGGCTAACATTAAACCACTCATATACAACTTCACAAATTCAGTTTTAATTGGTAATCAGAATTATAAAAACTAAAAACTAGAACAGAATATGAATAGATTAAGTATTGAAGATTATTTTAATTACCTATAATGTTTAGATATAATTTCTATAAAGTCAAAAGCTGCGTTAAAACTGGTTAAAATCTTTTCTTGTGTTTCAAAACAAAGGACTTTATTTGAAATACGATTGGTATTATTATTCTTTAGATAGATTTTGTATTTCCCTTTCTTCTTTCGTTCCATTAAGGTACTCCCGAGACAATAATATATTCAGTCTGAAAAAACTGAAATCCGTTTTGAACTCATGGCTGATGAGTATAAGACTAATTTTGAAAAATATTTTAGTTTAAGAGTTTTTTCTTTCGTTTTAGACTGGTTTCTACCTGAAGTAGATGACACACAGAGACACAAACCCATTTAACTGGGTATTCAATATTATTATATATATTTTCCTTTAGATCATCGTTTAACTACGTGACTTTTAACTGTTTAATACATTGTACAATACTCATTATCTTATGCATTCTTCTTACTTCTTCTACGTTCCTTTGCCTTAACTAATTATAGTTAATATTTGCTTACTATTTAAAGGCTATATGTATGTATATCTGATCCTGATACTGAGAATAAAAACTTCTGTCATATCTTATCGTAATTTAATCTGAACCTAGGTAATTAATAATGTTCCTTTTCTATGCCACACATTCACAACTCGTTTGCGAATCTTGTCCATCTCGTGGACACTCTTTTTAATTGCACACATAATCTTTATAAATAGAAGCGAAACGAATGCCAATGTATGTATATACACATATCCTCTGGACAGTATTTGTATGATGTATATAAATCAGAATGAAAGAATGGGGCAAAAACCAGAAGCACAAATAGTAATAGGCAACAAAGACAAAACAATAAGGAATAAAAATGTGTAAGGAAAGAAAAATGCACAAGACAAACCATAAATGAGTAATTGCTGGCCAACATTTACAGCAGCGAGCAGCTCTTGTCCAAGTAGAGCCCAAATAGCCTTGGACACCATTTTTAGCCAAGACAACAACCCATAAATGTCCAGAGTCCAAAACAAAAAGTAAACGCTTTAAAATAGAACATGGAAACTGTGGAATACCCTGGGAAAAGAAGAAATAAATAAATAAATATTGAAATTCTATATTTATGTAGATTGTATATATTATTATTATATTTCTTAATCTTTTTTCGTTTTCCCCTCTTGCATATGGCAAGTCGGGGGGCTCGCCTTGGCTCATTTTGTTTAGAAGAGGGTATCAGAATGAAGACAAACTGTTTGGTTCCTAGGTATTCAATTACAATGTCTATATACATACATTTCCCCTTACCCAAACCAAGATGTTTCACTTTGCCCCACCTTGCCCCACCCCATACCGAATATCCATCCCTATTCCCCTATCTACCATATTCCAAGACCTAACTTCTGCAGAAAAAATACTTGCAAGTCTTTGGACTTTTTGGAGTCGTTGTTGCCGACGTTGTCGACATTGCCGGCTTCCAGGTAAAGCCAGATGATTCTCCCGCTCTTCTCTAACGGTTTCGGGGCATTGCGTTAATGATACTTGTTTGTATCTGTGCGATGCGGCGATGCGCACGCCTCATGTTGACAAACTCACTTTACAAATCTACAACAAACAGTAATTTTTCTCGCTTCATTGGCGTCGTCCATCCGTCTGGGTCTCAGTCTCAGTCTCAGTCTCAGTCTCAGTCTCAGTCTCGGTCTCGGCCTCTGTCTCGGAGACAGTAAGAAGCCTGTAAAAAGAGAATACATACTCATATATGCGGTTTGTGTTGGCCTCCAGACTTTTCAGTCTCAAGTCGTTTGCCAGTTAAGTAAATAGAAAATTTATTCTACTCTAAGTGGAGGAGGCGGAGTAGGAGGAGGAGGAGGAGCAGGAGGAGGCGGCAAAAGTATAGCTCTATGTCTATGTATAGGAAGCTACTTGCTCATCATTCCTCTTGCTGGTTACTATTTGCTGACTGACTTGCTTCTATTGAGCTATTGAGATTTGAAATGGCTTTGGAATGAGATGGGCTTAACCTCCAGTCTCCATGCTCTCTAATGACGATCACAAGAAGACAAACAATATAAAAAGAAAGCATCTAATCAAATAAAATGAAATGCATTTTGGACAGCGCCACCCAAAAATATAAATCCAAATACTAGTCCACAACACTAAACTACAAGAAACGAAAACGATACGAAATGGAATCTTCATTCGAATGCATTTATCATAAATTATAAAATTAACTAACTTTTCAAATAAAATAAGTACTTTAAGTAGTTGGTTAGGTAAGTTAAGTATCTTTTTCAATTAATGTTTAGAACTCAAATGAACAATAGAAAGAGAAGACTTTCGTATACTATTTACAATTTACTATACAATTTACTAACTCTAACGCAGAATAAAACTTTAAACCAATATTTGGAAAGCTAATTTAAACTCTAATTACTCCTCTAAGTAATTAATGAAAATATAAACTTATTTTGTTGTTAGTACTTTATGGATAGTTAATTGTGGAACACTTTTTCTTAACACTATATATTTACTTAGATAGTTTCATAGAAAAGTAATGATAATTTAAGTATTTTAGACATTTAATTTATTAATTACAATCTCTTTTTTTAGATTAGTTCTTATTTTTCAAAAAGGGAAACTAATCAGCATACAATTCGGACTAACTGTATTTGTTTTCAACTTCTTAGTAATCTACAGTAGCTTAATGTACTTAAAGTAATGGAATGGCTTGCTCATGTACTTATTATTTTCACCATGATAGTACATTGTTTTAGAAACTACTTATTAACATTTTCAAACTTAACTAAAATACTTCAAAGTTGTCTGAATTATTATTGAGTTTTTAATGTATTTTTCTTGTAAATTTTAAAAATCTTTTGACAGTCTATAAAGCAGAATTCAAGGTAATTTTATTTAGTATTGATATCTAAATTTAATAAGTATTTTTATTACATTTTAACATTTTCAAGAACTATTCTGAGTGTTTTCCCATATATTTTCCAAATCCAAGAGTAAAAAGGAACCCAAAATCAATGTTTTAATGAATAATTAAGAATTTTTAGGCTAAGGTTCTCTAATCTCCAACTATTTACGTACAATTTAGGATTGAAGTCCTTGGCCAAGTTGAAATTTTAGCTTTATAATTTTGTTCGTTGGTGTATAAGTGTTTTTTTTTTTGGTTTTTTTTTTTGAGTATTTTGTATTTGTCTGACTGTCAGATGCAAAAATTACATGCAAGCTGCGACACATTATGCGCGACGCGACAATAATATTTGTATAGAGCAACAACAAAAATGGAGACAACAACAACAACAGAACAAAAACAAAAAACAGGCAAAAAGGAAAAACTTCACACTTAATGTATTTTGCAAAAAATGAACAAAAAAAAAAACAAAACGAAAAACGAAAAGAAAACCTCGAAAGTAGTTGCACATGTTGGCCCCAGGCGTCCCAAATTACTGGGCACTGGGAACATCAGCAGAAGGTGGAGGCGGCGGCGGTGTTGGAGGAGGAGGGTGAGCCGGGCAAAAAGAGAAGGTGGAGCAGCAGACGGAGACGGAGATGGAGATGGGGACGATGACGATGACGACGACGACGACGACTAGTCAACGCTTTAAGGAATATGGCAGCAAATAATTAAAACATATTTAAAAATAGTTTTTGCCATATGGGAATGGGAATGGAGATGGTTTGGTTTGGTTTGGTTTGGTTTGGTTTGGTGGGATGCATTTGGGATGAGTTGGGGTGATGTGGCTCTGGTCAGCCTCTGTTCTACCCGCCAACGTCGCCTAGTCTCCCCCTCTTTCTCTTGCATCTTCTAAACCAATAAAAGCAAACAAAAATTGTTAATGTTGTTGTTTTATTGTAGTCTGGGCGTCTCCGTCTGTGCATTGACCGTACCGTATCCCAAAAAAAAAAAAAAAAAAAAACCAAATAATAATATAGAAAAGAAAAGAAAATGCAGATACAATTCATCTACCCATCCGCATCCAAATTCCCATACCCTTCCTCAAACCCATCCCCCCCTAGTCTAGCTCTAACATAAAAAATAAAAATCGTTTTAATTTCTTGCCAAGTTCAAAATTTTATGCTTTGCACTGTGTGTTTTTTTTTTTTTTGAAACATATACATCTATATAACTAAAGATACATAAATGTTTTTGTATGTTTTTTGCTCTTTTTCTAAGTGTTTAAAAATAGTTGGGCAACAACGAAAAAAAACCAGAGGGCCGGGGCTAACTTCGACCGCGTCAAAGTTTGTATACCCTTGCAAGTTTGTTAGTAACTCTTTTATCTAAACTAATTGTTTTATCTAAAAAGGCCATCAATTTTAGCATAGGATATAACGAACTTTCTGATGAAAGTCACTGTTTTCCACCGATCCTTCCTATGGGAGCTATATGATATAAATACCCGATCTTTACCAAATTCGGCATAGTCATTAACAGATATATTAAACTGACAAATGTTAAATTTGAAAGCAATCGCATCAAAAGTAACGAAGTTATTGACAAAAGTCACTGTTTTTGACCGATCGTTCCTATGGGAGCTATATGATATAGTCACCCGATCTTGATCAAATTTGGCACAATTATTAATAAGAACACAAAACTGACCAATACCAACTTTTATGGCAATTGCTTATAAAATAACGAAGTTATTGAGAAAAGTCACTGTTCGTGACTTTGCCGTTTGTATGGGAGCTATATGATATAGTGGTCCGATCCAACTGAATCCGAGATATACAAACCCTGCAGTATATACAAGCCTACGTGCAAAATTTCAGCTCTGTAGCTCTTACGGTCTAGGAGGAGTTCGCATCGATCCAGACGGACGGACGGACGGACGGACGGACGGACGGACGGACGGACGGACGGACGGACGGACGGACGGACGGACGGACATGGTTATTTGAACTCGTCTCGTCGTGCTGATCAAGAATATATATACTTTATATGGTCGGAGATGCTTCCTTCTATGCGTTGCACACTTCTGACCAAAATTAATATACCCTTTTTGCAAGGGTATAAAAACTGCGCCAGCCAGGCGCTTGTGCTATGTTAGTTTCACTTTTAGTTTCTTTTAGTAAAAGTGCCTAAAAAGTATTTGCCAACTTATATATACATATATATATTTATGTATGTATGTATATGCATCTACGCATCTTATTTTTGTCATTTCTATAAGTTTAACTTTTAGCTCTCTGTGTGTGTGTGTGTGTGTGCGATTGCCAGCAAAAGTTTTACAAATGAAAATTGTAATATTTTCGACAGCAAACAAATTTGCCTTGTCTGTGATACATTTGTTGCAACATTTTTTATCCACACGCACTCGAATTCGCTTGCCGCCTTACATCAAGTGTTAAAAAATTAACAAAAAATAAAAAAAAAAAGAAGAAAAATCGAATAAAACACAATTACCAATTAAAGAGATGAAAAAGCTTACAAAAATCAAAGGTTAAATACTTTTGAGAATAAGACTCAATGGCTTACACAATTGAAAACTGTTTGATTTATATTTTAGGCAACTTTTAATTTATATTCAATGAATTCCTTAAATATAACAATGCAAACTTTGAGACACAAATGTTTGAGTCCGTAATAAGTGAAAGAAAATGTTAGCTAATTCTTTTCTAAAATGGTAAACGTTATAAAGAAACTTACTCTGCTCACATTCTAATCGAATTTTGCTTATCAAGTTTGTGGGTTTTTGGAATACCCTTGCCATGAGAAAATCTGAATTATTTGGAATCAGATCGAACAGACGAATAAGCGGCGATTTTGATATACCATTTCATCTTTCATTTCATTTCATTTTACTGGGTTAACCCAATGCGGGCAAAGAATAATAAATTTTTAGGTCAGTTCTCGCTTCCGAGTCAAACATTTTCGAATATGTTGTAGACAATTTCGAGTAAATCGCTTACAGAGTTGCCAAGCTTCATAATTATTAAGGATTAAATTTTGTTTTCAATGCAAATCCTCAATTAATTAACACAAATTTGTTTTGTAAATGTCTTTTAAACTAATTTAAGTCTAATCCTAAGCAATTTGATTGAAAATGGATTGTCTAGAATCGAGAATGCTTGCTAAAAATAATTCTCTTAAATTAATGAACAAATTTAGTCAATTTACTTAGGCCTAATATTGTATTTAATATTTAAGAATAATAATTTACAATTGTCCTTTATTCTAGGGGCCAAAAGGCAAATAGTTTGAAAACGAGTAACTTTTAATGCCTTGGTACATATTTTGAAACATTTTTCCAAAGTTTACATAAATTTTTAACTAATGTGACCATTTTTTATGCAAAGAAAACGAAAAATTAAGAATTGAGTTACATAAATTAAAACTATTTGTTTTCTGTAATTAAAGGAAACATTAAAAAAATAACTGAAAAAGAAGGTTAACAAAATAAAAGATAGAGATAGATCACGATTTGCCCTGGTTTTCGGCTTAAAACTAACTTAGTGAATGAATAAATGAATAAATTTTCTAGGAATTTTTGCAAGTTAATTGTAGAATATCTTCCTTGACAAATGATTGATTTATTGTTTAAACAATACGTTCAATTTAAATTACGCATTAAAAAACATGCAAGAATTTCTTTACTATAAACAATTTTATAGTTAAGTTTCTCAAGTTGAAAGTCTAATTATTATGGTTAAGTTTTCCAAGAAAACCAAGAAGGGTAAATGACGCAAGAAAGTTAATAAAAAGAGATTGGAGTAAGGATACTAAAGACTTAAGTATTTTCACCTGCCCTTCAGGGTTATATTTGGCCGACTTAACGTTTGGTTTCTTAGCACTTAAGATCCTTTCACCATTCTCCAATTAATAATATTGAGTAAACTTTATTTTGAAACAAAGTGAATCAAGATGGAAGCTTAGTTTATTGTAAACTAATTAATTAGTTCTCTACAAAGTCCAAGCAGTTTACTTTAAGTAGTTAATCAATGTCATCAAAGCGTATTGGCGTTGCCCATCTAAACGCAAATCTTCTTGCCAAATGCAATCAATCAATTAATATACCAAATGGAATAACAAATTCTGCTTAATTCATACGCCCCTTTGCCCCATGCAGTTTCCCACATTTTCCTTCTTCCCCTACCTGCCCCTTCCGTTCGCACAAGATGCCTTTTGGACGTGACAACTTGGCGGAAATTAGTTTTGAACAATTTTTTTTTGCCACGTTGCTTTGGCAATGTTTTGGCGCCACACGAACGAAACAGAACAGATAGTGAGAGAGAGCCAGTCATAGAGGAAGAGAAGGAGTTGATCTCCCCTATAAATGTATATGTATAAGTATATATAGTTTATGTGTGTGCACAATATATAATGGTTAATAAATTACCCCGCCCGTTGCAAAATTACAAATCGCTTTTGATTAGCAATTAAAATTGCACAAAACAACAAAAGCAAAATGTCGAGTCGTTTGCCAGTTGTCAGTTTCCCGGCAATGTATATAGAAACTATGGCCCAGATGCACTCACTCGACTCGACCAACCAACTCACCAACCGACCGATAGACCGATGGACCGACAGACCGACAGAGAGCAAAATCTCTTAATTACTTAGCAGATTTGCAGCACCGGGCAACAGGTGCTCGCTTATTAACTCATTATAAAAGCATTTTCTATATATCTTGCCGTGTGTGTTGCAGTTCGATTTTGCTGTTTCTCTCCCTCTCCCTCTCAGTCTTTCTCTCTCCATCTCTCATTCTCCTTCTAAGTGGCAGCAATTCAATTGCAACCAAACCAAACACGCATTTCATAATGTCACGGGGCAAAGTAAATAAAAATAGGGTGATTCAGCAAGCAAATTTTTAAGCCATTTAACACTCAACTCCTATTTAGCTTTAACTGCAATGAAAACTTTGGGAAAAACTCAAAATTGTATGGGTTAAAACCAAACGGATTTGATTTAAATGGGGACCTAAAAAACCCAAATCGAAACTAGTTTTATAGAAAGACTTTTGATGTAAACTAATTTCCCATGTAACGCAGAAAGGAAACTTACGAAATAATAAAATGTACAATATATTATTAGCCTTATAAACTAAAGTGATAGATCAATTTTAATTCAATTGCTAAACAAAGCAAACTAATATTGACATCAAATAATATTATAAACCAAATAAAAAGTAAAATCATATACAAAACTTCAACTGTGTGTTCGTTATCCGATTTAATCTCGTTTCAAAATAGTTTTCGAACGTAATACAGCTTCAATTCCGGAATCGTTCGAGTTAGAATATTACATTTTAATGTTTCTTATATGTAATAAACGATTTCACTATAAACATATCAAAGTTATTTATGTGGAAAGGAAAGTGAAACAAAATTAGTTCGTTTTTCTTTTGATGTTCTAGAAAAAAAAGACTTGTCCAAATTCAAATATTGTACTAAGTTTTGCTCATTTTCGAAATGAAATCGTATTTTGAAATAGGTTTTTTTTTACACTGAAGACTTGCCAATGTATAAACTAAGATTCCAATCAACAAAAATTTTCTTTTAATATGAATTCATAACATCATTTTATCCTGCTTCATTTTCATTTTGAATTATTTGGTGCTCCTAACTTTGTCACGTGATTCACCCTGATGAGTAAACATTTCTATAAATATTTAATACGTTTGCAAATATGCAAATTTAATTTGTTAAATGGATATATGTACATATATATTTCTAGTAACTTGTTTGGTGTGTGTGTGTGTGTTTTTGAGTTACTTAGTAAACGCAATAATTGCATCTTGCATTTGTTATATTCCATCTATCATAATTTTAGTTAATTCACATTTTTCTGTTTAGCTAACGAGCTGTCATCTGGTGGAACAGACATTCCTCAACTTAAGGTCAAAGACATAATGTAAAATAATGCGACAGGCTATAACAGGATGAGGAGGGCAGCAGCAGCAGGAGGAGGAGGAGGCATCAGTTTGCCATTTCCCGTTTTGGTTTCTTGTGGATTTTGTTAAGCCATTTCCATATAATTTTTACGTAAATTACAATTTAAATACAAAGTCGAAAGTAAAATGAGACAAAACTGCCAACTTTTTTTTTTAATATGTTTTTTAAATAAGCTTGAAAACATTCTTGACACCAACTGAGAGAGACATTAAAATTTTCCCATCAACATTCTCAGACAAATAACGTGAAATAAAGGTTCCTATGGTGCTTCTCTTTTATTATTTTTTTTTGGGGGGTATAGAAAAACTGCTGAAATCAGCTGATTCCAGCGGAATTAGTGAATGAATGGGGAGTGAATTTGATATGATTATACACACACACACACACACAAACGTACACAAAAAATGTGAATATTTATTTATACTTTTGGCTTCCTTCACTTGAAAGCTGTCCATTGTAAGCCAATTGAGTCATCGCCCCCGATTCCTCAGCTCTAGATCCAACACCATGGACAGTGTCAAAGCCAGTGCCCAGACCCTGACCAGTCCCTGCGATAATAAAAAGCTTTTGGGGCACGGTTATTGGATATTCAAGCGGATATACAATATACAAAGTGCCCACGTAGGGGGAGCGAATCGGGACGCATAGCTGGGTCTTGGGAATGAGAGCCACCGAGAAGTAAGTGGAGTGTAGAGTGTGCGATATTTCTCATAATCCCTCAATATGATATGAGAATTTGAACTTGCCAGCAAACCAACTGCAAAATGTTTTTATCAGCAATTTTTATACCCTTCAAAAGGGTATTATAACATTGTTCAGATACGAACAAAAGAACGGGAAAAAAATGAAAGATGAAAATTCTTCATTACTATTAAATTAAATTCGTTAATCGAGTTTTATTTTTATTGGGATAATGCTTAAAGCATTCTGATTGAACTAATACATATTAGACTGTTTGTTTCAGACGGTCTAAAAGCCAGTAATATCAGATCCAAACTATTAATAGATGAAGAGAGTAGACACAGAGTAAGATTAAAATCGTTGAAGAATTTAGATAAAGGAGCGGTGAAATATTTGATTATTATTTTAATGAAAGGGTATATGAGCTTCGGCATGGCTGAATTGTGTTTTGGTGATATTTAAAAACCTCAAACACCACCGAATACACAAAGAAGCGATAGAGCCAATTGTTAAGTTGTGGTTAGTTACATACATGAGAAATTTTTGATTGTTCTATAATACTCCAAAAATCACACAATATTCAGATTATTTGTGGTATCAAAATTTCATATATACATACACATTTATATCTTACAAGGCAATTTTAAAAAACATTTGGTACCATGGAAAATAGGTGAATTAACTATTTTGGCTGAATCATAAGTTGCACAGTTTTATAGCTATAAGTCAAGCCTCGCCAATCATGCCAGGATATGCCTTTGGCATGCAGTTCCTTAACATCAGAATATGAGCCATTCAAATAGACGCCATTTAGATTGCTACAAAAAAAAAAGAAATGTAATTTATATTTGTCAAAGTATCAAAAGCCAGTGATTGGTAGGTCATGAATTAACCCACCTGAGGAGACAGTCTTTGAACCACCAACCACTTAAAAATTGGGCTGCACAATTTATGCCCGAATGGAGATCATTATCCCGATCGTAGGTGCTGAATTTCATATTTTCATGAAAGCTAAGTGAATCACCAGCATTGCCTTGGTAAGAGCCTAACATTGTGAGGGCATATAAATCGGCTTCGTTGCCAATCAAAAATCTATCGTATCTAGCATAACGCGACTCTCCGTCGAAGTCTTCCAAATAGACAAACAATTCCTGTGGTTCGGCCACAGTCAAGGCATGGAGTTTCTCCAGACCTATGAAAAAATTGTTTTGTAGATTGCCAAATCCTTCACGATATGTGGACCAATCGCGAAAGAAATTCTCTTCGGCATTCACTCGCCTCTGGATTACTAGCCAGCCGTTTCCTGCCACTTCGACATCACAAAAGACATCCATCCAAAGGTCATTCACTTGGATGCTAATGATGCCATTTTCCTTGGGGTTGGCCGCCTTGCAGGATGTGTAAAACTTCTCAATGGACTTCAATGCATAATTCGTTTGATTAATTATGGTGGCATTGGACAAAACCGCAAGCCACACAATCGAAAGGATAACGACGTAAAGTATCTTCATTTTCGAACACTATTATTCACAATTTTCAAGTTTTTGGCCTATTTATACCCAAATTTAGGCCCCAACAATGAGACTAAACAAAGAGACCGCTATTGATAAAATATTAATTAAGATACTTTATAGAATGACTGTATTCATGAAAATAAATGATTAAAAATTTACAAACAATTTTGGGTGGTTTACCCTATTCGAGTACACTGCAGAAAAAGAACGCTTGGATGAAATCTTTCATCTTAATGGATTTCCAGGGAAGCCAATTTCATTGCATTTTCCTTTTCTATGTATTTTTCTGTTATCGCTTAGCTGGAAGTCCAGGAAGGTGTCAAAAAAGGTGTCGGTATAATAGTTTTCTTTTCATTTCCTTTGTGATACCCTTTAAATTATAAACGAGGTGGAGTATTTTGGAATCTTTAGAACTTTCAAGTTATTCAAGTCAATTTCTTCATTAAAATTTACTACGAAATGAATGGTATTTATAAATCTAATATACTTAGAATAGCTTTTCAGACTCTTTCGAATCGAACTGAAAATTATTTGGAGATGACAACGTTTGTATGTTATCGATTACTTCTTTAGTACGCAAATGTTATCGTTCGAATTTTTGGGTTAATTAATTTGCAGATTTCTGCATTCAAAATTAAATTAAAGGGTATTGAACAGTCGTTCACTTAAACTAATACCAGCAGGTTTCCTTGTGTTTTTGTTTTTGCTTCTTGTGGTTTTTGACAACTTGAATAATGTGACAGGGCTGTCGGCTACCAGAGTTGCGTTCTCTGTGTTTTCTATGCCGATGATGACGATGACAGCAGAAATGAGAGCCACCTACAAAGTGTATACAAATAAAGAGACACTCCACCTTACCGCACTTCATCTCACCTCACCTCACCTTATCACCCATCACCCATATAACACCAGAGCACTTCACTTCAGTCCACTCACTCACGAAGAAAAAGAAACAGGCAACAAACAAACAACAAACAAATGAACAAATATTTGACATACTCGCAGTAGGAACTGAAAGAGAGGCGATAAAATGGCATTTATGATAAATACATAATGCTAGAAGTACACAAAGACAGACGTGTTGTCTGCGCGAATGGGAGATATCGGTGTATATTATACATATATGTACATATATGTATGTACATTTACCAGTATGTATAGAGAAAATAAGTAGAACAGAGCACACAAATTCAAGTGTCAAAGTGACAGTTTCTTGTTTTTGTTTTCCCTATTTCTATTTTTTGTCTTTCTGCTCTTTTTTCAAAATTGATTACAATGACAATTGTTCGTTTTGGCTTTAAAAATGGCTTAGCCCCAAACGATGGAGTCATTTGGGGTTATCTAATACATACATACCTACATATGTGTGTGTATGTATGTGTAGAGAGATATGTATGTAGATAGATGAATGGAAATATAGCCAAGCAGATACTACTAAATGATTGACAGGCGACACGTGGTGAAGAGCACAGAGAACGACCAACAGTTGCCATATTTGTTGTAATAACTACAATCACACACACACACACACACACACACACACACACACACACACACACACACACACGGAAACACTTATGGCTAATGCATTGTTCAGATGAAAAATGAAATAAACGTGGTTCTGATAAAGTTTTTAAAAGTAGGTAAATAGATCTGTAATATGATTCAAAAGAAAGTGGGCAAAGTTACCTTAAAAAGGAAAACTTTTTAAATAGTTTAAGAACATATGTATTTTGTTTTGTATTAAGTTAAATCTATACTTTTAAGGCTTTGTTATTGAAGTCTATCTGTATCTGAAACCTACTTTTGCTACCAAAAAATTGTTTATAAGATATTTTATGATAGAAGTTTTAAGTTCTAAAGATCAGATAATAAGATCTTTTGAGATATCGATAATAGATCCGATATTTATCTTCTTATTATATTCACATATTATATGAACTAGTTAGAACAACTACCTCAAGGTATTATAACAAGTAATCAGAGTAAGCGTGAAAGATGCCTTAAAAGCATGTTTAGATCTGAAGTAGGATAATGGCCCCAAGAGAATCATTCCGAAGGGCAGAATGAGAGTTGGCAACTAAGATAATAGTTGAAAAACATTTTATATTAGAAAATAATGAAAATGTCAATTACGACATATGGCCAAGTAGTAGCTAAGGTGTTGAGCGCCGACCTAACCAAATGATATCCCAAGAGAAAGTTGCTTCAGAATGAGCAACATCTATAAAATATTCCTAGTTAAGGCAGGCAATTGAGTTAAAAATAAATATAAGTATTCAAAAGAATTTAAAATTTTGTCGTTGTCATGTTGTTTCTGTACCAAAAGAATATACATCAACTTAGTTACTTGGGTATTTTTAAATTGGAATTGGATCCAACATCAACACAGAAACTTTATTCATAGCCCATGCAGATTGCCGTTATTAAAAGTTTGATGAATTTCAAAAGAAAATTTCATAGTTTCTCCTTCTAACCGCTAGATAAATTGAATTTCGTTCGTGTTTCTCAAGTTGAATGGGACACACTTCAATCGCTTCTTGGCAAAAAAAAACCTCTCCCATTTTTAAAGTGTTGTCCATTGAGTCCATAGAATTTTAAATTAAAGCTTGAAAATTGCACGAATTCTTGACATACCTACACGCTAAACAACGAAATGAATCGAAGAGTGTGTGTGTTGTTGGATGCCCTTTAACCACTCCCCCCTTCTCCACACCAACAACCAGCAAACTGGTAAAATTATGTTAGATACGCGACGTTGCCTGTCAAATATTGGCAAACAAATTGACGGCAAATGGCAAATAGCTAACGAACATTACAACTACACAAAATGCGAAATTTATGTGTCCCGTTTGACTTCACCTGGGAAATAAACTGAACCACCTCAACCACCATTTTCTGAGCAACCAAATAAATTAAGTGACATATGAAAATATTTCACACATGCCGCGCGCACTCTAAATGACTTTGGTGTGTTTGTGTGTATCCATGAGATACAAATCGTTTTCAATATGGTTTTCGGTTCATTAATTTCCAACAACAGAAACAGAAACAACAAATGCAGCGCCAGGAAACTACTCGTATAACCAATGACAACCAGAATGGTTTATCATATTCCATTTGAATATCATTTGCATTTTGAAACAATTATTTTATTTGGTTTCTCTTCGACTACAATGCCGTTGAGGGTAAAAGTTCTTAGCACATGGCGTGTCTCTTTTTGTTTATGTTTTCTTTATTATTGTATAAATTTTCCTTCATTTTTTTTTTTTTGTAACCACGCCCCAAACATAATTCCAGCATACCATAGCCAGATGAAAAACTGCAAACCGTGGAAGATGAGATGAGGCAGGGGTATAAATTTATTCGGTGGGGAAATGCGCAGGCGCTGAGCTTTGATAGAGACCCCCAACACAGGGCAGTTCCACTGGCTGGCTGGCAGGCAGAGGCAGTCAGAAAATTAATGTTGGCAATCTGTAAAATCCTGTAAAGCGTAACTCAAACTCGACACAGATAGCAACCGACCGACCGACCGACCATCCAACCAACCAACGGGAAGCTGCAAGAGAAAGGGGGCGCTCACTTTAGTGGTGGCAACGAAACGATAGTTTTATCAAATACTTTTATCACATGTTCGATCGACTTACTTAATCATATCCTAATCAAGTTCTAATTAAAAAAAAGAGAAAAACGCATAAACAATTTCTCTGAGATTGTAATCGCGTTTTAGCGTTGAGAAGATGAGAACAAGTTGGCAATTAATTATCATTATTATTTATTTTAAACTTCTTCGCTCCACCACAATTCTTGCCATCGATTGATAGTGATCTATTTCACACCGTCATGGTATTCATCCCTGTCATGGTATTTTCCCTCTCTTTATGTTGCCTTTCATTAGGTTTATTACATAGTTTTATTTTTGATTTTGTGCAATTTATTTAATGCTTGCTAGAAATCTTATCTGGCAGGGTATTTGCCAATTGCCATGGAAGATGATGCATTGCGAACTGGAAAGAAGTTTCAAAATATTTTTTTGTCTTAAAAGGTCCTTTTCCAACTACTGGGTAACATCTCTAGACTATGGTACCAAAGCTCCAAAGGACAGAGCTTAATAAAAATGTCTAAAGTAACAGATGGCAAATGTATTTTCATAAATGTATAAGTTGTATTTTGATATCGGTTTAATCTTCATACAATTTATTCTCTCCACATATAAAGCCTGTCTCCCAAAAAACCATCTCATCCTTGGCCATAAACTAATATGGAAAATCTTGAGAATTAAGTGTATAAAAATATCTCTATAAAATGTTTTTTTTTGGCACTGTTTATTATGATTTTATATACTATTAGAAGAATAACATTTATGGGTTTCTTCATTTAGTCACCAAAAGCTAACAAACAAATTAGCTAAGCAACCTAAGCGGATCTAGTTGGGGGTAAAATGTATCTTTTTGAGTATAGAATATTCATTTGAAAAGAAAGTTATTTTTTGAATAAGGAATTTGAAAAGTTTGTAAAATTATATCAAACTTTTTCAATTTCTCGATATAAATACAACAATTAGAATAAAATTTTCGTGTTTCTTTCTATATGCAGACATTAATTTCTACTTATATTTATTTTGGATAGTTCTTTAGCCTTGACTGAACTGAGAAAATTGAGATTCAATTGGTTTTAATTGACTGTTAAGGATCTGTTTATATCTGTATTCCGATATTATTTAACTTATTTATTCAAAACTCAACGTATTAAAATCTATCCCTAGCTGGATAGGATATGAATATTATCCAAAGACCAATCCTTTAATAGATTTTTCCTAATAAAACTTCCTTGTAAAATGTAGAAAAGAGTATTTCGACTTTTGTTTTCTTTGACTAACATTTATAAAAGTTTTTTTTTCCGTATTTTAATTAAAAATGTGGCCAAGGAAATTTGTGCGCGTTTCGCTGAGAATGTGTGTGAGAGTGTATGCCCAATGTGTGCGAGTGTGTGCAGAGTGTGTGTCTTTGGAAGGAAATACCGCTGCTTCAATGTTCTTTTCAGCTTTTCAACTTTTTTTCCTCTTGCAGCTTCTCCTCTGAACCTCAAACGTTACAACCTCCTTTGCCTGCCTGCCACAGTGCAAGTTGCTGATGTCGCTGTTGCTGTTGCACGTTGCATGTTGCATGTGTTGCCATTGCCGGTTTTACAAGACGGACGACAACGCTTGTACGACATGCTTGTTTCTTTTCGTTTCTTTTTGTAAATTGTTTTTTGTCTTTTCTCTCTTTCTGTGCTACGAAATGATCGACGACGTTGCAAAGTATTAAAGTCAGCGACACAATCTGCATATTAAAAAAAAGGAAAAAATAAAATTGCAACTGCAACAACTTGTTGCACAAATACACTCACATACACATGCCTTTCCACATGTGTGTGTGTGTGGAAATTAATATACTGAGACCAAACCTGACCGGACCAGAATGTGCAGGTGTTTGGCCTGTGTTAGCCTAGAGAACCGGAAGATGGCTTGGACACAAAACCCATGGGGTGAGGAGGAGGGGCGGAGTTTACCTCACAGCTGATTCTGTCAATTCATGCCAAGTTTGCGTATTGGCCATTAAATTTTTCACTAAAAGATCTCAAATGTCAAAAGGTTTTGCTCACACAAATTTGCGTTTGTATCTGCTCATATGCATTTTGTATCTCTGAACTTTTGCCTCCGACTTCCGGCAGTGACAACAACAACAACAACAGAAATGGAAAAGAGAACAACAAATTCAAATGAAATGTTGTTGCATATGTAAAATATATATGCCCCAAGGCAAAAACAAAAAAAAAAGTGGCCAAAGAATTTATTGATAGGCTTGGGCTCGGTCTCTGTCTCTCTTTCTCTCTGTCTGTTTGCCTCAGTCAGTCTTTGGGGCTTGCCATCGTCGTCGTCATTTTACTTTGGCACTTTGACGTGGCCCCCATTTTTTTCGTTTCCTCTCCCCCCTCTCACTCACTCTCTCTCTTGCTCTGTTTGTTTTGCTGTGTTTTGTATTTGTGTTATTTTGCATTTCGTAGGTCGCCAAAAAGGTCGCATTTTTATTGAGGGGGGTCCTATGTTTTTTGTAAGTGGAGCAGAAAATGCTGTCAATAAACTGCAAGCAAGCAAAACTGTAAAAAGTGACAAACGGATCCAAGAGGGGGGAACTGGTGTGGGGAATATGGAAAGGGGAATGATTACCCCAAGGAGGCCATTTCTTAATTAACATATTGAGGAATTGAGCTCACATTTAAAATATAAATATAATCATTTGTTTTTTTTTAATGCAATCGAAATCGATAAGAATGCAATCGAAATCAATATTTAGATTGTTACTTAAATGGCTTCAGCCTTTAGTGTAACCAAATATAATAACTTATAGTTAGGGAAAAGTCAAGTCAATTTTGGAAGATTTACTGGAACATTAGAAATCCAAACGAAGTTTTAGACATTCCTTTTAGAGAACATTCCAACAAAAGTTTATAAAAAATCGAGAAACTTAAGGTTCGTAAGTGTTAAAAAGCAGTCTAAGAGTATTTTTGAGTGTTGGAAGGTTTCAAAATCCATTCGCTTGAGAGAACCTCTTAATCTGCTTTATAAGTTCTGTTAAGGCTTATAAACTAACAAATAATAAAAACTGATATTTTCGTTGAATATTTTGTCAAATTATTTAGTTAAGTCCCAAATGATCAGCAAATTGTCAGTTGTATTGATTAAAAAAAAAGTATACAATAAGTGCTTAAGACAATTTTAAGTGTTAGAGGTTTAAAGTAATTTGAGTAATTGAAGACTCAAGTAATAAAGTCCTTCAATCCTAATTGTAAATACTTTTTTTGATAAATGGACTTATGAATTATCAAAATTTCATGTCATTTGCTTTGAATGATTTATTGCTTTTGGGTTTAGCGCACATTGAAAATGCTTTTCTAAACATATTTTCACATATCATTGTTCATTGGTGTTGGCTAGTAAGCACTTAGTTATTTCCATGTTCTTTTTGTCCCATGACTCAGTACTAGGTTGTGTGTGTGTGTCACGTTAAGAAATAGGAAAATCAATGCCCCAGACTAGATACATACATATGTACATATGTATGTAGATGTACATAGATATAGATACATAGCAGATGAGTGTAGACGGGACAGAAAAAAAGTGTCTCTAAATAGGCATTGACAAGGCGCGATACAAGTCACAAAGACTAAATGACTCAAGACGAAAGGTATTTTCTTTCCTTTTTTTTGTTTTTGCTGCCCCTTCACGATGATGATGATGATGATGATGACGCGTCTATCTAGCAGATACATTTTGCAGATACATTTCGATGTTACAATTTCCGAAATAGTTTTCAAATAGAATGTCAACGAATTGACAGGAGAAGTAAAAGAGAAGAAGGAGGCGGAGACACATCAGCAATTTGGTTTAGTTTGGTGGGCTCCTCTTATAATAAAAATGTATCTGTATCTGTATCTTGGGCTGCTGCTGCTGCTGCGGCTGCCTTTGTAATGCAATTGAACGACGCGCTGCGACGTTGGCGACTGCGTGTGACATTTTTGTCTTTCTATGTGTGTTTTGTGGGCAAGCCATAGAAAAACTCAGCTGAGACTGAGGCTGATGACGACGATGATGTTGATGATGATGAACATGTATCTCTGGATCTATTAGAGCGTCGCCTTGTGGCCAATGTAGCGCAACCATTGATGAAAGCTAAAAGCAAGCCAAGAGTTTTGGTCATTGAACTGACTATCTATCTGTCTGTCCCCACTTGGTTCTCCTTCTCCCCCTCTTCGCTTCTGTTCATCTTTTACTTTAGCTGTGATTTAGTTTTTTCTATTTTGTTAAAATTCATTTAAGTAGTTCGTAGGGAATGACTCTCTTTCTCCTGCCCCTCTGGGTGCTTATCTGCCTGTTAATTATTTCAGTCTTTTTCAATTCTCTAGGTTCTTCTTCTGTCTGTCTGTGTGTGTGTGTGTGTTTTCTTTATTTTGTTCGCTTTTTATTAAATGTATCTGTTTTAGTCGTTGAAATATCTATGCAGTTGGCATAGCTAACATTTTTTCGACCCTAAAACTTGGCAACGTTGCGTTTGAAGTGTCAATTTTGAAATGTGACTCGTTTTCAACGACTTTGGCTTCTTCTATGGTCGGTCTACGTTTTGCTTTGTGTTTGGTGCTGGCATAGCAAATGCACAGCCAAATTCTCGAAATAAACTTAAAGAAAAGGGCAACATTTTCTATTGGATTTGGATTTATATTTTACTTTCCTCTCACACATACTAAAACTTTATGTTTCTTTAATGAAATGCAACGAGCGGTTCAGTTCAGTTTAATTTGGTTCTTTTAGCATTTTTTTGTTTTTTGTTTTTTGTGGTCTGTTAATGCATTAAACAAAATCATTTAACATTTCGTTGAACTATTTCATTCCCCATTCCCAATTCTCATTCCCCATTGCTTTCCCTGATTTTGCTATGTTGTTGTTGCTGTTGCTATATATTGGCATATAAATTATTTAAGCTTGTGTGTTGTATGCCACGGCCCAGTATTTTAAAATTCATTTTGAAACTGAATACTGAATTTGCTGTTGTTATACATAAAAGGGTATACACTTACCCAAACGAAGAGTATGTTGTTTTCGAAAACAAACATGAAATGTATTATGTAATGAAATGTGAAAATGAGTTGGAAAATTGCAGAAAATTATAGTGGTATTAGCTAAAGAAGGGCCTCTTGCTTGAATGAAAATTATATGGAATTCAGCAGAAAATTCTAAAATATCTTTAACTTAAAGGGGATAAAAATCGTTTCACAAAATAAAATGGATTGAATAGATACTGGTTAAAGATAATCTCTTCAATTTATACATTAAATTGCAAAATTTAGCCCCTACAGGGTATACAGATCTAGTTAATCTACTAATATAGTAGTTAATATAGTAAACATACCTATACATATTCGAAACTATGGGCATTATAGAACACAAACTTTTGTCAGGTTAATAATTCAGATTTATTGGATATACGAGAGATTTTATTTAAAGATCAAGTTGAATATTAAGTCAAGGAATTTATTCCACAATGTCTAAACAGTCACGATTATTATTTCAACCTTGATGATCTTATATACATACATAATGTAAGTCGATATGAACGTCAGAGAGAATTAAAGATCATAGAAAATTCAATAAACAATCTTAGGTAAAAGCTTTTTAGAATTTCTTAAGTGATAATGCAAAATTCGAAGTCTTAACTAGCACTTGACGACATTTCAGTAATTTTTTGTAATCTTTGTTAAGATTTTAGGTACAGATATTTGGGAAATCAGTCTGATATATAGAAATAGGTGGATGTAATATTTGTTTACAGAGTATTTAATATTACTCCATGATTTTCCATGTATCTTAAAACTCGTACAACTTTTATTTCATTGGCAACGTTTATGCCCTAACCATAGAAAAGTGCCTGACAGACAGACAGACAGACAGACGGACAATACAGAGAGACAAATTCAATTTCCATGCGCCTCACCTCGTTGTTATAAATTGCGTATGCAGGGCCTACTTGGTCAGTTTGTGAATACAAATCTATGAGTTTTACATAAAGAAAAACGTCGCCGAATGGAGATGCCATAGCCCTCTGCCATCTAGACCCCAAACCCACCTCCATTTGCCCCGCCCCCTCCCCCACCAACTTATTTAAGCATTGTGCGAGTATTTATGGTAAATGAGTTGAATTTGTAATCAATTCTATGGCGCGAGACTCAAACTGAATGACTCTGAATCTGTTCAGTGACTTTGTGTGTGTTTAGGCCTAGTCCAAAGTGTATATTTTTAATGAACAATTAAAATTCAATTCCATGGGAGAGAGGAGAATGGTAGAGAAATATAAAACTCTTGCAGCTAAACCCTTGTAATTATTTTTATTAAATTGGATCTGGATTTTGGAACAAATAAAAAGAAACGTGCAACAAAAACTAAGTATGCAACGTGACAAATATCTAACTAGGTCGTTAGAATTTTTCACAGAAATTTTCAAATTTGTTGCGCTCGAAAAAAGAATTGATTGGAAAGAAAGTTTGTTAAGAAATTGATTAGGCCGATTGTCATGGCCATTAAATTGAGAGACAGTAACAATAATAATAACTATATTAACTTTCCCAAAAGTGACAACTTTTGGCTAACTCAATTATGGAGGGCTAAGAAAAAGAAAAACAAAACTACAAACAAACTAAATGTGAGACACACACTTGTAGGTTTTCACTTTCACAATGTGGCTGGCGGCAGATCCAGATACAGATACAGATACATTTGTATCTACATCTATGAGCAACAATTGACAGTTATGTGTAAGTACAAGTTGCGGTTCATTGGCTTCTGCTTTGCTTTACTACACACATACATACATACATACAAATATATACATATGTTGTCTAGTCACATTTAATAGTTATAATAGTTAAAAGAATTATTGCCTGGCCAGTTATTAATCATTGTTTCTCTCTGTCCCTTTCTCTCTGTCTCTCCCTCTCTGTCTTTTACCCTCTGTTTGTGTGTGACGTTGTAAATGTTTGCCGGTTGTTATTTGTGTTGTCTTGTGCTGTCTTTTTGCCCCCTTCTTGTGCTTGGGGCGTGAAAGTCATAATAATTTACTCAAAACATTTGCCATACCCCCTATGAGGGTAGGGAGGGGCCGCGACTTAAGTCTCCTTTCGTCATAGCAATTAACAAAAATATTTCGGTTTTTTTTTTTTGTGTGTTCAGCACGTGCTGCCTGCCTTTGCGCAGTTTCACGTTCCAACATCATAAAAAACCACAAAAAAAAAAGAGTAACTCAAATGCCCATAAATTTTACTTAACATCAATTAAAACTGCTCATACCTTTGCATACCTCGAAGTACATAGATAACCCAATAATGTAAAATCAAGTGTTCGAATAGAAATAGTTCCATGTGCCGATAAGAATCAGATTATGACAAATGTATTTTAAATTATTTTTGCTTTGGCATGGAAAATATGACAAAATTTCCATAATTATTTCTACTTTTTGATGATTTGCTTTCGAATTTTTTAAAAGAGATTTAATATTAAACAACCAAAACAGTTATTTTCAAGAATGTTTTCCCACTCGGTTTCTTTTGACAATATTTATTCAACCATTTTTCCATTCTTTTGGTTTACAATCATTATTTTTTCAATATTTGGACAAACTTTATGCATTTTTATCCCTTCAAAATGTATATTTTTGCTGTTTAGTCCTTTGTTTTGTATGAGAATTATTGTTTTATATTATTAGTGAAAAATTGATCCATTCTTTTGTGTATTTTATCTAAGATTGAATTTGAATTTTTATATTTTCATACGTTAAATGAAGTTGCTTTTCTCTATTCTTTACATAAAAACTAAAATGCAGAGATTTCATATTATAGAATTATTTGTAAAGAATTTTGTCATACATATATTTAGTGAGATTTTAGACCAAAGTAGACAGAGTCCCTCTCTATCCCCGTGTAGTGTCGACTCCAATTTTCTCGACTTCTAACCACTTTTAACTAAAACTTGCTGGTTAAAATGGTAAACTAGTGAAGAATCGGCAAATCATAAGGCAATATTAAATCCTGATCTAATAACATCATAAAGTAGTCATAGTAAAACTTGTTATGGATACTTTCAGTCTGATTATCCCATATTGTTCTTGCCAATTTTAGAATGATGGCATAATTATCAGCATGAGGTCTTTCTACTGTATACTATAATAAAATTAGACCAAATGAGCAGCATGAGGTCTTTCTACTGTATACTATAATAAAATTAGACCAAATGAGATCAAAAACTAGTTTCAAATGCAAAATTTCATAGACATTGACTAACAATTTAATCGCTGATCAATGAACATGCAACGAATTCGATTCAATCACTCTCTACAAAAAAAAGTTGATTTTAAATCTAAGCAAATCAACAGCTTTAATCAAGAATGGCATATTTGTTCGAAAGGTGAACACTCCCCGCCCCCCTCTGAATTTGACAGTTGCTGCAGCTGTTTGGCTCAGGTAATTAGAATAAATTAAAAATCATTTCGTTACTACTACAGGTGAAACCAAAACGGAGAGCAAAAACCAAACAAAAAACCAATGAAAAAAATAGGTGCCATAGACCGAAATGTAAATTGGTCAAAGCTGAAATCGAATTCAAACCGTTGAATTCAAATTGAGGTTTAATTTTCATTGTCTCTGACAAAAACAAAACACCGAAAAAAAGAAACCCGTTCTCATTTTGGAGAGCAGCCTTCTAATAGTTGTCTTTTATAGCGGGCCGACTCTAGTGTTTGTTAATGTTTGATGCCCTACGAATGGGTACAATTCCAAAGGCTTAAAGCCTGGTTAGCTTTGGGCATAGTCTTTGTTCTTTATTTGATTTCAAATATGTTGGTCTCTCTATATAAAATGGTTATCCCAAGATGTCAATAGTTAATTCCCTTTTAGATATTAGCCTTTTCTTTATGATCGAATGAATCAAATCCTTTTTGTAACTTACAGCTTTCTACTTAAGTGTTCAAAAGTCGATTGTAAGTACTTTCAAAATCGATGGCAACCAGTACAGTAGTTAAGGAATTCAAATGCTATTTTTCTTTAATTAGAAGAAACCTTTTAGTTATTAGCCGTTTCTTTATGAGTGAATGAATCAAATCCTTTTTGTAACTAACAGCTTTCTACTTAAGTATTCAAAAGTCGATTGTAAGTACTTTCAAAATCGATTGCAAGCAGTACAGTAGTTAAGGAATTCAAATGCTAATTAGAAGAAACTTATTTATGCCTTAAAAGTTAGAGAACTTAATTTTGTCTCTTGGAAACCTCAACTTCAAAAAGTTCAAATATCTTTAGGGTATTAAAAACTTTGTTGAATACAATTTTTAGTCATTCTTATGGGTGTTTTTTTCTTTTTCATCTGTTGACTTAATGTATTGACATTAGTGTTATTTTTTTCTACTAAATCTGTTTTTTTTTTTAACTCTTGATTTGGTTTTTATGTAAAAATATTTGTTACCCCTCTCTCTTTTTTTTTTCTCTCGACTCTCCGACATTTGTTTCAAAGACACCTGACTTTGGGTCGGGGTTTTTTTTTTTTTTTAACACAACCAACAAAATTATTAAACCGGTTAGTTGGAAAAAAAAAATACAGCTGGAACTAAACCTTCAAGCAAAACGGGGGATAGAATTGATAAGGGGGCGGGGCGGTTGGTTTGATTAGATCGAAAGAGATGATATCGACTAATGAGATTATGTTGCTCCACTAATTTAATCATTCACTAAGGATATATGGAGTTGCCTGGTAGAAGAAGCAATTAAATTGGTTTAATTTGCCATCACCTTTCTAAATTCAAACCACACAAAACAGTTAGTGGCTGCCGTTATTTATTTATACGTTTTATGTATTTTAATTGCTGACGATTTTTATTTTTTTTTTTTATATTTTGTTTGCTAAAAATAATCGCCAGCAGCAGCGTCCGTCCGTCCGTGTCGACGGCCATAAAACTTTATAGACTTGATAATAAATTTTTAAACATAGAAGACAGAAAAAAAAGAAAAAAAAATAAATATCACACACCGAAATGCTTTGCCGCCCACGCACACACACAAACAAACATGAAAAATGTCGCCTTTTTAATTTATTTATATAAACTTTACTCACCTCAAAAAGCATTAAAACAAAAAATATATGTGTATGTGGATATAAAAACACAAGTAAACTAAAACTAAAAACTAAAGTTTCATCAGGAAAATGTTCTTGTTGTTATGTTCTTGTAGCTGTAGCAAGATTTTCCTGTATGTATTTACATGTAGAGAATATTTTGTGTTAGTCACAAGGTGAAAGGGCTTATGTCAACCAATAAATGTATATCTACGATTTCTATATATATGTATTCTTTGGATGACTTGAACTAACATTTAGCTAAGGCTGACCACTTTATAGAATCTTTCTTAGCTAGAGTTATCTAGGCAGCAAATTCTTGGACTGCTTATTGCATACTTTAGAGGGCAAACTTTGAATATTTCCTTCGTTTCTGTCTTACTTGAATTGATTTCAACTGAATCTGCTCAAGTCTTTAGGTAAACATAAAGACTTTTGCCGAATTTATGTCTGTTTATAAAGAATTAATGTTGGCTATAGAATATTTTCATTTTAAAGAGTATCATCAAGTCTTAATTGTTTTAATTTGGGCACTAATTTCTTATTCTATCATTTTTATATAATTTTTTTTATAAAAATTATCTCTGTATTTATTTGAAAGCAAAGTTCCCTTTGTATGTTAGACATATTTATTAGCATAGATTAGGTTTTCATCTTGGTCTCGTTCTTATTGTCTCTTTTGTTGCGTGTGTGTGTGTGTGTGTGTGTGTGTTGTGTGCCTTGAGCAACAAATAAATATAAATATATTTCTATTGCTTTATTCCATTTGTTTTTTTTTTTTTTTATTTGTCAAAAGTATTTCTATTTTCTGTTTGCTTTTATTGTGTTTTCTTTAAGGCTTTAGTCGGCTCTGGTTGAGGATTTTTCAACTATTGTAGATTGTTTGTCGGAATATATACACATAATATTAACGTATCTATACATAGATATGTATATAATTATATTTGAGAAATGCTGTGTGACATAATTAGGCAGCAATTTGCTGAAAAATTTGTCCAAATACTTTGTTGAAAAATCCAAGGAAATAAAAATGTGAAAAATATGTGTAGCTTAATTTCTTTCTTTTTTCTACTTTTTAATTCCAATTTTACACTTGTCAGAATGTTAATTGAATATGTGAGATTGGTGTGATTAAGTCTCAAGGCTGGATACTCTAGAGATTTTCTTTAATTTAGAAAGTGCAAAACAAATTAGCTTAGACTTAAAAGAATGAAGAAACTATTAAGAAAAAAGGAATTATGAATGAAAAAGTGCAAGAAGAAGGAATAATATGAAACGTTTGGGCCTTTAAAATCTTTAAGAAGGCAAGGAACAGAACTATTGAGACCCATACATATATGTGAGTTAAATATTCTGTCGCATGAGATATTGTTGATGGAAATCGGATAAAAAATATATAGACTTTGTTACTTCTCTTTCTATCGCATGGAAAACCGCTGCTTAGCTAAAAAGGGACGAACAGGTATAAGTAACTTTTTTGCGAGGCAACGAAGTCTAACTATTTTTAAACCGATTTTGATGAACAATATCTCATTCGACAGAATATTTAATTCCCTATCTTTCGCAGTTCAAGTGTAGTTATACTTTAGTGAGAATTAGTGGCGTAAAATGACGTCAAACAGAAAGACCAAAAAAAATACAAAATTGAGTTTTTTAATTGGATTCTGGGGCCAAATTGACAATTTGTGGAATGCAGTTTATCTTAGTTTAACTAGAAATTGCTTTTTTTTATATGTATTTTTGATTTTAGCAAGGAATCAATTCAAAATGATCTTAACAAAGCTTTTAACTAAACGTAATATAATACCATAAATAGTTACTACTAACAGTGAAGATATTGCCTTCTGTTTAGCCTGTGGATGGATCTCAATAGAATTGCCCAATTAAACGCTATTAATTAACACATGAAAACTTTTCACTAACATGAAATAAATAAATTAAATCACAACTTAAGGTCAAAGAATGTCTCAAAATTTTTGCCTCCACTGTACATACATTATAAAAATTTAAGTGTTCAAAAGTAAATATTATAAATTGATTGTCTTTTGATTATATGAAATTATATCGATTACAGAATTTATTATGTTTCTGAATCATTTCGTAATATTATATTTTGGAAATTGTTGAACAAGAATAGTGCCTCAATTTAGTTTTAGAGTGAATTTGGTGATGTATTTTACCTGTTTGGCGAATATCCTTTCCATACACTCTCCTTGACTTTTGCCTGGATTTTCTGCCTCAATTAACTTTTGATTTTCAAGGAACAAATTTTACTTTTTCAAGTTCACTTTTGTTCATTACTCTCACATATGCTATGCCAAGTTGACGATGTTCGTGTTTTATTTTCCTTTCTTTTGTTGGTTTTTCATTTCTTTTTTAATAATTCTAGTATTTTTTTTTTCTTTTTGGTTTCTTAACACCCACTGGGAACATGTGAAAGGGTTTTTACCACTGCGAGCTGCGGCAACTGAATGACATGCCCGCCACATGTCCAGGCCACGACAAGAACTGAGCGAAACTTCCTTGCTTGCAATATAATTTTTATTTGCAAAAAAAAAAAAAGAAAAAAGTAGAAAAATAAAACGAAATGAAGAAAATGTGAAAAACCTTTTACAGCGCCTAGATACATGCTACAAATGTACTTACATATCCGGATGGAAAAGCGCCTGCGCCAAATGTATGTACATACAACATGGGAAAATTGTTACTTTTTCTTCTTTTTCGATTTGCATTTTGTTTGCTTTGCTGTTTGCAATAGAGCAAAAAAATTTCCGCATATCATGTTAATCGTTGAAATACACGCAAATTGTTTTGCTCACAGCGCCCAAAAGTATGTCGCATTTATTTCTATAAGCCTCTCCCCTGGCTCCGCGTAGTTGTTTTTTGGTTCGCCATAAATGTGTCTCTGTCTATTCGTTTGGGGTGCAAAAAGCACAGTCCACTGAAGCAGGAATTACGTTATTGCCTGTAATTAATTTTAGTTGGCATACATTTACGAGCCTGCCAAAAAAAACAAAAACAAAAACTAGGAGAAACAAAACAGGAATAAGGAAAAAACGATATCAAAGAAAGGAACCGAAGGAAGCAAACGCATTTGAATTTATTCCATTTGACGCGCGTTTATTTTGCATATTTTGCGAGGCTCTTAAACAGCAAAATGAATACATAAAATTTTTGTTGGTTTTCGTTTTTGTTTTCGCAAAAATAAGAAAGAAACAAAACCCTCTTAGCCTTGATGGAGTTATTGACCCTGTTTGTGTGTGGCATTGCGGCATTTTGCTATGCATGCCTGAAAGTAGGCAATGATTTTTTGTGTGTTTTTAATAATGCTTATTGGACTTAATTTGACTGAATTAATGCTCGATTTTGTTGAATAATGTAAGGTTTTATTTCACCTTTGAATGTTGGCAATGTTTTACAAGATTAACAGTTTGGAATATGATGGCTTATCTTAGGCAAATCAACTTTTAGATTGTACAACATTTTGCTAGAACTTTCATTCTATGGCCTAGATGAAAAATATGAACAGTTGTTATAATAAGAAAACCATTTTGATTCTGGGAAAACATAAACCAACATGTTTTACTTGATCAAAAACGTTTGAAAATAGGAACTCCTTCACTTTTCTCCTTTTTTTTTTTAAGATGGCAATATCTTAGTTTAATTTCTTGGAAGCTTCTGGATAAATCACATGCTAACCATTATCATGCTCTATATCCTTTTTTTAAGAATGTTGATTCATGTGATTAATGTGCAAGCATTTTCTTTCCTTTTCTTTTCTTCGCAGTTAAGAGAATAGTTCAGGAAACTTTACAAGATTTTAGTACCGATGACAAACTAATAGTTTAAAACTATTATATATATTCAAATCGAATAAGGAAATATGCTATTATTGTAGCCATTCATTGGGAATACTCTATCCTTTTTTTCAGGTTATCTTACGTTTTTTTTTGTAACATTAACTGTAGTAAATAAAGCACACAATCGTTTACTGTATTCAAAAATCTTTTCAGATAGTCTTAATACAACTTGACAATCTAACTGGAACGCTATTTTCCCCTCTTTGATATAATTTAGTACAATTATTTAATATTTTTAAGGTTACTTACTCACATTAAAATACTTAAACTTATGAATTCATTAATGTGTTGAAGAAAGTGCATTATCTAAAAGCTCTCAAACAAATTAATTCCAAGTGAAGTGCTGGTCACTAAAATGATTATGAGAATCCTTTTTTATTTCTGTTGTATCTAGAGTGGGTGTAATCATAATAACCCTTGACTAATAAAGGTAGTTTCAGTCTCTGTACTAAACTATAGGGTTTAGTATTCTGTGTATGCCTACTTAGATGACTGCCAAATTGTTGTAATTAGTTAAATTAGTGCGTGGCACATAAAGAACAAGGAATATGACCTGGAGCTGTGGACTGAGGGCGAAAAATGTTTGCCACAATGTGCACTTAAGGGGTCAACTCGCAAACAGGAAGCGGCTAAACAAATAACAGTAATTAAAAGTTGACCGCAGTTGGAATCTAACTGCGAATGCCACGATTAGCATAATTTTTGCTGTTTGTTGTTGTTAAAACTTGACCCCATTTATATGGCCATAGGTCATGAGAGAAGACGACGATGACGATGGCTTAGGTTGAGGTTTTTGGTGAGGAGGTATTCTTTGGGGAAATTTAGCCAAGTGTTGATGATAGGACATGACATTGCGTATACGCCACCGTTGCTGTTGATGTTGCCATTGCCAGCCATTAACAACTTTCATCATTATGGCCATTTTTGTTAGTCGTTTTGTTTAGTCGATGACAGAGTTATGGTTTTTGCTTTGATGACAATTTCTTTCTTTCCGTTTTTTGTTTTGTTTTGTGTGGGGTTTCTTGTAAGGCTTCTCCTCTACTATTTGGTTTTGTTTTGTTGAGGTTGCCAGGGACAACGTTCATGAATCAACATCAACTCCCAATTGAAACATTAAACATGAATGCAGGATATAGAAAAATGTCTGTTCTCCGAGTTATAGTTCGTTTGATATACCATGTCCCAAATTAATTAAGCAGAAAGAAGGATAAGGCTGGGCCCAACTATCATTATCGTCATCATCATCATCATCATGATGAGTGGGGGAGGCGGTCGTCAGAGGGGCGTGGGTGTGGATAATTCTGAAGTACTCAACTGTTATAGTCACTTGGTCTCGGGGTTGACTCCCCTACGCATCATTTAATTACGTTAATTGGCCGCGTGTTGCGGCACCCCAAGAGAGGGGGGGTTGAAAATGGGAAGGGATATCCCACATGTTCGACCAAGTGATGACGTTTGCTCATTTGTCACTAAGCAAAAAAAAAAAACAATTTAAACAACGCAAAAATGGTAGAAAAATCAAAATTCCTGAAAAACAAAAATGGCGAAGAGGTAAAGAGAAAAAATATTTTGCCAAATTTTGTCATGCGCAACAGTTAATCCTCCACCTAGACGAGATGCTGCTGCGTCTTCATCCCTCATCATGTCACACCCTCAAAACGATTGATGTTCATCCCCCAATAATTCAGGGGCCATAGCATCATCAGCATCGTCTCTCTTCATCCATCCATCCATCCTCATTTTCATCCACTTTCAAAAAAAGAAACCAAAGAAAACGAAGAGGCGGCCATTAAATGCCTAGAATTATGACCAAAGAATTCCTTCCTTTTGGCTGCGCCGCGCGCAACGCGCAGACAATAAGTTCTGACTGACACATCGGGAGGCTACTACACACCCCCTCTCCCCTACATTTCTCGTCGCCATCACCCACATCCACCTCATTGTCGAGTTAAACATTTCTAATTTATTGATGTTTCCGTCGTTGTCGTTGTCTTTCGTGGTCGATCGAAACGGAGGGGACTCGGGGACGAATGAAGAAGAAAAGTTCTTTTGACTAAAACTAACTCAAATTTATGATGATTAAGAAAAATCACAAAATACTTAAGCAATCTATAGATAGGACCATATTTATGTATATGTATATATCTACATCGCTAGCTATGTCGCCCATTTCCATTCTCATAATTTGTTTGTTCTTTTTCGTTTTTTAAAATAGACCAACTCAGGGAAACCAAACAGAAATCAAGACAAGGAATACTTGGTGAATAGGTTTCCATTTTTTAACCGAAATTAAAGCAATTTCAATATTAATGATTAGAAAATCAATTAAATTCAAGTTTAGATGAAGGAAACAGAGAATAAAATCATTAAAATCCTTAAAAAATTTAATAAAAAGAAAACCAAAGAAAATAATTAAACTTAATTAGTGTATTATATATCAACTGATTTATTTAATCATTAAACCTTGATTTATTAAACCGATTTGAAGTGAATAAATAAATGGGAACTCAAATTTATCCTTTTCATTTCCCCCCATAAATATTTTATAAAGATCTTTAAACATTTTCAGAGCAATTTATTTTGGTTTGAAGATTTTTGAAATAAATTTAAATAAATGCAAAACTTTTATTGGAATAATTAATAATCTGAGATCAAAAAGAATCGAAGTAGTTCTTTCAAAATTTGTTTAATTGAAAGTAAAGAAACCTTGCAAAATAATGGCTATAATTTTGGTTATAATATTTCAATATTTTTGGAAATTTATTCTTGTAAGTTGGTAGAGATTGGGTAAAGAAAGGATAGAAAAAGGTCATTGAAATTTTCGGAATCTTTTAATTTCGGAACTATCATAAGTTTATATAATATTCTAAAAGGGCGTCAAAATCAATAACAATTTCTTAACTTTGGATTCAATTCAAATATATATAAGAATGTTGCTTTTATTTTTAAAAATAGTTTTTATTCATGGAGAGACTTGTTGAGATGATGGAGAAGCATAATTAGTTGGCATATTTCTGGTCCATTTGCTTAGTTCATTTTTTTGTTCAGTGTACCTTGAAAACTAAACTGAAAAACTGTGTTCCCCCCTCTCTTACTCTGTCTCTCTCTCCCTGTATCACCCCAACCTTCGCATTCCATTTCCATTTTTTTATTGTTATTGGTGTTGTTGTTTCTGTTGTTTGCATTTCCCCTTGAGAAAAGTTTTGTCGCCAGGAGACCAAAAAATTTGTCATTAAAACTGCCTGCTGATTTATGTGAAAATTGTGGCGCATTTATTATTGGAATCTATGTTGAAACTTTTCTAGTTTGAATACCCTTTCTTAAAGAGTATGCGTATTATGTTTAAAGCTTTCAATTCTATTTTGGTTAAGTCTTTTGAATGTCTTTGTCTTAAGTAATCATGGATCAGTTGTTATTGATAATACCAAGTGGATCTTTTCTAGTCTATATTAAAAACACAAAGAACAATTACGAAATATGATGGATGAACGATATATAGAAAAAGGTTTTCAGGATGTATCCTATTTTTCTGAATTATTTTGTTTAGTTATACATATCTCTAAATATATTTCGATTGATCTATATTATCTCATGACTCTTCTTATTAATTTTCATATCAATTTCTTAGCCCAACTGTTTTCTGCCTAATTATTTAATTCAAACAAGTTAGTTAAGGCCAGAAGAGACTAGCTAATAATTCGTTTAAATTAATAAGGGTATTACGACTATGTCACATTCAATTTTTAGTCCGATTTCCTGCAACTAATTTCTTGTGTTTTATATCTTCTCGTGTTGGAGTGGAAACTATTAAGAACAATTTTTAGCAACTGCCTAGAAAACAGTAAAATGAAATGAAAATCAATATAATCAAGGAAGACATTTTATCCATGTATTTTCATTAATGTTGATGTTTAGTTTTTTTGTGGTGTTTTTATTTTATTTTTATTTTGTGGTTTTGTTGTTGCTGTTGTGTTGGCCCTGCCGCAGCAAAGTAGGTTTATGGGTAGGAAAACACAAACAGAGCTAAATGAGTGTAGATAAACTTTAACTACCCTAGACCCAAATGCGGCAAAAAAGCAAATAAAACACCACAAAACATCAAGCAAGCAACCAACCAACTAACTAAACCAAACAAAATGAAAAGCCAAAAATGAAGTTGGCCTCTCAGTCGACTTGGGGCCAACTCAATTGAAGTTAACTTGACGACAACAAACTTGACTAAAACAAAAACCAAAAACAAAAAAATCCATAAAATGCCAATTGGATTGCTGTTTGTATTTGCTTTTTGGCCTTTTATGATGTTGTTGTAGTTTTTTGTTTTGTTTTTTTATTATTTTTAAAGCGCGTTAATTTATTTGTCAAAGTTATTAAATATAATTAAGTGATAATTATCAAAGTCAAGTTTGAATGGGCAAAGAAAAGGATATTTAGTTGTTTGGCTTAAGCTAATTACTGAGAAATATCGTTGATTATGTTCTGCAGGAAGTTAAGATTACATTTGTTTCGAACGAAAGTTAGAAAATAAACCTTTTGACTACATTTTTTTGGTATTTTTGAACTGTTTCAAAATGTATTTCAATATTGTTTCTCTTTTCCTATTCCTAAAGTGAAAATTTCGTTAGAATGGTTGTGAATGGTTCACTGAAACGATATAAAAGGGGAAACAGACTTTCAATTTATATGCTGGAATCACTTTAAAAAATAGTTTTACTTCAAGTTTGTATACTATTTTTTGCGTTGTGTTTAAAAGTCATTATAAAATAAATTCATTTTGTTGTAATGTTTTTATTAAAACTAGTTTTAATATACGTCATCTTCAGCATTGCAAATAAAATAAATTTTAATAAATTAATTAGACAACAAATTGTTAAATTGTTGTCAGCTTAAATGTATCTTGAATGCAAAATGAAATACCATTAAAAACTAAATCTTAAAATTGGTTTTTATTGTCAACGAATTTGACTTGAAGCTTTTTATACCCTTGCAAAAAGGGTATATTGATTGGTCAGAAGTGTGCAACGCATAGAAGGAATCATCTCCGACCATATAAAGTATATATATTCTTGATCAGCACGACGAGACGAGTTCAAATAGCCATGTCCGCGAACTCCGCGAACTTCTCCTACAGAGCTGAATTTTGCATGTAGGCTTTTATATACTGCAGGGTTTGTATATCTCAGATTCAGCCGGATCGGACCACTATATTATATAGCTCCCATACAAACGTCAAAGTCACGAACAGGGACTTTTCTCGTTACTTTTCAAGATATTGTCGTGAAATTTAATGTAAGTAAGTTTATTGTAGCTATAAACGACTGCGCCAAATTTGGTCAAGATCGGATGACTATATCATATACCTCCCATAGGAACAATCGGTCGAAAACAGTGATTTTCATCAAAAAGTTCGTTATATCCTATGCTAAGATTGAAGGCCGTTCTTTCGCAAACATTCGACTTTTTGGATAAAACGTTTTTACACTTTGATGGCTATGGGTAAGGAAATAATTACCAAAACAGTTGCAAGGGTGTCGACGCGGTCGAAGTTAACCCCGACACTCTGGTTGTATATAATAATTTATATAAACTCACAATAATTCTGTAACGTCATCCTCCAAGATGTATTTAAACCTCTTCATACTTGCATATATAAATAGTTATCACATAACAAAAATCTGTTTATACAGATTCATCGCCCATTTTTATGGGCAAAAACAAAAATGTATATATGTAGTATATATTTTGTTGAATATTTACTTGTTAAGTGGCTTTCGTCATAACAAGCTGATTTTATCCATCAATTTTTGGGTGGTTTTCATATGGCATGACTTTACATTATTTCCAGACGTTTCAGAGTCATTCAGATTGCATGACAGCAGCAGCAGCAGCAACAACAACAATGAGGACGAATTGTTTTTACACCCCCAAAAACGTTGACATAGTTTTATTTCGTAAACTGAGAGGTGAAGAAGGGGAGGGGGTCGGTCGAGGAGGTCCCTTCTTGCATGTTTAACATGCATTCAACAGCGACAGCAACGGCGACGACTACAACGACTGTCAACGAGAGGAGTAACCAGTTCGAGTCCTGGCAATTGTTTGGGCCAGCCAAATAGCAACGTCGAACACGGTCGAATGTCCCTATATCCTTTATATGCCCCTTTCTCTCTCACCCCCCCACCGACCCTTTTGAGGTACACAAATTTTCAACATTTTCGCTAATATTTCCGTTGCCGTTTCATTTTAATGTGAGCCATTTGTTTGTTTTGCTGGTGTGTCCTGACCAACAACTGTCTTTCCTCTCTCCACCCCACTTGGTCGCCCTTTCGTTTCGTGTCCCCCTATTCTAAGCGGGTCAGTTGGTTGGGTTTTAGTGTACTTTAGGGAAAAGAGGTGGTAGGTAGTCGCAGGGAAGTCCTGTTGCGGCCTCTTATCGGCGTTTTGCGGTTTTGTTTTTTTGTTGATTTACTGGAGCAGCAGCCTGTTGAACTTTACGCTCGAATGCGGCGATACAAGGAACACACCCAAGTCCCCAAACACCCAAGTCTCTCTCCCACTTTACTCACTAACAAGGTAACTCCCCTTAATCCGTAAGCCCTTTCAGTTTTGGGTCGAAATGCGGTTTCTTTTGGGCGTTGTATTGGTGTGCAAATAAAGTTTCAACTAACTGGCCATAATTATGATTATTGTTGAATGGTTAGGCATATATTTATTTTATGTAAATCTTCTCTGAATACTAAAACCCAAGGCAATTGGAGTTACTTAGATGCGGAAAAGATTCTAAATGAAACACAAAAAGTAATGGAAATTTATATATTATATATAAATAGATAAAAATCTTTGTTTAGATTTGTCTAAGGTAACTATTTTTTTGTTTTTCTTATAATTTAACTAATTCTCTATATATTTATATATATTTGAGTAAAAAGTTCAGTGAAAAATGCAAAAACTAATGTTATTATTAAGCTGCATTCTTTATAATTATATTCTTTAAATATTAGTAAGCTGATTAAAGAATAAAATATAATAAAATGTAGGAACATTATAAGTATTGTTAAGTATTTCACTTTAAAGTAATTTTTAAATTGGCGCCCATCTAATAGTCCTAAGGGTGAGAGTAGTAGTCCTAAGGGTGCGAGTAATAGTCCTAAGGGTGCGAGAAGTAGTCCTAAGGGTGCGAGTAGTAGTCCTAAGGGTGCGAGTAATAGTGCTAAGCGGCTAATTTGAAAACAAATGAAATTTTTCGAATGCAACGAGGAGTATCTATTTCTTATCCGATTTTGATAAACAATATCCCATTCGACGGGAAATTCACTATCGATCGTAGTTCAAGTGTAGTTACACTTTAGTATGATTTAGTGGCGTCAAATGACGCCAAACAGGACGACCAAAGAAAATACATACCAAATAAGAAGAAATATGGACTTCTAATTGGCTTACAGTCACAATAAAAATGCATGTACCATCTTGTTAAAAATTGAAAAAAATGTTCATTTAAATGTAGGTATTGACAAATGTTGCAGGAAAGATGGCTGAAGGACTTCTTCTTGTCCTTTATTCTTCTATTTGTTCTATCTATCTGACCTTTTAGAATGTTGTTAATAATTAAATTAAATTTGACGGGAAAAAAAGCTGATTTGGCTATAGCTATAAAATTAATGAAGTTATTGAGAAAGTCACTGTTCGTGACTTTGCCGTTTGTATGGGAGCTATATGATATAGTCACCCGATCTTGATCAAATTTGGCACAATTATTAATAAGAACACCAAACTGACAAATACCAACTTTTATGACAATTGCTGATAAAATAACGAACTTTGTGTGAAAAGTCACTGTTCGTGACTTTGACGTTTGTATGGGAGCTATATGATATAGTGGTCCGATCCGGCTGAATCCGAGATATACAACGCCTGTAGTATATACAAGTATACGTGCAAAATTTCAGCTCTGCAGCTCTTACGGTCTCGGAGGAGTTCGCGTTGATCCAGACGGACGGACGGACGGACATGGCTATTTGAACTCGTCTCGTCGTGCTGATCAAGAATATATATACTTTATATGGTCGGAGATGCTTCCTTCTATGCGTTGCACACTTCTGACCAAAATTAATATACCCTTTTTGCAAGGGTATAAAAATAGGAAAACAAATCTCTCCGATTGTAAAATGCAAAAAAAAAACAAGAGAGTTCTTGTGGTGGTCCAGCAGCTCACAAGCCAATGGTGGGTGATTTCTTGGCGAAGAGCTTCAATGTTCAAACGTTTATGGACTATGGTTTGTTGGCCATAATGGTGATCTTAGTGTGATCTCTCCACATGGGAGTAACCATCCTAGACGTGTTCACCAGTAAGGGAATCGTTCGATTCGTACTTGACGGTGCCATCGGAGACGAACTTACTTACGTCATTATAAGCCTCCCAAAGGTTTGAAATCGAAAAACTTTAACTGAAACCATTTAGTTTTTGTGTTTTTTTTGTTTTGTCCAACATAAATTGGCATTTATTTAATTTGAATTGATGTTCGCTTGAAATTGTTATGACACTGAAACTCTGATCCTGCACTCTTCTTTGGCTCCGACTCCGAGAAATGCGTGAACGACTTTGATTTGAGAGATGATCGTTTTGATTGATCAGATGATCGATGAATCAGATCAGTAATATGTATGTATGTGTAGACTTGTGTGTATGTATGTATTGGTGTGGGTATCTGTGTGTGTGTGTGTGTGTGTCAATTCAATACATTCAATATTAATATATATATATATATATAGTATATATAGTTCAATATATGTCTTGTAATTTGTAATTATTAATACACATATTCTTGGTTTTCTTGTTGTTTTTGTTGTGGTTGTTGTTGTTTAGGGGTTTATAATAGGCTCACACTTTGGTAAGATTTAAGATTCATTTCTTGTTAATTAGTTAGTATTATTATTATTATTAGTATTTTGTTTTAATTATTAGATTATTTTTTTCTGCTAAGAAGGAGCGAGTGATTAGTATAAATGCGTTTTAAACTGCTTGTAATAATTTTTGGTTTTTCCCATTAATTTTTCTCCATTTTCCTTCTCATTCTTGTGGCTTAGTATTTGTATGAGTATGTGTGTGTATGTTGTGTGTGTGTGGGAGTGTTAATGTGTTGTGCGTTGAAGTTGAATGTTATTGTTGTTGTTTCTGGGTTTTGGTTTCAGTGTTTAATTTTGATTTATGCGTTTGTAATATTAAAATTTAAGTAGAAAATTATGCTTAAGTGATTTATGTTATAAATTAATTACAAAATGGCAATGCGATTTATTTTTTTTCTTGTTTGTTTTTGCTTAAGCCAACATAAAAAGCCGTTGATTAATTTAATGCATGATTATAATGAGAAAATGTTCCGTTAGTTATTTATTTATGTTTATGCATATGTATGAATGGTTTTTGTTCATTAATTTACTTAGCTTAGGTTAAATATTCTCATTTTTCAAACCGTATTAATTCGTCTCGCTAAATTTTGCATAAATGCCGAAAATTGTATTTTTTTTTGTTTTCTTGTTTTTTAACCTTTGTAATTTTGATTTTGCCAAAAAGTTTGTTTTGTTTTTGTTTTTTGTTTTGAATTTGTTTATAAATATTTAATTGAGTAAAATTCATTTTCGTTAGTTTTGTTTTTGAAATCCAAACGTTTTCGTTTTTGTTTTGTGTGTATATTTTTTATTGCTTGCTATTTTTGTTTTTAATTTTTTTTTTTTTTTTTGGAATTATTTGAAAATTTGTTTAAACTCTTCTTTTTGATAGTTCATGATTTTTGCCTTTTTTGTTTGTTTTTTTTTTTTGTTTTGCTAAATTCTACTTAATATTTGTAGTTCGTTTTGCCATTTGAAAATTTGTAAGAGACATTTATATAAGCATTACACATTTGAATTTTTTTTTCTTCCCTTTTTCTTTGCTTCGTTTCACAACACTACATGTATATATATATGTATATGCATATAAAATTGGGTATATCTGTGTCGATTTTGGATTAAAGTTTATGTTTTATATAGAAAAAACAATTAGCATAATGAAAATAATGAAAAGAAAATGAAGAAAACACTGGAAAATTCTTTGGTGTTTTGTTCTTTCAACGGAATTCTATTACTACTTTCACTTGAGCAAAATCTGTTTCCGTTTCCGATTTGTGGGTTCTCTGCGTTTATTTTTTATTCTCTGGCTATATAATTTGAATCATTAACCGTTTTGTATAACTTTGATATTAATTTTTGCATATATAAATTGGTTTCAGTATTCAGTCTTTGAGTATATTGAAAGACAAAATGCCCAAAAAATGTTCCCAAAAAAAAACAAATAGAAAAATAAAACAATGAAAATTAAATAAAATTTTTTGACATATGTATTTGTTGAATAAACTAATGAAATCATAAAACTTATTAAATAAAAATAAAAATTGATTGATTAACATTTTTTATGATGAAAATTAAAATGCAACAAAAATTGCAAATTTTCTTAAAGCTTTAAAATGCATTAAATTTGAATTTTTGTTCTTGTTGTAACTTTTGTATAATACAATTTAAAAAGTGTGTGTGTGTGTGTGCGTGTGTAAGTGCGTATTGATGTGGGTGTGTGTGTGTGTGTGTGTTTGTGTTCTATTTTGTGCTTTTTGAACATAAATTATACAACTATTTCATTTGTTTCAAAAATTGGAAGCGCATTACTGACAAAAATTAATTAAATCTAAACAGAAATTAAATAAACATCACAAAAAATCAGGGCAAATAATACACAAGAAATTGATGAAAAATTATAATTTAGACACTTAAATCTATATTTATGTTTATTTATTAATATATTATTAATATTATGACTTTTGGCTTAGGTCTAGGCAAAAAGGATTTGACGACAAGTTTCAATGCTTCTGGCAGAGATGGCAAAACAATTTTCAAAAACTGAATAGAAGAATTTGTTTTCTATCTTTTTTTTTTTGGTTTCCTTTTTTTTTTATCAATCTTGCATAAGAATTGTAATAATAATTAAAATATTAATAATAATAATAGTAATAGTTTTTGTTTTTCTTGTTGATATTTTGGTAGTGGGTTCTTCTTACTTAACAACTAAAATGCCAAAATTAGTTGCAAATTGTTTTCCCCTTTGCTTTCCTTTCATCTCCTTTACGTTATTCTTTTACTCAATCATCGCTTTTCTTTGCTTTTCTTTAGTTTTTCACACACTTATAGTATAAATTGTTGTATGTATGGTTTATAATTTTGTTCACTTATGTTTTTTCTTGACTTTATAAATACTTGAAATAGTTAATTGTATATATATATATATATATGAGTTTATATCTTTAGATACTTTCGCATTCCCCATCATCGACTTGCATTTGAAAGGGTTTCTTCTATATGACTGTTTAAGTGTGTGTGTGTTTGTGTAGGTTGTGTGTGTTTTGGGGGTGTGTGTGTGTGTGTATCATTCAACTCCCACGCACTTTTCTTTCTTCATTTCATCGAACACTAAGCTATAATGCCACGCCCATTTGCGTTATCCGCTTACAAATTACACTGCCATAGTATCGTAGGCTGTGAATCCTGCGCCATTTGTTTGTTGGAGTTGGAGTTGTTTTGTGCCGGCTTCGTTTCTATATACAGTAAATCAAACCGACGAGAAAAATTTCATTAGCCAGAGAGTTATGAAAATATTAATAAATCACATTAAAGAATTATGGCTAGATATTCAGTTTTAGGCTTTAGCTTGATGTGTAGGCTACTTTTAAGGCTGCAACCAAAGCATTGCTTGGATATTCAGACAAGTGTGGATCAAAAAATTGGTTTAGTTTTCGAATTGAAAAAGATTCTAAGCCTACGATTTCTTTAAGAAGCCTAATGGGTTCAGCTAAACCTGCTATGTAAAAGTTTCTTATTGTTTCATTCAAATTCGAATAATGATGTCAGAAAATTTTTTAAAATACTTTTCAGTTTTCCTAACAATTCACGAAAAAGATCAAAGTTATTCCAGAATCCTTTTGTGATTCGCCAGAGAACAAAAGTTTAGATCTAAATATTTTCAACTTTAGTATTCTGACATACTATATGAAAATAACTTGAAACTTTCTTAATTTCTGATCCACACTTGTGTTTTAGTGTTTTTATGTTCTCATGAATTGTTGTATGATGTTTTTGCCTTTTTCAAATCGTTTTTTATTAGTGCCTCATGACTTGTTCTTGTGTTTTATTGGACAAGCTAAGGCTAAGCGCAAAGCTGCAAGAAAACTGTTAATATATAGAAGATATATGTATGTAAAGAATAACGATTATATAAGGATTATATATAAATGTATATAGACACATTGGTTAAGATTGTTTTTGTTTTTTGGAAGTATGAAACATTCTCAACTGTGATTTGCTTTTCAAATAACCAACCAAACGAAAGACAAATCAAATAAACGACAAAGAAACCAACTTAAAAATATATATAAGTTAAAAGTAAAAACCTTTAGTAAAGATATATATAGAACAAGTTACGACAGACTTAGGTGTAGATAGTTATATTAGGTTAAAATTTACATGCAAGGCAAAGGCAGACATATTATATACAATTTAATCTAGTTTAGTTTAGTTTTTAAATGTGTTTACTGTTTTTCATGTCAAACTTACAACTGTCGACGACTGATTGTGAGTTGAGAAAAACCAAAAGGGAAACAAAATGAAAATTAGTAATATTAATAACTGCACGTGAAATTGTTATTCATATACTAAATAATGTTTAACAATTTATATTTTGGTTTCAAATTGAACATTTCGTGTTTTCATTTCTGTCACAAGTTTCTTACCTTTCAATCAATTTACGCATTTCTTCTGTGGTGCGTTGATCTTTCGGTTGTGGTGATCTCTTCACTGCTGTTATTATTATATTTATATACGTATTTTATATTGAAAGTTTGTGGTGTTTAAAATTGTATTTTTTTTGTTTATTTGGTTTGTTTTTGTAATGGTGAAATTATGTGAGTTACCCAACCAAACAACCAAAAAGAAAATAGAAAGAAAACATAAAATTTTTATTTAAATTGTAATAATATTTTACACATTTAGGGAAATAAAAAAGAACTTCGGTATACCGAAGTTTTCTATACCCTTGCAGTTCTTCTTCAATGATTTCAATGTTATGGTCGCTTTTTAAAGATTCCATTAGTGACTTCTGACATAGAACTCCTGGATTTACTACATTGAATTAGCATTTCCTTCCATGGACTTCTACTATAAGTTTGAGGCAAAATATATATCAGAAACGCAAGCATTATGTTCAAAATTCCCTTTTAATATCTTCTTCTGTATCTGAATATGATCGGAAAAGGTAATTGAAGGCAATTAAAGATGATCGATATGTATCGATGCCACAACTCGTTATCGATATGTGCACTTTTTAGAATACCATCACGAAATGTCTTCATACTATAGATAGTACGATAAAGGTGGCTCATAAACATCGATATATTTAGACGATATATACCAAAAAATCGATAGAAATGCAGCATTGTTTATAACGAGTTTGAAAAAGTAGATCCTACAAACGCTACAGTAAGTACAGTTTGCAGATCGAAAAATAGTTAAGGAATTTGTCAAGATTGTTTTCGATAAGTATTAAAAATCACTTCGAACGATTACTACGAATAACATCAATTGAATTGTAGTACGGTCTGCCAGAAAACAGACAAATCGTTATAGCTGGAGGTTAAATCAGAAACCTATAATGAAATTCTACTTAATATTTTAATGATACTCCTCACCTAAGCAAAATTCTAACATCTTCTGCAAGGATATCTTGTTTTATGTCGTGCAATCTGGATGGATCTGGATTTATATAAATATTTATACTTAATTAATTAATTTATACCTAATTAAAGTGAATTAAAAAAAATCACACATGCAGTTCAATGAACAATGTATAAATAATGTATGAGCCGCATGACTTATATATCGAACTTAAACCCCGATTTTGGTTCATTAGTTACAACTTATAAACATAAAAACCCTTTTACTTTTGAGATGTGCTTCAGGGAAAATGAAATGAAATTGAAATGTGAATAATGTGCAACCGAAACCCAACCCAAAAGAAAAAATGAAATTATTAAAATGTTAACACAATTATTTTTGAAAAACGAAAAAAAAAAACAAACAAAAAGGACAACAGCAAAACGAATGAGAATATTTATAGAGATATTGTAAATGTTTTTTTTTTCTTTTTTTTTTGAGCAAAACACAGCTTGAATATTTGATTTGATTATGACGGATACATAATGTGAAAAGAAACAACAATTAAATTGGTGAGAAGGAAATGGGATGAAACCCAAGTCGAAATTTATGAGAGACTGAGATGAGTTTGATAATCGGTTGTTGGGTGGGTCATGATCATGATTGAGATTGAACACATATATAGAACGTATTCTCATCGATCACTCACCCTCATTGGAGTCTTCTGATTAATTTGGTTTTTGTAAAAATTTTGACAAAATGGACAAGAATTATTTTGTTTAGCACAGCGAATTGAAAGTGATTTGATGTACTAATTCTAAGAATTTAGTTTAATAAACTTATGAAACTTACCACCATAATTGCCGCGTGGTCCATGATCGCGATCACATTCGGCCTCTGAGATCTCGTTGCTCTCCTTGGAGTCATTGAATGAGGAGTTGCTCATGTCATGATTACGTGGTGGCGGTGGTGGTGGCTCAGGTGAACCAGTGCCAGGATTACGTGCAGAACCTAAATAGATTTCCCTATAGTATTAGTTTATGTGATGGGTTGGGATGGGCTTACCAATGCTGCGGCGTCCCATAGAGCCACGTGAGCCATAATGATCGTAGGGTTGGCCATAGGGTCCACCATATTGAGAGCCATATTGATCCTCTTCGGGAGCACAATTGGCTGGATCATCGTATTCGGGCCCAGGTCCAGAGTAAAGACTGCCACCTTGAGAGTTAACGCGAGTATAGCGACGCTGAAGGAAAGTATTAAGAGATTTCATTAAACATGAATCCAAATTTATTGATCTTCGACCTTACATATTGATCCTCTTCGGCACAATTGGCTGGATCGTCGTATTCGGGAGCTGGAGTATAGATCGAAGATTGTCCACCCTGACTGTTCTTGCGTTGATAACGATTGGCCCGTGGCATCGACTGAGATCCTGAACGGGAGTGGACATGACCAGGATGTCCAGGAGGTAGCATTGTGCCAGCATGTCCGGGTCCGACTGGTCCTGCATGTCCATTCTGGTGGGGGAAGGTCTGGAAATTCATGGCCTTGGTGGGATCCATTTCTTCACGGAAGCCAAGCAGATGGAAAGTGGCATACGGGCAGATTTCATCCTCCATGCCTTTTGTTCAAGAGCAAAAACATTTCAAAGGATTAGTTGGAAGGCTCCTCAAGCTTAATTGAAATTGGTTTTTATGTGTTGTGAGTTTTAGTGTTTTTAGTATTACGATGCTGCTACGATGTACTTACACTTACACTTACTTAACTTAGTAGCTGAGATTAGCTTATAGTTGACCAGATGATTACTTTGTTAGTTTTAGTAAATGAACCAAACAAATTAAGTTATATGGCTTAAGGATTTTGGGGGTTTAGTGGGAATTTCAATGGTTGTGGGTTAAACAAAAACAGAAGAAACCAAAGAAGAGGAGAATCTCCATCTCCATTTCCATCTCCTACCTGGATGTCTATAATGACATTCTACATTGCCAGCATGAGCATGAGCATGACCATAATGATTGCCATGCATGGGCACTGGCGGCGCCTTCAGTTCCTCATACAAATTTGGACGACGTGGATCCCAAGTGGAGTGGTTTGAACGCAAACCACCACCTCGGCCTGAATTTGTGATCATTGATGATAATGATGATGATGATGACAATGATGATGAAAATGATTGTTGTTGTGGTTGTGATTGATGACAGTGTTGTTGTGTGTTTTATATTTTTTTCATTTTCAATTTCCAATTTTTCAACAACATCAAAAATAAATTTAATGAAAATGAAAAATACAAATAGAGTTGAAGCAACCCAAAAATGTGCGGGATTCGGGGAATTGTTTTGATTTGGTGCAAATTATTTGGGAATAAAAAAGGTTAAAATTATAAATTAACATAATATAAAAACAAGCAATTTGTTTCCCTGGAGCGAAGACTGGAAACTTGTATCCAATCTTAATGCTCTTTGGAAAATTTTATCTAAATTTACCACAACATTTAAAAATTTGTTTTAATTTTCATTTGAATCCTTTGCAAAAGATCTATAAATGTTTATCTTTGAATATGATTATCTATAAAATAGATTTACGTTCTTTTGACTTCTTATCTAAGCCATCAATAAGTTTTTCCAAAGTTTTTAGAAATATCGATTAATATCGAATTGAATTTGACTGAAAGTACGTACGATTAACATCGATTATTAAAAGCATTTCCTCGTGATCGATATTCAGTGTTGTTACTTGGAGTTTCTTTGAAAAAAAGATCGATTAATATCGATTATTAAATGCTTCTCCTCGAGGTAGTTCAAGTTAGATTTCTCGGTAATTCTTCAATGTAATTGATTAATGTTGGTAGTAAGAAAGATAAAGACGTAATATTGAAATTTCTTTAAAATTTGGATGTCCAATAAGTTTACGATACTTTCTGAATTATATTCGATTATTAAATGTTGTTTCTTCAAAAAGATTTTTCAAATTTTTTGGTAATAATGAAAGTATTATGGATTAACAAAGTTTACTAATATCGCTTAATATTAATATCGTCTTCTATATCATCTTCTATATCATCTATATTATGGATCACTTTTATTATTTAGTCTTTTTGGACGAATATGTCTAAGCAAAGGGCTCAAATATCTACGGATTGGCCGTAGATTGATTTCTCTCTAATATTTATTTTCCATTTAACATGCCAGGATTTTTGGGGGGGGGCTTAAATAAAAATTTAAAGCAGTTTATAAAAAGCAACATTAAGAATCTCATTTCGTTCTCTTCGTTTTTAGCTAAAAGCTCAATTTGTTGGTGTGTTTTGTTGTATATAGGGGATACACATATATGGGGCATGGCTACGCCTACCGTTTCTTTCATATTGTTTGTGTAATTTTGTGGCAAAAGCAATGCACATTTTCTATATTTTCGTTTCGTTTTTGATCATTTCTTTTTCTTTGCAAAGTAAATGGAAGATAAATTAATAAATGTTGCATTGGAAATTTAGATGCTTACTTATGACTGTACCTCGCTTAATCCGGTCGCAGGTGTTATAATTGGATCCAGGGACTGGGGGCAACTTCCGATTGGGTGGTGCAATATAGCCAAGTTCATCTCGCAAATCGGGGCGACGTTTGTCCAAGGTGGCGCCGGGTCCCATAGTCTGATTGTAAACTACATCGTCTAGAATTAATATGTGATATTCGCAAACTCAATATTGAAACACTAAAGATGCTTTTCATTCCTGTCATTGTAAAACAATTCGCATACTTTACTTCTGTTTCGTTTTTTGTTTTAGATATTAATTCATTTAATTCTTGTTTCCGTCACTCGCAATATTTGGAAATGTTAATTTGAAAGGTTGTTTTTTTGTTTTGTTTTTTTTTTTTTTTTTTTGGTGCGGCATCTCAACACTCTAATGTGCTAATTAGGTAGCTCAAAAAATACAAGTTACAATTACAATTTTGCGAGACAAAAGGTTTCCAAAAAATATTACGTGAGGTTTTGTTTTTATCGATTTCAAAATATACCAACTTTTTGTTTTTCTTTTAGTAGTATGACATGACATGAAATGAGCGATGAATTTAATTTAGTTTTCAAAATTTTGTACTTTGTTAATTAGTTTTCTTTTGCGATTTGAAAAAGCATCTTAGTTTTTAGGTTTCATTTTGGATAAGATATATGTATAGAGAGAGAGAGTATGGAAAGATCAACTCAAAATGTGGATAGTTCAAGTTAAGTTTTATATAGATAGGTAGACAAAAGAGAGTTTGTTTGTTGGTCTTGTTATGTGGTTTCTGAAGTGAAATCATTTGTTGGATCTTATATATGAGAACGTATATACAACAATAATGGAGAGTATTTGATTTTGTTTTTGTCACTAAATATGTGGTCTAATATTGAGTATTTATATGGTTGGGTATATATAAGTATATGATAAAGTTTAGTAGGACCAATAATATCAAATTTTAAACTTAAATTGATGTATTTCGTTTCTTACAGATTATAAATTTGCAGACCTAATGATTTCTTGTAACTAAAATAATAACATTTTAATTTGATGTAGAAGTGAATTTTACCTTAAAATTCTTTTCTGGATTTTAAGATATTTGCTTATCTTTTATATTGCTTTACATATGTCCTCTCTCTTACAAATGTCCTCTAAATTGCTTATGCCATCGCTTAATCTAGGACATAAAAGAGTTCTGAATAATTGAAATCGTTAAATTAAAATTTACTTCTTAAAATTAAAACTTTCTAGGGTAACATCTTAATTTATTCTTCTTTTTATCTTCTTCTTCTTCTTTTTTTAATCTCTTCGCTGTGTTTCACATCTAAAATTCATGTAAATAGTCTTATAGCGATAATTATTAAATGGTGTAAAAAGTTGAACTTGAAATCGATCAGAAATTGACCGGGGTATAGTCTAAAATAGGCGTAATCATCAAAAACTATTTCCATAATTTGTACAAAAAATCCTGAGCATCCTTAACTTTTTATCAGACTTATAAACACGAACTTCTATTAACTACCAGACGTAAAAACAATTTGAAATGAAGTTACAACTTTTTTTAGATTTAAGACCAAGATTGAGCCAATCTCAATAATTAATTTCGGCACACGAATTTAGTTTGTGCAATTATAAAATCTTATTCCTTTACATTGAAACTAAAAGTTGGATAAGTTATCTACATAAAGGCATGTAAATGAGAGACGTATTAGCTATGTTCCATCTAAGGGCTTCGTATTTAGGTATCTACAGATTACATGATATTAGTCTATTCTTGATATTATTGGTCTTTGAAAACTTGAAGTCATCGCAAAATATTTGAAATACAAATTCAATTTTTCCAATTGTTAAGTCTCTTCAATGACGTCGATGATGGAAAATTGAATGATGGTCGAAAGTATGAATAATATATATAATATACATATATGTAACGAATACACATGAATATGAATATAATAGTATATATTTATATGTACGAATGTATGTATATACTTGGGGTAAATTGGTATTTTTTGCTTGTATCGTTTCTATTTTTAGTATATTCTTGTTTTGTAATGCAATTTGTTGGTATATTTTTGTAGTGTTAAAAGTGATGATAATTGATCAGATCATGCAACATGCCAAAGCTTTAATTTACTTTACTTTACCCGATTATTGTAAAAAGGAGTGACGGATTACTCAGTTAGAAAAAAAAAAGATGATAAACTTATCTTTTCACATCAATCGATAAAACAGAAATAAAATTTGTCTTCAAAAAGGGGGGAAATATAGTTTAAATATATATTAGATGATGGCTTTCTCTGTTTCCTTTTTTTGGTTTGGCCCGTTAACCTACAATAGACATCCTTTTGTCCGCCACGCATATCGTCCGCACGTCTTCGCGAAAGGGCCACACAGACCACACAGATGCCAACGGCAACAACAACAACTGTGGCTATCAGTGGAACCATAAAGTTCAGATCCAGCCACTCGGGCATCCAGGCGGGCAATGGGATACGGGCATGGACATTGCCATGACCCGAACCGTCATCGAGAGGGGCTAAAGTGCCTATTTGCAACAACATGCAACAATAATTTGGTGCAACATTTTTACAACATCAAACGTATTTATATGGATATTTATAGGAGATATTTTATATATAGATTAGATTAAGGGCAGGCAGTATTTGGGAAACCAAAAAAGAAGAGTTGAGTTGATTGTGTATTTGTGATTTGTTTTTGTAAATAACCGAAAACGAGAGAGAGAAAGAGAAAGGAAATATTTGTTGATTAGTTTATTGAATAGATACCTTTGTGGTGATTGCCTTTGCTACGCAGTATACAAATAACAATAATAGCTATGATTATGACGAGCAGAGCGGCCACAACCGGCACAACTAAATTTAGATTCGAAAGGATAATGCGTATGGTGTCCTCGGCGCTTAATTCGGGCAAATCTCGCGAAGGGGCGATAGTGCCTGTAAACAACAACACAAACAACAACAACCACAGACGAGTGTTTTTTTTTTACGAGAGTTTAACAAATACAAATGGAGAAATAAGAGAATGAGAGAGAGTGAGAATCAGAGACAGAAATAGTGAGAAGTATGTAAAGAGGGAGAGAAAGAGAGAGTTGGTAATTTGTAGTGAGTAGAATAGCATTTTTCATCACTCGCCACTCGTCACTTGCCATTATGGCGGCAATTTGTAAGAAGTAGAATAGCATTTTTCTTCACCCGTTACTTGCTACTTATTCCTTGTCGCTCGTTACTTGACACTAAAACTTTGACTCCTGCAGTTTCTACCGAGTACTCGTTACTCGTCAGTCGCTACTAAATATTTGGCAATTTGTAGCGAGTTGAGACTATTCGTTATTCTTACTCACCACTTGTTACTCGCCACTCGCTACTCGCTCTTTGATACTTCACACACATATACAAATTACAGACAAGCAATAATTTAAACTTTTTTTCGTATTGAGTTCTTCATAAATTTAAATTGAATATCTTACAAATGCTTTAAGAACTTTGAAATATGTTTTTGTTTTGTAAATATGAAAACTAATTTAACTAGATATGATTAAGTTTGTAAATAGTTTAAGTATAACCAGTAAGTAAAATATTATTTTATCATCTTTAAATACGTTTAAAATGCAATTTGTTTTTTTTTTTTTTTTTTTTGGTTTCTGCTTAAAAACTAATGAATTTAATTTTCAACTGTTTGAACAACATTCCAAGAACGAATGAACGAACGAGAGAGACAGAGAGAGATAGAGATAGAAATATAGAAATTATTTGTTGTCTCAAAAATTGATTGAAATAAAACTAACTAACTTAGGTGGGAACTCAACTATACAGTACATATGTATTTATATATATTTATGTATATATAAACATGATGACACAACTGAATCTCAATTAAAAACAATTTAAACAAAATGTTTGACGTGTATTTTGTATTTAACGAATGTAAAGTAGAAAAGAATAATTAAAGGTCTCTGCATTGGTTCATCATCATCTGAGATCATAATGATCTCAGCTCTCTGGTTGATTACGTTTCAGTTTTTTATTTTTTTCGGTTGGTTGTTGTAATTGTAAATAGAGTTTGTTTGTTGTTGTGTGCCGCTGTCGCTGCTGCTGCTCGACTCACAAAATTGAGTTTTATCAATCAGTTCGTACGATATCAAATATTGAGCATTTTGCTATTTCAATCAAAAAAGTTCAAAGTAACAACGAAAAGGTAAAAAATAAAGAAGTAATGAAACTAAACAAAAGATTCTAAAATAATTACGCTAAAATCATAATGCAAATGTTTACGAAATCAATCCTCAATGGAATGAAACTGCAAATGGGGTTGTGAATCTCTGAATGCTTTTGGGTATTTGTGAATTATTCTTGTGGTAATTGAAAAAGTTTAAGGGGTTAATTGGAAAAGGAAAAGAATCACATAAACCACCTAAATCCTTTCAAATTCATATAATTTGACTGGACAAACATATTAACTCATAAGTTTTTTATTATTCTCCACAATCAAATATTGAATCTAGTCATATGCATCTCCATGGCCATACGACTGTGTTCCTATAAACAAAATAGTTTTCTAAATAATTGTTAAACTTGTCCTCTATAACTTTCAATCAAGCAGAGAGAGGCACATAATTCTTAACTTCAATTGTTTGGAGTAGTTTAAGATAATCTCATAGAAGCTTAATCAACTTTCTGAAAATTTATCACCTTAAAGAGGAGGTCTTAAAGGGAAAGGAAATGTTATGGAAAAGATTTATATTAGATGAAGATCTAGATATGGTATCGCTCAAGAAGCTATATATAGTCCTAAATCTTACATTTCGAATGAAATGAACTAGCGTTCTAGAATAAAGTTAGGATAAATACGTTTTTGAAGTAATTTATTTAAAAGTTTTCCATCTCTTGGCAACTTTACAAGTTTCTGTCCAAAAACTAGGCCATTTAATAATTATTAGGAAAGATTTTGATTATCGATCACAATTATTTCATCATTTTAAAATATTCTTCATATAGACATTTGATAATCAAAGAACTGCAAAGATAGTATTTAGTATATACATATGTATATGAGCTCATAGAAAGCAGCTCGCCTAGTCGGTGGTTCAGTGGAGACCTACTAAATCTACAATTCTGTTGCTCTCGAGTTCGAACCCCGATGTAGGTGGCTTTTCCCCCCGATGAAGCAATACTGAAAGGTAGTTCCGTCGGGGATAATGGAAACGATTGTGGTTAACGAATAATTTTTTTCATAGAAAGCAGCTTCAAAGTATCGTTAGTAATTATGGATACATTGGGAATCGGAATGTTTTTACAATTTGGGATCGTTTGGAGATTTGGCCATATGGATTGACATAAATATATATACAGTTTATTGCCGACAACATTAACAATATTTATACAGAATCAGACGCAACAATAAATGTTCATTTTCGCCTTCACAAGTTGAGACTAAAGTTCGTGTGTGTGTCTGTGTGTGTGTATGTTGGTTTTTGTTTGTTTCTCAAGAAAACAAAATGGTTAAAATCAAAATAATAATGTTTTACAATTATTGTGATCTAGAGCACTACAAAAACACAGTTTTGGGTCTAGGAAAAATCATAATCAATTAATTACACAATTTATAACGTGAAATTGCTGGCGTGGATGGTGACTTTTTGTTAACTATATTCATAGTTATTATTTTCAAATGTTTATTCAAACTATTGTTGGTAGGAGCGGGGGATTGTGGTACAAAAAACGTAAAAAACAAATTGCATTTACGTAATTAAAAATGTTGAACACGCTGGTTTTGGTTTTTTTTTTTTTTGTTGCTTTTTACACTAAACATTAGTTCAAGCCCCTGCAATCAATCAAAGTTCTGGCATTTGGGAAACAATACTTTTTTCAAGCATAATAAAACGAAAAATATAGAAAATGAAAATTGTTTGTTTTTTGGTTTTAGCAATTTACAGTGCAATTTGTTATTACATTAAAAAATTAAACGAAAATGGAAATTAAAAATGTTCTAAAAAATTGCTCATATTCATTTTGAATTCATATTTTGGTTTTTGTTTTTGAGGTGATTGAAAAAAAGCAAAATTAACTCAGGTACGACTAGAATTTAATGCTTTGATTTGTTATTTGTATATGGGAAGGATAATGCCAATTATCCAACGTAGTTAAAGTATACATATGTATATACATAAGTATATATTTACAACAATTAATTGGAAAACAGATAATAAATACCTCCGGTAACGGTTAGAGTGGCAAAATCATATTCAGCCACAGTGAAACCAGCAGAATTATGGGCAGTGATGCGTAGATTATACCAAGTGGCAGGTTCCAAATCAAGTACCACATAGTTATTATCGGGTTTGACATTATTTGAGATTTGATTCCATTCAATTTGATCGCTAATAAGAGAGAGAGAGAGGGGAGGCTTAAAGGCGGGTTTTTCTTCAAATATCAGGATCGCTTACCGTTTCTTGCTTTCTACAACAAAGTGAGACATGGGGCAACCGCCATCTTTCCAGGCTTTGAAGTGCAAGGACACTGAATTCGATGAGACCTCAATAAAACGTGGTTTCTCTGGCAATTTAGGTTTCTGTCCCTTGGTGCGTGTATTCAAAATGTCGGATGCTTCACCAGCGCCAATGCTAATTGAAAGGAGAAATCATATGAATTTACGGACTAAAGAAATAACCAAAGTAAGAACTAACTTGTTGAAACCCGTGGCATAGACCTGATAACGTGAACCGCATAGTAATCCTTCAATATTTTGTTTCTGTGATTCCACCGAGACCTCAGCAGTCTCCCATTCACCAAACTCGGGCTTGTAATGCAAAGTATAGCCATGCAGAGGAGCTGTATCACCCTCATGAGGCTTTAGTTTCACAGTCAAAGTATCCGTAGTCGTGGCCGAGAGTGTGACGTGTGGGGATTGTGGTGGAGCCAATACAATTAGTTTATGGGTTATGGAATCCTTGGCAATGGAGTTCTCTGCATGGCATGAATAATCGCCAGCATCTTGACGGTTGACAGACTTGATCAATAGGGAACCATCGGGCAATAGACGCATACGATCATTGGCAGTGAACTCGACACCCTTAATTTTCCAGGTAATCTCGGGTTGAGGGGCCCCAACAGCTAGGCAAGGCATTTTGGCATCTTCCTTGAATGTGGCAGTGAATGTATCATCGAATGAGGCTATCTTTGCTGGCACTTGATCACTGGGCATGGCCACAATGCTCTTCGATTGCTGACCCTCGCCTATAGTAGTGCTGGCAGTGACCCAGAATTCGTAGGGTTTATTCTTTTCCAATTCGGTGGCCTCGAAACTCATTTGATAGTGGGGAACCTTTTGGGTTTTGGTCTCAGTTTCGGCACCTTCAGCCTTCGAGTAGACAGTATATTGAGTTATAATGCCATTGGGTTGTGCTGGTGCGCGCCAAGAGACTAAAATGGCAGCATTACCCATAACCAGAGCCTTGACATCGGTGGGAGCCTCGGGAACTAATAGAAGACAGATTAAATATTATTTTCAAGGAGTTTAGTCTTAGACTCACCATCGGGTTCGGTTTGACAATGAATGGGCACACTGCGCACACCATCTCCTCCAGCTGTGGTGGCTAGAACTTGCATGGTATAGTTGGTATATTTCTTTAGGCCATGCAAAACGGTATCAGAGGAAGCTGTCTTCTTGTAATGACGTTTGGTTTCATCTGCAAAAAAAAAATATAATAAATTAGGTTCTCAAGCAATTTGCCGCACTTTTCTCTCAGCTCTTTACTTACCATACCACTCATCGCTGGAGGCGTAGACTACCTTATAGGTCTTAATCACACCATTGGCCGACTCCAAGGGGGGACTAACCCAGCTTACTCGTATGGTCTGAGAGGTCAATGTGGTGCACGAAGTATCACTTGGGGGTTGGCTTGGTGTACCCTCGGCTGTGAATTGTTTCTCCTCATCACACAGGGGACCAGCTCCGATCTTGTTGAATGCCTGAATGACCACCGAGTACTGAGTATAGACACGCAAATTCTGTAATTCCAAATTATGTTCCTTGCCCTCTTCCGTGATGAAATTGATTGTTTCAAAGACATAAGATGAGTTGGTATTGGATAGCTTATAGCCGACATAGTAGCCCAAAATCTCGCCATTCCATTCCGAACGTGGTGGTGGCTTCCAGGTGACGCGCATTGTGGTCTGATTGACGGGTTCCACTTTAATGTTCTGCGGCTTACCCGATGGTGCCTCCTCAGCGGTGATAATGGTAACAGCTTCCGAAGATTGTGATGTTCCAATGGCATTCTCGGCAACAATGCGAATATTGTAGGTTGTGGCAGGACTCAATTTCTGTACTTGAGCTTCGGTTGTGTGACCCGGGACCATAACACGATCAATTTCACTCCATGAGGCTCGCGAACGTTTGAATTCAATGATATAACGATTCAGTGGCGAGTTTCCATCGTAGGGTTGAGCCCAGCTCAATTGTACCGAACGTCCAGATTTATCGAGCACTTTCAGTGCATATGGCATTTCGGGTACTTCCTGGACAATCATATTGATGCTGGCATCATCTGAGCCAAAGGCATTTGTGGCCACACAGGTGAAGAGAGCAGAGTCTGAGCGTTCTGTGCGTTTAATCGACAAGCTTGACATCACTCCAGCCGATAAAATCTCCTCGCGTATGGTATAACGATTGTCGTTCTTGGGGTCCAGACGCATATTGTTCATGTTCCATAAAATGCCAATGGGTTTCTCGCCCTTTGCCTCACACTGCAGGACAGCAGGTTCGCCACGTCGTGCCGTTTGATTACGCAATTTCTCGGTGAATTCCGGGGGAGCTTGTACACTAACCATTATCACTGCCGATAGTCCGGAGCCAATGCCATTGATGGCCTCGCATAGATAATAGCCTTCATTGGTTTTTTGAATGTTGTCGATATGCAAAGTTCCTTCTTCAACGCGGATATTGTCGCTCTTTTTCAGATCTTTGTACTCGCCGGGAGTGTCGCCTGCAAAACAAAAAATTGATAAATTAAATGTTGCTTGGAAAGGATAATTTTTCTACTTACCAACTGCTTTCTTCCAGGTCACTTGGGGTTTGGGGAAACCATCAGCTTTGCATTCAACTTTGGCATCTGATCCTTGAGCGAAGGCTTTGTCAGTGGGTTCCAATATCCATCTGGGTGGCACTGTTGTTGATTGAGTTGGTGATTGTGTGGAAAAAATGAATATGTTAGTTAAATTGTCACGGTTTCTTATTATTTAGATAAATATTATCTACATGCATGCGGTTGGAATTTGTCTAAAGCGGAACGGAACGGACTTTTAAAGCAAAGTGAAATAATTTATTGAAATATAAAGTCTAAAATATTCATTTATTATTTCAATTTGCTCTTATTTAGAGGTGGAAATATTTCTGTATTAAGAAAAGTATTCATTTGTAAAAGACTTCTTCAAATGCCCTTATAAGTGTGCTATAAAACATTCAAGTTTTTATTAAGTATACGCAACGTTTTATATATTCTGCAAATATTCTGATTTGCGCATATAAGTATGCTATAAAAGTTTTTTTTCTGCATTGTTAAGTATACGCCGCGATGTATATGTTTTTTTGCAGTAGTTTTAAAATTGACACAAATATTTCCACCTCTCTAGCTTAAATTTGAAATGAAATGAAAAGTTTTTTCTCAACTACAACCAAGCACATTAAAAAAACGAAAGTATTAAAGGACAAATTAAGTGATGAGTTGAATTAAAGCAAAAGTTTAATAACTAAAAGTTAAACAAGCATGCGATTTGTGCAAAACAAAGTTCTGTTTTTGTTTTTGATCGAATTAAGCGATTTTGTAGAATTTTAATTAAACAGACTTTGCTTTGTGTTTCTTATGAGTTAAGTAAATAATAATGTACAATGAAAATGAAAGTTAATTAAAGTGGGTTTTAGGGTAAAGGAGGGAGGGTTAGGAGGGGACGGATACTTTTGGTTTATGGACTGGACTGATCAGGACTAGACATTAATGGAAGCTTATATAGAAAGAGAGACTCAGTCCCTGTTAGACGATAGGAGATTAGTAGACAATTGAAAGCGATCTTGTTGTGGTTGTTTTTGTTCTTGTTTTTGCTGTTGTATTCTGGTGGTTCATTTGGTGTTCTGTTTTTAGATATTTCTTGTATTTTTTTTTTAGGAGCATGAGCCTGGTGAATTTGTAATAATTTACATAACCAAAAATAATAGAAACAAATGTAAGTTTTAAGAAGCTTAAGCCAAGGTCAAGCTGTTGAGAGTTTTCCTTTAGTTGGAAAATAAGAATTTTTAGAGTGCTTGTTTGTGTTTGTGTGTGGTGCTTTTGGTTTATCCGTGTCTATGCGTGTGTGAGTGTGCGAATCGGAGCTGTTTTGCCATATGGGAACATTTTTTTTGATGTCGCTTTAAACTTGAGCATAGGTTAGGTCATAACTAACTTTTGCCTAATTATACAAATTTATATATACATATATAGTAGCTATATAGAGTAGTCGTAATATTTTGGTCCTAAAAGAGCAAAAGTTATAAGAATTTTGATAAAAAGATATCGATTGATTGAGCAAGAGCGAAAGAGTTGAAAAAGGGGACGAAAAGAGAAGTAAACCCCGCCCCCAAGGTCCATCATTTACCATTTACAGTTAGTGTGGCCTCACGTATGGCCACGCCCACATCATTGCTGGCACGGCAACTATAATTGCCCGAATGTTTGGCCTGAACTTTTGGTATTAGCAACAGGCTCGTATGCTCACCCACTGTGGCTTGTGTAACTTCCGCTGGCTCAGAGCTATCATCATGCAATTGCTGCCCATTGAGCCACCATTCGAATATAATGGGCGTGGCACCTTTACTGGCTATGCAAGTAAGTTGCACATAATCGTTGACATCGCACATGGTGGCGGAGAGCAAGAGGGCGGCTAGCTGGGGGGGTTCTTAAAAAGAGTTTGTTGCCCAATTCTGTTTTTGTTCGCATTATTTTATGGGGAATTGTTTTGTTTTCAGGAAATTAAAACTATATATATGGAGATAAATCATAAACTTGAGCTTTATATTAAATAGTTACAATGCATTTCTATACCCTTTATTTTTAGTATGGACCAGCGACTACTTAAACCTGCCGCATTACTCGCCACACACGTATAATTGCCCGAGTCCCCAATAGTTGTCTGCCGCAGCGAGAGTATCAAGGTGTACTCATCAATCTTATGGTAAATGGAACGCAACAGGGGCTGACCATCTTTCAGCCAATAAATATCAATGGGCAAGTCTCCCGAAGTTACCATGCACATCACTCGCACAGCTTGACCGCCGTTCACGCCATTTGCATTGAAATGGAATTGATCGATTTGTGGCAATTCTGCATTACAGACAGAGAATTGTGTGGAAAATCGTGAATAAGAACTTGTGTTATAATACAATACGAAACATGCAACCAACCAACCACCATAAGACTGGGTGACAGAACAGAGTGGAGACTATACTAGACCATAGACTACCCCAGGAGGCAGACAAACAGAAAAACAAACCCTTAACACTCAGTTGGGTCTCGGCCAGAGTTTGGCCTGCTCGATTGGCACCCATGCAGCTATAGGTGCCCGCATGCTGACCCTGAACACTCTCAATGTTCAGCGAACTGCTGCGTCGACTGTGCATCATGATGGTGACGCCCGTTAGATCGCCAGCCGGTTGGCCATTATAATACCATGTGATGTTGAACGGAGCATCACCATGAACCACTGCACAGGTGAGTTGATAATAATCGCCCACATACAATGGCGAATTTATGGGCAATGGCGCTAATTTTGGTGGCACTTAAAATGGAAAATAAAAGTAAAATCATAAACAAAAACGTAACTAAATAACCTCACATAACCTAGGCTCAGGGTTAGCCTTCCTCACTTTTTACTAATATGTTTTCAATATGAGCAAAATGGTATTCATATGTTGGTATAACATCTTTACACAGTCTTCTTAGTATCTTAGTCAAGTTTGTAACTTTATAGTACAGGTTACAGCAAATGACAGAGCTATTCTGTCATTTTTAACTAAAACTCACTTTACTTTTTCTTCTATAACAAGTTTCTATCAATTCAAAGGCCTCCTTTCATCTAATTTATCTTTTTCCCATTTTGTTTTTTTTAGTTTTTTTGGTGCTCTTTTTTACAAAATGCAGTGCTCTCAATTAGTTTGAAACATGCTGAAGCTTTGTGGTGTAAGACCTCTAAGATCTCTACTTCCTACTACAAGTGCTAACAGAATACAGAGATACGGATACAGATACAGATATAGTAAAGGCAGTTGGGACAGATGTAGACAGATATATGTATGGTAAACGTAGAAGAACATGCAGCCGGCTTTAATTTTGATAGAATGATTTCCGTTAGTAGCAGCAGCAGCATTAACTAAAGTTCTATATATTTAGGGCTAACCATAAACATTAAGTTGCGTTGTATATTGTTGAATGCCAGCCAAATTTTTGGCATGGCAGGTGAAATTGCCAGCATGGGAGGCCTCAACGGCTTCAATGGTCAAAACGCTGCCACGTCGACCCACACGAGCTGTGGTAATGGAGCTCATTTCATCGGGAATGCTTTGACCATTCAATGACCAATCAATCTGTAAGGGCAAATCACCACCAGGCACAGAGCAGTGAAGGGTTAAGTATTGACCCACCGATTGAGCGGGTCCCTCCTCAAAGGCAAAGGGTATGATGCGCGGCAGAACTAATCGAAGTTTTGTGTGGATGGTTTTATGGAAGTAATGAAAATCAAGAATAAAAATCAAAAATTTATACATAAAAAAGAAAACAACTACTAAAAAGGTAAAATGTATTATGCTTCTGGCACCTATAACTCTCAACTGAGTGCTGTAGGTGGCCTTGCCAGCGGCATTTTCGCCATGGCAACTATAATTTCCCGCATGCCTTGCTGCGACACTTTCAATCGTCAGCACACTACTACGACGACCCATTTTGGCAATGAGTATATCCTGGTCTTCATCATTGAATAAAGGTTGCTTATTGAATGTCCAGCGTATGTTCAAGGGTAAATCTCCCTCGGTTAAAGTGCACTGATAGGTTATATATTGACCCAAATGTGTGGGTTGATCGCTTGTGGCAAAGGGCGTTATTTGGGGTAAGACTTTAGCAAAGAGGAGAAAAATCAAAAACAAACCAAAGAAGAGAAAAAGAAATATAATTTATAATGAATGAACTATAACTACGATAATGTCTTTTTATATAGTATGTATTCAATAACGATCCACCATTGACTATCAGAGCGGCTGTATACTCGACTGTTTGTGCATTATTACGAGCTCGACATGTATAATTTCCCGCATTGTTGCCATTAACCGAATCAATGGTCAGCACATTGACCTTTTTGCCTATTTTGGATGTGGTCACTCCATGATATTCATTGATGGCATAATCATTAAAGAGCCAATAGATATCCACAGGTAGATCACCCTTCGATATGGTGCACTGTACAGTGACGGAATCACCAAAATTTGCAGGTTCATCGCCAAACTCAAAGGGTGTTATGTGGGGAGGAACTTCAAAAAGTAAAATATAAGTATTACAATCAAATACATACAGAAAGGGCTATAAATGGTCCCCCAAAAATTAATCTCCTCATCAATCGTTAAATGATAAATATGTACATTAAATATACAAAAAGCCAAGACACAAAAAGCTTGTAATTTGTATTTTTGCCAATTTTTTAAAGCAAACATGCAATTTTTCGAACTAACTAATTCAGAGTGTTTTTGTGTTTGGGTGTAGATGACATTGAGAGAGGATAAAAACTCAAAGTTGAAGTAAAATCAAAGATTTCTCGTGATAAAATGTGCTATACAAATCCAGATCTTTATTGTGTGTATATACCATTCACAATCAGTTGAGCTGTATATGCAGTTGAGGCCCAAAGATTTCTGGCCTTGCATGTATAATTGCCCACATGACGTGCATTGACAGCATCAATCATCAGAACACTCAAACGTTTGCCCATTTTTGATGTGGATATGCCCGAATAATGATTAATGGGATAATCATTGAATAGCCATTCAATATCGAGTGGCAAATCGCCAGAACTAACCAAACAATTTATGGAAACGGAATCCTCAAAACTTGCAGGCGCTTCACCAAAATCAAAATGAGCTATTTTTGGGGCAACTAAGGAGATGAGAGGGGGTTGTTGTGGGGTAAAAATAAAAATATAAGAATATAAAAGAATTGATAAGTAAACTAGTATACATATTAAGTTTGTGTCTAACCATTAACTATCAATTCGGTGGTATAATTAACCGCCGCAGCGTGATTCTTGGCACGACAACTATATTTGCCCGCATGACGGGCCTGTACACTATCTATGCTCAACATGCTATTCCTTTTGCCACCTTTAACCACATTTATGCCCGAATAGGAGCTAATGCCATAGTCATTGAATAGCCATTCAATATCTATGGGTAGATCGCCGTTTGATATAAGACACGTTACCGAAACGGAATCCTCAACGTTGGCTGGTTCATCGCCGAAATCGAATGGGGTGATTTTTGGAGGAACTTTTTTGGTTTTTTTTTGGGTAAGGTTAAAAAGTAAAAATAAAAAGAAAAATTAACTTGGTATGAATAGTTTTTAAATTATGTCCAACCATTAACAATTAAAGCCGCTGAATATTCACTACTCGATGCCTTATTCTTGGCCTTGCAGCTGTAGTTGCCCGCGTGCCCAGCATGAACCGAATCTATGGTCAAAACACTTGTTCGTTTGCCTCCCCTCACAACGGCAATGCCCGACGCAAAGTTGATCGGTTCACCATTGAATAACCATTCAATATCAATAGGTAAATCACCAGAGGAAACCAAACAATTAACCGAAACAGAATCCTCAAAGTTGGCTGGCGCCTCACCAAAATCAAAGGGTGCTAATTTTGGTGGAGCTGCATTAGAAGGGAAGGTAAGGGAGATTTAAATCAAGAAACATATAAATGAAATGAAAAACTATCTTATAAAATACAAAAGCCCTTTTTTAAATACCATTAACAATTAGTTCGGTTGTATAATTCACGGCAGCAGCATGATTCTTGGCCCGACAACTATATTTTCCCGCATGCCTAGCATGGACATTATCTATAGTCAACATGCTAGTGCGTTTGCCGCCTCTATAAACCGTCATGCCCGAGAATGAACTGATGCCGAAATCATTGAATAACCATTCTATATCTATGGGTAAATCTCCACTCGAGATAAGGCACGTAACCGAAACAGAATCCTCCACATTTGTGGGCTCATCACCGAAATTAAAAGGTGTTATCTTTGGAGGAACTTGAAGGGGAAAGGAATTCAATTTAATAAACAAGAACTAAAGTTGTAAAAAAGTAAATAAATTGGCTATAATTTGTAAAAAAATTTTTATTATTTATACCATTAACAATCAATTCGCTAGTAAAATTAACTGCCGCCGCATGATTCTTGGCCCGACAACTATATTTTCCAGCATGTCTTGCCTGAACATTATCAATGCCCAAGACACTACTCCGTTTACCGCCCTTGACAACAGTCATTCCCGAGAATGAACTAATGCCAAAATCATTGAATAACCATTCTATATCTATAGGTAAATCTCCACTTGATATAAGACAGGTAACCGATACAGAATCTTCAACATTTGTGGGTTCATCACCGAAATCGAAAGGTGTTATCTTTGGAGGAACTTTTTTATGTTGGGATGGAAAACAAAACAAATTGTTTAACAAAATATATTAAAAAAATCTTAGTTCTTATTAATTGTTTATACATTTAATTGAAAAAATACCATTAACAATCAATTCGGTGGTATAATTAACTGCCGCAGCTTGATTCTTGGCCCGACATGTATAATTTCCCACATGTCTGGCACTAACATTATCGATACTCAGGACGCTGTTCCTTTTGCCACCTTTCATTACCATAATGCCCGAATACGAACTAATGCCATAATCATTAAATAACCATTCGATATCTATGGGTAGATCTCCATTCGATATGAGACAAGTCACCGAAACAGAATCTTCAACATTGGCGGGTTCATCACCAAAGCTAAATGGCGTAATTTTGGGAGGAACTTTTCATGGGATAAAAGGTTGTAGTTGGAGGGAGAAACCAAAAAAATAAATCATACAGATTATTTAACTAGAAAATTTATAGAATTTTGTGTTTAGTAACCGTTGACAATCAAAGCCGCTGAATATTCACTACTCGATGCCTTATTCTTGGCTTTGCAGCTGTAATTGCCCGCATGACCCGCATGTACCGCATCTATGGTCAAGAGACTAGTTCTCTTCTGACCAAACAATTCACAGAGACAGAATCCTCAAAATTGGCTGGGACTTGACCAAAATCAAAGGGAGCTATTTTGGGAGGAGCTACAGGAATAAATAAAAGATTAATAAGGAGTAAACTAAAATATAAACAAAATGTTCAATTATTATTCATTATTAACACTTTCACTAGCAGAAGTACCATTGACTATCAATTGAGCTGTATATTCCGCTGAGTCGGCATCATTTCGCGCCTTGCATGTGTAATTCCCAGCATGTCCTGCATGCACCGAATCAATGGTCAATATGCTGGCCTTTTTGCCACCCTTAACTATCGATACTCCAGTATATTGATTGACATGATGACCATTGAACAACCATGTGATATCCATGGGTAAATCACCCAAATAGATGAGACAATTCACAGAGACTGATTCCTCAAAATTGATGGCATGATCCCCAAAATCAAAGTGAGCAATTTTCGGAGGAACTTATGGGAGGCAAACGAAAAAATTGATAGGAAATAACTGAAAAATACTTATAGTTATAGCTATATATATATCGGTTTTGCATGCATTTGCTAATACCATTCACCACCAATTCGGCGGTATAATTGACCGAAGTGGCTCGATTCACTGCCACACAAGTGTAATTGCCAGCATGATGATCACGCACAATATCAATGGAAAGGGCGCTGATCTTTTTACCCAACTTAACCATGGATACATCATAGACATTCTCATTGATTTCGCGACCATTAAAGAGCCAGGCAAAACTAACAGGAAAATCCCCAGAAGTAACCAGACACTGAACACTAGCTGATTCTCCAAAATTCGAAGGATCGTCACCAAAGTCAAAGGGAGCTATCTTAGGAGCCACTAGGGAGGGGTTTTGGTAGGGATAATTGAAAGAAAAATCATACAAAAAAGTTTATATTAATTATAATAAGTTTAGTAAAAATTATTAACCATTAACTTTCAATTCAGCCGTGTGATTTGCACGACCAGCTCGATTCTCGGCTATGCAAGAATAATTTCCCACATGTTTAGCCGAAACTGCTTCAATGGTCAATTCATTTATGCGTTTGCCACGTTTTGTGGTCAATATCTCTAGATAATCCTCAAAGGGCTTATCATTCAATGTCCATGTAATATTCACGGGTAAATCTCCACCCGAAATTGTGCACTGAACATTTACAAATTCACCATAGCTCATGGACTCCTCACCAAAGGAAAAAGGACTTATTTTGGGTAGGGCTAAATAAAACAAAATTATAAATCACAAAGAAACAATAAGGATAGGTGTATATATTAATATTTAATTATTCTACCATTCACTATCAATCGGGCTGTGTGGGCCGTAACTCCTGCCTTGTTTTGGGCATGGCAGGAGTAGTTACCCGCATGATGAGCCGCAACCGATTCAATTGATAACACATTGATACGTTTGCCAATGCGTGAATAGGATATATCATGATAGCTATCTATTGTTGCATTATTCAATAGCCAGGTAACATTAATAGGCAAATCACCGCCCAAAATGGTGCATTGTACCGATGCAGGTTCTCCATAATTGAGGGGCTCTTCACCAAATTCAAAGGGGGCTATTTTAGGGGCCACTTGAACAGAAACCAAAAACATGATCAGGTTATAGAAATTAAATAGAGTTTAAATGCAAGTATGGAGGAGTTAGATTTGTTTTTTAGTAGCAAAAATGTTTCATTCCATAACCGACTTAGATCTAGTCTCTAGATACCATTAACTGTGAGATCAACGCTGTAGCTGGTCGTTCCCGCCTGATTGCTGGCTATGCAAGTGTAACGACCTGTATGAGCTGGACTAGCACTCGGTATGGATAACATGCTTGTCTTACTACTTATGCGATTTGTTCGCATCTGTGGCTGAAGCAGATCATAGCCCATCTTCTCATAGTCACTGGGACTACGCTCAAAACTCCAATGGACTTTAATTGGGCGATCGCCCTTTTGTATTTGACAAAACAAATCGATAGAGTCATTCATATTGATCACGTCCTCAAAGGCAAAGGGCACAATTTGGGGCAGCACTGTTAAAAAGTTGTGTGTGTGTGTGTGTGTGTGTGTGTGTGTAGTGTGTTTGAGGGTTTGGGTTAAAACAAAAAACAAAATTAATAAATAATAACCAAATTCTACTAAAATTAGAAATATTTTTGCTAGAGTCTGTGAGTCACCATTGACTTTCAGTTCGGCACTAAAGCTACTCTCGCCAGCCTGATTGCGTGCCAAACAGGTGTAGACACCACGATGTTCCGCTGCTATATAATCAATATTCAATGTGCTCGATTTGCTTGACATTCGTCCAATAGCCACATCAAAATCTCCTGTATTCAATGTGTGATTATTCAATGCCCATGTTATATTGATTGGCAAATCGCCCTTGATTACTGTGCATTGGATTCCAGCTGTTTCACCTGAATTGGATGCTTCATCACCAAAATCAAAAGGTCGAATTTGTGGAGGCACTGATAGTAGAGTAGGGAATTTGGGAAAGGGTGTATCAGGTGTTAAAAGAAAGGAGTTACACAAAACACAAACAAGCTAGAAAATTTCTTTATAATATTTGCTCATTAACCATTCACAATCAATTCGGCATTTTGCTCGGCACTTCCTGCCGCATTTGATGTCCGTTGATTGAATCGATGCTTAGCGAACTTAATTTCGGTGACATTTTAATTATACGTATGCCAACATTCTCATTTGTTATCGGTTGTCCATTGAAGTTGCAGCGGTGTATCACCTTTGTAGACCATGCACTGTACGGCCGTACTATCGCCATAATTCGAGGGCTCATCGCCGAACACAAAAGGCATTACTTGAGGGTAGTACCGGCACTAAACAGAGAGGGTGGCCACTTCTTAGATTTACTCATTGCCAACTTATTCAGCACAAGTTCGTGTGTATTCAGCGGAAGTTTTCAACGATATTTTACCTCTGGGACTATTAACATTCGTTATTCGTTATAAACCTTATGTAGAAACATATTTCGTTCATTATTTCACCTAACTGTCACTTTTATTTTGCTATTCAGCTGCAAATCAAATTAGGGTTAAACTCTCTTGTTGGAGACATGTCTAAACCAGCAGAAAAATATATCTATTTAGTATCAGTGTAAATGTTTCCAATCTATGTTCAACATTTTATTGTATTCAGCAATTTAATTATTCATTGTTTCACCATAGAACCACATTTTCTTGTATTCAGCACAAATTCAGTTAAAGTTCTTGAAAAATAACAGGGGTTTTTGTGCCTACTTCTGCCTTTTAATGACAAAACAGCTTGTGATAATTAAGCGCATTGTTTTACTACTCAGCTGGTGCTCCAAAAACACACACAAAACACCAAATACAACTGCAAGTTTTATCATATAATTAAAGCGTGCAATTATATAGATTTATTGCATAAAGTAATTTATGTATAGGTAGGAATCTATCGGCAAACAAACCATTCACTTGTAATTCAGCAACATATTCGCTAGTTCCAGCCTCATTTGTCGCTATGCATTTGTATACACCACGATGAAAAGCACCAAGTGAATCAATATTCAATGAACTAGTTCGTTTATTCAAACGCACAAGGCTGAAACCGTTTTCGCCATTTACAATGGGTGCTGAATTGAGGGACCAACGAATTTCCAGAGGTAAATCACCTTTGGGTACAACACAATTCGCACTGGCAATATCACCCACATCGGCAGCAGCCTCACCGAAACTAAAGGGTAACACCTGAGGTGGCACTTTTTGGGATGATATAAGGTTGGTATATATACAGGGGGAAGGGATAGATTAGAAATCATAATAAACGTCTACAAAATAATATTATCTAAACCTATAAACGGTATGATCATCACCATTCACATGGAGTTCAGTGCTGTATTCAGCACTACCCGCTTTGTTGCTGGCAATACATTTGTATAGACCACGATGACGTGCCTCCAGAGAGTCAATACTAAGAGAACTAGTGCGGGGATTTAAACGGGACAAGGAGAAACCATGTTCCCCAGTGATAATCGGTGCCGAGTTCAGGGTCCATCTAATTTCCATGGGTAGATCACCCTTGGGTATCATGCAGAAAACACCAGCTATTTCACCTGTATTGGCGACTTCCGTACCGAAATCAAATGGTTGCATTTGTGGGGGAACTTTTCGTTTATAGGAAAGGAGAACGGATGGGTATAAAACAAAAATCAGACTTAATTTAAATCAAATTAACTAAATGTATATCATGTTAATTGTTATGGGTAAAGTAGTGAACAAACCATTCACTTCTAGATTGGCTATATACTCGGCATAACCCGCTGAATTATTGGCTATGCATTTGTAGGTGCCTCGATGAGCTGCCTCGAGAGAGTCTACATTTAAAGAACTAGTTCTCTTGTTCAGACGCACAATAGTAAAACCTATTTCACCATTGACTATGAGTGCTGAATTAAGGGTCCAATAGATATCAAGAGGTAAATCTCCTTTGGGTACGACGCAAGTAACACTCGCTACTTCACCACGGTTCAAGGGTTCGTCACCAAAGTCAAAGGGACTTATTAGTGGAGCCACTGTGTTTAAGATAAAGTCCAATTTATTATTCAGCTCATATTCAGCAAATGACCAAAAAAATACAACATTGTTAGTAATTAGAAACAGCAAGAGAGAAATGAGCAGCGCTTAAAGATGTAGGATATGGGGAATCTTATTATAAACCCACCATTCACTTGTAGTTCAGCCTTATAGACTGCCCGACCTGCTGGATTTTGTGCTATGCAGCTATAAACCCCACGATGTTTCGCCTCCAAAGCATCGACACTCAAATAACTAGTTCGACTATTCAATTGAATGATCATAAAACCATCTACACCTGTTGCTATAGGTGCTCCATTTAGCGTCCAATGTATTTGCATAGGTAAATCACCCTTGAGAGTCAGACAATTAACACTTAAGACATCACCCATATTTAGAACTTCACTGCCAAAATTAAAGGGTGATACTTGGGGAGGAACTAGATATGGAAGGGTTTAAAAATTTAAAAATAATAATCAAGAAAAATCAAAATGAAATAGATTGTACTCTCTAAAGGTATGAAATGCAGGTTCGACACCCTTTTATACCATTAACTTTCAACTCGGATGTGGTGAAACTGGATCCCGCTAAGTTTTCGGCAATACATTTAAAGAAACCACGATGATATTCCTCAACAGAAGCTATACTCAAAACACTAGTCCTTGGCGATAATTTCATTATGGTAATGCCTTCTTCCCCGTTTATGATGGGACGCAAATTCAAGGTCCATTTAATGGTCATGGGTATATCGCCCTTCTGTACCATACACTGTACTCCAGCATTTTCACCCGTATTTACTGGATCGTCGCCAAATGAAAATGGTGCAATTGAGGGTGGCACTAGGAGAGGAATTGAAAGTGAGTCAAGGATGGAGCAAACCAAAGAGCAAACCGAAAATAAAGAAAGAACTTGCTAAAATAAAAATGAATTTTAACCATTGACTCTCAACACGGCCGACTGTCGAGTTTCTCCCGCATTGTTAGTAGCCACGCAGGAGTAGTTGCCCGCATGACGAGCTCTGACAGATTCAATGCTCAAGACACTAATACGCTGACTATTACGAGTGACTATTAAACCATCGTTGGTATAGATGCGTCCACCATTCTTAGTCCAGGCAATATCCAAAGGTAAATCTCCCCTATTGACTGTACAATAGGCAGAAACCATGTCCAGTTCGTTGATGATATCTTGCCCAAAGTCAAAGGGTAGCACTTGGGGTAGGACTAAGGGGTTTCGGGTGTGTGTGTAAAAAAACGTAAGACAAAAACGCAAAATTGAACTTATTAAGAAAATCATTTAACCATTGACTCTTAGGATGGCCCAGTGCCTAGTCTCTCCCGCATTGTTGGTGGCCACACAGGAGTAGTTGCCGGCATGACGAGCTCTCACCGATTCAATGCTCATTACACTCATACGAGTGCTTGTCTTGGTCACCACAATGCCATCATTGGTATAGACACGTCCACCATTCTTGGTCCAGGCAACATCGATGGGTAAATCGCCCTTATTAACCGTGCACGAAGCCGAGACCATATCCAATTCATTGACACTCTCCTCGCCAAAATCAAAGGGTACAATTTGGGGTAGGACTTTTGGATAAAATTAAATTTCACACACAAAAGGAAAAAGAATAATCAAAACCATGTCTTAGCATATGGAAGAAAAAGAGAATTTAACCATTGACTCTTAAGATGGAGGATTGTCGAATTTCTCCAGCATTGTTGGTGGCCACACAGGAATAGTTGCCCGCATGACGAGCTCTCACCGATTCGATGCTTAGGACACTTAATCGCTGACTATTTCGAGTGACTATCAATCCGTCATTCGTATAGAGACGTCCACCATTTTTGGTCCAATAGATATCCACGGGTAAATCACCCTTATTAACAGTGCACGAAGAAGAGACCATGTCCAATTCATTGATGCTTTCCTCGCCAAAATCAAATGGCACTATTTGGGGCAAAACTTTGTTTTGTTTGTGGATAAGGAAAATGGATGGATTTGGTTAAATAAAAGTATTAACAGACTAACGAAAGGAAAACTATCGAGGTTAACTGAGAAAACGTCTCTGGAATCACCATTAACACGCAGCTCCGTCGTATGATAGACTACCCCAGCTAGATTTCTGGCAACACATGTATAATTCGCTCTATGACGAGCATGTACCGACTCTATGCTCAGCATGCTGATACGCTGTGTGGTCTTTGTGATAAGAATGCCATCATTGGACATTAGACGACCCACCCCAATCTTTGGATCCGGCGCCGTTGTCCAATATAGCTCAATTGGTGTATCACCTTTATTCACCGTACACGTGGCCGATACCATATCATTCATATTAATGGTCTCCTCACCAAAATCAAAGGGCACAATCTGTGGTGGAACTTTAGACGAGAAGCAAGTGGAATTAAAGCTAGATCGACCAACGTTGATGCTGAAATGCCCGCCCCATCAAAAGAAAGGTATGTTTTGCTTAAAAGCTTCCCACAGTTCTACAACTTACCCATGACTTGAACTTCTAGAGAGCCGCGTGCCGAGTAACCTTCTTGATTCTTAGCCACACAAGTATAAGTAGCCTGATCGGAGTTCCTTTCCACATTCTCAATAATCAAAGTGCCATTGGGGAAGACCTTCTGTTTGCGATTGATGGGCAAAGCTCGATTATCTAAAAAAGAATTCAATCAGTAAAAGTCTGGACACATTTTTTTTTCTGGTACTTACCACGCTCCCAGACAATGGAATCAATGGGGTAACCAGCTACTGGGCAAGTAACCATTAGAGTTTCTCCAGCAACAATTGCCTTCTTTTCCATTTGACGAATGTAGGGCAACCCGTACACATTCAATTTAGCCGAATGCTCAGCCACGCCTACTTTACTCTTGGCTATACACTTGTAGAGACCACCGTCATTGGCATGAACCGAAGTGATATTCAAATACGAAACGACATCTCCATTCACAGTCACATATTGGCCTACTTGATAACGATCGTTATTGGCGATTTTCTTGCCATCTAATTCCCAAGAGATTTCCGGTGTTGGATTACCACCAGCCACACACTTAAGGAATACACTTGGTCCCGGTTCCATGGTCTCTTCTTGGAATGCCTGACGTATAACCGGAGGATCGAAACGTCCACCCAATTTCAGTTCAGCACTAGCTTCGGCAGATTCCTGATCATTGCGCACAAAACATTGGTACATGCCCTTATCCTCTTTCTTTACAGATTCAATGCGTAGCACGGGTTCACTGTGTCCTATAGCTTTGCCATCTTTGATCCAGCTAACAGTTTTAATCGGATTACCAGTATATTGGCAAGTGAACACAGCAGGACGTCCAAAGTCAACTGTTTGGGTGGGTGGATCAATCTTGGCCGAAAGTGGAGCGGTAACAGTCAAGACAGTTTCAACGCTTTCGCCGCCAACAGAGTTATTTACAACGCACAGATATTTGCCAGAGTCCTCGACAACAGCGTCCTTGATAATCAAAGTGCCAGAGACTTGTTTAACGCGATCATTCAATACTACAGCCTGTTTACGTGTAGTGCCTTCAATGAACTTGTACCATCTGCAAACGGATAGGATATAGGTAAGTCAAAAAATACTTTTAATTGTGCTTGAAAGGGGGAGGAAAAAAGTGGGCACAAAATAATCCAAATGACGATCCCCTTTGAAGACTTTTGCTTGCTTACTTACCATGGAAATTCGAAGGAGACTTTAGCATACTTACCCTTGATTCCAATTTTGTGCCACACTTTTTTGGGGGAGTTATAGGGAAAAAGTTCCTAGCCAAGAAACCTAAGCAGAAGAGACTAAAAGAGCGACTCTAAGCAACAAACTCAAACTAAATCAGGGTTAAAAAGTAGATACCTAAAAACAGGCATAGGATAAGCCTGACCCTGGCATAGTATGGAGAAACTATGACCTATTTTTTGGGTCTGCTCCTGTAAGCGATCGCCCGATATGGTGGGACTTACACTTCCAATGGGTTCTAAACAACAGAAAGTAGGATTTATTCAAATGAAGCTTGATTTACATTAGCCTGAATCGGTGGGTTGAGGGAACTTTTGTAAAGCTATTACCTAAAAGCAGGCGTAGGATATGATTGACCCAAACATAAAATGGCCAAATCTGTGCCAAATCCTCTGGTCATTTCCTGTAGACGACCACCAGAAATTTTGGGACCAACACTACCCACAGGCTCTGCAAATAAACATAAACTAACCTTAGAATGGGAACAGGATAAGCACAAGAGCGCAAAACTTGATGATATCTCCTTTACAAAGGTGAAACTCTTTGATTCACCCGAAAATGTTGGGGCCTTGGCACCCACAGGTTCTACAAAACACAAAAAATTAACCACTAAAGTTGAGATCTACCTTATTAGAGGCACTGGATAGGCCTGAGCTTGACATAGCAAAGCAAAACTTTGCCGAAGATAACGGACAATTGTATTACTTTTCACATCGGAGGCAAAAGTAGGACCTTTGGCACTTACAGGCTCTAAAAACAACAACAAAGAGAATAATAATAAATCAAGTTTATTACACTTAAAATCAAGAACCAGTTGGCAGAGTTACCTATAAAAAGGAACGGGATATGATTGAGCTGGACATTGAATGGCTATGGTGCCCATGAAACCAATACTATCATGACTAAATTCATCTTTCTTATTGACTTTAGGGGCCACACTACCCACAGGTTCTGTAATAGAGGGAAAATTTGATATACTACATAGTAGGTTGGGAATGTTTACCTAATAAAGGGCACAGGATATGCTTGAGCCTGACAGAGCAAGACAACATCACTCGAACTATGACCGAGTAGACTGGAGATTTTCGAGACACTAGCAAAAGTCGGTGCCTTGGCTCCGACGGGTTCTGAAAACGAATATTTTCATATATAGAGAAATCTGCCCGAATATATATGTATCTACCTCATAGCGGGAACTGGATAAGCTTGAGCCTGACAAAGCAAAGCAAAACTTTGACCCACATCGCGTGTATAGGAAAACGAATTAGAATCAGTCGAGAAGGTAGGAGCTCTAGCTCCAATGGGTTCTGTAAAAAGGCAACAAAAAAAGTCTCAAAAACTGCGTGAATATATACCTAATGAATGGCACTGGATAAGCCTGAGCCTGACACAGCAAAGCAAAACTATGACCCACCGGACGGGCATAGGAGAAACTATTATAATCTGACGAAAAGGTAGGGGCTCTGGCCCCAATGGGTTCTGTAATAAATTGAAAAAAGAATTTTACTAAAAACTGCCAACTTGCCTCATGAAGGGCACAGGATATGCCTGAGCAAGACAAAGTAGAGCAAAACTCGAATTAATTGAACGCTCAAAAATGCTGCCCTTTGAATCACTGGAAAATGTGGGAGCTCTAGCGCCAATGGGCTCTACAATAAGAACAAAAAATAAGCAATAATTCCTTAAAAATAGTTAACTAGAGATATGAATAACAGAACCAGTTGGACTAGCGTTGGCCCAAGAATAAGAATTACCTAAAGAAGGGCACAGGATAAGCTTGAGCCTGACACAACATAGCAAAGGTGGCCAAGAGATTAACATTTTGCTGAAATGTTTGCACTCCCGATGGCACTGCGGGAGCCTTTGAACCAATGGGTTCTAGTGAGAGATGTAGATTAGAGAAAGAGTTTGAAAACTGCCTGGAATGTATTTACCTAATAAAGGGCACTGGATAGGCTTGAGCTTGACATAGTAAGGCGAAATCGCCACCTTTTGGTTTTTGTACTTCAATCAATTTATATTCAAGTGAAAATGTTGGAGCTTTGGCGCCAACAGGTTCTAAAGAAAGAGAAAAATGTAAACAAAACTGCTTGAATGTGGCACTTTACGTGAACTTTCAATAACATTGAACGTGACCTTTTCTTTTTATGGGGTCACGAACCTGACCTAGCCTAGAGCCATAAAGAGAGCATGTTATTGCAAAACTTGGCGCCTTTTACTCGAATGCATATTTTATTAGGAGGTCAATGTTAAAGACCTTGAGGGGAGTTAAATCTTCAGACATGCGCAGCACCAGCAACAACAGTCGGCAACAAGTAGAGGTCGTTTACGACCGACGACCTCAAAGGCAGCCGAAAAAAACTGGGACAAAATGCCGGTTGCTCTTTGCATTTGACCTACTAAGGTAAAGCCATTCATAACAACGACGAATGCCATCCACAAATATTTGCGTAGGGGAACTTGTTATGGGAAATTTTTGTGTGGAACGTAAACATGCGCAGTGCTTGCGAGAGAGTGTTTGTGGAAACAGCTGTTCGACTAAGGGGAAATTCGATAAGCCAGTTCGAAGAGGAGAAGGGGAGAGTTTTGTTTACAAAACGATTCTCTCACCCACACTCACACACACATAGACACAGCTACCGCTCACACTGTGTTTTTATCGCATTTCTTTTACGATTTGTTTACTTAGCTTACTTTTTATGTGTGTTTTGGTTTTTGCTTTGCTTTGCGCGCGCATTTTTATGAATGAACCGAATCTGCCTAGGGAAGGAATGATGTAGAGACCTCCTACCCTTTTGGGCGGCTTAAGATTCCTCTAATGTAATGAATAATTAAATAGAAAGAGGCGCAATAACCTGCTAATGGGCACCGGATATGCCTGAGCGGGACAAAGGAGTACAATATCCATGCCCAGATGTCTCTCAATACCTGACCATTTCGTGTCAGTCGACATTGTGGGAGCCTTAGCGGAAATGGGCTCTAAGGAAGAGGATATATGTAAAACTGAATTATCCTATATCTAAGGGGTCACTTCTACTTGAATGTTGGTGTTACCGAAAACTTGGAGCTGGATAACCTTGAGCTGGACATAATAGTGATAAATCTGTGGCTTCCTTTATCTCAAAAGGTTTGCTCATTATAGAGGGAATACGTGGAGCAGTACTTGAAACGGGTTCTAGGAAAGCGAAAATAAAATTATTAAATGAAAACTGTCTGAAGTTCTAACCGAAATGCTGGCACTGGATAGGCTTGAGCTGGACAAAATAGAGCTAAATTTGTATTCCTCATACGTTCAATCCAAGAACGTTTAATATCATTGGAAAGCAATGTGGGAGCTTTACCCCCGACGGGTTCTAAAAAAAAGAAAGAGTGTTGCTTGAATGTTGTTTCGGCTTACCGAAAACTGGGAGCTGGATATCCTTGGGCAGGACAAAGCAATGAAATTGAACGGGTCTGTTGTAATTCAAGTGGTTTTTGCACTAGAGCTGGAGTTTTTGGTGCACTACTTGAAATAGGCTCTGCAAATGGGTTAAGTAATATCCATTAAAAAAACAATCAAAATCTAATTAAAATGTTAACCTGATGTTTGGATGGGATTTTGATCTAGTTTTACCTAAAATTGGGAGCGGGATAGCCCTGAGCTGGACAAAGTATAGCTGTGGCCATATGACAATCCACAATGTTGGGCTTATAGGTCAGGGCATTTATTTTGGGTGGACTACTAGAAATAGGCTCTGCAAAAATATTACGATACAAATGAATTTTAAAGAGTAAAAGAAATTGAAAAACTGTTTGCCATAATGTTAGGTAGACTTTTACCTAAAACTGGGAGCTGGATAACCCTGAGCTGGGCATAATATAGAAATAGTAGAACTACTGGACACAACCAAAGGACGAGATTGTAAAGGTGGAACTTTTGGAGCAGTACTAGAAACGGGCTCTGCAAGAAAGTTATATAGAGGATTTTGAAAACTGTCTGAATTTTTGATAATTTTACCTAAAAATAGGTACGGGATAACCCTGAGCTGGACATAAAATGGCCAAAGTACTAGAACCAGCATAGGTTTTCATATCAAATTTGGCCAAAGAAACGACTTTGGGCACGGTACTGCTAATGGGCTCTATGAGAGGCAAATAAAGTTGTCATTAGAAGAATGAAAACCGTTTGAATGTTGAGATATGGGAAGTGCTTACCGAAAAGCAGGCACTGGATAACCTTGAGCTGGACACATTATAGCCACAATTCTGCCCAAACCAACATACTCAATGTTTGTTTTCTGTATCAAAGCTACCCTGGGAGCAGCGCCACTAATGGGCTCTAGAAAACCAAAGAAAAATTTCTATTAATATCTCCCAATTTGGTTCCCCTAAGACTATAGAAAACTGTCTGAATGTTGATTACCTAAAAAAAGGCACTGGATAGGCCTGGGAAGGACAAAGTAAAGTCACACTACCAGCAAGAGGTACATCCACATTGCGAGTTTTATCACCAGAGGTTAAACGTGGACCCACACTGCCAACGGGCTCTAAAATACCATTACATTTCAATTACTTTTACAATTACTGCCTGAATATTACCTAAAAAAGGGCACCGGATATGCTTGACCAGGACAAAAGAGCGTAAAACTGGATGCCAATTCGGCTTCTGCATTTTTTAAACGATTCTCAACACTGATTTTCGGAGCCACACTGCCCACAGGTTCTAAAAAACAAGACGATAAATGGAGTAAAAACTGCTTGAATGTTACCTAAAAGCAGGCACTGGATAGGATTGTGCTGGACAAAAGAGTGTAAAAGTCGTATGCAATTGGGCACCAGCGTCTTTAAGACGCTCACCAACACTGATTTTGGGTCCCACACTACCCACGGGTTCTAAACCAAAAAGAAAAGTTAATTGCGATCCATTAACAAAATTTGAAAACTGCCTGAAACCCACCTAAATGCTGGCACGGGATAAGATTGAGCTGGACAAAATATGCTTATATCACCCAATGAAGGCACTTCCGCATCTTTTCGACGTTCACCAATACTAATTTTCGGTGGCACACTGCCAACAGGCTCTTCAAGTTGTAAGAAGCAGAAAAGTTTGTCGAAACACAATTAAAATATATATATTGAAAACTGCCCAAATTGCTCTTGTGGTGGCTCAAGTCGAGAACAATAGAAACATCTTACCAGGAGCAAAGGGTGGAAGGTATGCGTGACAATGTCCAAAACAATGAATGGGTTAAATCAAGCGTCCAGGCCAAGCTAATTAGACTTTTGAAGGCAATGATGCTTGAACTAGCAAAAGGCTTAAACACGCCTCAATTGTAATTTGAAAGGCAGAGTGAGAGTGTGTAAAGTTTTCGGCACAATTAGTTAATGTTACCTATAAGCTGGCATTGGATACGACTGGGCTGGGCACAAAAGAGCCAATGAATTTTGTGCTTTCGCCAAAAATATGCCAGCTTTGTCTTTAATTTCAACTTTTGGTGGAACACTGCCAACGGGTTCTGTATATGCAACACATGAAATCTATCTAAAAACTGCCAAAAGTTGGGATTCATTTTTACCTAAATGCGGGCATGGGATAGCCTTGTGCAGGACAGAGTAAACTTAGTGAATGTTTCATCCTAACGATGGCTATTTTCACTTTGTCATTGATATCAACTTTTGGACCCACAGAGCCAACGGGTTCTAGAAAGATTACCATCGAAAATGTTATTTAAAAACTGCCCAAATGTCGTGTCATCTCACCTAAATGCAGGCATAGGATAACCCTGAGCAGGACATAAAATGCTCAAAGATGTATTAAAAAACTTTGAAGAGAACTTTAGTTTATCATTCATATCAACTTTCGGACCCACAGAGCCAACGGGTTCTAAGAGGAAGAATATAATAATTAGAGATTTATTACCTAAATGCTGGCATAGGATAACCCTGAGCTGGGCATATTAAACTTAATGATTCGCCATGCTTTATTTGGGATAGAGCTACTTTATCTTTCAAGTCAACTTTTGGGGCCACAGAGCCAATAGGTTTTAAAAAATTAACAAAAAAAATCAATTTTTAACTGCCTGAAATCGGTAAATACCTAAATGCTGGCATTGGATAACTTTGAGCTTTGCAAAATAAATTCAACGAGGTATTTGAATTCTTAATGGCAAAATCCATTTTGTCATGCATATCAACTTTAGGCCCAACTGAGCCGACAGGTTCTGTAAGCAGATCAATGGATAATAATAACTAATCTTATTACAACTAGAGAAAACTGCCTGTGAATGGTTTGTCATACCTATAGGCAGGCATGGGATACGATTGAGCTGGACAAAGTAAACTCAAAGCATGACCCAATGGTTTATCAAGCCAAGTTATACGATCCTTGACATCGACTTTGGGTGCCACACTGCCAACGGGTTCTGCAAACAAAGGGAAACTCAAATAAAAACTGCCTGACTCAAAAGTCTTACCGTGCAAAGGGCACTGGATAGGATTGAGCTGGACATAGTAAACTTAGAGAGCTGCCGCCATTTCTATCAACCCATTTAATGCGATCATTTGCATCCACTTTGGGTGCCACACTGCCCACAGGTTCTAAAACAGAAATAATATTCTTAAAAAACTGTCTGAATAAGGAGAAAACCCACCGAAATGCTGGAACTGGATAAGATTGAGCTGGACAAACTATGGCCAAACTGTGATTTAAATTGACTCGGGCATAATTTATTTCATCTTTAATATCTACTTTGGGAGCCACACTACCAACGGGTTCTAAACAGAAAAGAAATTCATATGAAATTCAAACTGAATGATTGATTACCTAAATGCTGGCATGGGATACGATTGAGCTGGACAAATGAGAGCCTTTGAGGTACCCAAACGTGTGCGGGCAAATGTAAACTCATCTCGAGTATCTACCTTTGGAGCTACTGAACCCACGGGTTCTATATGAAAAGATAAATTCAATTAATCGCTGAATGTTGTACTGACCTGACTATGGGAACAGGATATGCCTGACCAGGACATTGCATGGCAAAATTTTCACTTAATTTCACTTGTAGAACTTGAAATTTATCATGTAGATTTGAAATCTTTGGTGGAACAGAGCCAATGGGTTCTAAGAAAATGCATTAAATTTATTTACGGAAAACTAACCTTACTACAGGAACAGGTTATGCTTGACCAGGACACTGCATGGCAAAATTGGTAGACAATTTCACTTGCATCAATTGAAATTTATCATTGATATTATTGATTTTGGGTGGAACAGAGCCAATAGGTTCTAGAGAAATCAAATTATGATTATCCCTTTGAATAGAAGCCTGCCTTTGTGTATGTTGGTTTGAGGTGTTACCTATTAACTGGCACTGGAAAAGCCTGACCAGGACATTGCATAGCATATTTAAAACCCAATGGTACTTCCATAGTTCTAACTCTTTCAAGTAAATTCAGTTTGGGTGGAACAGAAGCCACGGGTTCTAGAGAGAGAGAGAGAGAGAGAGGGAGAGAAATCTTTAGCCTGAATGTTGGTCTAAATTTACCTATAAGCAGGAATGGGATACGATTGAGCTGGACATTTGAGGCTTAGACTTCTTCCCACATAGCCGCGGGCATTGGCCACCTCATCGTCTATGCTAACTTTGGGTGGGACACTCCCAATAGGTTCTATAGAAATAATCACAAGGAGATTACTCAATACTGCCTGAACTGATTAGGAATTTACCTATATGCTGGTATGGGGTAGGATTGAGCTGGACACATCAAACTGAAGCTTTCACCTTGGCCATAACGCTTGCTAGACAGTTCATCTGCCATGCTAACTTTTGGTGGGACACTCCCTATGGGTTCTGTAGAAATAATCACATCATAACAAGGAAATTACCCAAAAACTGCCTGAACTGGTTGAGAGTTTTTCTTTACCTATAAGCTGGAATGGGATATGATTGAGCTGGACACATCAAACTAAAGTTTTCGCCCTGCCGAGAACGTGAACTGGACAACTCATCTGCTACACTAACTTTGGGTGGAACGCTTCCTATGGGTTCTGTAAACATTTTTTGGGGTTAGCTTTATTTTCTCTCTAATACTGAAAACTGCCAGCAAGTGGAACAAAATAATCACTTCAATTACGCCCCTGAATAAAATGACTAAGAAATTGACCAATTTACCTATAAGCTGGCATGGGATATGACTGAGCTGGGCATAGCAAGGCGAAACCCATATTCTCATGTATCTCGCGTGTCTGTAATTTGTCCTGAACATTTATTTTGGGCTTGACAGAGCCAACGGGTTCTACATAGAAGAAAAATGCCCAAAAAGAAAAAGTCAAAGACAAGCCTTCAAGGAAGAAACTGTCGAATGTTGGGTGAGAGTTAACCCACCTAAAAGCTGGTGTCGGATAAGATTGAGCTGGACAAAGTAAGGCATAACTCTGACTTAATTGGACATCAACAAATTGATGTTTATCCTGAAGGTTCACTTTAGGCCGTACACTGCCAACGGGTTCTTGATAAAAGGAAAAATATATGTAACTGACACTGAATACTTAGAAGACTTTTGAAAGCTTACTTGAAAAATGGCATAGGGTATGCTTGAACAGGACATTGTATATTAAATGTAGAGCCACTTTGAATCTGCATCATTTTGAAACGTTCAAGAAAGGTTAATTTCGGTGCCACACTACCCACAGGTTCTAGAAGAAGAGGAAACTCAAAAGGATGTAGATTACCTATAAATTGGCTGTGGATATGCCTGAGCTGGACAGAGCAGACTTAAGCTATGGGAACTTTTCACTTTAACATGTTTCAGATCATCGGCATTTGTGATTTTGGGACTAACACTACCAATGGGTTCTGTGGGAGTATATACATAGATTCGAAAATTGAAAACGTAAGTTTACCTATATAACGGTTTAGGATAAGCCTGAGCTGGACAGAGTAGACTTAAGTCATGAGAACTACGCCCTTTGATGTGTTTATAATCATCTCCAGTATTTATTTTGGGACTAACACTACCCACAGGTTCTGAAAAGAACAGCAAAACTAGCTTAGAAGCAAAAAATTGAAGGAAGAAAACTGCCTAATGGAAAGAGAAAGGATGCTTTACCTATAGAAAGGCACAGGATATGCTTGAGCAGGACAGAGAAGTGTAACACTAAGTTCTAGGTTCACTTTGACCGTGCGCGAATCATCACCAGAAGTTAGTTTAGGACCAACACTACCCACGGGTTCTGTTAAAGAAGTTGAAAATGGGGAAATCTGCCTAATGTTGGGCTGAGGAGTTTCTTTTACCTAAAATAGGGAACTGGATAAGCTTGAGCAGGACACATAAGGGCAAGACTTCCATTTAACGGAACACGTAATAGAGTTATATGCTCTTGATTGCCATTGCCACTAAACTGAGGACTAACACTTCCCACAGGTTCTAAAATTGAAAATTACTCTCTGTATTATTTGTGGAAGAAGATAATTATGCCTCAAATGTTGGGTTAGAAGGTTTACCTAAAGAAAGGCACTGGATAAGCCTGAGCGGGACACATTAAAGTGGCACTTAGACCCTTGGACACTTTGGGAATCTTAATAGCATCATTGCCCGCTGTGACTTTGGGGCTAACACTGGCCACAGGTTCTTGAATTGGATTAAAAAGAAGAATGCAATGTAGCCGAAATGTTAAGTTTACCTAAAGAAGGGTACAGGATAAGCCTGAGCTGGACACAAGAGAGTGGCACTTCGCTCCAAATGAACCTTGACAATCCGAGACTCGTCTCCACTAGTTAAACGAGGACCAACACTACCCACGGGCTCTGTTATAGATGGGAGAGCAAATTTGTTGTCTAAGTCTGCATCAAGTGAAAAGAAAACTGCCCTCAGCTTGGGTTTGGCATTGGATATGCCTGGGCTGGACAGAGTAGGGTAATGGCTGATTGTGCGGCATATTGAACGACTTTAATGTCATTGCCTGTTATTAGACGTGGACCAACACTAGCAATGGGCTCTTCAAAGAAATAATTGAAATGAAAGATCACCTAAATAATGGAGCTGGATATGCCTGAGCGGGACAGAGTAAAGTGAGGCTATCATTGGCCGAACTGGTGAAGCTGCTGCTAGTCAATGTAGTGGGAAATTTGGGTGAAACCCTGCCAACTGGTTCTGTGAATTAAAAATTGATGAAAATGTATGAAACAAAGTTGTTACATAAGGCACACTTACCTTAGGCTTAGAAAAGAAAAAGAATTTTCAATTGAAATGCCTTTTTAAAGAATCTTCTCTCTTTTTATTTATTTTTATTTTCTTTGGCAAAACGGACCACCGACTTAACTAATATTTATCTCATTTAATTGGCTTCATTTCAAGCTCATGTCATTGTCAAGTATACCCTATCCCAACATTCAGGCAGTTTTCAATTTTTGTTTTTAAGCAACAATTTTTTGACCCACATTGCAAAAATATGTTTATACCAGAATTCTTTTATATAAATAGTTTTCTATTTTCGTTTTTGAAGCAAAGAAAGAGATTTTAAGCGAAAAATCTTTTTGATTGCAATGGCGCGAATGCAATGAGTATAAATTTTCATCAAAATATTGTTGCCTAAACATTAATTAATTTATATATATAATATTAATAAATAAATTGCCTAGTTTTCATTTGGCTTCGGCAATTTATTAAACTTGCATACAAAAGATATTTGAAATAGTTAATTAGGTTTCTTTGAAATTTCTATGAAATAAATATCTGTTGTATGCAATTTGGAAAACCCATAAACTTTAAATAAAAATGTAACTTTTATTTTCAGTTTATTAGGTTTTCTTTCACTTAAACTCTAAGCAAGTTAACTTTATACAAATATCAAATTTAGAGCACTTTAGATAAGGTTACCATATTTCTGTTATCAGTTCAACAAAAACAATTTGGGTCAGTTTATTGTTTGACTGAGTTTAAGTTGGAAATATGAAGTAAACTTTAATTTAGATGTGTTTTGATTTATATGACATGAATGAATAAAGTTTAGTTCATGTGTAGGAGTCTTTCTGTAGGTTTTATTTACTCTTTACTCATTAGATATATGCAAAGAATATATTATTGACGTTCTTTTTCAATAGTTTCTTTAAAAATTAATAATTAAAAAGTGGTTCCTTTTTGGTATAGGTATTTTAATTTAATATAGATTTCCATAAATTTGTATAAAATTAACTTGCTCTAGAAAAACTTCAGTTATACATTTATTTTTATAAAGTGTTTAGTACTTTTACATTTACATTGTTAAAATACTGATTTATCCAAATAAATCGAAAAAATGTATGTAAATATAGTTTAAAATTGTAATTTTAATAATTACATAATTGTAATATTAGTTAAACGATTTACGTGATTTATAATTCTTGCCTTTAGAAACTTTCAATTTTGCTTCATTCTTTTAGCATTGTACAACTGAAGTTTTCCATAATTTAACTAATACTATATAGTATAATTCTTTGAATTGGCAAACAAGGCCGACTTACCTGTAATAACCAAACGTCCCTTGGTTGCACTTAGACGAGTCTCTCCAGTTAGACGATGTTTGGTGCGACATTGATAGCTCTTGTAACCATCTTCGGGTCCAACTTCACGAATATGCAACTCTCCGGAGGGTAAAACCAAATATTTGCCGTCTAAATATTTCGAAATTCGGGGGTTTGTAAGAATATGATTAGAGAGAAAAAAGGAATACATATTAGCATATGAAGATTCCAAAGAACTTAAAGAACTAAGTTAACATTAAAAGAATGCTATGAACAAATTAGAAATAAGACTGTAGAAAATGTTTAATTTATGGTTCTAGTGTTAAATGATAGATATTATGGATAATTTTACAGATGTTTGTACATATATACAGAAAATTTCATCAGTCTTATTTCCATTTTAAGGAATTCCAATCAGATCTAAATTTATTGGTTTGTACATCTCTTTCATAACAAATTAATCTGAATGGAATCGAGTGAAGATACAAAGAAATTGTAAGATAAACATTTTTGGGTCTTCAAATAATGATTGTTATTTATAAACTGAAATTATCTTTAAAATCTTTCAATTTCTTTGCAATGATCATGAGGTACTTAAATACTAAGCATGCTTCAATCAAACAAAAATGCCAATAAGTTTGGTTGAATAAATGAGATATATATGCAATATGATTTAGATTGGTATTGTGATATTTTCAATTATATGTACAATTTTGTTGGTTAACATTAATTTTTATTAGCATTTTTGTATTTACACTAAACTACACAAAAATCCAAATTCTACTTTCAACTACATGAAGGGGGAAGGATCAAGGTTTAGCTGGGAGTTTCGGGCAAGTCTGGAGTGACTCTTGGATAATTTTGGATGGGAGAAATAATATAGATAGAGAGGGACTTGAAAGAAACAATAAGAAAAGAAAAGAAAGCATAAAAAGTAAAAGTGAAAGAAAGTGAATAAAAGAAAGAAATTGAATGCCTAACAGCGCACTGCAGAGTTTTAAAAATCCCTATCAAATTTTATTTTAAGTTGATGCGAACTATCGAACAATGAAATTTTGGACTTGGAAACGGAAATGAAGCACATCGGGAAGAGGCGGAGGGAATGGCGAACAAATTGATTGGAAACTAAAAAAGCAAATCAAATTTACCGCTAACAGTGACATCTTCCTGCGGATAGATCTCACGTTCCTCATCCTCCAACCACGAATCAACCACTATGAAATCGGCCACAAAACTTGGTATATGACACTTGAGTATGGCGCTATTACCGCGTAATATGGACTCATCCATAACATTGACGCTGTAGGATTGTGGCACAACTGGAAAGGTTTTTTTTTTGTTTTATCGGAATGTGTTTTAAAAATTATAATTTTATCAAAAAGGATAAGACGGAGAGAGAGAGAGAGTGTAGGTGGCGGCGATCCCTTCATGTTTCTACTACTATTAACTATATAAGATCAATTCAACATATCTATACCCGTTATGTTTTTGGTGTAGACACCATTATCGGTATCAATCCAATCAGTTATCTCTATGTGATCCGCCACAAATGAGGGAGTTTGACATTTAAATATGGCTGAATTGCCCTTGATAACATATTCATCATACACTTGCGACTCAAAAAACTGTTTGACAACTAGAAAAATTAGAAAATGAATGATGATATGATGCTTAAAGGGTAGCGGTAGGAAGAAGTGGGAGGATAAAACTCATTGTAACCCTTAAACACTTAAAAAGAATATACGAATTAAAATGTTACCCAGTTTATCGTCTGGTAATGGACGAACTATTTCCACATTTTCCTCATCTAACCAGGCCTCAACATCTATAAAATCGGCCACAAATGATGGCACCAAACATTTCAAGGTGGCAGAGTTGCCACGCAGCACAAATTCATCGATAACACGTGTCTGATAGAATTGATGAACAACTGAGAACGGTGGAAAAGAAACGAATATTGAAAAACTAAAACGTTAAACAAACCGCAGGAAAGTAACAATTGGGAATCTTTAAATTGAACTGAAACAGTTAAAGATGAATGGAAATACCCGTCTCTTCCGCATTATTTGGATAATAATTGCGACCCTCGGAATCCAGCCAAAGATCAACAAAGACAAAATCGGCCACATATGATGGTATCTCACATTTCATTACCACCGAATTTCCTCTAATAACATATTCATTATCTGCCTCCGATTCATAGGTTTGTATGACAACTAATTAAAAGTAAATGTAAAGAAAAAAGCTAATGACAGAAACAAAGTGTACGTTGTTGGGAGATAGATTAGGAAACTAAGACTTATTGTAGTGTGTGTATTCTTTGTATAGACTGTACCATAGGCGCCAGTAGAATTATTGCGCCACAATTCGACTCCCTCATCATCCACCCAGGCTTCGATTTGTACAAAATCGGCTACAAATGATGGTATTTTACATTTCACTACGGCGGCATTACCCTTAATTACATATTCATTCTCAGCTTCGGTTATGTAAAACTGCGAAACAACTGCAGAAGGAACAACAAGCAAATATTAAATGAAACATAAGAAAACATAAATTTAAAAAGAAAAGAAGAGGGAATCGAAATGGATGACAACTTAAATGTAAAACTACCGAAAGCCCTTAAAAAAGAGATTACACAGCGCACCATAATTATCAGAAAACGACAAAACATTGCCCTCCTCATCGATCCAGGACTCAACGCGCACAAAATCGGCCACAAACGACGGAATGGAACACTTTAAAACGGCTGCATTACCCTTTATCACATATTCTGTCATAATTTCAGCTTCATAAAACTGATTAACAACTGTAAAGTACATGAGAAAATTAAGTAAAAAGAAATTATAAAAAATAAACGATAGATAGACAGACAGGAGCCCCTCAATCAAGTAGTTAAGATCCACTTAAAGTTTAGCCAAAACAAAAGGAATACCATAATTATCGGATGGTCTCAATTCAGTGCCCTCCTCATCAATCCAAGACTCAACGCGTACAAAATCAGCAACAAACGACGGAATGGAACACTTTAAAACCGCGGCATTACCCTTTATCACATATTCCATTAATATATCAGCGCCATAATATTGATTCACCACTAAATAAAGGTTATATTCGAAATGGGAAAAGCACAGAAATGGTTAAAGACAAAGAAATAAAATGGAATGGAACAGGAGGGATTCCTTTTTGATTACTTAAGTCTAAAACCTAGAACAAGTTTGTAAGTGTACCAAAGTCTTCTTGTGGAGTATATTCCGTGCCATCGCTGGCTAACCAAGCCTCTACCCTTAGAAAATCAGCGACAAAACTGGGTATAGTGCATTTCAAAACAGCTGTATTGCCCTTGATTACATATTCGGAAACAACTTCTGCTTCATAATACTGATTAACGACTGTAAAATTAGGAATGGTCGAATGAAATTGGAAATAATGAGAAAACAGATAAAAGGAAAAGGCATTTTGTGTGTGGGATGAGTGTAAAGGGGCAGAGGAGAGAGAACAAGATTGTAGCTATGACTAAGTTTTCGTAGACTATACCGTGTTGTTCTTCATCGAGCGAGCCGTATAGTTGGCCCTCCTCATCTTGCCAGGAGACAACCTGCACAAAATCCGCCACAAACGATGGAATGGAACATTTTAGCACCGCTGAGTTACCGCGAATGACATACTCATTGTTAACCTCCGACTCATAGAACTGTTGAACAACTAAAGTGTAGAAAGACCATGTTATGAGATTACATAACGATAAAAGCCAGCACCAGACCAGACTAAGACCCACAGTGGGAACGTCAATAAAAAAGAACGTATAGCGAACAAACACCTTGCGTGTGTCGATGGAAGGGCGTGTGAAAACCGCACAGTACAAACTAATTGAAATGGTAATGCCTACAACTGAGTGCATTTAATGGCCTTTTAATGCCTAATTTGATGAGAGCTGCAGCATAAATATGTATGTATGTACATAGAAACATGTGCGCGGGCTTCCCTGAGAACAACTGACAACCGACTGACTAAAAGAAAAGGTTAATAATAGTTTTGACAACTATAGCTCATTGGCACGCAAAGTAAATGAAAAGAAAAAGTAAATGTATGTGTATGTTCGGGGAATGTTGGAGAAGGTAATGGGAATTCAGTTTTTTATCTACAATGCAAGAACCTCTGGAGTATATTAAGGACAAACCGTATTCACTGCCTGGCAAGAAGTCTTCATTCTGATCCGTGTGCCAGGATACAACACTAACAAAATCGGCCACAAACGAGGGTATCTCACATTTCAATACAGCCGCATTGCCACGTATAACGTAGGCCTTATTTACATCGGTATCATAGTATTGAGCAACGACTAAAGCCACAAAATAATACAGAATAACAAAATCAACATTCAAGTAATATAATTATTTCACACATAAACTGAAAAATAGTTAACTAAACTGAAATCAATCGAGAAGAGAAACGAACAAGTCTTTAAAGGGAAGTAGAGAGACAAAGACGGCAGATTACTGTACCTAACCAGTGTTGGTTAATTGTATTGTACGTATTTTACAGTTATTAGTGATTTGGTTAAACTGTAATTTGCTCTACAAATATTTGTATGTATGTACACAACACTCTCGTGTGTGTGCGCGTGTATGTTTGTGTGAGTATTTAAATAAACTGAGAAAACACACCATATTCTGCATCGGGATAGAAACTCTCATCCTGATCTGTATGCCAGGATATGACATTCACAAAATCGGCTACAAACGATGGTATATCACATTTCAATATGGCCGAATTGCCTCTTATGACAAATGCTTTATGTATATCTTCTTCGTAGTGTTGCGAAACGACTAAAAATTGTCATATCGTACGATATAATATAGAATAAATAATAAAAATAAAAGAAATTATGGAAAAATGCTGATTGAAATGAATGATAGATAGATGGAAATGCAGTTGATAAATGGATTGTATATGGACAGAGAGAGAGAAGAGAGTTCCCAACATGCGTTTTTGTTTTAGTAGTGCAAATAGATAAAAGAGGAATTTGTTTTTGCACCGTATTCTGTGCCCGGAAAGTAATTCTCATCCTGATCGGTATGCCAGGACACCACCTCAACGAAATCGGCCACAAACGAGGGTATCAGGCATTTTATGACCGCTGAATTTCCACGAATCACATGCTCCTTATTGACATCCGCCTCGTAATACTGAGCAACAACTGCAAAATGTCGTTCATATTTATTTGTGTTGGATAACTTCTATTCTCACGCTCGACAAACTGATTCCTAGAAGAGTTCATCACTCTGCTTCCTGTTTTTGTTGGAAAGTAATTAAATGAAAACCTACCAAAATAATTAACATAATCTGACAAAAATACAAAACAAAAACAAACTAAATTTCAATTAACTATTTTTTCTTCTTGTTTTTTTCTTCTATTTTTTGGACAGTTTTCAAGGTGTAACATAATTTTTTGTCTCCGCTTCACACTTTTTTATACATTTTTTTTTGTTTTGGTTGAAATTTTGCGATAAATTCACTTAGTTAATAGGAAGCGAAAGCAAACGACAATAATGATGTTGGCTAATTGCCACAGAACACGTCAGCCCGATGAGTTAGCTAAGCGAATATTTTTTGGGGAGGTTAGAGTTAACGTTAACTCACACTTAACTCTCACTCGCTCACATGTCTGCCAGCATAATTAGTTAAAATGTGATTAAGTTTTCCTCTTGGCTTATGCAAGCCAATGTAATGGATAGGGCAACTGAGAGCCTAGACCTTAAACGCTGCTTATACTCGATAAATTGACACCCTGACAACGACGATGGCGACGACAACGGCGACCTCCTGGGTTGAACTCTGTTTCGTATCCCGACGACGACAATTGCATCATCATCAGTGGCAGCAGCAGCGGGTTCAGCGGCTTGTGCAACGTTTAATTATAGTGAAAATTGCAAAGGTGACCATATGGAGGGGTCGGTCTTCTTCTGCCAAAGTACAGTTGCCGACAAAACATTGACAGGCGAAAACCTATTAAGAGTTGCACATTTAGTGTTGAATTGGAAAGTTTGGTGTGTGTGTGTGTGTGGAAAACGTTCAGTTACATTACATAAACACTTGTATTTGCACAAGAAAACAAGGCGAGTCTAACATGAAGAGCATTCCAATTGAAGTGAAGCCCAAAGACAACGACGGCGACAACAAAATGGATAATCTTTCCAAACCAGCGACGAAAAATTGGGTTCTCCAGGGTGTTTGCTGTAAATTTCAAAGAGACTTTACGCAAGATTGAGAGCAGTGCAAGATTTGGAGTAGTTATATCCAAGAACTATCCATGAGTAATATAAGTGACCTAAGTCCTTGCCAAGAAGGCCTTTTTTTTTGTCTATGATTTTGAAACTTTTAAGGCCTTTGCTTTGTAGGCTAGGTAACTGATCCGCAATAGAAGGCACTAAGACGTCCAATTAAATTGGACATCCCACGCTAACATCTTGTGTAAGTTTCCCAACCTACAAGCGCATTTTCATGATAGTTTTCAGATACTTTTATGCAATTGCGTTGTTTCATGTTTAGTTCTAATATTTTTTAATTTTAATGAACAATTGAGTCCCGTTGAGACCAATCATCAATAATTGCCATTCACAATTAGCTATGGAAAAACATGTTGTAATGATCTCCTTCTTTGCACTGGTCTCCATCTCACGTTTTGTGGCATCATGGAACATTCGACAACTTACCGGCTCGCACATGAACATCCCGCGATATGATCGATCCAAATTGATTGCGTGCCAAACAAGCATAGACTTGGGCATGGACTTCCTGGCGATAGTCTTCGGCACGGAATGGTGGGAATACCAATTTGCCATCCGATGAGATTTGACGCAAACCGGGCACATCACCAACTGCGGTGCCATCGCTACGTATCCAAATGATTTCTGGCATGGGATTGCCACTTGATTTGCATTCGATTTCAGCGCCTGTCGAATTTGAAAAGTCAATGCGATTGGTGGGTTCTTTGAGGAAAACTGGTCCCTTTTGATCGGCATCTGGTGGATTGGCAGCAGTTGTAGTACTGATGGCAGTGGCTACGGATGAAAGAAAAGAGAACACAGAGAGAGATATATAATTAAAGATTGGTGTTATACACAATATATGTATATGTACGTATGTGTATGTGCTTTTATCTAGATTCTATGTAACGGAAATACATGAGTCATATTTGTCGTTGAACCCATGGCCAAGTTTCAATTGTCAAAGAGTCGGAGTATGTGTCTATTGTTCCAACAATGTGCCCGATTGCCAGTCGGTCTGTTGGGAGGATGATGATGATGATGACAATTGAATGCCATGGATCAGTGACTCTTGGGTGCCAGTCTGGACTCTATGGTATGTGCTGAAGTGTGTCGATGTTTCGACAACAAAAACAACAGCTAAAACTGGTCCCTCTACCATTTCCTCCTCCACGCAAAACCCCTAAACAAAAGGCAACTGGGGTAAAAAAAGAAAACAACGTTCGTTGACACTTTGGAGGCTGCAAGTCCTCCCTCCTCCTCTTCCTCTTAGCTCCCCTCGCCCCATGGTTTGTCACTTTTGCATTGGCAAACAATTTCATATTCAATTTTATGCAGTGCCATGCCACAAGGTGTTGACACGACCATGCCTCTTTCCTATCCCCTTTTTGATGCCCACATCCTCCTCTAGTCGTGCAGTTGCATATTCCTCAGGATGGAGCAATGGATGGGCAATTCTGTAAACGTGAGCCTGCAATTTGTATAGGCAAAAAACAACAAGAATGCGTTCTAAAGCGGCTGCTCTTCTTTTCCACAGTGAATACTAAGCTTCACGAACAACAAATACAAAAAGAGCCAAATTTCTTTGACACAGATGGGAAAATATTTTAAAACAATTCTTTGTTTTTTTTATTCTTATCTACTATCTACAAGTAATTTGGAAACTCAGTGAGGATTGATTCAATGTATAAGTCTAAATCGACTTTTTATTTGTTGAAACCGTTTATTGTGTTGTATTATAGGTAAGTATACATAAGTATACATAAGTATAAGGAACTACAATTTAGATAAATCGTGGAGCAAGTTAAATACATTTTAAGGCTTTACTGTATTTTTTGTGGACACGCTGTGTGTGCGTCCTTCAACTGTTTTAAGCAAGTTGACATTTTTATTTTTAGGTCACTTTGTGTGGAATGCCTATCTAATTTATTATTTCCACTCGCACATTAATTAAAGCTTAGCTCACTTTACAAGCAAGCAAAAAATATAAATGAAAACGAAAATCGACCGAGAAAAAGACATAAAACTGAAAACGACAAATTAGCTTAGGGTATAATAATAATAATTATTCCAAACACAGTATACAGTGCACAGTGGGGCCACACCATCAAATGAAACGCAACGGAAGCGATGGCATGATGACATGACCCAAGTCACAAAGCGCATTGCCCCAATGGGGGGCTCACATTTGAATGGAAATGAATTAATTAAACCTGACAATAACAGAAAACAACAAACCAAAACCAGAATCATGCGACAACATCGGACTGTGTCTCTCTCTCTCTCTCTCATCTCTCTCTCTCTTCTCTCTTTCTCTCTCTGTTTCTTGCCTTATTGGAAATTCAAAACAATTTTGTTTTTTGGTCTTCTTGTCTGGTCTTTAAAAATGAATCGCTTAAGGTTTGAATGAAAATTCCTTAGCTTAACAGGAAAGCGACAACACATTTTGCCTGATGAATTTTAAATACAATTGTTTCAGTGGAAACAATAAATATTAAATACTCAACTCGTCTGCAACAAACCAAAAAAGTAACAAAAGAAGTATATATACTTATGAACCTAAAACACACGACTAAACATATGTTGGCCAGATGATGGCAATGTGCGTGGAACTGAAATCAAACTACAGGAATGGGTTAGACCAAAGGAAGTCATACTGAAGTCGGTTTACCCTATAATTACATCGATTCTTTATGCAACTACATATTTATACGCTTGGAATAATTTAAGTGCTAATTGTATCTAGAATTATGAGAACATTTTAATTACTTTCAAAACTTTTAAGATGTATTCACATCTCAATTAGCTCATCACGATTGAGAATCTATATACTTCAATTGCCTACGAACAACTTCTCCAAATGCTCATTGCCAAGGAGTAGAGAAATTAAAAGAAGTCAAGAGCAAAACTACGCATAATATATAATATTTTGCACATGTTTAACAAACAAAAATGTAACGGACATGAGTTGCATTTATTATAAAGTTATCTTTCTTCATTCAAACAAACTCATTTTCAATATTTATTTTATGATTAAAAAGTAAACTTAGGGTGATTGGTATTATGTTTTAATAGTGGAAATTTTTTCACATTTGTAATCGCTAAAATCAATTTGTCATAGTTCAACTAGAAATTTCATGGAAGTCAAGAACTGAATATGTACCTCACTGATGATATGCACTAGAATCTAGTAACTACATTCATATGAATTCATGGGAAGTGCAAAGAGGCAAGTTAGAAAGTATTGAATCACTTTTAAAAACAGATTAAGTATGATTTCTCAAGTTAAAAAGTATTGAATAATTTTGGATAAGGGTTTAGAATAACTTGTTATTAAGATATATGAATAGATTAGTTTTAAGTTAGGATGTTTTTCTATATACATAAATCCAGTAAAGCAGCTAAGAGATAAGTAAGACTATGTGACAGAAGATTGTCTAGTTTAGTTAGTAGTTCATTTTCTAATCAATATTTTATTTTTCTATACGGTTAAGCTTTATCTGCAATTACTCACAAAAACATGTATTACTTTTAAATATAAAGTCTTGATATTTTATCTGCATTTGGGAATCTTCTAATTTTATATTTTGCAATCTTATATATGGATTAGAGAGCTGCATGAATGATAGGAAAATCAATTCGAACTAACAACATTCAAAACCAAATGAATGAATTGAATGACTTCAAGTGAACTGAACTGAGTGTGCTGAAGTATAACTCAGTCGCACAACATTCAAACGAAACCAAACGAATTGAATGAGTTAGAAAGTAAGATAATAAGTTGCTATGATGCGAATGCATTCGAATTTCAACTACATGTGACTTTGACTCATGGGGGACCTACTTAGATAGTCTTATTTATGTTTTCTCGGTTGGTGGCAACTAGGAAATCCTTCCTAATTAAATTTTCTAAGATTTGTCCCAAAATGTCCCATCCAAAACTGCGGACTAAAGTTCTTGGTGTATAGCATATTCAAATTTTAATGGCCCTCATTTCGCCATTATTTTCCCTACATTTTTGATAAAATAATTTGTTGTTGTTTGAAACGTCGCAGTAAGAATGAGACAATTTGAATAATTCGAATGATTCGAGTGTATTTCGTACTTTTCGATGTTTTGACACTCAATTTATTGTCTTTCATTAAACAGAGTTACGTATTCACACACTCATTCATTTCATTGTGTAGTTGTCACTCATTCGTTTGAAATCAATTCGAATGGATTCATTCGCAGCAGTTCTCTAATATGTATATACACCTTAATTGGAATAACATAATACTCCATATAGTCTTATTCAAACGGTTTACTCCCTTTTGTAGTCGGTTAAGTATGTTCTTTTTCCTTATCTCGTGCAATATATTGCACAAATTTCTTTTTATTTAATTTCCTGCTTTTAATTTCCTTCACCTGTTGAAGGTTCCACATTTTGCACCTGGCCCTGCATCTTTTTTCCTACTCTTTTTCGGTTGTTGTTGCTGCTTTTTGCAAGAGTCGCAGATTTGTTTTTGTTTTTTACGACTGCCAATTATACAGCAGGTGTTTTTTTTGTGTTTTGTTAGTTTTGAACGAAAAACCGGTTGCCGGCAAATCTGAGGTAATATTAAGTTCTGTGTGTGGATGCTGTTGTTGTTGTTTTTGTTATTATGCTCACTAAAATACCTAATTTCTAATAGTTAGACCAGTCAGTCAATTTTCCACTTAGTTGAGCAATTTTTTCGCATTTCCAAGTGCACAGACACACAAAGACAAAACACAATGATGTAAAGGTCATTTAATGCACACACAGAGAAAGGAGAATAGTCTGGGATGAGGTAAGGTGAGGTAGGCACTGTGACTCAACTTGGTAAAGGTTTCACACTTCGTTCAACTAGAAGCTCTCTCTGTCTCTGTCTGTCTCTCTAAAGAAAAGAAGCCGCACATTCGCAGCGATGAGTAAGTTGGCAAATAGAATAAAATGGGGAGACATTTGTTCCATGGCTTTGGCAAAAAGCAGGCGAGATATTAAATTACTAAGTCAAATAACATTCCGAATTAAATAAATAAAAGTATTAAACTTGAAATGCTTCACTCCAAAGGGTGAGGCTAAAAGAAACCAAATTTTTGTTCAAAATTTGTTGGAATTTTGTTTGGAAAGTAAACAATTTTGGAGATAAAAGAGCTTCAAAATGTTTACTAATAAGGGATTAAATCTCGAACCGAATTAGGAGACTTCAGTCTAAAACCAGTTTTTTAGACTTTATACAAATTTTACCATCAGTTTATATGAAATGCACTAATTAAAGTCTCTTAGCACTTGTAATATAAATAATAATAATCTTCTATAGTCTATTTTAATATGTTTCTTTTTCTAATATTTCTGTTATTCCTTAATGTCTTTCTAATCACAAAGAACTACTAATTAACCCATATACATACATACGATGGAGAACAATAGAAAACCCTTCACACTTCAACCAACTAATTCCTATAATTTCATCCCACCAAATATAATAACAAAGGGAAATTGGAAACTAATAACTTCCGTCGACAAAACAGACAAGAAAAACAGAAAACAACTGTGTTAAAGTTCAATAGGCACACACGCATGGCCCACCAACGCCCACCTGGAACACCTTTTGAGTCAAAAATTAGCTCACTACACACGCACCAAGCAAATGTCTAGGTGAGGGGAAAGCCTCTTACTGCCCTTTATGGCACTCCTTTGACCATACCATTCTACTCTATATATTTGTGTAGAGTTTTGTTTGATTTTGGTTTGCTATAACAATGAAACCATCTGCTATATATACATATATTTATAACGAACACCGAAAAACCAGTTCGACAGCTGTTTTGAGAACGAGATTCAAGTGAGAGGTAGACACATCTTGAGAGTGCGAGGGAGAGAGATAGCGAGGGGTAGCAGATCAACAGGTCTCTCAATGTCAGTTTTACCCACTCATTCATGCGAATCGTGTCATGTCCAACATCCACACTGTTGCTGGTTGGCCCACTCATTGGACTCATCGAAAAACTGCTGTTAAAGCCCACGGCGCATAAAAAGTTATCCAATTACTTGGCTAAAATGTAATTAGGTAATGCGTAAGAACAGCAGCGAAACAAAAACTTCCAACTTTCAATTAACCGCAACAACAGAAGAAGAAGAACATAAAAAACAACAAACTAAACCACACCGAACCAACCAACTTGTCCACACTGTGCGGACAAGAAAATGTCAGAGAGATGACAATGCTCGATGGAGCGTTGGCTACTCCTCACCTTGCTGATGGAAATGTGACAACAAACCGCAACAAACCTAATAACTGGAAGAAGGTGAGGAAGGGCAGACGCAGACACAGTCACCGTTAAGCCGACAGGAGACACAAATGAAGAAGGGCAGACATGAAATTGGTAGTAGATAGACAACATGTAATCATATTAGTACCTACAGAGCGACAACTGGAAAGGTTTTGTCACACTGTAGCAATGACTGGGCGCGAGTACACACTAATACAGTGGTTAGTGGGCTAAGAAAAAGTAATCGATAGAAGGAGAACTACAGGCACTTGAGCTAGCAAGAGGTGAATTTGGGCTTTATCTAAAGTAAATAGCATTGTGAAGTATATGGGAGAGCCACTTGCATTCAGAGGCTGGGCGTCGACTCGCAGAAGTGACCTTTTTCTCTGCCCAGCCTCTGCCGGTCTTTACCAGGAGCCAAAAGAGACACTACGTGGCCAGTTTTTATGCTTAGTGCAGTAAAAGATCCTCGGGGACGATTCTTCCCCTAAAACTACTAAATGTCGATTCTTCCTTATAAAGTGAACGATTTCAGTCCCGTCAAATCTACTCCTAATTCCAAAACTATTTCAGAGTAAGAGAGTCAGAGTTCTGACTTTTAGTTACTTTTATGGACATTAATCTTTAAAGCAAGAGTTCAAAATCCTTGAAGTCAAATTCACTTGAATTTCCAATTTATTAAGGCTTGAAAGAGATTCTCTACAGAAGTCTTAGCTGAAATGTAGCCAACGGTTCACAGGATACTCGACAGGGGTGCAGTCCTGGATCTAAATGGAGCAGGAAAGGCAATAGAAATCTATTTATTTATTGTGCCAATTCATAAAAAGGTTTCGTCCCAATGTGCAGCCAATTTTGCTGGCTCTCCGTCATAATCATGACAAGCGAGAAATATCTGCTGCTACTTCAGACTGTCACAGAGAGAGAGAGAAAGACAGAGCTGTACAGAGACAGGGAGCGGAGAAAGAGTAGCGAAAGGAGACGAGACATAAAAGTTCCTGTCGTTGACAAATATGTGTGTGGGGGAGGCAAGCGACAAAAGAGAGAGAGAGAGAGAGAGCGAGACACAAGCGTAGTAGTGGGTGGTTGGATTTTTCTTTTTATTTTTTTTTGCTTTAATTGAAGCATTGCACAACATGAACTAGAATGAGAGCAAAAGGAGAAAAAGAGAAATCACGCACGTGCGTCTGCATGGGAATGTGTCAAGAGCCTTTGGAGGGGGGTCAACATGAAAATGGAGCTGCCCACTTGCCAAAACGATAGCCGCAGACATTTATTTAAGTAAATAAGTAAACTCTTATGTATATATAATGAAAACCAAACCAGACGCGTTTTGCATATTAAAACGAAACTTTTGTCTTCGTCATTGCCGCGTCTCTCGCGAGTCTCGCGTATTAATTAAGAGACCGAGACCTGCTGACAAACTTCTTAAAGATACCAATACCTACCATATCTACCAGAATGGAACTTTAAATAACCAAAACGGAGATGGTGGGGATGCGATAATAATAAAGTAAAAGGCAACAACTCCCCGAAAAATGGCTATAAAAACGTGACTTAAGATTTGACATTTTTGGACGTGCCACAACACACGACATGAGTGTGTGTGTGTGTTTGTCTCTAGTCTCGATAAGTATCTGGGCGCAGCAAGTAAATTCATAATTCTGGGCGCCAAAATTATATTACGATTTTTTTTTGTCTTTGTTTCCTTTGTTTGCCTTTTATTTTACTCGACCTCGGACTAATGAAGATGATACATCAGATGGAAAGAAAGATAATGCTTCCTCTTGAATTTACTATGTGCTGTAAGCAAGTGCCTGATTTAGATGATCTAACATAACCGAAAAGAAAGGAGAACGAGATGCTCTAACTAATTTAAATTTATACCTAAGACCATGAAATGAAAGAATATATGTAGGTATACTTGGAGAGAAAGAGAGAGAGAGAGACTGAGAGCAAAAGACTGGCAGAGAGGGAGGGAAAGAAAACCTCCCCCAACGTTTTAAAAAGGAAAATACAGAGCTGAGTGAAATATGGCAACAGTGCGCAATGACGAAAATATGTTCCAACTAAGTTTTTAGACACATTCAGTTAATAATTTATATAGAGTCTGAGCACTAACTAAGAGAGTGAGTGGATGCAATTATGATGCTCTCTGCTTAAAGTGTGAAAGGATAAGGGAAAACTCTGTCAACGTTTGAACTAAACGGTTTTTCTAGGGGGTGAAACTCCAACGAAAATGGAAAAGGAGGAATGAGAGGGAGAGCAACTGTGTGTGTGTGTGTGTGTGGGGCAGAGAGAGAACACCCTAATCCCATATGATTTTGACGTGAATTTCATCTAAAACATTTAATAACTTACGAGAAAAATCATTTTCAGTTCATATTCGAAAAAAGAGAAACATTTCTACATAATAAAAATACTTCGCCTTTTGACTGGCTCATAAATTGCCAGTGAAGCATTTGGAGTAGTCGAAAAAGAAGCTCGTAAAATACTGTGAGTTAAGACCCTAGACAAAAATCCCTCTATACTCTATATATAACTTGAAGAAATGTTTCCGATTGAGTTCTGGCAAAGTTTTCAAAATGCATGACAAATGTTTTTAATGGCCAAAATGGGATTCGAATGGAATGTGGATGAGCCTTGTTGCCAATTCTCTCAAAAGTTGCTGCAACTATGGCAATCTCTCATTACTTGGGCACTTGGCATAATAACTAATAATAAACCATATATAGAAAGGAGAGGAGACAGGCCATTAAAAATAAATCAAGTATCGAAGCACCAGGAGAATCCACATTGAAGCCAATTTCATGTTGCAGCAGCTGTGCCCCATCCAAAAGGCCAAAGTGGAGCCCCTCTCTTTCGCTTTATTGTTTAAACAAAATGCCGCTGACGTTGCTGCTGCTGCGTGTTTGTGATATGCCCCATTCGTTGGGGCAGATGAGAGAAATATAGAGGAGGGGACAGGAGGGGGGACTTTGGTCTATGGATCTACATCAATCATTTGTAATTATACGCAGGCATTTTCTCTCTCTCTCTCTCTTTCTCTTCTCCTTTTCAAGTTGTTTTCTTTGCCAGCTCCTTTTTTTCATGCTTCGTCAACGGAAATGGTTTTTATTTTGGCAGTTCACTGATCTTTGATCTTCTCGAGAGAGGTAGAAGAAGAAGAAGTAGATACTCTACGTGTCTTTGAGACAATTTACGAATGTTTTGAGTGGCAGGGAAAAGATATCGTAAGTGCAATGTAATAGGAAACTGATGTAACACCAAGTGGGGTGAGAGATTTAATAGAGAGAGTGGGACAGAGAGAAAGAGAGGGAGAGAGGGAGCTTTAATACAAACTGCTAAGGAAACCCTACAAGTTTCAGATAAGTATAATAATGTGTTAAAATGCAATATTGGTTATTCTTGGAATAGATTTTTCCATATCTCGAAGTATTTCTTTTTGTTTACACTGACTACGGAAAATTGATAAGTCTTTTTATCATAGAAACAGCTGTACAAATTTCTGTAATAATATATATAATATACAAGATCTTCTTTAGAATCATAATAGATCTATTTTACTTGGAATCTAAATTTAAAAACAATTTCAATCATTTCTATAAACAATTTTTTGAATGATGAACGAAAATATTTATCATTTGCAGCTTTTTCGATTCAGTCAAGTTTAAAATAAGTTAAGAGTATAATTAAATATCCAAAATAACTGTTTTTACCAATAACTGAAATAGTTCTTATCAGTTGCTCGCCTCATTGAAAAGTTTTTACAAAGAGAAGAATTTATGCTGAAATTTTCTACTTGGATTTGCTTTCTTAATTCCCTTATATATCCATGATTGTTGTTTGAGTCTGACGAATCGTATTATCAGCATGCTATATATACAGACAAACACATAGAAACAAAGGCAAGTCATTCATTCTTGATGCCCTATATATCCAAAAAGTAAATTGGGTATATGGAAAATGCGCCCACAAAGGAAAGTTTAACAAGAAACATGAACTTGGTTCAACTACAGGGTATCATTTAGTCGTTGTTTTCTACCCCAGCTTATGAGTTACTTTTCAAGTGCAGTGGAAACTAAACCAAAACTATGTATGTGTATATATATATATATATATGTTTGTTGGGCATATTGTATACGTTTATTTGATTCGCACAAAGTTTCAATTGTCTGCTTCCTGTTTAGATGCATTATGACAAGATAGAGAGAGAGAGAGAGAGAGAGAGAGAGAGAGAGAGAGAGACTCTGAGTGAGCTTTTGTTTTTAACATTTTCATATATAGTTTGGGTTCGTGTTGACTGTGCGTTGAATTTCAATTAAATTAAATGCGTTTTTTGCACTATACAACAAAAGAGAATAAAGAAAAAAACTCACCAAATTTCTCATATGGCGGCAAAAATGATTTCAATTAATTTAAATTGAATGATGACCCCACACAATCAGCCCCCAAGACAGAAATATTCTTACCCCCAAGCAACTTGAATAAGAATTGTTTATTTATTTATTTTCTTAGTGTAGTGTTCCTCTTAGTTTTTTGTTGTTATTTTTTCTATGAGCGGCTTTTATTGGATAGTTTGTTTGTGGCTTTTGATGAGCTTTGAGCTCTTTGACAATTATTTTGTTGCCTTTTTATACCCTTGCAGAGGGTATTATAAAATTGATCAGATGTTTGTAACGCACAGAAGGAGACGTTTCCGACCCCATAAAGTATATATATTCTTGATCAGCTTGAGAAGCTGAGTCGATATAGCCATGTCCGTCTGTCCGTCTGTCCGTCTGTCCGTCCGTCTGTGCGTATGCGTTTTACTCAGCCATCTTAAGAGATATCGGGTTGAAATTTTTTTTGGAGACTCTTTATTACCTGTGTGAGATAAAGTATGAAAATCATCGGGATCGGACTACTATATCATATATTGTTTAATAATCATTAAATGTGTTTTGAATTCAGTAGTTTGAAGTATGCGTTTTACTCAGCCATCTTAAGAGATATCGGGTTGAAATTTTTTTTGGAGACTCTTTATTACCTGTGTGAGATAAAGTATGAAAATCATCGGGATCGGACTACTATATCATATATTGTTAAATAATCATTAAATGTGTTTTGAAAATGCGTTTTACTCAGCCATCTTAAGAGATATCGGGTTGAAATTTTTTTTGGAGACTCTTTATTACCTGTGTGAGATAAAGTATGAAAATCATCGGGATCGGACTACTATATCATATATTGTTAAATAATCATTAAATGTGTTTTGAATTCAGTAGTTTGAAAAATATTTGAGCATATTCATAATACGACAACTAATGCTGTTGATGTATGAAATTTCACTTTTCTTATCGAATTAAATATAATAAAGAACTGCAAGGGTATATAAACTTCGGCAAGGCCGAAGTTAACTTCCATAGCTCGTTTCATGTTCTTTTAGCTGTTTTGGCTGTTTTTTCGTTTTCATTTGCCTTCTTGAAATTCCTAGCATGGAATTTGTTTAACAAATTTCAATTTTAGCACCCGACAAAAGAGTTTTGTTCGTGATCACGACATTAAGTATACGTCACGTGGGTTTTTATTGCAAATATAATTGGACCTGCCCCCTCTGCCAATTCGTGTAACAATTGGAAATAAAATTGGCCTCTCATTTCATTAGATTTTTGCATTCGAATCGCCAATAAATCGCCAATTGAGTTCAATGAACAATAATTATTTTTAAACATCTTTTAGGCAAATGTGGCCTACTTTTAATTTCAAAATAATTAAAAATCATTGAAAAACTACAAGCTAAAATAATGAAGCGACTTATTAGATACTCTACTTCAATGCTAATTGAAAAATGTTTCATTTTTATATCATAGTTTTCTGTTAAACATTAATTCAAACTTTTCCCTCTCAAAGAGAGTGTTTTATAGTCTTCTTCAGCCTTTTAAAATATCTTGAAAATATTCAATTTATTTAGAAATTTCTGCGCTAGCAGTTTTATTTATTTCTTCAGGAATTTCTGACCCAGAAATTGTATAACTCTCATTTCTGAGCACAATTTTTCACATTTATCTTTCAAAGAAAGGCAATGAACCACAAAGTTTATCTGCCACAGAGGCAAACACATGCTTGCAACACACACACTTACACCCACACACATACAATCACACACATTCTCATCTAGGCAAAAGTAAATATCAAAACGCAAACAGCAGTCACAATAAAAAGCCACAAAGAAACAAAACTGAATGTAGAATGTAAATGTTAAGTAAACACAATTAAAAATGCATAGAAATTGTGGGTATTTAGAAAGAATCCAGAGAACCCAAAGAGAAGGGGGAGGGGAGAATGTGTCAACTGTGTCAAGCATAGCCAAACAGATAAGAGCGAAAACTGCAGCAAAAGTAAAAGTTCATCATAAAGGGAAGTGAAGTGAAGCGAAGTGAAGTGGAGTGGAGTAGAAAAAGAGCTTTAAATATTCATTTTGGAGGGAAATACACACAAATATTGCACAATTCCCAAAATGAAACAAGCGATTTTTCAAAACCAAAAAATTCCCAGTCTATTTTAGGTTTCTTAAAAAGAAAAGAGTTCTTTAAGAAATGGGGCACAACATTTGAAAATATTTAAAAATTTTATATATTTTTGTAACAAAAAAAAGTTGTCTATAACTTAATTGCTTTCTCTGATAGCTATCAGAGATGGGATGTAATTGTTAGTTCCTGGTCTGTTATGCCTTAAAAGTATGGAAACCACCCAATATTCCTCCTGATGGAAGCGCTCGCCTTGCTCCTCTGAATATGCTTCCACAAAAGCAAAGTTATCTTAGGACTAGAGATGGGTACGGGTACCCGAAACCCACGGCTTACCCGTGGGTACGGTTATCCGTTTCGGGTGGTGTGCGGGCAAATGTGGGTTTGGAGAATACTAAAAGAAGTGAATCAGTGTAGTGTAATTTCTCAACAAGTTTCATTACCTTATTTTCTAATTTTTTCCGGGTTGAGCGAAACGGGTACCCGACAAAAACCCAGCCCATGCCCGCCTCTACTTGGGACAATAGCTATATTTTTGGGACCTAACTGACTAGGAAATAACAATTACAACCCATGTTACATAGTGTAGTAAGTTAAGATGCAAATTTCAGTTTGGTTGAGTTTTAATATACCAAAATAATATTCAAACTCAACCAAACTGAAATTTGAGATACATAAACCAAAGGAAACAGAAAATTTCATGCCAATTAATGTTAAGTTTCTCTAAAGTGCAATTTTAGTTTTAATCATTTATCTAGCCTCAAAATATAACAAAATATATTGTTGAAGAGTGTTTTATAAAATTGGTCAGATGTTTGTCACGCGTAGAAGAAGACGTTTCTGATCAGCATGAAAAGTTGAGTCGATATATCGGGATGAAAATTGATATTTAAGCTACTTACAGCCCGGAGCAGATAAAGTATTAAAATTGTCAGGATAGGACCACTATATCATATAGTTATAGAAGAAACAGAGATGAAGATATTGGAGTATCTCTATGAAATTTACTTATATGATAGCTTTAGATATAAAACATCAGATCCCGAAATTTCAATCAGATCGGATAAATAGAATACAAGTTACAGTCAAAATAAATCGGTTTTACTCAAACGCTGCCGGCAGCGCTGCCTACTACGTCATTGCTCGAATCGACAGAGCACACGCATACACACGCCAATCGCGGCAAGAAGAAGAATGACATTTCAAAGGTTTTGTCTGTCCAGTGATGAATTGAGTTACAGAAAACTCAACTTGAAACATGTAAAAATATTATTTCCAAGGTTCGGCACAGCCAAAGTTAGCTTCTTTCATATTTGTATGTTTCAAAAACTTTTGAATCAACATTGAAGTACAAATTACTTCACTATAGTAACAAAAATCATTTACGGAGATGTCAAAGAAAAAAAAAATACAGCTAAATTCGAAGATCTAAATAAATTTCATTTATTTTACAATAAATTTTCCCATTTTTAAATACAAAACTGAAGTACCCCAAGCAGTTGGTAGCATTTAAAACAATTGGAAAATTGAAATTTTCCATGAAGCTTTTCCGATGAAAAAGCAATAAGGAAATCTTTGAAAGAATTACTCACCAAAGACAGCAACAGCTGCGAACAGCATTAGCCATTTGAGGCGTTCGTTGGGCATATTATGGGCCATATTTCCGCCCTGCGACGACTAGACAAGGCGAAGGAGGAGCTGGTTAAGAGGTGCGTGCGGCGGTGTTTGGCTTATTGATTTTATGCAAAACTCCAGCAAGAGACTTGGGAGTTGAGTCACTCTCCGCTGAAATAATAAGAAAGGAAATAATATGTTATTATTTGAAATGTTTTATTTATCTATGGGGTTCGATGGATCTATCGATCGATTAAAAGTCCAACCTTGTTGCTAATGAAATGCAAGTAATTTGATTAGTCAGGCGACAACAACAACAACAACAATAAGAGCAACATAACCAACCCCAACATAACCACCCCCCTTCCGTTGACCCCGTCTGTTACTGTCTCTGTCAGTTAAATGAAAATCGAACGAATTCCACTAGAATTTCACCCCTTTTTTTTGCAATTTTATATTGCCCCCTTGAATGTGTGTGTGTGTGTGTGTGTATTTGTGTGTGTGTGTGTGAACAATAGGAGTATGTGGGCGGCTTTCAAAGGGTGTGGCGTTCAGTTTTGCTCTACTTGTGGTCGTCCGTCGTCAGCTGACACGCAGGAGATAAATATTTGCACAAATTTACAACAAATATCAATGGAATCTTTCAGATATATCAAAATGCAAAAGGTTTTGAGAAAACTACTCAAGCGAAACGAAACTTAGGGTCTTACCCCTTCTCATTGTGTATGAAAAGGGTTTGAATCTGAAATAATAAGCAGAGAAATCGATACAATTTTTCAAGTTTTCGGGACTCAACAGTTTAGCTTAGCTTTTGGGAAGGGCGATATACCCATGAGCATTAAATGGACCTTGAATTTGCGTCCCATCATAATGAAATTATCACCAAGGACTAATGTTTTGAGTATAGCTTCCGTTGAGGAATATCATCGTGGTCTCTTTCGGTTGAATACTTTAGCCCTATTTAGTTGTAAAGTGTTTAAAAATTACTTAGATTGTACAGCAAAACAGGTGCCATAAGATACTGAGAAATATAATAATCTTAATCTGAGTCTTAATCTTAATCGTCTATAATCTTGAATCTTAGATTCATTCTGAGAATTGTAGATACCGCCCGATATTTCGTTTTTAATCTTAAAGCTGCAAATTCAAGTAATTAAAAGATTGGAACCTCAAAAAGATAAAAGAGTTCCAGCTATAAATTCAAAATTTCAAAGAAAAATAGACATAGTAGTAGAGTAGACATCCTTTGATACCTTTATCCCTTAGTCGTTGCTCTTCTAACTATGCCATGCATGAACCTTTTAGTGTCCTCTGCTCTGATTACAACCTTCTATTCTCTATAATTGGCTCAGAGTTTTCTATTAATATACTTAAAACATCTATCCTATCCCAATTAGTTAATAGATAGCTATAGTATTATTTGTTTGTCCGTTTTTTCTATTGTGTATACGGCTGCACCCCTCGGTCGGTCGGGTGGGAGGTAGGCAGTTATCTGCTTGGGCTTGCGCGTAACAGGCTTTGTCCTGGTGTCGTAGGGGCCACTTGAACGTACTGCGCATAGTATCGTCAACGTCCGCTAAACGTCAAAATCCTAAAAGAAATGGAAAAACTACTAAACCACAATTTAACCTCCAATGACCTTCTTCCCATAGTTTGCTTTTTTCCACTTTAATGCCGCTAAGTAGCCTAAGTACATTTGCATTAAGTAAGCCATAGAAACGATTAGCCTAAAGCAACAGCAGCAAATGGAGCAAATGTTAAAATTGTAAAGATATGGAAACGATTTAGAATATGAATGTCATTAATTAAACCACAAATGATGGCCAAATGGCTGTCGTCTTCTTGTGTGTCGCCTTCTGTTGTCCATAAAATGTCACGCGCCTCCGACTAGTTCCCCCGCTCCCCCCACCCTTCACACACACTACTCTGTGTGTGTGTGTGGTGTTAGTTTTTCAGTAAACTTTATGACAGGCAGGAAGTCACGATTTTACATATTTTTCAGTCTTCTGTCGTCTTCTTCGTGAATGGTGAACTTGGAGTTCCATTTGGTGTGTGGTAATCCAGTGGATAATCAGAGACTCTAGGCTTTTGTGTCTCGCCTTTGTTTGTGTTCATAGATTCGGTTAATGTGTGGCAATTTGTTGAGCTTTTTCTAACGCTTAATTAAAATTTAAGTGGATTTTCTTAAAACTAAATTGAAAAGGCAAAAATTTTTTTACGATTAGCTAAATGAATTTTTATTTTACATTAAATTGAAAGCATGCGGCAGATCTATATATACACCACACACACACACACAGAGAGAGAGTAGTTTATTTATTTGCTAGAGAGGAGGAGGAGAAGCAGGAGGAGGGTTGCGCCTGCGTGGAGCGTGCCTCTTGTGAGTCAAAGTTGATTGACGATCGTTCTGACGGGGTTGCTTGCCACACTCCTCGAAATGTGTGTGTGTGAGTGTGTGTATGTCTGGCTTAGCTTTTGGAAATTGGTCTAATGGACTCTTTGGCAAGGGTTGCTAAGCCAATTGCGTAGCTGTTTTACATTTTATTCCAGTTTATTGCGTAGTTTTTTGAACAGCTGCCTAGACAAAAGAAAGAAAGGACATGGGCGTAGCTAGGAGGAAACAACTTTTTAGTACCTAATCGGAGCAATAGTGGGACATCTTTTCCCATAGACAATATTTGAACTTTTAAAATTCTCTTAAATTGCTAAAAAATTACAAATCTACAAATCTAGAATTAACGTTTTCGATCTCATAATTCCAACTGTTTATTTCGGTTTTATCACTTAATCTGAGCCAATTTTTCGTTAGATTTGTTTGGGTAAACTAAACCCGAATGGATTGCAAGTATTGTTATATAAATTTTTATTATAAACAATTCGTTGAATGGTTCTCATAGTTGTTTACTTCCAAGGACATTTCCCACCAATCAGCACTTGCCATTCACCGTATTAGAAAGCCCGGGAACATATCCTCTCGTTATTCATTCAAATAGAAGGAAAGAAAGGAAAGTTTCTCGCAGTCTCTCGAAAGAAAGGAGAGAGAGACATAGGGAATTATCCGATTTCCTCTTCTTCCCCGTTGGCCCTTATCAATGAGAGATACTTAGAGAATGGGCGATTTTTGAACTTTTCGTATTCTTTCCTAGTGTTGAGATATTGGCTAAAAAGAAGAGAGACCAAGGTTCACTCTCCTAGAATTCGCCCACACTCTGACTAAAGGGGAATGCGCCACTGACTTGCAGGGTATCAGGTGTCGGGGTGGGCCGAGTGGTCAAGGTTTAGTCTAATCGAAATTCACCAAAGAGTTGATCCTCTTCCACAACATAATTTAGTGATTCGTCAGGATAAATGTTTGCTTAAAATACATTTTATACATTTTTTGTACTATTCAAAATTATATTCTCCTATATTTAAGGTAATTTTTGGCATTATCTTTTGCTCCACCTAAATTTGTGTAAATTTCTGTATGTAGTTTCTCTGTGTTTTCTCTTGCTCTTCTCTTTATGATTCATCTGTCAAATGTTCCGCATCATCACGATCATTATCATCAGCAGCAACGACGCACCCATCCTACATCGTGTGGATATAGAAAACGCAACAAAAACATGTAGCTTGTTTCAATTTGGAAAACATCTGTTTAATCAGTCATCGCCCTGAAGAGCACCAAAGAACCCCCGTCCCTCCCCAGGCTGTCCTATGTGTATGCCCCTCCTGTATTTAATACAATGTTTTATAGCATCTAGCCACCCCCTAAACCCCGATCTCTGTCCGGTCCTATGCCATTTTTAATCGCGTGGTAAAATCAACGAATCAAAAATTCTGGCATTACTCATTCCGGTTGTTTTTGTACTTGTTTTTTTTTGCCTTTGTGTCTGGTAACTAAAAATTGGGGTGACGAGACGCCGATATTTTTGTTGTTTGCCATTTACTGCAGTCAAACATGGTTGTTGTTGTTGCGGTTGTTGAGGTCGACCATTGTCCAGTTCCCAGACACAAAAGGGAGAAAGACTGACATGAGACACTGCGCCTAATTGAGATTCAAGTGCATAAAAGAATAAAACTCTTTACATACCAACAAAAAGTAAAAGAGGTTGAATCAATATTGAAATATTTGCAAATAAAAAAGAAACGAAGAAATCTCACAAAAAGGGAAATGACACATGGCACTTAGCCAAAAAGGACCAGCGCCTAGCAACACGGAGGATATTCCATATCCTGTAAAGAAGTCTTCAACTAGAAGAAGCACAAGGAACGGAGAGAAGAGGCAATGAAGGCGCAACACTTGCAAAATCTGAAATAAAAAGGCCAAACGGAGCCGTTTTCGGAGGCAGCTGCAAGGGATTTCAGAGAAGTCTTTCCAAATAACAGAGGGTTGCTCTCACACACACACACACGCACGCACACACCCGCAGGGACACAGAGAATCTCGTCAAGTATGTGTGCCACATGGAAAACTGCTAAGGATTTTGTTTCAAAAATGAAGAGGCCTTAGGTAGGTAGAGGGAAAAACTACCTGACAGTGAGAAGGACAAAGGACCCAAAGGAACACAACCAGCAGCATCATCAGGACACAGGTTGCACACACACACACAGAGGCACTCAAAAACAGAGTTGCTTTTTGTGCAAATCGAAAAGCGCATGCGCCGAAAAAAAATTTACTGAAAATAATCGCAATTACTTGAAGCGAATTTCCAAATGCAATTTTATCAATGAAATTTTAGGCAAAAGTCGACAACCTTTTGTCCAAAACCAAGAGCAAAAGTTCGTTTAATATTATTAAGTCTCTCTTTATAAATTGCTGGGCTGCATATTAATCATTTCCATTGAACAAACACTTTAGCTTCATATAGTCACACCCTGTTTGCCTGTATGCGTGTCCTTTAGAAAAAGGATTTCCGCAATAGAAAATCAATGAAAATGTCAAAGAAAATGAAATAAATAACTGAAATTTCAATAAATTTCATCAAATATTAGTTAGAAGACTAGTCAAAACGTCGATTCCTTGGCCCGGAAGCGGAGGGGGGAAAGTGGGCGTGGGCAAAACACACACACACACATACACACAGGGGCACAAAGGAAGTTGCCAGACACTGGCAAAAATCGAGCCAAAAAACAATTTGCATTACCTTTCCGAAAGTTGATGAAAATGAATATTTGTATTAATTATTATTTGTATTTGTTTATAACACTGGCAAAAAAGTGCTAAGTGTAGAGCAGGGGGTATGTAACAGGGTGCCACTAATCCACAGGGGTGGCGACTCCGAATACAAAAACTCTGCCTCACTTACACTCACTCACTAATACACACACAGACACGCAGACAATGCTGCTTTGGCTTTGTTGCTCTGCTTTTTTCTCGTTGTTATTATATTCTTTAGCTTTTCGTTTATTTATTATTATTTATAAATTTGTAGTATTGAGACGCGCGCTCCCTCGCTCGCTCGTTTGTACGACGTCCCACCACCGAACTCAACCGGTTTGCGGGGGTGTTCCGTATTCGCATACACACACGCACACAAACAAACTCACGCTACAAAACGCCGACGACACAGACGCAGAAACTCCGTCACGACACGACAATTCGTTCGAACACCGCTTAGCTCAACGGTCGACACAAGACTGAACAGGATTGTATATACATATGGACATGTCGGCGAGCGGTTTGTTGTTTTGGCGGCGGGGGTGGGTGTTGGCACCTGTGGCGCTATACCCCTCCCGGGAAATTGCTTAATTCGGGGAAATTCTTGTGCTGGAGGGGGGGACCCCTTCTATAAAATGCCGGCTTAGTTTTATCTTAACAATTTATACAAATATTTATTAATGCTCAATTTACTGAGAGTGCAATATTGTTTACTCTTTGCAATATTGTTGTTTTTATTAGTAAACAAATAAGCAAATAATAATAAATCTGAGCCATCTGAAATAATAAGAATAAAATAAAAAATTGACAAAAAAATATGATCCTTTGAAAATAAAAAAGAGTATATGTACATATATGTACATATGTATGTACAATAAATATATTCTTGATCAGGATCTTACTAAAACTGATATTAAAAACATTACTTGTGAATGAATAAGCTTATCTACATATATAAGACAACTTTTATTACCAATCCTCAATGCATCAATTCAATTCCCAATTCAATATAATGACCAGAATTGGTTTGAGTGAATGATAATTATATTTTTTTAATTTAAACTCTATATTAAAATAGAAGCGTTAAAAAAATACGCTTAATATTGGGGGTTTTTGATTTCAAAACGATCGATCAAACCTTTTTCGAATATTCGATTAAATTGGTTAGTATTTCTTGATTCTCTCATATCTTATAAATAATTCAAAAGTATAACGGCGATTTCAATTTCAAATAAATAGTGGAGCCGTTAAAAAATAGTGGGAACCTTTAACTGAATAGAGGGATTTTGAACATGGTGCAATTTTTGAATGTGCGTTAGAACGACCAAGTTTCATTTAATTTAACAAGATTCGCTTGATTATTGTTTTTCGTTTGAAAAACTAAAGAATCAGCAATTCAAATGTAGTCTAAATGGGTAATGGATTTCATTGACAGAAACCTGGTCAAAACGAAAATATGGGTTTCTTTTATGGATAGGGATAGATTATCTAGCCAGCTGAAAAACATTTCTGTGAAACTCAAATTATGTAATAATTAATAATATATTCTATGACAAAAAGCCATAAACATAATGCCGAAGAGAGAGGAGGGAATTAGGTATGCATTCTAATGGGTTACTAGCCTGGAGAGGGATGCCAGACTGTGGAATGTGGATTCTATTCGTCGCAGGGGAAAACCACCTGTTGATGGTTTGTTTGGGTTTGTTTTGACTGCAACAGCTGAAAATAATGAACGACTTTCCTATACCCTGCGGTGGAAAATGTCTTACCCACAAATAGTTTCATTTGCTTAAAGGATTGTTAAGATTTTTTATTGATATATATATTTGTTTTCTTATGCATAAACGACTTTGAGCGCTTACTTAATGTTTATTTCTACCATATCGTGGGAGGTGAATACATTTCCGGGGGTCGGACAAGGTTAATCAAAATTATTAACACAACCAAAAAGTCTGATTATTAAACTTTAGCATATGATTAAGTTTTGATAGTTAGATTTAGTAAATGCATTGGTAAAGTTGACACATAAGGAGAGAGTCTAAAAGTTGTGACACGCAGCATAAAAAACTTAATATAAGAAAATCTTTACAGGGGGGGAAGACATTTGAAAGTATATTCGTAACTTAAACTAACTAAATTAATTAACTTAAACATATTAGGATTTATATACAAAATAGTTTAAAAACAAAGCATAAATTCTTTGCGCATGAACTGAAGTATTTGTGATTTTTCTTTCTCTCGTGTATATTCTTTGAGCGAGTATTTTTGTTTTTCTTTTTTAAGTAACAATTGTCAAGTCTTTAATTTTTTGCGTTGGGGAAATGCTTAGAAGTTAGTAGAGAGTTATTTCCCATAGGAAACCCTTGGTAAAGTCTGCTATATATTTATATTTTTCTTTTGGACGTATTCTTCTGGTTTGTTCAGTACGATTTGTCTATAGCTAAAGTGAGTGAGTGAGTGAATGAGAGTTAAATGTTGGTCGGGCATTAGATATTAATCAGTTAGTTAGTTGAGTATTCAGAGTTTCTTGTTCAAACAGTTCGAAAATTAATCAAAATTAATCACTAACAAAAAATATGGAAAATAAGATGCAAGTGCAAGGTGAAATATTTCTAGACGAGCAACAAATTGTTGGAAAATAGAATAGAAGTAAAATCAATCAATTGACTTTAATGGAAATTAAGTTTCTCTTTAACTTTCGGATTATTTTCCATTCTATATCTATTATTCTTTCGTCTCTTTCCTCTCTTTATGCTTTAAGCCTTTATCTTCTGTCTTATTCCCATTTTCTTTTGTCAACCTCCTTCTAAATTCGATTAGATTTGCATTCTTAATTCTTGCGTGTGGCATCTTGTATGATGATTTTGTTCTTTTGTCGCGTCACCTTGGTGGATGTGGGTGGGGGCATCAATAGCTTCAATTGATCCTGCCGTATGTTGGCCAAAGCTTTGTCTTTTATCCTAACCCCACCAGTTCCTGCAGCTGCTGTGGTTGTTGTTGTTGTGGTAGTGGTTGCCGTAGCCATTGTGGTTGACTCAATTAGGGCTGTGGACTCATCTGCCGTGGAGGAGCCACCACCAGCAGCCGCTGCCGCTGCATAGCGTGTGAGTACCTGGAATTTGGCAAATATATTTCGTCCACCACGTTCCTTGTCCTTGTATTTGTCCAAAGCGGCCGCCGTTTGTGGCTTCTTAACGAGTGCTTTGTTCTTGTAGAAATCCAATTCATAGTCACTGCTGACAGTGGTTGCCTGAGATGTGGTGGGAGCCAATGCTCCGCCATAGCTGGCCGAACTAGCTGACGTTTCCTCGGCCAAATGGCGTAGCATTAGGGTCAGCTTCATCTCATGTTGCCGTTGCAGGAGCACAGCATTCCTCTCGCCCTCCAGACGGGCCTGACGCACTGCATTCGAGAGGACACGCTCTTTCCATTCCCAGGCATCACGTTCCCGCTCCAGTTGCATCAATTGCATCTCCAGTTTGCGCGACGAGTCACGCAAATCGATGACTTTATTAAAATATTTATAGAGCAGAGTGCGCATCTCCTCGGGCGAGAGTTTATTAAGACGAGCCATCAGCATTTGCTCGCCCTTCTCACGCTGCAATCGTTCGCTGGTATCTATGGATTTGTGGCCACAGATTAGTTCATTCTTGAATTCAATTGCCGCATCAATGGCCTCGATGGCCTCATCACATTCGAGCAGTTTGCGCTCCTCTCGCTGGGTTAGAATCTTATCCCGTTTAAGTTTACGATCGAGATGACATCGTTCCTCCAGGAGAAGATCACGAGTGCCACGTAGATTTCGGATCTCATGCCTAAGACTCTCCTGCTGGCCATTCTCTTCAAGATTCTCGGATTTCTCACGCAATATATGATTGATTTGGGTGATTCTGGCCTGGACAACCTTCAACTGATCTGGGTGCGGTGCCTCCACTTTGACCAGTTCCTTGTTGCTTGTGTCGCGTGCCTCTCGCAGTTTCAATAGCTCCAGTTCCAGCTGCTCGCTAAGTTTGGTCTCCTTTTTGTTCTTCTTGTGAAGTTCCTCGATTTGTTTGCGTGACTCTGCCACAGATTGCTGAAGTTTCTTCAGTTTCTGACCACTTTCGCCAGCAATGTTCTTCATGGAGCTAAGATCCTCCAGACGCTGATCAATGTGGGCAATGATTGCTGTCCAGCGTTCAATCTCGGACTTTTCTTTGCCCTGGACCAACGCCTTGGCCAGATGTTTCTTTGCCTTGTCGCATTCCGCCTCCAATTTGGCCTTTTTCTTGTTGAATTTCTGCTTGGCATGGGATCGTGTCTCACTATTCTTGACCAGATCACTGATGATATTCTGTTTGACCTGCATGGTCTGTTCGATCTCCTTCAGTTGACGCTGGCGACCCTCAATCTCTGCATGAAGTTTGCGTAGTTTTTTCTGCAATTGTTCAATGGGAGCATTGATGGCGGCAGCTGCAGCTGCTGCCTCACCACCCGAGGAACTATCGAGGGGATCCAACAGTAGTTGGGCATCGGCTGATGGAGGAGGGGCATGTTGCGCCACCCGGTTGAGCATAGCCAATTCGGCGGTACTGAGACTGGCTCCAGGTTGAATGCTCCGTCTACGGCCACAACCACCTCCAGCTCCGCTTCCACCTCCTCCCCCATCCGTTTTGTCTCTCTCCTGACTTTGCATCACGGCTTTTGGTTGCTTGGACAAAAAGTCCTTATGCTTGTCCTGGATCAAAACATCGGTCTTGCTTCTAAACTCATCCATCAGACTCTCCAATCTCTCAGCCAGATCGGGACGTTGAGATTCATTGTCCGTGTCGTTATCCGAATTCTGTGGCTCACTGTGAGACTCCTCCGGTTCTTCGGCTTCTTGAATGGGCACCAGAGCCTTCTGTGAGCGTAGCGCCTCGCTGGAACTAAGACATTCCTCACATTCTTGCTTAAGGAATAGCCATTCCTCGATCTGTTCCTTCTCTAGATCGCCAATAGCTTGAGAGCTCATCAACCTAATAGAAGAGAAATCAATAAAAATGTTCTATAGATGGAAATGGAATACACTCACTTGGCAAACAATCCTTCCGCATTGGAAACCAACTTAAACCACTGACTCGCTGCAAATTGAAGACCAAAATTATCTGCTGCTCCTTGAGGAGGATTCTCTGCAGGGATATGGGGTGGAGAAATGGGCATATTGTCATCGGAGAAGGTGTTCATAATCACATAATTCCGCACGCATTGCACTTTGAAGGCAAACTGCAAATTGCCCAAAGTCTCGACAAGATGCTCTTCCAGCGGTGAGACACAGAGAATGACCAGAGTCTGGGCTCTGCCTCCGAATGAATCTTTTAGCAGGGTTGTCAATGTGGTCTGGCCATAGGGTATATTTCCATTGACGCCATACATTATGCTCGGATCGGTTAGCGTGTTGACCACCTGTTCCAACATCTGGAGACCAGCATCATGAGGATGTCCTGGTGGCGGTTCACCCCAACGCTCGCTGGCGCATAGATCAGAGAAACTTGCCGTGGATAAACGATGCTGGATGAGTCCCTCCTTCGAGACCCAATGTTGTTCCAGGGTAAGAGTAAACAGAGTATGGGCAGGAGACGGTTGCCGTGCAGACAAACCCAATTGAAGCCAATGGAAAACCTCCTCTATATTGTTGCAGTGGACATTTCCCATGCCCAGTAGATCACGTATGTCTCCTTGGCAGATCTCTACAAATCCCACATTTACGGCATAGGTGCGATCTATATGGAAGAAATTATCTATAGTGTGGGGGACATAGATTGAATTCATTGCACTCACCAGTATGGCCAGTAATATGATTAAAGATCTCTCTCACACAGCGTTGCACTACGCCTTGATCTGCCTCTCCAAACTCTCCACAGTCGAATCCATGGCCATAGAGAGTGTAGCTCTTGCCTTGTCCCTTCTGGCCGTATGTAACCACCGAAGCATCGAATCCTTCGAGAAACAGACTTATCAGAGGAAACACTGTCTGGTGGTAGACCTGGCTCTGGCTTGTGTTACCACCCAAAGCATGGGTAACTGGCACAGTGTGGGCACCAACTTGGATTAGCCCAGCCGCTATGCTATCCAAATGCTGAGCACCTCCTGGAAGAGCGCTAGGCAGACCTAAAGCCGAAGCTGCTATCGGGATGGCCTGGACACAGCAGGCGGACACATTTTTGTTATTATCTGTCGTCTGCTTCACCTGTTCCTCGGTATGCACCTGCTCCTCCAGCTGCTCCTGTGTTGGACAATTACCATTAGCATCTGGGGGACACTTTGTTTGCTCATCGTCTCCCACTGTCTTCTGTTCAGATCCGTTTCTATAAAAAATTTAATGTTTGTTAGATCTTCCTTTTTTCGCCTTTGGCAACGCAATTTGTCCTGTCTCGGTTTTGTATTGTTTACTTTTTCTCATCTATGGATGGGTAAAGGCGCACAGCCACTTGAATGGGAATCTCCATGACTGATCCTGTGTAATGTGATGACTTAAATTTGCCTTGGTTTGTTCTTTATTTCAGGCATTTTAGTTGTTTTTAATTACAAAATTACAAGAAACCAACGGAGAAAAACCAAATCAATATAAGTTAGAGTGACCTTAGGATTTGCAAAAAAAAAAAAAATTAGTGTTGCAAACCTCAACAGAATTTTCGCCAGTTAGCGTTGGCGGGAAGTTTGTAAACGCAAGCAGACATTCTTTATTTTAATATCAGAAATGAATTAATGAATTTGTACCAAATATTAAGTACACTTAATGTGAAGACATTCTTTTGAGAGTTTAAAAACATCAGGAGAAAATTACTAGTTTTGGCTGTTTACCAATACTAGAGGTGTAGGTTAAGCCTATTCATTTTTTTTTTTTTACTAAAATGAAGCACCTGTGCATCAAGTGCACAATAATATTATTTTTCACATCTTTAATAAAAGACATATTATAATTTAAAGGGAAAAGTAATCAACAAGAAAAAAAGATTTCATTTCAGTCACTGTTTTCTTCGCACTCACAACTATTTTTCACTTAATTATCGCTCATCTCTAAATCTAGCTCTTTTGGCGGTTTTTCTTGTTTTAGCCGGCAACCCTTCTTCACATTCTTACTCGCTAACGCAGCGCGTGTTTTCCTTGTGCAAAAGTAATTATATATAATTTAAGATTTAACTGCGTATTACAATTCAAAAATAATGTCCAAGCGTCGCATTGAAGTGGGGGAGACTTATTCCTCCAGCAAATCCAAACCGTAAGTACATTGAGGAGGGAACAACTCCAACTTCCCAGCTTTCACATTTTGGTGCCGTCAACCAAACAAAAAATACTGAACCGTTTAATTTGTTTTTGCTTAGAATTGATCCGGAGGCATCCACATCAGCTGCGGCATCGGCAGCAGCTGCCGCCGGCACTGTGGCCCAAATACTTGGAGGATTTGTGCCCAGCAAGCAACCTCCAACAATAAATACTTTGACGGGCAAGGCGTATTCGGCGCGCTATCAAAATCTCTATAAGAAGCGTATCAGCTTACCCGTGTTTGAGTATCAGACGGACTTCATGCGTCTGCTGAACCAACATCAGTGCATTGTCCTGGTTGGTGAGACGGGTTCTGGAAAAACCACACAGATTCCCCAATGGTGTGTCGATTTTGCAATATCTAAGGGCCGCAAAGCGGTGTCCTGCACCCAACCACGTCGTGTGGCTGCCATGTCGGTGGCGCAACGTGTATCTGAGGAAATGGATGTGAATCTGGGCGAGGAAGTGGGTTACTCCATACGTTTTGAGGATTGTTCTTCACCCAAAACATTGCTCAAATACATGACCGATGGTATGTTGCTTCGCGAAGCTATGTCTGATCCTATGCTAGAGCAGTATCAGGTTATACTCTTGGATGAGGCTCACGAAAGGACATTGGCCACCGATATACTTATGGGTGTCCTAAAGGAGGTGATACGACAGCGGGATGATTTAAAATTGGTTGTCATGTCGGCCACATTGGATGCCGGCAAGTTCCAGCAATATTTCGATAATGCTCCACTAATGAATGTGCCCGGTCGAACACATCCCGTGGAGATTTTCTACACACCAGAGCCAGAGAGAGACTATCTAGAAGCAGCTATCAGGACAGTCATTCAAATACACATGTGCGAGGAGATTGAAGGTTAGTAACTGATCAAATATGGTCCAAATATCTCTCTCCATATTCTCTCTTACCTTTCAGGTGACATTTTAATGTTCCTCACGGGTCAGGAAGAAATCGAGGAGGCTTGCAAGCGAATCAAACGTGAAATTGATAATCTTGGCTCCGAAATTGGTGAATTGAAATGCATTCCCTTATATTCCACCTTGCCGCCCAATCTGCAGCAGCGAATCTTTGAGGCAGCTCCACCCACAAATGCCAATGGAGCCATTGGCCGGAAAGTTGTCGTCTCCACCAACATAGCTGAAACCTCACTGACCATTGACGGAGTGGTCTTTGTCATTGATCCAGGATTTGCCAAGCAAAAGGTCTACAATCCCAGAATCCGTGTCGAATCGCTCTTGGTGTCGCCCATATCTAAGGCATCGGCTCAGCAGCGTGCCGGTCGTGCTGGACGTACGCGTCCAGGCAAATGTTTCCGGCTATACACAGAGAAAGCATTCAAAAATGAAATGCAGGACAACACTTATCCGGAAATTTTGAGATCGAATTTAGGTGGGGCATCTTCTCTATCTCAACTCCCATGGTGTTATCATTTGTAATGGTTAACTTTTCCCTCTACCAGGCACTGTGGTACTTCAACTCAAGAAACTGGGCATCGATGATTTGGTTCACTTTGATTTTATGGATCCTCCAGCACCAGAGACTCTGATGCGTGCTCTCGAGTTGCTCAACTATTTGGCCGCCCTCGATGATGATGGTAATCTAACAGATTTGGGCGCTGTCATGTCCGAATTTCCATTGGATCCACAATTGGCCAAAATGCTGATAGCCAGTTGCCAGCACAATTGCTCCAATGAGATTCTATCCATAACGGCCATGTTGTCGGGTGAGAAATATATATATTTAAATGCTAAACTATCAGTTTAAGTAAAATTTAGTTGAGGGAAGAAATAACATTAACAAAAGATATTGAGGTTTAATATGGAAAATTGAATAATAAGAAGAGAGCAATCGAAAGTTTCTTATAAGTTTTTCTAATTCTTGATGTTAAATTAAACACTTAAACTAAGAGTAAGATTAAACTTTCGATTGCATGAAATGTTTTCTTTTCTGGGGTTTTGTTAGTTTTTCCTTTGCATTACTTTTAAGTCAATTAACTTTGACTGACAGACTGACGAAGCAGGAAACGTGCAAAGAAAAAAGTTTGTTCAATTTATTTGTTCTTTGCATTCAACACTAAAGCCAAGTTGCACATGCGTTAAAGAAAAGCGAAAAGAAAAGCCAACATTTCCCATTTTGGTCAATGTTGAGTGTAAGGCCACTTTGAGGCAAGAAGAAAAAGAGAGAAGAGAAAACGCACTTGCAACTCACAACTGCAACGAATCTTTAAATCTAGCCTCTAGATTGCCTAGCTGACACAAAGTAAGCACAATCTATAATATCTTTCGATAAACAATGTTATGAACTTTGCGCTTAAACATAAAACATAAACATAATTCATCAAAAATCAAAAGTGCCGCAATGCTTTGTCCGACCCAATGAGGCCAAAAAGGCGGCCGATGAGGCCAAGATGCGTTTCGCCCATGTCGATGGAGATCATTTGACCCTGCTGAATGTCTATCATGCCTTTAAACAGAGTGAGTAACTAAGGCAAAGCAGCTTTTCAATGAAATTGAGTAAGTCATTTTGCTTACTTTCAGGCAGCGAGGATCCAAATTGGTGTTATGAGAACTTTATTAATTTCCGTTCCCTCAAAAGCGCTGACAATGTGCGACAACAATTGGCCAGGATAATGGATCGTTTCAATTTGCGACGCACTAGCACTGAATTTACCTCAAAGGATTATTATGTGAACATACGCAAAGCTCTTGTGCAGGGTTTCTTTATGCAGGTGGCCCATCTGGAGCGTACAGGACACTATTTAACCATTAAGGATAATCAAAATGTGCAACTGCATCCCTCGACTTGTTTGGGTCACAAGCCGGATTGGGTAATCTACAATGAATTTGTGTTAACCACCAAGAACTACATACGCACAGTGACAGATGTGAAACGTAAGCAACTAATGGACGAATCAAATGAGAAACTTTACTTAAGTCATGTCTCTTAATCTTCTCTAGCGGAATGGCTACTCAATTTGGCGCCCCAGTACTATGATCTTAATAATTTCCCCCAATGCGAGGCCAAGAGGCAATTGGAGTTACTCCAGCAGCGCATAGAAACGAAACAATATCAAAAGGGCTTCTAAAATCCACAACAAGAGTCACTTAAGCTAAATCATAATAGAACATTATGCTTTTTTTAATTGGAATCATATTTTTATCACTCAAACAAACAAGAACAATTCCGTTAATTAACAAATGAAATGTGAAGAAAAACCATCTTGTTCTTCTGTCTCCCTTTCTCTTTAACCATTTGTCTTTTGAAATTGTATGAGTATAACCAAATACGTGGCTATAGCCGATGCAAACTGTAAAGATAAGGATAAACATTTCTATGTTAGTTGTAATTGAACTCCACAGTCTGTCTTCCCTTACCGATGTTAGTATGGTGCGATCGACACGACACAAACCGCTGGCCGAGAAATCTGCATCCGCTACGAGAAGATGTTGCCAGAATTTCTTAACGGCCTCCGCTAAAATGGGTTCATGAACTTTTCGCTCAATCTGACAGACAATTTTGATGGTCTGTTTGGATTCACGGGCCGCAATGTGACAGGGTTCGACCACCATGAGCAGACGAAAGGCGTGAAAGAGAATCCATATGACTTGTACCCACAAATAGCCATTGTTTCGATTGCTAAGCATCTCCAGGAAAAGGAAATACGCCGTGGCCACCAAATGCAAAAGACAGGAGACCAAAATAAAGAGAACTGCTATGCCATAGGAGCTGGACACAAGGACCACACATTTGCCCAGTGATTCATGATTATCGGCCATGGTTTTGATGAGTAAACCTTGATTTTTTGCTGGTGAATTGCTGGCCAGAGATTCTTGATTCAATTTGGTTAAACTCGAGTGCAAACTCGTCACTGGCGGCGGCATCATCATGGGATTAAAGTTCATGGTCTTCACTGTGCTCACTTTTAAAAGTTTTGGTGGCTTTGAGGGTTTGTTATCTAAGTGGGGAATAGAGTCACTTGGTTTCTAAATTGTATGTCCCACTTACCTCCCAAGAAACTGCTGGTCAACATTAAGTTTAAACGACCATAGCGACGACCCAAACCATAAGCGGTATTAGCGAAATTAACTTGCAGTCCCGTGAGTATAAAGTAGAGGCTATAGAATGGTATATACCACTGCACATTGATCTCTGGATGGATGAGAGAGTAAATATCGTCATCATTATCATAGAGAAACATTCACCTACCCGTATTGGCATCGTCCTGATTCATATCCCTGGCTATACGCATCCAAATCCAAACATCCAGGCCAATTAGCGATGCAATCGTCAACAAAGATACACTAATCATTCCCAGCGAACGCCAACGATCTCGTTTGAAATTATTGTAGGCACTCAACGTGTTGTCAATGATGCAGAGACGTGAATTTAGCTCCTGTGTGGCCTTTAGGCCAAACAGGCCACAGTAAATACCCGATACAATGGCCAAAACGACAACGGATACATCAAGAGCAGTCACTACCTTTGCCGTGGCCGAATGCATTCTAAAAGATGCGCTTTTGATTTGATCAATCAATCATTTTTCAAGTGATGCAAGTGATGAAGCGTGGAAAGAGTTCAGCAGAAGGTTCAGATATAGTGGTGGAGAAAGAAGAAAGTACAAGAAGAAGAAGAAAGTAAAAGCCAGAAGATGCAAAAGAAGTAATAGAAAGAGCGGAGAAGAAAAGCCTCGAGAGGAAGAGTCTATGATAAGAGATTTAAATGGGAAAACATGTCAAGTTCGAACTCAAAAAGCGGCTTTAATGAGTTGATCACTAAAGAGATCACTAATTACTAACGATAAAACACTTATTTTGTTACTGTTGTGAGGATATACATATTCCAATATGGTAAAAAACATAATCCATCGAAAGATTTCGATCTTGGCCGCTCTAATCACCGAAATTGGTAGAAAACATGTCCGATGAGGTGACATTTCCAGGTGTCTGGACTACCCTTATTTTACATAGGGAGAAGTTCATTTAATCATGACAGATTTTCCCCAATTTCAAGCACTTATCACGGACTCTCTGGAGGAACAAAAGAAAGTACCTACCGTATGGGAATTTTTGAATTGGCGTCAAAAAGTAAACCCCGATAAGTAAGAAAAACTGGAAATGGAATCGCATTGAGTTTCAAACTTCTCCAGATTGACTGCAAAATAAAATCTCACCTAAAATGACACACAATGAGGCTGAATATATGGTAAATGTCCAACTCCGACGGATTTCCAATTGTGCCTTGGCATTCCTCAGTACACGATACGGAGCCAGGGACATTAGTTTGCTGACATAGAATATGCCAATGCTGGATTCGGATATTTCCATATTTTCACAAGAATTTCTCAATGATAACTGGCGAATGAATTGCCAAATACCAGGACTTAAATTCTAAAATAGATTGAATGGTATATTCGATATCAAAGCCAAATAATGCGCTCCCCTATTTGATTACTATTAGTGTGTATGATGAATGTCTGGGTGGGTGGGGGTGGCGATTGGGGGGCAAAGGGTAGACCGTCTAAGCAAATAGTACGGGCGCTCCCTTCCACCTGCCTGTCCGGCCACTGTGTCTGTTTGTTTTGTTTACTAAAGTTTGTCTGCCACCGTAAATAATAATTAGCGTGAGAAAAACGCCAATCATTTTGGACATAGGAGCCAATTAAATTTGGAAACAAAATGTCTGCGTTGACAGCTGCGTGAAAAAGAAGAAAAAAAAACATGAAAGGAGCAGGATAACATTCGGCAATCTTTCTGCTGCTTTATTACAACTCTCTCCATGGACAAAATAATCTCAAAAAAAAAAAAAAAAGAAAAATATATATATTTAATAAGTTAAACAGAATAAGGAAACTCAGAAAGGAAGGAGCAAAACATTCTTCTAGTTTTGCTGCTGGACACCAAAGGCATTAAAAATCTCAATCCAATAGCCATCGGGATCCCGAATGAAGGCCAAACCCTTCATGCGGCCATCATTGGGTTTCTTAACGAATTCCACATTATGCTCCTCAAAGCTGAAGAAGATTACAAAAATGTAAGTTGACCAACAAATGAGAGGAATCTTGCACTTAATTACCGTTTACAGGCAGCATAGACATCTGGAACCATCAGGCCAATGTGACCAAAACCACGTGGATCAGTGTTGCCAGTGTGATAGCTCTGATCGGGATCGGATTCAGTGCCCCAATTGTGAGTTAATTCAATTGTGGCCTTACGACTCAATGCCCAGCTCTTGCGCTCTTGTTGATCTTTTGGAATATCAGCTGGATTCTCATAGCTGTAATTGAAATAAAATTGAAACATCATCAACTGATAACTGCTATATCAAGAGTCTATGTATCGCACGTAGCTAGAGATAACCTTACCCCATAAAGTACAAGGAGAATTTGGCCTCTGGAAAATCCAATTTGACCAGCAAGGTCATGCCCAAGACGTTTGTGTAGAATGGCAAAGATTTGCGTGGATCCTTGATGCGATACATGGTTTGTTGGAATAGGAAATCCTGAAATTCAATGGGGTAAGCATAATTAAATATGTATTGCCATGTGCATCGTCTTCGTCCTCTCTTTATGGTGACCATATGGGCAGCATTTTAGATTATCCTTTGCACCCACTTTCTCACCTTGGTGGCCGGATCGCGCTTTGTGCATAGCTGTTCAGCTTCAGCATTGCTTAGTCCAGTAACGTCACCCATTTTGCTGTATTTTGTTAATAATTTTCTATTTGTTAAACACCTGTGGCTGTTGGAAAGCCGAAATTGCAAATGTGACCGTTTAAAACAACAACAACAACAATCGCAAAAATTTTGCCACATTTGGCTATAAAAAAGCTAACACCTGTCTATCGATAACAATCGTTGGTATCTGCACACATTTTGAAATGCAATGACAGTTACAGAATTATCGATGACAATTTAAAAAGTTTAAAAGAATTTGATTGAGGATTTTAATAGATTTTGTGGATTTTTCAATATAAATATTAAACTATGCAAGCTATTTTATGGACTTTCTGTAAATGCCTTACCATTTAGACTTTAAGAACGCATTTACTCATACATATTCTCAGCTTTGTAAGTCATTTTTGAGATTAATATAAAGCCTTGTACCATTATTTCCACGGTTTCTTATATAAAGAGATTAAGTCAAAAAGTCCCAAGTTAGGAATTCCCATTCAGTTTTTAAATTTAGCTGGAAATGAGCTATAGAAATGATTGCTTAGTACAATTAATTAATTAAAAATATAACTTTCCTTTCCTTACTTAGTTTTTCTTAAATGAATTACCCACCAAAAATACCAATAGATGTAAAATTTAGATGCAAAAAGTTTATATACATTTCGTCGTTCATTTTATTCAATTTGAATCGTTAAGTCAGGCTGCTTCGTTTCCAAACTATTTACATGATCAAGGCATTTTAAGGGCATTTTCTGTGTGTCAGGTTTGAGTTCCCCTTCACAATATATATGTATATATATATCTATATGTATATATATGTAGGTATATATGTATTCCTTTCGATTTTTCTCTATGTATATATACATTCATTGTTCATTGTATTTGATTTGTTGACTGTTTCGTGGTCATTCATTAGAACTAATTTAACTGATCGAAGTTTGTTGTATAGTTTTATAGTATGTCTCTATATATGTGGTCGTGTGTTTGTGTATATATATATATATATATTATATATATATGTTTTATGCAGGTATAATCATATAATATGCTTAAACATTAAACTTAATTTGTTTGTTTTGCTTTCTCATTAATTAGTTCTAGATTATATAGTATTTAATATTGTGCTTATGATTATCAGAATTTTTGTTATAGATTTTTTTTGTTGTTCTTTGTAGCCGATTTGTTGGTGTTAGTTTTTGTTTTTGTGAAATAAAATTAAATTATAATAATAGACGGAAATCTTGAAAATTGAAATTAGAATATGAATCTATAGTATATGGCCTGGAAATTAATTAATTAACATTAAGCAAGAGTATGTGTAAATGGTTTCATTTTGGTTGGTTTTCGTTTCATTGTTTATATATAAAAAAATAATTGATTTATCTTCCTTTTCTCTTTCTACAAATCTCCTCTTATCTTCTCTCTCTCTCTCTGTTTATCTGTCGTTTTTTTAAACGTTGGTCGTACGATTTGTGGATGGTTTTTGTCCATTATAAAATATATTTTTTGTTTTAAGTTTTATTGTTGCGTTGGCAAATGAAATATTTCCTATTTGTGGACTTACGCTTGGAAGGAGTTTGTGTCTGTATAAATGTTTCGTTTTGTATTTCGGTATTTACGGTAACCGAAATAAATGGATTGGATTTGTTTTTAAATTAAATTGGATGCCTAAACCCTTAAAAAACTAAAAAAAAAACAAACTGAAAAGTGAAATAAAAATGATATTTCCATTTGAATGCATATTTATTTTGTGGTTTTTGTTTGCGTTTTTCTTTTCTATTGCTTTTTAAAAATTATTGCAAGCACATAACAAAATTAGAATAATATAATAATAATAGTTATTACAAATTAATTAAAAAATTATTACAAAATAAATTCAAATAAAACACATGAGCTAAAAGAAAATAAACACATTGCGCCTAAATACATATACATACAAAATATATACATACATTTATATATATATATGTCTTTATAACGCTACATATCGTTTGGAAATTAAACATAAACAAATGACAAAGAAATTGCAGTTTAAACATACAACTTGACTAATGTTATATATGTATATATAAAATAATCAAAAAAATTAAATAAAAGCGAAATTGTTTCTCATTGATTTACTTTTCCCTTTTTGTTTTTTGCTTTTGAAACTGTTTTTGCTTACAATTAAAATGCGTAATTAATGGCAAAAATCCGCTGTGGTCATTTTTTTGTTAACTTAATTTATAATTAGAAACTAAATAATTTTGTAGTTCTTGATTTCCGTTATTTGTTTATAAATATATGTATAAATGTTCATATATGCTTTATATATGCATTTATTATTGTAATTGCGTGCGCTCCACTTTAACAAATTAGTTATTGTGGCATTTTTGTTTGTTTGTTTTTTATATCTTTCACATAACCTTTGATTTCATTTAGAAAATTTTACATTTGAAATATTGGCAAAACTAAAAGAATATATATATAAACATATATATATGTATGTGTATGTGGTAAATTGATTTTTGTTTAATGCTCTCGTATAATCAAACAATTAATTAATCAATGTTTGGAAGATGGTTTATATATATGTATATATATATATATATATATAAATTAAGGTATATGCATTTGTATAAGTGTGTAGATGTGCATGTGTGTGTTTGTTGGTTCGTGTATATATGGAACAAAGAATTTATTTATATATAAAAAATTTCACTAGCAATTAAATTCACCATTTCAATAATTAGAATATTAATTAGAAGCAGATAATGAGAGAGAAAAATAATTATGTATACAATAATAAATATGTATAATCAAGGCAAACAAAAGATTTAAACTTTTAAAAGAAAAAAAAATAATAATAATCAAATATTTATATATTATTTAAGAAGAGAAGAGAGGCAGCGCGAGGCAGGACACAGCAAGCAGCGCCTAATCATCATCATCATCGGACGAATTCGAGGACAATTGCAGATCATTTTGTAGCAAATCATTGGGAAAGCCACGATTTGAGGTAAACATATCGGATTGCTGCTGTTGCTGCTGCTGTTGATGATGATGATGATCTTGTTGTTGTTGCTGCTGCATATGATGATGATATTGTTGTTGTTGTTGTTGTTGGTGCTGCTGCTGCTGTTGTGGCTGTTGCTGAAGCTGCTGGTGGTTGTTGTAGGAAGGCGATATAGAACCGAGACCCAAATTTGGCAATTGTTGCTGCTGCATGGGACGGGATTCATCATCAGTGCTATCATCGGAATCACTGCCACTATCACTATCGCTTGAATCCGATTCGGAGCTGGAACTGGAAGCACTTAACACACCACCAATTTGCTGCAAAGACAAGATCAATTAAACGATCAATCAAAAAACGGGAACTGTGGTCAGTATAACTTACCTCTTCTATGGCAGCGCCCGCTTGGGCCATAGTTTGTGAGGTTAAATCGTGTTCTCTTGGGGAATCTAAGTCCATGGGCATATTATTGCTATGATGGCTATATGTTGATGAGGAGGAGGGTCGTTGTTGTTGTTGTTGCTGTTGATGGTGCTGCTGCGGCGGCTGTTGTTGTTGTGCGTAGTTATTGCTGCCTCCTCCATTGTTAATGCCACGGCCATATTGCTGCTGCTGCTGTTGGTGTTGTTGTTGTTGATGCATAGGTGGACTCGGATGCTGCTGATGATGTTGATGCATTTGCTGTCGCTTGCCATGCTGACCATGTTGAGGCACTTGTCGCTGTCTATGCATTGTGGAAGAAGATGAGGAACCGCCACCACCATAGTCCGGTTGACCCGTTGAGGAGCCAGTCGATGAGCCAGAGATATTCGCCTGGCCACCACCAGTTCCATTGTGCAAGGCGGCACCAAGACCAAAATCATCATCATCCATTATCATGGGTATGCTAGGCAACGTTTGTTGGGCATTATTGGCATTCCAGCTGCAAGAGAAATCAAGTTTGTTAGAAATACGAACGCTTTCAAATAGATTATCCCTTTCAACTTACGCCGGCGCCGATTGTGGACTACGATGCGAAGCAACTGGACGTGATGGTGAACTCTGCTGCATGGGTGAATTTCGTGGCTTAAAATCAACTGAGGATAGAATGTGAGTAAATTAGGAACAATCAACACATCGTTTCCAATACCAATCACTTACTTATATTATTCCTTCGGCTGCCCGTTGATACTTTCGTCTTGGAACTAATGCGCATGGTGCTATTCTCTAGTTTTTGTCCCGAACCACTTGCCGACCCCGATGATGGCGGTGATGGTCCTGATCCTGATCCTGGTCCAGGTCCTGGGCCAGGTCCAGAACCATTGGTAGACATTGTTATGTTATTATGATTGATATTCGTAGCGGGCAGAAAGCTTGGTTTGTGGTGTGTCATTTCGCTTCTGTAAATTGAGTGTTGCATAATCGTTTAGTATTGAATAGTGTTGGGCAGCATTGAGAGAACTTACCTTGTCTTCTTCACTTGTATATTATGATTAAGCTTTTCTAATGTGATAGCACCCGTTTCCTTGTCATAAATCATTAAACACTCTTTTGCATATTTTCTCTGATTTCCCTTATAAACTGTATGAGGCACACCGGAATTTTCTAAAAGAAACAAACAAGAAATGTCATTAATTAAAGATCTTTCAAGATATGGTTACAATTATTTCTCATTATCAAGTATATATAAAGTGAACAAAAAACAGGTTAAGCTTGTAGAGTTCATTGACAGTGAGTCATAAAAGTGAACACACATTAGTGTGCGTGTGTAGCTAGGTGGTAGAAGAGCCTCGCAAACAAATCGTAATAATTCAACATCATCATCAGAAAACCATTAACAATCTTTAAATCAAACTGAAATACGTTGCCAATGAGACCCTAGGGGGTTTCTTTCACTTTTTCAATACCCTGCATAACCTATGTTGGGATTAAAAGGGTATATTAGTCAACATCAATATCAAAACATCATCGATAAATGATCAGTTCGCTTTAGTGTTGTATAATGCATAACGTTAGATCAGTTTGCAAGCTGAAACCAACTACTTTTAGCGGTTTAAAGCTAGATATAAGTATCTAAAAATGTTTGCCAGGCTTAGAATCGGTTTAAAGTTGATCTCGAGACAATAAACTAGTTTAGTTATTGGCCTATAAAATTCTTTTACATAAATTTTTTAATTGGGCAAAGTCAAGTGTTTTGCCCATAAACACGCTTCAAAAATAATCAACGTGTCCAAGATAAGTGAGCAATTTCGTATTAGATAACAAATATTTCAATGGCGTATTAAATAAAAATGTTTGTTTATAAAACAAAACATTTTGAATTAGTTTTCTTGCATTACAATCTTATCTCATTTCATTTATTTAATTTTAGTCTTGGGTGTGAAAAGAAAGTGCAATGTCTGCAGAAATCACCCAAGCAAAGAGTAAAAAACACAGTAATAAACGATTCAAAAGTACCCTGTATCAAGAGGTTAATCCAGGGAACACCTTTTGAGATGCTGAAGTCAATGTTTTTAAGTTATTTTCCAGTTCTCTCACTTCACTTAGTCACTTGGTAGGTTAATGATGTTTGCCTGAAATGAATATACCCCCCGCCACAAGTGACACTCTGGTTTTGCAGGGCAACATCATAAAATGAAAGTGTGCAGCAACAAACACAATGCTTTGGTTTTTGCATTTTCAAATCCGGTTAAGCTTTTGGTCTTTTTTGTATCTTTACCCCCCACCGTTAAATTTTAAACGATTTGATGCGCTTGTGTTGGTCTGCTTAAAAGAATTAACAATATATAAAAACTTTTAGTTACGTATATGTTAATGACATCTGTGACCATTCAACTTGGTTTACCCACTTATGTAACTGTAAGCTAGTTTCTATGCAGGATTAGTCGCAGTTTAGTCATGGTTGTCGTTTAAGTGTAATGAAATTCTCTTTATTTTGAAGTAAAATCGAAAGAAAAGTGTGCCAAGAAATCTTCTTTGGAACATTTTCTTTATATCAATCTATTTGTGTGTTATTCCCGTTAGATGTGACTTTTGGCGTGAAATAATACCTAGAAATATAGCTAGAATCAGAGTGTTTTTAAGTCCTTGTATATATCAAAATGTGCTTTCTTCACCTTTAAATTCTAAGACTCTGAAGAAACCAGTTTTTCCCTCTTGTCTAATTTGAAGAAACCCTGTTTTCTCTTCAAATTAAATCTATGGAGTTGTTATTATTCTTTTTATTAAGCAATTGGCAATTTAAAACGCAATCAACTCAAGAAATTCTATCGATAGATTGCAGAAATTCTATTTCTTTTCTGGTTTATTCACATTTCGGTTGTCATTTTCAAGAGATGACTCCAAAATTCTTGACCATCGGATTGTATAATCTCATGACCATCTTGCATTCCATTTCTATTGCAATTGTTAATGAAGAAAAGAGGCCAAAATGGAAAGGTCAAGTGCCGAGAAAAGTCGTTAATTTTATTTTTAGCTTAGCGTTGAGAAATATGGCAAAACGTGCCAAAGCAGAACAAAACTGTAAAGCTTCCGTTTTGGTTTTCGCAAATTTATGGAGAAACGCACATACTTGGAAATGCATATAAATATAAGAAGTCGGTATAAACTATATACATACATATATAGATATAGATACAGAAATCTTAATTAGACTCACACACGCTCTGACGTTGAACTAGAGCAAAATTGCATTACATTAAAATGGAAGTTCCGTGAGTTGCGGATCTCTCTCCCTATCTCGTTTCTTCTTCACCTCTGTCTTCTTCTCTGGTTTAGTGCTTCTCTTTGTCTTTCGTATATACCCATATGTATATATTATGGGTGAGTTCAGCCACCTGTTTGGTGTTTTAACAGCTGATAGGAAAGTGCCCCAGAGCACCACCTTATCGCATTACAACAGTAGAGAATAAGCAATTCAAACAAAAAGGCAGAAACCCAGGCAAGGGCAAGAAGGCGAGGCATGATCATGGCTAATGTTGATAAGAAAAGCTTCAGTAGAAATATTAATAATGTTCCTCTGATCGAGAATATTATGGTTTATTTAAGGAAACCAAAACAAAAGTGGGTTTATGTACTCTCTAATTGTGTAATTTGATCATTTGAGGGGGCTTGTTTAATTTTAACCCGAATGATTACTCATGATCAAGAAATGATTGGTTCGTAGAAGCAAAAAAGCGACTACGAGGCACAAAAACTTCTAAGAAACTCTCTCAAATTTTAAGATTCTTTCTGATATTATTCAAAACCCATAAAAACTCAATATAAACTCTGGTTTTGGGAACTCGAAATTGAAGGTCAAACTTCAAAGTAAATTATTATTATCAAAGCATTTAGAGACGCTTGAAAATAGTATGAAAAATCATAAAACACTTTCTGGATTACGCAACAATTAGTCGAACCAATTGATTTGTTTAGTTCTAAAACCAGGTGGCATCGTGTACATGTAAAATGGGAAAGTAATTGGAAACTTCTTGGCAAAACGTTTTTCCATACCATACGAAATGCGTCTCCTCTTTCTGCTAATTATTGGTGAGCCTTGTTTTTTGAATGTGTTTGTGACTTTGGGTATAATTATTTGGCAATCTTTTCAAATTTAGGCGTACTCTGTGCACTACAATTGTCCGGTTTATCGGAGGCAAAACCATGGATAAGAGAATTGCTTGAATTGAAAAAGGCTCTCCTTGAAAAAGCAATTCAGTACATGCCAGAGTCACGAGCGCCGTCACTGAAGAAAGAGCTACATGACTATAAATTATTATGCATTGATGAAGTTAATGAATACACCTTGGAAAGCGTGCCAGAAATACATAAACTGAATGCGAAACCAGGAAAGTCACAGGACGGAACAGTTTCAAACTTTAATATCATCCAACAAGCGCTACGAGATATTTTTAAAAAAGAAGAAAATATGGCGCAAAAGAAAGTGATAGAACAAATTATGATACTGGTCCAAAATTTAATGAACAAAAGATCTGAGCGAGGTAGTCAAAATCTTCCCAGTGAATCTGCGTTGGTGGCTATCAAGGATCTTTTTATTAAAATGAGCAATAATCAGAATGAAGGATCTAAACAAGTGCCAAATTATCCAGATATTTTAAAAGTTCTTCTTGGAGAAAAACGTGTTTCCCAATCCGAACAATTGGATTTAACGCTCGCACCAGAAACCATAGATGAAGAAACTGATAAATCTAAATCGGTCATCGAGGATGCTCTGGGATTTATTGTTCAAAAAGTATTGCCAACGCCACGAAGTGGATCGTATAATTTTACCATTGAATTGGAAGAACCCGCTCCACAAACCACTGTAGATGCGCATGAATTCAATGAATTCTCTAACAAACAAGCTGATAATGTAGTAAAGCCGAGAAGCTGGTCAGTTGATGCGATTGGAAGAGCTGACATTTGGGGAGGAGCACAAATTGGCTTTGGAAAGCTGTTCCGATCTCCGCGTGAGCCTTATTTAAGAACTGAAAAGCAGAGTCGCATAATTAAGGCTGAATTGAATCGTCTTATAAAACTTTGCGTGCAAAGGAAAGTCCTACAAGCTAAAGCGGCAAAAAAATTATTAGCCCTTTCGAATCGTAAAAGTTAATAATATAAAAATGCTTATATATATAAATATATATGTTATTTACCATTATATAAAATAAAGTGATGCGTTTGAAAATTTAGCCCTGCACTTTAGTATGCCCTTGCAAAGCTTTCTTTTCATTTCTGTTACACACATTTTGGCGACTTTAATATACCATTTAATTACCCTATAGATGCTTGGTTCACCAAGAGGCAGGAGCGTTTGTTTTCGTAAAAAGTAGCGAATCTTTTAAAAATGTTATCATAAAGAGTTAAGCCTTCGAAAAAGATTAAAGGATTTATAGAAAACTAATTTTCGAAGGGCAAATGCACAAGTAAACATTTGTTTTGGAAAAATATTTCGTTTTTGGCCTGCTCTCTACCAAAAAACTTATTTTTTAGACTCCTTGTGCAATCGGTACATTTAGTTTGGGATCTCAGATTTTAAGATTCTTTCTAATATTGTTTAAAACCTTTATGACTCAACGAAAACTCTAAATAATTATTATTATCAAAGTATTTAGAGACGCTTGAAAATAGTATGAAAAATCATAGAACACTTTCTGGATTATGCAACTATTAGTCGAACCAATTGATTTGTTTAGTTCTAAATCCAGGTGTCATCGTGTACATGTAAAATGGGAAAGTAGTTGGAAACTTCTTGGCAAAACGTTTTTCCATACCATACGAAATGCGTCTCCTCTTTCTGCTAATTATTGGTGAGCCTTTTTTCTTCGCTGTGTCTGCCTTTAATTATTTCGAAATGAAATCTTTTCAAATTTAGGTGTACTCTGTGCACTACAATTGTCTGGTTTATCGGAGGCAAAACCATGGATAAGAGAATTGCTTGAATTGAAAAAGGCTCTCCTTGAAAAAGCCCTTCAGTACATACCACAGTCACGAGCACCAACCATATGGAAGGAAATACAACAGTATAAACTATCATGCATTGATGAAGTTAACGAATTCGCCACGGGAAATATGACACAAACGCCCCAAGGAGATAAGGACTCGAGTGGGAAAGTTGTGAAGCCACAGGACCCGAGTGTGAAACCAGAGAAGTCACAGAACATAACAATTAACAACTTTAATATCATTCTGCAATCGCTACGAGACGTTTTTCAAAGAGAAGAAAATATGGCGCAAAAGAAACTGATAGAACAAATTATGATATTGGTCCAAAATTTATTGAACAAAAAATCCGAGCAAGATAGTCCAAGTCTTCCCAGTAATTCTGTGTTGGTGGCTATCAAGAATCTTTTGATTAACGTTCAAAATAATCATCAGAGTGGAAAACCTATACAAAATGTTCCAAATTATGCAGAGATTTTAAAAATTCTTCTAGGAGAGAGACAAATTACCAATTCCAGTCAATTAGATATAATCATCCAAAAAGAAATCATAGAAGAAACTCAAAAATCGAACATCGAAGAAGCGATTGGAATTGTTGTTGAGAAAGTATTGCCACCGACACAAAGTGGTTCGTTTAATTTTACCATCGAATTGGAAGAACCCACGATGGTAATGCATGAATTCAAAGAATTGTCAGACAGACGAACTAATGATGTAGAAAAACAATCCTTAGACCAACAAGTTGATGATAAAGAGAAACAATCTACGGACCTACAAGATGATGATGGAGAAAAAGAATCCTCAGAAAAGCAATTGGATGACTTAGAAAAAGAATCCTCAGAAAAACAATTGGATGTAGAAAAACAATCTTCAGACAATCAATTGGATGACGTAGAAAAACAATCCTCAGACAAACAAGCCGATGAGGTGAAAAATCAATCCTCAGATAATGCTATAAAGCCAAGAAGCCCCTTTATCTTTGGAGTTGGTTTCGGAGCATCAGCTAGCGCTGCCGTCATAGCAAAAGGTCACTGGGGAAGTGGATCACGAAGAATGCGTTCTCCACGTGCCTATCCCGTGTATTATCCACTTCGAGTACCAGTACCAGTACCAGTACCAGTACCTTATCCCCCCTATCCTTATCCCCCCTATCCTTATCCCCCCTATCCTTATCCTCCATATTTCCGAACTGAGAGGCAAAAACACATAATAAGGTTTCAATTGAATCGTCTAATAAGGCTTTGCGTGCAAAGGAAAGTCTTACAAGCTAGAGCGACTAGAGCTAAATTATTAGCCCTTTCAACTCCTGAAACAACAAATTTAATTTAATGCTTATATATGTATGTAAATTTACTGTTTACTATTATATGAAATAAACTGATGCATTCCAAAATGTTAGCTCTGAATCTTACATTCAATTTACTCCTTGAGTTTAAGCTAACGAAATACATCGATTCGTTTTAATCACCATAACAAATCGAAATATTCAAGATTCCGAAATGTAATTCTTAAATAGACTGAGGTTTTCAGAAATATTTCGTGTCATATAAGAAGAATATCAGCATTGTAAACAAAGTAATGTTTCTGTTTAGAACAATATGAAAATAAAACAATCGACAACTTCTAGAAAGCATCATCATCTAGAGCCAGATTTGGGGTTGGAAAAGCTTTGTTCTGCCTGTTACATACATTTCGGCGACTATAATATATCATTTCACTTAGGATCAATCAATTGTTTGGGAGTATTACGAATTGGAGTTTCGGTGTTGTCGTTTTGTAATAGTAATCGAAAATTGATTGTGGTCAACCGTACAAAGGTTAAATGTTAATGCGGAACCCGCAGCCGTTGTAAATGCATCGGAACTCTAACCAATTGCATTATCCATGGATATTGCTTATAAAAGCTAACAACAATTCCTAGCCCCTACTTAGTAGAATCTCAAAATGAAAGTTTGTGTGCTCTATTTAAGTAAGTCCTGGTAGAATAATGTAAAATTGAAGCCTCTAACTATTTCTTTCCATTCCCCTATCCGTTTATTGTAGGTATTTTTACTCTGTTACAACTGCAGTGTAGATTTGCACAATCCTCTGACGAACTATGGCTGCCGAGACTCGATAAATTGTCAGAAATTTTAAGTGAATGCGAATCCAAGTTCAGACCCCCACATGTTTCTCGTCTACTCACGCTGGGCAGCTTGCCACAAAAAGGCAAAATTTCAATGAGCAGCTCTGCAAACGCCAGGGACGATGAAGTAATTAAAGCATTATCCAATATCAAATTCAATTCTGGTGCAATTCAAGCGGACGTAAGTAACGGATTGGATTTAACCGCTGGCAAAAATCGAAAATTAATAGGTGGTGCCAAAAACGATCAATCGTCCATTAGCAGCTCCTTGAATATCGATCTTGGTGGTAAAACAATCAATAGGAAGAATCCATTTAGCCCACGAACGAAATTAACACCCCGAAAACCAATCGTTATCAGACCGAGAACGAGAGCCGAAAGAGGAGGCAGTCCAATATCGATATCAATCGGCGATACCAATGCCAATAATCAGCTCTATATGGGGGGCATTCCACCAACACCACCACCACCACCACCGCCCATCAACAACGTGGTGACCATTAACAATAGCAATACCAATGCAGACAAACCACAACCGAGGACATTCTATAAATTCAAATTACCCCCAGCTGAGCGTAAAGAAATGTTATATATTAATATTGCCGGTTGTGTCCAAGCAAGACTAACAGCAGCATACCGAAAGACAACCTCGTAAACATAACTTTCTTTACCTTTTGCCATTAACTTCGAATGAGCTATAGCTAATTAAACGCTTTGTTATAAATATATTTCAAAAATAAACCTTTCCAAAAGAAACGAAATTATATGTACTGTACTGCATGTCATCTCGCTTTCAGCACCAACACTGTGGTGCACCTATTGACCAAGTGTGAAGTTCAGAAAGTTTCTCAATTTTAATTGCTTTACCTCTTTAAGTAACTCGATAGGCTAACCTCAGCATTTAATGCTAATCTTGAATATATTCTCAATTGAACTACTTTTTCAATTGGTTAAATCTCTATTTGTGATATAAATTTGGTGATGATAGAAGTTGGTGTTATTGGAAATTGCTATGCAGACAATCTGCTCAACTTCTTTTTTGGTGCGTTTGAAATAATCTTCTTCTTAAGAGACCTCGAGCAAGGCAAGGTTTGATTTAAATTTCAACACAGATATCCCTATTTTAAGGCTAAACAGAAAAATATGTCTTCAGAATTTCCACTCCACATGTGACATTCTTCTCCCTTGTAAAGAATAATCCAATAGGATTCGGATAATTTGATCACAAGTAGATTGGAACGTTATCAATCGCAAAAGGGTTAAATAAGAATCCGGAACTCGAAGTTGCAAATGCATTGGAACTCTAACCAATTGCATTATCCACGGAGCTTTCCTATAAAAAGTCATCAACAGTTTTTAGACAGCACTTCTTGTTAGAGGAACCCCGAAAATGAGAGCTTGTCTGCTTTATTTATGTAAGTATCCGAAAAGGAAGACTGTATACTAAATATATATGTAACTAAGAATCCTTCCTTCTAAATTAAAGGTATATTCACTCTGCTTCAGAGTAGATATGTCCTATCTCAGGATTTTTCCGATGTAAGCAATGTAATCTCGATCATAAATAATTGCAAAAATGAACTGATTGATGAATACTTAAATTCGCCGCTGACATCGGACAACGAATCGAAGTCGGACAACGAATCGACATCGAATAGGAGGGTGGACCTAAAGAGTTCTGCAAGGTCCCTAGGTGATGGCGCAGCTCAGTCATCATCCAATGTAAACATTAGAAATGGAGACCGCACTCTGTCTATTTCCAACAGTGTGGATTCGGGCCAGCGGAAAGGACGACTACTCCGAAGAGCGAACAATGGCAGAAACGATCAATCTGCGGTGGACAGTTCTGTATCTGTCAACCTTGGCGATGCGTTATCAAATAATAATCCTTTGGCTGCTCGCCATATGCCAGTCCAATCCTGGAAACCTAGATCACCTCCGAGAAAGAGTAACCCCATATCGATATCAATTGGTGATAGCAACGCCAATAATCAAATCATTCAGGAGGACAGTCAACCAGCCACATCTCGACCCTCCTCCCTGCTTGACTTACTCCAACCGAGGTCACCTTGGGGAGTCGGTCTTAACATTTCAGGAGGTAAGAGGAGGCCCAAAACTCTTCCTATGCATACAGGGCCCGCGATCATATGGAAACCTTCGAATGCTCAAATTGTCAAGTGTATTAAAAGAAAAATAATTGAAGCAATTAATCAATCAGGTTTCTAAATTCAATAATTTCCAATAAACGCTTACGCAGTACCAATTAAAATTGGAAAGAAAATTTAAAAGTTGTAACTTTTTTGTTGTGGTCTTTAAATAAAATTTATTAAGTACTGAGAAAGAAATTCAATTCATCGAAGCGGAATCCGATTGCTCTAGCTCTTGAAATTCTCATTTTCCAGTGGTGGATCCTCGGCTGAGGAAATTATGGATTTTTCTCGAAAAACTATATTTTATTTCCTAGACTGATAAAATGACAATCTTCATTCACATATACGAATGGAAATCGATTAAATAAGAATCCGGAACTCGAAGTTGCAAATGCAATGGAACTCTAACCAATTGCATTATCCCCAACCTAGATATTTATATGGATAAGAATCAATCGAAGGCTAAGTCGCCTCAGCTCTTAATGGCAATAAAAATACTTTCTTCAGTCGTTCAAATTCGAACACAGATGTCTACTGTAATATCCCCATAATTTTGTTATACCTTTGCAGATATAAACAACTCTGCCAAATTTGATAAAGATCGGGTTACTATATCATAGGAACGATCGGTCAAAAACAGTGGCTTTCGCCAATAACTTCGTTACTTTTGACGTGATTGCTTTCAAATTAAACATTTGTTAGTTTAATATATCTGTTAATGACTGTGCCGAATTTGATAAAGATCGGGTGACTACATCATATAGCTCCCAAAGGAACGATTGGTGGAAAACAGTGACTTTGATCAATATCTTCGTTATTTTCTATGCTAAGATGATAGGTCGCTCTTTCGCAAACATTAGACTTTTTAGATACAACTTTTTTCCACTTTGATGGCTATGGGTAAGGAAAGAGTTACCAAATTAGTTGCAAGGGTATACAAACTTTGACGCGATCGAAGTTAGCCCCGGCCCTCTGGTTTTTTTTTCTATTCAAGTGCTTGTCTATAATATCCGATTAGGTTACGACAATCACAATTAGATTGGATAATGGTAAAGCGTAAGAATAAGATTAAATAAGAATACGGAACTGAAAGTAGCAAATGCATTGGAACTCTAACAAATTGCATTATCTATGGATTTTTCCCATAAAAAGCCATCCACAGCTCATTGTCAGCACTTCTTGTTAGAGGAACCCCGAAAATGAGAGCTTGTCTGCTTTATTTATGTAAGTATCCGAAAAGGAAGACTGTATCCTAAATGTATATGTAACTTACAATCCTTTCTTCTATATTAAAGGTATATTCACTCTGCTTCATAGTAGATATGTCCTATCTCAGGATAAGCCGATAGCCGATTTAAGCAATTTAAACTCGATCGTAAATGATTGCGTACGTGAACTGAGAAGTGGAAACGCTATTTCGCTGCTGACACTGGACAACGAATCGTTATCGAATAAGAGGGTGGACCTAAGGAGTTCTGCAAGGTCCCAAGGTGATGGCGCAGCTCAGTCATCATCCAATGTAAACATTAGAAATGGTGACCGCACTCTGTCTATTTCCAACAGTGTGGATTCGGGCCAGCGGAAAGGACGACTACTCCGAAGAGCGAACAATGGCAGAAACGATCAATCTGCGGTGGACAGTTCTGTATCTGTCAACCTTGGCGATGCGTTATCAAATAATAATCCTTTGGCTCCTCGCCAAATTCCAGTCCCTTATTCTGACAGACTCGAATCTTTAGTTCGGCCTGTGGATAATTTCGTTCGACCTAGATCACCTCCGAGAAAGAGTAACCCCATATCGATATCAATTGGTGATAGCAACGCCAATAATCAAATCATTCAGGAGGAGAATCAACCAGCCACACCTCGACCCTCCTCCCTGCTTGACTTACTCCAACCGAGGTCACCTTGGGGAGTTGGTCTTAACATTTCAGGAGGTAAGAGGAAACCGAAAACTCTTCCTATCCGGGGTAATGAAATTGTCAAGTGTGTTAAAAGGAAAATAATTGAAGCACTTAATCAATCAGGTTTCTAAATTCAATAATTTCCAATAAACGCTTACGCAGTACCAATTAAAATTGGAAAGAAAATTTAAAAGTTGTAACTTTTTTGTTGTGGTCTTTAAATAAAATTTATTAAGTGCTGAGATCCTCGGCTGTTGTGGATCCTCGGCTGAGGAAATTATGGATTTTTCTCGAAAAACGATATTTTAATTCCTAGACTGAAAAAATGGCAATATTCATCCACATATACGAATGAATATCGATTAAATAAGAATCCGGAACTCGAAGTTGCAAATGCAATGGAACTCTAACCAATTGCATTATCCCCCACCTAGATATTTATATGGATAAGAATCAATCGAAGGCTAAGTCGCCTCAGCTCTTAATGGCAATAAAAATACTTTCTTCAGTCGTTCAAATTCGAAGACAGTAGACATTAATATCCCCATAATTTTGTGTTCCTATTCAAGTGCTTCTCATTAGTCTATAATATTCGATTAGATTACGACAATCACAATTAGATTGGATAATGGTAAAGCGTAAAAATAAGATTAAATAAGAGTACGGAACTGAAAGTTGCAAATGCAATGGAACTCTAACCAATTGTATTATCCACGGCTAATGCCTATAAAAAGCTATCCACAGTTCTTAGTCAGCACTTTTTGTTAGTGGAACACCGAAAATGAGACCTTGTCTGCTTCATTTGTGTAAGTATCCCAAAAGCAAGAAAGATTGTATACTAAAATGCTCTTACTTATGCTCCCTCCTTCCATATTGAAGGTATATTCACCCTGCTTCAGAGTAGATATGTACTATCTGGGGACTTATGGCTGCCCAATTTGAGCAAATTATCTTCGATCATATATAGTTGCCAGGATGATCGGAGGACTGGGCTACTAAAGCCTTTGCTACAAAAGTTAGACAACAAATCGATATCCAACAAATGGGATGAGCTAAAGAGTTCTGCAAGGTCCGAAGGTGATGCCTCTGCACAGTCATCCGGAAAAAGTATAACCAAAGTCAATGGAAAAATCCAACCTAGATCTGGCCAAGGAAAGAAGGATAACCCAATATCAATATCAATTGGTAATAACAATGCCAATAATCAAATCATTCAGGATGATCGTAAACAACCCGCTGCCACAGCCGTGTTGTCCGTTGAACCTGTAGCCATCAAACCCCAACCGAGGACACCTTGGGACTTCAATATAAGCATTTCAGGAGGAGGTAGTAAGAGGAGGCCCAGAGCTCCACCAAGCGACCAGTCGTTGGCTAAGGATCGAATGTACAGACGCATCGCTAATTGTGTTAAAAATAAGATTGCTGAAGAATATCAACAGAATTCAGCTAACTAAATTTGATATTTCTCCATAACGGCATGCATATTACTTTTAAAATTCTAATTTTTGTTGTTGCAAATATTTATAAATATAATTACTATATTAATATTCAATACGTACGAGAAAAACTTTCATTTTTTCACGGAATTTGTTTGATTTAGCTTATGAAATACTTATTTTCCATTTTACAGATTCTCTGATTCAAGATCGATTGCCGCTTACAATGACCCCATCCCGATCGGTGGATCCGATGACAGACAAATTGTCTGAAATCTATATGTTTCTATGGATGGGCATAGATGGGATTGCTATTTTGACTTAGCTTTTTACATTTATCTTGAATATACATTTTTCAGTATTTTTGGCTACATTTACGTCGCCGTTGAATGTGAAACAGAAAAGTATAGACACGGACCACAAAACGATTTTTATACCATACACCCATAGGGTGAAATGGTATATTAAAGTCGCCAAAATGTATGTAACAGGCAGAAGGAAGCTTTTCCGACCCCATAAAGTATATATATTCTTGATCGGGATCAACAGCCGAGTCGATATAGACATGTCCGTCCATCCGTCCGTCCGTCCGTCTGTCCGTATGAACACGTAGATCTCAGAGACTATAAGAGCTACAGTCACCAAATTTGGTACGTATACTCGTGTATTACCTACGGTGGTCAAGTTTATTTCAAATTTTTGTCACGCCCCCCTCCGCCCACGAAATTTAAACAAATTTGATTTTCTTAAAGACTATAAAAGCTAGAGACACCAAATTTGGTATGTGTATTTGCTTAATAAATGCGCATATATTGTATATGCAACGATTTTGCCACGGCCCTTTCCGCCCCCGTAATTTGGGAAAAATCGATTATCTCATGTAATTTTCTACCTTTTGTAATCAAATTTGGCACACTTGAATTTGATACCTACTAATACCCAGCAAAACACCAAATTTGATCAAAATCGGACAAAAAATAGCCAAGTTATGCATATAAACGTTTTTCCATAAGGCCGTAGTTGGCCGTTGGCTGGTGGGGGCGCTAGGGTGCTCGTATACTTGAATGAGGGAGATTCTAAGATATGCTTGTAATAAAAAGCATGTGAAAATGCTTTTGTTTAATAAATTTAAAATATTTGCTTTACTGGTGTATGGTATACCTAAGTCGGCGAGACGACTTACTTTCTTCATTATTTTTCATCCAAAGTTGTTTTCCACTTGTTTAATAATCCAATACGATTCGCTTGGGCTCATCATAATGAAATGGGATCGTGGTAAAGCGTAAGAATATGATTAAATAACAATCCGGAACAAGAAGTTGCAAATGCAATGAACTCTAACCAATTGCATTATCTACGGATCATGCCTATAAAAAGCTATCCACAGTTCTTAGTCAGCACTTTTTGTTAGTGGAACACTGAAAATGAGAGCTTGTCTGCTTCATTTGTGTAAGTATCCCAAAAGCAAGAAAGATTGTATACTAAAATGCTCTTACTCCTGTTCCCTCCTTCCATATTGAAGGTATATTCACCCTGCTTCAGAGTAGATATGTACTATCTGGGGACTTATGGCTGCCCAATTTGAGCAAATTATCCTCGATCATATATAGTTGCCAGCCTGGGCTCCTAAAGCCTTTGCTACTAAGCTTAGACAACGAATCGATATCCGATAAACTGGTTGAACTTAAGAGTTCTGCAAGGACCGAAGGTGATGGCTCTGCACATTCATCCGCCAATGTCATCATTAGAAATGGTGACCGCATTCTGACTATTTCCAACAATGTGAATCTGGGACCGGGGAAAAAAGGACTACCTCGAGAAGCAACTAATGGCAAAAGCGACAAATCTTCCATCGAAAGTTCGGTATCTTTCAACCTTGGAGATGCATTAACCGATAATAATCCGTTTTCTCTACTACAAAAACTTTTTGGAAGAAGTATAACCAAAGTCAACGGAAAAATCCAACCTAGATCTGGCCAAGGAAAGAAGGATAACCCAATATCAATCTCAATTGGTAATAACAATGCCAATAATCAAATCGTTCAGGCTGATCGTAAACAACCCGCTGCTAGAGCCGTGTTGTCCGTTGAACCTGTAGACATCAAACCCCAACCGAGAACACCTTGGGAATTCGGTATAAACATTTCAGGAGGAGGAAGTAAGAGGAGGCCCAGAGCTCCACCAAGTGACCAGTCGTTGGCTAAGGATCGAATGTACAGACGCATCGCTAATTGTGTTAGAAATAAGCTTGTTGAAGAATATCAACAGAATTCAGCTAACTAAATTTGATATTTCCCCATAACGGCATGCATATTACTTTTAAAATTCTAATTTTTGTTGTTGCAAATATTTATAAATATAATTACTATATTAATATTCAATACGTACGAGAAAAACTTTCATTTTTTCACGGAATTTGTTTGATTTAGCTTATGAAATACTTATTTTCCATTTTACAGATTCTCTGATTCAAGATCGATTGCCGCTTACAATGACCCCATCCCGATCGGTGGATCCGATGACAGACAAATTGTCTGAAATCTATATGTTTCTATGGATGCGCATAGATGGAATTGCTAGTTTGACTTAGCTTTTTACATTTATCTTGAATATACATACAATATATGATCATAAATAATTCCTTCAGTCTATTTGGCTACATTAACGTCGCCGTTGAATGTGAAACAGAAAAGTATAGACCACGGACCATAAAACGATTTTTATTTTTCATCTAAAGTTGTTTTCCACTTGTTTAATAATCCAATTCGATTCGCTTGGGCTCATCATAATTAAATGGGATCGTGGTAAAGCGTAAGAATATGATTAAATAACAATCCGGAACAAGAAGTTGCAAATGCAATGGAACTCTAACCAATTGCATTATCCACGGATCATGCCTATAAAAAGCTATCTACAGTTCCTAGTCAGCACTTCTTGTTAGAGGAACTGGGAAGATGAGAGCTTGTCTGCTTTATTTATGTAAGTTTCCAAAAAGGAAAGAGAAAGGTCTGGATCCTAAATATTTCTTACTCATATTCGGTCCATTTTTATTAAAGGTATATTTACTCTGCTACAGAGTAGACATGTACTATCGGAGGATATATGGCTGCCCGGTTTAAGAAAGTTGGCCTCGATCATATATAGTTGCGAACGTGATTTGAATCTTGAAAACGTTGGTTCGCTGCAAACATTAGACAACGAACCGACATCCAATAAGAGGATAGACCTAAAGAGTTCTGCAAGGTCCCAAGGTGATGGCTCAGCTCAGGCATCAGCCAATGTCGTTATTAGAAATGGTGACCGCGCTCTGACCATTTCGAATAAGGTGGATCTAGGCCCGGGCAAAGGCAGACTTCCTCGAAGAGCAAACAATGGCAGAAACGATCAATCTTCCGTGGATAGTTCGGTATCTGTTAACCTTAACGATGGATTATCGCGTAATAAGCCTTTATCTAATTTAAGCCAACGCAATTGGCACCGTATGTTAGTTCGGCCTTTGGATGATATTCGACCTAGATCAGCTCCGAATAAGAAGCGTGACCCAATATCGATATCAATTGGTGATAGCAACGCCAATAATCAAATCATTCAGGAGGATATTAAACCAACCGCTGCACCCAACCTTTTGGACATTTTCAATGCTAAACCAACCGCTGCACCCAACCTGTTGGACATTTTCAATGCTAAACCAACCGCTGCACCCAACCTGTTGGACATTTTCAATTTCCAGCCGCGGTCACCTTGGGGAGTCGGTCTTAATATTTCAGGAGGTAAGAGGAAGCCCAAAACTGCATCGAATACACAAGCCTTAAGGAAACGATTGTACGGCCGAATCGCCAATTGTGTTAAGAAGAAGCTAATTGAAGAATATCAAGAAAAATCAGCTTTCTCTGACTAAATTCAATAATTTCCCATTAACGCTTGCATTATCATTAAAAGTGTATAATGAATTGAAAAGTGTTTGTTTTTTTTGTTGCAAAACATGTACATAGGCAATTACCCGGCAATGCATGCTATTTCCGTTTCAGATCCAGCACTTTGGCGCGCCTATCGGCCAAGTCTGTCCTCATAAATTGTTTCCACAAAATTTTATGGACAGATATGGATTTTATAATTTGCCATATTGCATTCGACATTTAAATGATTGAAATTTAACTTTGCAAATTTTCATTTTTCAGTGGTGGATACTATGAGAAGGAGAAAAGCGAACCTTCCTTTTCATAGAATAAGATTTTTCATCTTAAACTGCTGGAATGTAGATATTTAAGATCGATTTCCCCTTAAAATGAATCCATCTGGATACCCCTGCATGCCAAATGCCATGTAGATGGGCTTAAATTGATATGCTAGTTCGAGTTAGATTTTTATGTTTCTCTTGAGAAATATAAAATCAGAAATACTTCCTTCCCTCTTTGCATTCTTTATGGTGACTTTAACATCGCCAATTTATGGTAAAACAGAAGAATATAGACCACGGACCATAACACGATTTTTATTTCCTATCTGAAAATGTTATTTGCTTGTTTAATAATCCAATACGATTCGGTTAAGCTGATCTTAATTAAATGGGATCGTGCTAAACCGTAGAACAATGGTTAAATAAGAATGCGGAAGTTGCAAATGCAATGGAACTCTAACCAATTGCATTATCCACGGAGCTTTCCTATAAAAGGTCATCAACAGTTTTTAGTTAGCACTTATTGTTAGAGGAACCCCGAAAATGAGAGCTTGTCTGCTTTATTTATGTAAGTATCCAAAAGGAAGACTGTATCCTAAAACATATTTAACTTACAATCCTTCCTTCTATATTAAAGGTATATTCACTCTGCTTCAGAGTAGATATGTCCTATCTCAGGATATATGGCTACCCAATATAAGCAAATTATCCTCGATCATATATAGGTGCCAACGTGAACTGAATGGTGAAAACTTTGGTTCGCTGCTGACATTGGAAAACGAATCGTTATCGAATAGGAAGGTGGACCTAAAGAGTTCTGCAAGGTCCCAAGGTGATGGCGCAGCTCAGTCATCATCCAATGTAAACATTAGAAATGGTGACCGCACTCTGTCTATTTCCAACAGTGTGGATTCGGGCCAGCGGAAAGGACGACTACTCCGAAGAGCGAACAATGGCAGAAACGATCGATCTGCAGTGGACAGTTCTGTATCTGTCAACCTTGGCGATGCGTTATCAAATAATAATCCTTTGGCTCCTCGCCCTATTCCAGTCTTTTATTCTGACAGACTCAAATATTTAGTTCGGCCTGTGGATAATTTCGTTCGACCTAGATCACCTCCGAAAAAGAGTAACCCCATATCGATATCAATTGGTGATAGCAACGCCAATAATCAAATCATTCAGGAGGACAGTCAACCACCCACATCTCGACCCTCCTCCCTGCTTGACTTACTCCAACCGAGGTCACCTATCCGCCTAAGAAATGCTGCCTCTGCTCGAATTGCCAGGTGTGTTAGAAGGAAACTACTTGAAGAATATCGATCAGGTTTTTCTAAATAAATTCAATAATTTCCAATAAACGCTTGCGCATTACCATTAAAAGTGGAAAGAAAATTCAAAAGTTTTTAATTTTTTGTTGTGGCCTTTAAATAAAATATATTAAGATTCTACAAGTTGAATACTGAGAGAGAAATTCATTTCCTCGAAGCGGAATCCGATTCCTTTAGCTTTTGATATTCTCACTTTCCCATGGCGGAACCTCTACGAAGGAAATGGGAAAAATTTCTTTATTGAACGATATCTTAATTCTTAGACTGATAAAAGGCCAAGATTCAAAATCGATTCTTCTTGCCTTAGATATTTTTAAGGATGAGAATAGATCAAAAGGCTACAACGATTCAGTTTTTTAAGTTTATCTTCAATACAACACAATCTAAAGTAAGAATAACTTCCTTCAGTCGTTTACAGGATTACAGGATTTTCTATCTTTATCTGAAATTCCTATTACTAGTAACATGTATAATCCGAAAAGATTCGGTTAAGCTGATCAAAAATTGATTAGAGCATCCAATCAAGCGTAAAAGGGTTAAATAAGAATGCGGAACTCAAAGTTGCAAATGCAATGGAACTCTAACAAATATCATTATTCATGGAATTTGCTTATAAAAAGCCACAGCTCTTAGTCAGCACTTATTGTTAGTGGAACCCCGAAAATGAGAGCTTGCTTGCTTTATATATGTAAGTTTTCGAAAATGAAGAAAGGAGGGAAGACTGTATCTTATATATCTCTAACTTATAATCCTTTCTTCCATATTAAAGGCGTTTTTACTCTTGTACAGAGTTTTTGTGTGCAGACTGCTTCTTCGCAGGGTGAAGAGCTCAAGATTAAATCTAAATTGCAACTGGCGAATATCATTTATAAATGCCAGCGTGGATGGAATTTGAAAAAAGTGGACACCGAATCGAAGTCCAATAAACGGGTTGATCTAAATAGTTCAGCCAGTGGCACGGGTGATGCCTCAGCTCGATCATCATCCAGCGTGAACATTAGAAATGGTGGCCGCGTTTTGAGCATTTCGAACAAGGTGGATCTGGGACGCCTACCTAAAAGACCAAACAACGGCAAAAACGGTCAATCTTCCGTTAACAGTTCGGTGTCTGTCAATCTTGGCGATTCATTATATCATAATAGTCCATTACAAAAACTTTTCGGCAAAAGTATAAACAAAGTCAACGGAATTAGAATTCCTCAACCTAGATCGGCTCCGAAAAAGAAGCCTAGCCCAATATCGATATCAATTGGTGATAACAATGCCAATAATCAAGTCATTCAGGAGGATAATCAACCAACCACTGCACCCACTCTGTTTTCCCTTTTAGACGGCAAGGTCCAACCGAGATCATCCGGGATTTGGGGAGCAGGGGGTTCAGAGCTTTATAATAAATCATATCTATTGGCCAAATGTATTATTGACACGCAAAATTCGTTTTAACAGATTTAGCTTCTTTTAAAAGTTTGCAAAGGAGTGGAAAAGATTTTGAACATTCTTTTGTTTTCAATGATTTTCAATAAACATTTTTTTTATAAGAACTGAAGTAAAATCAGAAAAGCATATACATATTTGAATATTATCCTTGCAATTGGTTAACGTTTTATTTTTTTTTTACTGTTAACAATTACAGTTTCTGTTTCGGAAAATGATTGATTCTTGATCATAACTACAGTAGATGCCGGTTATAACGATACTCAAAGGAAAGGCCATATTGCATCGTTATAAACGGGATACGAATTAACTAATTTATCCATCAATCTGTTCAAATGATCAATTCACTTAGATAGGCCGAAGCCAATACGAAGTATATTTGAGAGCGTCAAAATAAATTAATCTCTCTCAAATTACATTAATAGTTATTTACGCTCTTTGTTTGCTCCGTTTTTGTCTTTGTTATACTTTTTATGGTTATTAGAGGTAATTAATTTAAAATTTCTTCGATATCAGAGGTTTGTCGTTAAAAGCGATATTGGTTTTTACTGATACATACAAGTATTTAAAGTTCTTTCCATTTGTTGATTGAAAATAACTCTAATCTAAGATATTTGATCTAAATTTGAACTAGTCGAACTATTTTGCCAATTGTAACCGTTTCATATCAATTTTCCATGCAAAAATTTCACACAAATGTATCTGATTAACATTCTTTCGAGTTTTGTTGTGCAACATATTAAAAGATTAGTTCTATAGAAATCTTTTAAATGTGATTGAGGACCAACATAGCAACAATATCAATTGTAGATTAGATTTATTCCTAACATATGACAGCATTTAATTGGGAATATCTCATAAACAAAAGATTTATTCGATAAATCATTGAGGAGTGAGTTATTCTCTCATGTCTAGTCCATTTAATCTATAAATAAGGTCAAGTCTTGTCAGTCTTGCTATGCCATGTGGCGAGTGGGTGGTAGGTGCAACGTGGTTGAATGGCAACTTGCCGGCACTTGGCTCTCACTTTCCTACACCAAGAAATTACTAATTAGAACGGCGCCAGTTTTAACTATACCCATACATATACATTGTATATGTATATGAACCTATATTTATATGGATGTTGGAGGTGTGCTAGCCTGACACTGTTGAGACCCACCCACACCCACAAACAGACAACAACCCACACATTGAATGTGGTGCTCGTCTCATCAATGTGCATTCACTCTTCACTATATACAATGAATATATGTATATATGTATCTGAAAATATTTATAGAAATCTGTCTTTGGAAAATTCCCAAGATGGCCAAGAGGTTAAGAATATTTTCTCTCTCGACTCTCTGCAACTTACAGATTGTAATCCATGATCTTTGATTTTATAAAATCGAACGCTATGCAAACACACACTTGACCAAATGACATCGGTGGGACACGGATGACACTCCCCCGCCCCACTCATGCCTCCCGCCCCATTGCCAGTCGTCTTTGGCGACGCTTTTGCTAGCGGCAATCAACGAAGCGTACCACAGAAACCAAGTCAACTGTAATGGAGTATACAATACAGCCCGCAAAACGAATCAGAGTCTCTGTCTAGCCACAAAAAGCGCATGGTAGGTAGTAGATAGATGGAAAACAGAGTAGAAAAAACGAATTGGAAAAAAAATAGGTGAACGCTTGGTTGCTTTTTGCCTGACTTGATGTAATTTTGTTTCCTTGCCTTCAACTCTCTGGTCTGGCCTGGTCTGGTCTGCTCTGCTCTGCCCTGGTCTGTTTGGGTATGTGTGGTGGCTTTTTGTTTAAACAAAACCATTAATTTGTATCTATGAATGTAACTTGTTTTGTGAACGACTCTCATCATACAACAACACACTGTGGTCGCAGCTTTTGCTGCAAAAATTATGTCATCAGCAGCAGCCAAGTTAACGGAGTTGAGTCAAGCTCAATTTGTAATATTTTCCCTTACATTTCACCAGTCGCACTGATGGGTTTGGTTCCCTCGTTATACCCCACATTTCCATTAGCTGTTTAGCATTGAAAGTCAAATAATTTGCAACTCAACGAACTCACCTAAGCTTTGAGCCAACTGTAAGATTTCACTTTGTAGAATTCCCTAGCGGCATTTGGAAATTTTAAGCCCTATCTATCCTTGGTACGCACTTGGTTCTGGCTCAAAATTAGCGACTGAAACTGTGGGTATTTTGAGGCTCTCAATGATTTGGCAAAAAGAAACGTTTAGACCTAAATTCTCAGAGCCCAGTTTTTCCTCCTTCGCCCATGACTATGACATTACGCCATCGATATCAAAACAAATGCACTTTAAAGTCCATTACGATTTTGGTAACATAGTAAATATATAAATACATATGCTTGAACAATTAGAGCTAATTTGCTTTTTATTTTCGTATACCATTTTGTATGACAAATATTTGCCTAGCCCCAATAAATAGCACAAAATACATTTTATTGCGAATTTCTCTCTCTCTCTCTCTCCGTTGCCTTAACCATACAATTTGTATATATAGGTATAGCTATATAAGCGTAATGACGAATCGTCATCAGCTGTTCACCGATTTGTGGGGTTCATTGTGCATATATATACGAGTAAAGTAAAATCAATAACTTTCCTCTGCTCTGTAATTTGATTTACATGTGTATTTTTTGGTTACCTCAATTTGAATATTTATGAGTAGTTTTCGGGAACATGGCAATAAATTTCTAGGGGAATTATTATTGTACCATCGATATTAACAAGAAATAGTTAGCACTCAATGAAGTGGAACTAAATATTTGCATGCCACCCGGTTAAAGTTTCTTTTTTCTTGACGCTTTTCACCCGGACTTAAACTGGCGAATCAATTGTAGATTCTGAGGGGGAAACCCCCTGTAGAAACACCGATTCACAACAAACTCTCATCAATCTATAAATACACACACTCACAGCCTGAGGACAGTTAGAAGGCTCATCTCAGAGGACGCATGGATAAAATAACAAAAAGGATTTTCTAAAAATTACTCATCTCCCATCTCCATCTTTAGGGGAGGAGTTAAAGGTTTCAGCTCAAGGACTCACCTAAATTTGGCACGGTAACAGTAACTTGATTATTTGAGCCAACATCCACAGCTGCCATACGGTTTGGATCCACACTGGCTGGCTTAAAGTCATCTGCAAGTAACACGAAATGAAATGAGGCAAGAGAACATGGCTATATGTATGTATGTATGTATAGTATATGGGGATGGGCGGTGGGGGAAAACTTACATTTGATTGTGTGAAATGCGGTTGATGAGTTTTTTGGATTAAATGTTGCGCCTAATCTCAGCTCGCGCACTTCCCCGCCGATGTTGAGGCGATCGGCCAGCGTACTCTTTTGTTTGGTCATCATCATCGTGTTGGAGTTGTTATTGTGGTAAGGCAGGGTTTGTTGTTGCTGTTGTTGATTATGATTGTAATTGGCACTGGTAATGTTTGACTTTTGATAATTGTTGTTGTTGTTAATGTGGTTGTTGTGGTGGTGGTGGTTGTTGTTGTTGTTGTAATGATATGACGACGACTTCTCAACGATTTCGTCTCCCACTGCCAACGTTCCCGCTGCCGCTGCCGCTGCCAACGCCGTCGACGTTGCAGCAAAGTTGCGACGCTCTTCGGCAGCGCCACCGCGTTGATATTGGTAACCGCTTTGTGTGCCAAAATTTATATCCCCTCCTCCGCCTCCGCCGACGCCTCCTCCGTTGTGGCTGCTGTAAATGTGGTTGTTGCTGTTGCTGTTGTTGTTGTAGCTGTTGTTGTTGTTGCTGCTGCTGCTGCCGCCCGAACCGGACTTTCGATATTGTTGACTCGCAGCCGCTTTGGCCTTGAGACGTTGCAATTTGGTACCCACGGATTTTGGAATGTTTACGGCCGTATTTAAATCCAAAATATATACAAAAGATTTCTTTAAATTGTGCTAAATCCACTTTTGGTGTATGCAGAGCACGTTTCTTGCACTTGAACGGAGAATTTTGTAAAATGTTTGCTCAACAAAACGGTAAAGTAAAAAAAAAAAAAAAAAAAAATAAACAAAAACAAAACGGTGCGTAGTTACTTAAGAATTTTGCGTTGTTTTTGGTTTTTTTGTTGCAATATTCGGTGTGTTGATAATGTTCTTCTTCTGATAAGTCAGCAATGGTTCGCCTTCATTTGCGGTTGCCGTTGTTGTTGTTTAATCACTTAAAAATTTTCGCCTACAATTTGTTGTTGTTGTTGTCGTCGTGTAATTGATTTTCACAATGGTTATAATTTTAAATTGAGCAACATTTAGACTGCAATGTAGGAGAGAATGCAACAATTATTATTATTTCATTTATAATTTGCCATATGTTTTCAGCGCTCACACAAACACACACACACGCACGCAAGCACACACACACACCCATGCACACACGCGCGATTACACAGATTGTCATAATGTGGCCGTATTTTCTTCGTTTTTTTTTGCAATTTTTCTAGTGGTGGACAATTTAGCTTCAAGTCCTGCTTATGTCCTGGCAAATGCCGAAGCCATGAAATTTACGTTTTTAGTATTATTATTTTTTAATTGATCACTATAACCACTTAAAAATTTCAAACATTTGTTTTTGAAACCTAACAACAAGGTATTTTTAATTTTACTTCATATTTTGATATAGAATCAAAGTTTTAAACTATATATTCAATCAAAATCTACCAAAAATCGGTTTATGTTTACTTTATTCATTTCATAATATAAATCAAACTACATGAATAATTTTAAATTGCTTTTATTTCAAATAATCGCTGAAGCAGATCTAGAACCGCGTTTCGAATTCATTCAGGATTCGATAGACATTGCATTCACGTCCTCATCTCTAATCTGCACCTGCTGCTTTTGTTTTTTGTCCAATTTTTTGTTTTAAATTGACACACATTTAATAGCATTAAATACGCATTTTATTTTTGCAAAATGAAAATCGCAGCTTGTTTATGTATTCTTGGCTTGTTTTTCTTTAAATATGCCACACATTCACACACACACACACATCTATTCTTATATATACACTAGCCCAGCACAGCACACAGACACATACAATTACAGTCGCACGTGCCTGCAATTTCTTTATGCAAATTACAGCTGATCTTGCAGCAACAATATTTTTATTTAAGTTGCATTTTGGTTAATTTTTGTCGAGATAAAACAAATACATAATACGGACGCACCAGCACGCACACATTTACATGTAATACGTAAGCAAATGAAAAAGTGAGCGGTGGCTGCCAATGGACTAGGGGCGGGGTGGAATGGTAGCGGGGCTCTGGTGGAGGGGGTGCCGAGAGGTTAAAGAAACAGACACAGCTGAAAACAAGTTTGAAATAGCCGAAAAAAAAACAGCAAAGCGAAGGTGAAATTTCCGAAAAAAAAAACAAATTGAAAACGTAGACGAAAATTATTTGTCTATATGTACTGCAAATGTGTGCGTACGACACTATATAATTGTACTTCTGTGTGTGTGTCTGTGTTTAATTTGTTGTTGGTTTTTGTGCTTCATTTTTTGGATTATTTATTTTTGTAACATCTTTTAGCACTACGCGACACATTGTTTTAATAGTTTTTGTTAGGCTTTGAACGTTTTCAAACTCTTTACCTATTTAGCAGTTAAAAGTAAAGCATTTCGAGGAGTTAAAATTGTTTAAACAAATGGAGCACTGGAGCTGGCAAACCACCGCACAACATTACTCGCGAGCTCGCGTTTTAGTCACGCGAGCGTTTTACTCACGCGAGCGTTTTGCTCACGCGAGCGTTTTAGTTATCTTATTTAGTTATCGATTATTCTGACCCATTCACACTGGACTTCGAGTCGATTGGCGGTCTTTTTTAAAAAGCATTTATTTATTGACTTATGTACATAAAAAAAAGAAGCCACAAGCCGCACATTAAAGATGTCAAGTATCCAGGATTGCGATTGCCAGTCTTGAGTCTGTGAAATGGTTGGAAAGAAGAGAAATTATTTACATTATATTTCCATTCTTACCTGGAATGGACCAATAGAGAATCCTTTTTGCAGAGCTTGAATTCGCCATGCATATGGGAATAAGATTTACGCAAATCCTCAATATGGCGAAATTACCAAAGAGAAATTTGTTATGAAATAGTAAGTAAAAGTAAGGTGTCGAAATGCTTTAAAAAGTAAACCTCCTTCGAATACCCTTTCCGAACATTTACTCGCGAACTCGAACACTTACTCGCGAACTCGAACATTTACTCGCGAACTCGAACATGTTCTTTAGAAAGCGCCATCTATTATTATTTTAAACTGCTTGGAGAGCTACCAGACAAAGAAAAAATGTTACAGCAATACTGCCAGACTGACATATTGACCGTTGAAACAATTTTACAAAAAAAAACTCTTTGAAATTTGCAGATAAAATAATACATTAAAACATGACAAAGATATTTTCAGAAATGTTTCCACATGTTTCATACTGTTTTGTTTTTGTTTTGTGGGCTTAGATGAAATCGCATCAAGAAAAACAAACAAAATACCGCCCTCAGGATTAACACCAGCTACGACCCTCACAAAAGGAGATCATTATTAACATTTGCCTTAATCCTTGAGGCGCCGCTACTGTGCGCTGACCTGCCTGCTTGTAGAAGGATGGTTGGAAGGATGTGCTCTCATTATTTAGGGGCGTTAATTACTTGAACGTTGTCTGTGCCCTTCAAAAAGAAGCAGAGCAGCGATGAGATGCGATGGGAGGAGAGCGGTGAAAGAGAGATCTGCACTTTAAGATGCCGAAATGCATATCTGAACCCTCGCCTCAATGCATTTCCATTTTCATTTTCATTTCTTTCCTTCTTTTTCTAGATTCTTATTATAATCTGTGCTACTGGCGATTGTTACCATTTGATAAAAATGAAATTGATACTTTATGTAGTTCATATAGTTGAGACAAATGCAAGGTAATGGCAGGGCAAATGGGGCGTGGGTGGTCGATGTTAGCAGTACAGGAAATGCAAAAACAAAACAAAAAACACGCACACACACACACACACACACACACACAAGAACAAAGCGCAAACTAAACTGGCAAAAACTTTCTAACGGTATTTTGGCGTGACGAGTTCAATTTGTAGGCCGACTGTTGTCCTTGTTATTTCTTTTTCTTTCTGTTTTCTAATCAAACATACGAGTTTTGCTTTTGCTTTGTTGCTGTTATTATTGTTGTTTGCTCACTTTACAGTCTCCATTCCAATTTAAAAACTTTTCTTATCAGTTGATGAAATCTAAAATTGCATTTTTATGGCACTTCCTTTCGTCCGCTCTCTCTTTCTCTCTCTCTCTTCTTCGCTGTCTTTCCTCTTCCGCTTCCTTTGCTTTTTATTCATTTCGACACTTTCATTGAAAAAGTTGCCTTCATAATGCAAATTTGAGCAAATATTCAACTTTTTATTACTCAATTTTAGTTTAGTTATCGTTCTAACGGTACCAAGTACCAGGGTTACTTTGAGGTTATGTCTAAACTTATTTAAGGTTATGTCAAATTCAATTGGACATTATTATTTTAAATGATGTGCTGATTGAGATATAAAACAATTGCCAGGCAAATTTCTTAAGACAATATCAAGCTGATTAAATTACATATCTATCTCAGGCTCATAAAGTATGTAAAACAATTAGCCTATCAGGAAAAAAAGAACGTTGACAAATCTGCAAGAGAATTTCAATTTTGGATTTTTGTCACTTTGATACATATACATATATCTTCAATTAAACAAGGCATTGTTTTTCTTAACGAGCAGACGACTGACCTCTTGACCCTTCGTCCTTGTTAAGGGTAGACGGAAGACTGAAATTAGGCCATGTCTCTTGAGTCTAATGATGAGGGTCCAACCGAAATGCTACCTGAAATACTTTCAAGAACAGCAACAACAACAATCTGGAAAAACAGCTGCCTTATAATATTGGCCACGCCCTGTGGTAAATATATCTCTATAAGTATTTAATTTTATATCTAAAATTCGACTATGTATGCAAATTTAATTAACATGAGTTATGAACACCTTCAACTACCTACATACAAGCAAATGCACTCGATCAGGTGCCCATAAATCAATTTAAATGGCCAATTGTATGGGCCATGCCCAGGAGGGGGGCCCGAGAGAGAGAGATGAAGGCACGATCGCCACGATCTTGTGGTAATTATGGTGAAAACACTTGGCGCACTTGCCATCATGTCGTCCCCATGTGGAGGAGCTCTTTAAATTGATTTTCACAATTTTCCGACCACACAGACACGTTGTGTGGCCATAATTCAAAATTTATGTCTTTTGAAATTATTTTAATGTTTCTAATGGGCAAAAAAAAAACACTCTTTCGCTGTTTCTCTTGGCCCAGGAATAGTCTATGGTTGGTTTTCTTTCTTTTGGCACGAGTTTTGCCGACACCGTGAAGAACTGCATAAATAATGAGTTAGTTAATTTCATTGAAGTCTTATCTCTTTCTCTTCTTCCTTTTTGGGTTGGTTTGTGAGTAAAGGTAATGGCTTTATGAATTATACATTAACTCAAAAAGCATTCATAGTACTCACATTTGAATTTTGAAAGAAATTTTCACTCACATCAAAGATTGATAAATGTTCAGATAATCTATAACTGATTTTCATTAAATAGTCTGTTTCTCTTTGAAGTCACGAAAAAAATCTGAGAATATCTTCGTAGAAGACATTTAGTTCATTCTTTCTTAGTTCTATATGTTGTAGATTGTCTAAAGTTTTCAGTTTAGATCCTGTCCAACTAAAATCTCTTGCTGTTCACACCTTTCAAAATGGGCCTGACATTTATAAATAACCAATTTCCTTTTTGTAGACTGATTCCAAAAATGAGAGAGACAGGGGAGGAAGGCTACTCGAATTGAAAAAAAACCCACATAGCAATGCAAGGCAGAAACCAAATTCAAATTGAAATCATTTTGAAATAAATCAATGCCAGAAATACACAAAAATTGAATTGTGGTCCAGCTGGAGGCGATCTCCTGTTTGACCGTTGAACTCGCCTTGCCAAAGGTGTTAATATTCAATTAAAATTCTAGGTATACGGACGAGCTCAATAAATTAAAGCTCAACAAGCCAGTTGCCAATTTCAATTTGTTTTCGTATCATTTTTCTCAACCGTAAAGAGCAGGCCAAGACCAGGCAACACTGAGGCAACACCGAGGCTTGCCATTTCTCTCTTTCCTCCATGGGAGTTATTTATTGAGCTGCGCAGGTGGCACAGCCAAAGCCAAGGTGCTGAACTTTAGATAAATTCAATTTGTGTTTAATCTAACTGCAACATAGTGAACCTGAATCTATTATATCTCCACCCTTTCCCCATCTCTAGTTTAGTCTCTCTGCATGTGATCTTGTAATCGTTGTTGTTGTTGTTCTTCCACTGCTCTACATGATATCTCCCACTTTAATGATTTCACAAACGACCGTTTGACGTTGGCAAACAAGGTGCGATCATGATGATGATGATATTTATTGTCCAGATTGCGAGCGATTGAGACCCAAAACCAGAATCCGATATCCGAAACCGTCTTCTCATGTCTTCATGCCACGGCAGGAGGGAACACTCCTTCTGCCAATTGGCAAAAGATTTTCCATATCAAATGGCACTACTGCCCATAAATGCGGCTATCTCTGACAAACGACCAAGAGTTCTGTTGAAAGAATATTCATTAGAATAATGGGAGAATATATGCAAAGTGGGAGTAATGAGGCTGGAGACACTTGTTAATAGAAATAGTGACCAAAGAGACTCTAATTACCATATTGAACAAAATTTCATAGAAACAGATCATTTTTACTCGCATTTTACTCGACTACCGATTGAGTTTATCTCTAATATTAAATTCGTTTGATTACAATTTGAATAATGTCTCTATATATTTCTTATTCAATTTTCATGCGATGTTCTTTTAAAGGAATCTTAATATAAAAATTATAAATACAGAGTTTAAGTGATCATTAGTTATTAAGACTTCACAAGTCAACAAACTGAATGCGTCGGAAGAAGTAAGCCTAATTGATCTTGGTTGAAACCGTTTAAGGCTTTTGTAAAATACGTCCATATACTTTTGGCTTGACAGTATAGTGATTCTATTTTGGAATATATCTAAACATTTTGAAATGAAAAGCAAGTTTTTGTATTTTGACAAAAATAAGAGTTCATGCATTTAGGGGATAAAGTTTTCTGAGATGAAACCTGCCTTGACTTTGGCTTTGTATACATCATAACTATAAAATAACTTAAAAGGTATTACAAACAAACAAAGAGAGCTTAAACTGTAGTTGCCATTGTCGACATATATGAACAATAATTATTTCAACTTAATTAAACTAGATGACTTTGTTTTATTCAAATTACACGGCGATAAGAAGAACCTTTACATTTGTTTTAATTGCAAGAATGTGATAAGTATTTTACTTATTGTTAGAAATTTATAATTTTAAGACTCCTAAGTCTCTTTTGGAGGAGCCTAGAAGCTGCAGTTGCTAGAGCATTGGAATGCAATTCGAATCTTGTAGTTTAATGGGAAAAACTTTATCCAGTAGATGTTATCATCATTGGCTAGTATCTTCGATCTATTTGGAATAGCTTCTAGGAATATTCAAGAAAGGTAAAGTACTCAAAACAAAATGCTGCCTCTACCAATTTTTCCTTAAAGATTTCAAAGCCAAGAACTAAGGATAGTAATTTCCTTTATAGATTTCGATGGATATCAAACACCTTGGAGCACCTTGGCCTGTTTCGCTTTTGACATAACTTATAAGAAGTCGGTTGAGTATTCCGGCACTCACAGCTGGCGGCACTTGGATGAAATGGCAAATGACCATGCAAATTGGACAATCTCCTGCTGATTCGTCGCGTGCTTCAGTTGGAGTGCAAATTGTTTTTAAAGTGTTTAATTAATATGAAAATTATTTTAAATAATTTCCACAGCCAGTGGCGAAAATCAGGAAAAAAGAACAAAAAAAAAAAATACACAATCTATTATCAAAAGATCATCAGCAAGAACAACAAAAACAACAGGCAAGCATTTTGTTGTTGTTGTTTTTTTTTTTTTTGCCGCGCTATTATTTATTGACACTTGAAACCAAATTCGAGATTGGTCGATGGGCGAAGTGGGGGGATCGAAACGGGGATGAGCAAAAGAGTAGGAGCTGGTTCCCCCCAACAAAAGGCGTCGCCGGTTGTGACAGCAGATGGTGTTGGTTCGCACCGCATTCCTTTTCTGCAGCATCGCCATCGGAATCGCCATCGCATCAGCAGCAGTCCATATCAGAGGTTTGCTGTGTGGTTGGTCGGTTGGTCGGCTGGTGGTTCTGCACGCGACGAGTTCCCCAGCTCTTGGTGTTTGGCCTGGCACGGCGACCGATTGCCCGCCTGGCTCCTCGACACTCTACTCGACTGTTTGATTTATGTTCGCGTAATTGTTGGTTTAATCGTTTTAGCCAAAGTTCTCACCAAGCCACCGCGGGGGAGAAGAGGGAGAGGAACATTGAGGCCAGGCCAACGTTTATGACACCACAGCAAAATGTGAGGCATGTTTAGGGTTGTCATATAGAATAAAAAAATTGTTTAAATATTCCAACAAAAAATCGAAAAAATAGTAGACATTCATGGGAAATGTTTTAATCTTTAACTAACTGGAAATTGACCTAATGCGAACTGTATAAAATTCAAGAAAGTTCTGTTTATAGATAGACTAGATTTCTATTGTATTCACTATTATTTAATTAGATTAGATTTTCACATGGTTTATTTATAAACTATTTTGAGAGCCCAAGTCATAAGTTCTTTAGAGAACAATTTCGAAATTTCTTTTCTTATTCTAAACATAGTTAAAACATGCGTAAAGTAAGTGAATATTTAAACTTTAAACATTTAGATTTAAGAACCAACAACAAATTAATGAAACTTGATGTGACAAAAAGGAATTTGTCGAAAATTTGTAGGAACCATTTAAGGACTTATTAATATTATTTACCTCTCAACCCTCAACCCGATGATTTGTATCGGGTAATAAATATTCTTTCTTTCCATATCCAGAGCAAAATCAGATTTATCGAAAATTTAAAAGGCATTATGAAAAATGTCGACCTATATTTCTAGAAGATTTGAAAATTAAAGGTAATAGGTTTAGGTAAGTACGAGTTACAGGACGAATTAGTTGATATTAGATATTTGATGAACTTGACAATGCCTCTTTTTATAATCTGGCGACCTGCCGCTTGAAATGAGTCATTCTTTGGTAAGTAAGATTCCATTTAACCTAGCAACAATTGTTCATGCCGGCAGCAACAGTTGCTGCTTACCACTGCAACAGATTATCAATTCCCGCTACAGCAAGTGCCAAATGTCCTTTACTTGTGAGTAATCAAGAGAAAAAAGAAGTTTTTGCAACTTTGCTTAGATATGTTATTACAAATGGATAATAACTATTTATATTCTCTCTTTTTTCCGTCTTAAAGGCTTTCCTTTCTGGCCACACTGACAACCCTAATCAGTTCATATCTTGACCATCTACGTATGTATGGAATGGGGATGGGGATGGGGGGATAAATATATTGGTGAACCGCCAGGAGGCCTTAAATTTCAGTTTCTGTTCAGGCTTCTCACGTCACACCCCCGGGACCACCTAGCAGCTGCTGTATGCGCTTATTTTCGTTCGTTTGTCATCATTTTTTCAATAAATTTCAATTTCCATGTCCCCATGTCCAGTTACCAGTTACCAGGTGCCAGCTCCAGTTCCAATGTATCCTTTTTTGTCCACTTCAACCCCCGCCCCGCCATCAACTCCCGACCGCCTGTGAAATTCGAAGTGTAAAATTGATTTAAATGGCTCGTGAGTGAAGGAGATAATTTCCAGTTGTCCGATGCTTGTAATATTTATGTGTCGGCGATTATTATAGTTCCCATCTTCTCGGGGCACCGACATCGTTTAAAGTTACCTCTCACCGATAAAGAGGGAGGGGGAGCGGTTAGGTAGGTAAGCGTGAAAATTACTTACTTGTTGTCCCCCATTCTTCTGCCTCTACTCCTCCATCTCAGTGAGCTAGTCAACTCATTCCGGGTCTTAACTCATTTTTAATATGAATAATTGTGGCAAATTACATGGCAATTGCATAATAATTTCCAAAGCACTTCACCTCTCTCTCTCTCCTGTCCCTCCTCCCTCCCCCTTTTGGTCAGCCTTTCGAAAATGTGAATTGGTAATTGAATTGGCGCGGCAATTATCGGTGGGGAGTCGCCTAATCGTAAAGGAGGTTGCCTTGTCTTAAAATGTGAGAAGGGGGAAACTTTTTAAAATTTCCGGTGGGCGTTTTGCCGAGGTGTGTGAAGTGTGTGTGGCCTAGGCAGTTTCAAGACAATTCATTTTATTGTTGTTTTTGTTGATGTAGATGGTTAAGAAATATGATCGAGATCATGATCAAGATAGGCCATATCTTTCTCAGATATGAAAAATCAGTTAAACACTCCTGGATTTCTCCCTGGGAAGATGGTGATTGTTGATTCCTTTGAATCTATTTTTTTAATCAAAGGATTTACTTCTTCAGAAATTGAAATCCATATACATATAGCAGGAGGTGGAATCTTTCTAAGATATGTATTACTTCAACTGACTAGACATAAGTGTATACCTACAAGGTAAGAGCAATCACCTCGGCAATTTAGACTAGACAACTGGAAATGCTTCACATTTATTATTTATTATTTGGGATAATATGACCTTAAAGCTCCATAAGCTATACACAGAAAAACCAACTTAGTCACAAACCATTTTAAATAAACCTTGTTAAGTAAATGACTTACAACATTTAACCTTCTTTTTTAACTGCATACGGAAATCCTTTGCAACTGAAATATAAATTTGTCATTCATTTCCTACTCAAGGCAAGGAAATGAGGGAAATTTTTAGCTCAAAATCCGAATTGTGACTCTAAAACATGTAAAATATCCTTTCAAAATGCCCGGTTTCTCCCAAAATCATAAGCTAGATTCAACTTAAATCTTTCAAATTATTATTTCTTGCTCATTATGTCCTTTGTAAATACATATGTAAAGGTTTTTTACATACAGTTAAACAAATCGCCTAGCAAAAGTCTTTAAACTATTGAGATATACTAAGCTCCATATCCTACAAATCCCAAAATATGTTCTGAACACACTTGAAGATTTCAATTTTAAATGAATATAACAAAACTAAGCATTATTTGATCGACTTGATTGAATTGTCGTTTAGTCATGGAAATCCCACTAATCACTGAGCTTTATTCAAATAATAGAAAAAAGGGAATTCCCCGATCTATGATTTTCTTTTATAGTGCTTCCGTTTATGTTCCTAAGTATATGTGGTTAAAACTTATATTCGGAATGATATTTCAACCCGATTTGAGTGGAACATTCTGACTTCATTTCTTAACCTTCTTCTTCCCAATAATATCTAATACCAAGACTGATTTATTAATTATAACTCTGCTAATGAAATATTTGGGTAACATTTCAGTTTCCATGATTGGAAGAACAAATTGCCCAAAGTTCAGAGCTGCATATCCTTAAAAAACATTTCAATTGAGACTTTTTTATTGAATTGTTATCGTGGTTCCGATCAATCAATCTGTTGAAAATCATTTACCACCAACAATGATTCCAAAAAAGAGTTAAAGAACAATCAAGGCAATGTTGGGGCTAATTACCCACACGTACCAAAAGAAACAGAAAAGTAACAAATCAAATGGCATGGAGCAAAATGGCCAATCAGGTCAGAGATTTATGGCATAGAATTAATAACCATTTCCACTAAATTAATAATGTTTAGAAGAGTGTGAGCGATTTTTATGAACATTTTCAAAGATGATTAACAATGTGCGCATCGTAAAATTATTTATGAACTTTTTTTCTGTTTGCCTGACTGTTTGTTTACCTATTTTCTAATCATCTCCAGCAATGCCTCATACACCTAGAGATGTCTATAGGAGATGGGGATGGATATATGCTGCTGGTTGGGCGCCAGATGAGCGAAACCAAGGGTAAGGGCCTGAACCGCCAAATGGCCCATAAAGCGTCTCACAGCAGGTGAGTTTTTTGGAGAAGCGCGCCTCGTGCCAGTGCCTCGTTATTACCTTCATTCTTAACACCATCGAAACGGAGATCGGGGTACAGTCAGATTCCCTCTGTCCCCTTTCATCCACTCCTCGTGGAACAGATGACGATGACGATTTCAGGTTTCCCTGTTTTTATTTCTGTCTTTGGAAACTTTCTTTGTGTGTTTGTGTTTGAGATCGCCAACGTTTTTCTCATTCATGTTGTACAAGATTTTTATCGCGATGTTTTTCATTAACATATATTTTCGTAGATACACCGAGAGTCTTTGGATAATTCATTGTCTTGGTTCATTTTATGGCCTTTGCCCCCTCTGAGCCAACTGTTGTTGTTTTTGTCCAATGATCCAATGATCGGTTGAAATATGATCTGTTATTATGTAGATTTTATGATTTCCTAATTTTTTAACACTTATTCGGTTATACTTGGACAGTTGTGTGGCTTTGGTGGCGCCAAGTCAAATCGAGATCATGCATTTCTCTTCATTTATCTATTTGTCCATTTGATTTTTCATCAGCAGACTTTGTGTGTTCATCTATCAAATTTCAATTCATATTTTTCGTATGACAACTTGTGAGGTCTCAAAAACTCTTCAAAACTAAAACTGTGATCCTAGGCTACCGATAAGATGCAGAAAAATCATAACAATATGATGATCAATATTAGAATGTTTTTCAATATATTCTCAAAAGTTATCAGATTCGTTTCTACTACCCGCAATCGAATGTGGTTATTACTTTTTGAAATTTTGAATAGCCAAAGGGGAAATACTGCAAAATGAATCAAAGAAATTGGTAGGTACTAATAGGTCCGATATTTTCCTTAAAAACAATCAATAAAGGAAAAAAGCTCAACAACAATACAAAAGGCTAACAAATGATTCTTTGTTTTCAGAAACCATGATGAGTTTATTCAAAGGATTAATTGGTATTCTCTTATATTGCCAAATAAAATCAACTAAATTTATCAAAGAAGATGTTGCTTTAGTTTTCTAGAAAGTATATATACATAGTATACATATATGGTTAGCATATTTATGATTTATTTATTCAATTAACAAATATATATCAAATTGTAGATATATAAATCTTACTTTAGTTTCTTAAGAACTGCTTAAACAAGCTGAAATAAAGTTTTATGCAAAATTTTTGAATTTGTATTCAAAAAGTTTCAAAAAAATAAAGTAAGTACGAGGCTTAAAACTTAAAATTAATCAAACTAAAATATGCCAAATATTAAAAATCTTAATTAAATCTTTTGTCACTTGCTACTTCTGAGGTTTAGCAGATTTACAAAAATTAAGATAAAAATGCTTCTAGGATCTTAAATGTTTTAGAATTCCGATTCAAAAATGTTTAAAAACCTTTTTAAAAGCAATAATTAATCGCTTCCTCTTGAAGTTATACGTTAATCATAAACAAATCACTCAATAATAAGCATTTTTGGAAAGATCCTCATAGAAAAATACATACCTAACTAAAATATACTTGAATGTTTGCAAATATACAACTGATTAAATATTTAAAATTATAAAAATTAACAAAAAATGTAATTGTAATTGATACATTTCTTTGGCAGTTGATAAATGCAAATTGAACTTATATAAACGTTGTATACAAAATGAGAGATGGAAACCAATTATTTTGCTTCGCAATATAATCAAATTAACGAATTGCAATTACTGCATTGCAGCAATGAGATGGAAAGATGGAGAAATGGAGGCAAGGAAACGGAATGGTCGAAGGAAAACAAATTATGAGTTCATCATTAAATGGTATTTGAAAAGGGGAAATCCAATCGAAATCAGCATCTGTAATGTCAATCTCAGGTATTGAACATTATTTCCATAGCATCTTTTCACCCGCAAACTCCAAAATCGGTAAGGACGGAGGAGTGGCTTCTGCTTGATGTTGGAAGAATGAGTGGGCCAAGGTGGGTGTGGGTGGGGTAACGGCGGGGTGGGTTCGTTTCTCATAATGCACTTTCAAATTCACAATTACCACAAAACCTTTTTACCTTCCCATTTGACTTCGAATATGGCGACCATTGCGCATGTCGTTCCAATTCCAATGCGATTACAGCCCAAGCCATTCTGACCAATCAGCAATTTGTTGCTGCTTCTTGGTGTATGTGTGTATGTGTGTGTGCGAGAGTGTGCCTGAGTGCGCACAGGTGGCAGGAGAGGGCGTAGTTACAAGCAACCTGTTTGCATGCCATCTCTTTCACATCCAACACATTTTGCAGAGCTTCTCAAACTATAAGCTAGAGATCGTTAAGAGAAGGAGAGCGAGAGAAAGAGCTATTTAGCTTGCTTTAGGGACAGTCAGTGCCCGGCAAATGTGTACACTTTCTTTCAAAAAGAGAATTGGATTAAAGTAATTAGTAAAGTAATGAATTTCAAAAGAGAAGTATTTAAATTTGACATCAACTAATCTCTTTTATTAAAAGAAAAACACCTTATGATTGATCAGAAAAAGCGTTATATCTGATTCGGAATTGTTGTGAGTCGACTGAAATGTTCCTAAGTTTTTTACAATACTATTAATTTAATAAACTAGAATTATTAAAGCCCGGTAGTTCTCTTTGAAACCAAATAATACCTTTATAATCAACGTTTCTGTCATTTAAAATAGTCATCAATTATCACGATTGTGCAGAAAATGAAGTAATGTTATCAAATTGAGAATAAGTTATTAACACAATATTAACGACAATGTAATTAGAATTTTTACTTTATTATGGGTTTTTTGGCTTGTCTCTTCGTAAATGTTTAGTAATAACTTTCCAAACTCAAAAGACAATGTGAAATTGTTACAAAGAAGAAGTAAGAAATATGAAACTATGAATGCCTAATAATTAGTTTTACCAACTTTTCATTGGACTCACCAACTCAAACAATTTACATTAGTCTTAGGTTTAGTGTGATACTTCTTTTAGCCAGCACTGTAGACGGGCTCTCTCTCTCGCACTCTGTTTCTCTTCCAAACATTTCTCTCTGCTGATCCTAATTGAGCAGTTTTCTGTGACTTGTTTATTCAGTACAGTTTGAAATGTACTGTACAGTTTGTTCAGTTCTGTTCACCCCCTCAAACACACGCACAGAGGCAAACACATGCACACTATTGTTCTCTCTCCCTCTTGGTAAACATGTCGAATGGATATTCCACCCCGCCCCGTATGAGAAACAGTTTCTCGGTTTCTCAGTTTCTCTCTTGCGTTGCTCGCGTGCGGTTCTCGAGCTGCTCTCACATTGCAAACAGTTTTTGACCCGCCGGCGTTAACGACGCGCCGACATACTATTTAAGCACAAAATCACAATTTTTAATAATTAATAATAACGAAGAAATATAAATAAATACACAAAAAAGATTTCAACGCACACGAAAACCAAAAAAAAAATAAATAAAAAAAACGGAAAATTTATACACATCAAAAAGAAATGGGAAAATAATTTACGCGCAGCAAAAAGCTAAAGCCAATCATCAATCGAAGTCAGTTTGTGGTCTAAATATAAATGTATACCGTTATATATAGTTTAAGTGTTGTTCAATTTGTTCAAGTCACGGCAAAAAGCAACGGTAAAAATAATTCGCAACACGTGTTAACACACAGTGCGTATGAATGATATATCCCCACTCTGCGTGTGTGTGTGTGTGTGTGGGCGAGAGAGCGAGATACATAGATAAAATAGTATGTCCATGTATCAAGTGTGTGTGTGTGTGTGTGTGTGAGTATATATCAGACATATGTCTGACAAATATCTCGCGGATAAGCACAAAAAATTCTCATCTATTAGTGTTAATATCTACATAAATCTGAATTAGTTGAAACAAAAGCTAAAAAGCAAAAGCACAACAAAAATTTACTGCAAACAACTGCATAAAACAACAAAACACGGATACATATCAGATCGATTAATCAGTAATACTTCTATAGTTATATATCTTCATAGGTAAGTTGCAAACAACTGCCGACGGCATATATCAATATGTATTCCGTTTGGGTTTGATAATAAGAGGCAAACATTAGTTTTTGACTAATACAAATCGTTTTTAATTAAAGGCTTACTACATTCAAATCTTGAAATTGTTAAATTATTATTTCAGAATATTCAAGATTTGCTTATTGATAGTTAAATAATATTTCTTTAAGGTGTTATGATTCTTTCGCGTAATAATTTAATGAGGGTTGAAAAATATTGACTATTTTTATATTATTTGATCTTAGTTATATTTTCTTTCTTTGCTGACGTTCTCTCCATACTAATTATCATAATATTAAATGAAAAAATCATTCCTTGATGATCTCTTAGATGGCAAATATCTTAATCAAAACAAAAGTAGTTTTGAAATGGAAAAATATATTAGATGGGACTATTCTAATGTTATCTTGACTAATGACTAACCATTTCTAAGTTACAAATAAGTAAAAACTTATTCCCAATTACGAATAAGCCAAGTTCAAGTTTGTTTTTTAAGTTCTTTAAGTTACATATTATTATTCTTATATGAAAGTTTATAAAACGACACAAATATTGTAAAAATTTTTCCGTTTTGTCTCTGATGTAGGACTATTCAATTGTGCCTAGTTTCTAGATATAGTTTATATACTATAGATCGGCTATTATGGGATTACTCTTCTGATAAATGTGTGAAATATTCATTTGGATGAGATATAATATGATTATTCAGATAGTGAGAAGCTGAATCTGATTAAAAGTAGCTACGAAATCCGTTTGAGAATATTTTTCAATCTTTTAAAGGAATGGAAAATTAATGATAAGCATTCGATATTCAAAAGTAAAGCAAAATCTCTAAAGGTTTCAGTCCTAAGATTTTGCATTTAATGATTACTTTCCACTGTCTAATAACCCTTTACATGGGCCTATTGTTAGATATATCTTTGTATATAGATGATATAAAACCAGTTGATATCATCATTAAAGTATTTTCCATATTTGTACGATAATATTTAGCATTTGTTTTTGAGGAATTGCTTTTGTGTGTTTTATATCAAATTTGGTTGCACTTTAAAATTTATATATTCCAAATTGCCTTCACCAAAAATGCATTTTAAAGGCACTTGAGAATAGCGAAAAATTCTATTTGAAAATCAACTAAAAACAATAATAGCAAATTGCTTGTTAGAGAGAGAGAGAGAGAGAGAGAGAGAGAGAGAGAGAAATGGAAATTTTTGTTAAAGTTCATATTGTTGTTTTTAATCAAAAACAGAATGCAGAAAATATTTTCGTCTACATTTTACATATGTCCAATTGTCCATGTGGGAAAAACTAGCTAGCTGAGTGGTTGAGTGGGTGAGTGGGTGGTTCAATACCAAAGATATTTCTTTGCTTTAATTAGAAACACACACACACACAGTCACACCTAGACACATACGTTTCCAGTTGTCATTCATTCATCTCAATGAAGAACGCAAAGCAAAATGGAAAATGGGAATTTTAATGAAACAACATTCAGCACGCGGGTCCTTGTTTATTTTTTAAATAAACAAAGGCAACAAAAACAAAAAACAAAACAAAATAACAATTTAAAACATATCACACAATATCTGTTTTATCATGCAAATTTTTCTATGGTTTTCTTTTCATAAAGAAATTATTAGCTTAACTCTGGCAAGTTGCTTAGTTTCTATTTCTTCGTTGGTTTTTTGATTTGATTTGTTAATAATTTTTATGGGTGGGTGTTGCCGATGTCGTTGCCATCTAAATAGTTTATTAATGCCAAACATTTGAGTGTGTGTGTGTTGGTCTTTTGCATTTTTATTGGAAACGTTTAAAATAAAAATGAGAGATAAAGATAGATACAGTGTGTGCGAGAGGGAGCGGAAGTCGAGGAGGGGTAGAGGAAAATACCAAGAAATGAAATGGCCAACGCGTGTTTGTCGTCGAATATATTTGATTAATTGAGTGTGGAGATGAATGCAGATGTTGCGTATCTGTGAGATACAATTTAGCCTAATGCAAAATACTTACATCTGTATATGTAAAAACGGAATCAATCAGCATACATTTTATTTATAGATGCTTAATAAGAAAGCCTGAAAGAACATTAATGAATGAAACATTTGAAATGCAAAAGTTGGAGATTCTTAATCAGCATAAATAGTAAAGTTAATCTCCATATTAAACATCTTAGCTTTTAGCCTTAGAAGTTATATTCTTTTCAGTAAGAGAAAATTGAATATATAAATCAGATGTCCTTTAGTGAAAGTGAACACATTCAACGATTCCTTGCAACTATTTTGCCATAAGATAAATTTGTTTGACAAGTTCTTCGATTCCCTCAATATCAATTATATTAAAAAGTTGATCGTCTGATCAAATTTCATCTGGTAGACTGATTTCTCCTTAACTTATGAGTTTTTGATATATGCCTTAACCTAACTAAAAGGTTTTCTATATCTTCATATAATACATAGGCATGATGTCTTTCAATTCAAATTTTTGCTTTCATAACCAAAATATATGTATTTTCTAAGTATCTTTTTCCTTTTTTTTGACTGGAATATTTGAGTTGTAAGGGTTGTTTTCATTTGTCACTTGATCTAGTTGTAATTCCAAATAAGTTTTAGCGTTGAAGAATATTCATTTCTAGAGTCTTTTCTAAATAAATCAGCTCACTCCATCAGTAAGTCCTACTATTTATTCTTATGATTCATGTATTATTAACTATCCTTATACATTAAAAGCCTACAATATGCTTGAACTCGTTTAAATATCAAGAAGATTTATTAGAGAGTTAGGAATCACAGATCTATAAAGATATATGTATGAATTCAGATTTCTACCAAAAATCTTTCCCCTATCCTCGATGGGACTAATTTAAGATGAATTTAAGAATGTCTTTTAGCATGGACAATCTCAACTGATCTTCTATGTATCCATATCTAACGTAAGCCTTTTCAAATATCACTTAATACTCTGCACAGAGTTTGAATAGAATTCTAACAGGTGGAAGTCTAGTTGAAAATGTAAATCTTATCCTGAAAATTTTCAATTTAAATTATATGTTTAATCCGATTTTGAAGAGAGACTTTAAACCAATTCCCTCAATTCCACAAAATTCATTTGACTTGCATTGCTCTGCAATCTTTTCATCTCTCGACTCTCAAAAATGATAGTATCTCTCAGATCAAAGAACATTTTAGTGAAACGATTGCAAATTGATTAAAATGTTTCCTGTTTTAATGACTTTCGGGAGGGGCTTTTTGATATTTTGTTCGTTTTGGGCCAAATCTCTCAATCTGCCATGCAAAATGCAAACATAATTCACGCATTTTTCACCAATTTTCGCCAATTTTTCGGCCCCAAGATAAAGATACGCTGCATATGTTATAGCCATGTAGCTTTGATGATTTTACGCATAGGCGTAAAGAATTTGCAAAAAAAAAAAAATAAACCGAAACTGAAACAGAAACAGAAAATGTTCATTCAGTTCTGTTCAGTTTGGTTCGAGTGGCGGTACTTTGGCTAATTTACATTTTACGTTTTGAGTCATTCAGCAACTGACAAAAAAAAAAATAAGAAGAAGGGGCAAAAATGTATGTTTGTTCTGTTTGTTGTTGTTGTTGTTAATGTAGCGCAACAATTTAAAGATACAGATACATTTTGTATACAAATTCTGCCAGTGTGTGTGTGTTTTTGCACATTAAATTGACAAATTTCATTCATTTATTTTATTTAAATTTAATCTCTTCACGCGTTCGCCGAGTGCCAATTAAATAGAAAATTCTATAAATATATAGAAGGAAAAAAAAAAAAAAAACAAAGATAACAAATGTTTTCCTTCGCTTATTAAATTGGCCATTTTCCTTAACGTTTCGTTTTGTCTCACTTTTGGCTTTGTTTCTCTTGTCAATTCGCTGGAAGAAAATGTGCCACAACAGGTCCGAAGGTAATTGTTGATTACATTAAGTAAACACAGACATTATGGATAGTTTGAGTCCAGTCATTCCTACTGGGATTAGTCAATTGCATATCAGTGCTTGGCACCGACTTTTGTAGAGTATCTCTGGGCCACTTTTTGTTTTGTTTTCTACTTTTGGCCACAGTTCAGTTTTCAAGCTCAAACCATCAAGAAGCGAAATCCACCCAGCGAGATTTGGTTGTAAAACGAAAAGAAAAGAACAAGTGTTTGTATCTAAGATTAACCTATCCGATTTCCTAACATTCCCCAAAATTGATCAAAGTTTGTTTCTTTTTTTATAGTAGTTGACTTTAATTACAAACTAATTAGCCCAAAGAGCTAACAAAGAAGAAAAAAAAAACAATCTTACAACTCAATAGATCCCCGGTCTGGGTGTCCCCTTTCAAATTCTCCCGCATGACACAATCCCAAAGAGACAAACAGACAGACAGACAACAATAACACTCCAATTAAAAGCTTATAAAAGTCAAAAGACAAAACTAAGAAAAAACACAACTAGAAATCTGACAGATAACAAGTTGGGAATTCGAATTTGAAAATTTGTGTAAATCAAACTGAAAATAAATTAAATTCATTTTATTTTAGGTAGGTTGGTTGAAACGATAAGCATCTTTCGTACAAGAGAAGCAGAGACAACAGGGAGAAAGAGAGAAACTCAAAGCCAACCAAGCAAACGGCAGCCAAAAGATGCATTTTGATAGAATAAGATAGAATATCTTTGAGGTTGCTGCTGCTGCAGCTGCCAAAGCCATAAACTTTAAAGCCAAAACCCACAAAAATAGGTCAACAACAAGTTGGTCAGCTAAATTAGTTAAAGTTTTTCATTAACTAATTGGATATTTGATAAGAGAAAGAAGTGAACAAATAGGAGTTTTCGTTTATAAGTTGACTAAAAATTACAGAAATCTGCTCCTTAGTGAGAGAGTTTAATATTTATGTTAGATAACTATGTCTTTTTAGTTAGCAAATAGAAAAGATTTCTCAAGAGCATATGATATGCAAGATATGCAAAGACTTTACTGATTCAATGGCTCTTACGAGTCTTAGACTTTAGAATTCACTATATCATAAAGTATATCTTAGGTAAGATTGCGCCATGTTTACAAATAGTGGAAAACCTCCTCCGAATTCCTTCTCTGCTCTCAACAACATGAACTACGTGGAAGATTTGGCAGATAGATCTTGATCCACCTAGTTCACAAATTGAAGTCATTGAATAGCTCATCCTATGCGGAGTGGTTTACCATAACATGAGTTCTATAAGTTTGGCAGCCTCGATAAGATGAGATCTTCCATTGATCCTCAAATTTTGTAGAGAAATTTGATAGGGCAAAAGAGAAAGAGGGAGATAGAATGACATAATGATCCTTTTTTCGTAGCTCAAGATTTACCTATTAAACTTAATCCAAGACTTAAATTTTGTAAAAAATACAACTTGATATGGTATGGTATGGATGATTAGTGAATAGAAATGTAAATTAAGTCAGTATATAAATCGGTCCAAACCCTTTTTGGGTGTCTAAACGGATATAAATTGATAACTGAACATCTTAAATGGATTAATATTTATGACAATTTTAAAAGCTTTAGAAAAGCCCAAGACTTTTACCAACAAATTGGTATACCAAAAATAATAAAAACTATCAAATCCATTTTTTGGCATTGGCATTTCGAAACCAATCCTTTTCCAATTTTATATATACATATATATGTAGGTTTTTTGTTGTTTACCTAATCATTTACGCAAATCATTATTGTTTTTTTGTTTCACAAAATTTAATTTGGATTAGCTGTTAATTTGCTAGACAGATTTTGAATACCTTTATGAATGCTAATTGAGACACCTAAAAAACTGACATTAAATGATTAAATGTTTCTACACATTTTCAAGAGAATGTTTAACAAAACAAACAACACGATCTCGAAAATGGCTTTTCATTATCATAAGCAATTAAAAATTATGAAATTGAATGGAAAACTAAACAAAAAGCGGCAGGAAAATCTAACTCGGACCCCATTGGGTGTCAATTATGATTAACTAATGGGAGTGAGTGGCTACTTCCGAAATTTTCTATCTCCGATTATCCAACTAATACCCCCCTTTAAGTGTGTGCCTCCCTTAGACCCCCTGCGCGCGTCCTCTTACCCCTTTTGCCACTCTGCGAGCTCTTTTACAAAAATAAACTGATTTTTTTTTTTTTACAATATATGGGGCGCGTGGTTTGGTTTGGTTTGGTTTTGGTTTTCTGTATTCAGTTCGTAGAAATTTTCTAAAATTACCAGACGACGATGTCGCTACCATGCCAAGCAAGAACGAGAGAGAAAGAGAGAGCAAATAGTGACTGAGTGAGAAAGAGAGGGAGAGAAAGCAAGTGTATCTGTATATCCCCCAGATAGAATATCTTACAATGCCTTTACAGAATTGAGTTTTCCATTTCAGAGTTTAGTTTTTGTTGTCGTTGTTGTTGTTGTTCTCTTTTTCGGTTTTGTTTTTGCAATCAATCGTGGGGGCCAACTCATAGATACACAGATCTAATGACGCGTCGAGAGTCCAAGAGACGAGAGGCCAAAAATGCTGGCTGAGATTCGAGATATTCTTGGATCTGTTTTCACTGTTTTGTTGTGTGTGTGTGTGGTGGGGCAAGTATCAAGCAGATTATATACATATACGAAACAAAATATATATAACATTCACATTATTCGGTATTCGGTGTTTTTTGGGTTTTCGGTCTTTTTGGCTGCTGTTGTAACAAAAATACCAACGCCAAGTTGCCTGCTCTTGAGTCATCGGCCTAGACTAGCCGATGATGATGATGATCGTTATAGAATTTCTTTCTTCAGATTCTCATTTTCGTCTTTTTTTCTTGTTTTTGAGATTTTTTTTTCGTTTTTCTTTGCTTATTTTATGTTTTGACGCAAGTAAACAAGCAAAAGCGAATCTGAAACGAAATACGCTATACATTTTCAATCCAATTTGCTTTGTATATGCTGGGAGTCTGAACAGGGGAAATAGAGGGGATTCCCATCTGTATGTGTGTGTGAGTGAGTGTTCGTGTAGATCTTGTAGATATATGAAATTGCACACAAACATCTACCAGATACATTTCTACATGTGGTAAATTCAAATCTTTTAAACATTTCTTTTGAATTGCAATGAAGTGAAATTGTGAATATGAAGTTGCCCCGGGAAGGCAAATTAGTTTTCTACTAAATGTTTACATAATCGCAAATGGAACATACATAGATACTTATGGAAAAGTCACTAGAAACATCTTTTGAAATGTTTACACTGGTTTTTTAGTCCCATTCTATCATATTAAAGAGCGAAATCCTTTAATTTTCTGTGAACTCATTACAGAACAGAATAAAAAGGAAATACAGTGAAACCTCGATATAACGAACTTCGTTATAACGAAAAACCCAATATAACGAATTTTTTGTTAAGTCCCTTGAAAAAACCTCGTTTTTACGAAGTTTTTCATACAAAAAAACACTATAGGTATAACGAATTTCTGAGCCTCTTAAGAGCCTCTGAGAATTTCTTAAAAGCCTCTATGTAGCGAAGAAATTTTTCCAATACCTCTATACAACGAAATCCAATATTTACCCCCTTTCAGTGCAATTTAGCATTATTTTGGTGGAAACAATGTTTATAACGAATTTTTTTTCAGATTTCTTTAAATTTCGTTATACTAAGGTTTTACATTTCAGTACCTATAGCGAATCAATAGATATAACGAATAATTTTGCGATCCCCCTCAGATTCGTTATATCGAGGTTTCACTGTACATGTATCTAGTTTAAGGCTTTCCTTATGAAATGATTAAGTCATATATAAACTTAATCAGTCTTTAGAATTATTACGAATAGTAGTTATAGGTAATTAAGGACCTTGGTATCACTTTGTAAGGATAAAATTGATCATTTTGATGGTTGGAAATCAAAGTTCAAAAGCAGGCAAAGAAATGGGAGGGTAATTTGATCTGATGTCAAAGCTAATAAATATTCAATATTTAAGGTTTTCATTTCTTCATTTCATTTCCTGTGAAGATTTCTAAATTTAAGTAAACCTTTATAGATATTTCAGATCAAACAAAGACTCTTTGGAATCAACAATTTTGATCATTTTGACTAAGAAACTCAAATAATTTGAAGAATTCTATTAAAATTCAGTTTCTTTGGAAAAAGTTTATATATAAAATTCTTGCAACTCAAATGGATTAATTCAAACAAGATACACTTTATATGAGACTTTCGGCAACAGATTGATATAGGAAACTGTTTACACTATTTTGTTTACATAACTCTCTGAAGTGATCCATTTAAACATTCCAAAGTCTCCCTTTTCTAATATAAACTGTTTATAGTAGATCGAATACCAATTGAATTCTAGAAATGACATTGAAAAGAGTAAACCGAGTTATAAGTATTTATTCTACGCAAATGTTTTTTAGTTAAGAAGAAATGACATTAACATTATTTATTTATTAATTAGAAATTCCAAAGTTCAAGAAAAATTCTTTTCTCACTTCGATTTCGAATTGTTACATTAGGTCAGTTTTTGATCAATTTTGAGGATTTATGTCTTTATTTCCTTTTTTCAATTAATCTGCATTAAAATCTCACAAAGTAAATTTCAAAATTTCGAAAAATACCTTATGCAAAAATTGGGTTAATTGGGTTGAAATTGAGTCCTAATCTTCGTTTTGTAATCCTCCAGACTAAGGCTTATACACAGCCTGTCAAACTTTCAGACTTTTAAGGAATGAGTTTTTATTTAAATTTGAAGTCATCTCAGTTTTTTAATCATTAATAATATCAAATTTACTTTCCTGTCTTTTCGTTGCAGCGCTCAAAATACCAAAGACTCTTGTTTACCTTCCCCTTCCACCCCCACCCATTTATTGTATATCATCATCTCTTCCCCCCAGCCCCGGCACAAAAAGTCAATGTATTAATTGCACCTGATAGAAAATCGTGAAATTTAACGCACAGGAAATAGGAATCGGTTTTTGTTTGCCCCACACTCACCCGCCCCGCACAGTTTTCGGAAGAGGCAACAAACATGTTGCAACATCATGCCACAGATTTCTATGATTTGGCCGCGGCGAATGCGGCGGCTGTGCTAACTGCCCGACATACGCCTCCCTATAGTCCGACGGCATTGAGTGGTTCGGTGGTGGCGCTGCATCACAATAACAACAACAACAACAACAACAACAATAGCACAAGCAATAACAACAACAATTTGGATATGTTGACGCACAATGGAGGAGGAGGCGGAGGCGGAATAGTCGCCAGTGGAGGTGGTGTGACCACTAGCTTGCACTTGAATAGCAACAGTAATGGCACCACAACAGCAGGAGGAGGAGGAGGCAACGGGGGAGGCGGTGGTGCATCGTCGGGTAGAGAAACTTTGCCCAGCTTTGGCTTCACCCAGGAGCAAGTGGCCTGCGTGTGTGAGGTAAGTGAATAATAAAGGAATATTTCTTGCTTTATCTTGCTATATTTGTCTAACTTTTCAAATGAGTCTAGTTAATGTCTAAATTAAAATTTATTGATGAATAGTTTTAAGCTAGTTTTTAATTTAAATTTATATTGGGAACCTTTTTATGACACAGTTTAAAGAAGTCATAGGCCTAAACACAATATTTACCCACGTTTTAACTTTAAACTATGCGGGTGCTTAGAAAAAATCATCAATTTATTGTTATTATTATTGAGAAGTTATCACAAAATAACCAATTTCACTTCATTTCTAAAAGAAAAGTAGCCAAGAACCTAAATTTATTTGTAGATATATTATCAAAACATTAGTTTTCAGTTATATTTTTGAATATTTTATTTAGTTTAGTCATTTTTAAATGAAAGTTTCCCATTTTACCCCCCAAAACTTAAAATTAAAACCTATAACTGGTCAAATTTTGAAATCCAAGAACGATTATTATTCCAAAATACTCGGTTTAATCCACCAAAATTCTAAGCTATATCCGCCATAATACCTACTTATAACAGGAATATACATAAGTAAAATCATACAACTTAAGTTCTAAGAGTTTCCTTATGGAAAATGTTAGATATATCGATTTTTTTTAGTTTATAATCTATAACAAATTTGTTGAATTTTGCATATCAAAAGAAAAAAGTTTCACTAGAGAGTTGTCTTTAAAAGATAATTGTCTTTTGATAAGTATATTAGACGTATAACCCATTAAATCTATTAAATTATAACCAAAGGGTCGACATCGAATTGGAACTAGTATAATTTGATCAATATAGTTTTCTTAAAAGGCTTAACTGATTATAATTGACACTAGGTAGATTAGTTCTTGCATTCTTTAGCTTAATTATCCTATAAAATAGTAGAAAATTACAATTACTTAATTCATTTATTGTCTCTTCTATCATTTAGGTACTCCAACAGGCAGGTAATATTGAAAGACTGGGCCGCTTCCTTTGGTCGCTGCCACAATGTGATAAACTGCAACTGAACGAATCTGTACTGAAGGCCAAAGCGGTCGTTGCATTCCATCGTGGTCAGTACAAGGAGCTCTATAGACTGCTCGAGCATCATCATTTCTCGGCCCAAAATCACGCCAAGTTGCAGGCCCTGTGGTTGAAAGGTGAGAAGACAACTCATTGCAAGCTCCCCTCACCCCACCGTCTCTCTCTCTCTCTCTGAAAACACAAACCAAAAAAAAGGAAGAAAACCAAACAATTCTTTCACTTATTTTTTATATTTTTTGTTGTAGCGCATTATGTGGAAGCCGAAAAACTGCGCGGAAGACCTTTGGGTGCTGTTGGCAAATATCGTGTTCGCCGTAAATTTCCATTGCCTCGCACCATTTGGGATGGCGAGGAGACGAGCTACTGTTTTAAGGTGAGTCCCAGAGTGAAGTGCATTGGAGTAGACACCTCCTGACCGCCTGACTGCCAGGCAAGACTGGCAACTCCCCAGGCAACTTTTCATTTTAATTGTGGCAACCAAGAAGCACAGGCAACAAAAAAAAAGGGGGACAGGAGAGTGTACTACATAGCAAAGAAATCGTAGAAATGTTTGACTGGCTTTTTTTATTTTCGTTGTTTGTTCGCATTTTGCATCATACAGACATATGTGGTGTGTGCAATGTGTGGTAAACGCCTTTCAACTTTAACTGGGCGTGTCCTCGAGGGGTTGGTTATAATTTACATTGTTTACACTTTGGTTTTATCTCTGCAGGCTTTCAATTGATTAAAAAAATTCCACCAGAAAAAAGGGGGAAACTATTAGCTGGAAAATTAGTTAACCAACTTAACAACCTTGTGTTGGTAAGAACATTTTTAAAAGGTGCTTCTCTTTTTCTTTCTTTTCTCTCTAAATGAACTTTTGGCGAGATCTTTGGAGGAAAAAATAACTTGGCTCCTTGAAGAGCTTAGTATTAAAGGTAGTTAGGTAGTGTAAATAGATATATCCATTAAATTTAAAATTAAAATGTTTATAATATTCTTTGTACGATTGACCTCGAGTCGGTTTAATTGCCAAGTCTTAATAACTTATAAGATGGTAATAATCTAGGCTTTACTTTTTTCCATCTCACTGTAATATTGCTTGTTGTAGGGTAGAGCAAAAGTGGAATGTTACTAAGAGTATAAGTTGCCCCCTAAAGTATGCAGTAAGTAGTCCAAGAATTCACTTCTTAAAAATAAACAGAAAACTTTGGAATAGTCCTCGAAGCAAACATTATGGACAATTTTCCATTTCAATATACTAAAATTTACAAATTTTTCAATTTTCGTCCATCTATCAAGCCAAGGTGAATCTAGACCCAATTATTACACATGATAGAACATACGAATATTCTTATAAATAAATTATGAAATATATTAAAGGACATAGAAGTAGAACTACTAAACTTTTTGAAGTAGTTAGTTAAAGTAAATTAAATAACCAATTTCTAGAGATAGTTTAGCCCCCCATAAATAGGACTACTAAATGAACAGTTTCTCATAATTCTATGCTATTTAAAAGTCCATTTTCTAATTAGCAAAAGGCAGTTGTATAATCATACATATTTATTTATAGTTCTCACATTTAGTGACCCTAAGCAAGTTAAGAAAACTTTCCAAAGTAAAAATATTCGTCTAGTTAATAGCTATGTTTAACTATCGCAATATTTTATTTCAACTAACTGTTTAATGTGTTGTGGTTTTCTTCTTTTTGTTTTCTAGGAGAAATCCCGTTCGGTATTGAGAGACTGGTATGCCCACAATCCGTATCCATCGCCGCGTGAGAAAAGAGATTTGGCCGAGGCCACAGGACTGACCACGACACAGGTAACAACCCATTCCCATTGCCATCTTCTCATCATCATCACCAGCATCAGAAGCAATGCTGACAATTAGATTGGATTAGTTTGCCAAAAAAAAAAAAAAAAAAAAAAACTTGAAATGACAAACGCATCTTTTGACAAATTTCATTTGCTATTTTTCACAAATGCCAAATTTCCACATGTTAATTGTATGTCATTAATCATGGGACACACACACACACACACAATCTCATATATTTTTACATGAATTATATTATTTTTGATTTTTACAGGTTTCCAATTGGTTCAAGAATCGCCGACAAAGAGATCGAGCTGCCGAGCATAAAGAGTAAGTTTTGCCTATATAAAAATACGATCCAAAATATAATGTATATTATAGACAAACATTTTGTTGCATTTAATACCTGATGACATTTACTTACTATTAAATTAGTTGCTGTTGTTGTCTTGTTGTTGCTCATGAATCTCATGAGAAGGTCGAGTAATTAGTGTCAAGGACATCAAAAGACAGAGATAGAGAGGGAAGAAAGAAAAGACATTTCGCGGCTAAAGTCATTAACATAATAAACCATATATACATACAGAATATATAGCACACTATAAATATATATTCATATTTTGTTGATATATTTATGTGGCCATATGTCTGCCAGGCCTTGGCTACTAATTAAAAACTTCTTCTACAGCAAAAAACAAAAAAAAAAGGAATAATAATAAAAATAATAACAAAGAAAACAAAAACTAGAGAAACATCTGCATTTCCGCTTAAATAAATAAGCCGAAAACATATTTGTTAAACTCTTTTGTATGCGCTGCTTTCCTTTGCACAAATATTAAACATCCTTTCGATTTTCCTCGAGAATCCTTTTTGCTTTGCCCGCTCTCTTCCACACTCTCTTCCCATGGGTTTTTGCTAGATTTTTCTTTCAAGTTTCAAGAGCGTTAGAAGTCAGGCGAAAAGCAAATAAGAAAAGAAAAGAAATCTTCAAATAAGTATGTACATACTCTTTAATCTTGTGTGTTTCAAGAAGAGTATAGAATTTAAAAATTTCATTAAAAATTGAATTATCAGAAAGCATTCTTGGAAGAAGAAATCAGTATACTTTTCTTTTCTTTTGAAATAAATCCTTCATTGTTAGATTTCAGAGTTGAACTATATTTATAATTGAATTGTGAGAGTGATATACTAAATTCAGTGATAACAAATTCCTCTAAAAATTCTATTGTAAGTCAGGATCTTTAAACCGAATTAGACCCCCTAAAGGTACATATATCGCGACTTGTTTTCAGATGACACCAAAAATGTTGCAATTCCGAGAAAAAGTAAGAGATGTCTGTAGATCCACCCTTATAGGAAACTAAATTACAATGTTCTTAACTATAGAACGTAGAAGTTTAGGAGAAAGTTATAGTAATTTGGATACCAATCGAGTTTATATATTATGGGCACTATATTATTAGAATGTAAATCTACTCAAAGTGTTGGTCCGATTGAAAGGCCAGTAAGAGTAAGAATCTAAGCTAATTCATTCCCAAAAGGGATTAAATTGTTAACAGATTGTACTAGCTAGTAGTAGATCGATTAAAAGGATTTCCAAATAGAGTTAAGTAAAGAGTTGGTACACCTCAATCGCAGGGTATAAGGCAATTAAGGTAATTTCTTTTTGCTGCTCTACAATTACTTGCAGTGTATTTAATAAGTCGTGTAAGTTCCTCTTTCCCTTTTTGAAGTGTTCCGCTTGACATTTCGAGATAAAAAACGTTTGTGAAAATCATTTCCGTTCTCTTATTTGACTATATTTTGAAGTGGTTTTTGACTAAAACTTTCTCTAGGCTATTTCCATTATGGGCTTAATGGTATATCAGTTACCAACAAACTACAAATAAAAAGTCGGCAAACGAATAAAAATATGCATTCGTATATACATACATACATCAAAAAAAAAATAATAATAAAAGCAAAAAAACAAAAAAAATTGTCGTAATAAAAATAAAAATTGCAATGCCGTGGCAACCGCATAATGCACATGCACCTACACACACACACACACACACCCAAAGAGGGTTTATAACTCATACAATGAAAAAAAGTATCTCACAGATACATATTCGTTTGTCGCTGCCTTTTTTTGCTTCTTCTTTATATGTGTTGTACGTTTCGCTACGATACGATAGTTTACACTGCGTATAGCTTCACGTTTTTGTAGTTGTTGTTTCTTCCATTGTTGTTGTTGTTGTTGTTGTTAGTGGTAATTTGATATATGTTTATGGCTGTTGCCTTCGTCAGTCGGGCAGGCAGAGGCAGCAGGCAGCAGCAGAAACTCAGCGTCTCTGCTACTTTAACTTTTTCCATATTGTTTTATTATTATTTTTGTACTTTTGCCCAGCCTTGCACATACACATAGTGTGCCCCATTTATAAGCCCACCTCTAACCACACACACACACACAATGGCGCCAAATCCAAGCGGCACTTTGAGCCCATTGCTCGTGTTTTTATTCACAATTTGTTACCAAAAACCAAGCTCATTTTCAAACTTAAACACACACAAACACATCTACCACTTGTGGTGGTCTTGATGGTGGTGCACAATCATCATTTTAGCCAAAGACAAAACACAATGCCATTCGCAAATAGTCCACCGTCGATGACATGGCCGTGATAATCACTCGATATCGATCCACATACATGGTCATGAATATCAAATGCTTTTGATTGGTCACCTGAAAATTCCACAATTCGCTGGTGGCATTCAAGAGATTATAACTCTCCGGGAATTCCACGTCCCACTGCTGTTCGGCAACATATTGAAAGATGGCATAGTAGAGAACAAAAACAGCCAACGGATAGAGCAGTGGCAGCAATATGAAAAAGAATATTCCAAATGAATAGATCACTTTAAGGAGAGTGGGAAATGGCAGCGACTGCATCCAAACGCTCAGTAAGTGGTCAAAAATCGGTTGCATATAGTAGACCAAACGTCCCGACCACGATACAGTCTTCCACTGAAAGGCCAATGAAGGGTAATACTTTGGTTGGTCTTACCTCTCAATACTTACCGCTTTGCGTTTATGGAAAGCCTTGTGCCAGGTTTTACGCATCTTTTTTTTTTGCTCCTTAAACTATTTTTACGGTCAATTTAGTTAAGATTTTGATTGGAAGTTCTGATAAAAAAATATTCCGTAAAAACTTTAGCAAAAGAGCCTACTACTTGCAAGGAGTATGTAAAGCAGCTACAAAAAACCAGACTGGGACACATACATATATCCCCAGGGATATAATATAATATAAAATTAAAAACCTTTGTTCTTTTGAACTTAAAGTCAAGGAACGATGTAGATTTTTACACTTCATCAGATGCTCACAGCTTGACTAATTTTCATTTTGATAAAATTAACAAAGTTAATATGACATTTTCCTTAACAACTTTTTTCCTATCGACGAAGAGAGAGATAGTAGGGAAATTTGCAGTTGTATCTTCTAATTGATTTGCATCTGTGATAATATCCAATATCTTCCTCTATTACTCACCTTTTGGTGATCTTAACAAGCTACCTTCATGTGTCTTATGAGGCGAGAGAGAAAGATGCTATCCGGGTCGCAGAGTCCCAGTGCCATTTCCATTCCCCAGTTCTTGTTCCATTTCCAGTCTATCCACCACCGTCATCGTCTGGTCATCCCCTCATCCTCCCATCCTCGTTCTTCGGTCTTTCATTCCAGTGAGTCGTTGTTCATTTGGCTGTGTATGTCTCTCTCTCTCTCTCCCTATCTGTCTCTCTCTCTCTCTCTCTTTCTCGTTTGGTCGTCATCATCATTTTGCGTTCGTCGAATGCCACGGTTGGCTGGAGGGTAGCTGGCCAGAGTATCAGGTTACCACAAAATGTGCGTGTGTTCTTTATACGTTCGCCTTGCCTCACTCCCTTCGACTCCCCCCTCACTCTCTCTCCCTTTCTGTCTCTCCAGTTATTCATTTTTATTCGTTTTATTGTACATTCTGTTTTTATTATTATGTATTTTGCGCTTTTGCCCTCGTCTCCTCGTTCCCGGGTCGCTCTCTCTCTCTGTCACCATCACTTTGCTGCTTTTGTGTTTAAATTTTACGTCTCGTTTGTACCCCCCACCCCGCTGAACTCCCTGTAGCTCTGTAGCCTGCCTCTCTCTCCTTGATGGCGTTGATAATGATGTCGTCGTTGGTGATGATGGACCGGTATGTGCCACAAAAACTGAGGCATCATTGTCATCCTCATTGGCATTTCGTCTTTTTCATGTTCCCTTTCCTTTCTCTTTCTTTATTTTTGGGTGGAACGATCATCAGAAACGGGTGGCCCATGTCAAGTGCTGCCATTCGGCCTCTTGACTATAATTAGAACTTACAACTCCCTGCTCCCAAAGGGGTTTTCTAGGGCTTCTTCAGAGAGTGAGGGCTTAAGCTGCTTAAAGATTACATAAAAGTTGAACTTCTCAGAGATGTTTCTCCACTCAAGGTTACAAGAGAAATTATCCTAACAGCATCTGCTCTGTCCACGATCACGATCAGCGACCTTTAGCTTGGCAATTAAAAGGAAACTACACACAAATGGGGAAAGGGGGAAAAGCATTATTAAAAACTGTCAAAACAAAGGTCTAGCCAGCATAAAATGCGCCACACGCCACATGAAGACACTCTCCAATTCCTCGATCCTCCATCCTTTCACGATCCTTAGTCAAGACTTACATAGTTGTGGACAATGGTACCCCATACTAGATCCACCTCTGGGCCCAAGTCTGAACTGTTGTTAACCACACACAAGCGTAAATTAAATGATAATTTATGATCAACACCTTTTCAGGTTTCCCCTCTCCCTGTTTCTCCCATCTTCTGTTGGGGATCTTCCTCTTGTCTTGTCTCTGGGTCCGTTTAGTTGGGTGTCCTGCTGGGCACACACGTCCCCGTATCCATAAGATTTGTGTACCGATCGCACAATGCGATAACTCAACCTGTTCGTTCATCCCAAAGATCATCATGATCATCATCTCTTCCCTTTTCTCTCTCTCTCTCTCTCTCTGAGTGTGTTTTTGTAGGTTGTTGGTTTTTCTGAAACAACGTTTCATTTTGTGGCCTATGCTTGTTTCTTTTCTTTCTTTTGTTTTGTTTTGTTTTTTTTTCTGAACCGGGATTTATTGGCTTATAATTTTTATTAGCAATGGAATTTCTGGGAACCATAACCATATGAAATGTGTCGTTAGTCAAACAGATTCCCATCTTCTTAGCCCTTTTTTTGGGGAGGAGGGAAAGGTTTGGTTAACTTTTGATTAGTTGAGCAAAATCAGCTGACAAATTGGTGAAAAATATGTTTCCAATAATTCATGAAAAATGTCTTTTTATATATTTTCTATAAATTCAAAGCCTTTCAAGCTCAACTTTTTCACTAAGTAGAGAGTTTGTTTTTTGATCAAAACTAAGTATTAGAAAACTTTCTTAAAGGCTACTCAGCTATTCTCATCACTCTGTCTTCATCTTTCTCATATCTTCTGGACATAAACGATCTTCTGGTCTAAATCATCGACTGCTCCAGCTCCTCACACTCTTTCCCCCTTCCCTGCCTCCATTAACATAATCCGATCACGCATTATTACCAAGCTAATGAATCTGCTTAAGGGCCACAAAGTTGGCTTAAAAAATATATTTAAGAAAGAAAAAAAAGAAAAAATCAATTGAGCAAACAAGTAAAACACGGAGAACAAAAAAAAAATTAATTCCTCCTCAATGAGCAAGCCCCGAAAAAGAAAAGAAACACAAGAAGAACCCAAGGAGAACACTAACTTTAGACCACACAGAATACACAACAAAGTCTGTCCTATATGCATATAGGTTTAGCTGCTTCTTCCTCTTCCTTTTTAGTTATAGGTAGACTTATATTTTGTTATAAATTTCATATGACATTCACTTCTTGAGGCTGCAAAATTGTCCTTGAGAGCGTTCAATATATTTATTATTTTATAATGCAAAATCTGGAATGAGGTGTTTGGTGGGGAGGGGGGAAGTGGCAGAGCCAGGCCTTCTTAAAGTGGGCGCTGCCTCTGTGTGTTAATAAGTGTTGCACTAAAGCGGAAGAGAGAGAGCGAGAGAGAGAGAGAGAGAATTTTAAAGGAGATGGGACATAGGAACTAGTTGACGAAGGGTACCAGGGGACTGGGGGAGGACCTCGGGACAAACAACTATGAAATTCTGGTAATTCGATATCATTGTTTATCTGCTGCCCTTTTTGTTTGCTTCCCACTTTTCGTTCTTGGCTCGGTCTATATGGCTATATATCCCCATTGGATGGACAACATTTGCAGCCATTTCTCATTTTTAGGTTTTTCTTTTTTTTTTTTGTTTGCTTAGTCTGTTTAGATGGAAATGTGTCTCTCACTCTCAATATGTGTGTGTGTGTGGGTGTGTGTGTGTTTGGCCATTATCGATTTTGTTTTGTCTGCAAACTTAAAGTTGCCGCCTAAACATTCTTTAATCAAGAAATCATCAAACGATTTGAAGCAGCAAGAAAAATTATTTACCCATTCGGCAATTATTTTGTATGATAATTCTCTATCAAAAGAGTTCTCATATTTCTCTAACAAATGTGCCCCCCCCCTGACCATTTTCCCCCACCACCCCACACACAGAGAGCCGAGAACAGATGCAGAAGAAGTTCAAGTTCAAGCCACATGATCCACATGGCAATTATGAATCGCTGTAGGTGGCTCTGGCCACTGATCCTTCACACACTGCTGTGGATATGAATGTGGATATGAATCTACAATTACATGATTGCCGATATTCACACACACACACACATAGGCAGCTGTGCCCAGACCCTGACTCAAATGAAACCAAACCAAGTCCCAGTCCTTAGTCCCAGAGAACTTCGGGGACCCCCCTAAGAACTTTAGTCAAGTCAGCACATAATTCAACGGCCAAGGGACTTGGAGGTTTAGTAGGGGAAAAGGGAATTGTAGCTGACTGCCTTGTTTTGTCAGAGATCCCCCCCAAAGATCTCTCTCAGTCTCGGATGTTGTTGGTCACAAATTTGTCGAGTGTGCGCTTAAATGTTTTGCATGATCTCGCGCTAAAGTTGGAATTGGAATCTGGATGGGGGCGATCCATTTGTTACTCTTTTTCATTTACAGCGGGTATTTATGACTAGCTGAGTTGTTGTTTAATTAATCAACTTTGTAAGAGTTATTATTCAAAGTAGTAGTTATGTCTATTCAAATGTATATTCATTTTATATAGATAGATAGATAGATCTTTAAGCGGATGCATTGAATTCAATTTGTAGTTATACTGAATGAATACAATTGTAGTCATTCACAATACTTTAGAATGAATCTACAGTTTCTACTGTCTTTAATATTCTTAGCTCCAAATAAGACAAAAATTAGGACTAAAAGGTGAATAACAACCCAAAAGGATTCTCAATTCATATAACAATTTTAAATGTTTTAAACTAACATTTACTAGGTAAAATAAATGTCTCTTGAGACTGTTTATTTGAAAGTTTTGACTAATATTAAGAAACTTCTATTTTTTGAAAGTACATCAATGTGTGCAATAGACTAGAAAAATGTATTATTTTCAAATATTTTTTAACTTTAAAATTGTTAATACCGATTTATGATTGTGCATACAACCTGGAGATAAAAAACATGTCAACGCAAATGAAAATAATGTAGTTAGAGTATTATTATTCACATATAAATAGCAGAACAAAAAAATAACAAAACAAATTGCTGTTGTTGTTGCTGGTTGTTGTCAATGTCATCAATTTGTGTTGTTGTTGTTGTTGTTCGAGCCAAAACTGGTTCTGTCCATTGGCTGATGTTGTGGTTGGTGTATAATCCTCTTTGTTGATATCTCCCATCCTCCAACTGGTGCAGTTCCTGCTTCCTTTTCGCTTAGAGCGTCTACTTAACACTTTAACCGCTAATATCATTTGGCCAAGCAAATTGTTTTGGCATCAAATCGAGAAATTTGTCCTAAGTAAGCTTGTTATGAGGGCAATGTATTAGCCATTAACACGAAAAAGGAAAGCGGAACTCCGACTATTCCCAAGTGGCCACCGAATGAAATGAACCCTCAAGTGTGTTCCTCACTGGATGGGAATGGGGATGGACACTTGAAAGTCATTTTCGGAATCAGCCACAAATAATAAAAGTCAAGCTACTTAACTTTTGCCAGAGACTCTCAAATAACTCACAATGAAATCAGATGCCCGACTCGGGGGAATGTCTACAGCTTGCCATCTCTCTCTCTCTCTCACTATCTGCCTCTCTTTTTCTCTCTCTTTCTAGTGTAGAGTATTTCTGGCATTTCCATTTTGGTTTTGACACCTCAGAACATGAAACCATTTATAGAAATGAGAGAAGCAGACAATTTCCTTCCGGTTTTCATTTTCAATTGTCATTTGTCATTTGTTTATAAATAAACTTGTTCAAATAAATAAGTATATGTATTTATTTGAGTGTGCAATGTATATGTATGTGTGTGTGTGTGTGTGTGTGTAATTGTTTGTTTTCGAGTTGTTGACAGTCGTAAATTAGTTGCAACAATTGACACATTTTAGATGTAAACGCTGCGGACATATTCCAAAATACAACAAAAAAAAAACCATCTGCTCTTGAGGTTACAGTTTGACAAGCACTGAGTGCCGGGGGAGGGCGCGAAGCATTTGACACAAATTGCAATTAATTTCAACACTCAACGTCATTGTGTCATCCTTCCCAGTCGTCGTCGTATTGAAATGTGAGATGTGGCAGGTGGCTAAAGCGACAACAGAAAATGGACAGTTTCAAAGGGGAAAAAAATGAAACAATTAAAGCGATCAACGTAAAACATAAAACTTGTTTAATATTTTAATAATTATATTGAACATTTTCATAAATTTCTAATCGATAGGTTCTAATTTACGCAGCTTTTTAGAGTTTCTTTCAAAACTATGCAGTTCTGGGGTGTTTTAATTTTTTTTGAGATTTATTTATTAATTTTTAATTTTTACACTTAGGACTCTGATTTTTTAACTTTAATAAATAAACACCAACAATTTAAGTACTTAGCTGTACAAATTACTATTAATTCCAACTCTAAATAATTAATCATTTTGTTTTTGTCTTTGCAGCGGCTCAACTGATAAGCAACATTTGGACTCATCCAGCGATTCAGAAATGGAAGGCAACATGTTGTCCAGTCAAAGCGCACAACAGCAACACCAACAACAGCAGCAACAGTCCCCCAATAGTAGCAACAATAACAACAACAACAATGGCTTACATTCACAACAACAACAATTGCATGTTGCTAGCGAACAAAGTCTCCAACATCATCAGCAACAACAGCAGCAGCAGCAACATCAACAACAACTGGTGACAGCAAGTGTTGCTGCCGGTGGCAATAAGAATGCAAGTAACACGGCAGCAACACAAATGCAAATGCCTCCCCTCTCCGCAGCCGTTGCCTATTCCCACCTGCATAGTGTGATGGGAGCAATGCCGATGCCCGCCATGTACGATATGGGTGAATATCAGCACTTATGATTCTAGTTGGAGGCGGCTGCTGCTGCCACCACCAGCAATTGCAACAGCAGCGGCAACACAACCGGCAGCAACTTCATCAGCAGCGGCAGCAGCAGCAACCATTTCGAATACGAGTGGCCAACGGCAACTGCTCTGCGTCAACGGAGTCAGCAACAGCAATCGGAGGGCTTTTACTTTTGAAAAAAGGGAAAGAAAACAAAACGACAAACCAACCTACAATTTTATTTCAAATCAAGGCACTTTAGCATTTCTTCCTGCAACAAAGAGAGACGGAGATAGAGTTAGAGAGAGAAGGCGAGATCGAGAGAAATATATAGAGGCAAAATATTGCAGCACAAGCCCCCAAAATAAAATACTAAATATACAAAACTGCATCAAGATCTGTGTACATAGCTAGGCTCTAGTTTTAGTGCAAATTGAATGGAGGCAACAGCAAGGGGCAAACAGGACATGCAAGGACTCCAGTCGAATCCCCCAACTGATGTGACTCATTCAATTCGCAAAATGCAAATCAAATCGAAATGTGCAAACAATTAAATTAATAATAAATATATTCTATATACACAATACATCTCTATGTATTTAAATTATACATTTTAAATTGTATGTAGCTCTTAGAAATGATACTATTATAAACAATTTTTTGTTAACAAACAATTACAAGAAAAAAACAACAAAATCAACAAAAATTAAATTATTTTCAATGTACAGCATTTATTCATGTTTCGTGTATAAAAGGGGGAGAAGGGAGTCAAAAATAATTCCAATATTAAACGGATCTTTAACAATGACAATTACATTTCTTTTGAGTCCTTTGATTTTCAAAGATTCCAAAGACTTCCTGTAAATGAGTTATTCTATTTCTTACCAGTTAATGCAATCTATGAATTTATTAAATCGGCTCATCTATAACCATAACTTTAAAGTTTAAAATGCTTTAAATACTTTCTCTGGATTATACCCCATCCAAAATCCAGGAATTTCTTATTATTGGCAATCTGAATTAAAAGAAGCATTTAACAAATTAATATAACAAATAACAATGTAAATTAAGGCAAGTACCAATAAGACAATACAGATGAAACTTGCACGATGTTAGTAGGTTAGTTAGTCATTATCACAATTAGTTTTGGATTGTTCAAATCTGCAAAACAATTAATTCTGATTTATAGCTTCTTTTCGAACTATTTTCGACAAAAAGAGTGGCTAATTAAAAATTAACATTTAAAAGAAGAGTTAGCCATAATTCTAATAATAGTAAAATTTAAATAATTGAGTCATAATTCTAAAATTTGACGGTTGGCATATTTTTATACCATACACCCATAGGGTGAAATGGTATATTAAAGTCGCCAAAATGTATGTAACAGGCAGAAGGAAGCTTTTCCGACCCCATAAAGTATATATATTCTTGATCAGTATCAACAGCCGAGTTAATGTAGCCATGTCCGTCTGTCCGTCCGTCTGTCCGTCCGTCCGTATGAACGCCTAGATCTCGGAGACTATAAGAGATAGAGTCACCAAATTTGGTATGTAGGCTCATGTAGTATGTAGAGAGATCAAGTTTGTTTCAAATTTTTGCCACGCCCCCTTCCGCCCTCGCAATTCAAAAAAAAACGTTTTTCTCAAAAACTATTGCAGCTAGAGACACCATATTTGGTATGTATATTTGCTTAGTAAATGCGCTCATTTTGTAATTATAAAGATTTTGCCACGCCCCTTTCCGCCCCCAAAATTTGAAAAACTCGATTATCTCCCGTAATTTTGTACCTTGTGGAATCAAATTTGGCACACTTGAACTTGATACTAATACCCAGAAAAATACCAAATTTGATCAAAATCAGACAAAAAATAGCCAAGTTATGCATATAAACGTTTTTCCATAAGGCCGGAGTTGGCCGTTGCACTATGGACGATTAGTTGATTTTGGCGGCATAAAGTCCACACATAGAGCTAGGCGCTTAATTTTTTTTTTTAAGTGTTACTAATATTCTAGTTTGATTTCGGATTTTTTTTTTTAGTCAATTTGACCACGCCTTTATTTTCCGCCCCTTTATAACCCCGGCACCTGTACAAAAATGCAATTTTTATTATAAAGCAAAGCATAAAAATAGAAAAAATAATATTTTACCATGTTTTAACAATATTCCAAACTCAAAAAATCAAAAAGTTAATAATCTTCTTCATCCAAAACAAAAAAATTCTCATGTTTGTCATCGCTTTCGTTGTCTGATTCGGTGTCTTCATCATTTCCAAAATTGTATGAACTCAGCTCTGATGTTGGACACTCTAAAAGGTTTATAACTTCTATTGGAAGCGGTTTCTTTTTCAAATTTTGCAGCCTCTTATTTATATAGTAGCTTGATATTAATGGATCAGATGAGTCCATGGCTCTATTAAAAACGTCACCCATATTACTTAATCTAGAATTTTTTCTGGCATGAGAACGTCGGTCCATTTTATAATGTTTGTTACGAGCTTCTGATGCATTTTCACCCAAACATCCAACTGGAACTATACACAAATTTATAATGTCTGCTCCGTGAACTAATATCTTATGTACAGTTGGAGACATTGGGTACCACGGATATGTTTTCATATATAGATTAAAAGTGTCTTTACAAAATTGTCGGTACTTTTTTGGGCTGATCGAGAATTCACACGATATTGCTATTAATATATAGTAAAAATTATTCAAAATGACCTCATCAAACAATGTTATGGATGCAAACAGTTTTGTATTTCCAAAGATTCGTCTCGCCGTGTTACCATCATTGCTGTTACCACTTTTGTTCTGTTTTGGTATGCTAATATGCAAACCCATTACCTTCCATACTGTTTGCTGAATTTCCTTCTTTCTTATCATCATTTTATTTTTATCATCGCCTTTGATATGCCAGGTCTTTATATCCATACGGTACGATATATTCAAGACGAATTCCATAAATCGAATCCATGCATGTAATGGACTTACGCCGTATTTTAAAGAGCCAGGCTGAGGTTGAAAGGTTTCAGAATTAAAATCTGTGATTTCGATAAGTTTTTTGGGATTTACGGCACAGATTGGGCAACATTGATTGGATTTTGTACCAGTTATGACGTTTAATACCTTTCCATCAATTAATGACATATATGTTTTAAAATCCACAGAAATATTTTTAGGTTGCCATTTGAACTTTTCCAATTTCGCTACTTGCATATCTAAATTTTCCTTTTCGCATAAGATTTTTGTGGAGCTCTCTTTCGCGTATTCAATTTTTAAAGGCCTGCAAAACCTTATTGACTGTGGGCTTCTATTTAACCATATTACGCGATTTAAAGAATCAATTAGACGTATTGGTATGACAGTGGATACGAACAGCGATTGATCTAAGAAATCAGGTTCATCTGAATCAAATTTTTGTTTATATGAACTTTGACCCGTCGATCCATCAAACCCATAGCTAATAATAAGGGTGCAGTCCGTTACATTTTCCATTTTCTCTAAAACATCATTTTGTAAAGTCAATATTCGTTCAGCTGTGTGGTTTAGCAAATCCTGCAGAGAAACCTTTGCCACAGTTTCGGAAATACTAATTCCTGGCGGTCTGCATTGCAATTTTGTAGATTATTAAGTCGTACCCGGGACATATATTGCAGCCGTGCGCCTTGTTGAGTTGTGTAAAATTGATATATTGCTGCTTTGTTAAATTATTCTCCAATAAAAAAGCTAATGCTTCAATATTAGAAATGCGATCTGGTCCCGCTTGATTTGTTATTTCGGGATTTACAACATTTTCCTCAGTCATTACATTTCGCAATACGCCAACCAATTTATTTTCATTACTTTTACGGGCAGACGCAGAGGCGGCATGCAAAAGTAATGCAGTAGAGCAGTCATTTTGAACGGCAACTTCTGATGCCATTTGCCTTCGTAGTCTAGGCCCGGCCTTGGCATATCCTACTTTTGGACGACCCATCTTCGATGGTGATGGCTTAGCAGTATCCTCCACTTCAATTTTTATTTCCATACATTTTGCAAACCATTCTGTGTGAATTGACTTGAATCGCTCAAGATTTCGATTGTATTTGCGCAAGTATCGTTTTATATAATATTCAAAATTAGTCACTTTTGCCTTAATTTGCTGTATGTTTGATTTGCTCAAATTATCTTCATTTATTTCTTCCATTATGTACGCTGCGACAGCATCAGCATTGCGATTGTTGTTGTTCCAAATATCAACAAGCGTGTTGTTGTTGAACGTAAAGGAAACTTCAAGTGCAATTTTTTTTAAAAGGAACAAAAATGAGCAAAAAAAATGATTACTACAATAAACTAGACACATCCGTTAGTAACTTGCCATTTTTAGTTGCATGTTTTGATATGCAATTTTCAAGAAATACTCCACGGAACACAATTAAAATTGTTAGATTTTGGCTAAAAATACAATCAACAATAACACTGGACATTAAAAACACCACGAACATTTATACACATTTAGCGTAAATAAAAGATTCTAAATACCTTGAGCTTTGCTATCCATATTACACTTATTTATTTCAATAATAATAATAATAATTTAAGCACTTTCAACAGCATGAAATTTTTCGCGCCAATTTATATAATTGCGAGCTTCAACAGATCAGGTGGTTTGAAGGGCTGCCACAAAAAGAGAGTTGCCACCCCATAAAAAAAAAAATTGTTTTTCTGCTAACTGAAGTGTCTACTATTAATAAAAAATAACATTTTCTTAATATTTCACCATAAATTTTATGACTTTATGCCGCCCATTTTGAAAAATCGCCCACAGTGCGTTGGCGGGTGGTGGCGCTTAGGTGCTCATATGCATGAGTGAGCGAGATACTGAGATATGCTTGTAAAAAGCATGTAAACAGAACTTCTTAAAATAGGCAAATGCATTTGTTATTACAAATTTGAAATATTTGTTTTACTGGTGTATGGTATACCTAAGTCGGCGAGACGACTTACTTACTTCATTTGTTTTGTTGTTTTGAACAAATGAAAATAATCTTTTGAAAACGCATACGAACCTGAAAAGACAGAATTTAGTTTATTCTAAATAAAATAAATCTTCAGCAATATCATTTCTATAAGGACATTAAAAGCATAAAAGGTTATAAATAGACTATTTTCAAATTGCGTTAAATTTAAAGTTTCAAAGCTTACATTAAATTTTACATATTATTTTAAAATGATTGATTCTTAATTATTATAGCACTTATAATAACAATTAAATTTTAGAATTTGTGAATATTATCGATCTGCATTCGAGCATTTCCAATATCTTTTAAAAAATTTGGCTCGACTTTTGGTTAATGTCCAACTTATGAGCACTTTTCCGTTTTTTGGACTTGTAATTTTTATGAAGTCCCAAATTGAATCCTCGAAATCTCAGCTCTCCGTAGAATTATCGCAATGTCCTTTGCACTATAGTGCATCAGTCGATGCGGACGAAGAAGGACTTCCAAGTGGCAAAAAAAAAACGGCCCGATTATCCTTAAAATGACAGAGTTATATGCAGTTTTCTGATTTTTGGACTTGTAATTTTTTCCAATTCCGAAATGTAATGAAAATTTTTCCAAGTCCCAAATTGAATCGGAAGAGCAAAAAAACTGCAGAAAACTACAAAATCCTTGATATCTCAGCTCTCCGCAGGACTATCGCCATGTCCTTTACACCGACTATAGTCCTTGATGTTTGGAATCTTTTGAGACTACTTTCGTCCTGATCCTTTAAAGGACTCGCGAGATATTTGCCATTTTGCTTTTAGAAGAAATGTCCTTTTATCTCAGCTTCCCGAAGGACATTCCAGGATTTGGTAGTGTCAGCCGACGCGGATCAACAAGGACTACCATCTGACAAAAGGACATCCTGATCGTCCTTGAAATGACTGAGTTATAAGGACATTTATTGGTGTTTTACGATTTTTTGCCATTTTTCCGACTAACCCCCTTACAAAAATTCGAGTAATATTTTTGGAAGGATATTGAAAATCCTTGGATGCAGATCGGTAGTCCTGATCCTGGAGGACCAGAAAAGGTATGTCCTGTCGAAATCGGTAAATGTCCTGCGTAGATATGGCCTCGAGAAAATTATCCTTTTTTCGTTTTTTAGCTCTGAAATCCACAAATCCTGCCGCAGGACGAAAGGACATGGTTTCCTAGGATGTCCTTGATGATCTCTACAGATTGGCATCGAAAAAAGTTGGGGTCATCTAAGGATGCACGTCACGAAATTTACTGAAAAGGTCCTTTTTATCAGCAATTCGAAGGACATTCCAGGACCTCATGACATCAGTCGATGCGGACGAAGAAGGACTTCCAAGTGGCAAAAAAAACGGCCCGATTATCCTTAAAATGACAGAGTTATATGCAGTTTTCTGATTTTTGGACTTGTAATTTTTTAGCCTAAGTGACAAATTTATGTAGCATACTTATGGGATGAATAATATGAAATTTTTCAAAAAGTGTTGCCTACTTATTGGGGGTGAAAAGGAATCAACAAATATTTCGAGTATCCTTTGAAGGATCAGGACGAAAGTGGTGTCAAACGAATCCTTACATCAAGGACAATAATCTGTAAAAAGGACATTCCGATAGTCCTGCAAGGAGCTGAGATATTAAGGATTTTCTGTTTTTCCGAATTCGTTGCATACTTTTAGGCGGTTGGGCTTGTGGGGTAGAAAAATTAATTTTTGCTGCATACTTTTAGGCGGTTGAGCTTGTGTGATCTGCCACAAGCTCAAACGCCTAAAAGTATGCAACAAAAATTAAATTAGGTACTAAAATTAATTTTTGCTGCATACTTTTAGGCGGTTGAGCTTGTGTGATCTGGTCAAACGCCTAAAAGTATGCAACAGATTTTAATTTTTCTACCCCACAAGCTCAACCGCCTAAAAGTATGCAACGAATTCGGAAAAACAGAAAATCCTTAATATCTCAGCTCCTTGCAGGACTATCGGAATGTCCTTTTTACAGATTATTGTCCTTGATGTAAGGATTCGTTTGACACCACTTTCGTCCTGATCCTTCAAAGGATACTCGAAATATTTGTTGATTCCTTTTTCACCCCCAATAAGTAGGCAACACTTTTTGAAAAATTTCATATTATTCATCCCATAAGTATGCTACATAAATTTGTCACTTAGGCTAAAAAATTACAAGTCCAAAAATCAGAAAACTGCATATAACTCTGTCATTTTAAGGATAATCGGGCCGTTTTTTTTGCCACTTGGAAGTCCTTCTTCGTCCGCATCGACTGATGTCATGAGGTCCTGGAATGTCCTTCGAATTGCTGATAAAAAGGACCTTTTCAGTAAATTTCGTGACGTGCATCCTTAGATGACCCCAACTTTTTTCGATGCCAATCTGTAGAGATCATCAAGGACATCCTAGGAAACCATGTCCTTTCGTCCTGCGGCAGGATTTGTGGATTTCAGAGCTAAAAAACGAAAAAAGGATAATTTTCTCGAGGCCATATCTACGCAGGACATTTACCGATTTCGACAGGACATACCTTTTCTGGTCCTCCAGGATCAGGACTACCGATCTGCATCCTAGGATTTTCAATATCCTTCCAAAAATATTACTCGAATTTTTGTAAGGGGGTTAGTCGGAAAAATGGCAAAAAATCGTAAAACACCAATAAATGTCCTTATAACTCAGTCATTTCAAGGACGATCAGGATGTCCTTTTGTCAGATGGTAGTCCTTGTTGATCCGCGTCGGCTGACACTACCAAATCCTGGAATGTCCTTCGGGAAGCTGAGATAAAAGGACATTTCTTCTAAAAGCAAAATGGCAAATATCTCGCGAGTCCTTTAAAGGATCAGGACGAAAGTGGTCTCAAAAGATTTCAAACATCAAGGACTATAGTCGGTGTAAAGGACATGGCGATAGTCCTGCGGAGAGCTGAGATATCAAGGATTTTGTAGTTTTCTGCAGTTTTTTTGCTCTTCCGATTCAATTTGGGACTTGGAAAAATTTTCATTACATTTCGGAATTGGAAACAATAACAAGTCCAAAAATCAGAAAACTGCATATAACTCTGTCATTTTAAGGATAATCAGGATGTTTTTTTTGCCACTCGTCCGCATCGACTGATGTCATGAGGTCCTGGAATGTCCTTCGAATTGCTGAGAAAAAGAACATTTTCTGTAAATTTCGTGACGTGCATCCTTAGATGACCCCAACTTTTTTCGATGCCAATCTGTAGACATCACCGAGGACATCCTACAGAACCATGGCCTTTCGTCCTGCGGCAGGATTCGTGGATTCTAGAGCTAAAAAACGAAATAAGGATAATTTTCTCGAGGCCATTTCGACAGGACACACCTTTTTGAGTCCTCCAGGATCAGGACTATCGATCTGCATTCAGAAAAATGGCCAAAAATCGCAAAAAAACCATAAATGTCCTTATAACTCAGCTATTTCAAGGACGATCAGGATGTCCATTAGACACTAACAGGTCTTGTAGTGTCCTTCGGGAAGCTGACATAAAAGGACATTTCTGTTTGAAGAAAAATAGGAAATATCTCGTAAGTCCTTTGAAGGATTAGGACGAAAGTGATGTCATAAAACTTTTATCAGCTGGGACTATCTTCGGTGAAAAGGACATCTCGGTAGTCCTGCGGAGAGCCGAGATATCAAGAATTTTGTGATATTTTTCATATTTTTCGCAACTTAATTCAACTTGGAAAATATTACAAGTCCAAAAAACAAAAAAGTGCTCATAACTCGGTCGTTTTGAGGACGATTTGGTTATCTTTTGGTATGATGGAAGTCCTTGTCCATGCTCGTCTTTTCACATTGGCGTCCCATGGAATGTCCTTCGAACAGCTGCAAAAAAGGCCTTTTTCAGGAAATTGCATGACCTGCATCCTTAGATGTCCCCAATTTTTTTTGATGCCAATCTGTGTAGATCATTAGGGATTTTAGCCATGTCCTTTCGTCCTGGGTCAGGATTTTTGGATTTTAGATCTAAAAAACAAAAACAATTTATACATACATACATATGTATATGTATGTATATTTTTATACCATACACCCATAGAGTGAAATGGTATATTAAAGTCGCCAAAATGTATGTAACAGGCAGAAGGAAGCTTTTCCGACCCCATAAAGTATATATATTCTTGATCAGTATCAACAGCCGAGTTGATCTAGCCATGTCCGTCTGTCCGTCCGTCCGTGTGAACGCGTAGATCTCGGAGACTATAAGAGATAGAGCCACCAAATTTGGTATGTAGGCTCATGTAGTATGTCGAGTGATCAAGTTTATTTCAAATTTTTGCCACGCCCCTTTCCGCCCCCGCAATTAGAAAAAAACGTTTATCTCAGAAACTATTATAGCTAGAGCCACCATATTTGGTATGTATAATTGCTTAGTAAACGCGCTCATTTTTTAATTATAAAGATTTTGCAACGCCCCTTTCCGCCCCCGAAATTTCAAAAACTCAATTATCTCTCGTAATTTTTTACCTTGTGGAATCAAATTTGGCACACTTGAAATTGATACTAATACCCAGCAGAATACCAAATTTGATCAAAATCGGACAAAAAAATAGCCAAGTTATGCATATAAACGTTTTTCCATAAGGCCGGAGTTGGCCGTTGGCGGGTGGTGGCGCTAAGGTGCTCATATGCATGAGTGAGCGAGATACTAAGATATGCTTGTAAAAAGCATGTGAACAAAATTTTTCTTAAATAGGCAAATGCATTTGTTATTACAAATTTGAAATATTTGTTTTACTGGTGTATGGTATACCTAAGTCTGCGAGACGACTTACTTACTTCATTGTCTATATATAATCGAAAACACCATATTTTTATTGCTTTTTGAGCGAAATCGTGATGCATAATAGTTTAATAAAAAAAATCAAACTAATTTTATAATTTCCTGTACATAGAAGAACTAATTTAAGTTTCGTAGTTTCCTTAATGCCTTAAGACCTTCATTTTCCATATTTAGTTCCCATGTTAAAATTCGTTTAAAATAAAAAGGCAAACTACCTGGGAAATGATAAAACCAAAAACGCCCCGCACCCATTGCCCATTACCCAACAAACTGACCACAACAATGAGACGAAGACTTTACACTAATCCGCGGCGACAGGTAAGCCCGCTAATGCTAATGGGTCGTCCTCCTCCTCCTCCTTGTCGGCCTACAGTGCCCAATCCTGCTGCCGATGTGCGACGTCTGTTGGGCGCGTGCGTGCATCGTCGTCCATGTGGCGTCGCGTCGCGTCTCATGTAATGAGCATGTTAATGTGTATTTTTTTAGGTTTAATGCCAACTTGGCAACGGAGGCGGTGCTTGGCAACGCTCTCAGAGACATGACCAGAGGGTGGATGATGTCGTTTGACTGGCTGACATTGCTCTCTTTCGCTCTGTGTGATGATTTGTTTATTGATACTGAAGTTACATATTGCAGACGTCTTGGCATCGCCACCCTTACTCAACCACCCACCTACCTACCCACTCCATTGAAATATCGTTTCCCCTGGCAGCCAAAACACACACGTGTCTGGGACCTGTGACTCGGTCTTTGATTGAGATTGATGCTTGATATCTGGTTACAAAATATTTTGACTTCTTTTTATCTTGCGGCAGATTTACTGATAATTTAATTAAGGATTTTAAAGTGTACAATTTAAGTTCACATAATTGTGTGGGAAAGTGATGAAAATATACAGTTTGCAGAGAGCAAATAACGGCAAAAATGTTCATTGAAAACCATGTCAATACGCCCTCAATTCCAATAAGGCAATCCTCGCAAGCAGTAGACAAAAGTAACAGCCCCTTTGTCAACGTGTACCTTGAGTTTTCGGTTGTTCTTCTAGGAATTGGCATATGAAAGGGGGATTACAATTAAAAGATGTTAAAAACATAATAGTAGAACATTTTGCACATAAAGAAAATCTGTCAAAATGTCACAAAAGAGCGGCTTAAATAACTTGACAATGGTGAAAGAAAATCGAGAGAACTAACTGTCAAGGATGAATTCTATTATGTGCTATTTTATCTTCCCTTCGCTATTAAGTTGTTGGACCTACCGATGACCTTATGGACTAGCATTCACTGGCCGATACGAATGGATTATATATATTTGTAAACCTTAATATCATATCTATACTCAACTGTTATTTAGTTTGACTCAAATCACTACATTGCAGCTCAGAAGTAGGCAACACAAATAGTATTGCCTGGACGTTGACACGTACAATGCGAAGTACGTTCAAGTGGCCCATACGTCACCAGGACAGAACCTGTTTCGCGCGAGCCCAAGCAGAGCGCTGTCCACCTCCCGCCCGACCGACCGTGAGGCGCAGTATAACGGACAAACAAGAGAAAGAGAAGCTTCTGATCTGATTACGGGATACAGAAGATTGTAATCAGAACATAGGACTCGAAAAGGTTCATGCAAAGAATAGTTAGAACTACAATGTTTTAAGGATAGAGGATTAAAATTTCTAGTAGGTCTACGGGGTACAGATAGGTTTAACTGGTTCAATAGCTCAGGAGAGTCTATTTCACCTATTAAAAGTTAAAATTAAAAAAAGGAACATCAATGGACAGACCTCAATCTTTATGAGTTCATCAAAACTAAAGATATTTTAATTTTCAAAGATGTATCCCAAGTCTAAATTAATAACTTGTAAATATTTAGACTTGGGACATAAAAGTTAACCTCATTTCGAGAGTTAAAGTTTTTGATTTTCTTAATTCAAAACTAAATTTATTCATATCAAAAAAAGATATTACAAAAATTAGACAGACACATTTAAAACTAAAAGATTGTCAACGTTTTCTGCGTGCGCTACGACTTTGAGTTGTTTGTTGTTCATCATCGGACTCCTCGTCAGATGAAGACATTTGCTGCTTCTTCGATTTGGCCGGGGCACGACGAGAACTAGACGCGGGAGCTTCATCACTACTCTCTGAGGAATCTTCATCGCTATCCGGCAGAGCTATACGACCACGACGCTGCGGGGCTTTTTTAGCTGGTGTCCGTCCTCTCTGGTTTTTACCCTTGGGATTGGCTTTGGGCTTACTCGGTGCTCCTAGACGCGTTTCATCTGTTTGAGTTGCCGGTTCGGTGCCATCTTGGACTTGGAGACACTCATTGAGACGTGTCTCGAATTCTGTGACCACCGCTTTCAGTTCTGGCTTAGCCAATTTCGAGGTATTGCTGATGATTAATTTGAAGGATTGATAAACTTCATCCACCTGAACCTTGTCACGGAAATGCTGAACATTATCGATCAGTTTCTTGATGGAACGATCATTGTAGCTGAGCAAACTCAGACAGAAGGCAATATCACGCCATTGCCGCTCTGCCCGGGTGAGGGGGAAACGTAGACAGAGTTTTTCCACTAGGGTTTCAATTTGGCGATCCTTTTGTATGAGTCCCAGAATATATCGCATTATCGTGCGATATTTATCCTCTTCCAAATTTAGATTAATATCACCTAATTTGGAGATAATATCGGGCAGAACATTATATAAAATATTCGACTTGTTGGCTATCTCCTTGAAGAACTGGTGGGTAATATTCCTAATCTCATCGTTCTCATCGACTATGCACATAGCCATATCGGCAATTTGTCCCTTCACGCGTATCATTTCGTGCAGAATCAAATGGGAAAGCATTTTAACCGCAGTCAACCGAAGTTCCGTATTCTTCTCATGCAGCTGGGAATACAAGTGACCCGTCCAGGGTTCAATGATGTTGGGAAAACGGAATGTTAGATCCGATAGTCCCACCACGGTATTGCATTTGATTTTGATATTCTTAGTTAGATTGAGAATATTCATTAGGAATGACATGTTCGTCTCACAGAACTTGGAGGAGACAGTCATAAGCCTGGCCAGTGTCAGGGTGGCCGCTTGTTGTAATTGCTGATTGCGATATTCGCCCGGCCGCTTGCAAATGTCTATGATAATGGGATAGAGGCGGGATAGCAGAGCAGTCGGCTCATACAAAAGCATATCTTCGCAAATGGCATGAATTTCCTCGGCAATATTATCCTCGGCCGTAGCCCCCACCAGATCATCATCCGGTTCCTGTTGTGGTTCAGCAGCTACGCCAGATAGACGCTTTCTCACCTCCATGGCCGAAACATTCATGGTCTGTCGCCGCAGGGCATTGACGGCATCTTTCTTGTTCTTCTTCTCCTCCAAAGCGGTGAGTTCTTCGCGATATTTCAAGTTATTATAGACATCCATGTCGAGGAATATCATTTCCTTAATGGTCATATAGCCAATGCAGAAAATGAAACGTGAAACCAAATAGACAGGAATTTGCGATGGTTCTCCTGGCATAAGGGTCTGACTTTGGGTTTGCGGGGGCATCGTCTGGGAATAGGGTATATCTGTGACCTGGGTCAAACGAGGCTCGTCCACTGCTTGATTGTCTTCCTCCTTGTCCATTTGCTTGAGATCATCCTTTGTTATTAGCCATTGGTCATTGAATCGTCTTATTAGCTCTACAACTATATTTTGGGCTAACTCATCTGGTGCCTGGCACATGCGATAGAAATACTCCAGGACACTCATGGCCAAGCCATCGAAATCGCTGAGTTTTGAATAGAAAAAGAAATTGAAAAACAATTTCGTTATTTGTTTAACAAATTCCGCATCGGTGGCATGTCGTCTGTAGAATTTGGCATTGTTATTGGCATCTATGGAGTTGACCAGCAACTGCAGGCAGCCGCTAAATATGCGCGGATCCCTTCTCACGCGTTCGCCAATGCAAATGTCTTCGATAAGTTGGCGATTGGCCGTAACTATTGATGACTTGGCCTGTGAGGCCATGATAAGCAACTGCAGGGCCAAACGCGACTCATTCGGCGTTGTACCCTCCAACTTCATGGTGAATCTCTCGAAAAGAACTTGTATAATCAAACCATTGATATCTTCTGATTCCACCCACTCGCCCATTAGTTGCTCCATTGCCGTATAATGTCCATATTCCACTTCACCCAGAAATTTCGATAGGTTTTGTACCACTTTAATGGCATGTGGTCGGTTTGTGAGATCGGTGGTAAAAAGAATCTTTCGATAGGCGTTTGAGCAGGCATCTTTTTTCTCCTTATCCGACGACCACACCAAATGCAGGACACGCTGCATACCCGTCTCTGTGCCACGTATAGCAAATTGATAGCCTGTCGTAAAGAGATCAACTGCCTCAAAGACATCGGTATTGGTCTTCGACAGCAACATTTCATGAATCTTTGGCATAGCCTGAGTTACCACATTCGCAAAATCAATGCTATCCTTTAGGAATTCTACCGTTTTGATTTGCTTCAGCATCTCCTCAGTCTGTAATTGAATCGAAGTTAACTTAGAGGGACTCGCTTAGTAGATAATTTCAAACTTACACTATCCTTTGGTCCTATTGCTAATGAAAGAAACGTCTTACAAAGAGCCAAAAAGTAGACACAACGCTCTTCCGGCTGAAGCATTTCACTGAGATTCTGCTGATCGTTAACAAAGTCTGCCTTGCGCACTAGGACAAAGGCATCTTTGTAGTTCTCCCCCCTTAGCAGAGGTAAAATCTTGCCCACCAAAGTCTCATACTCCTCATCCTTGTCGAATGTCATTGTGGGAACTAAAAAAGAGATTAAATATTAGATAGTGATCGTCCATATCTTGGATATTAACTCACATTCCCTCAGATTCTCCTCTATAATGGGCAATAACAAGGGGGCAATAGTCGTTTCAAAGTCATTATTCAGTTTCTCATTCGCTTGACGTTCCGCAGTCAATTCTTCACCCAATTTCTCCATTACTTCCACTTCCTTCTCATGCTTCTTGATCAGTTCTTCCATGGTGAGATTACCCGAATATGGATTGTTTTCGAGAAATGCCTTAATTAGCTGTATGGATGCTTTGCGGACTATGGAACTCTTATCTTCCAGCCGGCACACGGCCTCGGTAAGCACCTTGACTAGAAAACTGAGTGGTATGGCGTGCTGTTCCTTTAGATGATGCCATAAATGCAATACCTTAGCCCGTACATGAGCCGATATATCATTGACATGGGCCAACAGATTATCAAGAAACTCATTGCGCGCCTCCTTCATCTCGTCATCTAAATCCTCGGAGGTTAATTCGCCCAATACGGCATCAGCCATGATTTGGAGGACGCAATTACGCAGCATATGAGATTCACAGTCAAGGAACTCATCACCCAGCTTGGAGAGATGTGGTATCATTAGCTTTGGGGCTATGTTGGCAAAATCAGTTAGAAAATTTGAGAAGTTCTTCGATACAGCTGAATCGGAAGAGTCCAATTTGAGGGCGTCCACAATATTCTTGACGAGAATGGCAAAAACAGTGGAAATGCCAAATTCCTCGTGTAACAGAAGAATTCCATTGGCCACTCCTGCTGAGGCATGTTCAGAGCTACGCAGTATTTGCAGGATGCGCACAGGAAAGGTCATGGCATGATTATAACGTTTGATGGCTGTTCCAAAGATTTGAAATACTGTGTCAATGATATGACGATTATCGGCTCGTGGAGTAACCACCTCCAAAGTGCGATAGCAGATGTCACAGAGCATTCTACAACAACAAAAAGAAAAGTGGTTACTTATTGTCACTTTCCCCTGTTTCTTACAACTTACGTAACAAAGCTTTCCTCCGCTACAGGTGGACTCCAAAGCATTTCCAATGGACATTGCAGTACATTATACAATTGCACCAGAAACTTGCCCCGCTTCACATCCCAATCGGGATACCTTTCGAGGGTATCGGGCTGTTTTCCCCGCTTCTTTTGCTGATTCATCTGCTGATCCTTCAGTGTTTGATGGACCACCTTATCAATCCGCTTCACTGTGTTCACCATCAAGTAAATGGTCATTTTTGTTAAATTCAAATACTGTCCACGTTCTTGGGCTGAAGGAGGCTCGGTCGTGGCCAGCAGGGGAGATAATTTCTCACCCAATTTATCTACTGTGAGATAGAGAAGATCGAAGGCCCGCATCAGATTTTGGATGGCCGCCTGATCATTGGCAGTTGACTCAATTATGGAGTAGTAGGTGTCGAAATGTTCGAATATGTAGAAAGGATCACGCTGGTACACTTTTTGCTTACATACTATATGAAATGGGATAGAAAGAGTTTGGAAGTTTTGGAATTTCAAATTTTAGAAATTCATTTACAAAACCTATTACAATTTTGAAAACGGCGGGAAATTCCCTTTCAACTTACATAGCAATTTCTGTGGTATATCATTAGCCGAGTAGATCTCCTGCACATAATACTGATCGCCACGGGAGTTGAGCAAATCATTGGAGCTCAGCGGTAAAATAAACTGAAAATCTCGAGTTTGATCCATTTTAATTGGGGTAAATTCAATCTTTTAATTTTCATGGAAAAGAAGCGTCGCTTGATGCTTGACACATATTAGTGTTGGACAATGCGCGAAGTGCCTGAGATCGATAACGTTTCAAAATCACGGTGGCAACTCTGAAATGTTATATTATTCACGATTGAATAATTTTTTAAAATAATTACTCATTTTAAGCATTTTAAAATAGAATTTCAATACTTTTCTATTATTTGTTATAGTTTTCAAATTAATTACATTAATTTTAATGGAAAGTGTATGACAACATATTCTTATCGCTCTCAGTTTTTAAATTTGCACATCTCTAACAAACCTAACAGCTGATACTTGTGGCATGCTCTGAGCGCACGTTTTTTAATTGTAATTTTGAAAGTTGAATAAATCATGCCAGCGGACGGTAATAACAAGCGCAAGCGACCAAAGAAGAAAGGCAACCGTTTTATGCGTAATGCAAAAGGATTTGCCAAGCAGGGAATCTTTGGCCGAGGTACGCACATAGAAGATGGTCAATTTAACTATTTTATCAACATTTTGGATGCCATGAAGGCCGGATTCGACGATATGGAGGAACGTGGTGAGTATCAGTGAATCGAAGCGCCCCGTGAATTATGTTGATAGCTACTTTTGTTTCCCAGTGAATATGGCCAACAATGTGTTTGATCAAACCAAGGATCAGGAAATTCACTTAGCTTCAAATCAAATTGTGTCCAAGGCTTTGGAATCTCTTATAGGATTTGTGGATGATGTTCATCTGGAGCGTTATTTCCAGAAATTTGGTGACAATCTTCGTCCCATGTGTTCGGATCGGTTTGCCTCTCATGTACTGCAAAAAATGGTGGAAATTGCTTTTCTACGTGGTGTAGGTAAAAGTAAAATAAGTGAGCAAGAGGCTCCTACTAGTAAACGTCCAAAACCCGATGTAGCTCAACTGGAAGAAGCCTATAACTTGGAGACGGAGTTTTCAAAAGAACATGTTGAAAATTGTCGCCAGTTTGTATTGAGAATAGCGAAATTCATGTTGAACAATTTGGAGGATTTCGTATGGGACGCTTGTGCCAGCCACATAATGAGAACTGCTATCTTGTGCCTGGTGGGAATGCATGTGCCCAAGATAGCCTTTCAAAAGGGAGGCACTGAAATTGCCAAGCACCGTCGTATGTATCAAGTGCCCGAGGATTGGTCGGAAGTATTGAAGGAGTTTCCTCAACGTTTAGAATTGTGGCCACATTTTGAAGAGTTTCCCTACAAAGAGCACTCTTCAGCCTTGATTGGAGTAATCTGCTTAGCCTTGAGTGTTGTAGATAAATCCATGTTGAAGCATTTTGGCAAGAAAATCTTAATGGAAAGTATGCTCAAACCAGAGACCGACGAGGATAAAAAGAAAAATGCCGAGGGAGAGGAGGAGGAAAAAATTGAAATCAAAGATGAAGATGATGAAGAAAAGAAAAAGGAGGATACAAATGCAACTCCTCCTCCACCCACATTACCCAAGGTCTTCAATTATGCTAGCTCTGTAGTCCTGCTGGAATCATTGATTAATGTAGCCGGCGCCAAATTGTTAACCCAAATCTTTGCCATGCTCTTCCATAGTCGTATCGCCTATTTGGCTAAACAGCAACAAACAAATTTCGCTGTCCAGCGAATGCTCCAACACGTAAAAGAAAGCTCAGACTTTGAGTCCATTTTCACAGAACTCCAACCGGAAATCGAGTCTCTTCTAAAAATGGGCTACACTGGAGTAGTCTCCTCGCTAAGCGCCGCCTGCTTGCGCCTCGGTACCAAGCAGGCTCAGATGATAGCTTCCCTTCAATCGGCTCTCCATGTCCAGGGCGATAAGGAGAAATCGAAAATGTTTCTCAAGTGTCTCATCAAACTCAAACCATTAGACATTGCTAGCAAAGATGAGTCTGCATTCGTTCACCTGCATGGTTCTCTGATAACCCAACATATATTGCAGTTCAATAAACCCATCTTCTTGGTCAATTGTATTTTGGATTTGCCTGCTGCCCAATTGACTCAGATCGTCAATACCCCAAATGGTTCACACATTGTCGATGCATTCATGCAGAGTAAATTCATTGGTGAAAAGTCTCGAGAACGTCTCATACGCCAGTTGGAAGGTTTCTATGTGGATTTGGCTATTACCCGACATGGCTCACGAGTACTAGAGGAGTGCTTTAAAGCCTCACAAGAAGCACAGAAGGTTCGTCTGGCCAAGGAGTTAAGTGCTAAGGCAAACATGCTAAAGGGTTCCCCATTCGGACTTATCATCTACACAAAATATCGCCTGGAGACCTTCAAACTGTCACCCAGTCAGTGGCAAGCAAGTCTGGAGCAACTAAAGGATACGGATCAGCTGGCAAATGGCAAATCTAAGAAAAGATCTGCACCATCCGCTGCTGAATTGTTTAAGGATATCATAAATTAGACTTACAAATAAAAAGAATTCGATAAGACCTTACCTGAAGCTGAGATTTATTAACCCCCCTTTAGACGATGTCACTGCTTTTCATTATTTCGACTTATCAGCTGTGTCAGCTCAACACAAATCAATTTAGTTACATTCTGCCCATCGAATGAACATGTGGCTATTGCGTTGCCTTGTTATTAGCACCGCTTTCGTTTGGGCTTTTGCTTCAGGCTTTGGCGATGATGCGATCTTTGAGGATGAGGACATTTACAATCAGGCTCTGCCGCCAGTCCCACACACGGGAATCACTGCTCCTGGCACCAAATGGTGTGGTCCCGGTAATACAGCAGCCAATTATGATGATTTGGGCACTGAAAGTGGCACGGATAGATGTTGTCGTGCTCACGATCATTGCGATGAAATTATGGAATCACGAAGCACCCTACATGGCCTGCCAACCAATACGGATTGGTTTCCCATGTAAGAGAATTATTGATTTTTCAAGAAATGTCCTCCTAGTGTCTCTTTCTTCCAGACTGAAATGCAAGTGTGAGCAGGAGTTTATCAATTGCCTGCAGGCTGTGGATACTCTGACATCGAATACTCTCGGTCGCATTTATTATGGAACTAGGAGTAAATGCTTTGCCCAAGGTTATCCCACCACAGGATGTAAGGAATATCAGAATGGAACCTTGCGCAAACGTTGTATACGCTATAATGTAAACAAATCCTTGCCCAAGATTTGGCAATTCTATGATATGCCATTCTATAGCAAACAGGCAATAAAGGGATGACGAGAAGAAGAGGAATTGTAAATAAAATATTATGAAATTTCTAATGTACAAAGTTTATATAGCTTATCATTTAATTACTGCTCATTGCTCTCGCTTACGTATGTATAAAAAGCCAAGTCATTTAATTGCCAGACTTTCGGCTTCGTCTCATCCACTCTGTATGAGAGGCAACGTTTCTGGAAACTTATGTCCCATTGCTTCTCCAAGCATTCCACTATGGGATGCCCATGGGCAAAACAACTATCCGTGGTCCCAAAATATATGCGTCCCAAGGCAGCCGCTTCAGTGCTATGCAAGGAGGTTAAACACTTGCGGAATGTCGCTTCACAGGCACAGGAAAAGCTAAATGGGGCAACAATATTATAGAAATCATTTATGCTTTTAGTCGCCTGCCCTTACATGGGAAACAATCCATAATTGTTTAGGCCATAGCCCGAGTCCTGTGCTGATATTTTCTCCTTGCAATTGTCATGGGCACGACAACATCTGTCCAGATCCACATGTGAGCCAAGATCATTATAATTTCTAGCTATATTACCGGGGCCACACCAATTAGTGCCCGGCACTGTTATTCCCGCAGTCCAGGCGAGGCTTAAAGAGCACATTAGAATAATAAATTTTAATGCTAACATTTTGTACAAGGGCATCTAAGCAACTGATTCAAGATAGGCTTGGCTTTTCGATTAGAAATAAAGAAATTTACTCGTAAGCTATACTAGACAGAAGTATATAGTAATATATGTATGTATGTATATAATAAATACAAAACAGTGGCGTAGTCACGCTCTTAGTATAAGTACTTTTGCACAGAACAACAACAAATATATGATAATACAAAGGCAAGTGCTTAATTCTATGGTATATAAATAAATACCTTCAATTAGTAGTAGGATTCGTTAGTAAATACTTTGTAAGTCAGCTCTTAATATTAAGGATTCGGCTTAAAACTAAATTTTGAAGATTCCATTTACTACGCTTCGCTCTTTTGACGATTCTGCATGACTTGGCGGAGTTGTGGGAAAGTGCTCTTTGTCGGAGGAGGATGAAGACGTGCACATAAGGCGGTAAATGGTTCATATAATGATGGTCGCTCCATGGCGTTCACAGTATAGTGTTTGATACGCTCACGTTGACACCAAGTGTTTGCCCGATCCATTATAATTTCCACTTGATTGGGTGTAGCTTGTGAGGAATCTTTTATATTGCGAGCTCTCACATTGGCTAAGACAATGACAGGGATTTCTTTTTTCTCTTTGTGCTTATCAATATCGGCCTTGATGTCAGCCAACATATCCAAACTGCGTGGATCGGTGGGATCATAGACAAGGACAAAGGCATCGGGAAATTGAAGATAATGACGGGGGAGTGCCTGTTCTCCTTGCAAACCGGCCGTGTCATAGATCCGCAGAGTTTCTCGAGCTCCACGCCCCGTGTCCACACTAGCTACATAGATATCCTCAATGGTGGGATGCAATTCCTAGAAATGGAGTTAAGTCCATTAGCTTTCGATCAGTATGAAAACTTTCCCACTCACCCCAATTGTGGAGTCTTTCCAATTGAATCCCAGCAATTGCTCGATAATAGCAGTCTTGCCAACGCCCTTCATTCCGCAGACAAGAACTTTTCCTACTTTGCCAAGTTTTGCATTAAGCATTTTTTGCAGTACTGTGATTCAGAACCAAATACAGCGAGTGGAAAATAAATATAAATAAACACTCATAAACACTTTCTCCAGTAGTTGCCATGTAGTTGTAAACTATAATGTTATCGATAACTAAAAAAGGTGCCATCTGATCGATTGTAAAGTCACAGTTATCGATGCAAACGCAATTGGAGAAACCATTTTAAATATGTATTGTCGGTTTAAAGACACCTTGCACAGCAAATATTTTCAATCTTATCTTTATTACTTATGGCCTATTTAAATTTATATTACATCAATTAAAGCTACGACCAGCGCAATTGATATCTTAATTTACGCAAATTTATACGTGTTTTAAATATCACATCCCATAAAGGGCTGCTGATTCCGTAGCCGAGATCTTGATGGGAAAAGTGATGTTGGAAATGATATCGTTTCATATGGACCATATGATTAGTCGATGGATTCCCATAATGTAAATAGTAGTGCATCATATCATAACACAGATAGCCCAATAAAGCCCCGGATAAGACCACTCGAGGTTTAAAAAGTAAAAAACTCAAGGGCAAATAAATAATGGATGCCAGCACTGCACCAGGAAGAGGCGGGAATACCAGACGCATCGAATCAAAGGGCACTTTGTGATGCAAACCATGAATTAAAAAGTGAAATGTGCATATCCAAGGACCACTGTTCTTAGTCAGCTTCACATGAAAAACCCATCGATGCAATGTGTACTCAACAAATGTCCACAAAAGTATACCGAATAAGAAGCATGCACAGAGCATAATCAGCTGCAAAAATAAAGGCAACTTAATTCAATTCATAATGCTTTCTTTGAATACCAACCTGATTTACATCATTCCAACTGGTGTAAAAGTCTTGCCACCCACATTGGACAATCACTGGTATCCAGAAAATCGGAACCACCCACCAAGGAGTTTTTGTACACATTTCCAGATACCAGGGTCCGAATAATCGCAGTGGTCTGTCTACGGGTTTGTGTGCCCACTCGTCATAGTGTTCCGTTATATTGGCTATTTGGGGCAACATCGCTTTGGACCAATCAACTAAATGCTAAAATATAAAATATATATAATAAAAAATAAGAAAAATCACTTAGTCACGGTTTTGAATAATTCCCATCACTATATCGATAACGATAACTTCAGCGGTAAATACGTTTTAGTTTCTGGCAAGGCCGCATTCGAATTGCTGTCGCAAGATTCAAAAATAAAGGAAAATACGTAGTTAGCATTTGTAGTACATTTGGAATTTAGAAACGAATTTCGTTTAATACTGTTCTGTTCTGTTTGTGGCTCGTCGTAGCGGCCCTATGTCAAATCCAATACCCACATTGAGGGGCATGTTTTCGGTGCCGCGTAAGTTTATTTAGCTCAGCAAACAACTCCTACCCCATCCCTTGGCCCTAACATTCTCCAAGACAACGCAAGGAGCTAATTTGTTTTGGTTTTTTGTGTTTTTCTTCCTCTTTTTAGGAGCCACACAAGGGCGCAATTTCCTAAAGGAGAATAAAATTAATCTGCGTTCCCTGGAGAAAGCTACCACACAAAAATTGGCCGCCAAGGAGCCAGTGCGTCCCAAATGGATGCAACCACTGCGTCGTACTGCCTCAGAAGTGCGAGAAACGAAGGGAGAAAAGGAGCGACAAACAACTACAAATACAAGGCAACAGCAGCAACAACAACAACTGCGTCTAGCACGCAGCCATAGTAACTTTCGTTCTCAGCAACATCTGGATGTGGTTGTGCCTAAAGCAAGCGAGCCTGAAGAAATCTTAGAGGCAGCAACTCCTCCCGAAGGACGTTGTCAATCGTGTGGCAGTCAAAGAAGTTCTACCAGCATAGGCATACAAACGGAAGATATTACAGATGAAATTTATCTTACCAAGGCCTTGAAAAAGTAAGCATAAATTAATAAAAACACGATTTGAATTTTGTTAAATCTTCACATTCATGCAGATGTAGTATTGATGGTCGCTCTCTTATAAGTGATGACAACAACTATAGACGCTTTGACCAATATCACGACGAAGAAGATGACCAATTGCCGCCATCGCCCCGTTCCGCTAGCAGCAACAAGCACCTTAATCTCTACCCAATGGATGAACTGGAAACCATTAACCATTTAGATGTCGATGAGGCCCAGCCCTTAAGTGCTCGTAGTAGGGCCACCATAACTAGTTCTGTGTCAAACATCACAACCATAACAAATAAATCAAGGCGTCGAGAACACAAATTGGGAGGTAAGTCAAGGTGTGAAAACTGGTCCTTTAATTAAATCTAATTTCACCCGCTCAACAGCTCGCGATGATGTGCGTTTACCGCGCTACTTAGAAAAGGAAAAACGCGACAAGGCCGAAGCCAAATTGCGTGCTGATGCTCGCGATCCGGATTGTCCCCGTGGTCATATAGTCCTTAGCGAACAGGATCGTCTAACTAACCTTAACAATGCCCAGAAACGTAAGTAAGGTGGCCAAAGTGATTACAAGTTGCAAAACCTGTTCTTTCTTTTAGGTTTTGATAGTCTAGTGAATGAACTGAATCACATGCCCATGACTACGCAAACTTTGCGTGTACGGACTCGGAAGGCAGAGATTGACAAGGAACTGGCCACAGTTGAGGAAGAAATCCGCACCTTTTCCAAGCCCAAGGTCTACATTCCTAGCCAGCAAGCACATCAACTCTGACTAACTAAAGTGGCGTTTACCTCTGTGCCTTAGCCTAAAGCTCTAGTCGTAGCATTTGTATTATAATTTTTAAGCTCTGAGATTTTAAATAAAACAAAATATAGCATAGGTTTCCCACTCACCTCCATGCTCTCATCCAATTGATTATTATTTCTATCCTCTTTCTGATTGCTCGGCTGTTCTAATAGCTCGACACCATCATTTTCCGCCACATGTCGTCGTTTTAGACTGGTCTTGGCTCTTCCATTGGTGTCCACATCCTGGTCGTTTATTTTATATTCCTGCATTAGATACATTGCCGCATCGGAATGTGGTGGAGCCTTCATAAATCGTGCTGTCATATCACCTTGATTCAATCCCTTTAGTGTATTAATGCCACCTGGATGCTTATGCAGAAAATGGGATATATCATAATACTGTTGGCGATATTTCACAATAAATTTATCTTTTGTCGATGACATTTTGTCGTTCACGGGATTCATTTCGTTGGCTTTCAAATCTGCAATTGAAATGCGGAAAATGTTCATTTTAGTTTTTGTTCTTTTTTTTTGCATTCCAATTGATGCCAGATGATGCTTAACTTTTTAATTTCAGTGAATATCGCATGTCGGACGTGTAAGACATGACATTCAATAGTTGTTGTTTTAGGTTAATAGTTTTATAGTCCATGTTAACTTTTGTCTAGATATTTTTGACTCTTTAATTGAACGTCAAAAATATGCATATAAATTTTTATTGAATTACAATTTGATTTTTTATGTACATGTGTTTTTGTATGAAAAGTGTGTGTTCTCATTAAGTACTTAATAATAATGAACTACAGTCGAATCGGAATATAGTTAACCAATTTTTGCAAGGCCTGTTCAACGCTGTCAAAATTTTTCAAAATCTTAAAAATTTACATAAAGAAATGAAGAAAAAAGAAAACTTGTGAATTTCTACGTTTTTACCGTAACTTTGTAAAATAAATGTCCAGCGCTGTTTCATTTAATTCTTCACTATTTATAGATTTATTTCCATTAACTATTTATACATACGTTTATCCTAATATTCCTTATACAGCGGAAAGTCGGTTAACGACCGCAGGTCGGTCCAGCATTTTGCAGCTAAATTGCATGCTAAATGCTAAGACGGTCACACTGGACATCATATCATATATATTTGGGTATTCCCCTGTTTCGCTCTTAAACACAGACAGAAAGTTTAAATGCACATGTAAGTTTTCCACATTTTTTTGTTCGTCATGGGATATGTTCGTTATGCGTTAGGGGTTCGTTAACCGAGTGCCCACTGTTTAAGAATAGACTAACTTTGTAAAAAAACACTATTAAATTTAAGTCATTACTACTAGTAAGAAGATGTTTATTGAATAGACGGATGCTCCTGATAGCCTGATCCACTAAGATGGATTCTTAATTTTCTCATGTAACAATTATTCAATTACAGTCAGGATCGGATAAAGGGAAGAAATCAGAATAAAGGGAGTCAAATGTCAGGCAAATGCATAAACAAACAACAATTTTAGGGGACGGGTGGGTTTCCCCCGGGCCCGCGGTTTTCAAAAGGGCCCGCGATAAATCCCAGTCGAAAATAGCGGATTTATTTGATTATCGGGAGCCCGAACATGGTTACCCCCGGGCCCTGATTTTCTCTCTGCGGCCCTGGCGGCGACTAATAGAACAACTTGCATCGGATGAAAGTTGAAAATTTTAAGTGTGCCAATACTTTTTGGACTCACTGAATCTTCTTTTCAAATAGCAGCCAAATTTTTAGAAAAACTCTTAAAAATTAGGGCAAAACTAAATTTTCACGTACATTGGTGCACTTTAAATATATTTGAAGTAAGAAATATTTCAGTTTATTAAATAACACCATATTAATTATATTAATATATTAAACATGTACATATATGTATATACTAAGATGACTTCATGACGAATGGTATATGCACAAATATTATAAACCAAAATAAATATAATTAAGAAAATCCCTTCAGTAAATGAGTAATTAAATATGATCATAAAACATATTTGTTTTTGACTCATTCACTTGTTGATTGACTTATTTTTTCAATAAGTCACAAAATACTGACAATTCCTTTGGTGAATTTATAGCTCCCTAAAGGAATTACCATATGTTTTATTAATATAGTTCAGCATGGATCTTTAAATAATGACAAGATGAGCAGATGAGTAAGTGAACAAACGAACTTGTTCATTGGTTGAAATAGTTGGTTGAACATTCAAAAATATGCAGATTTTTTTTGCAAAAAATTATGATTCTGCGTTTTGGGCATTTCAAGTGTTTAGCTAGAAATTTCGTCAGGATTTCGACTACATACATACACACACACACACAATCTTTACTATCATGAATGGTTATTGATTTATGACTTTTCAAGGCAATAAAAAAATATAGTTCAAGAGTTTTATAATTGTGTAATTAAGTGGTATAATTATAGTTAAAATAGAGAGAACATGCTATCCCAGCAATTGCATAGGTAATTGCATCACCACCCACACCCCACCACCCACCATCGCCTACATACTCTACATATATATGTGAGCCAATGCATTGAATGATTACCTCTCACATCTGCTATGCAGGTCAAGTCAACTTTGGCATTGCATTCCAAGACAGATGTGGATTCCCTCCAGCTGGGGACAAAGGGATTCATTCTTAGCCATACTAAACGATCGATGTCTACGCGCCAATTTGAACGTAGACTTCAACTGCAAACTAAATATAAAATCGAGTGTATGCAGAACTTATCTGAGCAACCAGTTTAATGCAGGGATTTTCGGCACTCGTTTGTCAAAGTCCGCCCGATAAAGACATAGACATAGTTTTTATACACATACAGAGATAATTATACTACATAGATTGAATAGCTAGGAACAGGAATAGTAGGACGATGATTCATCCAAAGCGTCACCCTTGTACGTTATCAATATTTTTTTTTTTTTTGATTTTTATCACCTTTTGGTTAGATAGAACAGGTTCATATATATACACATTAAGTAACCCAGTTCAACTATCCGTGTTTACATGGCTTCTATTGTAATGTTCAACATGTTTGATTGATTTTTATCTATACAGTTTAAGTTCGTGTCATTTCACGTACTTACAGAGAGTCAGTAAATATTATATTATATATGGAAATGGTCAAGGCGTGTCAAATGTCTGACACATATCAAATATGTCATCTTATCTACTGCGTAAGGTGTGTGGGTGATTTCTATTGAAAAATTTCCAAATATTACAGTTTTTCAAAAGAAATTTCCATTATTGCAATCGGTTAGTTGCATGAGTTTTTTGTTTTTTGGTTAAGTCATTCACATAATCACTATTTTGTTTTATTATACGAACTAAATTCTTATCTACAATGACAAAAATATCGCATTTTCATAATAAACGTTCAAAAAAGTTTTAGATTATTGAGTTGTGACAACAAATGGCAGAAGAAAATGGTTCGTTTGACCTTCTTGAAAATGTGTTTCCACCTTAGCCCGTTCCCCGAACTCGGGAACAGATTACCGTGGCAGTAGAAGTCATTTTTGGTTATGAAGAATACACAGGCCGACATGATTTTTGGTGACGGTAAGGTGATAGGTGTTCTTTACTAATTCGGGTATGCTGATCACGACCTCATACTCAGTTTTTGTCCATCACGTCCAGATTCTGTGAAATCAGGGGATCTAGGGTCGGCACCCAAAAGTATACTATAGAAAGTTTAAAACAAAATTTTTACCTTTTTTAACAGATTTCGGAATATCCTGTGTAAGAAAAATAGCTCTTGTTTGCAAACATTACTAATAAACAATTGGTAAGATCTATAAGAGTTCCATAATTCTTTAAAATTAAAAAGCAGACAATTCTTGGAATCTCTATAGCATACTTTTTGGTTCAAAATTAAATCAATATAGAACCATATCCAAAGTGTCAGATATTATGCTTTATAACAAAGAAGTACCGCTTTGATATTTTGTAAATTGCTATTAAATAATACTTAATATATTAATAGGTTAAAATAAAACTGTTTTTAGCATAATATTATGTTTATATTATACAATAAAATACTGCAAATGCTGTCAATTTGAATAAGTTGAACGCGCTTTTCTCGAAAACCTGACGTGATGCACAAAAACTAAGTACAGGGTCGTGTTCAGCACCCCTCAATTACTATAGGGCACCTATTGAACTTAAAACACTTTTTCATGACCTCAAAAATGTCGGCCTGTGATATTAACAAGCGTAAAATATGGTTTAATGCTATTTGGGGAACACAGGGGCGAATCGAGGGCAGAAGAAGTCGAGATCTAAAACATATATGGAATTCTTTTTAAAATGTTTTTAAAACGTTGTTCCTCTCTTGTGGAGGCCTCTTAAATCGAGCCCTGATTAAACGTTATTTCAGTTTTGTAGTCTTGACGATAACTAACAATTGAAATTGCTTTGAGCTTAATCACATCACCATAAAATTCAACATTTTTGGCGCCAAAGTCAAATCAACACAGAAAAGATGACAAAAACCAATATTAGTCACTGCTTTTAGTCGTAAGTGTTTCGATTCCAACTTCACGAGAAATTCTCAAAACATTTAAAGTCATAATCTTTTCACACAGAGTTTCTAGGACTCTAAAATGTTGTATGTATATATTTTTACACAAGCTCACATAATGCACACGAAAACTGTCATTAAATCATTAAATCGATGTCCTTGATTGAAAATGAAATGTCCATTTGAAAACCTACCGCAAATTACGCGCCACTCTGCGGATATAATGATTTATAATGATTTAGTCAAACACTCGGACCATAAGAATAAGGGGGCAGTTCTCATTTAGATTGGCCAAGTAAATTGCTCGACTATGATTATTTATTTAAAAAGGAAACCCAAGACAAAATATATACATATATGTGAGGAGCTCCTACAACCCCACTTCCGTTAGAAACACACGGGTCGTATACGTAATTTGAGTTAGTGACCTGCTAAAAGTGATGTCTCTCGCTTACCGCACGCAATGAAAAGCAACTGCGAACTGCGAACAAAAGGCGTTGGCAGTCAACTTCAAATGGGTTCGAGTAAAACCGCGACTGCGATGCCAGCGTTAGCGTCTCTTTTTCTCTGCTTAGATAGTATTACTAGTATTTGAATTATATATATATTTCAATATATATATATGCCGGTTGGTTAGTTTTGCCGCTATAATAAATGGGCTAAGCAGAGTCAATGTAGGGAAGACAGAGAGAGAAACACACATAGAAGCGATAAGATAAAACCAAAAATGTATGTAGGCTTATCCAAAAACAGAAAAAGAAACAAACCTATGCCCATCACACACACACACACACACACACACACACCCACACACACACTTAGTTCCGTGTTATCAGCCGGGTTATATTTAAATTTTTAGTCGCTATCGCACGAACGGACGCATGGACTGTTCTATTTTCTCTGGTTTTACAAGCCAAAATATCAAGTGGTGAATATTTGAAGATACCGATAAGCCCAGCCAAGCCAACTCGCTGCTTTATAGTCCCCTAGCATATTGTACATACATACACGCATTGGCAATGATGTTCTCAATATTGTTGGTAATCGTGATGGTACAACAAGTGGTATTTAATCAGTGTTTAATTAAATTGGTCATCTACACTAATCAATGCGGGTACAGAAGACACAAGAGTGGGTTCCTATAGCATTATGATTCATACATAGGTATATATGATTCATAATGCTAATGCCCGAAATACGAAAATTGTGTATGTTTGATCCAATAAATCACATTTGACGGGGAATTTACTTAAACTCTATGTAATTTATAATGCATTAACAGTGCTTAGAGAGGTCTTTTGGACTGGGCCACCTGGACAGTTTAGTTGTGTTGTGTATATTAAGCACTTTTATGGCATCCAATGGTACCTCATCTAACCACTAAAACGAAGTCACTTCTTGACTTGGTACACCGCGAGAAATAGTTTGTGCCCAACCTCCCATCACTCTTATGACAAGAGATTAGCAAATTTTTGCGCACGCCATGTCAAAATCTCTCTCGCCCATTCCACTCCCTTCTGGCCGGCACGCCTTTCGGCTGTGTTTTTCTTGAAATTTATGGCCTCCACATACACACCTAGTCCTAGCCTTTGGTAGGACCTGGAGCTCCTGTGCCAACAATTTTTGACATTGACATGGCCAAAGCCAAGCCGAGCCAAGCCTTCATCTTTGTGCTGTCCGCGTGTTTGCCTGTGGCTAGCTTTGGGTTAATTATATGTTCGTATGACTACAAACACACTTATTGACCTCGTCCTAGTCTCAGTCGCAGATAGTTAAAGTAGTTTCCAATATAGTTAGTCTCCCAAAGGGCATTCCATTTGTTGGTCAAACCATTGAAGCTAATTGAAATCGTTCGAGGATTTCGGGATCGCGTTGACTCTAATTACCAATCGATTACATGTTGTCTGTCTGCTACGAAGCTATCTATCAATAGGCCAAATGAATTCGGTAATAAATTATGTAGCATTAACTGATGAGACAAACACTGTATTCAAAATGGTCATATATTGAGTTACACATTATTGGGGCATTATTTGACATTTGAAAACTTTGTATGATGTTCCGTAATCCTCTAAAATTCAAAGTATTATTTTGAATGAGAAGCATATTATAACTATAAATTAATTCAATCGATATTTTCTATCCAGAAATAGGAAGAAATTGTGTCAGAAATTACTTAGGACTTCCTTTAAGAACTATTTCATCTTGAAAGTAGAAACAGAAAATTCCAATAAATTCGTTAAAAGGATAATAAATATTTCTGTCTGTTCATTTTGGTTTATGTTTTGTTTGTTTGCAAATGCTTCTCTGGAAACTTTCATCTAAGTAATTAGTCTACCTACTTATTGACCACAAACGTTCACACACAAATCCACACACACACACACACATACACAGGGTGAGACAGTACAAAAAAAGGCGATAAAAAAAACTATTTACCGACAGTAAACATTTAAGACATTTATAATGGCGATAATATGAAAGACAGGAAATATGAATAATTTATGAGTTACTTATCATCAATAAATATGGATAAAATGGATTAACATGTTTGAATTCATAGGCTTCGAATGCCTCAAATGGCTTTAGTGAGCTCAACACATCAGGAAAATATTGGGTTTCGAATTTAACATGAATCAAAGTGGATTTAAATGGACTCTAGATACTTTTCTCTGATTTAGATGATTTTGCTAAGCTACTAAATAATAATGGCGAAAATATATTTAGTGCAAGGGCTTAATTTTGTTTAATTTTGGCATCGAAAAATTGATGTATTAGCCAAAACGCGCTCTTCATTGAAAATGAAAATCAAAAATATGTTGTCTACTTTTAGGCTTTACTCTAAACCACAGACAGGCAAGAAGAATGTCGAAATGTTCGCTAGCGTTTTAAATGACAATCAAATTCTGATAAGGTTTTTTAAATAGAAAATGCTTAAAACTAAAGAAAAAACAGCCACTAAATATTTAATGTCCTTTAGACTTAACTTTCAAAGCTCTACCAAATATTGAACACAACGTAATTGGCGGAACGTTTTATTTAAGCATACATAATGTTTAGTGGCTTAGTTTTCACAATAATAGCTGTAAAAAATTCAAAATATTCTAATGCCTTTTGAAAAGTCCAGAAAATGTTTTAACGGACCTTGATTTCATAGACAACACAAAAACTATTAAGCTTAAAAGGCAAAGCTTAAAGGGCATCTCTGTCATTGCTTTATAATTGGATACAAATTTGTTAAAACAAATAAAAAATAATAATAATAGAAACTCGGTAATTTGTTTTCGATTTCCAAACATAGTTAGATAAACTTCACTTTTAATTCATCGATTGTGCTGATTGATTTTAGGAGAATTTAGTTTGAATCACTCTAAAGAACACTCAAAATGTTTCCATGCGATTTTCCAAATTTTCATGACTTGTCCCTAGAAATCACCGCATGCTTTTGATAGTGAACAAGAACAGCTTCATCACAAACCCATAGAGAATGGGTTTAACGCTATCCAATGTTAAGGTTTGTGTCAAATGATTTGCCAGTTGTATTTGGTTCCCAGGGGCAGTGCGTGCCAAATTGAGCTCGAGTGCAACTTAAGTGGTGTTAAAAAAACACTATTCTAATATGTTCAAAGGTCATAACATTTATATATGCAGTGTACGATGGTGTTTCTGAAATCAAAACTCATTAAAAACAAATATTTAGCTACATACTAACAGGCCACACACTGTTTCGAATCTTTCCTTATCCTTATCTTTTAGCTCAACGAGAAATTAATCTATTATACTTTTTTTTATCACATTATAGTTAGCCTACACAATTTCCAATCCACTCCTGCTCATACTGTTCAATGATTGTCATATAAACTTGAATGATATGCAAATGCCTCAGAATACACACACGTTTTTGTTGCTAATGTTCTTTTCCTGTTTCGATTCACAATTCTCGGTATTGAATATCATTTGAGAACACTTTTTTGAATATATATTTCGATGAACCGAACTCATCTCCATCTGTTGGCCAACTAATTTTTGTATTATGCATCTCTATGCCATTTTCAACACAGCCATTTGAATAAATTATTCGAAATGGCAAACAAATTATTGCCATATGGATGAGTTTCCAGTGGGTCAAGTGGGTGGAGAAAGATTCCAATTGCGTGAAACTTAGTGAAAACAAATATTTTTTTTTTCAATTTTATGCCTATTAAAAACTAATAATTTTTCAATTCGATTCAAGTAAATGTATCTTCAAGCACATTTCGGTCGAAATTCAGTTTAGAATTTAAGAGTTTGAAATGTTTACATTTCGTAGGTAAAGTTTTTATTTCATTATTATAAGCTTAGAACTAATTTGTAGTTGACATATATTCTTCAATTGTATATATATGTAGATAATTGATTTTATCCCCTTCTCTTTAATGGCCATTGCCGTTGGCGGACAATTTGGTGCCATTGGTTCCATTGGTATGACCATTGGCCTTCAATTTGTTGGATGTTTGCTCCTGTTGGGCAGCTCCGCAGGATTGACCTGCCAATAGTTTGGTCTTCTTGGTCGGTGGTTCATTTGCAATGGTTGAGAAATCAAACTATGAGGGAAACACTTTGGGTTAGTTCAAGATCATTAGAGGAATCTCCTTGACTTACCCTCTGCTCCAGGGTCATGTGTGAGATGGCTGGGAGGCCAATGCATCCACGCAGAATATTCTCAATGGCCGCACGTTGACGGAAAAGTGAATTGACCACCTGAGCTCCACGTGGAACTAGAGGAGCCTTACACAAATAGCTGAGTAGCGACAGAACAGGCTTAAAGGATACCCAAGGAGCCGTCTCCTTCTCCGCATTACGCAATTGAATTCTGCTGCTCAGCTCACCCAAGATAACCAGATCCAAAATTAAAGGCGTGGCCAATAGTGAATCCTCACAGGTATTATGTATGACCAAAGTATTGTGTCCGCCCATCATAATCTCCGAGGTGTACTCATCCATGGCCCGTTTGCTGTCACCCACATAGGGAACATACTTAATGACCACCACATGATCGGGATGCTCATTCGGGGCATACAACAAGTTATTGGAGGCCACCATATCGTCGACCACATTGCTCTTGGATATCTAAAACAAAACAAGTTAAGATAAAGCAATCTAATAGTGGATATTCTACCCCTAAAGTATGCTTTGGACCTAACATTCTCAAAATATGTCTTAAGCATACTTTTTGGGGTAAATTTTGGATATTTTGCATCCTGCTTAGGTCATATTCCTACCTCCTTGGATCTAAACTGCTGGGGTGCAGATAAATTCTTGCCATCATTGTTGCCCAAATGATTGTAGCTAGCGATGGAAACTGGTTTAATGCCAGCACCCACTAGAAAATCAACCAAAACACTCTTGATTTTGGTCTGACCCGATTTGAAATCATCGCCAGCAATGAAGACTTGTTTCTCCTCAGCCAAATCAATAAGCCCGGGCACAAATGTATTTTGCGGAGAGCCATTGATGTAAGTGCACTGAGATAAATAGGATTAGGATTAGATGATGATCCCATGATGAAAAGGACTCCCCACTCACCCCTTCATCAATGCTGGCCATGGCAAAGATGGTCGATGGTGAAATCTCCGACTTGTTGGCCTTCAATGATGCCACCAACTCCTGGCTAGTGGTATTGAGACCCTTCTCCACATTACTAAAACGCTCTGTGTTGGCCGTCCACAACACAATGATGGACTCGACGCCACTGCGTTGTCTGAAGTCACGTATGTCGCGTCGCACTTGCTCATACTGCTCCCATTTGGTGCCCTTGATGACATTGTTGGCCCTATCCGATTGATTGGCCGCTATGAAATCCGGATCATAGATCGATGGACGCGGCTTAAGTGTGGACAAATGTGCGTACAATTGATCTTGGAGAGCCATATCCAAGACCTCAGCACGACGCATAGCATCACCCAAATGCAAATTACTAATGTCCCAACCATCGACAACTATATCATTGGGCTCCACCATGGGCAGCAGATCCTTCATGGGCACATAGACATCTGCTCCGTTGTCATCAGAGCCAATGAAGACAGTCGATGCTTGGGTAATCGAACCATACCAATTCGCCTCCTGAACTCCCGTACGCTTGCGCCACTTCAGTTGACGACGATTCGCCTCCAGGGCAGCGGTTAAGGTGGATCCATTGTTGCCACCCCAACCCACCAGCATGACCCCCAATTTGGGCACTTGACGACCAGTGCGTATCTTCAACGTGGTCGTCTCGGGGTGCACCTGCAAAAAGATACAAACAAAAGTCAATAAAATAACCCGAAATCAAATCAAAGATTATTTTACGCTAATCAGACGACATGTTGATCGGGCCACCCCCCCAGCATACATAATTTACCATCGCCTGATTTTTGTTTACCTTTTTTGCCGGTAACAGAAATAGAAAAAGCCGGTTCGACAGTTTTTTTTCTTCTCTTTTTCTAAACGTCTGCACCTGTTGCGGCGCGACGTGTTCTTTTGTTTTTGTTCTTTTTGTTTAAATTACCAAAACTGACAACAAAAAACGCATTTATTATTTATCAACGTGGTCGGTCGACCAAAGTCCATTCATGATTTTTCAAATTATCTTATTAGCAATATCATGCGAGAATCTAATGAACTGTGAAATAATCAATACTATAATGAAATCTTCTGCTGTCGTGGATGGAATCCTAATAGATATTATTAAATTAAATCCTTCTAGTACTTAATAATTTTAATACATTTTTGAGCTAGGGATACTATTTGGAATTTAATATAACAGACAATTAGCAAATTTTCCTAGTGCAAAAAAATTTAACAAAAATTTCAATTTTAAGCTGCTTTTTATAGTCAAATGTTAGATAAAAGATTATTTATCTGAAATCCAACGTTAACGTTAATTAAAGATTCTGACTTCAAAAATTTGTCACTTGTTACAATACGTGAAAAATACATATTCATTTTCTGAAATTCAAATTTCAATTTTCTACAATTTTTTTAAAAGTTTGCTTTAAGTTTTTTAATAAGCTGTTGATAATTTAGATTTACGAACTCGTAAAAAAGAATTAAGTTACGTTTTGGATCTCATAAATGTCGAAAGAACACTTAATATTTTGCCCATGAATAATATTATTATTAATATTATATGAATGGTATTTAAAGTTTTTTAAACTCTTACTAAATTGAAATGCATTCATCTACTGACTAACAAGACAAACTGAAAATAGATTCCCTTACATTAAGAGAGAGAAGTGGGTTTTCCAACTCTTAAACTATTTACTCACTCTCTCTCTCTCTCTCTCTCTGTCCCTCAATTTCTCTGTGAAAACTGACATTGACCTTGAACGTGAACATGAGAAGCGCAGCAAGTGTCTGTTAGAGGAAAAATATGTAGGTGGGCGGTAGTGGGAGGAGAGAGAGGGCAAACAAAGAACCCGGCTTGAAGGCGGCAAGGCCAAACTTATCACCCACTCCCTGTGGATGGGTAAACAGAGGAAACTTAATATTACTACAAATAATTTTTCGTTTATTTGCTGAAATCGAATCCAATGCGAACGAATGGATGGATGGATGGAGGAGGCGCCTGCGCCGCATGTATGGAAATCATCCACCATTTTGTTGTAGCTAAATGTATATAGACATATATGTAGGGAGAGGTAGGGATTATATATGGTCGGCTAGCTATCAGTTCTCTGTTCATCAGCTGATTTTTTCCCTATTTTCATATTTGCAATTAATCAATAAATTTTCTCATTTCACATATAACGCGGGAATAGTTTTTCTCGTTTCCCAATATCTATCAGTTATATGATCTAGAATTTATGATGTGCCTTATTTTGGGTCTCATTAATCAAATAGGAAAATTTCCCCTTTCATAAACAATTGAAAACTGCGTATGGATCTATTTCGAGTGAAAATTCTATGGGAAAATCAATTTAAAATGGAATTAGCTAAAAGGCAATAACTTATTATGTCTTAAAAATAACTCAAAATAATTAAAAAATCAATTTTTTGAACTTCCCTTTCGATCTCCTAGCTACCTCAATCAAATTATCATTGTTCTTACCCTCTGCTTATTTTGTTTGGGGCGGTTTCTTATCCCCCCTTATGCAACTGGTGGCATGTATTTTATTTGGTTCAAAATCAATTTCCACTTACCTGTAATTGTCCGTTGGCAGTGCGTTTCACCTGGGAGGTGTGATAGTCATAGAGGGTCTCAATGAAATCATCATTCACCTGCACTTTGGGTGAGATGATTTCCAAAGTTGAATTCTTAGTTGGCTTCATTTTTCCGCACTTTGTATCTGTTTTCCTTTGTGTTTCTGTTTTCACACCCACACTCTTTGTTTTTGCTTTTTGTTTATAAATTAGCGTATGTTTTGTTTTGGTGTGGAAATTCCTTTTGCGTTTCCCTTTGTCCCGACACTCAGTTCTGGAGCAACCTTCTGGTCATCTGTTTGGAGCAAGAGCTGGCTAACTAATGAGCTGGACGAATGGGGAACGTTCTGCTTTTATGCACTTGTGGCCGCCCAGGCAGAGGCTAGAAAGTTTACACTCTCCCTGTGCCCCCACTGTCTCCCACGCCAACACTTTTACTCTCTCTCTCTCTCTTGAGAGATAGAGAGAGTGTCAAGCCGGCACTTCACCGGTACTTGGCGGAATTTGAGCGAGAGTACCAACACAAGAGAGAGAGAGAGTAAGAGAACGGTTCTTTTCATAATGAAAGCTAATACCCTATTTGACTCAAAGGGAATATTCGGATCTTTAAAAACTATGTATTTGCTACATATGTATAATAAATATATTTTAATATTTATTTGTATTTGCATATGTACAATGAATATTTTGTAATATATTGCAGGGTGTGTACAGTATTTGAGGACAAAGTGATAGTAAATAATAAAAAGCTTATATTTCAAACAAAAGTTAACCAATCTTTACGGAATTTACACTAATAACTGTTTATGTTTTAAAAAATTTATTCAAATAAATTTTCATTGGCTACTGTAACCTTCTCAATCAGGGACCAAAAACTGTTTGAAGCCTGAACCAAATGATCCTTATTAATATTGACCATAACAGTATTTATTGCAGTCTTGAGAGAAGAAACAGTGGTATGAGGAGTAGTAATCACGTAGTAATCCAGGGGATTAGGGTCTGTTTGGCGGTCATGGAAATTCTCAGCCATCCAATAGAGCAGAGTCTTGATGAAAGATCTAAGGTCTATATCCACGGACACTTTCAATCTTTGGTTTCTATATAAGAAAATTTGATATTTGTAAATCTGTGTGATCTGCTCATAATGCGACAATAACTAACATAATAAAGCTAGACCTCTTAATTAGGGCAAAAGAGTAATATTTACTGGGCATTTCAATTATAAAATTCTTAAATTGAGTTGGATATATGTATACTCAATCAATTTACATATCAGGTTACAATCTTTGGAACGAAAACTGTGTATGTATGTGAGTTTTTAAAGGAAGATGCATAGTTTAAGCTTCTGTCCTTGAAAAGAATACAATTCCGACTTAATATCTGTATTTGGGTTTGCTTAACGATCTTAAGCACTTAATATGTATGATCCGTCATCAGGAGTAAACAAGAAAAGATATTTTAAGTTCCCAAAGAGTTCTAAGAGCATGATCCATCAAATTTATCTACATATACAAAAATATATAGGATATTAGAAGTATAAGTGAAGGAACCGCCCATATAATCTCATATAGTATATAACAAGTATAACTTCTGTGGGCAATCACTTGAGACTTACTAAATTACATAGTGTGATTATAATGATGAACACACGACTTGTGCTTGAATTTGCATAATATTACTATTTAAACTAATGTAGAGCAAACTAAGTCAATTTGGCAAAGACCTGAAAAATGCAGAAAAGAATCTCGTTTGATCTACACCTTTTGATTTCCTCATTGAGCATCGCGTTTTCAATGGCACCTTAAGAGGGAGAACCCTCTCCCTCCCTTTAATGGTAGAAATTCAATTAAAATTTGTGGAAAATTTTACAAAAACTAATTTACTTGTTATTCATTGCTCTAGCATAAAAAAAGAGATGCAGATGGTTTCAAGGTTGGCAAATCAAATATCTTCTAGAATCGAGAAACGTCTTTCTATGCTCTGCTCTGCTTATGATGGGTTGAAAACTTTCCATTGTTGTCGACCAATTGACTGACTATGGTTAAAGACGAGTTCAAATTACAATTTGTTCATCGAATGGAGTGGAGAATTTTTCTCTATAGAATGGAAAATGCAATTGCACAACTAAAGGTTTGTTTGATTTTTCGAAATTTTCCATATCAGAAAGTTTCCATTAGAAACATTTCGACAACTGTTGATGAGTAGTAGAAAACAAAAACAAAAAACATCTCTAATATACATACAATATCTGAAAAATTATCACCAAGTGCACATGCTGCTATTGGCTGTAGGCGGCTTGTTTCCGTCTAATATGTCTGGCATTTGTATACTACTAATTCATAATAGATTATTACACAAATTTATCAATTCCATAATTTCCTGTAACAAACACGAGACAACACATAAAGGGCCAGTAATCGTTTTAAAAGATATATATTTTTCACAAAGCGTTTTTGAGACTCAAAACAATTGTACTTAATGCCACATTCGAGTATAAATTACATGGATATATATATATGTTCATATATCTTTTTAGGCAACTTAAAAAGAAATGTTCACAGTGCTGTTTCACAAGATCTACAAAAATTTGGCTTAAAATCTATATACAATTTGTGTTAAAATTTACTTTAATTTAAAAAATTAATTATAATCACAACAAATAGTTTCTGCTAAATAAAGCAAAAGAGAAAAAACAAGTGAATAAAATGTGCATACAATTTAGGAAAGGGGGAAAAAATGTTCATAATATGCACTTAGAGATAATACTGGCTACAGATAAATAGGATTGTTGATATGTGCAAGAAAAACTATATGAATATATGTATATAGGGGGTTAAAGTAAGAATTGCAAATGCAAATGGAATGTTTGGTTTAAATGTTTGCAGAATAATCAACAATCCTAATTAATTATCAAGAAATTCCCATTCACTGGACGTATTAGAATCACTTGTGGCTGGTGGAGTTGGTGTTGCCTTTTTCAATGGATCACCAGCTCTACGAAAATCGGGTAGAAAGCTAGTATACTCCTCCTCTGTGTCTCCATTCTCTAGGGTTAGTACGGGCTTTGGCTGGAAGTTGATAAATTTCAATGGAGCCACAATTGGCTTAGATGTTGAGGCACAAATGTCATCAACTGGCTGCCCAGCACTATAATCTCCTAGAGATTTGGGGTACTTCGGTGGCGTGGTCTGCACACTAACCTCCTCGAGATGCGTGGGATAGCAGTTGATTAGGGGCTCCTTCAGCTGTGACACATGCACAGCGTTTAGCTCTTCAGTGGTGAGAGGAGCCAAATGAACTTCAGGTAAATCCATCTCAGCAGCCAAGGTCTTTGCCTTCTCGGCAACTGTCTTCTGCAACGTTGTTGGGCTCAGCGCATCGGGCAAGTGTTGCAAGAAGGCGCTCTTTAGATCCAATGGTGAGGCCAGACCATTGTTTTCCATCTGACAGTAGCTGGCCTCCATTAGAGTGGCGGCACTGGTCAGAGGTAATTTCACTTCTTGACCAATTTCCACTATGCCAGTGCCAGAAATATCTGATGACCCTTTAGGCCTTCCTGTCACGGAACTTTTACGCTTCTTATGAACAATGGACTGCTCGAAATCCATTTCGCCAATACGACGAAAGATCTCCAAGCGACGATTCTGCTGACCAAGTGGTGACTCCACAGCCAGTTCTATTTGGACATTAAGATCCAGTTTCTCAATGGGTGGCATTTCGAAGCATTCCTCGGCTGTATTGAGTACAGCTTCTGCCTGCAATTCCAACGGGGATTCGACATTTGAATATTGGGATGAACCCAATATGGGTACAGGTGGTGGCATTAGGGGATTAAAGATGACCTGAGCCTTCCGATTGGGCTTCTCTGGCATTGGGGCTAGACGTAGCAGGGAACGCTCACCCTCGAGAACAAAAATTTCCTTGCCATTCACACAAAAGTCTAAAATTTTGCGAAAACCACGAGCCACTGCCTCGACTTTTAGGCTTTCAATATTTAGGATGTACAATGTGGCATCATCATGGGTAACCACCAACGAATCATGATTATCATACAGATACATTTCACGGAAATTGCTGGAGCCCACATAGGAAGCATTGGCCTCCGCCGGATGTTTTTGCTGATTATGAGTGATGCATTGCTTTGGATTTAAAGTGGGAATCTCCCAGGTGGGACTACGCATTACGGCCTCCTTAAAGAGTATGGTCTTGGACACATTGCCCTGGACATCGGCCAGCCAGAAACGTAAGCCAGGACGCCCACAAATCAATTGAAGTTTCTGCTTCAGAAATATCCCACCACAATCGATCAGCTGCTTGCGATCCTTTTTACCCACCTGGGTGATGTGCCACTGCAAGGTCTGGGCATCCCGCTGGCATATTATGCAACGGTATAGAGTCGACACCAGAAGATAACTTTGATATACACTCAGTTGGACAATCTCATAGGCCTCACTGAGTATCTCCAGTGATTTGCTAAGGTGCTGCAAAGCCAATTAGTTTATAAGTTGGTGCTGATTCAGATGGCTTTAGTCGGCAAACTCACCGCTTGATAATCGAATTCGGTCAAGACGACGACTCCCTGTCGGTCTCCGGAATATAGTTTCATGCCATTCTTGGACCATTCACAACAACTGACCACACATCGATGTAGATCCCGTATCGTATATCGTTCAATGGGTTTACTGCGCGTGCAGGGCGCAACTAAATCTAAATCTGGCGGCAGATCCTTTTGTATTTGGAATACACTGACCTGTCCATTTGCACTGCCAGCTGCCACCATAAATTCCACTGAATTGACTATCTTCACGCATGTTATGCGTGTGGCCACCTACAAAAAGAAAGAGAGGAGGTGGTGAAGGACACTCCCATAATGTGTGAAGAACACGCAGAGGAACGGGATGAGTCATTCTCGTACCTCTGTTTTGAGTTTCTGCATTTCGCCCGTCTGACGATTATACCAAAAAACAATTCCCCCATCGGAGCCCAAAGCCAGGTAATTATCAGTTCCATCCAAACAGGTTATATTGAGATTCGAGGGGAAGAATCCTCTTTGCTGTCGAGCCGGTATAAGATCTATTATATCCGATAGAGGAGCCCATTCTCGGATGGAACACAAATCGGCCGTGGCCATTGTTATTATAAATTCTGCAACTAACAATAACAACTAAGGCAACAAAACATATACAAACACCGATACACTAGGCTGCCAGATAGGTAAAAGATACACAAGTATGACCGACCAGACACAGCTGTCTAAGGTTGCCACTCGAAATAATTTTGTTTTTTCTAACTTTATAAGCCAATTGGAATAAAAGCCAGTTGCAGCATAAAAAAGCTAAAAGTACCAACACTGCTAAACAGCTAAGTCTGGCAACGTCATTGTTTCCCAATAAATATTTTAAGAGAAAATAAAGAAAACTTACAATTGACTGATTATTGATTAATCTGAGACTAACGAATCTCTGGACTCCGCTCTTTAGTTCAACGGCACAACCGCAAATCAGACACCAACTAGCAGTGAGAGCAAGAGCAAATAACAAACAGAAGCCTATCAACCTAACATCGACCCCGAACTCTCTTTTCCCCCACGAAACTTCTTTGGACCAAAGTTCAGCACATTCATTTGGCGATCGGTCGAGAGTTTCTGACGATATTCAGTTTAACTTTGTCGCGATGGGTGATAACAATAATTTGCGCTCCGCAGTGATTAATGACGCTCCGTTGCTGCCGCAGTCGAGTAGCGCTTCTGGAGGAGGCTTCTCTAGTGGGCCACCACCCGATGCAGTGCTTCGGACTCCATATGCCGGTAATGTGCGAGCCCTACCACCACCCCTACCCCAGTCACCATACCAACAGACACAAAGCTTATATGGAGGATATGGAGGAGGCTATAACTCTGGAGGATTCGGACTAGGTGGAGGAGGCTATGGCGGCTATCAAACCGGAGGTTTTGGTTATGGCTTGGGCATGGGTTTGGGTGGTTTCGGCAGCGGTTATGGCGGTGGTTACGGCGGTGGCTACAACCGCTTTGGCATGGGCATGGGAGCCAACGATCCAGAGCAGCGATTCATACAAATGGCCGAGGCCAGTTCACGTCCAGCATTCCAGTCAATTGAATCGTTAGTATCGGCCATTGGTAACATTGCTTCCATGTTGGATTCGACATTCTTTGCTCTGACCAGCTCCTTTCGCGCCATTTTGGGTGTGGCGGCCAATTTCGGACGATTGAGAACGGTGTTTGCTCAGTTCTGGACAACATTTGCCATATTCCGCGGACTTAATTGGGTCTACAGAAAGTCAGTAAGCAGTAAACATAATGTAGACATCTTTCTCACTTAAATATTCTTCCCTAGAATTCTTTACTGGCTGAGAATATCGAATTTGGATCCCTCATCAGTGGCATTTAAAAAGGCTTTTGCTGAAGCATTAAACGACAATCAGGGTCAAACAGGAGGAGCTAGTGGACCAAAGCTGCCACGTAAAGGCACATCCCCTTGGCCCGTACTGGCGTTCATTAGTTTCATTTTTACGGCTCCCTACCTCATCATGAAGCTGCTGGGCACAGTGACAAATACTGCACAGGAGGAAGGTATGCACATTGGACAATTTATCTTATCGCTAGTGAAAACTTTGCTCTTGGCACTAATCTATCAGATAAGAAATATGTATTAAATCGTTTTTTATTTCGCTCCCCCCCCTGACGCAGCCCGTGATCCGGCCAAGTGGACGTCACCCATACAAACACAGGCCATGTTCGATTTCCAGGCGCGTAATCAAAACGAGCTCTCTCTGCGAGTAGGACAATCCATTCAAGTGGCACCACGCGAAATTCAACAGACTTTGAATCTACTCAACACGGGATGGGCATTAGCTACCACAAATGGACAAACCTCGGGCATAATACCAATTAATTATGTGAAATCCCCCCAACAAATACGTCAGGAGCAGCAGGCGCTTAAAGTTCCCTCTCCGCCCAGCGATCAACCTCAACCAAGTTTAATGAATCTATCAGCGGATGCCTTTCCCGGCCCACCACTGGAACAGCAACTGAACTATGACTTCAATTTGGCTGCCCAGCAACAACAACCTCTAGGACCTCCCTCAACGATGGCAACAGTTCTCGAGGAGGGATTCCCCTGAAGAGACTTTTAGATGTAGGATGCGTTTGTATTTTGTTTAGTCGTTTAAGTTATCCTTTGTACATTTCCATTTGTTGTTAGGAATTTGGCTAGCATGTCGGAACCGAAAGTTAAGCTATAAAATTCATTTGGTGTACCAAAAATCGGAATTAAGTTATATTCAAAACCACATTTAATTCTAGTTTTGTATTTATTTTGATTTTGTTTCGAAATAAACTTGATATATTTTTACCGAAAATCAAATCCAATTCCTCTGACGAATTCGTTGTATAGCTTACCTTGAATCCTTCGTTAACAAATACTTATAAACGGCCTGGACTTTGGAGGTTTAACTTTTCCAATTGTTGTCTATGGAAAACTCTTCAACGTCAGGCCACACATTAAATAAAATAGACGACTGAAAAGTTAACAATTCATTAAATTTTTTACAACAAAAAGCTAGTGTTTTTTTTTTATCATATTGTACAATATGTAATCCACTTTATTAACCTCATTTTCATTTGGGTTTTTCTTTGCTTAAGTTATTTAATATATGCTCTTTGTCCAAAATTGTTTCATTACCCATGCACTTCATTAAATATTTCGATTTCATTACACAACTACATTATCCACTGCATTATCATTTCATCGTCGCCGTCATCATAATCATCGTCATTAAGATCGTCACTTAAATGTTAACCAAGTCTACTACTTTTGTTTTCTATTAAATTTATATGCTTTTTTTTTGTCAAGTTTTCTTGTTTTTGTTTGAAGAAATTTTCATAATATATATAATATATTTATATATATAAATATAAATTCTACAAATTGTTTACCGATTTTTGTTGCTGTTTTCGTCGTTTTGTTTTTGTTTATTACTAAATAGGTAGGTCGATTATTTGTTTTTTTCGTTTTCTGTCATTGAACAGAATAACAAAATTAATGAGAAAGTTTTTGGAAAATTGGTTTTTGTTTTTAGAAAAGAACTTATCAACTGGTTTAAGGTTTTCATTTTTTGTTGTTTTTGTTTGTTTAAGCAAAGAGATAAACATATTTAATATGTTTTGCTGTTGCACGTTTGACTTGAGTGTTTTGTTTTTTTTTTGTAACATAATATATATATATATGTATTAATTAATTAAATAAATTTGTTTTTACGTTTGGGATTTGAATTTGCAATTAATGTTTGATAAATTAAAAAATTGGATTATTCATTTTTACAATTTTTTGTTCTGAAATTAAGTGATATTGGCAATTAATTCATATGCGGGGGGTTTTTTGTTTTAAATATTTTCTTTCATTAAAATACAATTCTTTTTACGCTTACCTAGATAAAAACTAAATTTTTAAAAACGTTTTGCGCTTAAAACATAAAACTTCAAATGATTACAAATACCAGAAAAATAATGTATGTGGATTAAATATACAATTACATTATACATTAGTAATGTTTTTTTGTTGTTGCTGTTGCTGCTGTTGTTGTTCTTGATATACGAATTAGCATAATAAATGTATAAATTGTTTAATTTATATGAAGTCATTGAGAAATAAACACAAACCAAAAGTCTCCTCAATAGCATTGAGGAACAGGTGCGGGAGGGAAGATGAGATGGTCACACAAAAAGAGAGTTAGGTGGTAGCGACGGAAGTTGTGTTGATTCCTGGAGGACTCGTGGCTGGCTGATTGATACTCTAACCAAGTGGGCGTGGCAGACCCAAAAAAGCATTAATAAACGTTAAACTAAATGTATCATCATCATTCTCCCCCCCTCCAGCTGTACTACTACTACCATTGGCATTGGTATTGGGATCCAGTATGGTAATCCCATCTCTGTTGCTCTCCACACCATGCCCACCATCATCATCATCATTACCCGTTGCCAGAGCTCAATCGATATCATCCTCGAGCTCATCATCCTCATCCAGCTCCTGTTTCACATCACAATCGGTGGTATGTTGTGTTGTGTGCTGTGAAAAGCTTTGAGAATCATTTGTGGTGGACTCGGGATACCCATTAAGATCATGTTCATCATCATCATCTGAATCGCACATGGCCACATCGCTACCTTTGCCAGTGCCATAGGCTAAAACAATAAATGAAAACAATTATCAATAAGGTATTTCGTTTCCCAGGGAAAATCGATTCTTTCATACCCTCAACATATTTGGCTAGATTTGGTGGCACCCAAGCCTTGATCCGCTCAATATTCTCTGGTGTGCACTCGCCCTTATCCAGACCTAAACAAGGGAAAATTAACGAAATGTCATCACAAGTTTATAGAAAATTCACAATTTTCACACTCACCCAACAACAAACCCATCCGCTTTAGTACTTCAATATCATCGTGCATTTCAAATGTGTTATCAAACTTAAAAATGTATTCAGATCTACAAAGAGTGGGTTAAAGATAAAAAGAGAGAGAGGGGGGAGGAGGAGGGTAAACAATTGCAATAGACTTTACTTTATGGTTTGAAATTTCATTACTCACTTATCGTTAGTCACACTGCAATTGATTTTGGTCGATTTGTGCGTATTAACAATGATAAAGGGTAATTGAATCGAGGCATTTGGCGATGGGACAACACCCTGATTCTCATTCCTTTTGTTGCGCTCCACCAGACCCTTAAAGGCCACATGCTGCAAGATCATTTCACGCAACATTTCGGCCTTCTGCTTGATGCGCGCTTGCCGCAAATTGTTCTCCTCCTCGAGCGCTAGAAATTGTTCCGCCGAATTGGCCGGTAGGCCAATCCAACGTATCTCCTTCTTATCCTTGGATATAACATTGATTGCCATTAGTACATTGAGCGCATCGTAGACACGTCGTCGGATATTCTTTTGATCACAGTTGGTATCATATGAATTGTTTTTTAATTCCTCATTAACCAAATCATCGGCCACCTCATTGTAGGTGGTTTTGCCCTTCTCTTCGACCTTCTCGCATACTTTCATCGAGAAATGACGCAGACCCTTGCCAGCCTTGTCAGGTTTCCGTTTCCTTTGTACTGAAGATGTGGAGGGGGACATTTGACCCAATGAACTGTTCTGTATGGCGTGCCTGAAAATTTAAATTATGAGATTTCTTAGTAACATAATAAATATTAGTACATCTAACTACTGACTAACAGAAAGCGACTTTGCATAGATTTATAAAATTTCGTTTAATCCGAATCGACTGAAATCGGAATCTGATTGAAAATGCCCAAAATTCACACTTTGAAGACGATCATTTGAAACATTTTTTTTGTTTTGTTTAATTTGTATGGCTTCTTTTCTTAACTTTCACATAATTTACTCACAGTTTTGATTTCATTTTATTGGCATTGTTTGGCGTATATTTGACATATCGTTCACCCTTTATCTGAAATCATTTTACAGTTATTAATCTGGGATTGAAGTGTTCTCGAGGGGTGTTTGTTTACTTACCGCGCTGTTGCTGATGCCGACATTGCCACCTTTCTGCGCCGACACAGTTGTGTATGATGATGAAGTATCTGTGTTTGTTTAATCGCAAAAAAAAGAAAACAAGATTGGAACAAAATAAGTTAAAACAATAAACAACAAGTATACGTAGAAGGTGATGTGGCTTACTTTCGATTTTTGGAATTGTAATGCAATTATCCTGAAGACTTATAAACTGTCCCTGTGTGGTTGAGCCCTGGTAAAAGTCAAGGGAAGGATTTTTCATGGGATTAAAAGTTTTGGTTTTGTGTTTTAGACTTACCATTTGACTAAAGGCGCCCATGCGTCCCATGTTGCCAATTCCGCTGCGTGCTGAGGCTGATGTAGTGGAGCTGCTGCTGACGCCACCGCCGCTGTTGCTGGTGGCATAAACAAAGCCTGTTTTGTTCATTGCTTCGGATTTCACTTGGGCCGGTTTAAGCATTTTGGCAATTTGCCCTGCAAAAATAAAGTTGCACAAAAAACGTAGTTGAACAACTAAGGAAGACAACACGGAGCATTTGTGGCCGTCATTCTTATAGATACAACCAACAACAACAATGCGTAGAGGGAAAGACGAATGAAATGGCAAAGAGTAGCGCGCAAAAATGAAAGCGAATGCAAGACCAACAACAACAACAATTCAAGAATTCTCCCAGTTTGCCATTTTAAGGGGTGCATTCAAACACACTCACACATAGCCAAGCTCCCTCACAATTTGTGTTTGGTGTGACCAGGATAAGTACAAACATATATGCATGTATGTGTTGGCGCGGTGGTGGTCTTCCCGCCTTCCCTTTCTAACCTACCAAAAAAAAAACCAGATCGTTATTGAGCGAAGAGATGCGTCGCACGTGATGTGACCATTGCAATATCAACATACACACACACACACACACAGATACACGTGAGCACAACTGAATCCAACACACAACACAAAGTTGAATTCGATTATGTTAAAAATGAACTGTGACACAGTGACAAGTCACGAATCGCTATCGAAAAAGATCGAATAAATGACAAAGATCGTACCTAAATATCGCAAGAAAGTATTTTTTAGAGAATTGAAGAAGATAATCTTTAATTTGAACAGATGGATCAATTTTATGTCTAAATAAAGAAAATAAAATTTTGGAATTTGTCATTATCATTTAAAGTACATAAATTCTTGATTATTTTTTTTATAAAATTGGTATTGGAATACATACATAGATCATTCTGTGAGTATTTTAGAAAGTATTTAAACAAGTGAACTCCACACTCTGGGTCGATTTTTTTAGTTACCGATAATCTGTAGAGAGAACTCTTTCTTATCCAGAGATTTTAAAAAATTCTTCGAGCTTTAGGTTTGTTTTTAAGATTTTTAGAAACACTGGAAATGGTGGAAATCCATGATATTTTTGAATGAGTACATTTGAATTCTTAACAAAGATTAGGATGTAAATACATAATAAGTAATTGTAATTCTAATAGTTATATCCATTCAGTAGTTGTTTTTTTTACGCAATCGTGTAAATTTCTACAACAAATTGCTACTTTCCTTCTACAAATATAATTCATTGTTTTCAGTTTAATGATTTTCAGGCCCTCGCTGGCATTCGCATTCTTTACAGTGAGTAACCGGCTTAATCGATGATTTTCCTTGCCTCTTCTCCTTAAAGTTGTTAATCAAGTTGAAATTTACATTACGCCGTTTTGGATATGTTAATTATTTTCACCTGCCCTCGCTATCTCTCTCTGGCTTAGACATTTGCATAATCATAACAATGAAACAAGTGGTGGACACCACAAAGCATGAAGAATAAGATTAATAATATACATACATACATGTGTATAAACTTATGATATGTATAAGAAAAACCAACAACAAGCAAAACCAAGAAAGGGTCGAAAAAAAAAACCTAAAAATATATCTGCCAACTGTCACGCACACATTTACGAACACACACATATAGATACAGAAAACACAACTACAAATGACTCACAGTGGCTTAACTACTGTCAAACATGCTTGGGATATATAGTCAAAGAGTATACAACAGTATACAACCTTGTTGACCGGTTAGCAGGAGCGGATTTAAGCAACGAAAGAAACTGCATAACCAATAAATATCTATTTCATTTACACCAAACGCGGAAGACCTTACCTAAATAACTAATTTTCTTCTTCTTTTTAAAAAAAAGTTCTATAAAAATTACTATTATATTTAATACACATGAGAGTCCGCTCCTGCATTTGTCAACCGGCGCTCTGCTACTGCTCACTCATTCATGCAAACAACAAACACAGATACACACACATACACAGACGCTTGCACACCTACATACACACGTGCCTCGGCCAACAGAAGCAGCAACAGCAGAGCAAAGCAGCGCAGCGCCCGTTGCCGCTGCCTACACATGTTTGTTGTTTGCCCGTTTTTGGGGATTTAACTTTTTTCTCTTTCTCTCTCTCTCTCTCGACTATCTTTTAACGCGGTTCTCTCTATTCTTCAAGTCCCTCTCTCGATTGGTGACACATTGCAGAAAGTCACGCAGTTCTGAGCCTAATTTTATAATTTACAAGCGGCTTATCATGCAAAAATAGGAACTACATATAAAAAATAAAGGGAAGGAAACTCTCATACGAGCAGCGAACGCAGCTGCAAAGTCGCCGTCAGCTGCTCTGCCCTATCAGCTGTTAGCTGGGGAGCCCAACTGATAAAGAGGGCGAGCAACCGACCACTGCACACTGGTTCAAGTTTCGAACATTTTGTCATAAACTACAACTTCAATGCTAGCGTATTGATATTTTGTAGTAGAAATAAAGAGCAATTTCGATTTGCTTCTTTTTGCAATTGGAGCATTAGTTTCCCGTAAATCGTAGAACAGTGCAAAATTTGAATCGATTGCATACTTATTAACAAGCCAAACCTCTAGCAACCTCCAGGGGGCTTCGCAACAAATAAAGTTTTTTATATTTGGACCAATGTGCAATGCAGAGAGCGCAGCGCGCAGACAAAAACACGATTTATAATGTACTTTTTCTGTAAACTTTTTTGTTATTTCATTTTTTTGTTGGTACAACATATGAAGCAATAAATGAGGTGCAAAAACCAATAGAAAGGATTAGGAAAATTTGGCGCCAATTTGAAATAGTTGTATCGGTTAATATGAATATTAAAATACTTGCCATGCTCGTCTCGAAAGAAGTAATTGACTTCCTCTGTCTTCACGGTTCCGCTGGTGGAGGTATGCGCCATATTTGAGTGGGTGGTTTGTGCCCGCTGCTCCTACTGTTGCTGTGGTTCTTGTTGTTGTTGGTTGAGCAGGTGCCCCGCACTGCTGCTGCTACCTTTTTGCCTACTATTGCTTGCTACTCTTTTCTAAAACAACACACACTCGCCACCTGAAGAGAGGGGAAGCAGCCGCCAAAAAAAATAAATAAAAAACAACAACAACAAAAATTAAAACGAAATGTATTATGTGTCGTGTTGGTGGCGGAGAGGGTTAGACGGGTGTGGGGACGGAGATGGTGGTAGAGGAGAGATGGCGTTGGTGGAGTAATGTGTATGAGAGGCTTAATTTGTAGTTGTAGTTGAACATTTTTTTTCCACTGCACTATTTGTAACACGTGTGTGTGTGTGTGTGGTTAGCTGCATTCTGGTCTTGCCTTTTGAGGGGAAGACTGGACTGTCTGCTCTATAGATACTTTAGTAGTTTTTAGGTAAAAATTTCCGTATCAAAATGGCGAGCGCATTTTTTCCAGCGCATTTCTTTTGCCGTCACACACACTCACTCACACACACAATCATACACGCACTCACACACAGATAGACCAGCAGCACCCGCAGCAGTATTAGCAGAGGCGGCCGTAAATTTTTTTTTTTTTGCCTATATTCACAAGTCTTTTTCGAGTACAAAATCTTAACGGATTTTCATCAAATTTGCATTAAAAAACTCACTGTTATTTGCACTTTCGAGTAGACTAATTAGTTAGCAATTATTTTCAGATTTAATAGCAGCACGATATGCACAAAATTTCCATTCAAACTCGTTGAATTTTCATTTTCATGTGGGACGAACCGAGTGAGCGAGATGGCAGACACAGCGCGCCCGCCAATTTACGCATCGTAAACAAAGTTGCCACCTGATGGCTGATATCGATGACCGAAACCATCAATGGGTAAATTCCGCCCTTAAACCAAGAATTATGCAAAAGTTTATTTGAATTTCACAAAGAATGAATCTCTGCTATATATAAGCATAGGGAAAACTTCATTTAACTTATATTTAGAAAATTTTTATTAAACGGCCAATTGTTAAGCAAAAGTTATCGTTAGTCGAACAGATGTTAGCTTGTATTGCGACAGCCACACTGTTTTTGGTAGTTTATAAACAAATTGCAAGCAGACGTCAAATAAGTAAAACAACGAAAGTCTAATCAAGGAATTAAGTAAATAAATGGATCTCAATATGAAACCCTCTTTGGCTGCCGATGAAATGTTCTCCGAAGGTCCCGGTTACATGGAAATGGATGAAGTGAGTTTATAAACCCTTTCCAGATTTTACAGTTATAATGCTTGATTTACATTACCAGTCCGGCAGTGCCACCGGGATGATGATGGATCATTTGCCAAATGACAAACAACATGTTCATGCCGACTTCTATAACGATTTCGACGATCTCTTTGATGATGACAATTGGGCCAAAATCAAAAACTCCACCGAAAATGCCAAATAAATTGTTTGTGAATATAGCTGCTTAAACCAGTTGGCAATAAAGTTAATCTAATTAAATTTACACATTTATTTGTGGTTCCTACAACTAACTGCAGTTGTCATTTTGATGAAATTAGGTGGACTTTTACTTTGGCTTATCAACAAAATGCATAATATATTATTTTTTTTCTTTTGTACAAACTACAAACCGAAAAAGGCTCAGGCTATGTTCGGCCCTGCCGAAATTTATGTACCGCTGGAAATTCGACTATGTACTATTTCGAGACACATAGAACATGTATATAACTTAAAATATTACAAATCGGGATCGACCGTTGCTTAATATTTCAAAGAACCTATATAATAAACCGTAGTACATTGTCCACGGATGTAGTAGTAGAAACGCAATGTCTTTGTAGCTGTAAGTGTTTTTGCGGTTGTGTTGGAATGAAACGAAATCCGAAATTTGTTAAACAAATTAAGACTAAGGATGCATCTGCTGCTTAACGAATCACTTAACCGTCTAGTGGAGTGCCCAAATAGACCATGGACACCTCAGTGTTGCCATAGACAGCAGATACTGTGGGATAAAGCTTCTTATCGGGCAAACCTAAAATAAAACGTATATAAGCAGTTATAACTAACGCGAAACCTTTTATAATTAAATATTTTGTTTATCGTAATATGGTTAACAACTCAATCGTTTTGTTTTTACTCGCCTCGAAATGCCACGCCGAGAAACTCGTAGTTCTTCTCAAATGATAATGTGTTATCATCACAATCGAGTATGACGCGTATGCGTTCGCCCACTTGATATTTCGGGGCATTTGAAAGCAGGGGATAGCTGCCTTGCATATCGCCATTGTGAAGCAGATGATTCTCAACTAAATTCCAGCCCCAGCTTTGATCGTCAGAGCCCAAAAGGGCAACATAGCCATGGCACTGTAAGGCAGCATCTTTAGTGGATATACCAATGACCGCTACAGTTCCCAGTGGTCCCTCCCATATCACTTCCCACGCATGCCGGCCATGGCGGAACCCGATTTTCGCTCGCGCTGCATCCGTACTCTGGGCAACAGGATTTCTGGGAATTTATGGAGCAAGATAAGTAATACAGTAAAATCTTAACTATTTCGGGACAAATGACTCACCGATGCAGGGTGAAACCGTTGGGCTTAATGTATACATTTCTGGAGCAGTCGTTCGGACTCCAGGCATGAAAATACGCCCTCAGTTTTGTCTTGTAAGTCGAGACGGAGGTCAGTAGATCTGATTTCATTGCCTCCTTGGGCAACTTATGGAGGCAATGCCATCGCCATACATCTGAGTTTTCGTCGTTGAGGAAATGATGCCAACTCCTGCACACCTGCGAACAGCGACTGAGGTCGTTCAGATCCAGGTAAGAGAAAATCACCTCCTGAACATTGAAATTGCACAATGCAGCCACTGGATCGACCATTTTACGAGTGCTCTCACAATTAGGTCTGCTCTCTGATCGCGGCTTGTTATATTAGTGGATAATGTCTTTTTTGTTTACACTCAAGGGTCTTTTCTGTCATTGTTTTATTCATCAACAACCATTTACAGCTGGTAGTGCTGGGAAATTCATCGATGGCAACCAGTGCTGCGTATAATCTTGCAAAATGTATCGATAAATTAGAGTGACCGGTTGAGAGTGGCAACTCCAAGTCAACAGCTGATTGTTTTTGGCTATTAAACATGGTTCGCGTTGGTTTGCAAATATCCTGCACATTGGAAAATATTGAAAAATTGGAAACTAGTCATCCCGATTATGCGTTCTTTTTAAAACTCACCTGTAGCAACTGCGGCGAGCAGACCAACAAATGGCATGATGTCACCGAATCGGAGAGAGTACAGCAGGACACTCGGAAGTCAGAAGGGTTTAATTTCTTTATAAAATGTAAAATGTGTGGGCGAGAGAATAGTATCGACATTGTCGAGAAATCCAACGGTGAGTGAATTGAGAACACTTATACATATATAAAGATTTTAGACTATTCATATTTTTGTTACAGCGGCCTACACAGCGGATGATGCCGGCAGCTTCAAGACCATTGTCATCTTTGATTGTCGGGGTGTGGAACCTGTTGAATTTTCCCCACGCGCTGGCTGGAAAGTGGAATCCTCGGAGAACGGCCAAAAATTTGAAGATGTTGATCTATCCGAAGACGATTGGGTTGAGTATGATCAGAAAAATAATAATTCAGTAGGAATCTATGAGTTTGCTTCGAAATTTATAAAATTGAAAAAGTAATAAACTTGTTTGCGTTCAAATAAAACTATTTTCAAATTAAAATATTTTATAAATATTAATTAGAAAAAATGTTTCATTCACAAGCTAATGGACACAATGAAAAACCTTCTGTAAGGATCAAAACTTTCAGTATTGGGATCAGAATGTTCTCTTAAAATCGTCCAAGATACATAATTAATTAAAATAACACAAATATTCATTGCTTTCCAACAACAATCCGTTTTTCTTTTTGTTTGTATTCCTTAGTAGTAAAATATATAATATTTTGCATAATGTGTGTGTGTGTTTGTTTCAGTTTAAATGATACATTTTACTTTTCAAATAGAAAATTTAAGCGTACGCAATTCTAATAAATATTGTATGTTTCTTTAAATATTAGGTAATTTAACATTAATGTTAGGCTGAGGCGCTTGTAAGACACTATTGTATAGTACAGTATTAATAGTAGTGTAGAATAATTATGCAAAAATATAGTAGTTAGATATATATATTCATTATGTCTCTCTCTCCCAACTGAACGCTATCTGCCGCTCATTTGTTTTTTTTTTTTTTTTTTTGTTTTGTTTACATATAAAATAAAAAGAATTAATAGTTATAAACACAACACCACTGGATAAAAAAGTAGTTCAGAGGACCCTAACAAAGTTATAAATAAGTGAATGCGTTAAAGTCAAGTTTTGCAAATTTGATAACTTAGGAATTACGAGGAGGATTATTTCAATCTTTGTATAAAATAAATTCATTATTTTGATTCTATTTTTGTATTAGCTTTGTTTTTAGTGGCATTTATCGGCCACAATGGGAAAGCGTACGACACGGATTTCATTGCCATAATCACAGACAACCGAGTCACAGGCAAGCATCATGATCTTTGGGCATAGTTGGAGATTGGAGAAATCCAATTTAACTTCACGGGCTGGCTGACCTGTACGCACATCCCACACAATGAGGGAGCCTGCAACAAGAAAATGAAATCAATAATAGAATTCAATTGAAATAGGCTCGTTAAGTGTCTTACCCATTTTGCTGGTGACCAGCAGCGATGGTGTCAACATTAACAGACTCGAATAGGCATTCGAGATGTTGAAGGTGGTCAACAGATTGCCCTGAAAGCGTTCCCACACACAAATTCTCTCATCGGTGCCCAATGAAATGACATAGCTTGGAGCACAGGCCAAATAACTGACTGCCCCATCATGGGCCTGGATATTGTACATGCAGGCGCCCGTAAATAGGTCCCAGACACACAGTAGACCATCTTGGGAGCCAGAGCCACCGGTTCCCGGTTGCCAGCGATCCACAAAGAGACAGGTAATTGGTCCACAATGACCATGCAGTGTGTACTCCACATCCGTTTTGTTAAGACAATAAACCTGAAGAGATAATATTACCATTTAATTTTGCCATCTTTCTTACTCTGTGAGAGAGCTTACCTTTAGGGTGTGATCCTGACTGCCAGTGAAGACCATGTCATTGACCACTTGCATGCAAGTGATTGGCTGCTGATGCGCCAGTCGAACACCCTCCAAAGTAATTTTCATCTCCTCCTTGGTAGTCTTCTGGGACATGTCTTGATGCTGGCCACGTGGCATCATTAAACCCAGACTTCCAGTTGATCCCGTGCGTACATGGGCTGTAAATAGGAAATAATATTGTAATGGGCAATCAACAAACGATTGCTATTCAACCTACTTCTCCTGTAGGCCGAGGTGAATCCCCAATCAATCTGCTTGCCCTTGTAGTACGTCTCCAGGCGATAGAAATCCAAGCGTCCATTGAGACGCGCTACTATCACACGATCCCCATTAAGATGTATGTGGGTGATGCCTTGATTTCGTTTAGCATCCTCTTGATAGGCACATTTGAGCACTCCGGCGGGAGATTCCCAGAGCTCGACACGGCCATTGGCACAGCCCACAGCAATGAGATTATCAAAGTAATCCAGACACCATACCGGTGAGACTGGCAGCTTACGCATTAGCGTCTGTCCATCCTGACGAGGTTGTGTAGCAATCTGCATCTCGGACCTTGCAATGCTGGTTAATTGTTCTCCACTGCGGGCATCCCACACCCGTATCTGACCTTTGAGGCAACAACTTATGATGTAGGCCCCATCGGAGACCAAACACTCAATGCGATGTTTGTGGCCAGCAATCTGAGTGGGCACACCCTCCAGAATCTGTTCGGTCTTCATGTGTGGGGCCTCCGATTCATGCCAACTGGAACGCCATTCGGCATAGTTGCGGGTGCAGATGCATCGATAAAAGACCACCATCGTATAGCAGAGCACAAAGATGCTGATGCAGGCCAGCAAAATGGCAAAGAATATCTCCATGGGACTCTTGGGTACCAAAGGCATGCCACCGGGCATAACCATGGGTGACTCTCGCCGCACATCGTCATCATTAAAGTCTAATGGATCGAGAGCTGCAGCCAAAGCCTTCCATTGGAAATTCTGCTGCAGTTGCTCTTGAGGATTACGCAAGAGAGTGGCCAGTTCGGGTGTTATGGCATGGGTCAAACGTATTGTGGGCAACAGGGTGACATATTGACCGCTTAGCGAAACATTGTATTGCTTCATAATGGTAGACCAATGGAAATTGGATAGAAAATAGTTCAACTCGAAATTGGGATAACGTAAACGAAGCAGTTCCGAGGCAGTTTCATTGATCATTTCTGCATCGTGGAGGGATTCCATCGGAGTACTCTTAAAGCTGCTGCTGCTGGGCGTTGTTGTTGGCCGCCAACCCTGAAGGAAACTTCGTACCGCTCCTCCGCCCGCTTGGAGGCGACGTTGTAGCTCTATGGTGGCACTCATCGTGCCATTACCCTGCATACTAAACAACTGTTCCAGGCATCCGGAATTGTAGACAATCGAACAGATCCACACAATCATCCAGACCATAAAAGCACGCTGAAAGAATCGTGTGCGTGCCCAGAAATTCACAATCTTTATGCGTTTCGGTATATGAGGAGCAGCTTGACTGGGCGAATGCCCATTGACCAGTGAACGCTGTTCTCCCGGATGTATAGATTCGGCAAAGCACAGCTTGGGATGTGATTGAGAACGTTGAAATTGTCCCACTGGAGCAAAGGGTGGCAAACTTGGATTGGCACCAAAGAAACGAAAATCATGACGATTGGAACCTCCCCCACCTCCTCCCTGGGTGCAACTTAACATCATTTTGGGTAAATGCTTTGCTTCCGTCGTATATTCCGTACGTTTGATATTCATTGCCAGAATGGTGGAGAAGAGCAGCATTTGGAGCATAAAATCCGAGAGTAAGCCGACAATGGCGAATATGCAAAATTCTTGTATAACAGGAACGAATGTGGCCAGTCCAATGGTCAGAATGGTAATCTCAGTTAGCAAAGTCTTTGAAATGTGCCAACCCTCCTTGCTCAAAGCCTGGGCCACTCGAATCTTCACATCGAAAGTCTCATTCATGGACACCACACTCCGCGTAATGACGAGACTATTCTCCAGCCCCACCAATATAACCAAATACGGGAATATATCCTTCGATTGCAGCGATATGGTAAGACCAAAAAAGAAACAAAGACCCAAAGACATGGCCAAACTTCCGCCCGTGGTAAAGACACTACACAGGGCCAACAGCATTCGTGAGCGAAAGACATCGATCTTCCGCACCGAGAAATACACATAGACAAAGACCAATATGAAGGCCACGGTCAATGGTAGAAATTCCCAGATCTTATATTCGCCTGGATAAAAGATGTACGTTATGGTCGACGGTTCCTCCGCAGGCGATGATGCTCCCGATGGCAGCGGTGGATAATAACGCAATAATTTCTCCTTTAATGTCTCCAAATATTCCGCATCATTGTGCTTCATCACCAGCGTCAACGCGTATTGAATAATCCGTGATCTGGCCCGCAAAGGATAACGCTTAAAGCCCGTATCCTGTAAGGGCAGTCCAAAAAGCATTTCCGCCGTCGACACTTTCGATTTTTGCAGATTCTACAAAATAGAGCAAGAACAACAAATTTATTAGGTCTTATCTATCAATGGGCAAATGGGGGGGGTCTATCACAGGAGCGGAGTTTGAAGTGATGAGAATTAATAAAGGAACTAAGTTCATCCACGAAGACTAACGTGGTTTATATCAAAATTGGATGATGAGTTGCCAAAAATAGTTATTCCGCCCCTGGAAATAATTGTTGGGCTAGCAACAAGTTAGCTCTTTGATCCCAAAAAATAAACGTTAGTATGGTCTCTCTACCAATCTATTATTACTCATTCACAATGACTTTCCACATGTTGAACAAAAATCAATAACAATAATAGGCGTATACGCAATTTTTCATGCAAGATAATGCCAAATGTAGCTAATCGGAAATCCTTTTATGCCAGGCTAAAAACTAATCAGAGTTTCTCCAGCCTGGATATTGCAAGGTGTTTCTTGACTCAAGATAGTTGATCTTATTTTTCAAACACAAAATTATGAACAGTTTGCAAAGTTTTCAACGATATTCTATTGTTTATTCTATCACATATAAATTTCATCAGTAAATAAACTATTGAGATCTATCAAATTGTAGAGAAAACCAGTGACTAAAACATCTGTTAATCAATTATTTCAACAATATCCTTCTAAATGGTTATAAATTTTACAATTTCGAGTAATATTTTTTAAGTAATAATTGCTTTGGTTTTTTCCTTCCTACTTCTCTGCCTTGGTTTTGATATTATGAACTAATAAACTATTTTTTGTTTATTTTTTCAATTGCAGACTATTTTCATTTCTTGTTGTATTGGAATCCATGTATTGTTAGATTTATGATTGCTTTATCTCTTTCAATTTGTAATCTAAGCCGCTAATCAGCAGTATATAGAGTAAGGAGAGAGAGAGAGAGCAATTTGAATTGTAGTCAATGTGAAGGTCATTCACAAAATATTGATAGACGATCGATTAAAGCGACCTTATGGAAAAGAAATTAAAATAATATTTGACTATGAGCAAGCAGACGAATGTTTGTATTGGATTAATCAACTTGACGTCGTATTATTTATAATATTTTCCAATAACTGTTCTTTATCATGCATAACAAATAAATATTTTAAATCCAACTTCTGCAGAAATTATGCAAGTTCTTTGATAATCTCTTGTTTCATTATCACCCAAATAAATCAGAAAAAGCTTCGTGCAAGTGATTCGAATTTTATAATAGCCATAAAAGAAATTTTCCATTATTGCATTTTGCAAGAGCTGACTACCGACTTTACGTTGCTATTTTTTTATTGAAAACTATAAAGAACGACCGACAACAATTGAGCAAAGTTTTTGTCTGTTAATTGGCACGCAAGTTCAAGGCCCTTAAAGACACGACAGGTCTATCTGGAAAGAAATTGCCGGCATAAGCTTTAATTCCAAATAATAAAAGCAAAAAGAAGCAGCAAACATATATGTATAGATACACGTATATAATTGCACAGAGCGGGTATAAAATTATCGCAGCGAATAATAATCAGATAAGAGTGAGAGTGACTCAGTGTGACAGACAATTTGTTAAATACGATATATCTTTGACTATGTATATATGCATAGGTAATGATTATTGCATCGATCGACCAGAGAGTAACTTAGTTTGTATACCCTCTCATTAGCACTAAAACACTCACACACACGCACACGCCGGAACGTGTGTGGTCATTTAGATAAGTAAATAAATGGAATATCTACATATAGTCGATATATACCAAAGGTCTCACTGAGTCTGCTCTGGGCTGGAACTTGTGTGTCTAGACTTTTTGCATAATAAGTGCTATATCCGAGAGATGCGTCAATATTTACAATAAGTGTAAAGACCTAAGCTTTGAGAGTAAGACAAACTAACGAGAAGGTTGTTCATCTAGAATGCAATTTGTTAATAAACAATTCAATTTGTGGATAATCTATTGGAAAATTAGTATATTTCAATGAACTGCAACTGCATTGATTCTTTAGAAGTTATCACAAGTCATTTCTAAACTGATTTAATAAGGATTTTACTTATCCATTTCATTATTATTCGAAGAAGCAGCTGATTCAGTGAAATGCTCTAAAATTAAAATCTTAAAGCCTAAATTTTAAACTATTAAACATGTCTATAAAAATACTTCGATTTATTTCCCGCTTTTAAACTTGAAATTCGAAAATAACGTTGAGGATATGTAATTATATAAAAAATTATAACAAAAAATTCAAATTCAAAAGAATAAAAACTACATACTAATCAAAGGAATTTCCGGCGTGGTTAATGGAAAAGATTGGGGTTAACTATAATAATAATATAACTTGTTTACATAATAAACAAAATGTTTTGTTTAACAATAAAATATTCTAATTTAGATAGAAATTACACTAATTCTGATGGGGCACAAGGGTATGCACATAAAAAAGGTGGAATCTGCAGTTGCAAGCTTTGCCGTTCTTTTCTCGCTTCATGTAGTTTGAATTCCCAACTACTTTTAGCGTTGAAGAGCAGAGCTATGGTATGGCCATTACAACTGTGGATTCTTTAGCAAAGTTTGCTGATAATAGAACTTGGTGGTTTTTGAACAGGCCTCCTGCTCATCTTTTGTGCTGCCTATGATTTAAAATCTTATAAACTAGCAAGATTTATTGACCTAAAGCCGGATGAAACCCAGTTTTGATTAAGATAAAAAATATATTTACGATGCATGATGAAAAGAATTGAGAAAGTTCAACTTTCTCAAAAGGTTTCAAGTAATAATACTTTGTGTCATAATTTATATATAGAAACTAACTAACTATAAGAGAATCTATTAAGTTTATTTTCCTAGGCAATATAGCCGAATTTATAGCCTTGTGACTAACCAAACAAACTGATAGCTGATCTGTTTTTGAGTAGGCCTAAGCTTTAAGCAGGTGTGACCTAGGTTATCAAATGGCCAGCTGGCTATATAATTTCTTTTATTTAACGACGCTTGAAACGATTTTACGGTTGATAATTGAAAAGAGTTAACGAGGTTTTTCAACTACAGAGAGTGGAAACGTGCATGCAATTGCCATTGGGTGTGAAAATATCTATTAGCCACACCAAAGAAATTCAGTACAGTGACTGACATATGTATGTTTCAATACTTACATGATATTGAAATATTGTATTCAATATATTTGTATCTCTTGTGAAATTTTGGGCATTTTGTGCCCAAAGATTTGCCGGTGACAATAGCAGACAGCCATATTCGGGAAAGATTTGATCCAGTTGCCCTTGGACGCCACGTTTAACATTCTCCACATGGAGGCAATTGTGCTCCAGGGTCCGTTGGCTGTAAAGGGAAAAGTAATTTAACTAAGTAACAAGTAACAAGCACTATATATAGAGCTACATGTGTATATACATAGATACATTTATGTAAGTACTTTCAATTGAATTAAATGTGAGACAGAGTCGAGGGTAATATTTTTTCCATAGGGATGGTCTTAAGTTTTGTTTACATTAAGTTTTACAAATATTATCAAAATAATTAAGAAAATCGAGTCAAAGTCTTTTGTCAATTTTCAAAAACTCTTAAATAAATCTATTTATTCTAAGCTAATCTATATATAATATATATATATGAATCAATAGATTCATATTCTTTCTTTCTTACTACAGTGTGAATCGATACCTAGTTGATCTGGGCTCTGATAAATTCGGAAAAGTTAAAAAGGAAAACAATTAATAATTGAATTTAGATTAACAATTAAAGATATTAATAGATTTCGATAGTTGAAATCATTTATTTCGACAAATTGGACTCAAAAACGACTCGTTTTGTATTTAAAGTCCACCCTAGGACAAAATGCGGAACATGATACATGATTCTCTACAGTTGATTGGAGGTCACTTACTTTTCGCCACTCTGATGATTGCGCACAATTTCAAGCAATTTAAAGACTTCATGGAGCGGAGCACGAAACGCATCCATTAGCTGCATCTCATCTGACCAGGGCAAGACACTGGCTCTCAGTGTTATCTGTTGTACATAGAAAAAAGCTGGACTACTTTGGGCCCAGGGCAGGAGAGGTGGTGGACTGCGATCCGGAGTCGAGTTATTATTACTAGGCGGCAATGGATGGACAATGCCAGGAGGAAGTGACGTGGATGAAGTGGCTGCTGATGCGGCTGTAGTGGTCGTTGCCTGTGTTCCATTATGATGAACTGATGATGCGGGTCCTCCTCCAGCCCCTTCAAAGGGCAAGATTATTTTAGTGGGTATGGTACCCGGCAACGGTATATTAATCAGTGGATAGCTTAAAAGAGAGCGGAAGAGCGGGAAACAGAGAGATTAATTGAAGTATTCTCAGCTACTAATTAGTTAGATTTGCTATTTTAAGACTTGGCGCGCGTTTCATTTAACGCGTGTCTCCATCACAAAAACCAAAACACGAATTTTCAATTATTATTACCTAGCACAATGTCTACCATACATATATATACTATACATTCAATTGATACTGATTTATCAGCATATTTCGGTTATTCATGTTGTTGTTAGAATTAAAGCTATGTATTCAAGGTTATGCGGCAGGCCACGACAAATATTATAGACAAACCCAAAGGCTGATAAGAAGCAGTCAGCCAGCCAGCCGGGCCCAGGCTAAAAGGTAACTCTCCTTAGCAAATGGAATCAATCTAAAGTCTGATAAGGGCCCAGAACCAAATACATAGGTTGCTGATCTTGCCCAGGGGGAGTGACAAAACAACAAACAAGTTGGCAACCAAAATTTCAACTTTAAACTTTCATATAAATATGAATAAAAGTATATCAAATAGATTAGAGGAAATCTCCTAAGCATCTTCTTATCATTGTGGGAGTCCCCTTAATATCTTATCTTAAAACACTTATAACTTTATTTACAGTTCTAGATTTATACTGGTTCAAATTGAAATGCATTAAACTGAATTGTTCTAGTAAATTTTGGTGTGGAATGATTTCAACTATTAAAATAGATCAACTAAACACAACAGATGTTCCACATATTTAATTATGAAACGCAAAAAGAAAAAACTTTGAAATTATTCATGGAATATTTGAATGCCAATGTCTAGACATTATTCCTCACTCGATGGAATCCAAAATGAACCCAAAACATAATTTAGTAGTCGAATTTACAAAATTGACTAATCATTGTTTAATTTTTGTTATCACGTTTTAGTTTGATGCTAACTTTACGATATTGCGAATCGAATCAAGTGAATTGAAAAGGGGGAAAGGGGGAAAATGTTGACTTATCAATTAAGTACGTAAATAAAGACTAAAAATACTTGAAAACCTATTTTTGACTAAGAGTTTTGGGATTACATTGAGGAATGAATTATAGATCCATGCATTAACCTTCAATTGAAAATGTGTTTACTCTTTATGATCCCAACCTACATCAACAAGTCTGTTATGCCTTATGCTTATAATCTTAAAACAAATAAGTATCAAGTTCGACCACGACTTCCTCTTAGGAATTTTATCCCATCGGGTAGAAGCTATACCTTGTCTAAACCGTTTAGCTATACCTATATCTGCGCTGCATTAACCGCCATTTGAGTGTTTCTTGTTGCTTATCAACTGGCAAATCCATTTTATATATATGGCACTGATTTATATATACATATATATATTCATATAGTGGTGTATATAGTTCAAATCGATTGACGCATATTCAAACACTGAACTCTGAATGTGCGATCAATGAGGAGGAGAAGGTGGGAGATGGTTTGACAAATTCTTGACTAATCAGTAATATTATCTAATAAATGCAAGTGTAAGCAAGTTTACAATCGCCGTAAATTAGGGGACCGACCTCCACCTCCATCATGCACGATTTCCCATATTGTAATTACAGAGATCAGGGTAACAACAAATCGCGGAAACGCCCTGGAAGTGCTAATTATCTTACCAAGCGAGCAAAGGGCTTATCGATATAGACACTTGATTCAGGTAGGAAGTATGAAGTGTGATGGAAACTATCGTTGCTTTTACCTGAGCCCTAAACATTCTATATCGTTTATTAGACTCATTAATTATAAAAAACATAGCTATTCAACATTCATTTAAAATGACATCCCAATTGGGCTTGGAGTTGTTGGCACACGATGTTTAAAATGTTTCAAATTATATAATTGTCTATATGAACATACAACATTCATTCATCTATGTACATACATACATATGTATTTCGGTTATTACAAGTTTTTGTTTCGTTCAACATGAAATCCCTTAAGCTCTCTATGGAAACCTATTCAAAAAAGAAATGTGTAACGTTTAGTCACGCTCAGTTGATCAGGTTAAGGAATCAAAATGGTTGAGTCATGCCACATTTAGGGGTTAGTTTAACCCTAAAAAACTTTTGTTATGCTTCGACAAAATGCTGAGTCATGTTAGGGGGAGAAGAAACCTTTGAAGGCGGCTCTTTCATGCTTAAAGCTTCATAAACAAAGTCAATAAAATCTAAAACCAACTGAAAATCTTATAAACAACTTTGTAACTTGTCATTCTTAGGGTAAAATAACATTTAAAAGTAAAGACAGGATGACAAGGAGACAACCCATAGACCTGTAGGATCAAGTTACGCCTTGGTAAAAACTTCCTAAGCGTTTTGAATACACCAAAATTAAAATTTCATAAAAATTGGTACAAAAATGGCCGAAATATACTTAGAATCCTGTTTGTTCAACTTTTAGATGCAATTTGTCTCTTTCACATACTAAGAGTATTCCGTATTCGTCGTAATGCGTTAAAAAGTATCTTCTTATATGATATCATATGGCATGGGGGTGGGAGAATCAATACCTCTAGCTATTCCTCAATCTAGTAAAGCATTTGGATTATTTATATATGTTTCTTGATATCAAATGACATCAAACATATAAAGTTGCCGAAGGTTTTGAAACAGGAAAATATGAAACAAAACTTTCCATTCCCCTTTAACAGGGCATTGTGGAAAATATTTGTTTAATTTTTTATACCCTTGCGAAAAGGGTATATTAATTTTGGTCAGAAGTGTGCAACGCATAGAAGGAAGCATCTCCGACTATATAAAGTACATATATACATATATTCTTGATCAGCATGACGAGACGAGTTCAAATAGCCATGCACGTCCGTCCTTTCGTCTGGATCGACGCGAACTCCTCCTAGACCGTAAGAGCTACAGAGCTGAAATTAGGCATGTAGGCTTGTATATAGTGCACAGGTTGTATATCTCGGATTCGGTCGGATCGGACCACTATATCATATAGCTCCCATACAAACGGAAAAGTCACGAACAGCGACTTTTCTCAATAACTTCGTTATTTTCTCAGCTATTGTAGTGAAATTTAATATTGGCCAGTCTACATATAACACCTATAAACCACAGTGCCTAATTTGATAAAGATCGGGTGACTTATCATATAGCTCCCATAGGAACGATCGGTGGAAAACAGTGACTTTGATTAATAACTTCGTTATTTCCTATGCTAAGATGGTAGTCCGCTTTTCGCACATTAGCCTTTTAGATAAAACGTTTTTCCACTTTGATGGCTATGGGTAAGGAAAGATCTACCAAAAAAGTTGCAAGGGTATTCAAACTTTGACTCGGTCGAAGTTAGCCCCGGCCCTCTGGTTTAGGATTCATTTAGTTTAACATTCGGTCGCAGTGAATTAACAAATACATATATCAGTTGATTCCAAGAACCAAGGAAATGAGAAACTTACCACGATAGCAAAATCGCCATGAGAGCAATACTGGTGGCACATGTGGGATAGCTGGAGAGGAATAGGCCATGCTTATAATAGAAATGCGATACGGAAGCCGGTAAGCCAGAAGATGATGATGAGGAGGAGGAAGAGAAAGCAGCAGCAGTAGTATTTGTTGCAGACGACGAAGATGAGGAGGAGGAGGAAGAGGAGTGGCTGCCCGCTGCTGCTGATGAGGCAATTTTTGTTGTTTTGTTGCCGCCGGTTCCATTCGATGGTAATGTGGAGGCTGCTGCGGCGGCTGCTGCACGTACAGAGCCAACCGAGCCATCTGTTGCGGCAGCCATATTATTGTTTTTGTTGTTTTAGAATTTACACTAAAATTAACAAATACGTACACATACACGGATACTTTCACACACACACACGCGGGCGCGAGAACACGGAGAGGCACAGTGCTTGAAAATAACTTTGAACTTTGTTCAAAAAAACTACAAAATATATGAATTTTTAGCTTTTAGTTTAGTTTCTTCTTTTTTTTTGTTATTATTTTCTTATGTTGTTGTTGTGGTTGGTTTTGGGTTTCTATAATTTTGTTCTAGAGTAAATTACGCAATTTTGCATATGATTTGTATTTGTATTTATTAATAGCGTTGTTGCTGTTGTTGTTCCGCTATGTCGATACATTTTGTTGCTGTTGCTGCTGCTGCTGCCTTCACACGTCGTTTGCCATTCTATTTGATTTTCTATTGATTTTTCTTCTTTTTCTTGCGCTTCATTCGCACCTTTTGGCCTCCTCCGCACACGTTCTTGCTGCTGCTATTCTTATGTTTGTTGTTGCGGATTGTTTTTGTTGCATTAATTGACGTTTTCGCGCATCTTCCCCACAGCACACTCACACTAAAACACGCTCCACACACACACCTACACACACATGTTCGGTAAACGGTGACGGTAACGTCGCTGCCGCTGCCCAGTATCTTTTTTTTACTTTTTGTTGAGTCAATTAAATATTCTTATTGTTATCAAATTATCAAATGGAAATGGCTTTCATTCTCTTGTATTTTATTTATAAATTGTATTATCAATTGGTTGCTGGTCTGCAAATTCTTTTTTCTTTTTCTCTCTCTTTCTTCTGTTCGTTCTGTGCCGCAAATTTGCCTTCCTTTTAAGAATATTTGCGGCGCATAAAAAAGCACTGCAATTCTTTAACTTTCCACGAAAAGCTTCTAATTGGTAAACACCGTTCGAGTTCAAAGTTCACTTTCACCGGAATTAGTTAATTGCCATCGATATCCTTTGCCACAAATTAAGCTTTTTTTTGGCAGCACGTTTTTTTTTTAACTAAACAATAAAAAAATTCCGCCGACCGCCACAACAAATACTTCGCTTTTAACTAGTGTTGCCAAGTTGGCTTTTTTCTCGTAAATCTGGCTATTAATTGCGGTGAAAATCGGCTAAAGGCGAGCAGCGGTAAATTTTTTACTTTTTTCCCCGCTGTTGTATTCAGCGCAGCTTTAAGAAAAATGCAACTAAAATGCAAAAGAATGTAGTTTTTGTGTTTTATTCCAAAAATTTGTAAGGGTTTTATGCACCATTTGTTTGTTTTTTCTAGCTTTTTTTTTACGGTTTCGATTTGGTACCACTGATTAAAGCAAACAGCAAACATTTCGAGTGACTGAAAGATACCCAACACACAATAAAATGCTCGGCCGTTTTTTTTTAATTGCAAGAATTAATATAAAATGAAAAACAAATTATGTTTTGAAATAAAATATATATACAATAGATTTATTTTATGTCTATTATGCAATGAATTGAAAAATATATACTTTATAAAAGATTAAAATCATATGTGACTTTGACTTTTAAAAGGGTCTATTAGCGTCGGTTTTTATATTGGATTATTTATTGTGTCTTGCCTCAGTTTGAATTCTTACAATTTACAGCAAATTTACATGGTTGTAACATTTTTTTTTTTTTAATTTTTACACCAAAAAGGGTTTGTTTACCCTTGCGTTACTTTCTATTTAATTAAACCGTAAATTTATGTGTGTTCTATATTTTATTTGTTATTGTAGATTGTGTTTTAGGTTAATAACCTCGATGAGCATGAATTTTGTTGACTTAATTGTAGAAATATATATGTACATATCTCACAATTTAGGGGAAGGACTAACTACAAAACGCCTAAAATCTCAAATTAGAAATTGCTATATGTAGTTTTGAAATTGACTTGCTTAACGAACACAGAGTCCTTGCTTTTTCCTCGGATATAGCAGCTCGATCCTTGGCTCTATACTAGTCAATTTTGGTAGTGGGCATAGTGTATTCAGTAATGGCCTCATCTAAAAAGAGAAAAATATTATCAGGAGGACATACAAGTCAAGAAATGCAACACATTATCCTCCATTCCAAAACAATTAATATTTCGAGGTTATGGAGAGTTTTTTTTCTTTTATTATATACTAACTCTGGATATGGGCATTATAGCGATGCCGCATAAGACTCTCCTCCGCTTCTTCAGCGGTGGCATACTCCTGCTGTGTGTTTAATTGATGGTACAAGGGCATTTCTGAATTTAAATTTTCACAACCGGCATTATTATGCACACCATTATCACTGGAATTTAGTCGCGATTTGCGTGAACCAAACAAGAATACTGTTCCCTTATTCAGTAATGGGCAAAGTAAGGTCTGATGACAACAGGCAAACAGTCTGTAATTTGGACCCTGAAATGGATCAGAAACGGCGGCACATAGCATATGGTCCAGATTGATGCCCGTGAACTGTGACAATAATGAGGAGAGGTGGATTAATCATTTAATTGATCAGTAAAACCAGCAAAACTTACTATAGAAAGGGGAGAGAGTAACACAAAGTGATAGAACAACATAAAAGCAGTTCCTATTTTGGCCCAATGAAAATCTCCAAGATCCTCTATGGTATATGCTCCTATAATTGGGCATGGATTTATTTTAAAATCATATAAATTTTATATTAAAAATGAACTTCTACTTACCACTTCTTAGAATATAAATGGGAATAATATAGAGCAAGGCATGTTGTATCCAATATGTGGCCTGTTCGAAGGGATATGTACGTCCCTCCACCTCGGGAAAGAGAAAGGCCAAAAATGGTCCATTGAGATTGCTCATCTGTATGCGAAAGAGGGCTGTGGTTGTCTTTGTGGGCTTAGCAGCAAGCAAATAGATCTGCAGGCAAGTTTGTACATGGCAAGGATTCAAGGCAAAGATCATCGAACGACCCGCTAGCTTGAAACCCATTTCAATGCCAAAGATCATGGACATCACGATGATAAGCAGGAGACGTGTAACGCTGTGTGTCTTTTGTATCTCATGGGGCGGAGGTAGTTTAATGGGTGCCAACTGTTTCCACGATCTGTACATAATGAAGATGAAGAGAGCCGACAGCAGGACCGTCTCAATATTACGTCGTCGTTCGGTCATGTAATTGATGCATTCTGGTCCCGTTGTCCTTGGTATCTCATCTGTAATGCCACCAACTGCCCAATCCCAATCCATGATGTCGTTTAAGTTCCTGTTTGCTGTCACTTTAAAAAAAGTACTGCAAAAAAGATTTGTCATAAGTCTTTCTCTCTAATATATAATACATATATCTTTAACTTAACTGCAAACCCTTCTACTTAAATTTATGATAAATTATTAATAGACTTGCGTGCCACTAACAACTTAAAACAAAAAAGTTTTATTGTTTGTAATGCGTTTAAAATGATTACCAGGGAACGGGCAACGCCTGGAATCAAGGGCGGTTCTAGGTAGAAGAAGAAGGACAAAAATTTCCCCCAAAAAATCCAATTTTGACACTTTTGGCCGCTCTAAGGCAGGCCACTGCCTGGAATAAATGGTGTTAGACTATATCATAAACGGTTTTCAGATTGGGGAAAGAAACTTCCATCTTAAAGGGCATTCCAAAGCCGTTGTGCCCCTAAAATGATGTGTTTTTGTTTATTTTTTTTTGGCTTGTTCCGAACGGAAGACGTTAAACGCTAAAATGAACAACTGCGAGTGGAAAAAAGAGAAAGAGACACAGAAAGAAAGAGAAGAGAAGAACCGTTAATGGCCGGCAAGCGCCATTATTTCCGCCTCATTCCCTGGCATTCCTTGTCAAATGCATTTCTGTCTTACTTATTTGCAACTTTTTATTCTTTTGGCCAATTGCCAAGAGACTTAGGCGTAGGTCGCTTGTTGAATTTCCCCGTGGAGGTTTGTAAAAAATATATTGAGAAATGTGGAAATCATGTCAACGTTAGCGCTGACAGTTGCCGCAGCTGTCCACTTTTGGCAACGAGCCAAGAACTGGCCCCAAGAGCCCTACCTAAATCCATAAATATACATATCAGAAAGGTAAATCGGTTTTGTTGTAAATTTAGATTGAAGCATACTTTTTGGCTCAGCGCATCAAAATGCAGTTCGCAGTTCCGTGAAGAAGGACACAAGGATATGACAATGAGGCAAGGGGTTGGCTTTTCATTGTCAAGAGCATGAGAGAGAGAAAGAGAGAGGCAACGCTTGAAAGCTTAAAGGCTGTTAGAGAGAGAGTGTGAGCGAGAGAGAATTGGGCCCACAACAGCAGCAAAAATAATTTGATAAAAAAAAAACAACTTAGTTTTTGTTTTTCTTCTCATTATTTTTCCGTCAGCTGTGTGTATGTAGGTAGCAATCTACCTTTCCCATAAACCGACGAGTAGGCGGACGAGAGGCGAGATAGTGGGAGAGAACGAGAGAGTCAGAGGAGGGCGCTGCCACCCACAACAACAGCTAAAATTGTCAGACAACGTCTGGCGACATTTTCCCCACTTTTTCCATTTTCCATTCCTTTTTTCGATTTTCCAATTGTTGTTTTTTGTTTTTTCTCTTTGCGCTAAATAAATTCAAATTACCTATGAGACTTTTGGCCCCCCGAGCTCGTTGTTTGTGGCCACGTGGCCTCCGATTGCAATTGATGTTTAAAGCTCGCCTCGATTGCTGCACTACTTTTTTTTCGTTCTGTCTTTCCTTCTGCAAGTCTCACCGACCAAATCGTTGCATTCGATCCGATAGAAACGAGCGTAGATCTCGTTTAGCATACATTCTATATTTATGTTTTTCAGTCACTTAATATACATATATTTGGATATATGTTTTATTTTTTGCCCGTTTCTTGATGTTGTTATTTTTGCATATTGCTTAGAAAACTTGCGAAATGCCAAAGGCACAGGCGAAACGTTGTGTTGGGCAGCAGTCGAACAACTGGCGTCTATTTGCTTCTTCTCATCCCTTATTTCTCTCGAAGCACACCATTGTCCTTGATAGGGGGAGAGTGCGTAAGAGAGAGAAAGCTTTCTCTCTCTTGTTTAAAGTTAGAAGCTTTGCTCTTTCTCTCTCTGTCGGTTAAATTGTGCGCCAAATGATGCCGGCAAGTTTTGCTTGAATCCAGGGGGTAGGTAAAAGTAGTGTATCTAACATCTGATATTCATATATGCATAGTAAATGCGTGCCATGAACGTAAATTGGCTTACAACGACGTCTTCGAAGACGACAACAACAAAAAATGTGTGACAGTCTGACCCAGAATGGACATAAAAAGATTATCTTTTCTATGACGCAGTCGGTGGTAGCACATAACACATTTACGTTTATAAAGTGTCTATATAAATCACTAGTTCAAATTATTATAGTTTATGTCATTGTCGTTTTCAATTCAATGGACTTCAAATTTCTTTTGTTTATCCTTTTTTCTATTTAAGAGAAGCCTAAAGGGTGAGAATACATATAATCTCTTAGCAGCCGAAATCTCTTGGATTTGCAATGCTCAGAAAAATGGCAAAAAATCGGGAAAAACGCATAAATGTCCTTATAACTCAGTCATTTGAAAGATGAACAGGACGTCCTTTTGTCAGATTGTAGGCCTTAATGATCCGCTTCGACTGACGCTAACAGATCCTGGAAAGTCCTTCAGGAAACTGAGAAATGTAAAAAAACTTTTCTGTTTGATGAAAACCTGTAAAAAATTGCATAATTTTCCCTCCAATCCAACATTTTTATTTTCCATTTCTTAAAGTTTGTTCTTTTGGGCAATTGTTAGTATAAAGAAGTCTTTTCAATATTTCATCAAAATTCATTTTATTTAACATTCTAAGTTTTTTAAGCTGTCGGTCTGGCTTTCTTAGTTGTTAAGTTGAAAAAGAAAACAATATATAAGATAGATAGAACAATCTTTTCTCTATATATTCGAAGATACCATAATCAAGAGTCGATTAAGGCTGTGGTTGATCACAAGAAAATCTTTGAAAACAAGCGATTTACTTCTTAAAGGTTTTGAGAATCTATTTTTGTCATTTTTAGTGCTCGACCTACATTGACAAACACAACTTAATCCCAGGAAATAGTGTTCCGTTGATTGTGCCAGCAATTCTTTATCTTCTTTAAAAAGTCACTCACTTTTTCAGCCGCCTCTCTTATAATTCATAACAATTTAACTTTAGTCGTAATTGTCAACAACTTGGCAAATAATAATATAATCAGATAATTTTTTAACGTATCAAAATGAATTGGATGGCTTGTATATACACTCACGTAGTCGGACGAAATTTATAGACATATTATATATAAGTATGTCTGTATATAATGGATTTGTGTCACAAATTTACCTAGATATAATTTGATTCGACCAATTTACTATATATCATAAAGTTCGGTGACTAACCGAGAACACGCGACACATTACCATTTCCGACAAGCGAACAAATCTAACTGTTTGTAACTATAATTAACGGTCAATTGCCAACCAGAGAAATACACTCAAAAAAGACCACCCAGAAGAAGAAGACGACGAAAAAACGAAACGTCAGGTCACGTTTCGAGCAAAAGGGCTCGATTCCATGCAATTGAAAATGCCATATCTCTATGACAGGGCTAACTAAATCTATGCCGGATATGACCTTAGATTAGATTGCAATGAAACTACCTAAAGAAAAACTCGAAAAAGTTCTAACAACGTCTGTTTACTCTTTCTATTTAAAGAACCAACTCGGCGACTTGAATTGGATCAATCACTGTCCTTTTGGGGATAGAATCCCAAATTAGCAGTTTAGAAATCGGTAACCGTATAAAGCTGATACATTGGCATTTGAAAAACGGGTTTTCGATCAACTTCAGTGCGGAAATTTTCCGTATTTCTGTATTATCATCAAATTTGAATGATGAATTGCTGGGATACGTTACGTATACTTTATATTTGGTTAATAATATGAAATAAGTATTATTGAATATATGAGGAATCCTAGATGTGAACATCTTTTGATTTATATTGTTCATCTACAGGATTTAATTATTTATATATAAAATTTGTATTTGAAACATACATATGTTATGTAATAAAGTGTCTGACTAAAGGCAATTTAGCCAAAGTCCATAAAAAAGTTGACATACGACAAAGTTAGTGACAATTTCAGACGTTTGTCTGTGTGTGTGTTAACAAATCAATCGATAAATCGATTATACTAGGTAGTCATGCATATAAAAACTGTCTGACTCGTAAGATAATGAAAACTTAAGTGAACAACACCTGTCAATACCTGTGGAATGTGACTAATTTATAAGGGTCATTCCTGACCTTCAATTTAACTAGAGGACAGCTTACCCAAGGCCAGGAGAAAGAAAACTAACGATTTTAGGTAAAGATGTTGTAATTATTTCTTCTGTACTGTGACTACAGGTTTCCCAAGAGCATCTGGGACAGTGGATTTGTCCATTTGCATTTCCATTACTGTCCTATTTCGGATTTCCGGTAGCATAATGTATACGAAAAATAATCCCAATGCTCCAATGCCAGTGTAGGAGAAAAATAAAATTGGTTGACCCAAAGCCATTAAGAAATTAGGAAAGAATTTCACATTCACAAAACCAAAGATTCCACTTAATGAATAGATGAGGCCAAAACCGAGATTTCTTACTTCAGGTCTTAGCAATTTGGACATGAGATAAAAGATTAATGTGCCCAAACCGAGGGCCCGTGAGAATATATAGGCACAAAAGCCGACAACAGATAGCCAGGTAACATTTCCGAGAAAAGGATCACCAATTCTACGCAATCTGCAATGGACACCCACAGCGGCAGTTAGCATCAGGACTAAAGTGCAGGACAGGATCAAAAGAACGCGTGGTTCCATCACATTTAGCAGGCCAATGGCAATTAGTATACCCAATAACATGGAAAGGCCAAAGCACATGCAGGACAATAGAGCATCAAATTCTGTGGCTCCAGATTCTATAAATAAGAAATTAGCATACGATATGACAGCGGTGGATCCAGTGAAATGTTGCAGAAATACAAGGACAAGGCCGATTATTAGAAACTTTATAGTGCGTCTATGCTTAAGAGCTTGTATTAGGCCTTGAGAATTGTTTCGCTGTTGCTCGATTTCCCTCTCCAAATTGGTCAACTCTAGCGTCGTATTATATGTCGCTCCTCGTAGCCATTGCATTGATTTATCGGCCTTTTCTGCTTTGCCATGGGACAAATAATAAAAAGGAGTCTCTGGCATCCATATGAAAAAGAGCAGGAAGGGAACTGGTAAGAGAGCACAGCCATAGCATAGGACATCATAATTACGAAAATTTCCCAACCCAAAGGCAAAGAGTATACCAATGGCATAGAGGACTTCATGTAGACAACGACCCGCAATTTGAAACGTATCCTTTTTAGTAATTTCCATAATATACAACGGCGTCACAATAAAATATGTTCCAGCAGCCAAACCATGGAAAAATCTGGCCAAAATCTGGTAATAAATATCGGGAATCCAAATCAAAAGAGCCCAGCCACCGAGATTTAATAGACCGACAATCAAAAGCAGGATCAGCTTACGTCCATAGTGATTGGCCAGTAGGCCAACGGGTAGAGCAAAGCCCAGCCAAAGAGCTCCACTAATCCAGCTAAATTCAAGAAAAGACTTTGTCGCAAGAATCTCCTGAGCCGGCGACGACCACCCGACAGAGGCTCCAACTGCTAGGCCACCCAATGAGGCAGCAAAACTTGCAAAATATTGATTATGCAATTCCGATTGATCCCAAAAACTAGACATAATTATGCCTACTGAGATCTTGGGTGTCTTGGGTGTCGTCCGGTAGACCAGTAGGCCTGGTGTATACACTTGTATAAGTATATTATAGAAATGTCTATAAGAATCGAAAAATTTCCGAGAGTAACACTATTTTCCAAATTCCCAAATATCACAAGTTAAACTTATATGAATATTGCGCCAGCTATGAGTTATTCCGAAGAAAACCAACGACTTGCTGTTTCAAATGATAACCATTCAAAGCTACTGCATTGGGCTGAAGAAGGTCAAGATCATTTTATGAGCTCATCAATGGCTTTGAAGCGGAAAGTCTTCAATATGTACAAGAAATTGGAAAAATTGCTTCAGTTGGAGGAAACGTTACGAGGATGTTTTAAATTTACCGATAGAGAAGACTATAACCATGCAAAAGGTATTCTCAAGAGACAACGCAATAGATTTTTGGTGGAATTAAAGAAAGCCATTTATGATTTGAACTATCTTGAAGATCATATTATGCTCAATTATTTGATGATATTGAGGTTGAAAACTATGGGACAGTCTGCATAATACAAATGGCATTAAATCCTCGGAAATTCAGAGCTATTGCAAGAGATGGTGAGATGAAATGTAACGGCTATTTTTTTCAAAGTCTCACATTTAATTTTTAGCCTAAACACCAACCAATGCAGAGCCCGCACTGGCAACGCTGTTCCGTGTTGACTGTTGCCAGTGCTGCCAGACAATTAATCGAAATTTGTCATACTTTGTTTTGGTTTAGATTTTGTGGAAAATCATTCAATATTTATTTATTAAATTACCTGCCCACATTTGTGTGTCCATGTGGTAAATGAGAAACGGTCATAACAAGTGAAATACAAGCCCATATTAAAGGCTAAAACAAATTAAACAAGTCGAAAGTTATTGTGACTGTGTTTCTTGCGTTTGTGTGTGTATTTGTGTGGGCGCTGTAACATCAACAACAACAACAATGGTTGGAATTATTGATGAGGCGCAGCTGTTTTATCCATTGGGCACACGCATTAAAATAGCCAATAATTATGGCACAGTGAAATACGTGGGCGAGGTAAGTGAGATAAACCTTCAATATTATTCATTACCAACTCTCTAACTGGGTTTCATTTCCTAGGTGAGTGGTCATATGGGCACCTGGCTAGGCATCGAGTGGGATGATGGAATGCGTGGCAAACACAATGGCATAGTGGACGGCAAACGTTATTTCCAAACCCAACTGCCCACAGCGGGCAGTTTTATACGTCCTGGCAAGGTTGGTCCTTGTGCCACTTTGGAGGATGCTGCACGGGAGCGTTATGTCAACTATGATTCCAGCAATGTGGATGCCAGTCTGATACGCGAGGCCCAAGCCAACTTACAGGCCTCACTCTTTGAGGTGGTGGGCATGGATAAGATTGCACGCAAGCAAAGCAAATTCGAGCAATTGTCAGAGATAAGTGTGGATGAAACACCCGTAAATGCAGCCGGTTATCTTAAAGATCTAATGCACTTGACCACATTGAATGTGAGTCATACATTGATCTGGAACTGGGAGATTGTGGCCAGTATAGCCCAGCAATTGCCTGCTTTGAATAATTTGAATTTGAGGTAAGAAAATAATTTTTCCACCACGAGAAATCAATACTGATTGCCCTCTGTTTTAGCTCTAATCGTTTGGTTTTGCCCACAACTAAACAAATTGCTGAATTAGAGCCATCTTTTCGTCAATTGAAGCACATAAATTTGCGTAACTGTGCCTTCACGGATTGGCAGGATGTCATGCAGACGGCTCTCCTTTGGCCAGACATCATATCGTTGGGCCTTCAAGAGAACTCTCTTAGTCAACTGTCTGTGGTTGACTGTGAAAGCATTTTCAGGCAACTCGAGGAACTGGACATGCATCGTACAAATCTAATGGACTTTGATCAAGTGTGCAAATTGGGAAATATACGTACATTACGTTCCCTGAATCTCATGGAAAATGGCATTGACGAGATTAAGTTACCAGAATGTGATCCGCAATTAAAGCTAAACATATTCAAGTCACTGGAGCAGCTCAATCTTTTACACAATCCCATTTGGAATGAGGTAATTATTAACGTACCACCATTCGCATTGAGATTAATGTGATTTTCTTCATTCAGGCGGATGCGTTTAATGAATTGGACAAATTGCCACAACTGAAGCGTCTGAGCAAGACGCCGCATTTGAAATCGAATTTTGATGAAATGGTCTCCAAGGCAGTGGCTAGCATAGCCAATTTGCAATATATAAATCGGGCTGAGGTTATGCCAGATGAAAGACGTGGCGCAGAGTATGATATTTGGAAGAAATATGCTGTCGATTGGTTACAGGCCACGCAACAGGGAGCAGATGCTTTAAGGGAGTTCTGCAGAAAGCATCGTACATATCCTTTGCTGGTCAAAAGTAAGCTTACTTAATTTGGAAACGAATTTGTCAATTAATTAGTTGTGCATTTTAGAATATGGCTCTCCAATTGATTTTGTACCTCGTCCTCAAACCAAGCAATCCAAAATAATTAAAGTTCGTATCCTTCATAAATCAAGTGGCCAATTTTGGGAGAAAAAGGTGCCACGAATGATTACAGTACAAACGCTGCAGGGATTGGTTATGAAACATTTCCATTTGGCTGGGAATACGCCACAGCTCTGTTATATTGATGCCAAGCATCCAGAATTGGTCGTCCCATTGGATAATAATGCCAAAACATTGGATTTCTATTCCGTGCAGGAGCATGACACAGTTTTGGTTCAGTGAAAAATTTGATTCTTCCCAGCTTACCCAATTTTCTTTGGTGTTTCCTTGTGGTATTTTAGTTATAACATTGAAATTGTCAAAATTCAAAGTTTCTATTGAATTTTTCCCATAAATTATAATTTTTGAGTCCTCTGACTGGATTATATCCCCGGAATTGCTTTTTGCAACAAAAATTAACAGTGTTAATGTTTAGGTACACATATAAGTTAAAATTTCCATTATGCAATTAAACGCAATATTTATATTTTGTTTTGTTTAACAAGTCATTAACCAAAAAAAAAATGAAGTTTATATTTTAAAGGTCATAAAAGTGAGCTTTGAGAAAATAGTCTTTAAATAAGAAGACTAAAATGGCAAAAACGGTCTCATTCGTTAAGATATTATATAATTATATAGCAGTAATCTATGAGAAGATCTTGGAACGAACTTGGACAGATAACCTTCGTGATCTTGAGTGAGGAACCGAATTTCGTTGACTTTGTTCTTGCATCTTCTAGAATTTAAATTACATTATTTCGCGCACCGAATGGCGCCACCGTAATTTAAGGCGGCGCCACTGTGCTAAAATCAGCTGTTGGTTACGAATTTGTGTTTTGTGCAAGAGCAAAATGTTTGGGAAAGTTTTAAAGTTATTAAATGGCCATAGAACGCATAATCTTCTACTGATTAATGTACGTAATCTAAATGCCGCCAGCCAAACTCATGGAGCAGTCTCCTCCACAGCGCCGCCACCAACCAGTGAGGCCGAACGTCAAGAGGAGCCTTCGCAGACCCAAGCACTGCAAAAGTCTCTGCACATTGCTGTCATTGGAGTACCCAATGTGGGAAAGAGCACGTTCATCAACAACATTATAAACCATAGAGTAAATATTCGAAATATCCAGACAAGCTGTAATCTTCCAAGACATCTACTTAATCCTTAGGTTTGTCCCACTTCGGCCAAGGTGCATACCACACGCAAATCACATTCAGCCATTTGCACAACGGGACAGACACAATTGGTGTTCCATGACACGCCCGGGTTGGTGACACAACGTGAGATAAGGAAGCACAATTTAGAGCAGAGCTTCAAGAGCTCCTATCGTCATGCCATACAGAATGCTGATGTTATAGCCGTAATGCACGATGCCTCGAATAGTTGGACACGCAAAGAGTTGCATCCAACTGTCTTGGATACCCTGAAGGCGTACGCTAATCTGCCAAGTTTTCTCATACTGAATAAGATTGATGTACTGAAATCGAAGCGTGTCCTTTTGGATTTAATCAAAACGTTGACCAATGACACGCTAACGGGCAAGAGATCGACCAAGGGTGTGCCTGTGCGAAATGATGTGGAGGAAGTGGAGCCAGCCGTAGGCACACGTTTAAGGCAACGTACAACTAATTGGAGTCACTTCCAAGATGTTTTCCTGGTGTCAGGCTTAACTGGAAATGGCCTGGATGAGTTGCAGGACTATCTGCTGGACTTGGCCAAGCCAAGAGCCTGGAAATATGCCTCAGATGTTCATACAGATGCCAGCCCCGAAGCCTTAATTGTGGAGAGCGTACGTGCCCGTCTACTGGACTATTTACCACAGGAGATACCCTATAATTTAAAATGCGAACTGGAATACTACAGCGTGGAGAAAAGTAAGTTCAAATGAAGGCCATAAACTGACCCAATTTAAATTTTGAATACTCTTCCAGATGTAATTTATACTTCGGTTCAAGTGCAGTGTCCCACTCAACGCATAGAACGCTTGATTTGCGGTGAATCTAATGGCAAACTGCGACAAATTACGGAACGTGTTACTTCCGATCTGGTGGAGATGTTTGGTCAGGCGGTTTCTCTGACCATTTCCACAGTCGCAACGGCAGGCAAGAAAACAAATTAAAGTTGCTCCATTGTATCTATTAATTTTTAATCAAAACAAAATCAAAAAGAAAATAAAAACTAACTATAACAATTTCAAGTGCTTAACCAGTTTGTCCACTTCTTCGGTTGGGGCTGGTCCCAGACCTAGGACAGTAGCAGTTCCCGCTTTCAGTTGCGTACGTCCAGCGTCCCGTACCAATGCAGCCACCATTTTGGCTTCCCTTCCTTTGAGTTGTAAATCCTCCAATTCTTTATAGTTTTCCACGCGTAGCACAATCTTTGGCTGGCCCATGCGGCACCAATATTGAAGAAGAGCACTCTGTTCCTGAGATCCCTGGGCCGCATTCTGATAGCACATAATTGCCGCATGAGCGCATTGTGCCGCCGTCTTGCCCTTGCTCATTTTCAGATCCCCACGTACTATCAGAGCCAATTTGGTGGATGTTGGAACACTGGAACTTAGTAGCTTCCGAAGAAGTCTACTTAACATTGGCATATTTTTTACTCTGCTCGTCCACATACTTTTGCATGCAGGCCTTGAACTCCTTCACCTTCTCCTGGCACATGCGCCAGTCCCCCGTTTCCGCTATACACTCTTGCACCTTGTAATGAAGATCGATGCAGCCGGTCTTCTTAAGCATCGCCTCGACGGGATCCTGCTCGCTTTCCAAGGCTCCGGGCATGTTTCACAATCCCAATAGGTTATGTAACGGCTCTGCACGTGCCTCCTCCTTAAAATTGGTGCGATTTATTTTGATCCAGAGTGTGTTTGGATTTTTCGAAGTTTCGCAACTTTGAAAATATTTTCAGCAGCTCAGAAAACAGCTGTTTTCCCCGCTATTTTGGCCGACGAGCACCACTGTTGAGTTCAACTTTGAACCGATAATCGATAACTTTCGTCGGGAACTGTGAAATTTGAATTTTACGTTCTTACAACACAAAAGCATTCATTAAACTAACTCATTTCATCGTGAAAGTCTATTGGAGACCATAAAATAACAATTATTTTTAGATTAAGTTGTGCACGTTTCAAAGTATTTGGTTAATAAGAATTGTCACGGTTGGTGCAGTACAAAATAAATTCAGCTAAAAGTGGAATCGTTTTGATTTAGATTTATTGGCAGGATGCGTTTCTTTTTACAATTTGCATGTTTCGGTAAGTTCTCCATTGTATTATTGTGGATTGCTCTAGACGATTTTTAATAAAAAACGTTTGAAAAGTATATTTATATCTGCAGGATTCGCCAGATGACCTTGAATATAATTTTGATCCTCTTAGAGACGCCATTAATGCTACTGGAGATTTCTTGATATATGCAGGTGATAAATTATGGAATGTTGAACTGCTGGGAGAGCTTGGAAGAATTAAACCATTTTAAGAAAAATTAACAAAAATAATTTGTTTTAAATGGCATATTAACTTGGTGTTGCCTGGGAGATATTCATTTGCGATTAATAACGGTGCATTTTTCTATTGCATAATGGAGAACAGTCCATAAAATATTAATTATATTGGCAACAGCGTGAACATAATCCAAATTCCTACGGAAAAATAAAATAGATACAGCTGAAATGCCGAGTTTTTCTATATTTTACAAAATTCGTGCGACAAAATGCGTTTCCATTTTATTCTATTCACATTTTTGTGTAAGTAAACATTTATAATTTTGGGTATTTTCTGTTTTAAACTAATGATTACTTATTTTTGTAAGCTCTATTTTTTGTGGTTTCAACTAGAGCTGGTGTTCTTGATTCAGTTAGCAATTTATTTGGGAATCCCATAACTGCTGTTGGAGGTTTAGTTAAAAAAATTGGCCGTTATGTGTGGCAAGCTGGATCGGCGACAGAGATGTTTGCGGGTGCTCAGTTAGCTGGAACACAATAACGTGGCGCTTTCTGGAAGATTTTCGTTATATTAGAAATGGACATTTTTTTCTGTTCCTTTAATTACACTCTTCTATTGGTGAATAGTCCATGAAATATCAATTATATTGTCTACAGGTTGTGCCCAATCCAAATTTCTACGGTTAAGTCTAATATAAATACATTAAAGTCAAGATATCATTTTTATTTTTTGCAACAGTCCTACGACAATATGCGATGCCATTTTATTTTACTGACATTTTTGTGTAAGTTGACATTTGGAATTGTTGAAATTTCTCATTATTAATAATTTGTAATTACTTTTTAAAGTTCTAATTTATTTGGAATCAACTAGAGCAGACTTAAGGGAACTCGAATCTGTTGCCAATAATATTGCAAACGCTATAAAAGGTACTGCAAATATAGTTAATTATATTGGCAATTTTTTGTGGAAAGCTGGAACGGCAGGAGAGATGTTTGCAGGAGTTCAATTAGCTGGAAAAAAATAACCAGGAGGTTTCGTTTCCGATAATTAACAGTCAAAAATTTCATTTTTCTCCTTTAATTACCCTTTTCCATGGAGAACAGTCCATAAAATATCAATTATATTTATTACAAAGTGAATCTAATTCAAACTCGAACGGCTAATTGTAATATATAGAGCTTGAAATGCCAAGTTTTTGTATACTTTGCAAAAATCGTGCGACAAAATGCGTTTCCACTTTATTCTATTCACATTTTTGTGTAAGTTAACATTTATAATTTTGGGTATTTTCTGCTTTAAACTAATGGCCACTTATTTTTGAAAGCTCTAGTTTTTTTGGTTTCAACTAGAGCTGGTGTTCTTGATTCAGTTAGCAATTTATTTGGGAATCCCATAACTGGTGCTGGAAGTTTAGTTAAAAAAATTGGCAATTATATAACGAAGGCTGGAGCGGCGGGAGAGATGTTAGCAGGATCTCAATTAATTGGGACACAATAACTTGGCGTTTTCTGGAAGATTTTCGTTATATTAGAAATGGAAATTACTTTCTGTACCCTTAATTTCACTCTTCTATTCTATAGTCCATAAAATATCAATTATATTGTCTACAGACTGTGCCCAATCCAAATTTCTACGGTTAAATGTAATATAAACAGCTTAAAATCAACAGATCTTTTTTATTTTTTTTGCGATAGTCTTACGACAATATGCGATTCCATTTAATTTTATTGACATTTTTGTGTAAGTTGATATTTGTAACTAACGTAATTTCTGTTTTTAAATAATTTCTACCTATCTTTGGAAGTTCTAATTTATCTGGAATCAACTAGAGCACAGGGAAATCGTCTCGAAAACGCAGCCGCTGCCATTGAAAATGCCGTAAACAGTGCTGGAAATGCCTTTAAATTTCTTGGCGACAAATTGTGGAGAGCTGGAATGCTGGGCGAGATGTTGGCAGGACATCAATTAGCTCGATACAATAATAAAACGGGATAGAATGAAGTATAAAAAGTAAATCAAAAATAAAAGAAATCTTTGAATGCAAACTCACCGATCGAAAATTTAACTATAAATCCGTTCAGATTTCAAAATCCCTAAACAATTTTCTTTTTCTCTAGAAATATAAATTATAGATTAAATTCCTTATGATTCCTGCTTGATAAGCCTCGTGACATTTTCAACTGTAAAATTTTAATTTAAATGGGTTATAAAATCATCTTAAGACAAAAGTCTATGAAATCTTAATTAATATGGTTATTAGTTTACAGTTTTAATTTGCTACGCTCAAATGTAATAAATACGCTTCAAGAAGCATCAGTTTGCTTTATTAAGGATTTGTCAATCGAGATGAAATTTTATCTACTGCAATTTACATTACTGGGTAAGTTATTTTCAATCGATTTCTGACTTAAAAAGTAATTTAAATGTTTTTTTTTTTTGTGTAAAGGTTTATTGCTTGCGCAATTTACTAAAGCAGAGAATGGTCTTGCGGAAACAGTAGGAAAGATTGGAAATGCCTTGAATGCCGGTGGAAATTTTTTTAAAGATGTTGGCGATATATTGAGTGCATTTGGAAAGCTGACAGAATCTATTGGAAGTCGCAAAGGGAAACTAGAACTTGTACATTATGCCGCGCCAAGAAGCCCACCCGAAACAACAATTTCCCCACCACAGACAACAACCCCTCCAACCCCACAGACATCAAGTACCCCACCCCCGACAACAAGTGCCCCACCAACAACTAAACCACCACCTCCCACAACAAGTCCCTCGCCAAAGACATCTAACCCCCCAAGCCCCTCACCTAAGGCACCAAACCCTTCTAGCCCTTCACCTAAGGCCCCAAACCCTCCTAGCCCTCGAGCTAAGCCAACAAACCCCCCTAACACCACACCTGAGGCAACGAGCTCTCCTAGCCCACTGACCGGGCCAACAAGTCGCCCAAGCCCTTCACCCAAACCAAAGATCTCCACTATCCCACCTATCATAGCAACATTCCCCCCTGGCATACCATTCTCTGGGCCTAAAGTACCATTTAAGCCATTGCTACATTTAAGTACAGGTCATTAATAAATCAATTGTTGCTTTCTTTCTAGAATTTTCAGATGTGACCAATTGATTAGAACATTTTTAAGTTGTAAAATTTCAACGTTTTATAATTTTTAGCTTAGTCTACGTGGCCATAAACTTTATTCATAATTCATCTTTGGTTTAGATTTATGAGTGTGTGTGTGTACACACACATTTGTTACAGCGGTTACAAGACAGTTAAAAGGAGAAGCTGGGGGAAACCCTTGTTAAAATTAAACACAAATTTGCATAATTCGGTTGCAGCAACTGTCGCAAGGCATTAACATTTTTGGTGTTTATTTCTTGTTAATTGTTGTGCTAGATTTCACGATTTTTAAGGCATTCCACCCAACCGACGCAAGAAACGGCAGACGGGCTTGTTTATGGCAAGTTTAATCCTTTGTCTACATTTCAGGTTTTTTCTTTTTTGTTTATATCGCGGATGCATTATTCATGAAAATGTCTGTGGCGCGTGGCCATCACAAAGAAACACATGTATGACTATGTGTGTGTGTGTGTGTGTGTGTGTGTGTGTGTGTGTGTGTGTGGCTGTGTGTTTGTGTGGGGAGTAACTGCGTCGTTTTACATGACGCACTTGCCAAGTGTTGGGCAACGCGAAAATATTGCTTGTAATTCATTTACATTTTAAACTTTTTTTTGTATATGCAAATGCGTCGCCATTTTAGCTTACTTCCGTTTCCGCTGCTGCTTGGCAGACTTATTGTCAGTTCTACTATTTAAAAATAAAACTTTGAACAAACTCTTCGTTGATAGGTAGAAAACTTGTGTTAATTGCCACAGTTGGCCGCAAAAAAGTTTTATATTTTGTGTAAAATTCCTTTTCATTGTTGCACAGGAATTTGTAAGGCTCTTATATCCTTTTGTCTGTCAATTTTCACTTATTTTTTTTTTTGTTTGTGCTCGTTTTCCGGATGGCTATCAAGTGCTCTTAACTTAATACCCATCAGATGGTTGAAACGTCTGTCAGAGAGAGAGAAAGATAGGTAGAAAGAGAGGGGGGCGAAGGGGTAAGGTAAAGAGAAAAAGCACAGACCAAGTCAAAAAAATGAAATGGTGCAGATGAAAGCAAGTGAAGAAATTTGAACAAAGAATGTTAAAGAATCTGCAAAAAAAAATTGTCTTTTTGTCAAGAAAATGCATTCTTTCAAGCTTAGTTCCTTTCATTAAGTAATGCTGATTGGAAATGACTTCCTTCATCATCATTATATAATTAGTTCAATGGGAAATTCATTTTTCCCACGTAATCATTTACAAACCAACCAAATGGATTGTTAACTAGAATTATTCAAAGGGAAGCGAAAAGAAAATTGGCTGATTTAATTAGTTCTGACCTTTATTCCCATCCATCTTTATCTCCCTTTCTCTCTCTCTCTCTCTCTTATTGTCTAAGGCAACAATTAGCCAAAAAACTTTGTGGGCAACAACAATAACAAGACTTTTCCATTTGTGGTTGCTCATTGAAGCATTTTCGAATTTTCAGCATTAATTTGTTGCAGTTAATTATTTATTTAACATTTTCCCCCTTGTCAAAAATACGCAAAAAAAAATCTTCTACTGTCTGTTGCTTTTCTTTTTGTATTTGTGTGGTTTGTATGTTATTTTCTTTCTTTTTTTATTGTTGGGGTTTGTTAATTAACAATGGGAACAACAAAAAATTCTTGTTCTTCTTGGCATTTTATTTTGGAGCCTTTGGCCTCGTAAATCATTTAATTCAATTTCTTTGACACGCACAGAATTTATTATGGAATTCGAAATGGCAAATCAAATTTGGTTAGACATTTATATTAACCACACACACACACACACACACACACACACACACTTAGATAGATGCTAATTTCATTTTGGTATTTGTCCAAAAATAGCTGATGAAATTAAGGAAAAGTCTTTTAAGGCATAAAGTAAGTTGAATAATAAGTTGAATAAATTTCATGTTATAGTTATAGTTATGTTTATCTGGAAAAATAGTTTTTCTTAGTTTTAAGCTTCCTTTGCTGAGTCTTGTTACAATTCAAACTAAACAAGTGACCAGTTGACAGCTGCTTTAGGCTTAAATTGAGTGTGTTTTGGCTTTCAAAAGTAGGCCGAATATGCAAAACATGAATAGGGTAAACGCACTCGTCTAAATACATATACATACTTAATGGGTCAAAGACAATTCATTGGGTCAACTTGCGAGCATTTGTGCAAATAGATAATAATTTTGATATAAATACGACCATTGCATTTGGCTAGAAGTCAGTGCGTTATTTAAAAGTCTATTAGATCGAAACTAGAATCGATTCATTATGAATCTATCCTTGCTATGGCTTAATCTATTGCTGGTATCTTTGATGTTGCTATTCGTCCTGCCAAGTGTGGAGCCAACAGTTCTTCTTTGGGGTTGCATATTCCGTTTGCAAATTTGTCCATTCCGTACAACAACTACAACAACAAAAGCAACTTAACTCCTATCGAAGACGATTGTCCGATAAAGCAAGATAACTAGTTTTTATGAAAAATATACTTACTAAAATAGATGTACGAAATGCCACTTCAATATTAAAATATTATTTATAAAATCTACGAAATTATGTGTGTGTCTACTCTATCCAGGAGTTTAACAAACTATACATGTAATATCCTTATTATCTCTAGTCTAGATAGCACATCTAGTGTTGCTAGAAGCTAAAAGGATTTATCTAAAATCAAAATATACCGTTCTAGTCAAAAATTGTATAAAATGTGATGGAATTTCAAAAAGGAAACCCCCTTTAAATCATCTAGGTATAGGCAAGTGGATGAACAAGTGGATTGAATTGAATATGAAATAATATTTTGAAATCTGAGCAAGGGATTCTAACACCTAATCTAAATGTGTTATGGATCTTCTTTATATATAATTGGAAGCGTTTATTATCAAAAAGTTGATCAAACAAAATATAACGTATACGCAGTGGGCGACAGTTAATGCAAAAATATTGAAAAACAATCATAGGTAAGATTATAATACGAAAAACCTTAAAAAAACATGGAAATTACAGAATTTATATATTTCATGAAATAGGCAAAACCTAAAATTAAAATTTTTTTTTATATCCTTGCAAAAAGGGTATATTAATTTTGGTCAGAAGTGTTCAAAGTAGAAGCATCTCCGACCATATAAAATATATATATTTTTGATCAGCAGACAAATTCATATAGCCATGTCCGTCCGTCCGTAATGTAGCAAGCTCTCTTTCTCTCTCTCTTTCTCTCTGACCACTCTGGCATTTTTTTTGGAGAGCGAAGAGAGAGTCGTAAATGAGAGTGTGAAATTTAATCTAAGGCAGTTCATTATAGCTATAAACGACTATGCCAAATTTGATAAAGATTGGGTGACAATAGCATATTGCTCCCATAGGAACGATCGGTCGAAAACAGTGACTTTGATCAATAATTTCGTGATTTCCTATGTTAAGATTGTGGGCCGTTCTTTCGTAAACATTACTCTTTTTAGATAAAACGTTTTTCCACTTTTACGGCTATAATTGAGGAAGGAGTAACAAACAACTTGCAAGGGTATACAAACTTCGGCGCGGTCGAAGTTAGCCCCGGCCCTCTGGTTTTTATTGAAATAATCTTTGTCTCTCAATCACGAACGGCCTATTAGCATAGGAAATAACGAAGATATTGATCAAAATCACTGTTTTCGACTGTTTTTTATTAAAAAAACAAACAACATCGGATGACTTCTTTTGGCCCGGATGACATCTTTTGGCCCACCATGTATCTCAAATCTTATTCCATGTTAAATAAGGTTGCTCGTATAAGTGTTGACAAATGTATTTCGAAAAACAAAAGCTATCTAAGCAACACATGAGAAAATGTTTTCTATGGTGTTACATTTGAATGAACAAATTGCTCACTTTCGATTGAGAGCTCATCCGACAACAACCAAAATGTATCCAAAAAAATTTTGCTTTGACGAAAAAGTTTCAGAGAATTTTTATGTACGCGTTCTTCAAATTTTCAATTCGTGCTTCAGTATTCTTTTGACTGGTGTCTTGCTTGTTGTACAAATGGTTAACGAGGGCTTCAAGGATCTCATGGAGAAGATATACTTGAAGCTGTTCATCCCTGGAACTCTGGGTTATCGTCTACTCTATACAGGGATTCCCATTTGTGTGATGGCCTATCTCATTGACTGGCTCATGAAGACGAGCGATAAACTCGTTTATCTGATGTTCGAAAATTTGGAACTACACGATCAGGAAACAATCAATGAATCGGACCTGGAGGGCTCTGGCGTTGATCTGGAGACGTATCACTATGGCGCTGATCTGGAGTCACATCATTATGGCTCATCAGGCAGCCTCTTCTAGATGTTCTGAAGCTTATTAGAAAAAAAACCTCCACATCCATCTACATATATAACTTATACTCGAAGGGGGGGTGGACACGTGTGGCGCTGATCTGGAGTCACATCATTATGGCTCATCAGGCAGCCTCTTCTAGATGTTATAAAGCCTATTAGAAGAAAAACCTACACATACATCTACAAATACAACTTATACTCGAAGGGGGGGTGGACACGGGTGGCGCTGATCTAGAGTCACATCATTGAAACGGACCTGCAGGGCTCTGGCGTTGATCTGGAGACGTTTCACTATGGCGCTGATCTGGAGTTACATCATTAAGGCTACACATTCATCTACATATACAACTTATACTCGACGGGGTGGACACAATTTAATTCTGGCAATACCGATGTTAATTCCTTACTCTTACTCTGGTTTACTTGATTTGGAATCTGGTGGTGGGCTTTTCGACTTTAGTCAAACACACTACTTGGGTTTCCTTTTAAAAATTTTTACTGTTTTTGGAATAAATTGTTAATAAAATTATACCCAATATTTCAAAGCATTTCTTCTTACTGTCCATAATCTGGCTCATACCCTTTTTATACCCTTGGGTATATTAATTTTGGTCAGAAGTGTGCAACGCATAGAAGGAAGCATCTCCGACCATATAAAGTATATATATTCTTCGAGTTCAACTAGCCATGACCGTCCGTCCGTCTGCATCAACGCGAACACCTAGTGCATAAGAGCTACAGAGAAATTTTGCACGTAGTCTTGTAGTCTGCAGGGGTTGTAAATCTCGGATTCAGTTGGATCGGACCACTATATCATATAGCTCCCATACAAACGGCAAAGTCACGAACAGTGACTTTTATCAATAACTTCGTAATTTTCTCAGCTATTGCAGTGAAATTTAATATAGCAGTTCATTATAGCTATAAACGACTATGCCAAATTTGGTCAAGATCGAGTGACTATATCAGATAGCTCCCATAGGAACGATCGGTCGAAAACAGTGACTTTGATCAATAATTTCGTTATTTCCTATGTTAAGATTGTGGGCCGTTCTTTCGTAAACATTACTCTTTTTAGATAAAACGTTTTTCCACTTTTACGGCTATAATTGAGGAAGGAGTAACAAACAACTTGCAAGGGTATACAAACTTCGGCGCGGTCGAAGTTAGCCCCGGCCCTCTGGTTTTTATTGAAATAATCTTTGTCTCTCAATCACGAACGGCCTATTAGCATAGGAAATAACGAAGATATTGATCAAAGTCACTGTTTTCGACTATTTTTTATTAAAAAAACAAACAACATCGGATGACTTCTTTTGGCCCGGATGACATCTTTTGGCCCACCATGTACCTCAAATCTTATTCCATGTTAAATAAGGTTGCTCGTATAAGTGTTGACAAATGTATTTTGAAAAACAGAAGCTATCTAAGCAACACATGAGAAAATGTTTTCTATGGTGTTACATTTGAATGAACAAATTGCTCACTTTCGATTGAGAGCTCATCCGACAACAACCAAAATGTATTCAAAAAAATTTAGCTTTGACGAAAAAGTTTCAGAGAATTTTTATGTACGTGTCCTTCAAATTTTCATTTCGTGCTTCAGTATTCTTTTGACTGGTGTCTTGCTTGTTGTACAAATGGTTAACGAGGGCTTCAAGGATCTCATGGAGAAGATATACTTGAAGCTGTTCATCCCTGGAACTCTGGGTTATCGTCTACTCTATACAGGGATTCCCATTTGTGTGATGGCCTATCTCATTGACTGGCTCATGAAGACGAGCGATAAACTCGTTTATCTGATGTTCGAAAATTTGGAACTACACGATCAGGAAACAATCAATGAATCGGACCTGGAGGGCTCTGGCGTTGATCTGGAGATGTATCACTACGGCTTTGATCTGGGGTCATATCATTATGGCTCATCAGGCAGCCTCTTCTAGATGTTCTGAAGCTTATTAGAAGAAAAACCTCCACATCCATCTACATATACAACTTATACTCGAAGGCGGGGTGGACACGGGTGGCGCTGATCTGGAGTCACATCATTATGGCTACACAAACATCTACATATACAACTCATACTCGACGGGGCTGGACACAATTTAATTCTGGTTTACTTGATTTGGAATCTGGTGGCGTGCTTTTCGACTATAGTCAAACACACTACTTGAGTTTCCTTTTAAAAATTTTTACTGTTTCCCTTTTTGGAATAAATTGTTAATAAAATTATACCCAATATTTCAAAGCATTTCTTACTGTCCATAATCTGGCTCATACCCTTTTTATATCCTTGCAAAAAGGGTATATTAATTTTGTTCAGAAGTGTGCAACGCATAGAAGGAAGCATCTCCGACCATATAAAGTATATATATTCATGATCAGCACGACGAGACGAGTTCAACTAGCCATGTCCGTCCGTCCGTCTGCATCAACGCGAACTCCTCCTAGAGCATAAGAACTACAGAGCTGAAATTTTGCACGTAGGCTTGTATATACTGCACAGTTTGTATATCTCGGATTCAGCCGGATCGGACCACTATATCATATAGCTCCCATACAAACGGCAAAGTCACGTTTCAGTCAAAGAACAGTCAAAGAACAGTGACTTTTTTCAATAACTTCGTTAATATAAGGCAGTTCATTATAGCTGTAAGCCACTGTGCCAAATTTGATCAAGATCGATTTAATATATCTGTTAATGACTATGCCGAATTTGATAAAGATCGGGTGTATTGTGTCCGACGGCTAATACAAGGAGATAGTGATCAAAACCAAAAGCGCTGACTCCAGTCTCATGTATCCCGACTTTGTTCCATTGGCAACATATTGTAGCATCATGCAAAACAGGGGAATAAGTAAATATGGGAGTAATTTTGCAACATTTGCATTAGTTGCACTTATGTACTTCCTCATGTATGTGAAGATCATCTGTGTAAATACATCATAACATCATATAAATACGAACTCGCCCTTTTATAGAAGTCAGTTAAGGTCTCCTCACCATGAATCCATCAATACTTTTGGTCTATATGCTGCTCGTATCCATGTTATTGCTGTGCGTTGTGCCCAGCGCTGAGTCTACTTTCCTTCTGTTTGCTTGCCTTTTGCGTGCCCGGATATGTCCATTCCGCACAACAACCGCAGCATCATCCAGCAATTCTAGTGGATAAGCGAGTTATCAGAAACATCAAGGACATAACATTGGGAACGTTTACTAACATTTTGCAAACAATATTTAAACTATGACACAAGAGAAACGTGCCACTTAAAAATAAATGTAACACAAATATAGCAAAAATTATCTTTCTTTATGGGATGAAAAGAACATTGTTATCGACTATAGGGCCCAGTTGTCAGCTGTCTTTTTGTTAGACTTTAGGGCACAAACTACGTCAAACCGTTCATGAAGATTACACAACTTTGCCGTTAAAGGCTGATTATCTGTACAAAGACTCGATATTTGAATATAAATACGATTTAGCCAGATCACTGAAGTCAGTTAAGATTGCTTGCGCTTTCAAATAGGTAAAACTAAACGAAAAAGGATATCAATTCACCATGAATCCATCAACTCTTTGGGTCTACATGTTGGTCGTTTCCATGTTGTTGGTGTTTGTTGTGCCCTTCGCTGAGTCAACCTTTCTTATCTGGGCATGCAGATTCAATTCCCCACTCTGTCCATTCCGTAGAAGAACAACAACAGCAGCAGCAACAACAACAACAGCAGCAACAACAACAACAGCAGCAACAACAACAACAACATCAACAACACCAAAATCAACAGAAGCCACAAAAAATACAGGTGGTTAAAGTTAATGAAATGTAGTTTCTTAATGCACTGTCTTTCTGAAAAGCATTAAAATTTGATTAAATTGCAAAGTTACATGTCTTTTCCCCAATTAAATTTGACAATTGATCATTTTTATACCCTTGCAGAGGGTGTTATAAATTTGGTTATAGAATGGAAAAATTTCCATTGGACATCCTGTGGACATTTCGGAAAAATTTCAATTGCTCTGTAGCTCCTAAGGCCTTGGAGGAGAACGCAGACCCTAGTGCTTATTCCCAAAGATAAACTATACCTTAGGGGCATTTCATCTGTGAATATAATAATATATTTGCTATAAATCGAACCATTCAAGCTTTATAAAAGTCATTTAAAAACCAAACGAAAGTTGGAATCAATTTGCTATGAGTTCATCAGCAATGTGGATCTTTCTATTGTTGGTATTGTTTGTGACTTTAATCGAATCCAATTTTACCCAATGGGATTGCCTAACATATCCGAAACGCCCGATATGTTTATGCTTCAAAACAATAACAACAAGAGCATCAAATTCAAAAAAAACAACAACAGCATCCATCAACAAGGACTAATTATCCAAAACTTAAGTCAATCAAAATGTGCTCTCTTAACGGACTATTTCCACATTAAAATTTCATTAAATTGCAGAGTGTTATTCTTTTCTAAAAGCCAATTGCAAGTTATCCATTCTGAAAGCTTAAAAAAACAACAAATCTTTTAATATAACAATTTATTTTAGTGTAAGCTAAATGGTGGGAGTGACTTTGAGTCTGCCATTTTAAAGCTTATGGCAATTCAAAAATGTTTCTCTTCTATTTTATTATTTCTTTTTAAAATTTGCAAAACAAAGGCATTATGGAAATTTTATATATGTAGTTGGCAGTCCTCGGTAGATGAGTTGTCTAAGTGGCCCACTCATTTAGTCAACTGAACAACGAGGATCCGGGTTCGAATCCCAGGCTGTAGTTTTCATCTAAGCCGAAGGCCTTAATTGCCAGTGCTTGTAAAATATAGTTAGGTTGTGATAGTTTACAACTATATCCTATACTTTAATAATAATATGTATGTAGTTGAGTCATTTTGTTTATCTAACTAGATTTTCAAGTGGTGCACAATATGATTCAGTGTTGTAAAACCGCAATAAAATTACAAAATGGTATGCTCTATCTTATGACTTAAAATGGTTAACAGTACGGTGAGCATGGAAAAGTAGAAACTGTTTCAAAAATGGCATTAATAATACAAATCATAATAATAATACTATATATATATATATATAATACTAAAAATAATAATACTTTTCTATAGTGTTGTAAAATTCACAATAAATTCAAAATAGCTTTTTTTGATAGACATCCTCAACCCACAATATGTACATGCTGGAATTCGAACCGTATTGAAAAGATCTTACCACACTGTCCACATTTTTTTATACTAACTGCTTTCTTAGACTCAATCGATTCCAGTGCACACACTAGAAAGCCACGTGCAATTCCATACACATAGCTTTGAGGCATCATCTGTGTAAATACTCCATTAATTTGATATAAATACGACCTTGCCGTTTCGCAAAAGTCAGTCGCTACTCTGAATTTCTCCTGTTAGTTGACTTGGCCCATAGATATTTCACAATGAATAACTCGAAGCTTTTGACTTACCTGTTGCTGGTATCCATGCTGCTAGTCTTCGTCCTGCCCAGTGCCGAGTCCTGTTTCCTCGTTTTTGCTTGCCTGTTCCGTTTGCGTGCTTGTCCATTCCGTACAACGACAACAGCCGCATCATCGTCGTCGTCACAATCATCTGGTTAATAGGACATTGCAAGGATCTACAAGGAACAACAAACGAATTCATGACAACGACAGACGATCAATTATAAGTTAGATCTATATAAATATACATACATATGTGCCTCTAATATAAATAGATATAAAAAAATTATGAGCAGAACTTATTTCCGGTTAGATGGTAATAATTTTGTGCACATTCTGGTTTTACTTACTAGCCTAAAGTTTATTCTCTCAGTGTAGGAGAAAGCTTATATAATGCTTATAAGTAATTGCACAACTTTGTATATCAAAGATACATATTGTTCAAGTAAATATTTAAAAGTTGAACATAAATATGGCTTAGCCATTAAATAGACGCCAGTTGTTGTTTTGCAATTTCTCAAAGTTGTTTAACTAAAACAAAAAACGTTTCAGTATGGACAGATCAATTAACTTTGGTTGAACTTGTTGCTGCTGCCAAGTGCCAAATACAATCCTTGAATCTAAACCATATTTAAGTTAAATTCAATAATTTTGTTGTGTTTCCTTTGCAGTGTAACATTTAATTACACTTGACACCATTTTGACTTTTAATTCATTTGGGACTAATTTCAGCCTATAAATAAATATTGGGAGCCAAAAAAACGTCCGCTTCTTCATCGTCATCATGGTCTGAGCTTAATTGACATTCAAGCAAAGTGTTTTACTTGCCACTGAGTGACAGCAATGATATCCATCATCCATTGAACCCCCATGAACCAGCAGATGGACTTAAAGTCAAGACAAATAGTTGCCAACTCTTCGCTCCTTCAACTCCTTTACGCTTGGCTGAATGCTTAAGTCAACAAGCAAGAAGGAAAGGCAGGAAAGAAGGAAAGAGCAGGAACTGAGAATGAAAGTCGAGTGCAAAGTTTGTCATTAGTTATTTTGCACTAATTAAGTGCAAAGCGCATTAAAGCCTAACTGAGTGCGTTGTTTTTTGTTTGTTTCTTTGCCTGCCTTCAGAAATTACGTGAGTTGGTTATGTAATTTCAGCTCTTTATACATAAATAGTCGTTCATGGTAAAAGAGAAGCCTTGGCAGGAGCAGGAGTACGACATTAATGGATTTGCACAGCCGCCACAATGAACGCAAATTGTTGGAGTATTTTTCTCTTTTGTCCCCTCCTAAAATGGACCATGCAAAGTGTCGTATTGAATTACCCCAAAACGTTGTTCAAATAGAAGACCCACTCAGTTGCCACCTTCCACCCAATCCGCAGTCGGAGACCAAACCGAAAACTGTGAAAGTGTAGAAATTGTGACGGTGATTTTGTGGAAATTTAATAGTCACCCCTGACCCGAAAGTTTAGAGTGGGTTACACAAAATTGGGTACATTTTGACGCAATTTGTTGTGCCCGTATGTATGTGTGTGTGTGTGTGTCTGTGTAGGATGTTGAATGTTTGCCTCCAATTGCCTGAATTCAATTTCAATTTCAATTGACAGAACTTTGCGGGAATCACGTAATAAATGCTCTTTCATAGAAACAAAGAAGAACTCTAGAATGGATAGTAATCCCTTCGACAGCTGTTTCATTAAATAAACTCACAAATTTTTAAATTTATCAATTAAAATATATATATTTAAACTTCTAAATAGTTTTATAGGTTCTTCTTTTCCTTAAATTTTAACTGATTTCGCTAAACTCATATACTCTTGTGTGGAAACTAATTAAAGATACTTTTGGGACACTTCTGTTACCCATTCTAACCATAGTTGAAATAGATAAATGTCTGCACCATATATTCTTTTTAATGGCATCTATAAGAGATTGTAAAACTCTGCCAAATTTCCACCACAATTGCTTCATTTTTCTGAATTCTCTACATAAAATGACAAGCAACAAGCTCTCTGACCAGCTTCTTTCCTCCACATCCTTTGTGTGCGTGTGCGTGTGCGTGTGTGCCTATGCGTGTGTGTGTGGGTGTATGTGTGTTCACATTAGGCCTAGAGGCAAAGCCAAATTCCTAAGTGAACCCAATCAGCAAATGAAATTTGCAAGAGCATTCAAATGTGGAGCCTTCGACACAAGCGGAGCAACCAACTGGGAGGAAAGGCCCAACCCATCTATGCAAATAGAGCTATTTTGCTTACAGGGATCAAAAATTAACATTTCATCAGGCAGTCAGTCCGTCAGTCAGTCAGTCAGTCAGTCAGTCAGTATGGTGGCCGCAAAAGGGAAATATTTTTTTATTTTTACTTTGTATTTTTTCTTGCTTCTGTTTGACAAACGAATCAAACGATGCCTTGGGGTTCATGGGGGTAAGGGTAAAACAAACTCAAGCAGAAAGAAAATTTCATTTCAAAGTAATAAATACACGTTTTATCGTGTACTTTAAATGAAAATCAATAAATTATTCAATGACATTGTTTTTACTATGCTTTCGTTTGTGTTTCTGTTAAGCCTCGGCCATTAAATATGTTTTTGTTTGCTGTCTGATGGCAAAGGGAAAAAATAACACACATACATATAAATACACACGAAAAGCAATGAAGAACAATAACTCACCCACACACACACTGGCAATCGCACATCAATTTGTTCTTCTTTTGTTGTTCTGGCATACAAATCAATTGCCATTTAATTAGTTGAATGGTTCAGGCCAAACAAAAGAAAGAAGGCCGCAATGGAGACTGGTTGGGTTGAATGTGGGTAAAGGGTTTCAAAATGGAGCCCATCCAACAAGTGTAATGGCTATTTTTTTCACACTCTTTCCCTCTCTCTATCTCTGTTTATTCCACTTACCTTTCCATGAGACAGAGGCCCATGGCTGAAAATATTTTTGTGTTGCCTACTTTTTGGGGTATTTAACCTCAGGAGCCGCAGACCAAGAACCAAAGCCAGAGTCAGAGCCGCAGCCAGTGAAAGGACTACAGAAAACCTTTTTTTGTCTGCCACAAAGAAGAAACCGCAAACCGTTAAGCATAAAGAAAAAGTACAAAAGAATAAATTCACAAGAAAAAGAAGGAAAACGTCGAAAAAATGAGGCGTCAGGGCGTGTGAAGAAAACTTTTACTGCAGCAAACTGTGCCGATTTTCGGCTAAATGTTAAACAATTGTTTAGACTTCACTTGAGAGTTGTTTCTTTTTTGTGTTGTCTTTGAAAAGGAGAAGAAAAACTTTTGCTTCATGTCAAAATAAAAAAACGATATTTAAACAGAGTAGAAAAAGATATGGCAGGACATTTGCGTTCTTTGTTAGCAGCTTATCTAGATAAACTTGAATAAATCACATAAATCCAAGATGATTTAAAAAAGGAAGAGGCCAAGGAATTTATAGTTGAAGAAGAATATACTGTAAGCCCAAAGCAACTTTAACTTGAATAATAAGTAAATAAAATCAACTAAACTTAACCCATTTAATTGTCTCAATTCGCCAAGTTTAATGACCCAATCGGGAGCATTTTTGGTCTGGTAGACTATTTTTATACCCTTGCAGAGGGTATTATAAAATTGATCAGATGTTTGTAACGCACAGAAGGAGACGTTTCCGACCCCATAAAGTATATATATTCTTGATCAGCTTGAGAAGCTGAGTCGATATAGCCATGTCCGTCTGTCCGTCTGTCCGTCTGTCCGTCCGTCTGTGCGTATGCGTTTTACTCAGCCATCTTAAGAGATATCGGGTTGAAATTTTTTTTGGAGACTCTTTATTACCTGTGTGAGATAAAGTATGAAAATCATCGGGATCGGACTACTATATCATATATTGTTTAATAATCATTAAATGTGTTTTGAATTCAGTAGTTTGAAGTATGCGTTTTACTCAGCCATCTTAAGAGATATCGGGTTGAAATTTTTTTTGGAGACTCTTTATTACCTGTGTGAGATAAAGTATGAAAATCATCGGGATCGGACTACTACATCATATATTGTTTAATAATCATTAAATGTGTTTTGAAAATGCGTTTTACTCAGCCATCTTAAGAGATATCGGGTTGAAATTTTTTTTGGAGACTCTTTATTACCTGTGTGAGATAAAGTATGAAAATCATCGGGATCGGACTACTATATCATATATTGTTAAATAATCATTAAATGTGTTTTGAATTCAGTAGTTTGAAAAATATTTGAGCATATTCATAATACGACAACTAATGCTGTTGATGTATGAAATTTCACTTTTCTTATCGAATTAAATATAATAAAGAACTGCAAGGGTATATAAACTTCGGCAAGGCCGAAGTTAACTTCCATAGCTCGTTTCTCATAAAATTCCAACAATTGACTGGCTTTTAATGCAGTTCAGAAGTCACGTGTAGACAAACCCTAAAAGCATGTGTTCGATTCGCTTTTACCAAAGTTCGATTTTAAGTGACAATAAAAGCGATGGGCAAAGGAGAAAAAACGAAAACGAAGCGTCAAGTGAACGGGAAGGTGTAAAAATCCAATTTATATTTACGTTAGCATACTTAAGGGCGCCACAAAGTTGCAGCAAAGCGTTGACATTGACGACAACGGCGACAGCAGCAACGACGCCATTCAACCTCCCATTTAACCGCCCACATGTACAGCAGCTGTTAAATTTGTTTTTCTACTTCATTCTACAGACAGAACAGAGGCCAACGTGCGCAAATAAACCCCTTTTCCATTTTACTTCCCCGATCTCTCCCCTCCACCCTTTTGGGCGCAGACACATTTGCTTAAAGCAAATAGATGGCAAATTAATTAAATATCTATCACTCCCTCGTATGTCAGATGGAATAGGAGTGCAGAAAGATGAAATTTATGATTTGGCATCAGAATCCATTCAATCATGACCTAACACTATTTCGAATATATTTATTTATATACGTTTTCAATAGCAAGTCATCCACCTGATTTTTCCATGATTTGCCAGCATTTGGCAGCAGCACGTGGCGTATGCGTAATGTGATTGTGGCGTGTGTCAAATGCGTGGGTCTGGCCAAATACTCATTGAATTCACATTTCAATACCCCCCAATAAGGCACAGAGCTCAGGGCTAGTTTGGGCTATTCAGAATTGGAACCAGATGAGGGAGCAAAACCAGAACTAAGTCTTTACAATTTTGGGAACTGAAGACCCTAGACGTGGTTTCCATTTTGTTTATAAATGAAGGACTAGAGAAACTTTTAAAAAGACTGAAAAATTACTAGAATCAGTAGTTTGGTGGTTTAAACTCCAATATTTAGCTTAATTTAAACATTTTTCTCTGCATGTTTTAGAGCCGCTCAAAAAATATGTTTGAATTACTTTAAAAAACTATGCAGATTTTGACAAATTAGCATAAAAATTCTCGTTACTCATTTCGGACTTTTTAATTGTAATTCTGACGTTAACGGGCATAATTTTTGACTTTTTTCGGCATTGAGTTGAGTCTTCGAAGCTAAACATGCCTCTAACTTGAAAAATGAATCTCAGTCCGACTAATTACCGAATTTTGATATAAATGTAATCATCATTCTGCTCCAGGGTACTTTTATCTAGTCGACCCTAAACCGAAGAGTCCCAAATTTTATAATAGATATCCGTGGGCATGCGTCTGGGCCTAAAAACCAAAAAATTAAAGCTTGTTGTTTCAAAATATATATATAGATAGATTTCTAGCAGGAAATAGGCAAAGGTAGAGCTAAATTGAAATTGATTTCGTTTTAAATTTGGCTTAAACTGTCGGACCTATGTATGTGGGTGTTTGTTCTGGCTTGCTTCATGCACAGAACTTAGCCTGGCTATAAAAAGTTAAACAACTTAAATCTTTTCGTGCGATTGTTGTTGCTGTTGCTTTTTCGTGACTTTGTTGGCATCCAGGTGCGAGGCATTAGGATGCCGGCGTTACACGGGACGAAGATTGTGTTGTAATGAAAAGTCGTGGGCGGTAAAACAATAAGAGATCAGCAAATAGGAAACTACGTAAGCTGCTGCCTTTGTTAGCTGTCTCTCGCTACAATTTTGTTTCACAAAGATTGCGTAAGAAAAGAAAATACAGGTAAAATAAATATAAGTATTTATCAAAGATGTATGTGCATCTCTTTGCACAGTTGCTGCATATCGATGCATCGATTAAGTTTTCCTATAAATAGGCTAGAACTAATTGCTAGCTAATTTGAATTAAAAAGCCAGCCAAAGACAACGATAGTACTACGAGATGATTCTAAACTTGGTTCTTTTCTATGTGTTGGTCATTGCCTTGCTTCTGATGTACATGGCACCACCGACCGACGCTTGCTTCATATTTTTGGCCTGCCTATTGGATCCCTCACTCTGTGGCCTTAACACAACTTCAACTTGATGTTATTAATGGCGAGCTTTAACCATGTGGAATATACCAATAAAATGAAAGTAAAATAAAAACGAAAATAAATTAAACTAAGCAGCAAAATAGTTGAATTCTTTTAATTGGTCTGTGACATATTTTGTTAAACAATTCTAGTGGAATAAACTAAATATCTTATCTCTTACAAAGAAAAAATGATAATCATAGTGCTTAGTTTGTCAGAATTTACCTTTCTATTTGCTGCTGTTGCAACTTTGTGTTTGCCATTTCTACTTACTTTCTCATGACACTTGAATAAATATGTCATAAGTTTCTTGACATTCCATTTGGCAAAAAAATGTGACTAAACTTGAGTGCATTTAAATAAAATTCACACAAAAAGTGCATCATAATAAACAAGACTAGCTATTTTTTGATACGAAAAGTATGAGTTATTGCATTTTCATTCACTTTGTTGTCCACCAAAACAACCAAACAAGTTCCAAAGCCAATTTAATGGTAATCAGAAGGCAAATTCTTATTACCTCTTTTTTAACTCATTTTGGGTGAGATAGGGACTAAAATTGTTGTGAAATTATTCACCAAAATGAAACTACCTAAAGAATTGGATTATCAGAATGACTTGAAGCTATTTGAAGTCTCTTAGCACTTGTTTTAAGAAAGAAAACTTTAGCTTAGCAAGATTAAACTAAAACATTTTACAGAACTTGAATTTAACCTACTTAAATATTCTACAGAAATTGAATAAATAATAAATATTGTATGGATTAATTGGATTCTTAACAGTCCAGTCCCAGTCAATTAGGCAACTGAACAACGAGGACCCGGTTTCGAGTTCCAGGCAAGTGTACGGATGTCTTAGCCCAAGACCATTGTAAAGTTATAGTTCGATTGATAGTTTACAACTTTATCCTTTAATAATAATTATTATTATTTGAATTCTTAATGCTCACTTCAATTATAGTAAATCGAAAATAATATATTTCAAATGCTAAACATCTGAATACATGTTTCTATTGGAATTTTAAAAGTTGGATAAGATCTATAGATAAGATCACTAAATCATTTTCTTCTTATAGTTGGATAATTTAGGATCTCAAAGATAAGTTGCAATTATGGATGAATTCAAACCGGTGGCAGACCAGAAGAAGTCTGGGAACCCCTAAAAATATCAATCATTCAAGTAGTTTTCGTCCTTTTTCAGTTCCCTGCCCCAACAAGTGAATCTTTATTGTGCTCGAGAAGAACTTGATTCTTTGCTTGGGCAATCCCCAAAATATTTTCTTAGTCCCTCCATTCTTGCATCTGAATGAATGCAGCGGTTTAAGTTGCACAAAGTGCAGGTGCTTTGCGGCAACTCACAGCTCAAGTGGCCAAGGATATAAGTCAGGTGATGTTCAATAGAAAGACTTCAGATTGCTTTAAGGTAAAGAGCTAAGTGTAAGGACAGATGAAAAGAGACGTTGTTAAAGCAATGCCAAAGGACTTGACAGGATTCGTGTAAAGAGTAGTTAGTCTTTACTTTTTAACATAAATCTATACATACATACAGAGAGACAAATTCCATTACAGCAAACTAAGCATCACAATTAGATAGTAAAAGGATTAAAGTCATTTTCTAGCTTACCTACACCTTCTGGTTAAGTTTTGACATGAAATCTAATCAAAATAGGTTAGCAATTGCGTTGCTTTGCTTGGCAACTGTTAAACAATTATTTTTGTTTATAAATAAATTAGAATTATATATGCACCTGTGTGTGTGTGTGTGTGTTCTGTCTGGTTGCTATCAAATGAAATTATCTGATAACTTTAACATAAGTGTATACTTGACAGAAATAAAACATGGCATTAATTTATTGTGAAAAGGCACTTGACATGAGAGATTGAAGAGATTGGTTTTTGTTTTTTTAAGTCATTTGAAAACCATTCACCGCAAATGCCAGCATATCAGTTGACTTTGATGTGGTTACCCTATCAACATGGCGGCCAAAATCGTTTCGTCGAGCAAATATGCTGAAAATGTCTAATGACATGTGAAATGCTTCTTCCCCCATGTCTAGGCTAAATATTTCTATCTATATAATTTTCAGAACAGCTGCGGAATATTCTTCCATTGAGAGACGAGGAAAATGTGTGAAAAATGGAATTATGAATGAAATTTTCATCGGGCCCCCTTAAAAAGAGACAAGCAACAGTTGGCTGGCTGAAAGTGTGGATTCCAAGTGAGAAGGAAGCAAAACTGAGAGTGAGGGAAATGACATCCACAAAAGATTATTTACTGGCGCTTGCGCTTTTCATGGGCACATGGTGGTTTTCATTTTACATCAAAATTTGCCGCGCTTTTCCACTTTTCCGCATGTGGAGCTTGTCTGTGGACTTTATTGGATCGGAGAAGACTTGCTAGCCGGTTGGCCAAAATTTCTTCAGTTAGTCCTTTCAACGGATTCGCAACAAGCGGTCGGGTCGGAAAAATTTATAGTGCAAGTGGAAAACAGCAAGCAAAAGGCAAAAAAAATTCTATTTAGAAAAACCAACAAGCACCCTGTCTAGCAAAATTTTTGCTATAGACTCTAGCCGTCGCTTCGATTCGGTGTGAGAAAAGTGTCAAAAAAGTGTCTAATTTCGAGTGCAGTTGACAAAATTTTGGAAAAAATTGTGTGCTTAGTTTTTCGGTAAGATCATTTTTGTTGTGGAAATATATTTACACACACATTTCAAGCACTTTGCAAGTGTCAAAAAGTTGGTCCTGCTTTTTTTCCATTAAATTTTGTGTGTAAAGTTGGAAAAATTTTTGCATGCGGCTAAAGGAGAAAAAAGAGTAATTTTTAATTATTTATTCTAGAACAGAAAGGAAAGGGAGTAGGAGAAAAGTTTTCACCCCTCTGTATCTCTGAATGTGAAAAGTTTTTGACAATTGTTGACTTCATTAAATTGTGTAAAAGTACAACAAGAATTCTGCTGACAAGAGCTTCTCAAAAAAGAAAGACAAGAGAAGACAATACACAATCAAAATGATAAATTTTTAATCAACATGACACAGAGAAACACAATAACAGAAAAACAGAAAAATTAAGCAAAACAAAACAAAACTTCAAGTTGATTAACTTTTATGTTGTTTTTATTTTGACAAGTAGGAACATTGTGTAGGAAAATATATATACTTAAATGTGGCCCTCTTATTTTTTTCCCCATAATTGATTAAAGCATTAAATTTATACAGAAATTAATAAGAATTCGATTTTCCATTTTCGTCGATGAGATTTTCTTTAAAAGATTTAGAAAAGAAACTAATTTTCATTACATCATCAAGGTGAAGGTTGATTAAATGTATAAATTTACTTTATCTAATTTTAAAAATTCCGAGTAAACAATATTCATGGCTATGGTAAATAGTTTTTTAAACTTAAATGTCAAATAGAATTGAAAAATTTAGAGAAAACTATTCTCCCCTAACATAAACAAAGCAAAATGCATTTATCCATTTTATTATATGCTTATTCTAATGGGTTAATTTATTTGATTAATTGGCATTTCGTTTAAAAGAAATGTTCTGGTCTAGATTAAATTTTCTTTTCTAAACTCAGTCAACGTTCTCAAATAAATTTACTCTTACGTAGTAAAGAAAAGCATTTTTATGAATGAACATGGAAAATTTTAAATCTGTTTCCCATCAAACAAAATTCTATTCTTAGATTTTAAAAGTGCGATATTTTGTTGTACATATATTGAACTTATGAATCGATTACGTTTACTTTATAGACAGCACAAAAGCGTGAGGAGTTTTTTCTGTTTAGTTATTTGAAGATCGAATTCTGATGCTCTTCACAAAAAGGACAAGGCTTTGTCAATCTTTTTATATCCTTGCAAAAAGGGTATATTAATTTTGGTCAGAAGTGTGCAACGCATAGAACGAAGTATCTCAGACCATATAAAGTATATATATTCTTGATCAGCACGACGAGACGAGTACAAATAGCCATGTCCGTCCTTCCGTCCGTCTGGATCAACGCGAACTCCTCCGAGACCGTAAGAGCTACAGAGCTGAAATTTTGCACGTAGGCTTGTATATACTGCAGGCGTTGTATATCTCGGATTCAGCCGGATCGGACCACTATATCATATAGCTCCCATACAAACGTCAAAGTCACGAACAGTGACTTTTCTCAATAACTTCGTTATTTTATCAGCAATTGTCATAAAAGTTGGTATTGGTCAGTTGTGGTCTTATTAATAATTGTGCCAAGTTTGATCAAGATCGGGTGACTATATCATATAGCTCCCATACAAACGGCAAAGTCACAGTGACTTTTCTCAATAACTTCGTTACTTTTTAAGCTATTGTCGTGAAATTTAATGTTAGTAAGTTTATTGTAACTATAAACGACTGTGCCAAATTTGGTCAAGATCGGGTGACTATATCATATACCTTCCATAGGAACGATCCGTCGAAAACAGTGACTTTTGTCAATAACTTCGTTACTTTTGATGCGATTGCTTTCAAATTTAACATTTGTCAGTTTAATATATCTGTTAATGACTGTGCCGAATTTGGTAAAGATCGGGTAACTATATCATATAGCTCCCATAGGAAGGATCGGTGGAAAACAGTGACTTTCATCAGAAAGTTCGTTATATCCTATGTTGTAATTTTTGTAACTTGCCCAGCAAAGAAAGGAAAAAACAGGTTTAGAAAACCAAATCAATGCTAAATGTTTAAACAAAATATTTCTCTTTGACAGGGAAAGAATTATGGCTTAACAAAGAAATTCTGGAAAAAACTCTGAAAAAACAGGGCAGTAAACAATCTAATGACAACCAGAGTTATGAAAAATTCAACTATAAAGATTTATGGCTCATAAAAAGTTGATATAAAAATTGTTGAAATTATAATTCAGATTAATTAGATTTAGGTATTTGTGTGCTACCATTAAATACGTTAAATAATTTTTGCTTAAAATTATTAGAGGAATAGTGGGAGGGAGACAGTTACCAAGCCAATGAAAACAATCGCAGATCTTTAAAGTTGGCAACGTTTTTCTGAGATTCTGGCTGTAAGTTTATTGCAAGGTCCTTTTATTTTGTAGTAAAGACTTCTCAGTTATTAAGACTGTTAAAATAGTACCGTATAAGAACTTTCAAGAGCAATGCACACATGTATTCTATCTGCTTATGTATTTGAACACATACATTTATATATCTCTTTTGTATTTGTATACTGCGCTTGCCCAACTGAATTACTGGCACGCGCATTATGTTAGTCTCTAATAAACTTCTGAATTGTACGGACGTGTCACTATTCTTTTTGTTCTGCCTGCGTTATTCGGGTTGTGCGTCCCCTCCCCTCTCAACAGGTTATGGGCCCAGGGCACGGTTTTGAATAGTAAAGTAATGAAGTGATATATTTAACGATTTATATCAGTAAACATTAAAGATACGAATAAGTTACGAACTTTATTCGGGAAAAGAGACTCAAAAGCACGTTGAAGACAACATGAGTAATCTGTACCACATCGAGAAGTTGGACGAAAAGAATTATGATTCTTGGAATATACAAATGCGCAGCGTATTGGTGCATTCAGACCTGTGGGATGTAACGGCTGGAAATTTGCCCTCGGTGGAAGGTGTCGACCTTGGAGGATTGGATCGGAAGGCCCTAGCAAGTATTACGTTGAGCGTAAAACCATCTCAATTGGCATACATAAAGAATTGTTTGACGGCAAATGAGGCGTGGACAAGACTACGTGACGTCCATCAGCCAAAGGGACCGGTGCGGAAGGTATCGCTGTACAATAAGTTGCTGAGCTTACGCATGACGGACGGTCAAGAAATGGCCAGTTATCTAAATAGTTTCTCTGATGTGTTAGATCAGCTTGCAGGTGCCGGTGTACAGATAAATGAGGAGTTACGAACTATCATTTTGTTATCTAGTCTACCACCAGTGTATGAGAATTTCGTTGTCGCCATCGAGACGCGCGACGCTTTGCCCAGTTTTGAAATTGTCTGCATAAAATTAAAGGAAGAAGCAGAACGAAAACGTCTAACAGTAACGAAAGAGAATGGGCAAGAGGCATTTGTTGCTACGCAGAACAGAGGCAGAAATCAGAATACACGCACACAGAGAAATCGTTCGCAAATTACTTGTTACAAATGCGGCCGGCAAGGGCATGTCAAGGCACAGTGCGGCAAAGAGAGAATCGATAAAAAAGAGAAAGAGTACAAATACACTGAGAAAAGTGAGAATAAGCAATGTAGTTTGATAAATGCTTTGGAAGCAGAGAATATGAAAAGAGAGAAGTGGTGCTTGGATTCTGGTGCAACGAGTCATATGTGTTGCGATAAGAGTTTGTTTTCGGATTTCTCTGTACATGATGAGAAGATCAGTCTGGCAGATGCGGGGTATTTACGTGCAGAAGGCAAAGGAAAAGTCACCATTCGGACTGGAATCTGTAAATTAACAATGAACAATGTACTTTATGTACCAGGGCTGGCAGGAAACTTTATGTCAGTGGCGCGTGTTATTGAATATAACAGTGTTGTACATTTCGAAAAACATATGGCAAGGGTCATACAAAATGGTGAATGTATTTTAGAAGCAAAAAAGATTGGCAACTTGTTTGTTTTTGAAGCTGAATCGGAAAATCTGTTTGCTGCTGTTGGAGAAGATGTATCATTGTGGCACAAACGCTTTGGTCATCTTAATTATACAAGTCTGACACAAATCGCAAGTAAGGGCTTGGTACGTGGGCTAAGTGTGACAAACTTCGTGCCCAATACTCCATGTAAGACGTGCATGGTGAGTAAAATACATGTTCAGCCATTTCCCAAGATGACAGAAAGTCGGTCTAGTGAACTTTTACAATTGGTTCATAGTGATGTCTGCGGACCTTTTGGAACAAAATCACTTGGTGGTTCACGTTATTTCCTAACATTTATTGATGACAAATCTAGGCGAATTTTTGTGTACTTCCTCAAGGGCAAAGATGAGGTCTTTGGCAAGTTTTTGGAGTTCAAGAGTCTAGTGGAGAGGCAGACAGGGAAGAGGCTAAAATGTATCCGCAGTGACAATGGACGCGAATATGTGAACAAAGCATTCGATGACTACCTGAAGAAAAACGGGATATTACGCCAGTTGACCATAGCGTACACTCCACAACAGAACGGCGTTGCGGAACGAGCTAACCGCACTCTGGTGGAAATGTCTAGGTGTTTGTTGGCACAGTCTGGATTATGTGAGGCATTGTGGGCGGAAGCTATATTTACGGCTGTATATCTAAGGAACCGTTCGCCTACAAGCGCGTTGACAAACCAAACGCCAATGGAAGCGTGGACTGGTAAGAAGCCGTGTATCAATCATCTTAAAGTCTTTGGTTCTGTTGCAGTTGCGCTTTCCAAGGGTCATCAGGAAAGTAAATTCCGACCAAAAGGGAAGGAATATCGCATGGTGGGGTATTCAAGAGAAGCAAAAGGCTACCGATTATATGATGGAGAAACTCGCAAAGTGATTGAACGAAGAGACGTTCTCTTTGATGAAAGAGATCCCTTAGAGCAAACTAATTGTACGACGGTTATGTTTGATTTGCCTGGACGCTATTGCCAAAATGAGATAGCAGATGCAAATCTAGAAATAAATGAAAGCGAGAGCGACATATCAGAGGGACAGTCTGCTGAATCTGATGCTGACGAGGAATCGTTTCATAGTGCACCTGAAGAAAAGGTTGCACAAGATGAGAACCAAATGCGGGTAGGACCTGGCAGACCACGAGTGATCAGAACGGGTAAGCCTGGACGGCCGAGGAAACAGTATAATATACTTGGTTCGATTGTCGCTAGTGAAGTGCCAATTCCATCGACCTACGAGGATGCCATAAGTGGACCATATGCATCGCAGTGGCGAGAGGCAATGGACAAAGAGTTTGGAGCTCTGATAAAAAACCAAACTTGGGAGCTGATGGATGTAACAAACAAACAACGAACAATAGGCTGCAAATGGGTTTTTAGTATGAAAAAGGATGCGCAGGGAGACATCGAACGTTTTAAGGCGCGATTGGTTGCTAAAGGATGTTCGCAGCAGTTCGGTGTAAACTACACCGATACATATGCACCTGTATGCCGATTAGAGAGCGTAAGGTTTGTTTTGGCGATGGCAGCAGAGTTGGATCTTTATTTACATCAAATGGACGTATGCACGGCATACCTCAATAGCGACCTGGAGGACACGGTGTATATGAGGCAACCCATGGGGTACATTGACAAAAATCGTCCAGAGGCCGCATTACATTTGAAGAAGGCAATCTACGGTTTGAAACAATCAGGAAGGGCATGGAATTCTAAGCTGGACGCTGTATTACTAGATTTGGGTTTTAAACCATGTAGTAGTGAGCCATGTTTATACCAAAAACATGGTGAAGAAGACTTAACACTAATTCTTGTTTATGTTGATGATCTCCTTATAGCTTGTCGTTCGAAACAGAAGATGGATGCCATCAAAGCAGCTATATCAAACGCGTTCGATTGCACAGACAAAGGTGCAACTGAGCTATTCCTGGGTATGGAGATTCATCGAGACGGAGAGCTTGGGCCTATTACTTTAGGCCATTCTCAATATATCAACGATATGTTGATTCGATATGGTATCAAAAACTGCAGACCGGCGGCTACTCCTCTTGACGCAGGGCACCAAGTGGCATGCGACAATAAGCAGTGCAAGAGGGTTGACATAGGGTCGTACCAGACTCAAATTGGCGAACTGATGTGGCTGGCCCTAACCACCAGACCGGATATATTGCATTCAGTTGCAAAGTTGGCTCAGCGGAATCAAGATCCGCATTCAGAGCATGATGCAGGTGTGAAGCACATCCTGCGGTACTTGGCGTCAACGATAAATAAAAAGCTACGCTATAAAAGGACCGGCCAAGCTTTTTCTGGATATGTAGATGCCGACTGGGGTGGTGACAAAACTGACCGGAAGTCCTATACCGGCTATGTTTTCTTTTTGGCCGGAGGTCCAATATCTTGGAAATCTGAGAAACAACGCAGTGTGGCGCTAAGTAGTACTGAAGCTGAGTATATAGCTTTGTCGACCGCATGCAAGGAAGCTATCGTCTTGCGACGCTTAATCATTGAACTTGGATGTGGAGATGCCGAGACCCCAACAGTTGTATATGGAGATAACCTGAGTGCCCAACAGTTGGCGAAGAATCCAGTTCATCATTCTAGGACAAAACATATAGATATACGATATCATTTTGTACGACAAACTGTATCTGAAGGTTTTGTTGAGTTGAAGTATGTTTCGACTGATTTAATGATAGCGGATATATTAACTAAGAATTTGCCAAAGAAAAAGCATAATGATTTTGTGAATATGTTAAATTTGAATTAACTTTGTAGGACATGATTGCATTGAGGAAGGGTGTTAAAATAGTACCGTATAAGAACTTTCAAGAGCAATGCACACATGTATTCTATCTGCTTATGTATTTGAACACATACATTTATATATCTCTTTTGTATTTGTATACTGCGCTTGCCCAACTGAATTACTGGCACGCGCATTATGTTAGTCTCTAATAAACTTCTGAATTGTACGGACGTGTCACTATTCTTTTTGTTCTGCCTGCGTTATTCGGGTTGTGCGTCCCCTCCCCTCTCAACAAAGACATTTATAATTGTAACTACTTCATAATATCCATGTAGGCTTCCGTCCCTTTTAGTATTGGTATATAGTCCAGAACCTAAACAGAAATGTTAATAGTATAATATTTTAGTTGATAATTTTTTTGCTTCGCTTTTTGTGCTTGTATTCTTGAAAATTAGACGTGACTTCCCGGTTTAGCAATAACTATTCTTGAGCCATGTCAAAAACTTTGAACAATACTAAATTGAAAAATTTCAAATATAAAACTGAAACTAACTACAGCTACCTTATGCCTTTTCGGTTTAGTTCAGATATGAATTTTGATATAGTTTAGAATTTGATTGATAAGGGAAATATGGAATAGAGCGTCGAAATATTTCAAATTAACAAGTTTCAAATTAAGTCAACTACAAAATATTGAAATTTGGTCAAAATTTGTGACTCGAATACCTGAACTTTCCATTGTAAGAATTGGCAACCAGCAAAGTCTTTCCCTGATAAACCAATATGAAAAGATGAATCCGTGCAATGTATCATAGTTTTGATTCTGGCTTCGATGAGCTCAATGTTAATGCTTTAATTTAACGATTCCCAAGTCTTACCTAAATAGGAACATAGTATCAATAACTCGTGTGTCATTAATTTTTGACAAAACTGTGTAGTAACATAGTATAAAGCTACCGGCCATGTCACCTTTAAATGGCTTTGTTTTGATTCAAAATAAAAACAAAAGTTTGTCAGCTCATTAACTTTTCGGGCTTTTCTCATTATAAGAATAGGAACTCTATTAATTCTCTTTAAATAAAAGTATAACAGGAAACCAAAAAGAATCACATTTAGCAAAAATTACATCAGTCAGAAAGTAATGCCTTGAATTTAATTAAACTTGATTAGTGCAACTTCTTGTGAGATCTTGGTCAACATTTCGTGTCTAAACCCCCATTTTCCAGCCCACCCAACACGACATTTGTTTGTCTGCTTCGACTTACATTTACTTATTAAAAAGAAAAGGAAAAAAAGTAAGCCGCAGGGTCGTAACTAATTAACTTGACTTACAATGGCCAAGGAAAAGGGACACCAAGGTTCAAATTAATGACAAAATTGGGCGGTGAATTTAAGTCAGCTTTTGAAGTTTTTCTTGGTTTTTTGTTTTCCCGGTTTCCCGCAAGTGAAATGTCACGTTAAACGAATGGCAAACCACGTTTAAATGTTAATTATCGAAGCGGGGGATATTCATGTTTTCCGACTAACGTATCTACTAAAAATTTGCATATATATTTGATTAAATGTCACAGCGTAAATGGGGAAGATAAGGGGAGAAAGAGGGGGCGAAGGGGTACAGATCAATCTGCCATGATGATGATAAAGTTATTTTGTCATTGCAATTGTCTTCCTGTTTAGAGGAAATTAGCATAAGCCAATCAGTCAAGTCAACTCAAAGTCAAAATCAGGAGATGGGAGCCAGTCAAAACCACTGCCACGTGCCACATGACACATTCCACTTGCCACATGCCACATCCACATACACTGAAGTGGCAACAACAACCGCAAAGCATAGAGCTGAAAAATCACAGAGTGGCGGAAAGAGGGGAAAACAGTTTTTTTTGGCCTATGCCAATGCTAATTAGCCAAAAGCGCAATCACTGCCACAAACAGACCTGTGACACGCCTCACCTGGCTGCCTGCCTGCCTGCCATCGCGTTTTTCTCTCTCTATTTGCTTAATTAATGTTTCCACATTATATTTGACTCTCACTCACTCTCCCGCTCTTACTTACACTTTTGTTTTGCTTTTGCTGGGTAATTGTTTTGCACGGCGGCGCCACAAAGCAAATTATCACGTATACGCCATGCAGTGCAGGCGAACGTTTAATTTGATGACAAAAGTTTTTCGGTCGCTTGGCCCTGGCTCTACACATGATTACCCCAGACGTTGCCAATAAACCAAACACAAAACACACAATGCAGACAAAGTCTTTAAAAATCGAAAAGAGATCGACTTTTCGATATCCTTTCTCTACATCACAGTAAGGAAGAGAATTTTCCTTTTTTTTTTTTTAAATGTCTTTTTACTACGACTAAAAAATGTCTATTCGGCTAAAGGTCATAAATTTTTCTCTTTGTCATTCAAAAATTCTGGTAATAAACTTGCGTATGACATTCGCTTTTTTGCTCTCACATCTACCAGAAAGTCCTTTTAAGTCCGTTTTATGCTTAATCATAAAAATATGCAAAAATTTTTGTGCAAAAGTTTATAGAAATTTTTGTGCAGTAATTACTATTCCAAAGAGAACTTGCAGATATTTCAGTTGAATTTTGTTCTTGGTTTTTAAGTTAAAGAAATTTACTTAAAAATATAATAAATTCGACTCAGTTAAAGAAATTTAATCTAAAGAATCTTTTACCTTTAAAATGAAAATGCCAAACTTCAAAAGGCTTTACGTTTCAATTGAATAAACTTAGTTGGTTGACTTATAAGGCATTATTCGGCACCCCCCACCCCCCACATGGAGGTACTTATGCAAAAGTCAAACAAACTTTTGGTTAACATATTTCTAAGCCGATCAATATCAACTATCTATAATATATATAAATACCCTAGATATATATGTAATATATCTAGGGTATTTATGAACAAAACAAATACCTCTATATAAATGTTTATTCTTTGGTAGGGGGATAGAGAAAAAACCCTTTTTTGTATTTCTATGGCCATAAAGTGTTTTTCTTAGTCACACACACATACACCGACACACGCGCGTACACACACACACACATTTTGTTTTTGTGGCAGTACAAAAAGTTTTGCGGTTAATAAAATTGGCTAGAGCGTACACATTTCGTATACGTAATATGCCCTATGGGTCATATTCGTTTATTTACCATACGAGCGTTTGACTATCATTTGATTATTTTGTATGTCACCGAAACGACTGAGTGTGTGTGTGTTTGCGGAGTGTGTGTTTGGGCGTTTCTGAGGGGAGTTAAATATTTGACAAAATATTTTGTGGTAACAAAAATGAGCTTAACAACATTTACACATCACAAAGAAGCGTACCAATGCAGACATACATAAGAACAAAAATGTTGTGAAATAAAAGTTTTTATTGAAACTTTAAAAACTGTCTCTGTGGCTTACATTGCATTTATATGTTGATGACAGCAACGAATGTGATGACTTTATATCACTCTCTGTGGATGTATGTATATAAAAATATCTCATTCTGTCCTTAACTCTCCTCGCCTCACAGTGTCTGACTGAATGATGGAGTGGATGATAAATGCGGTTGTCCGGCCAACAAACATGTCATCACAACATTTTTCGGACATGTCATTTTACTGCTAATGGATCACTGTAAGCCATTAAAGGAAATGTAAATTTACCGAAACAAAAAAAAGGAACATTATATAAGTACACAAATATTTTAAATATTGAATTGAAAACAACATTTCTTGGTTGGCATTCACATTTCCATTCGTTGTTCTCCTATAAAAGTTTATACATGTTCAGGTCGTTTAATTTGTTTGATCCTTCGGGGCTTTTAAGGCAAATGTGTTGTCACATTTAAATGGCAATATGTCAAACAATTTCGCAGACAAACTTTTTTTCCTCTTCCACAAAGCAATTAAAGTGTAAAAAAAAAGGAAAACTTTTACTTATTGTTAGATGTTTTGGTTTCGCTTCCTGTGTATACCCTAGAGCTCTGAGATTATATACAAGTAAGTGACTGCATTTAGAACAATCTAAACTGGATTTATTTTAGTTCAGTTGCGTTGTTCAGAAAATTTAGAACTATTAAAAAAGTGGCAACTTTTACCCTTAAAGTATGCAACAGGCTGGAAATGTATTCATTTGTTTTCGACAAATTTAAAAGTTGAAAGTTAAGTTGAATAAACTATTTTATTGAATAGGGGATATCTCCAAAGTCGACTAACTTGAGGAAATCATGTTTAGGTTGAATTAATTTTATGTCGTTTGATATTTTTATGGTTTAGGCTGCATTTTAATTGCCCACAAATGAGCCTCTTCCCTCGCTTTTCCCTCTCGTTCCACTTGTCAACGATTGAGCTTGAGTTAAATCTATGATACCATAAATTATAACATTTTATCAAGGTTTTATTTTATTATTTTGTTCACTTCTATGACCATTTCTTTGCTATGCCAATTGATATTTATTAGCTGGGGTCGGCTTTGTTCATTGATCCAAATTGTTTTTCCTTTTATTTAATTTTTTTTTTTTTGGGGGGAGCCTGATTTATTTATAGGACATTAAATGCTGGAATGTTTTAATCTTCTTATAGAATTTGCCCTTTTCGTTGCTTCTCCAATTGAAAGTTCAATTTCCTCAAACTCTCGAAGGAAAATGGCATGATAAATTACCTTAAAGTTTAAAGACAGCTTAAAAGTTTAAGCTTAAGTTTTCGTTGGCTTTTCCATTCATTATTATTTTTGTTTTTTCCTTTTCGTTGTCGAAAAAGTTTGCGTTTCCCTTTTGCCCCATAATTTCCTGTTCTTTCAATTTTATATTTTTTTATTTTTAATATCTTTTGTGAAAGCTGTAAGCCAAGGCAAACACATTGTCAACAATCGTTTAAATTTAATTGAACAATTACTTTCAGCAATTTTAAAGCAATTTCGAGATGCTTGTTAAACAAGAGGACTTTTTTTCCACAGACTTTTTTTGAGTTTGCTTGAGTTGGTTATTTTTTCTTTGTTTTTGTTTTTTTGCGCTTAAGCACTGAAATTAATTTGTTATATTAAACTGATTAATGCCGATGCTCGTTATTAATGGTCTGAGGCTCAAGCGTTTGTGTAATTATGCAAAGGGCCCACTCAAATTGCTTCCTGGGAAGTAGATTGGAAGTGAAAAGGTGGAGGAGATGCGCATGTGGTGCTTCATCATGACACAATGATAATGATGCCCAGAATGAGGTCCAGTGTGTGATACATGGCCCAGCATAGGGCAGGACTCATTGCATAACGAGATGAGCGTAGATAACTGGACTGCAAGAGAAATGACCATAAATTTCCATTCAAAATATATTATTAAGACAGCAGGAAGAGGAAAAAGCTGAAGCTTAAATAAATATTATCCTTCACATATCACTGAAAGTCTATTACTAAACACAGATAGGTAATCTATAGTTATTTATACTAAACATAATCTCAGATAGTCATCCAATTCATTTCTATTAATTTGTCCCCTTTTAATAATGGCAATTAAGTTGAAATTTATAGTGAAGCATTCTCAAAACTGAATTCACATGTTATAATTTACAAAGTTTTTAAAAATATTTAATAAGTGGTTGAATTTTTAATTTAAATGACCTAAACATAAACTAATTAATTAGTAACTTAATCAGATTTACATTGCAAAAGAACCTTTTCATATTTTGTGGTTCGTTTATCAGTTCATAACATTTAAAACTTATGGTACCAACAAAAACAGACGCTCTCTCTCTCTCTCTTTCTCTCTCTCTCTTTCTTTTATGTATGTGTATTAATTAATTTGTAAAACTATTTATTATTGAGCCCATTGGCAACTGTTTTTCACGTGTAACCTTTGGCATTGCGGTAGAGAAAAAAGTTTTCATTAATTGCATTTATTTATATTTATGTTAAAATAACTTTTTTTCTGCTCTTACATCTGGGTTCAATGTGGTGGGTGGTGTAAAGGTCAGACAAAGTGTAAACTTTAGCATATACCAACTAAACGGAATTTGCAAAAATATTTCATATTCATTTCCTCTAGAATAAATGAAACCTTTAATACTTTCACTTGATTAAATTTGATGAAAGGCAAATGCAAAAGTTGAGTTAGCCTAAATGCTTGGACTTTGACAATATCCTTTTTAGTTGATTTAGATACTTATTTGTAAAGAGAGAGACCCGGTAAGAGATGTAACTATATCGATAAGATCTTTCAACTTTTTCGATACCAAGTATATCGATTACTATCTGCATTTTATAATTGTCAAACCGTAACGTATATTAAAAGCACTTACGATTGTATCGCATGGCAAATTTTCTAATAGGTGAGATAAGAAAGGACATATAATCGATGGCAGATCTATCGATCACTGTCTGCTAACTAAAATTGATCGAACTCATCCCTATCTCGCAGATGCTTTATAAGATATATGCACTAAGAAACAAATTGCGAACGATTATGTTAAACTATTCTTAAACTTTATAGAAAATCCATCATCATCCTAAGGTTTTAAGATTTTTTACGTTTTAGCCTGTTGGAGTTGTGATGACGAAGGATAAAAGTTCTAAAAAACTTAAGACGGAAGGTACATTTTTATTGGCGAACTGAAAAATGACTGAGAAAATGATTAGGAACCTCAAACTATATTTGGGAATACTCCAGCTAGTTTATCTTAGAAATCACATATACCCTGCTTATTGACTCAACAGGGTAAAACTAGATTATGTGACATATGGCAAGGGAAATCGTATGAGGAATAAGAGAAGAAGGAATTGTAGACAATTGTTTTTATCCCGCTGCTTGGTTCACTTGTGTAATCCCATGGCACCCACTTCCTCCTCCACCAAGGATGAGTGTATGAGTGAAATTCAATTACCGTTACATTTTTGCATATTGCACATGCATGAGAGAAGCCAAATAGGAGACAAAGAAAGCGAGAAAGCGGGATAAGGGAAGGCAAATTCAGTTGAATAAGTCACTCATATATACTTTTTAATATAAATAAATAGGAAATTAAATAAATGAAATAAGATAAGCGCCAAAGTCGATGAAGAAGAAGAGACACAACCGTCGACAGCTTGTCAATTGATGTCAGAGAGATGAAGGAATGAGCTTTCACACTGAACGGCATTATGTTGACTACGTGAGCTTAATTTTTGGTATTCGATTTTTTTCTCCTTCATCTCTGCCATCTCATTTCTCTTGTTCAGCAGGTGTTTGCTGTCAGTTTTTGTCATCATCATCATCCTAGCTCATGTGTGACATTTACGCTAGGAGAGCTCTTTGCCTTTCCTTCAGATTGAGTTTTATGATTTGCTTACATAGCACACAAAGTCCTGAGTTCTTATGCCAAGGTGAAAGTAAAGAGAAGTTAACATTATCTAGCTGAAGACAAGTTATTATTCATTTCCCCCTCTGGCCGGAAAAATCTGTTGTTAGCCAGTTTTGTTGAATGAGTTTTATTTTTAGGCCCATTTGCTATGAATTGGCTTTAGTGCCGAGTCAATGATAAATGAAGTTGCTTGTGTTTGATGGTCATTCCTATGAATAGAGTGCTAATGTTCAACGACGACAACAACAACAACAATAACCCTTAGGGCCAGTTGTAATCCCATGGAATCCAAGCCGAATGCTGAGTGATTTATTAAAGGAGTTGACTTTTATTCGATCAACCAACAAGATGAAAAAGAGTGGGGTACAAAAATAAACATGGCACGTTGTCATTTTGGCTTAAGTAAATAACATGAAAATGAATTCAATTCAAAGCCTCAATAAATCACAGGAGAAAAGGTTGAAATTAAGATACACACACATGCTTTTCTTTACTTTTTTTGATTTGGCATTAGAATACATAGTTAAATACAAATGATTTGGTTTTTCCTATCCCCCCCAAAAACATAAATTTCCCATGACTTTCACTACTGACAAACTGTTTTCCATTGTGGCAGGATCCTTATACATTTTTTCCCTTGCCATCCAAATGATTAACTTAAAACATTTATCATAAAATCATTGCCCCATAACAAAAGCAAGAAGAAAACTGGACTAAACTGGACACTAGAGCAAGGATGAAGAGGAGGATGATGGGTGGGTGAAGCTGGAGGTGACCTTGCGAGTGCTGAGAGAGAGAGAGAAAGACTGGGAGCTGAGAATCACCCACCGTGAACCACCACAACAAAAGGCTATAAATAATTCTATGAAAATTGCTAAGGAAAACGTTGCATATCTTTTCTAGTCCCGTTTCGTTTTGATTTTTTTTTTTCTGTGTAAAACAAGTTGAGCAATATTTTTGTTCCCCCATTTTCTCTCATTTTCTTTGGCGTCTTTTCATATTGTGCATTCAAATCATTTGCATAAATATTTTGATTGAATGAAAATAGAATGAGACAGAAAGTGAGAGAGAGAGTGAAAGAGAGAGGGAAATGTGGTGACTAACCACAAACAATAGGGAGTGAGAAAAATTATTTTCAATTGTTGTTCTGGTCTTTTGATTTGGCTATTAACTGTCCTTCTTTGCGGTCCCTTGTCATCCATCCATCCATCTTTGGACCAACCTCACCATGTGGTGGCATTTAATTTATTTAGCCTCAAATTGCTTTCATATTGCTGCCTACTATAGCCGACATTATGGTTTTCGTTTATTTTTGGTAGCGTAAATTGAATTTATCTATCCCAGAGGTTAAGTGTCATCATCCTCATCGTCATGCATGTTGTCCTCGTGTCGCAACAATTCAATTAGCTAGCCCCAAATCATTTGCTCGTAGAACAACAGAAAAACAAGCCACAACAATGAAAGACCCTCTCAGAAGTCAGCAAGTGCTAGCATGAGAGATTTCCCAGGATACTAACAGTGCATAGGCAAATCCCTTGTCAAGTACCAGCAGAACCAACAGAAAAAAAAACACTACAAAAGGCTTTTCTTTCAGTTCTGTCTCTCACTTTCAGTTCTCGCGCATTTCCCCGGCTGCGTATGAAAAATTTATTGAAAAGAAATTCAATTGAAATTCATCGCATTTTTTCATTCACAAAATGCACTATGCAGCAAACGTGAAAACAAATGTAGTCAACAAATGCGATTCCCACGAGGCCAATTTGTCATAGTTAAACAATCTGTGAATAAAAAGTTGATTAAAAACTGAATTTGTAACTTAAATTGTCAAATCAAATATTCAATTTAAGTGCCAACAAAATATTTGCTATTTTACAAATTAAGAAACATAAAATTTAGAGTAATAAAAGATTGTGTATTGTGTACTATGAATGATAAGAGAAATTCTGACTTTGAAAAGCTTAAATTAGTAAAGAAATTTTAATTTATATGTAGAGTTCGTTGAGAGTCTTTGCTTAAAAGTCCTTCGGGAATTTGCATTAGATTTATATAAATACAAGGAAATAATAACCAAAGATTTGAGGCTTGAGATTGGACATTTAATTCGTTTAAGGATTGGTTTAGCTTATTGAATACTTTTCAGTTATTTCGAGTTTCTTGGAATAGAATAATTTCAACTTGTGGGGTTTGTTTAACAAAGTATTCAAGCATTTAAAGTTATGTCAGTGAAAGAAAACATAATTCCATTACTAGCTAAATAAAATGCATTTTCGTAAAAATATTTTTGTTATTTCTTTATTACAAAAGCTTGCCATGTTAAAACCCACATGCAAAGAGTTTGCTGACACTTTAAGAGCCTTTGTAAGCCTCTTTTCGCGTCCTACGGACAACAGAAAAGGATAAGAGAGAAAGACAACGAGAGGGAAAGTGTCCAAGACCAGACGATTTTACTTTGTTGCAGTTGATAAGAGGCTTTTGGCGGCATTTCTCTCCTAATTCCACGTTGTTATTGCTAGGTTTTGTGACACACTTAACTCCCTCTCTCCTCCTTTCATTCCCATTCCGTCCATTTTCCCATTTGAATTGTTTAAAAATCAACAATTTAATGAATGATCTATGTGCAAATGCAAACAAAAATCAAAAATCTTCACTATAAAGTTGTAAACAAAGGAATTTTTGTTTAAACATTTGATGGACATGAACTTGTCTGCCAAAATAGCCAAAATACCCAAAATATTTATACAAACCAAAAAGGGAGAGAGAATGAAACACAGACAAAGACAGAAGCCGAATGGGCCAAAAGAACCACATGAAATCAATTAAAATACTTTCCTTCAATTGATAATAACCATAAAAAGTAATTGAAGTATGGAAATTACGTATACGCCGCGTGCCCCTACAAAGAGACCATGAAACTAAGAGGAAATGATGAAAATGAAGAAAATATTTTTGCGATAATGGAAAATAATCAAAATAATCAAAATAATTTTAAATTAAGTACCTTTTGGCAGTGTCTATGCGTTTGTGTGTGTATGTGTGTGAAGTGCAAACAAAACAAACAAATTTTCAAGTTGGAACTAGGCCAATTTCAGGGAAGGGATGGAGGCAAGAGAAAGGAAGCCAACAAATGTAGTTCAGCTAGCTTGTCCATCAAAATGGACAAAACGGAATGCCAACAAGTCGAACAAAAGTGAAAATTAATTAAAAATAGTCTAAAAAAAAGAACCAAGAGACGCCACTTTGGCCTTTGGCTTTCCATTTCCCAGATTTTCAGCAAATTTCTCGTCAATTTTTTTTACTGTGCGTATTTTTTTTTTCCTATTAATTTCCATGCCAACGGCTAGAGAAGCCTTCGTATGGGTGTGTGGGGGGGTTGTGAACAATTTCAAATATTTGCCAAATAATTAATCACGCCACATCGTGGCCAAGTCATAGTCACTCACTCTCAGTCTATCGAGTTGCCTGGCCAACGTTTTGCCTGTTGGCCAACTGATAAAAGGCCTCCAACACGATGGGAAGAGGCATGACGAGTGCCAACACACACAGCTTCATCATCATTTCCACAAGGCATTAGATTGTGTCGGAGGCGCAGAGACGCAGAGAAAGAGAGAGAGAGAGAGAGAGAGAGAGAGAGAGAAAGAGAGAGATTCCGATTCCAAGCCCCCTTGCACAGATAACGATAAATTTTTAAATAAAGCTGACAGTTGAAGTCGTCCACACGCCTCGTTGAAGGATTGTGGTCAGGTGAAGCAGACGGCAAAGCTTTGGGGCTTTATATCTGCATTTGATTTTGATTATGAGTGTCGCTTTGTTTGATTGACAATAAAGACAAATATATATACATATATATTTACATAAAGGTATATATATTAGAAATGCAAACACAAAAGGCAAACATTTTCTGTAAATTTTAATGACAGAGACGAGGGCAGTGTCAAGAGTTTAAAGCTTTAAAAATCTCTCTGGGCAATTTAAATATTTAATTCAATAAAAAGTTATTTGTTTTTCTGAGACAATAAACAATTGAGAGTTTCTATGGAGTTTCACCTAGGTTGCGGCTAATTTTGCTAAAAGTTAAAAAAAAATATTTATTTCTTAGTTAAAGAAAAAGTGTATTAGACTGTGCTTGGCACATTTAATTCATAACATTATCTCGAATTTTTTAGTGAATTAGGGATTCAAAGAGGGTAAATTGAGTTAAATTCATGTCTTTAATATTTTTCACCAAAAATTTCAATGTTTGTTTACAGTTATTGGGTAGAGGCTTACCAAGATTTATCTAACATATGCCCTTTTGCTTTGTGGTTCTAATAAATATATTCATAACTAATTAATTTAAAACAACTCAGATTTTAACTCAAGAGAAATTAAACCTTTATTTGCTATAAGGTAAACATTTAATTTCAATAATAACAAATAAACAAAACTCAATTATCCATTTGTATCCATTAGCATAGAAATTATTCGTTTAATGAGTGCTTTTAAAAGCACTTTCAGTATATAAGTAAATAAAATACAAATCAAAGAAAAGAAAAGTGTTCAAATATTTGAAATATGTATATATATTCGATTGGTTTATTACTTATCTAGTTCAGTGAGTAATAGATGAAACACTTTCCTTGTATGTATGTATAGACCAATATATACCAATATGAATTATGTATATATAAACCAATATATATACTATATCTTATGTAATGGTAGGATTTGTTTAGACTCAATTGCTAATACGTTCGTTCAATAAGCTTAAATAGTTATTTACTTATAAAGAAATTAATGATACCATCATCTTACTACAATCAGGACTTAATTCCTATAAAGAAAACCATGTCCCTTAGTCCCTTGTTTCATTACTTTTACAACAAAGTTTAAAGGGCCTTTAGACAAGGAGTTCTGTTTAGCACATTTCCAACTCACAGAGACTTTGCCTCACCTCACTGACTTTACAATGAGATGTAGAAGAAAAACGTCATTCAATCAGTCATCATCATTCTTAAGCATTTTGTGATGATGTCATAAGAAAAATGAAATCACAAACAACTTGATTAGATTTGTTTAGATTTCCAGATAATGCCAAAACGAATTGCCTAACATAATCAATTATGAGGGACCTGTCAGAGTAAAATGTTTAGCCCTTTCGCATCATCTGTTCGAGTTTACACAGCCCACCAAGCAGCACTCAGTTAAAAAACAGAAAATTAATATACATATTCATCTTTCAATTTTTTTTCAATTGGCATTTACACAAATCATCTATCATCGTAGGCGCTCGGGAGGTTATTCCGTTTCACACTCGGTCATGAAGCATTCGCAATCCGAGGTGCCACGGCATCGAGAATTCGGCATATAAAGGAACTCACTGTCATGCCAGAAATCAATCAGGGACTTGCAATTGTTTTTCTTGTAGAAGGCTTTGGTGGCTTTCGTGGCATTGTCGCAATTGCAAGAGTATTCACCGTTACGCAAGTTATCCATTTTACCGGCACACAACTCCTTCACCATTTTATCCATGGGGTCGGCTTTTGAACCACGCCCCTTATGGGGTACCGCCCTTATGCGTAAATGAAGCATTTTATGGGGATTCAAATCGATGAGTATGGTCCCCTTGGATTTGACATTATAGACGCGTTTGGCCAATTTATTGTCCACATAGATGGCATAGTAATCGATATCCCAATGGTCATGGACGAACCACTTGATGGCCAAGGAATTGGAATCCAAAATGGAAGCATTGGTTAGACTTACGGGATAGGAGACGCGAGAGGAGGGATGCTTCTGTTCAGTGCAATGCAGTTCATTGTGTATCTGTTTCCTAATTTGCGACATGGCACACAGATCCATAAAGAAATTCTTGGCCATTAGTTTCATCTGCTGTCTACGTTGTCCCTCGGGAGATTTGAGGAACTCGGCTTGCTTCTCAGCCTGCCGCATATGCGAGCAGTGGCAGCAGTCGCAGTTCTTATCAAATTTCACACATTCACTTGGAGTATTGGGTGGCTCGGTGACATCACTCATTAGATTGGATGCAGATGAGTTTTTCCTTGAATCTGGCTCGTCGGAGCTGACCAATGTGAAGGTGGGCATCAGGCTGCTAGCAAACTGGGGCCTTAAACTGCGTGAATCTCTCGGAGAACTTCTCATTCTGTTCTCATCCTGAGTAGCTGTAGTCTCTGGTCCGATATGAGAGTACGATTTGTTGCTTCTTGGATGTTTGGTAACTCGCCTGGGGGCTGCTTGGGGACTTACTTCTGGCCGTCCATTTACGGGAATTCCAGGTGGTGGTAAGTTGGGAAGGATAATCCTCTTCTCGGTCTTCTTTTCCAAACTTCTTTGGAATTGTTCTGAACTCTTGATCTCCAACTCGTCGGGTAGAACAATGCTAACACGTTTCGACATGATGATGCTTACTTGAATTTCGAAAAGAAGAATCTAATAGAGAATCATCGATCTCCAGAGTTTAATTGAAAAGAACATTCGATTAATTTCGAAAAGAGGAAACTAAATGATGAAATATTGAAGGTACTTTTGACTTTTCTGTCTGTGCCATTAAGTTGCTCTCTGGTGACTTGCTTTCGTTGGGCGATGTTCAATCATATTCCAATGATGACAAATCGCTGCGCTTAACAAGGCTCGTTTTTTGGGCCAACTTAGCCTCATTGGCCCATGAATCATCCGAAGAAAAATGTCCCTGGGCATGGCGAATGGCGTTCTTATAGCTTTTGTCAATATTTATGCTCCCTCTACGGTAGTCAGCTCACGGATCCTGGGCAAGCACGGCAAGGCAAGGCACGGTCCGGACCGTTCATGAAATTTGCATAATGTCCGGAGCTTGGGCGTGTTTTTTTCTATTTTTTTGCCTACATCCTACTTTACTCTTGATTTTCTTCAAAAGCAAGGCATATTAAATGTATTCCTCTGTTTGGCTCTAATTAAAATAGATTACGACCAAATGGTCTAACAATTTTTTTCTTTTTCGTCCAACAGTTTACTAATTATGTTTGGAAGTTAAAGAGAAGCTTAAATTTAAAGAGATAGATATGAAGATAGAGAGAGCGAGCAATTCGTTATAATGTTTGACTGGGGATTATTATTCAACTTCACTGCGCATACATGGCGTATGATTAACACGCATTACACATACGCTTGGTTGGCAGGATAATACAATCTAACAACGAGAAAAAGCAAAAAAAAAAAACAAAAAATGAATGAAAGGGAAAGGCATAAAGCAGGCAGAGCAGGCAAGTAAGTGTATTAAATTATTTTTGCTTTATGATTTATCTAACACCATAAGAATGTGGAGCCGGCAACTGAAATATGTTTTATCTGGCCCCTGTTGGTTGCCTTTTGTCTGTGCAGGATCACAGCAGGATATGGGATGATAACGCAATGGGGGAGCTACCAGAAGCGGGGTGAGGCAGCAGTCAGTGAGGCATATTTTTAATAGACTTTCAACAAATGTAATTGCATTTGACAAACGGCAATGGCGACGTCTGCTACTACTTATTCTTCTACTGGTTGCCAAGTGTATATATCTATATATAGCAAAAGTTGTGAAACAACAAAAAGTTAAAAAACACACACACAGACACATTTCTCTTTTGCTCTCTGTTAAGCCACGGATGTGTTTTAGAGTCTTAAAGCTGTCTCTACTTTTGTTTCTTAAGTCATATGACTAAAAAATTAACCTAAATCAAAAGGGAACCTCATGAAACTCAACAAAATGGCCAATCAAATGAAAAAGGAAAAAACACAACAAACAATTAAAATAAAAAAAACAAAAAATAAAATTCAATTAAATTGAAGAAGGTTGAAAGCCTTCACCAACATCATCATCATCATTTCATCATCGTCATTTCATCATCGTCATCTTCAACATCATTGAACATTGAGTGCTTTTGACTGCGGGTGCTGGAGGTTAGACCCCGAGGGGATCAATTGAATGCTTTTGGTCATAAGTTTAATCATTTCTCTTGTTCCAATAAAAAATTTCTGACAGGCATTGGAAAAATACTAGAAAGAAAATAGGAAATCGACACAAAAAAAAAAACACCACTTAAGTTATGTGTATTTAGTTATTTCTCTCTCTTTCTTTCTCCGTCTCTGTTTCTTGTCTTGCATGTTGAATGACAGAAAAAACGGAAAGAAATTTTGGAATTTGTTTTTTCCTTGTTGAAGTTCTTTGGCGTTTGCCACTTGTCACGCACTTTTGACTCAAGTTTTGGCACTTTCTCTCTCTCTCTGTTTCTCTTGTAGCCTCAATGTCACTTCCGTTTGAGAAATGCTGCAAGAGGCTGAGCTGAGGGGGGACAGCAACTAAGGGAACTGGGGTCAGAGTGTTGGCTAGGTGATTGTGGTATTTCGGAACTAATTCAAAAGTTTTGCCCCTGACGAGAAATGAGAAACTTTTTTTTTTCATTTTTACAAAAATGTCATGCTGATGTATTCTTTGTGGCTGGCAAAAAAAGCTTTTGGCATTTTTGCTGACAAGTTTTCTCTTTCTCATTGTTAGTGCCATGAATAATTGGCAGCTGCAGGGCAACAACTTTGCGCTCTGCCAATGAAAGATCATAAATTTTGACACAATTTTCCACCGTAGCCAAAATGATGTAGAATTTTAGATAAAGAGAAGAGCACAAAAATGCGGCTAGGAGATAGAAGTAAACCTAATTGGACAAAAAAAAGCTTTGGCTAGTCCCAAAGGAATTGTAAAAATATTAACAGGGAGTCAATATTTCGGATAGCAAAAAAGCGACTTCTTAGAGTTGGAAAGTAAGGAGAAAGTTTTTTCTATTATTTCACTTGAAATTTATGCTCAAATGCAATTTAGTTTTTGAGATACATATGTAAGTTCCAACCTTTATTACATAAACATATCTGAATCTTAACCAATATCGAAAATGTAATGAAATCTTTGAAGAATTTGTATTAACATTTGTTCAGAATATTATTACCTACAATTAGTATCCTTTAGGGTATTATTTGTTTTCAGAGCTAATTGTTTTTCCTCCCTTGGATATTAGTTGACTACATTAAGTTACTTTAAGTTAACTGGAAACAGTTTCAGGTGGACAAATTTAGAAAAAATAAAAGTTTATTACAAATTAATATTTATGATACCAAAATTTTTAGCCTTAATCCTCTCTTTGACTAAAATTGATTCCAGCTATCGAAAAATACACCAAACTTAACAATTGCTTTTCGCAATTGAGTTTTTATCGATTCTTGTGTAAGAGCACAAAATTTTATGTTGAAATTATTGAATCAAATTTACTTCTCATTTGTATATAAACCTAAAGTATATTGATCCTATTGCTTATTGCTTTTAAGTAAGCAAAAGTTTTAGCGTTTCACACATTTCAAACACACTACTTACTTTAAATAAACTTTTCAATGTGAATTTTCATGCTCTCATTATGGAAAATCTATTCTCCAACTAAGCAAAATTTGTGTTGTTTAAATAGTTTATGTTTATTTTGATTCCGCCAGCTGATTGATAAGTAGTGCAAGTGCATTGCAGGCAAATCAAGTGGGAATTGCAATGAAAGATTATACAGATAAGTATATACGAAGTGGAAAACAGAAAACTGAACAATGCGTTCGAGTTCAAGTTCAAAGTTTAGTAACCATTTCTTTCCAACATCAAGCGTTTTACTCTTCGCTTCTCATGCATATAACTTGAGTAGGGTCTTATGGTTATATAGTAGATAATCTCTACGAAACTTAGAAGACTGGCACCAACAAACAGACCCGTGGTTCCACCTATAGACACTAAAAGAAAGACAGCTTATACATATATAACATATTCCTATCATTTGCTATTGCCGAATTTACTCACCCACCAAATCCAATCTGCCTCGCACTAAGTTCCTCTTATAACGCTCTGTGGGCAATTCTATCAAAGCCACCTCAATTTTCGATACTGGAGTACTGTGTTCCACCAAATTATCCTTGCTATCGTGAACAGTTGTAATATCCACTTCGGTGCACGAGGGCAAACAATCACAAACCAAACCCTTACGGCCACGTCTCTTCGACCATTTGGCTATAATGACCGATAAGTCCTCATAGTTACGATTCAAACACTCTAAGCCGTCCATATTGCACAATTGATGATCCGGCGAATTGGGAGACAAATGACTAGAACAATTACAAAGCTCCATTTGCCGATCCTTGCGACATTGCACCGTGCAGGCGCTATAACTGTAGAAGTGATGGACATCCAAAATATTCTCATCCACAAAGCGGCAATTTCTCTGACCCACACTTGTCTCTCGTATGGCCTCATCATTCTCAATGTCACGTTTGGATATGAAACGACTAATAAGGTCTACAAAATAGATATTCTGTCCTTAGCTATTTCAAGGATACTCACATGAATGATATATAAGGACCAACAATTAGAAAATCTGTTTTTGGCGTCACAAGAGTTGGAACTTCTTCAGTTCCCAAAATAAATACCTACAAGCAAATATATGTATCTCTATTTCCTATGACTGACCCTAATAATATATCAATTGTATGATTTCTTCGCGACATTTGTCTCACCGTAGCTTCAGTTTTAAGTTCCATTTTCAGAGAGCCGGGACCAGTATAACGATTTGAATACATATTCAAAAAAGGACCTTTTCCCTTGCTAAACGAAAAGGAAATTACATCCCTCTCAATTTTATGTAATAGTTGGACTCACTTTGCTTGTATGGAATTGATGGCGTAACAAATCCCCAATTCCGTTTCCATGCGATGAAAGTATTTGCAACATTCAAAAGGTCTATTATTCCATTCGCAATTGAAAATGGAATCAGTGCAACTGCTGCGTACCAATTGGGCGTAATAGGAGAAATTCGAATAGAAGCAAGAGGTGGTGGCCTCCTCTCCACTGCATTCGTGGACCGTGTGATACGATTCGCCTCGAAAAAAGGCAATTTCACTTAAAACTTCCTCCAAAGTGAAGTCATGATCAGAGCCCCAGAGTCTAAAATGAATGGAAAATTAATATTTCCTTAGGAAGTTACAAGTTGTTCTTACTGTTCTGCCACTTCCTGTATGCGATCCATATTCTTTGACTCACATACAATTATGGCTGGAAAATTAGTATTCCAGTCGCGATATGAGCTCTCCACCACAAAACTAATGGCATTATTCTCAAAGGCAGCTAAAACCAAATTAACTTCAATGTAATTCGATTCCAAGTTTGCCTCTAGCTTACCCAGTGAAGCTTTGATCAGCAGCCAAGAGGCATACCATGAGGCTATTAGACAAATAACCCAAAAGATTCGCTCCAACCAACTGGCATCTTTGTCCACTATAAATCGTGCTCCATGCAGAGTCGAATTCTTTAGATATTCCTCTATGCTGCGACTAATGCGACCCATGTTGAAGTAGCTCCAAATTCAGACTGATTTAGTACGATTTAGTGGCCATTTAACTATCACAACTATATTAATTTCAATCTAAGCAAACATCTGTTGATTTTCCCATAAAAAAGACACCCTTGCCGCAACTTCAATTAAGCTATTGAATAAACATTTATCTAGATTAACATTATTATTATGAAATTGTAATTGGTTACATACATCAGTCATTTAGTCGAGTCAGAGGCAGTAATGCTTACGAACTGATGTAGAAAAGTGGTCAAAATATATTTCAACTAAATGGAATATACATATGAGTCTGTTAAGAACTTGACATATTCTTAATATCCGAACAGAAGTTAAAGCTATCTAAAAACCGATTCTAATGTAATAAATAATAAAGAAGTTCAAACTGTCTAAAACCGAAAACCAATGTTTTAAAGCTAGTTTCCGCTCTTAAATTCAATTCCAATTCTTTGTCTTTTAGTCATGGCATGAAATGAAAAGTAATTGGCAATACATACAATAAATAGTGTTGAGCAAAATAATAGACATTATCCAATAAACTCGATTAAATTAAAAGATTTGTTCTTAGATGACAACTTTAAAATAGAGTGGAAAACTCGATTGAAAGTCGAAATTAAGTCGCTTTTATCTTTTTCAATCCTTTTGTTTGCCAACTGCAAAAAAAACACAGGTTTTTTTTTAACTAACTTTAAATTTGGATTTCATTTGTAGATCTTGTTAAGGGATTAATATTAAAGGTAAAAATAAGAGCTTATACTTTTGTAGATTAAATTTGGAAAAAAATAACAGACAGATAGGGGTTATTATCAGTTCATTATTCTGCTGTAGAGATGTAGTTTCCATTTGGAATTTTGCCTTTCATTTTAAATTATAGAATATAGAACTATAGATACACCAAGACACATGCTCTCTAAATTTTCTTTTTGTTCCTCTCGTCTCGTTTCTAATGACAATAAAATTCTTATTAATGTCCTTTTTAGTTATTTCTTCTAAAATGTACTGCAGCTTCATGAAATTAAATTGACAAATAAATCAATATTTTCTTTTTAATATGCTTCTTGCTTCTTAGTTATTACACACAATATTTTTCCTTTTGCAACTTACAGTAGTAATTTCAAGTGCTGTAATTCTCACACACAGTCGACTTGCAGGATGCGAAAAATACTTCAACCGACATTTTATGGGAAGTTAACTTTGAGACCAATTAACCTTTGGCAGTTTTCTGTTGGGGGTCAGTAAATATAGCACTTCAGGAATGCCCTCATGCAATGGTTTTTAATGATAGGCTGCTGCCCCTAGCTTAAAGGGAGGTCAAACACATGGACACACATGGCCGGGCATTGTGTGTGTGTGTGTCTTTGTGTGTATATGTGTCTAGTGTCCGGGCTTTAGTCGGAAATACGAAATGTGACTTCCGGCGAAAAGCAACCAAAAATGAATTGTATGTATGAATGTAATGTTAATTATATTTTTTTAGTCCGTTCTGTTTACTTTTCCTTTTCCTATGAATTTCACTCGTAAACTCTATTTGTTGTACTAAATTAAAGGTATATTTTGTTTCTAAATAAAGAATGTGTACAACTTTAATAAAAAAAAACAGATTTTGGGGCACACTTTTTTGCCATGGGCAAATTAAATTGAATTTTTTCTCTATCTTAGACAATTTTTCAAGTACCAATTTTCTCTATTTGCCACTTTTACTATCGCAGAACCATTCAATAGACCAGGTCAATAATTTAGAGAAGCTAAGCCAATAAATATTTGATTTTATGCCAAACAAAGTGCAACATTTGGTCAGCTTGAAGCACCTGACGATGATGATGCGGTTGGAGATAGAACATGATGATGGAGGGAGGCAAGCAGGGGGGAAAGTCAAGGCTAGCTACCTGCTGACTGAACACTCAAGCACCTGACCAATTGTACTTTACTATTGCCAAGCTATTTACAGAAACCACTTTACCCCTCTTTGTATAGCCAATGCGAAAAATTAAAAAGACGACTTTAAAATACCTAATACAAGGTCGAAGAAATCGTCCGCTTTATTCACAGAAGTTCTGCAAATCCAAAAATCTGTCTGCTAGGTATAAATATCTGTAACAAGCTGTTGTATATTTTTCTCCCTGCTCCATTTAAAAATGTGTTCTAGGCGTCTGTTCTCAATGAATAAATAACACGCATACGCCATGTAGACCGCAGCCAAACGGATAGAAAGTAAATAACACCAGAAAACAACAGAAAATAAAAGAAAATCAATGGCAACAAACAAAATCTAATATCAAATTGAAATTGAAACGACATAAAGCAAGCAAACATCTTATGCCACATCCCAAAACAAAGTCAAGAGATAAACCCAACTTTGAATTCAAACTCAAACCTCACATTGAGAGAGAGACCGAAGCCGAAAGATACAGACGAAGACTGATACCAAACACTGATTCGGGGGATAAATGCTTCTTCTGATTGCGAATTGAAAGTATTTTTTTCCCCTTTTATTATATATATGTATAAACCTACTTGTATATGTTTCTACCCCAATGATTTTGTATTAGTTTTATCTGGTAGCAAGTGCTTCAAGGGTGTTCGGGTGAAGAAGGAAAGGGACACAGCAATTGGTTCATTGTGTCGCACTGCGGAAACGGCTGTGAAAATCAGCAAAAGCATAAAGGATAATCACAGAAAACACCAAAAAATAATTGGATGCTTAGCAATCAGTTAGATCCAGCAATAAAAACGAAAGAGTGGACAAGTGAATACATATTTGGCCAATACTTAACAAACAAAGCCAAGCAATCGAGTGTCCAAGGAATGTCATTGAAGTTGAATTGCCAAAAAAAAAAGTGAAGAATGATTCTATACCAAGTATAAATTATTATAAACTTTCCTTTTAAAAGTTAATTGTAGGAGCACATAAGTGGTTAATGAAATATTTTTCTTTATTGAAAGTTTTAAGATTTTAATGACCCTACAATTGTGAAATAGTAAATTTGTCAGCAAATTTATAATATTATTTGTAATATTTTTCTTTAAATTAGCATTTAAATTAAATCTTTATTTGAGGCTATTAAAATTTTATGTCAAGCTTGTTTTTAACACAAAAAAAGTTTCCCTTACATTTCTCGTCTCTCTCATAGGTAAATAAAAGTTTTTTTTATATATATTTTAACCAAATAATCTGATTATAAAGTTTATGAAAACTCATAAACTACAAGTCGAAAAGGGGGAGCGAGAGAAAATTTTTGTTTTTTATGAGCAATATCTATATTTTATTTGTGTGCACCTGCTGCATAAATATTTCCAACTGATGCACACATTACGTATACGTAATCTTTAGATTTGCAAATGAATGCCTAGATAAAACGTAAAATTGATGATTTTTCATATATATTTTTGTTTATTTAAAGCAAGTTTAACTCATTTTCTTCTCTCATATAAACATTTTTTTCCCAGAATGGCAACAACTGGCAGCCAACAAGAAGAGACCAACAGGACAAACGGGAACAACCAAAGGCCAAAATTGTGGTCACGGCTAAAACAAAATGTGTAAAATAAAACACGCAACTGTGGCAACGGCAACAGCAGCAGCAACTACAACACCAACAAGCATTCTTCTAACCCAACAACCAGAAAACACAAAGGCCATAAAACCAGACCAAGCCGAGGGAAACTAAACACACAAAAAAAGAAGCAAACCAAAATAACAGAACAAAAGACAAAAAGTGTAAAACTTGCGGCATTTCTTCGAACAACAAAACAGGCGACAAGTGAAAGGAAACGGAAGTGGACAGGCAACAGCAGCAGGAGCAGAAGCATTACGAGTAGGACAATAAAATCTCACGCACCCCCAGCAACAGGGGCCAAAAAAAAGGACATTTAGCTAACGTCATGTATGCCGCCGCCGCCCTAATGGACATGAGCCAGACATTGGCCGCCAGTCTGGCATATGCCCCACCCGATGGGCCGCCCAACGGGGCCTTCTCTCTCTCTGGCACAACCAACGTGAATGTAAGCCAAACTCAAGTGAATGTCAGCCTCTTTGAGGGATCCTCGATGACAGCAGCCGCCGGGCAATTGGCTCGTAATGCCAGTCAGAATGGCGAACTCTATACCCCGGTTCTAGATCGCCCAGAGACATATATTGTCGCAGTACTCTACACGCTCATCTTCATTGTGGGCGTCCTGGGCAATGGCACATTGGTCATCATTTTCTTTCGACATCGTTCCATGCGCAACATACCCAACACGTAAGTGGTTATTACACTCGCACATTACCCGAATGACGTTACTTGAGAGCGAGAGGGCGGGGCAGGGACAGGAAATGGTAAAATATGGTAAAAACAGAGAAAATGGGCAATTGGGGGATGCTTATGAATGTGGCCTCATGCTGTTCCTGCGGGTGAAGCAGTTTATGAAGATGACATTAATGCAAGGAGGCTGATTAGAGAGTTTTGCTTAAAAAGATTTTTCTCTAACATTTCGAATGTTGAACAAAGAATGATTTTTATTTGAAGCTTTTGCTAAGAAAATGGAAAAGTCATAAACAATTTTTTGTCTGATAGCATACAAATGAATCAAATGAAATGTAATATTTATTAAGTTTTTTATGTTTTTTTGATTTGATTCTAAATTATAATTATATGAAGAATGTCATGCACATAAAAAAGAATCCTAAAAGTTAACATTATAATATACCATTTAACCCGACGTTTACCATATCAAACTAGTTGTTAAGGGACAAAATTTTACCTAAATCATAGTCTTAGATCCGCTTATGTAAATAATTGATTAAATTTATTTGACGTAACGTGACTAAAAGTGACTATTGAGCTATGGACCATATTCGGATCTAAGCGTTGAAAATGACGGAAATTCGCTCCCAAAAGTATGCAATAAGCCGATCAAGAATTCAATTTTTGAAACATATAAAGAAATTTGGGAAAATTCTGCGGAAAGTTATAAACTTTTTGCAGATATTGAACACTTTCAGCCTGTGTATTGCATACTTAAAGAAGCTTATTTCCCCATTTTACAGTCGTAGATCTAGATCTAGGTATGAGAATATGAAAAAAACTAACAACTTTTGTAGATATGGTAGATATCTCGTGTCATATATACACATTACTCAAAGATATAAGGAATTCAATAATTGTTGATGGATGTAGTGAAACAATTATTTTGGGCAAGAAGCTAAGTCCCTAACTTCTAATCCGAACAAATGGCTAAAAATATCTTACCTGCCATCAATCCGAAGATGATAACTTTTGTAATTTCCAGTAGAAATTGATTTATAACCAAAGAACCTACACAAATTTGTCTTACCTAATTTCCATATTATAACAAGATTGTTTTAATTTGTAATCAAATTAATCTGTTTGATCCAATTTGGTATTCCCACACATGTTTCATACATATTAAAAATGGAAATAAATAAATTCCTTGGGATCTATATTCTGCCAACTCCTGTGCAAAATTCCAATTTCTATTACTATGAAAAAAGGCTATTTATAGGTTATAGCTTAATATTAATGTGACAGACCTCGCTGACAGACACACAAACGCACACACATAGAAACACACACACATAGAAACAAACAAATAAACATTCAAGGCATTAAAGCATCTGACGAAGAGTCAGAGAGAGAGAGAGAAAAAACAGTAGATAAAAATTGCTACTCAAAATTCATGGGCTGATGTTTGATTTTATTGTTTGCAATATAAGATATATATTCGTGGCAATTTCTAAACCGCCACAACCTAGAAGCAAAGACTAAGAGAGAGCTAGAGAGATCGAGCTCATGCCAATACAAATAGGCCAAGATAAGGCCAGCTGTTGGCCAAATTAAAAGTTGGCAAAGAAATATGCATAACTTTTGTTTCCGCATCGGCCACAATATGTTGGCTATGACTTGCGAATATTAAGATACCAAAAATCCAAAGAAAAAGACGTTGGCCAAATCGAATTTATATTTATGAGTTGGCTTTTTGAAAATTGAAATTAAATTAAATTCTACACTTGCTACATTTTGTGCTGTCGCTTGCAGAAAGTTTCCAAAAAAAAGGTTAAATTTAAGATGTACTTTTAAGGGTCACAGAAAGTTTCCCTACACACACACGCCATACACCCCAGATTATATAAATCTTCAAAAATTTGAACATTTGTTAACTTTGCCATCGACATCATGTATACGCAGTGTGTGTCTGTGAGTGCGACACAAACAAAATCCGATTATATTTCATCGCTTGTTTGGTTTCACCATACACACATAACATGGCACTGGCTTTGGTTTTGGCATATGCATAAATATACAGAATGAAACAAAATTTTTGTTTGATAAGTTTTAAAAGCGTAAACGAAACCCGTAAGCGAAACTGTAAGCTGAAACCAGTTCAACAGCCGCCTCCCTCAACGCCTCAATGTTTATTATTAACTTTGTAACTTTTCATTGTCAAAAAACAAAATAAAAATTCTGTAAATGGAAATTCAATCAAATAAACTTTTTCCAGTTTGATCGGTGGGATGAGAAAAGAGTTGGCTGAATACATAACTGCAGGTGGCCATAATTCATCTTTTGATTGCCTCGAAAATTGCTTCAAATTGTTCAAATTGTCCCCGGTAATTGTCCAGCAAGAAAAGCAAAGCAAACTTTTGCGCTCAACACGCAATTTGGCATCGTTTGTGTTGTATGTATTTGATTTCTGTCTAGACGCAACGTTGAGACGTGTCACAAAACGCAGCAGCATATTAAATCAGTCAGACAAATCCAACAGCTGCTCTAATGATGCGGCCCTTCCTCACACACACACGAAAATCAATGAATCACTTAAGCGGCTTGAAATCAGAATGACAACGAGTTAAGTCTTGGGTCAATGATTTAGTGTCCATGCTAAGGGTGATTAAATATTTCATGGAACTCTTCTGTTTTCGGCTTGTTTTTCGGTTTTGTTTGTTTCAATCATCATCAGTGGCAAAGTTTCACAGAACACAAGTGCAAAAGTTGTTTCAAAAATTTGCATAGTTTGTCTTTTTTGAGGTTTTGGCCTCGTTATATTTGTTTTCTGGCCAACACAAATATTTTTCAGTTGGCAAACTAAGTGCTCTGTACTGTGGTTGACATTATACGCAAAATATGTATTTGTGTGTTATTTCACTTAAAGCAAGTAAATAAAAGAGAGTTTTTATAAATTTGTTTACATTTTGTCAAAATTTACATGCTAAAAAGTATGCTATAAACAATTGCACTCTTTAATTTCATTATTTTGTTTTATTGATTTACTACTTTTTGTGTGATATATTACTTATTTTTAGTAGCTGAGTATTGTTTTTTAATTTTAAATTTTCTTTTGGTATTTGCTGATAAATTGCAAATTTTTACTTATACTTTCAGAAACATAGCTTGCTTTATGTGAACCAAAAAAGTATGCTATGAAAATTTGCACTCCATCATTTTAATATTTCATGATTTATGTGATTTTTTATACGTCTTCAGAGCCAAATATTTTGTGGTTTGTGTAATTTAACACTCATTTGTATGCAAAAAGGGAACACTTAGTAGAAAGCTGTGAAACATGTGAACATTTTGGTTTACAATTTCTGTGTATTATCCTTTCTACCCTTAACATTTCCGCTTAGAAATTGCTTAGCTTCCTTTATCCCCAAAAATAGTCTATCAAAATATCAAAAATTGTTCTTTTCGTTAATTCTTATACAAATAGAGGTATTAAGACAGTGAGAAAAGGTTATAATATAAATTTTGCTTAATTGGTTACTTTATTTTTTAAATCAAAAAAGTATGCTATGGAAAGTTTCAAATGTTTATTTAACTGTTTCGTTTTATTCATTTAAACCTTTTTGTGTGATTCCGCCCCTAGAGGAGTGAAGGAGTGGGGAACAAGGCCAACACTTAAGGCATTCATGCGTTAGCATGTGTCGAAACCCAAATCAAGGACAACACTTTAAAAATGTCCATCTTTAGAAAAAAATAGAAAACTTGAAATTGTGTCTTTTCCGTTTGATTTCACAACTAAAAAGTAAGAGAGAGAGAGAGAGAGAGAGAGAGAGAGAGAGAGAAAGTCTGACTGTGTTGGCTAGTGCATTGAGGCAGCAAATTTGACATTTTACAAATGAAATTCTTCTATTTATTTCTTGCATCAATTTCTTGTAAATTTAACCCTTCTTTTTTTTTAAAGGTATATACTTTCATTGGCTCTGGCTGATTTATTGGTCATTCTGGTCTGTGTGCCAGTGGCGACAATTGTCTATACTCAGGATACTTGGCCATTTGAGCGTAACATGTGTCGCATTACGGAATTCTTTAAGGACATTTCCATTGGCGTATCCGTTTTCACATTGACAGCCCTCTCAGCTGAACGATATTGTGCCATTGTGAATCCTTTGCGGAAATTGCAGGTGAGTAGAATCCGGGATGCAGGAAACGATAAAGGAAGGAAATTACCTTGAGTAACTTTTGTTGTGTTTGTTATTTTTGTTGTTTCGCTTCCTCCCTCTCTGCCGTGTCACTGCTACTAATCTGCAGACCAAACCATTGACAGTCTTCACAGCGGTGATTATCTGGGTCTTTGCCATTATATTGGGCCTACCATCGTTTTTAATATCAAACATTCAAGGATACACCATGACCACGCCCTCGGGCAACATAACGATTGAATACTGTGCTCCCTATCAGTCCAAGAATTATGCCAAGTAAGTACAGCCAAGTTAAATCTATGATTAGTCTCGTGATATTTTGTAATTTAGAGAGTACACACCATTTGATTTTATGTGACTAGGGGAATGGAAGGTGAATCCACTCAAGTGTAAATTGAATTTATGATTATGATTGAACAAAGATATTTTCGTCTCAAAAAAATACAAAATTGAAAGTATTTTTGCACTCTAGTGAGTCAGGAAATGAGATTACATTGATTAAATTGAGTTAGAAGTATACATTTACTCTAACAATGTTCTGTTTGTTGATTTTCCTAGCCGTGCAATTGTCCTTCTACCTGCATCTTGTGCAATATTATCATAAAAATGCTCATGTTCATTGCCTGTCAGCAATACCAGAAGCCTCCTTTGGATTGGTTCTTTTTATTGGCATGCCTATCCGCTGGCCATATGCTGCCCGAAGCCACTGGCCTCTTCCACACTGATAAGCAACTTAAATTTAATGCTACCTTAAAGCACCCCCTTTGGCTCTCCTTCATCACCAGAGCCAGCCAATCCCTTTTGTCCGGTCTCTCAGTGTCCGTCTGTCTGTCGTAAGTTGGAAATCCTTTCGTGTTGGCCAGCGGCAGATGTTGCCGCACATAATCTCTGGCCGTGATGTAATTTGCAACGCAAAGCTCAACTGGTTGCTAATTTTGCATTTAATGCATAAAAAATATATATATATATATATTCACCCTACCAGCCAACCAGCCAGTCAGCATGGGGTAGCATCATGTGTTTTAAGCGCATTAAAAGCCACGAAAATGAGAAAATCACAATCGCAAAAATAAAAAAACAAGCGAAAGAAATTGACTACGGGAAAGATTTAAAGATTCGGCAGGTTTTACTTTTCTTTTCTTTGTTCTCTTTATTTTTTTATGACCCACTTTTTTTGTTGGGTTGGCATTTTTAATAGCTTCTATAGAAGCCTTTTATTAAAATTTTGAAATGATGTCAAGACAAATTTCTGAGTTCATCATGGCAACTTAGAAGTGAAAAAGACATACATACAATGCTGCTCAAATTAATAGGTTTCTTTACAATTTGTTAAAGTTAATGACGTTCATTATACTGAAACCATTATTTTTTATCCAAAATACACTTAATTTCTGATAAAACAAGTTATGAAATGAGTATCAAATAGAAAAGTATTGCTGTAAATAACAGAAATTTCAAAAAAAAAAAATCTTTCTCCCAAATTATGCAACTTTTGTTTTAAATATGATAGATAAACGTAAAAATACAAAAAACTATTATCATTAGAATTGTTAGAGTTCTTCCTATGGGATCTATAAGATATAGTAATATGATTTGAACTATTCTTAATGAAAAAGTGACAACAACGTTTGTGGCGGTATTTATTCTAAAAACTTAGGAAACTGTTTTTGTTTTGTATTGTTCCTACAAAAGCTAAATATAGTGGTCCGATCAGGCCAACAATCAGGCTAGCAAACAAAAAACCCAAGTTTTATCCTGATGGCTCTTAAATTAAAGGTTTGAGATTGATTTAAATAGAGTTGGCATCTTATGTTAAACAAGATAGATTCATAAAATGATTCTTTTCTCCCTTTATAACTATCTGACCAATATTAGCATACTCTTTGCAATATCATTTTTGATATTTTTAAAGCAAAATTTACGTAGTATAATTTTAAGTTGTAGACTTGTGTTGTTTCTAACAACAAATAAGTCAATTTATAAAAAATTAATTTAACCCATTTAAAGAACTAGCGAGTGTTAAACCTATTCAATTGAGCGGCATTGTATATCTGTTGATTGTCAAGTTATTTTTATTCGCTTTCGTTTTTTTTTCTTTTTTGTTTGGCAAGTTTTATGATGGGGACCATAATTCACAGTTGGACATTAGCTAAGTAGTTAAAGGATACGTGCCAAAAAGAACTTGGCTAGCCAAATGTGTCGTAAATTTTCTCTTGGGAGAATTTCACTCTAAGCTTTTCTCTCTTTCATTCTCTGTCTTTTCTTTAGATATATGGTGATGGCAAAGGCCTCGCTGTTTTATCTATTGCCACTGTCCATCATTGGGGCTCTGTACATCATGATGGCTAAGCGTTTGCATATCAGCGCCCGCGACATGCCCGGTGAACAGTTGAGCATTCAGAGCAGGACCCAGGCTCGAGCTCGTCGTCATGTGGCCCGCATGGTTGTGGCATTTGTGTTGGGTAAGTTGTTTATCCTAATCGTCATCATCATCATGTCTTTTCAATTTGATGGACTAATTATCCTCTCTTTGACAGTTTTCTTCATTTGCTTCTTTCCGTATCACTTGTTCGAATTGTGGTATCATTTCTATCCAACGGCTGAGGATGATTTCGATGACTTTTGGCATGTTGTGCGAATTGTTGGTTTCTGCACCAGGTAAGAAACTGCTTCATTTCCCCACCCATACCTGTAAATTTCCCCAAAAAGGGGGAGTTCAAATTTATGTGAGAGAGATGTGGAAAACCCTTTTGGGCATTTAAAAAAGAAATGGCAAAAAGACAAATGTTCAGTCATAAATTTTCTTTTTATAGTTTTTTACCCCCTTTTGGCAAACCTCGTGTTCATCTCTTTTTTGTCTGCATTGCCTTGGGCTGCATAATTTTTAATTGAAACAGATTATGCCTGCAACTTAACTATCTACCCCTTCACACCCTTCATCCCTCCCCTTGAACGCTTTTGCCTAGCTTTCCCTCTTTTTGCTTTTGGCACTTTAGCAAATTTATTTTTGTTGACAGCTCCCGACACTCTCCTCGTCGTTTCTCTTTTCCCTTCTCCTTCGACGTGTTGTAAAATTCTGAAAATAATGTGTCAGCAATTTTTGGTTACTTCATTTTCCAGCCCCCTGCTCGCAACTTTCCAGTGGGAGGGGCCAAAAGCTATTTGCATTTTGATGTGAACGAGAAATAAAAGTTTTAATAAAATAGCGCAAAAAAAAACATCGAAAAGGACGATAAAATGTGAAGTGAAAAGCACTTGAATCCCCTTTGAATATACATTAAGTTCCTTCGTTTGAGCTGTTTTTGGCTTTCTAATTATGACCAAACCTATTTGGGCCTTCTTCTTTTTACAGCTTCCTCAATTCGTGCGCCAATCCGGTGGCCCTCTATTGTGTGTCCGGAGTATTTCGTCAGCATTTCAACCGTTATCTCTGTTGCATTTGCGTCAAACGGCAACCGCATCTGCGACAGCATTCGACTGCCACTGGGATTATGGACAACACCAGTGTTATGTCAATGCGACGCTCCACCTATGTGGGTGGCTCGGCCGGTGGAGGCAATCTGCGCGCCTCGTTGCACATCAACAATAACGGTGGTGGTGGTGGCGTTGGAGGAGGAGGCAATGGTGGCGCTGGAGGGGGCGGAGGCAATGGAGGCGGTGGTGGACGAGGTGGCAGTTTTCATCGTCAGGACTCAATGCCATTGCAACATGGCAACGGGTCTAGCAATGTGGGCGGAGGAGGAGCCAACACCACCGGACGCCAGGCCATTATCAATGAGAAAAGGTGAGGCACGTTGATTGTGGAGCTGCTGGAGGAGGAGGAAGTGGTCGTTTCGTTGCAGGCCGATGAGCAGCTCTAAAAATTCCCAATTTGGCAATTGATCTCACCTTTTGTAAGAGTGTCCCTCCCACTCTGTCTATCTGCCTGCCTGTGCGTGTGTGTGAATGTCTCTCTCTGTGTGTGTGTGTGTGTGTGTAAGTGGGCCAATTTTAATTGGCAATGATGATTTATTTTGCCCTCCGTGTATATTTCTGCTTAACTTTTCCATTAGAAAAACTTAACCAATGGAATCTCCATTTCCCTCTCCCTCTCTTTCCCCATCTCTATAAGTATTACCTAGTCTTAAAGACTCACTTTGTTGTAAATACAAAATATATGACTAGCAAAAAAAGAAAATACATATATATATATATTCCCCCTCCCTATTCAATGTGATGTGTTAATTAGGTTTAAGTCACTTAATATGTAATTATTCAATGTGAAATACGCAAAAATCCGCAAACAGTATCAGTAGATTTATCTTAACCAATATGCAATAATTTAGCATTTATCACTAACTAATACACAGACACATACATACACACACACACACACACACACACACACATATACACAGATACAAATTTTAACGAATTATGCAAAACAAATTTGTTGTCAGTAGGTTTAAAAAAAACAGAAGGAAAATTAAAATCTATATATCAGTAGGTTTAATTTTAAACATATATATAATACTTATATTATAGCTTATGTTACGCTAAATAGAAAAAAAAAACAAATATATATATATATAAATTGTGTAAACTTTTAAAATTATTTCCATAAATGTTGAAAACGTAAAAAAACACCCAAAAATTTTATGTTTGTATTGTTGTTTTGTGGCTAACATTTTCTCAAATGTGGCAAATATTTTTGAGCTGCTTCATATTTTTGGAAATTCTCTGAAGTCAAAGATATACATGTATATGGCTTGAAAAGTTTAATTTTTCATTACTTTTCATTCAAAGTTGGTAAGTATAACTCTATACATTTGTTAATAATTATATATTTTAAACAAATTTTTGATTTTTTGTCAAGTTTTTCAATGCAGACGAAAATTTGCACTATGCACTATTTAGAAACTGCAAAAATTGTAAAAAAAAATTTGTATTTGTAGTTGGTTTATGGCGACATATTTGATTTTTTATCAAAACTGTTGTTTGTCCAATCGAGAGGAATTAATTTGCTAAATATTTAGTGTATTAGACAAAAGAGAAAGATCAATACTAGATATTATGGTCCTCTTATAACGGGTGTTTTTTTAAGCGTTTGGTTTTTAAAATTGAAATGAAACACACAAAATTTGAATATTATTGTTAAATTTTTATTTGAGATGATAAAACAATCTCTGCCAATTACTTTTTAAAAATGACGTCATGTAAATGTTGGCCGCGACTCCGTTTCAAGTGATCAACACGGAAGGTCCAATTTTGCACCACTTTTTCCAGCATGTCTAAGGGAATTTCGCCAATAACACGACTGATATTGTCTTCCAATGCACCAATTGACGCTGGTTTGTCCTGGTAAACCAATGACTTTACATATCCCCACAAAAAATAATCCAGTGGTGTAATGTCACATGACCGCGGTGGCCAACTGACGGGTCCAAAACGAGAGATTAAAATGTGTGCGAAATTTGTCCACAATTGCCTTTATGGCTTGCTCGGTTGGTCGGTTGTGTCGACCATAATATGGACGTAATTTGCGAAACACATTTTTCACGGAACACGAATTTTGATAATAAATTTCAATGATTTGTAAACGTTGTTCGGGCGTAAGTCTTTCCATGATGAAATGGCAAACTAAACTGAGCATTTTTCACTTTCACAGCTGTCATGAACATCATGCGGTATGTCAGTGTTGCCAACGTGAAAAACCTAAAGCGTAAAAAAACACCCGTTAGTTAATCAGTTAAAACCCCGATTTGTTGGCTTTTTTAAGTACAAAAGTTGTAAAAGTGTTTGTTAGAATTGAAACCCGAAAAATTTGTGTTCTTTACATCTAGCCAAATTGACAAGTTGTGATTCATTGCTTATTAATTTTAATAAAACTGGTTACCGTGGTTAATTTGGTATTAAATTTACAGCTTGAAGGGGTAAACTGGATTTAAAATTCGTAGACTTTAGGCCTGTTTTTGTCGTTTTATTATCTCATATATGCAAATGGAATTAAAGGATATGACAGCTCATTTCGCAAGAACAATAAAGTAATAACAATGAAATAATGACAATGAGAATGGCTGAAAGAGCTGCGGCAATAAAGAAAAGGGGAAAATGTGACATTTTCTGGCCTATCTGACTGGTTAACAAAGAGGACTAAGACTAAGAGTGTGGATTTCCCCATTTTGGAAAAAATTATAATGAATTTAAGCTGATAATGATTCGGATTCGTTCATTCATTTATTACTAAGTGTATATACAATACCTTTGGATTATATTTTATTTTTGCAATCCATCTGAGACAACGTTTTGTGGTTTACAAATATTTTTTTGAAAGGAATTTGAAAACATCTAAGTATAAAAGAGCCACTGCGTCCAATCGAATCAATAGCGATCGGAATACCAATTTGTTGGATAAATCTTTAATATCCATACAAGGAGTGGGTCAAAACCAACTTTGGGCACACTGTACACGGTTTCATGACCCCCACAATCAATCGGCGAATGCTAGTAGTGTCACTTACACAGGTTCCCTCCTCCTGGATGATTAATCGGAATCGAAATTGCAACTTGTGCTACTCTATTTATTAATTTATACTAAATTTATATATTTATTCTCTATTCTATTCTAAATAATTAGACTTACCTTCGATTGAAAGGTTAAATTTTAAGCAAAGAAGCAAATTTCCGTACTATACTTAACAATTTTCCATTATCTTTCTTACATTTTCAGTCTAATGCAACGCTACGAATGTGAACATAGACGTTATTAGTGAGATAGAATGTTATCCTCATCTTTGTTTACGCTTTGAAAAATAAACAAACAAATTTTGGAAAAAGTCAATGCAGGTCGTTGACATTGAAATGCAGCCAATTCTAAGCCAATTTTAACTGTAAACAACACTTTTTTTTTGGTTTTGGCAAGTAAATGAACTTTTTTGGAAATGAAAATAACAACAACAAAAAATGTGTGCCTAGATGTGTGTATTTTAATTGGAAAGTCAAAAGAAAGTAAGTAAAAAAAGAAAGTGTATGTAGTAGAGGGCAATTTGCTTATATAGACAAGAGGAAATGAACAAGACAATAAACACAGTCTGTGTACACAAACACACACACAAACATATGGAGACACACATACACACACACAAAACAAAGGTTCTTACCCCAGAGCACACAAAATTTCATTATGGCATGCCAATCAGTAGCTAACCAACTCGCTTTTGCCACTTTACCAATCGCCTTCTGCTACTGCCTCTCCTTCTCTCTCGCACAGTCTTTTGTCTCTCTATTGATGTTGTTATATGTAAATTGGAATAGAACATGTATAATCCAAAAACCCAACCCAAAGTTATTGGCATCCAATAAATGTTAAAGTCACAATGTATCCACACACACAGCATAGTGGAATATGGTTAATCCCACACACCCTAAAAAGGGCTATCTAGCCTGACCCTGTCTTGTCTCTGTCCCTGTCCCAGTCCATTCTATTCTCTGACCTATCGTCCACTAAATCAGTTTGTGTGTGTATTTGGGTAGATAAAACCAAAATGTGAGGGAGATATAGCATATTTTCTAAACTGCCGTGTTGTAGGTCTGCTACAGTTTGGTTTGACTTGGTCACTACAAAGGCCTAGGATAATTTGTGGTGACTGCAACCTGCCGCAAAACTGGGTCAAAGAACATTAGATTTATGTAATGGTCAGCAAAAGGAGCAAATGACGCTTCAATAGGCAGATGTTCAAGATACCAAAATGTCAGTTTGCTTCACTATTAGCTAATTACAGTTGTTGATGATTACCTTGCCGAAAGCCGTTTGATTAGCCACAAAGGACATCATTCGATATCTTCAATTAGAGTGTATTTAATAGTCGGTTCTCTGCACGGTTAATTCTTATCTTGATTTCGGCTGAAACTCATTTGGATTGTAGAAAGGTAATTAACATAAATATTTTCCACCTAACCATTACCAGTTTATCAATAAAAATAAGTTTATGGCAAAATGAATAGTATACTTTAAGGGGCTCGGAAAATTTGCATTTACTGAGACTAAAGCGATTTACTGATTAGACAAAAGAGTATGGGCCATAACTAACAATTAGTGAAAGGCAAATGCTTCTCATTCTCCAAATTGAAGCCGTTTCGGTCTTTCTTTCTCTCTCTCTCGTTCTTTTTAGCCTTTATGTGTTCACGCATTCATAATTCCTCATTACGTAAAATGTCTAATTCTGAAGACAGGCTGCTTATCTTGTTGTGGTCCTTGTCCAAGACAAGTTTTCTCTCTCTGTGTGTGTGTGTTTGTTGTTTCCCGTTTTTATTAGATGTTTGGCCAACACGCAAAAGTCTTAGTAGGCGCTTCCCATTCATCCTTTCTCTATCCTCCACTATCTCTTTGGCAGTTCTCCTTTTGATTATGTTTTCCTTCTGCTCTGTTAATTGGCACAACTTGTTAGCCCAGAAGACAGAAGAGTCTTCAGGACATTCTCTTACACGCACACACATACATAGTTGAATGCCTTTTTTTATGGACATCGTAAAAAAGTATTCTTTAAGCAGATTCAATTGTTTCCGTCTTGGGTTTAATTATAGTCTTAGTCGACATCTATGCATATAAAATCAAAGTTTAACATTTCTCAACTTTCAGCCAAATAAACTTGTTGTGGCAAGTGGTTTGGCCTTAGCCACAGATTTGCTCATTTCGATGGACTTGGCTTAGACTAAACGAAATTTGCTAGACATTGATTTCAGCATAATATTACCTCAATCTTGTAAGCATTTATTACATTTGTTATTAAAGGTAAGTATCTTGGATGCTTAGAAAGTCGTTTTCTTTTACATATGACGTTCCTAAACTTGATTTGACCCTTTTCAAATTCTATTCATGATCCAAATACTTAAATTTGCTCTAGTTCAGCTTTTAAACTTAATAATAGTTCTAAGTAATCCTAAAATGTATACATTGGATGCTTCAAGATCATGTTGAAAGACGAATGAAACGAGTGCTCCAAAACATACTTCCTGGTATTTCTTAGTCAAACGAAAACGAATAGAACAATTGAAGTGAGTTGTCAGACCTTAAACAAAACTGAATGACTCGTTTGGGCTCGATGGGTTAGCTTTTTAATAATTGATTTAAATTTATTTAACACAAAATAATCATTTCTTAGTAAGTACCAAGACTGAGTGTCTAATAGTTGGTGTTTTTCCTTATAATTAAGTTACTTTCTAAACAAAAATGTTAGTTGGGAGACTGGAGAATGGAGTAAGGGAGACCACTGAAATTAAATGATGTGAAATGAATGTCATCAAATTAATTAAACCTTGTGGTGTCTGTTCACTTCACAAACAATGCAAATATTATTTCAGTAGGAAAAACGGTAAATGAATTATCAACTAAATTTCTAATAATTACGAACATTATTTCCACTACTCCAATTAAGATCCAAATAAGATCCCAGAAGTACAAAAATGAAAGCCATGTGTTTAAGATTAAACTAAATAAAATCAGTTCATATTTTGAATTCAACGAATGAAGATTGGGTTACTTTCCTATTTACCATGGGACCTAGGATTTCGATAATGGGCCGAAGAGCCCTACACGATTGGTCTTAAAAATAAGTTGGATGATCGGCTGCTTTCACAGTGATCCCTATCGAAAGTTCTCTACCTTTAAAGGAGCACCTTTAATATACATATTTGTATATAAAGTAATAGCAGTCAATATAAAAGTCAGCAAGTAAACTGCTTCTTCAATTAATATATTCAATGAATATATTCAGATTCTAGTGGCTATTTCTTTTTCAACCTAAAATAATCAGTAAAGAATATTTCTCGAATAATTCTCACAATACTCCTTCTTTCCTGAGAAAGCAAGAAAAATATAATGCTAATAAATGACATCCGCTAACTTACGGAACACACCACGTAGTCAATAATCCAATTAGAAAAATAATTAGATGATAATGTGCCTCAAAATTTTGGCCCTTTTTCTTGGGCCATGTATATTTTATTTTTTTGTTTATTAGCCTTAGACTTATGGCTAACTCTTAGGTCAATAAACATTTACAATGAATTTGGTTTGAAGGGTTTTCTTGATTAAAAAACCATTCTGTTCGCAGCAGCCTAATTTGATTTGCAATTGAAATTGTTATTGGGTACATCAAGAATGTTCTTAGAAAAGGCCAAGCATAAAAATTTCAAACAAAAAAGGGTCAAATAGGAAATAAAATTTTGTCGAGAGGTCAAATAGAAAAATAAAACAGATCAAGGTCTAATAGAAAAGCAAGTGACGCTGCTTAGTTAGAGAGGACTTTTCATGCATACTAAGAGAATATGTGGCGAATTCACGATTGACTTCAATGTCAAAGAAATTTTAAAGTCGATTACTTAATTTGGGATTTCAATTTCAGGGCATTTGGTTTTGGTTCTCTCTCTCTCTCTCTGTCATCGTATTTTTTATATTTAATTTTTTTCGCTTAAAACAAATTGGTTTCTTTGCTAAGTTACCTACATTTTTCTCGTCTTTTATTTTTGGTCTCAACTTGCTGCACACTTAATAGGCTTATGAGCAGCCATAAGCTGGCTTAAATGCAAAGTGCGTTAATTTAATGACAGTTACAATCACAGCAACATCATTAACAACAACAAATGCCAAGAAAGAGGAGAATGAGGAAGCAAGAAACAGAAGGAGAAGCAGGAGAAGCTGCAAGCACAGCTTGTGGCACCTTTACTTCATAATAAACAGTGCCTAGGGCAAGTTCTTGTCTACAATATTAATAATAAAAACAATAGAAATGTCGTTGGCAGAAATTTTGTGATATTTTGTGTTATTTTTATACCAATAAAGTCTTTAAAGTTTAATCAACAAATTAGAAATTGAGTTTAAAAAATGTTTTTGAATCAAGATCAAAATGCCTTGTTCCTACTACAAATCACTAGAGAGGGAGAGCTTAGAAAATATTGATCATATTAGTGTAACTAAGTATTGAATAAATAATTTGCTTGGTTATTATTTATTTTATATTAAATAAAGCACTTAAGTTTACATTTCCGAGTCGACTAATGACCACTCCAATAAATGTTTTTGTTCAAGTGATTGCTATACTTATTCCACCCACTGTGCTGACACAGTTCTGAAGAATTTGTTTACCTGTGTCAACGTAAGTAAACAGAAAACAAAAAAAAGAGAGTGGGATAAGAAGAACAACAACAAGAAGAACGGAAAGAAATGAAATGAAACGCAATTAGTCAACACTTGCCCGTTACCTTTATATATATATATATGTATATATATACACTGAAATGTCACTTTATTTGGCATTAATGGGATTTCTCCGAATGTTGCAGCCAAATTGAAGCTTGGAAATAAAATGACCCTCTATCTCACAGTGGCAAATTCTAAGTAGCTTTACTTTACTTTATTTTTTTGTAGTTATTATTTTATGCCTAATGCTCTCCAAGAAAGACATTGTAATATATTTGTGACCCTTTTTTGTTCATGTTTTTTGGCCCGAAAATAAACTTCTCAAAGGCACTCGAAACTGTTTTTACGGGAACTGTTTTTTGTGCTTCTTGTTGTTGTTGTTTTAGTCGAAGCATAAAGCCATTAAAAATCAATTGGGCTACAAATGCAAAGTATCCGTTATATGAACACACACACACACACACAGATATATACATATATATGTAAAGACGAGATGGGCACACTATTCTGATATTACCCCTATTTTGACGAGTAGTGAAGCAGCTGAGAGTGAGAGGTTTTTCTACGCGAGAGGGACGCAAGTAAAGGGTTGAAGAGCAGACGTCGTCGAGAACGGGAATTAAGAAGAAGTCACGCGAGCGGTCGGCAGTTGTGAAATTAATCGTTTAATCGTTGTTTTTGAAGAAATACTTATGTATATGTACTACACCTCAATTTTAAACATTTGAGTTAATATTATTTACAATAAACTATCATAAACATAATGTTAACCTCACATTTGGGGGCTCGCCGGTTTTGTGTGTGTTAGTGCATATATAATGTGTAGAAAGTTCTTAGAAAAGTTTAGATGTGGTTGTGCTGGAATTTAAAAAAAAAAAAAACAATTAAGTTGTAAAGTTGCAGTTGGTTGATTTTGTAAAAGTTGGTACAAAACATCCAAATAACAAAAGTTGTACAGTTGTGAAAATTCCAGTAGTGCGCGGTAGCTTTTCTAAGAAATCGTTCTCGAATAGTCGGTCAGTCGGCGCCACGAAGTCGCGAATAACCGAAATGTCGCCACCATTGCGCACACCAGCAAAGTCGAAAAACGAAAAGAAGAACGAAAAGAAGATCGTTGAAAATAAGACCTTGAACGAAACGTTCGGTCTAGTGGAAGAAGAAGAATCGATAAAAAATAATATGGAAGTGAAAGAAGTTCGTGACGTAGAAAAAAGTGATCCCAGGGATCTAGATATAAAGATGCAACAGTTAATACAAATGTTTTCTCTTAAAATCGAAGCGGATGAGAGGAAGTCTGCAGAAGTCAAAATAAACCCTGAGCATTTCGAAAAAGTTGTATGTGTGTTCGACGGTTACAATGTACCGGTAGAGAAATGGTTTGAGAACTTTGAGCAGAATGCTGAAGCTTACGAGCTCACAGACAAGCAGATGTATGTGCAAGCGAGAAATAAAATGAGTGGTGCGGCACAGTTATATCTCGAGTCAGAAACAGTGAGTGATTTTCAGAGTTTGAGACAAATGTTATGTTGTGAGTTCGAGTCGAATTTGAGTAGCGCTGACCTACATCAACAGTTACGCGATCGTAAAATGCACAGTGGTGAATCGTTTCACGAATATATGCTCAATATGAGAAAAATTGCTAGTGCTGGAAAAATCGAAGACGCGGCGGTTATACGGTACATAGTTGATGGCCTTAATATTAAAAGCGAGTTTAAGTTCTCAATGTACAACTGTAAATCGCTAAAAGAGTTAAAAGAGCAATATGGTGTATTTGAACATGTAAAAAAATTTGATAATATTGAGAAAAACAATCGTAAAATCACGTCTATTGCAAAAGTGGAAAACATTAAAAAGAAAGAATATTGTTTTAATTGCGGTTCCAGTGAGCACAAGCGTAAAGATTGTAATAGTGCGGATAGAAAATGTTTTAGTTGCAATGAAAGTGGACATATTTCAACTAATTGCCCCAGAAAGTTATCAGCTGTTCGTAAAATAAATATACAAAAACGGGTCAAGTCGGTGTCGCTGAATGGCGTAAACGTTGACGGTTTGATTGATACGGGCTCAGATGTCACTATTGTAAAAAACTCTTTTCTAAAACACTTGGGTAAGATTGATTTGAAAGCAAGTTGCTTAATGCTCTGCGGCCTAGGCAAAAGCCAAACAAAAGCAAAAAGCTTTTTCGAGACAGAGGTCATCGTAGACAACCTAAAGACGCAGCAAAAATTCTTGGTAGTGGAGAGCAACACTATGGACTGTGAGATTATTTTGGGATACGACTTTGTGGAGAAGTTTAGAGTATCGATCGATGAGCGTGGATATACATTTATGAGCCTGGTTGAAGACACCAAATCGCAAGAAGAATATGTTGACAATTGGTACAATGTTTTTGACATCTCATGTGGTTATTCGGCTCCTCCGCAATATCAAAAGCAAGTCGAAGCGTTGATACAGGATAGCTATCAGCCGAATGATACAGAGAAGGTACATTGCCCTATTGAGTTAAAAATTGTACCAGATGGCGCAATAATCCCATTTAGGCAGTCACCCAGTCGTTTGTCACCACCAGAAGCGGAAGCGGTTAAAAATCAAGTTGATGAGTGGGAAGAAAAAGGAATAGTGCGCAAATCCACTTCGAATGTTGCTAGCAGAGTTGTAGTTGTAAAGAAGAAAGACAATACTTTGCGGATTTGTGTAGACTACAGGAAGCTAAATAGCATGGTCTTGGAAGACTGCTTTCCGGTTCCTTTAATGGATGAAGTGCTAGAGAGATTACAGGCAGCAAGCTTATATACGATTATGGATTTAGAAAATGGATTCTTCCATGTGCCCATAGAGGAATCTAGCAAATCATATACAGCGTTTGTTACTAGAGAAGGATTATATGAGTTTAATAGAGCGCCATTTGGATTTCGTAATTCTCCTGCTTCATTCATTCGTTTCGTTAACCACATATTTCAAGATTTGATTAACCAGGATATAATGCAATTATATATGGATGATATTATAGTATATGCAAAGTCAGCAAACGATTGTCTAAACAAAACCAGATTGGTATTAGAAACTGCAGCAAAGTATGATTTGAAAATAAAATGGGGAAAATGTAGTTTTTTGCAAAAACGCATAAGCTTTCTAGGTCACGAAATTGAAGATGGAAAGATTTGGCCCGGTAAAGATAAGACGATGGCAATCAGTCGTTTCGGTATACCCACAAATGTCAAATCGATTCAGGCATTTCTTGGTTTAACCGGATTCTTTAGAAAGTTTATTCCTCAGTATGCGCAGATAGCACGACCCCTTACCAAGTTGCTGAAAAAAGATGTCAAATTTATTATGGGTCAAAGCGAGCTTCAGGCATTGCAGCAATTGAAAACGGCGATAATAAGTGAACCAGTGTTACACCTCTATTCTCGCGAGGCACCAACCGAGCTGCACACGGATGCTTCAAAAGACGGTTTTGGAGCGGTACTACTTCAGCTATTTGACAACAACTTGCATCCGATCTATTTTTGGAGTAAGAAAGCATCTGAAGCGGATTCGAAAAGGCATAGCTACATTCTTGAAGTCAAGGCAGCATATATGGCGTTAAAAAAATTTCGACATTATTTGCTAGGGATCCCGGTGAAATTGGTGACAGACTGCATTGCATTTAAGCAAACTACGACAAAGCTGGACATCCCAAGGGAAGTTGCGCAATGGATACTGTATCTACAGGATTTCAATTTGAACGTGGAGCACCGATCAGCAGTTAAGATGCAGCACGTGGACTGTCTAAGCCGTTACCCACAGTCGTGTTTAGTAGTAAAGGATGAAATAACAGCGCGTTTAAAGAAGGCACAGCAGACAGATGATCATATTATCGCAATTATAGAGGTACTAAAGCAGCAACAATATAAGAACTTCAATGTGAAAGGTGGTTTGCTATTCAAAGAAGTTGAAGGTAATGAGTTGCTGGTAGTCCCAAAGCTAATGGAACGCGAGATTATACAACGATCGCACGAGGTTGGACATTTTTCGACGCGGAAGACAATGCACGCTATCCAACAACAGTACTGGATACCGCATTTGGAAAGTAAAGTATCAAGATTGATTGCAAACTGCATAAAATGTATAGTTCATAATAAACAGCTGGGCAAAAAAGAAGGATATTTGCATTGTATAACCAAAGGAGACACACCGCTGCATACTTTACATTTGGATCATTTAGGACCCATGGACAGCACCTCCAAGCAGTACAAATTCATTTTGGCAATGGTAGATGGTTTTTCGAAATTTGTATGGTTGTTTCCAACGAAGTCCACAGGTCAAGAAGAAGTAATAAAAAGGCTCAAAGAATGGACAGACATTTTTGGATTTCCCGAGAGGATCATAAGTGACAGAGGGGTGGCCTTCACATCAAACGCTTTTAAAGAATTCCTTCGATCAAATGATGTTGAGCATGTACTGTCAACCACAGGAGTAGCAAGGGGCAATGGCCAAGTCGAACGAGTTAATCGTTGTATCCTGTCTATTATCGGAAAAATATCAGCAGATGAACCCACGAAATGGTATAAGGGAGTTTCGCGAGTACAGAAGGCGATTAACACAACGATGCATTCCTCAACGAAAATGTCACCGTTTGAAGTCCTGTTTGGAACGCGAATGCGTAACAATATAGATGACCGTTTGCTGGATATATTACAGGAGGAACAAGTAGATCAGTTCAATGACGAGCGGCAAAAGCTGCGACAAGAGGCTAAAATTAATATAGAGAAGGCGCAGGCGACTTACAAGCGGAACTATGATAAGAACAGAAAAGGCGAAGCAACTTACCAAGTTGGCGATATGGTAGCTATAAAGAGAACACAGTTTGTAGCGGGTCGTAAACTAGCAAGTCAGTTTTTGGGACCGTATGAAGTAATAAAAGCTAAGCGCAACGGCCGGTATGATGTAAAGAAAGCGACCAATGGTGAAGGGCCAATGATGACAACTACGAGCGTGGACTATATGAGACTTTGGCGATATGTGGCTGAGAATGACGAGTTGCTGTCTTCTGAGTCAGAAGACGATTATCAGGAGGGCCGAGTGTAAAGACGAGATGGGCACACTATTCTGATATTACCCCTATTTTGACGAGTAGTGAAGCAGCTGAGAGTGAGAGGTTTTTCTACGCGAGAGGGACGCAAGTAAAGGGTTGAAGAGCAGACGTCGTCGAGAACGGGAATTAAGAAGAAGTCACGCGAGCGGTCGGCAGTTGTGAAATTAATCGTTTAATCGTTGTTTTTGAAGAAATACTTATGTATATGTACTACACCTCAATTTTAAACATTTGAGTTAATATTATTTACAATAAACTATCATAAACATAATGTTAACCTCACATATATGTATATCTACCTATCCCATGTATGTATGGACATATGTGCCTTTCAAAATCCTCGAAAGGATAACAGCAGGAAAAAAATATTCAAGGTCCCGCCCAGGACATAAGCAAATATGTGAAGTTGAAAACTTTTTTTTGTTCGTTTTTGTTTTTTTGGCATTCCACTAAATTGATTTTCAACTTTACGGCTAAGACCAAAAAAAACTGCGTTTCGGCTAACAAGCTGGCAGGCATAGTCGAGGGCTCATTGACCTACCAGATACCCTTTCTTTTCACATGGTAGGAAAGTTGAGATAAATACATTCAGCACTTCTAAGTAGTGAAGGTTATTAACTATTAACTAGCTATTTATTTAATTAAAGGTTCAAGATTAATTAAACATTGTCACTTTTTTTGTTTGTTTTGATTATGTCGAAAGATGAAGCTATTAAACCTTCTGTCTACACTTCTCTGTATACATTTAGTAAATACTTGAAATAAGTTAAGTTCATGACTATATTATAATACTTATTCAGATTTTCTAAATAATTGTAGAGAACCTTTTGTAAGGATTAAAGGTTAAGGAGATATTCAATAGACAGCATACAATTTCAGATATAGATTTATATAATAAACTTAACAATTTCTTCCAAGTATAAAATCTGAATAAGTCTTATTATATAGTCATGAACTTAACTTATTCCAGGAATTTACACAATGTATACAGAGAAGTGTATTATCATTAAATACTGAAAATTGTCAGGACATTTCACAATTATCTATTCTAAAGGTGAAGTTTCTCTTTAAGAGATTCATGACAACATTTTCTCATATCTAAAAATCTGTAAACTAACTTTCATTTTGATTTTTTTTTTTTGTTTTTTTGTTCACATAAAGAAAATATTGCCTTAACAAACAATGTATACCTTCTTTCAGCAAATTAAAAACTGAAAAAAAACTATAGCAATTAAATGGTGAAACTTTTGTTTGTTTTGTTGCTAAATCCTTTTTGAAATGTATTGAAGAAGGAAGGACCATATTATGAATTTCTATTTACTGTAGAATCTAGATCTTAAATTTCCTAAACAAAAATTTGCATAAAATGACCAATCAGGCTATACAGATCCCATTGTAAATTATATTTGTCGTCTAATGTTTTCCATTTGTCTTTGGAGACTTTCTTTTCTTTTGTCTCTAGAGTCTTCCGTATTCGGTTGTGTGTGTGCTCCTTTGATTTTCGCTGAGTCAAACTTGAATCTCTGGCATTGAGTCGTCAATGGCTTTTTATATTTTTTCTTTTTTTTTGTTTAGACCAGCAGCCTGGCCTGGCCAGAGCCAACATGGCCTTCCGTTTGCAGAGTTTTTCCTGTTTGGGCCTGGCGGCGTCTTGCCCGCGCCCATACCCTGTGACCATGCCACGCGGGCAACTACATGCCTTCACTTGCAGTCCATACAATTTCCGAGTATTTCTTTTTTGTTTCCCCCATCCTCAACCCTCTGAATCCGCCTTCGCCCCCTCTGTGGGCAACTGGCCAAAAAGATACAAATCGTACGCTTAATCGCAGCTTGAAAAGAAGAACAACAACGAGCTGGAGCTCGTGTGGGTGTGAGAATTGGAAGACATGATGATGATGATGATGGTGGGGAAGAGAATTCGCATTCACTGAATTATTTGTTTCTTCTTTACGATTATGGCCCAAGAACATGGGTACTTCTGATATGCATTACTTACAAGTATATCGAAGATATTATAATAAGAGAACAGATAACCAACCAACTGGCTGGCTGGCTGGCTCGCTGGCTGACCGACTGACAGCTCTCAATGTGTATGCAAATATTCAGTTGAGGCCTTTTTATGTCCTGGACAGCTTGATATATATTGATGGCAATGGCGACATGGCCAAGTGTTGTTCAAATAAGCAAATAAACGCCAAAGGCAAGACACTTGCCGTTGCCTCTTCCTTCCTCCTTGTGGTTAATGCCTTTTTGCTTGGCTTGATTTGATTGATATTCGGTTTTTTTTTTCTTTCTTTTTGATTTGGCATTTGTTGGCTTATCATTAAAATAATGATTTAACAATATTGAAGTAACAGCATTACATGATTATGACTATGATTAAAATCAAATAAAATGAATGAATTGCCAAAAGGTCCTTCAGTTACTTGTCTTACATTAACCAAAGGAAGCCAAAATCAAAGTCGAATAACTTGGCCACTTTAAATTGACACTTTAAAGTGAAGTTACCATAGTTTCAACTATTTTCCAAATGCATTTCTAGCTTGCACTTCCTCACGTTCTCTCTCCCAATCTCTATTGAACTATTTCAAACTCAAATGTTTGTGTCTGCAGAAGCATCGCGTCCTTAGAACCTCTTTCCTTTCCCTTCCTTCCACACAGCCAACCAGCGAAAGTTTTCCGTGTACCAAATCTTCTGGTCCTAAGCTGTGCCAATAAAAATCCAAAACTTGTGCCAAACAGTGGCACTGCTCCTAGTAGAAGAAGGAGGAGCGCAAGGACAAGGAGTAGAGCGGGAGGGAAATAGGAATTTACTTGCAACGGAAAGTTTTTCGTAGGGGGTGGTGAATGGGGGGGGAGACAGAAATGAAGTTTACTTATAAGGAATTAGTTGTTGACTTTATTGAAATGATGTTGTAGTTGTTGTTGTTGTTGTTATTATTGTTCTTGTCATTGTTAAAGCTGAGATTGAATTTTAATTAATTAAGTATTAGTCAGCTATAATTGAGAGTGGCAAATCTATATTTTACCATGTTAATTAAAGCTAGTAAAACTAGGAAAAGGACTCAAAGAGGGAAAGACAGAGAGAGAGGAGAGAGCGAAAGAGACAGTATGTGGGTGTGATAAGTTTTAATTCCTGAAAAAAGTTGAAAAGTTGTTGCCTTACCTTTGGCAACTTTTTATCGGGAACACGCGCTTGTGATTTGCGGCAAACATAAAAGCTGAGATAAGGATACGCACACACACACATACACCACCCTTACACACACACACACATACATTCATCGTCACGTCTCCACTATATGTTCACTCTTGCCTTGTTTTATAATCAAGCAAAATGTTAAGCAATTTGCTTAAATTTGCCAAGTGAATTTTCAGTTGAAGGTGATTGAAACGCTCAAATGAGTTCTTTTTTTTCGAGGTAGGGCACAGCAGGATTGAAGGGATTCAATGTTTGTTCTATAGATTTACTATATACCCCGCAAGTAGTAGTTGAAGGGTATATTTGTTCAATTTACGATGAATGGCAAGATGCATTACACGCGGCATTTGTGAGCAGTTTCAAATGATCGAATTTGGTTGTCATAAACTTCTAACTTCTTGTAAAATCAAAACTGCCGAATCGCCAACTAATTGAACCTGTAATCTCAATGTTTCTTATAATGTTGTTTTGACGTTGATGTTATTTTAATGTCATTTAATAAGATAGTTGATGGTCTTTTTTCAATGACTTTTCGTTCAATGCCATATAAATATGGTATACAAAATGGCAAAGATATAAAATGTATATTTAATCATCATTTTAAAATAATTATTAATTAATTATCTTTAAATTTTTATTTATTTTTTTACACAAATGTTTTTTCTTCTTCGTTAAGTGTAATTATTTCACTGAATATATTAATGTAAGACTTGATTAAACTTTATTTAATTTCAAAACTGATTTAAATTGTATGAAATATTTACTAAAGCCCTTTTACATTTAATTACAACTATTTTTAAAGATTTATTGTTATTACTTTTCCTCATTCCTATGTTAGTTTATTGTATAGCATACTTTTTAGGGCTTCAAATTTTATTCAATAAAATAAACTCCATATGCCTTTGTTGGTTAAATACAAAGAAAGAATTAACCGTTGACTAATGAAAGGAAAAAAGTGTGTTTAAAAACCTCTAAATTAATTTTTATTTATTAAAAAACAATAACCAACATACTCAAACTTTATTTAAAGTTGGAACTTTTACACAGAAGTCTTCTCAAAAAATCTACAACTTAATGATATTTGCAAATGAGCTTTAGTTAGATTAACTATTTAAGGTGGCCAACTAACTTAGTGATTCTGGGATTTTAATATTCACAAGTGCTTTAAAATGATATTGATTTAAATTTAATTTACCTTAAGCCCAACTAAGTTGAAGATTAAGCATACATTTTGATTTAATGGGGCGTAAATAAGACTGAAAATAAGCTAGGTGGGTGTTGAAATGAATATCAAACTAAGAAGCAGTGAATGAAAACGACATGTTGATATGCATATTTAGAAAGTGACGAAAGTTTTCCATTCCTTTCATTTTCAAGCTCATACATTCAACTTAGTGGAAACATAGGGTATCATTTATCCGTTGGTGTGATTTAAGAACTTCGCGGTATGTTTTTAATTTCGTTAGTGAAAGTTTTTCAACTTTGGATTTTAGTACTCGCAAATGTGTGTGTGTGTGTGTTGTGTGAGTTGGGGGAAAAAAAAGAGAGAAAACTTTTATTTGTTTCAAAACAGGAAAACGGAGAAAAAAAAACGCAAACAAAAAATAATTTAGCTGGTGCAAAAGTTGCTTACACTCGATGTTGATGTGGCTGATGCCTGCCACCCATCATCTACATCTCAGGAGCAGAGCCTTCTGCATAGTTTATATACCTGAGCTTTGACAGCCACAAAAGTTTTGCTTCCCAGGGTTTGACAATATTTTTTGGCATGGAATTTTTTAATATTAGCGGTAAAGTTTTTAGTTTTTACCAATTAGTTTTGAAATTCAAATTGTTTGCCTAGAGAAAACGAAGCTCAATATATTGATTAATTGTTTGCCCTTTCCCCAACGTAACCACACCACAAATGTCAGTCTAATGCGACCAACTTTACAAATTAACAAGTCAATTAGACCACAATTAGCGACATGGAGAAAGTTGGTTTTAGTCACCATTAAGAGTAGACGGAGACGACTATAAAAGGACACTGGCATTATGAGTGTGTGTGCACACACGAACCATGACGGACAGTAGAAAGTGGCCAGAAGCGGAAAAAATTAAAGGAGCTGCTGCTCCCTCAATCTTTGACCACCCACTGAGACGGGCCATGGTCAATACGTTTTGGGAATACACCGAACGGACCAAGGTGAGCGGCATGTGGCTATTAAGAAGGAATCGTACACACGGTCTATCCAGGTGAGCAGATGCCACTAGACGCCCGATGACGTCAGCAAATGTCGTGAATTTTGCCACCCACACAGATTTATTTGGTCATCGGTGCTGATGCAATTGCTGCTCTTGAGCATTTACTTAACTTTGCTGCTCTGGCTTAAATTCTATTCGTATCCAATTGTTAATAACATTTCGAATGATTTGTCCATCACGGATGTGGCATTTCCTGGGGTGACCATCTGTAGTCCCAAAGTTGTCAATTTGGAGCGTGTTGAACGTTATGTCAAGACCTTGTAAGTACTCCGATTGAATCCCTATCCTGTTTTCATAATTTCTTTCTTGTGTTTTTAGAAAGATTCCCCCCGAGTTCGATATAGGCGAAGTGGCAGCTGGTTTTGATTTCTTGAATGCCTTTACGGATCAGGGCTTTGTGCCACCCTCACATGATAGTTATCGCAGCACCGATGCCGTGCTCCGTCTGAACAATGTATCCATTTGGGAGGCCGCCATGGCGGTGAGTCCTGGCTGCGGTGATTTTGTGAAACGCTGCTTCTGGGGCCACACGGAATTTCAATGCAACCAGAGTCATGAGTATTTATCCTTTATACCCACGACAGCGTATTTGGGTCCATGTTGCTCCTTCAACTACAATCCCCGCAATGCCAGTTATGTTCCCTTTTCGGCCAACATTTTTGGCATGGACGGGGGTTTGACTTTCATTGGGACCGAGGGTTCGGAAAGGAATTTGAATACCGGTCTGATAGTTCTTGTCCATCATCCCATGGATTATGTCACCGAATCGGCTGCTTCGGTGACCATAACAGCTCGCTCCGAAAGTTTTGTTGAGGTCTCACCCACCGTGCAGAGTTCATCTGCCGATGTTTTAGAGTTGGCCGAGAGGAAACGTGATTGTTTGACCTCTGATGATTTGGATTTACGTAATTATAGGCAAGCAGCTTGCATGCTAAGTTGCCAAATGGAAGCCATTGTCAAGAGTTGCGATTGCCATCCATATTTATTGCCCATTGTGGGTAACAAATACAAGGAATGCAATCTCAATGATACCTTTTGCTATTCAGCCAACTATGGTAAGCACTTTAACATGAACTTTAACTTTAATGCACATCCTTAGTATCCTTAAGTCTGTCACGTTGATTCCTTTGGTGGTGTCTGTAGTGCATTTTTGATGCTTCGCCTTGTGCTCTTGCTGTGGTTATGTCTCAGTTGTTGGATGCTTGTGCTTTTACTCCATTTTACTCCTGTTACATAATTTATATTAAATATTCAAGATTCTCCCACATGGCTTTTGCTCCCTACCCACAGAGAACGAGAGGAATGTGTGTGTTAAGGGGCCCTCACCCCATTGCATTTGGAATCTTTTCCCACTTGACAGCTTAAATATGAATTTAAAGTGTTCTCTCAAGATTTAGCCCAACTCCTCCTCCTCCTCCTTCTCCCTTTTACCACAGATAACTTTAAGAGTGTGCGCTGTGATCAGTGTTTACCAAATTGTTATGACGTTACCTACTCCACATTGTCCTATAGAACGGATCTCAATCAACATCAATATTCAGTTAGTCGCTTTTAGTAAGTATATAAAGAAAAATCTTACTTGGGGTTGAAAAATTCCATTCACTTGGGTTCTCTCTTGTTAGTGCTCCAGAGTCCTTGAACAATGATAGCTTTGTCTTGCGTGTCTATTTGGCCAAACAAGTTGTTCCAGTCATACGTAAAGTCACTGTCATGTCGTGGATTGGCTTACTTTGTGAGTAAATGTTTAATGTCTGTAACTATTTTAGTTAATTAAAATGGGCTTTTATCCAATTTCTCTTTAGCCGATTTGGGTGGCATTTTCAATCTTTGCCTGGGCTTGAGCATGATTTCTGTTGTGGAATTTTTCTATTACTGCATTTATCGACTCTATGCAAATTATCAATTGCAAAAGGAACAAATGCCCAAAAAGGCTTGGAAATAATTGACGAAATATTTACTTAATTACAATCATTTCTTTAATATTGTATGTAAAACTAAAAAGTTTAAACTAAATATTTAACATTGACATTTATTTAGTTGTTTTTTTCTTTTTACTTTGCAGTATTTGTTTAGAAGCTTTACGTTTCTTTTGTTGTTGCTGTTTTGTTGCTGTTTCTGCAGTTTCAGCCTGGTCGTCATCGTCCTCGTCCTCGTCCTCATTGTCCTCCTCGTCGCTGGTGGTTCAAAAAATATTTATTAGATTAAATGGAAAATGATATGGAAAAAATGGTTAACTTACCCCACTGTTGGCATCTGCTCAAACATATCCTCATATTCATCATCAACAGGAGTTGTCTTTACTTGCTTATTCTTCCTCTTGCCCACTTGTTGTTCCACCTCTTCATCGTCATCCTCATTGTCAGTTTGCTCCTTTTCAGTGTCCACATCTGGACGTATAAGAATTTTGGTGGCCTTGGATTTGACATAGCATTGATAGAGTAAAACTGTAGATTCCGCCTCATGGACGCGCACATAGCGATCCAAACTGGCGGAACCCAAATATTTGCCGCTGCCATCCAAATGTAGATCACTAATGCCTCCAGTGAAGCCTTTGTAGGTATGCACATGGGTCTTCATGCGGCGCGTATCGAAGGCTTTGAGAGCACCCATTGTGGTGCCCGTGTAGATGTAGTTACCATGGGCCACCAGGGCAGCAAAACTCATGCCATGCTCCTCGCTAGAGTAGAGAGCAACTGGTCGCCGTTGTTTGCGCGTGTCGTAGAGACGTACATAGCCATAACGTGAACAGGTGGCCACCACTTGGGGTGAATCCATAAAACCCACATCGCTGTCCCATACGTTCACCTCCAGCTGCAGATAATCATTGGGCAAATTCTTGGATGAGAAGATTTGTTTGCCATCGGCAGCTAAATCGAAGATCTTCAAATTATTCTGTCTGCCCTTGCCACCAGTGGCCACAATTTGCCTAGCCTGTGTGCATTGACGCAAATGGTCCATTTCATCGCCAGCAGAGATAAGATTTTCCGATGAATCTTCTTCGGAATCAAGTAGCACACTTTGTATCTGTCCATTGGCAATGCCGGCTATGAGTCTATCGTCATATCGTGCCAAACCGACAATGGGAGCGGCTTTAAAGTCAACTTGGACAACACCTGGACTTCCTGCTCCTGCTCTGGCCAGTGAGCATATCTCGGCTGTGTTTTTGGCTCTTCCTAATAAAATTTCCGTTTGCTGGTCATTACCAAATGACAAGGTAGTTACTCTCGATTCCTTATCCAATGATTTAATGTCACTGAGATTGCTCTGACCGTAGGGAGTCTTCTCATCGGCTGGACACAAATCTGTAAGAAATTCAACCCAAGTTAGAGGTGGAATGAGAGAATTTTCATCTACTCACGTTTAAAGGATCCTGTGTGTGTGCCCACATAGATTTCATGTTTGGCTGTATAATTATGATGCTTTACATTTGCCGTTGTCCACTTCATTTTGCTTAAAATACGTTTTTCCTAAATCAAAACAAACCGAACACGTGCAGCGCCAAAACATGCAAACCGCAAACCAGGGCTGCAGTCTACAAATGACAGAAACCGCCACAAATCGGCTAAAAAACCGCTAGATAGATATCGAAGTGGCAACACTAGAGCAACAGCTGTTTTTTGTTTACCTTGCCGTTTGAAATTCAATTTTTAGTTTTTTGTGCAATTTTTATATAATTTATAAGAGAGAATGTCTCTTACAAAGGTTTACGATGCAGCCACTGTGTTTAGACACTTGAATGGTGTCCTAAATGTCTATAAACCAGCCGGCATGAAAGTCGGACATGTTCGCAATGCCATTTTAGGCAATATATGCAAAGGTAAAGTGGAGTTAGTGCAGCCAATTGAAACTCAAATTGCTTTCTTGTTACTTACCTTAGGCCTCAATGAGTTGGAGCAACGAGAGCCGCGTAAACTAACCGAGGATAGACCCCTGCTGGGCACAGGAACAGCTGCCGATAGTGTCTTACACAATATAGCCAAGAACACAGACCTTTCGGATCACATACTAGCCTCGGGTTCCCGCTATTTACCTGCAGACATACGTTGCGCCACTGTTGCCAGTTTAGGGGAACACACAAGTGGAGTGCTACGTAAGCGAATTCCTTTCCGAAATTATGTAATCTCTTACGATCTGTTACCGTTTTAGTCTTCGGTCTCAACAAGGGATTGCGTCAATCGAGTCGCATTCAAAGGAATCGGCCTGTGCGTATCTACCATGTAACTGGCCGTCTAGGCATTGCCACAGAGAATCACCTGCCCGATTCGCGCATTACAGTGCGTTCCAATTACAAACACATCTCAGCTGACAGATTAAGTGGTCTTGCCTCCTCCATGCAGGCTTCCCATCAACGTAAAATGTATGAGCTCTGCGGTGTAGATCTTCAGACTCAGGCTGCCTATGAATTGGCCTGCAAGGGTCTCATACGACCGGCGGATAATTCACAACCAGTTCTCTACGGCATCAAACTAATTGAGTATCAACGGCCCCGCTTTACCCTGGAAATTCATGCCATCAATGAGACGGAGGACTATTTGGCCGCCATAGTCCATGACATGGCCCTGGAGCTGAGAACAGTTGCCCATTGTATACAATTGCGTTGCATACGGCATTCCCACTTCGAGGTGGGCGAAAGCCTTCTGCGACATGGATGGCATTTGCCGGGAATCATGAAGAATCTGCGCCAACAGAAAGAGATTCTCAAGACCCATCCCGAGATGCTAAAAGAGGAGCGTATTGAACTACATGGCTGATCATTAGCTTTAGTATAATTTCGTATGAAAATACAAAAAAAAATAATGCCAAATTGGTATTTAGAGCTCTAGCTCCTGCTTCTGGTATGTGTGATTGTGGATCAGAACTAGTTTCTCTAATTCGAAGAACTCTTTTTGCACTTTATCATGCAATTTTTTGCCCGCCACCGAATCCTGTTCCTTCTCCAGTACTTCCTGAACCTCCTGGAGTCGCGTGTGAGCCAAGTCGAGAAGCTTAAGAGCCTCCTTGGGCTTCCTGCGTGATTGCTCCTCCAGCGTATGAACGATTTCCATTAGAATAACAGTCAAATAGATGGTCAACTTGATGCTATGCGGATCGAGGCGACGGCAAACGTTGTAAAGATCTTCACATAAACGCAGCTTGCGTTCCAATTGTCCATCACTCATTTGACTCATCTGCAGACCCTCCTCATGGCCATAAAGCTGTATAAGAGTGTGCTTTAGATTGAACATATGGAAATGATTGGGATGCAACATCTGTGAGAGACGAGCCAAAAGTAATTCCACTTCATTGGCCGATGGTTTGCCAGACATTAACTTATCCACCTGAGCCGTCATGTGGGTATGCAATTCCGTAACATATCCAGCCTCCACAACCATAGGGCATGTATCGCATTTCCATTGAGTATGCTCATCCAAGGGATCCACGGGAAGATGTCTGCCCACACATGTCTTATTGACATCACCCAAACAGGCCAAGGCACTCACATAGCTGCCATATTCGGTTGGATCCAGGCAACGCGAACAGCGGCAGACAAAATGCTTGGTCATCTTGAGATGATGCTGACGCAGCTCAGTGCCCCACAGGATGTTGGTGTACGTGATCTTAAGATGATCGCCCTTCTTCAAATTGCAACCGGCTCGCACTGCAATCCGCTGGGTGGCCGCATCGAATTGGAAATAACAATTCGGTTGACAGGAATGCTCCATCATGCAAGCCTGCCGGAATAGGCCACTCAATTCCACTCCAGTGGGCAATTCGATGACCATGTAATTGGTCTCAACAATGCCGCACAGGCGATGCAATAACTCTGGATCATATTCCGCTATTAGACGACTCTCCTTGCTCTGCTTCGTTGCCTGATTAAGGCGATGCAGAAACTTCTGATGCAAATAGTTGACTATGCGCTTCTCTGCCTCCTGGTGCAGTTCCGTGCCCTTGCGTTCCTCCTCGTGCGATTGCATCTCCAGCAGGGAACTCCAACGTTCCGGATCTTGACGTTGCAGGAGCAAACACTTCAACACCAGGAGTGCATCTTCGCGATAGTAATCGTGCAGGCCACGTGTATCGGAACGAGCAGACGGTCCTGGACCCAGGCTAAGGACACTGCATTCCAAACTCTCGTGCTGACACATGGCACTACAGACAGGCCAGCGGCAACTGGAAAAGGACACAAACATTTCAATGAGATTGGGAATCAGGCTTCTTCTCACCTACCTGTTACACAAATGCTTGCCCAGGCGACATGGCGTATAGCAACCCACACAGGGCACTATAACCGATGACTTTTCCGCTTCCGTCATATACCATTTGGGGCCAACGACCAATGGCTCCTCGACGAATATTATCTGCTTGGCCTCAATGTCGTGAGTGGCCACCAAACAGCGACCCAATTGCTCATCTTGTACCTCGCGAAATGGCTTACATTTGCCCTTATGACTTGGCCAGTGTTCCTTCTGATGTTCCCCACCGCAATAGCGAACCATTCTACAGCGATTGCAGGTCCTTGAGGCAGCCACCCCGCAGATGGCACAGTCCAAGCTCAACATTCTAAAAATTTCTCTCGATGAATAGGGATTTTCTAATCAATTTCCCAGAATGGAAGTCCGCGGTGCGTTACGTTATTCTTCACACTTTGTACTAAAACGATGTGCAAGTTTTTTTTTTTTTTGTTTGTTGACGGATTTAGTCGGAGAGAGCGTCGTGTGTTATATTTTTAGCATTTCTCCAAACTTTTCTCTAGCAAGAGCATTTGATTTTCAAACTTTTAATATGAAAAGCGCAGGGCTCTCTGTTAATTTTTTTTGGGAAAAACTAGTGTGCGACAGTGCTGCACAGTGGTTCAAGTGTTGTAAGCGGCCGTTTAAGTATACGTAACGTAATCTTACAATCTTGTTGGATGATTTTTATACCAAACTTTTTATACAAGGGTGAAATGGTATATTAAAGTCGCCAAAATGTATGTAACAGGCAGAAGGAAGCTTTTCCGACCCCATAAGGTATATACATATATTGTTGATCAGGATCGACAGTCGAGTCGATCTAGCCATATCCGTCTGTCCGTCCGTATGAACACGTAGATCTCAGAGACTATAAGAGCTACAGTCACCAAATTTGGTACGTTGACTCGTGTATTACCTACGATGGTCAAGTTTATTTCAAATTTTTGCCACGCCCCCTTTCGCCCACGAAATTTAAACAAAGTTGAGTTTTTTAAAGACTATAATAGATAAAGACATCATATTTAGTATGATTAATTCTTTAGTAAGCGGGCAGACATTTGTTGCTAAAAAATTTTGCCACGCCCACCTCCGCCCCCGCAATTGAAACAAACCCGATTTTCATAGCTAGAGACACCAAATTTGGTATGTATATTTGATTAATAATTGGCACAGTGTTTTATAGCTATAATGAACTGCCTTATATTAAATTTCATGACAATAGCTGAGAAAATAACGAAGATATTGAAAAAAGTCACTGTACGTGACTTTGCCGTTTGTATGGGAGCTATTCATATAGATATAGTGGTCCGATCCGGCTGAATCCGAGATATACAAACCCTGCATTACATACATACAAGCCTACGTGCAAAATTTCAGTTCTGTAACTGTTACGGTCTAGGAGAAGTTCGCGTTGATCCAGACGGACGGACATGCGTATCCTTCTATCCACTTCTGACCAAAATTAATATACCCTTTTTGCAAGGGTATAAAAAGGGTATGAGCCAGATTATGGACAGTAAGAAGAAATGCTTTGAAATATTGGGTATAATTTTATTAACAATTTATTCCAAAAAGGGAAAAAAGGTAAAAATTTGTTAAAAGAAACCCCAAGTAGTGTGTTGTTTGCCCGCCAATCCACCAGATTCCAAATCAAGTTAACCAGAGTAAGAGTAAGGAATTAACATCGGTATTGCCAGAATTAAATTGTGTATAAGTATAAGTTGTATATGTAGAAGTATGTGTAGACATAACGATATGACTCCAGATCAACGCCATGTGTATAAGTATAAGTTGTATATGTAGAAGTATGTGTAGCCATAACGATATGACTCCATAGCAACGCCATAGTCAATCGTCCCCAGATCAACGTCAGAGCACTGTAGGTCCGTTTCATTGATTGTTTCCTGTTCGTGTAGTTCCAAATTTTTGAACATCGGATAAACGAGTTCATCGCTCGTCGTCATGAGCCAGTCAATGAGATAGGCCATCACACAAATGGGAATCCCTGTATAGAGTAGACGATAACCCAGAGTTCCAAGGACGTACAGCTTTAAGTATATCTTCTCCATGAAATCCATGAAGCCCTCGTTAACCATTTGTACAACAAGCAAGACACCAGTCAAAAAAATACTGAAGCACGAATTGAAAATTTGAAGGACACGTACAAAAAAATTTACTGAAACTTTTTCGTCAAAGGTAAATGAATACATTTGGTTGTTGTCGGATGAGCTCTCAATTGAAAGTGATCAATTTGTTCATTCAAATGTAACACTATAGAAAACATTTTCTCATGTGTTGCTTAGATAGCTTCTGTTTTTATACCCTTGCAGAGGGTATTATAAAATTGGTCAGATGTTTGTAACGCACAGAAGGAGACGACCCCATAAAGTATATATATTCTTGATCAGCATGAGAAGCTGAGTCGATATAGCCATGTCCGTCCGTCCGTCCGTCTGTGCAAATTAACGTCACGCTGGCATCTTAAGAGCTATCGGAACGAATTTTCATATTTGAGCTACTTTTAGCCGGGAGATAATAAAGTATGAAAATTGTCAGGATCGGACTACAATATCATATAGCTCTAGAACAAAAATTTTTGCAAAAATTGGAGTATCCCCATGAAATTTACCAATATAATAGAATTTGATATAAAATCTCAGTTCCCAAAATTTGAGTTTGATCGGATAAATAGAACACAAGTTACAGTCAATACAAATCGGTTCTACGTCATCAGCAAATCAAACAGATCACATGCATACACACAGACGCAAAGCTACACGAACTGTATGTGTATGCGTGCGATGCTTTGGATGGTAGAAGAAAAATTGTAGTAAGAAAAGTAATAATTTGAATGTTTCGTTTGTGTATTGATGAATTGAGTTGCAGAGAAAGAAATTTCAAAATGCAAAAAAATTATTGCCAAGGACTGCAAGGGTATATAAACTTCGGCATTGCCGAAGTTAGCTTCTTTGATATTTCAAAATACATTTGTCAACACTTATACGAGTAACATTATTTAACATGGGATAAGATTTGAGGTATATGGTGGGCCAAAAGATGTCATCCTGGCCAAAAGAAGTCATCCGATGTTGTTTGTTTTTTTCCAAATAAAAAACAGTCGAAAGCAGTGACTTTGATCAATATCTTCGTTATTTCCTATGCTAATATTGTAGGCCGTTAGTGATTGAGAGACCAAGATTATTTCAATAAAAACCAGAGGGCCGGGGCTAACTTCGACCGCGCCGAAGTTTGTATACCCTTGCAACTTTTTTGGTAATTCTTTCCTTACCCATAGCCATCAAAGTGGAAAAACGTTTTATCTAAAGAGAGTAATGTTTACGAAAGAACGGCCCACAATCTTAACATAGGAAATAACGAAATTATTAATCAAAGTCACTGTTCGACCGATCGTTCCTATGGGAGCAATATGCTATAGTAACACAATCTTTATCAAATTTGGCATAGTCGTTTATAGCTATAATGAACTGCCTTAGATTAAATTTCACGACAATAGCTGAGAAAATAACGAAGTTATTGAGAAAAGTCACTGTTCGTGATTTTGCCGTTTGTATTGGAGCTATATCCGAGATATACAAACTGTGCAGTATATACAAGCCTACGTATAAAATTTCAGCTCTGTAGCTCTTACAGTCTAGGAGGAGTTCGCGTTGATCCAGACGGACGGACATGGCTAGTTGAACTCGTCTCGTCGTGCTGATCAAGAATATATATACTTTCTATGGTCGGAGATGCTTCCTTCTATGCGTTACACACTTCTGACCAAAATTAATAATGGATAATGGATTTACTTACCGATTGAAACAAAGAAATATTCATTTTAATTGTTTCTCAATTCAATTCCAAATAAAAGATCAAAATTTCGTGTTCTTTTTCTCGCAATTTACTGTCCTCTGCTTTTAAATTTATTTAAATAATTATCAATTTCATTAAGTTTACACATTAGAATACAAAACATTATTAGCCAATTTGATAAATTGTAACATGCTTGTTCAAAATAATTTATATAATTTTAGCATACTTCTCTGTTGCTTGTTCTTTTTTTTTGCTTTTAGTTATTTTGCTTAATAAAATGTATAAACTTTACATTAATTAGATAATTGCTTGATTGTGTGACAATTCGCTTCGTTTCGATTATAGTGAGTTTTGCTTTGTTTGGGCTTTTATTTTTTAGTACGGCTCTTGCGGGGCATCCAAGTCCCGGTAGTGTGATCTGGGTCGATAATCAAAACCACCGGGTCTGTAAGCAACGAAACGAAGCAAAAAACTTAAACTTTTTGATATTTATGTTCATTTTTCATGTGAGGTTAAATTTGTATGTAAAAGGCAAAGTAAACGAAAGAAAAAAAAAAAGAAACGGAAAAATAAAAAACTTTCAAGACTCTTTTTTTCGTGTTTTACGCAACAAAACTATATATATATAATATTTTTGTATATAATTTTTGTTGTTGCTTGCGTTCTCTTTTGAATTATTTTTGTATTTTAAGTGTTCTCCATATAAGTAAATAGTTTATAAGCATTTGTAGAGTTCTTTTCTAGGAGGGGGGAGAGGAGGAGAGCCATTACATGAATTGCTTTTAAAACGCGTTTTCTCTGTCGGAATTTGCTGGTGCATCCAAATCATGGTAACCGATAACCCGGCGCTGGTGTTCCAAAGGCAATTCTCTGCAAAATATTTGCGACACAAGAAAATTTTGTGACAAATTTGTTTTCGTTTCGATTTTCGACCGAACAAACAACCAAAAAAAAAAAAAAAACAAAAAAACATAAAGCAAAAAGACAATGGAAAAGCAAAATAAAATTGGAAAAAGAATGTGTTGATTTAACTAGATCTTTGATTGGGTAGTGGCTAATTTTAAATTTCATTCATTCGGTCGGTTGTGAATCAAATTCAAGGGGAACCCTAAAAGCTCTAACTATCTATATAGAGAATAATAATTCTCTTGTGCCTAGAATTGTATATCCAAGATATTTTGAGTACTAACCTGCGTGCTGGATAACCTCGTCCTCCTCCACGTCCACCCATGGGCATGGGTGGGGCAAAACCATAGGGTAGACCTCCAAATGGCGGATACATAGCCGGACGATAGCTGCAAAGGAGTAAAATAAATGAGTTTGTAAGGTGAGAAAATGTTAAGGACAAATGTTTAGCTAGAGGAGAAATCAGTGGGAAACTGATAAAACCTCAGAGAAACCTTGTCACTATAAATTCTAAAACTTCCAAAGTCCGACTATACAAAAAACTGAGACCTCTTTCTAAAACTTTTCCAAAAGTTTTCTCTTACTTTCAAAGTTTTCATATGGAACTGAAAGAATTCTTGATCAATTGCAAATTTAAAACTTATTTGAGCCGCGGGAGGTGTCTCATATATTCGATCAGCCAAATCGCCCACTGTGTGCCGTCCGTCACTTTGTTAAGATTGAATATAGAATTCGAAATTTTCCTTGCTGAGAAAACCCTAAGGAAAAAGACACCACCATAGCCTTTAGATTGTTGTATTCCGTGAGGGACTTCTTGGCTGAACCACTAAGTTTTGTCACGATCATCGTTCAGAATACGATTCACCTTATTTCCGAATGTCTGACGCAAAGTGTTATCCGGCGTGGGATCCAGCTCCATATTATGGGCCTTTTGGATAACGTTTATGACATCGTCTTTGGCCTTCTTGATGGCCATCTGGATCTCGTTATATGTCCACTAACCTGGAGTAACCACTAACCACTCGAGGAGTAACCAATTATTAATGACGGTCTGAATGTTACCATAAAATCGTCCAGCAATATCGTGACCCAATTCGAGGAAACAGATATGCAACCGGGATCCAAAGTCTTTTTACACAAGATACCCATAATGAGTTCACCATGCTCGACCATTACTTTGGTATCTCCCGGTGATATCCAGATAAGGTTCTAGAGATAACATCCTATTATGTAACTCAACCTGGCTTAACCCCAACCTAAATATTTCCCACACACACACACACACACACACTCTCTCAACTCAATAACTTACCCGCCTGCTCCACGAGATGGCTCGAATTCGGGGCGTTTCGTTGTACCCGGATGTTCGGGTAGCTGCGGACGCTTGGGATCCCGTAGATAGTTATTAAAGAACTGAACTTCTTTGCGCACTTCGTCGACCTTTTCCTCATGCTTGTTGAAAATGTGTTTGCGTATGAATTCGGGGCCCTTGAATTTCTTGCCCGAGAGCGGGCATAGCCATTTATCCTTGGCCAATTCTTGGGTATTCGCCTGAACAAACTTCTCCACTTCAGTTTCGGCGTCCTTGGCACCCAGATCTTTGATGTCCTCGTCGGTTAGGAGAACAGTTTTCGTGAGAAACTGTTGTAGTTTACCCTCATAGCTTTTAATGTACTCTTGGATGTCATTGCTGGTAACTTTCATGGGTGGTGGGCCACGGGCATGAATGATGCCACAACGATTTGGCATCTCATCCTCGTAAGGATATTCGCAGTGATTGTAATAGTCCACCGAATGAACAATGCGTAGATAGAGAAGGAGACGATCCAATACGGCAATCAATTGCTCATCTCTTTCGATAGGTTCACCCTCGCCATCTTTCTGATCGCCCGAGAGACCCAAGAGCTCCTCCTCCTCCGCGGAGGCTTCTTCAATGAGGTAATCGGTTATATTTTGGAGCACTGGATTCTTGGTATTAAAACCGTAGGTAGTAGCACCACTACTTGCTCCATTGGTGGCATCTGTTGCTGTCTCCGCCGCCGCCGCCTTTCCATCTGCTGCTGGTGTTGGTTCATCCACCCACAAACGGAAACGTTCATCCAGATTCATGGCAATTTTGGCGCACAGCTTTATATCGGATCGGACCACCTGTTTATGGGCTGTAATTCCGTTTGTTGGCCTCACACGACGACTCAAATCTCTATTGACAATGGCACCTAGCTCACAATCGCGCAAGCGCTGATTGTTTAGACCCCAGCATATCTCCTTGATATTGACATCGCGACTGAAGGTGATCCAACCACGACGATACCAACGACGCTCCACCAAAGGATCGGCTATGGCCACACGTAGATAACCTTGTGAACGATTGCAGATGGCTTCAATTTCGGCTTTGGTAATGGATGGAGCCAAATTGCGCAGGAAAATGGAGGCAGTGCGGTGTAGGGCACGTGGTTGCGGCCCATCCTTGACCTTATCTAGATCAATGGTTTCCGTTTCCATTTCAATTACATCGGCTGCAGGCGCAGACTCAACAACTGCTGGTTCTGGTGTTGGTTTAGTGTCTTCTTTGCTTTCACCATTTTCAGTTTCTGTTTTGGATTTCTCTTCAGTTTCAGGTTTCTTTTCTTCCTCCTCTTGCTCCTTTGCTCTTTCCTCCTCTTCCTTCTTCGGCTCCGCGTCCGCTTCCGCATCCGCTTGGGCTTCAGTTTTTATATCGGGCTTTGGCTCCTCCTCTGCCTTAGCCTTCTCATCCTCCTTCTCTTGCACTTCCTCTGCTTTCGGCTCTTCCTCAACATTGGCTGCCTTTATTGCCTCTTCTTCTTTTTTATCTTTCTCTTGTTCTGCCTTTTGTTCTGTTCTTAGTCCATCTTCTACATCATATTTTTTCTTAAGTGCCTCTTCATCTTCTTCCTCGTCTGAACTTGAACTGGAGTCGGAATCTGATGAAGAACTTTCATCATCATCATCGCTGCTCTTGCGTTTTCGTTTCTTTGTCTTCTTTTTCTTCTTCAATTGCTTTTTGCTGCTCTCTACGTCTTTCTTCTCTCCTTCGCCCTGCTCTATATCATTCTTAACATTCTCATCAGATTTCTTATCTGTCTCCCAGTTCTCTTCATCGGAATTCACTGGCTTCAAGTCATTTTTCTGTGGCGACACTAGAACAGCCACCACATCATTCTCATTCTTCTTGGGACTCTTGGGTGCAGCTGCTGCAGTGGCAGCAGCAAGAGCAGCCGTTGTCTGAATGGGTTCAATTTTACGCTCAAAGACCAAGAGTTCCTTTGGCTTTTCATCAAGTATCTTAAGATCCTCATCGGTGCCGCCCTCTAGTTTAATAACACAGATGTCCAGGACACGTACCAAAGGATCTGCCTGAGAGGAATCCACTTTAACACTGCCAATGGTGCCATTCTCTAGCAATTCTACGAATACAGATGAACGACGCTACAGGAAAGAAATTACAAGAGGATTAATTGGTCTTAGATAGGAAAAGATAATGGATTTCTACCTTAAGGAATCCACGTTGCTCATCGCTACGTCGAACACTATCCTCGGGATGGTACTTGTTCTTGAACCTGCAGTTAGAATAACCAAAAACAAAAACAAAATAGCATATCAATTATTCTTTGATGAACATTGGCCAAAGGCTAACTTAATAAATATCACATAAATATAGTTTAGGCAAATGGATTGCTGTTGTTTCTTGGTTGTTCAGTTGTTTGTTTTGGTCGGTATATATCCTTCTTCTCTTTCGCGGCTAAGTTTAAGTTGATTAATTATTTGATTTCAGTTTTTAATTGAATGGTATTTTTTGTATTGATTACCCAAAGTCTTACCTTTGCCGGCGCTTTCGTTATTTTTTATATGAATGTGTATTATTATTTTAATTTTTTTTCTGGTTATTCGAATTTAAAGAAATCGCGGTTAAATATATGTAACTAACAGCCGCAGCATTGCTCGCCGGGCTAACAAAATTTAAGTATTTTAATATTCAATTAACTGAAAATCTGTTTTTGTTCAGCAGATGCAGAGAAGGGAGAGAGGGGGAAGGAGCAAGGAGAGTCTCTCTCTCTCCCTCTTTCTGTGTCTCCGTATTTTTTAAAAAGCTGCAGAGAAAAACTTAATACAAAAAGAATTATGATCGTTTTGTTGTCATTGTGAAGGAGAAGTAGATCATCATCATGAGAATTATATAAAGAAGTTGTAGTTGTTGTTGTTGTCGTGGTGCTGGTGGTGGTTGTGGTGGTCGATGGCTTTATGGCAATTACTAACCATTCCTCATCCTTGTGAGCCACAAAGAACTCATTGAGCTGCTGACGTTTGAAATCCGTTTTATATTCAGTATATTTGCGCATCACTTCCGAATCGGATATATTCTCATCTTGGGTATCCAGAAACTGTTTCAATGTCAACATGGCTGGTTGGGTTTGGGTATCATTGCCTATGCCAGGACCAGAAGTTTCACGTGCAATGGGCATATGTCCACCGCCATGGGAATAGTGTAGAGATTGATAATGTTCATTCCATGCTTGCATCATATATGGATCATAGCCTGAATGAGGGATGGAATGAGCTTGCTTTGTGATTCTCTTTCTGCAATTGGCAACTTACCACCGAATCTAGGATTTGAGCGCATCCCCTCATCTGACCAGTCGGGACGCATACGTTTGGCTGGCGGCATTTCTCTTCCTGGTGAGCCATAGCGTGCTCTTGGGCCTCCTCCACCGGGACTACGATAATCACTGTAGTCCGGACGATGACGTGCTCCGCCTCCACCGCCACCACCCGCGGCTGAAGAGCCACGGAATGGATTCCTAAACAGACACTCAATCGATAATAAAGATGCTTCTCCTGGGCATTGTCTGTTACTTACCATTCATCACGGGCTCCACTTGAACTGCTTATCGGACGACGTTCATCGCGCCGCTCTGTTCTATAGCTATCACTACGCTCGCCGCGGAATTTGTCACGTCTCTTGCGATCATATTCATCATCGGAATCGGCCATTGTCTGCAATAATTAAGATAATTTTCATTCATTAAAACCCAAAGTGAAAGCAAATCTTAAACATAACCTCAAAATCTTTTATGGCCCTTGCGTTTATTTCACAAATTTTGACTTAGTTGCAAATAATTGAAGCTTATTAACCGTTTATTTAGCGTAACACACACTTATTCTTATTTAAACTTATTGCAATTTATTAATTTGCAAGTTCCGCCATCTTGCCGCAAATTCGCTTACGTGTTGTTGTTGGGCCGCAGATAAAAATTTTGTTATTGCTTAAAAATACAAATTTAACACGCTCGCTTTTGACTTCTACTAGTTCAACTTGGTATGCAAAACTATGCTTTCATTTATTTACTAACCTGGAAAAATTATTCTTAACTAAATTTAACTAATAATTCGCAGAGCGTTTGTTTTTTCGGTCGTCAAGTAGAGGTGGGAATAGCCATCGATATTAGCATCGATAGACCGACGACTCTGGTGCGAAGTGCGATAATTCGATGGCCGATAACAATCGGCTTTTTGGTCCGATGGGATCGATAACCGATACAAAAATTTATCGTCTGCACTGAAATTAAATTTTAAAAACAAAAAAAGTATATATGTACATATAAGCAAATCTCAACGATTTTATTTTATTTAATTTGCTTGGAAATTATCCTGCAAATTTGTGAAGGATTTCCCTAAATGGGACAAAAAATAACAAGCATTATTATTTTTTTAAATATATATTTTTTATTTGTTTCATTACACATTTCATATATATCGTATATATATATAGACTTTATTATTTATATATTTACAATGTATTTTTTAAAACTATGTAAAGTTGTATGTGTGTGTGTGTATGTGTAACCCTATGAACTACTTTATGTAATTTAATTTCAAAATGTTTATTTTATGCGCTTTAAACTGGAATTTCATCGCATAAAATTTGTTTTTTTTTTTTCTTACTTTGGTTTATGCATATTACATTTATTTATTTTTTTGTTTTAATAATTAATGCAAGTGTGTGTGTGTCTGTTTGTGTGTGTGTTTTAATGTTCTTGCCAACTTAAGTTTTATATGGTTTTTGTTTTCTTTCTTGAAGTATAAAAGTTATATTAAGATATATATTTAGCAATAATAATAGAATTACTAAGTGAACAGATTTCAGAATGAAATGTCAGTTATATTTTATAGATATACATAGATTTGTGTTTTTGTTTTTGGTTTTGGTTTTATTTTTACTCTTGTTGCACCGTATATTCTGCAATTGAAAACAGAAAATTCAAACAAATTTTTAAACAACAAGCTAAACTCTCATGTTCTGTGTTCCAAATATTAAGCCATATTTATAATTTCTTTCCTCTTTTTGGTTTAATATAAGAATTACGAGTAAGTATATATATGTATATATATATATATATATATATAATAATAATAATTAAGATTAAATGCTAACAATCTCTACATCTCTCTCATTTTTACATAAATCGGCAAACTCAATTTTCATTTTCTTTATTTTCCATAGATTTAGTATGTAAAAATCATCCCAAAAAATCAATAAACAAGAATCAGTTTTCAGTTTTCAGTTTTCTCTTCTTACTTAAAGCAGGCACGAGCTAGACTCTATAATAAGTATAAGTATATTGTGAGAGGGAGGCAACATAATGCCTTTCGATCAGGTAGGACTAAGAAGTATTTGAAACTAAACAAAAATGTTGTTTTTGCTGGCAGTGTAGCATTAAAAGTGAAAAACTTAATAAAAATTACAAATAATATTTGGTGCTTGGCAATATTTGAAATATGAATAATGATTTTATGTTGATATTTACTTTAACGGTTTTTGTTTTTCATTTTTTTCAAAATTAATACCAAATCTATATAAGTTAATCGCTTAAGTTTTTAAAATTATTTTGCAAAAGTTTATTGTTGTGTTTGTTTCTCTCTATTCTGTTTTTACGTATTTCTTTCATTTAGAATAAATTTCACTTCATTTTTGTTGTATGTTTTTGTTTTTCTGTTTGTTTTTTGTTCGGTATTTTCTGTTTTGTTTGTTATTTAATCCATTTATACACTAAAATGCCATCAATTCAGTTTTAAGTTGTAATTTTTCGGTAATTTTTTGTTATTTACGAATAATGTGCGTTATGTTCGTCCGATCTGAAATACATATATACGCGTAATCGTAGGTTCTAGTTTTTCCTTTCCATAGATTTATACATAAGTACTTGTATGTATATATATATATAGATTTATTGTAGTTACATATTTAATTATTTTTTTTTATAGATTACTGATTGCTACACATTGCAAATAAAATTTGACTTTATGTTGTTTTGGTATCTTTTTTTTCTCTACTTTAAGTATTTTCTTCAGAATTTTAAACGTAAAATTTCTATGGTTTTTGAATTATGTATGTTTATATAATTTACCTTTCACTTTTTTCAAATTTTAATACATTTTTTTTGTTTTGTTTTTGGCAGTGAGAAAAAACTACACAACTTAAAACTTGAATATGGCTTAATGCATACACTGAGTACACAAAGACAATGTACTTGAAGAAAGCAAAAAGAATTATTGATTGATTTTTGTTGGGGTTTGATGTACTATTATAGATTATATATACTTGTGTTTGTTTGTATGTGTGTGTGTGTATGCCACATAAATTTCAATATTGCTGCAAAACAGGTACCTAAAAAGGCTTTTTAGGAGTTGTCATAAAAAATTTGCATATTTTCCATCTTTTAGTTTGTTTATTTCAATTCATTATAACCTTGCAAAAAGTCAAAGGAGTAAAAGCTCATGGTCAAAAAAGGTTTTCGTTTTTTGTAATGTTCCTCATAATAAATTCAAATATTTTGTATTGGAATCGTATTTATAAGTATTGTCTGTCAGAAAAAGGCTTGGAAAGTTAAAAAAATGAAAAAACAGACGCAAGGACTACGTATATGTAAATGGAGGAACTTGCCCCCAAAAGTATGCATTTAAGCAGTTCAAGAATTGCCTTTTGTATGAAGAAAATGTGAAACATCTTGTGATAGTTCCCTTCCATTTCAAAAATATGACTGCTTACATTATATTTTTGTAGTTTCCAGGCGGATTAGCAATATTAACTTTGCTCTAAAATCGGAAAACTGGATTGTCAAGTACTTTTGTTTTACATTTTGCAAGTTTATAGAATTCACGGCATAGCCGTAACCATAACTCTTTTCATTTGGGAGTGTTTTTTGGTTGAATTGCTTTTGAAAATGTCACAATTTTGAAAACTCAAAATCAATAATCCGATAACGATTGATCGTATTGTATAAGTATTTGTTGTTGCTGCTAAGGTCTCGCTTGTAAGTTACATTTTCTTTTTATTTCATTTCTTATTACTTGTTCTTGTTCTTGTTCTTAACTCTTCGTTCGTTTGTTTTATTTAATGCTCAAAACCTTTTTGTTGCTTTGTTTCATGTTTTGTTTGTTTTTGTTATGTTTCATTTGAGGTAGTTTTTCAATTCAGGATCAATATCTACAAGTTGAACACAAAATATATATGTATATATTTGCCTTTGTTCATTCCAAAAAATTTTGTTTTCTTAAGTGAAAGAGGGCTGTGGGTGAGAGGAGAGAGCGGGTGGTGTAATAAAGGACGAGGACGAGAAGAAAGAAAAACAAACAAGTTACAAAGATTTTACACATAACAAAAAACAGTGCATAAAAATTGAAACAAAGTTTTTTGTATTCTCTTTTTGTCATTTGTCGTTTAAATTTCATTTCAAATTTGTTTTGTTTTTCAAAAATCTACATAACGATTTTGTATTCTGGGTTTTTCTCATTTTGTATTTTGTTTTTGGGTTGTTTTTCTTTTCAACAAGTTTCCTTTGTTACTTTTTCTATATATGTATATATATATATATCTTTGTTGTATATATATTTTTGCTTTTGTGTAATTTATGTAATTTCAGGTTGCATTTTTTGTTGTTGTTGTTGGTTGTTTGGTTGTTGTTGGTTTTGTTTTTTGTGGTTATATAAGAGAGCTTTACTTTTATATATGGACTTATTCACATACATACATATATATATATATATATGTTATATATACAGGACTTAGCTTTAGGTTTATCTTCTTTTTTTTGTATTTATTTTTCTGGTTTTGGAGTATTAGAGTTAAACCTTTTGAAATTATAGAGTTAATTATTTTTTTGTTTTTGTATTTTATTCTTACTTATTACTTATAAGGATTATAATTATTTTCTTTGTTTTTTTTTTAAATTTTAACACTTGACTTAGAGGGGAAAGTTTTTGTTTCAAGTATTTCTTTTTAATTCTACTAATTGAAAAAATTGTCAAAATACTTTTTATGGACTTTGTTTGTTTAAATTTAAATACCAAAAAATAATGTAGAAAATTAAAGTGTTAATATTTTTTAAGCTATTTTATAGCATGTCTTTTCAGTTGATTTATTATTTTTAAGTTTCACCCTTTTTAATTTGTTAAAAATTAAAGAAAATTAAGTTAAAAACTCTTTCTAAAAAGGGATCGAAACGTTTTTGTTAATACAAAAATAATTTGGCCCTAAAATCTTGGAAATTTTTTAATAAATCAGCTCAAAAATTATTCAAAAATTAATTGCAGTCGCTTTACTTATTCAAAGTTTGAAACTTTCATTTCTTTTTTTAAGATTTTATTTCATTTCACTCAGAATTGAGAATTTGGAGTTCAAATTTGAATATTTTATTTCGTTTCAATCAAAATATTTATCCAAGAGCTGAAATTTCAAACTAATTTCATAGCTAAAACTTTTGAATCAGACAAATAACTTTTTCGCTTCATTTGAATTTTGTAGTTTTAGCCTAGAACATTTACGATCCCCTTTCATTTCATTCCCGTTCATTATCTTTTCTCCTCAACCTTAGCCAATTTTTCACAGCCATTTGCTTTATGCCAGCAAATTTTATCATTTTCATAATTATTTTTGTTTTTTGTTTCGAATTTCTAATTCCCTAAAGTCTTTCATATCCCACACAAAATCAGTTCGAACACCAAAGCAATAATGGGATCCGCATAAAATCTGAGAACCTTCAAAGAGAATGCCATAAAATATATATATATTTATGAAAATTCGAAAAACTTTTCAGTTATTTATCAAATTTTTGATCCATCTGCTTCTTCTGCCTTTTCACAAATCGCAGCTTGTTGCCAATCCTTAAAAAAAAAACTACTAAATATAAAAGTCAATTAAAAACCAAGAAATCTAATAGAATAGAAAATAAAAAGTCAGGGATTTTAGTTGATGTTTTTTGTTTTGTTCAACATATTTTCATTTGATATATTGTATATATATTTTTGCTTGGATTTTATATATATATTTATATATATTATGATGATAGGTGTTTCGTTTTCTCTTCTTTTCTTTTTTTTTTACATAATGTTTTAATTTTCTTGTAAAACTACAAAACAAATTTATGTTCATATATCGTAGGTATATATAGAAGTATATGTATAATTGTATGTATATAGAAAATTAAGCATAAAATCAATCGATAATAATAATAATAAAACTTAAAAATGAGTTTACATTTTGTTTGTTTTCTTTTTTGTTTGTTAAATATTATAATTAAATTATTCACTGTTGTTGTTGTTGTTGTTGAAGTGCATATTATAAGAGTTTTAAATTAATATTATTGTTTTTTTAGATATTTGTTTTTGTTTGTTTTCTTTCTTTCTTTCTGACTTAAAGCAACAATTCATAGAATGGATAGCTTAAATCTTTTTTTTTTTGCGTTTGTGTATGAAAAATTAAAATTAATTATAAAATTAGTAGTAAAAATTACACAAAAATTGCACAATTCAAGTTTGAAAGCTAAAAGTTAATAAAAATAAATCAAAAACTTTGCCTTTTCTTCGTTTTTTTTTCCCGTAAAAAAAAAGTAACCAAAGAAATCTAAAATTTAAACATATTTTTGTTTGTATTTTACAATATTTTTCTGTTTTGTTTTAAAATTAGCATAAATTTGATTTAAGTTAAAATAAGGCCAACAATTGTACAATTGAAAATTTTAAAAAATTAAATAAATCATATAATAAAATACAAGAAGGGAAAAGAGCAAGCAATTGATATAAAATATATGAAATATAATTAAAATAATTGCTTAAACATTTTGTTGTTTTATTTTTTGTTTTTTTGTTGTGTTTTTTTTAGAAAAATAATTGCCAAAATTGATAAATTTAAATATATATGTATAAAAAATTTGCACGTATTTTTGTTTTTCTTTTTGATTTTGCCAAAAATTTCGAATTTCTAAATTAAAAAATATATTGAAGTCTTTTGGTGTGTGTGTGTGTTTGTGTGTGTGTGTGTGGGTTGAAATGATTGAAAATTATTTGCCTTTAAAAAACGATTTAGAACAAATGTCAAATCAACTAGCAGATACCCTGCACCAAGTTAGTCGGATACTTGAGAGTTTCTCAAAGGGAATCAAATTTTCTCAAACTCATATTCGATATTCTCCTATATAAAGAGAGGGAAATAAAGAGAAGCCTCTGTTGTTTATTTATCGTCTTCTCTTAAGGCTTCACTTTTGCACAATTCCTTCGTCCTTTGGTTAGGTTACAGGGTATTTAACTTTACTAAAGTTTTTGTTTGTTTTCGAAATTTTCTTGTAATACTTTTTAATGATTTTGATTTGTGTTTTTTAGTTAAAATTGTTTTCGTTGAAGTCAAAACAAACAAAAAATGTCAACAAATTCTTTTCAATCATTTTTGTTAAAAAAAAAGAGAACAAAAAAGAAGGAAATCGTTAGAAAAATCATTAGGGCGGCATAATAATGAAAAGTTTGAAAATTTCTAAACAAATTTCCTTTTTTTGTGGGGGGGGAGTGGTTTTTCGTTATCTGCCATGCGTTTTGTTGTTGTTTTGAATTTTTTTAGTTTTATGTTTTTAAAAAATATGTTTATAAAATCAGTCCAAGTTTTGCGTGTTTCTTTTTTTGTTTTTCTTTTTAGAGTTGTGTTTTTTAGAGTTTTCGTTTTGATTTAAACTTAAATAGTTATTGTTATTATAGTTATTATTATTACATTATTAGAATTATTAGTTGTTATTTTACAATTGTTTAGAATTAATTATAATTTGTTATATTTATTTAATTATTATTTATTTATGTATGTGTGTGTGTGTGTGTGTGTGTGTTTTTTTATATTTTTAAAATATAAACAATCTTTATTCTCTTCTGTTTTTATGTTTTGCTTTTTTTTTAGTTTTTCTTCTTGCTTTCGTTCCAAGTTTTTGTGTAATTCGAGAAATGTAACTAAAAAAGGTTTGTCTGTGGGTGTGTCTGTGTGTGTGTGTGTGTGTGTGTGTGTTGGGGTGTTTTTCTTTTCAACGCTTTTCTTTCTCTATATAGTTTTCCCATTGAATTGTTAATTATTGGTTTCTGTTATAAACTAAATGCTAATATTTGCAGGCTTAAGCACTAAATAACTGCATTTTACGCTTGTCGTTAGATTTTTTCCTCAAAAGTTTTCTTTTTTGTTTATTTATAGAGAGGGATGTGTGTGCGTGTGTGTGCGTGTGTGTGTGTGTGTGTGTGGAGGGTGTTTGGGGTTATCTGTTCAATTTGTGTGGCAGCTTTTCTTTGCCTTCTTAGTTATAGCTGCCCATCATTGTCATCATTTGTGGGGGTGGCTGATGTTGCTCTTGAATCTGAAGTTGCAGCTGGGGCTATGCCGTTGTCGAATGCTCCGATTTGACCGCCACGCCGGCTATCAGCTGCTCTTGATGCGGATGTAGGGGCACACCCATTAGGGCCATGGCAGTCTGGGCATTGGCATACATGCTTACATTGCCACCTACGCCAACTGGCCCAACTGCATTGGCATTGGGTGTGGTGGAACTTGCTGGTACGGTGGCTGTTATACTTGTGGAGGATGTGGCTACTGCTTGAGTGGGACCACCTCCGGGGGCACCGCCACCGCCACCACCGCCGCCGCCTCCTCCACCACCTCCTCCAATATAATCACTACTAGTGCTAACAGCCGATACTGAATTATTATTCGCTGAGGCAGTGACTGTGGCAGGCAATGAATGTAGATGCGGATGAGAAAGGGGATGCTGCTGTTGCTGTTGCTGTTGCTGCTGTTGGGGTTGGGGTTGCCCGGAAAGCGTATGATGCTGCTGCTGCTGTTGAGATGCTGCCGCTGCTAGTGCTGCTGCTGATGTAGATGCCGAATCGGTGTCCAAGCCAGCGGTTATTGCTCCACCCACAGCACCACGCATTCGCTCAGCGCGCGATAGACGCTCCTGCTCCTCTTGCTGGGCCACCAGATGCGATTGCACCGATGGCGGAATGGCATGCACGTCCCATATCTCTTCAAGAAATTTGGGCAACTTGCGATTCTTTAGCTTCAGGGAGAAACACATTTCGGCATTCTGATTGCCCAGCGTACGGAGCTCGGTGAGAATCGATAGCAGCTTGGCATAAAACACAAGACTCATTGAGTCGCCGCAATGGCGATTGAGTATATAAATGCGTAGCGTATCGATATAATAGCTCTGTATAGCTTCGACTAGTTGGGCCTTCTCCAGCCCAGGCCGGTCCGAGAAGATCACAATGGCAGTGAGTAGCGCATATTCAACATTGTCCACCCTCATTGAGAACATTTGACGGCAGAAATGTAATAGATCTTCAATATTATCGGCCATGCCGGCCATTTTGTACGAGTCCCTGGTATAGGATCGATTATTCGCAAAGAAAATTGAATCCGAATTGTGATCATAGCGTCGGGCCATTCGCAACATCATCACCTCCGATGAGCAGGCCTGCAAAAAATAAAAGCCAAACGAAATCCAATTAGTTGAACTCATTCATTCATCATTCATTTAACATTAGTTGTACCTTTAGTAACGTTATCTGATCCTCCTGCGGTATCTTTGTAAACGCTGGTAATCCTTTAGCAAATTCAACAATTAACTGAACCGTGAGTATGGTTATCTCGGTGATGTGCCGAAAACTGACATCCGTTTGACTCTCATTCTCATCGGGTTGGCTCTGTGTATGGGATAAATGTAAAAATTCATCAAATAAATGTTATATATACTTGAGATCTCATCCTTAGCTGTAAGTTGGGACACTCTTTTCTCTTTGTTATTATTGAGAATTGATTTAAACTAATAGTTTTTTTTGCGAACTTTGCCCCCAAAAGTATGCCATAGATAATTAAGAAAAGAGCTTAAATCTTACACTGTGGCTAAAGTAATATCTTAATTGAATGTTTACAATGGTAATACAACACAAGATAATCCAAGAGTTCTATATAGTTTCTAGTATAATGAGTTTTCAACTGCTTATTGCATACTTTAAGGAGCAATAAGACTAATTTCATCACCTAAATGCGCCAAAAATGTATGCAACTGTTACTCTCAGCTTTAGCTTGGTCTTATCTTTAGAATTCTAAACCTAGCCCATCTACAATAATGAGTTTGTCTAATTTTAAGACTTGCTTACCATAATACGCTTGAGATCCTCTTCGGATGGCTGCTCATAGCCATCCTGATACCAAATTAATTTATATATAACGGCCAATTGATTGTACGTTAGTGGAGGTATATTGCGCGCTTGACACTTGGCCAAAATATCATCAGGTAGTAGCTAGATAGCAAAAGAATTTAACCATTAGTTAACAATTTATACTGGACATTTGATTGGTTAACGTACCGGAATTGTGTTATGCTGCGGTGCATCGCATGTCATCAGTTCGAGTATCTCCTTCTTAACATAATCATGGGTGCCAATGGAACCACTTCCATTGCCGCCCATGCCCGTGCCGTTGCCAGAGCCAACACCACCACCGCCGATGCCTCCGCCTCCGCCTCCACCGCCGTTGCCACTATGCTGTGAACTGGGTGATGTTGTTAGCTTATCCTTCTCCTTTTGGGCCTTCTTTTCGCGCCGTTTCATTGCACACTGATTCTCGGGCACCACGCACTCCGGCCTCATGCCCACAGCCAGGCATTTTTTCAGTCTACACTCCTGACACTTGCGCCGCATATACATGTCCATCTCACAGGCTCGCCCAAATTTACAACAATAGACCGCACTCTTGGTGACACTCCGTCGAAAGAAGCCCTTGCATCCTTCACAGGTGAGGGCATTGTAGTGGTAGCCCGATGCCCGATCGCCGCACACCAAACAGAGCTCCTCCTGGACTCGTGGCGCTGGTCCTTTCTTGCTCTTTTTGGCATCACAGCCCTCATTGGCCGAATAGCCGTTGAGGCTGCTCGAGGGCGAGAGATCATCGCGACCTGCAAATACAAAACAAAAGACACATACAAATCAAAAATTTGTTTTTTCCTTTTTTTTTTTGTTTTGCCGATTTCCGTGAATTCTAAAACACAAACTCTTACATAAAACATTAGACCCAAATAAATAAATTTTCATTCATTCGTTATTCGAATTCTGCATCTGAACCCAAATCTATCTGAATACCCGTTGCGAATGGAAATTTAAAATTCAATTAACTATGTGCCTCAAAGTCACAGAATAGAATGGAGTGGAGTGGAGTGGATCAGAAGACAAACAGTTTCGAAATCATTTTCAAAATGGTAATCAATCACAAAGACGAAACAGAAACATCATACTTGATACTGTATACAGGTCTGTAGATTGGACGAAAATTGAGTTCAATGATCTGCACGTGCTGAAATTTTGTTAACAATTCGAATTTCTACCAAGTGTTTTGCCCTATGCAAATAAGTATGCTATACTAAATTTGGAGATTTGGACAAATTGTACGATAAAGTACGATAGATTGGAGATTTTAACAAAACAAACTAAAAATAATCTGCTTTAAGCAAATTCAAGTTACAATCAAAGCATAAATTACTTCATATTGAACAGATAAATCTAAATGTTTAGTCCAACAAGTTCTTCCAATAAATGCCTAAGCGACTTTGATCAAAAAAGCTCATGAAAATGTCACTCAAATATGATAAGAAGGGATCGTTAGCTATTACCTCTGAGGTAAGGAATTTAACTAATCTAAACAGACACATTATCACACTCATTCATTATGGATCCCTAGACAGGAAAACTATGTGGTCGGTCTGTCTCTATTAAGTGTGTGTTGCATTGTGTGTGTTGCTTTGGAGTTGGTGAAAAAAACACACAAATACAATAGAAATAGTCACGTTTCATCAGCTCAAGATATAGTCAAGACAAAAAGCATATCAAGTGCTTGGAGGACGACTATGGAGGGGATAGGAGGGTGGTGCCTACTACGTAAGTAGATAAAAAGATACGACAAAGAGGCAATGACAATGAGACACCGCTGTGTGTGTGTGTGTGTGTGTGTGTGTGTGTGTGAGAGACACTTGACTTGAAGACGAAAACGAAACAGAAGAAGACGAAGACTTGGAAGAGAAAGACGCCACCAAAATACACACACAACACGCCCACCCAATCGCCCAAGAAGTTAAGTGCAACGCGTTGCATTGTCGGCATAACACAGTTTTTTGTGTTTTTGTTTCTGCCTTCAACGCTTCATGGTGCATGGTGCATGCACTGCAAGAAAAAATAGTTTGTAAGTGACTTTCAGAAAAGGAAACTTATGAATTTTAAACCTTTTTGACTTTCATTATCCGTTCAAAAGTCAAAAATTTGGTGTTGCTTTTCAAATTTCAAGATTATTTAAAACATTCAACATTAAATGTTCATCCTTTAAGCTGTTTTTATGATATGAACGATTTGAAAGTGATTTAAGATAGAAATTTTTAAGTTTTGCTTAAGATTAATGTGAAATCCTTTCACTCATTCTATTTAATTCATATTTCAACTACTTTTTTTAAGTATTCAATATACAAATTCAAGTTTCAAAACTTTCTCAGTGATCATAGATTTATGCGTGTGTCTGTATGCTGATGTGTGTATGCGGTTTATATTACTCATACGCCCTGGTCGTATGTCTACTTTCCCTCCTAAGAAAACCAAACATTTCCATCGCCGCTGTCTTTTCAATTTCACTGCTAGGCTACGAAAAAGAAAAGCTACAAGCAAAAACAAAAAAAATGCAGTAAAAATATTGTCTGCTTCAGCAACGACGCCAACATGACTGCATTTTCACTGCACACAACCCACTGCAGTATGTGTGTGTGTGTCTGCTAGTGAATGGGGAAAATTGCTTGGAAAATGCTATGGCTAAATAGTCTTAGTCAATGTTTTTGGCATTTTTCGTTTCAAAAATATAGAAAACCAAGCTTTCTTGCTTTGCTGGGTAAAACATTTCTCGTTGGTTGATATCAGAGATGAACTGATAACCAAATCAGTCTAGATTTCCAGATACTTAAATTGACAGGCATTTAACCGACCTAAATTTGATCATATAGGTATATATATTTATAGCTTTTTGGTCAGAAGTGTGAAAAGCATAAAACGAAGCATTTCCGACCATATAAACTATATATTCTTGATCAGCACGACAAGTATAGCCACTGTCCGTTCGTCTATCCAAGCTACAGAGCTGAAATTTTGCATGTGGACTTGTACATACATATATACTGCAGGACTTGTACATCTTGGATTAAACTATATCAAGATCGATGGGAAGAGTAGCATAAAAACTATACAAGCTCCTGCCTTCTGCCTTTAGCTATTTTAGCATCTCAAGAGTTTCCGTAAGATTAATTCGGTGTTGCCAATGTTTTATGTATACGAATCCATAATGGTAACTAGAAGCCCACCTGACTGTCTGACTTTACGAACATTACACAGATATATCTATCCCTTAAGCTTATCTAAATTATAAACAGGGAAAATTGACGATTATCTTATTTGATGAGAGTTCTTTGAAACCTCTAACCAAAAGATAAGTTATTAAAGTTATTAAAGAAAGATAAGTGTACAGAAGTTCTTAAAGAAGACGTTTGTAAAGTTAAAAGTAGTTCTTCAAACCCCCCCCCCCCCCCATCCCTCCCCCAACACCACACCAATCATCAGCTACACCCCCTACCCCATTCCTCATAGTTGGAGTTCATTTCGAAATGTTATGACAGATTATTGAAATTGAATTATTTCTTTAACTCCAAAAATCAAGGTAAAGAAAATTCGACCTAGGCGAAATTCAATATTTTCATTTTGGTTATTATTTGCTCTTATATATTTACATATACATACATCCCTACATCAACGTGTTCATTGAAATGCAACTTTGCCTACAGACATACAAACACACACATGGTCACACACACACACACACACTGTATGCGTATGTATGTATGTGCACGCAGAATGGAGCCACATTTCATTTTTCACTCATGAAAAGCCATTTTTCCACAAACGCAAACGCCATGAACTAACAAAACAAAGCAAAGGCAAAGAATTGAAAAAAAAAGAAGGCGGGTCGGAGAGGGGAAAAAAAAAATAGAATATAACGAAAAAGAAAGGAAACGAAGTAAAACAAAAAAAAAAACTAGACGCCAAAACGGCAACGGCAGCAATAACAACAGCAACAACAAAAACAACACAAAAGACAGCAACTGCCCTGCCCTACCCAGGCCCACCTTGTGCTCCTATCTATCCCTCCCCCAACACCCCACCAATCTACCCCATCCCTCATATTTGGAGTTCATTGTGTTATTGTGCTTGGTCTCTCTTTCGGTCTCGGTCTCGATCTACACTACATACCCACATAATCCATGTAAACGAAGCGTCCGACAACGACAACGACGACGACGGAGACGGAGACGACGACGCCAACCACGAACAAGGCGAAACAGAAACAGCAACTACAACAACAGAGTTGGCTGGCGTCGATGGAGATGAACGCAGATGGCACAAAATGTTGATGGAGCTGGAGAGAGGCAGAATACAGAACCAGAAGCAGAAGCCATAGCTATGGCCACGAAAGCCCAACACAAACTGCCGGGGCAGAGGCAACGTAAGCAATGCAGGCAAAAACAAGCAAACTGCACTTCCATTCCATAAAGGAGATGGCATTTTGGCGTGCTTTAATATTTTTTGGCGGGAATGTCAAATAAGGGCTTTTAATATTGCTGGCTTGAATAGTTTCATTTTGAACATTTTTATGGCAATTTCAGATAAACTTTAAGATTTTTATTCTGCAAATATCTGAAAGGCTTCAGTTATCAGTTATTATCCATTCTATTTCTAGGCTTGAATACATTTCAAACAATTATAGCTATTTTTGTCGTTCTAGCATTTTGCATCTGTAAGATAATATTTTTTTCAACTGGCTGCACTGCTTCCCCACACAGCAGCCAAAGTAAAGAAACAGCAAGAGCAGCAGCACTCACACACACACACACACACAAATAGACAGGGGGAGGGAGAGCTTGCTCTCACGCGCTCGCACTCTCTCTCTCTGTCTCTCTGTAGCTGCACGCCCTTGCTCTCTGTTTCTCTTTTGTTGTAAAGTTAAAAAATGTTGATGTAGGCCTCGAAAAATATGCAGTTTGCCTTTGGCATTGCCACTGTCACTGCAAGCAGCGCTGCCAACTGAGCTGTCGACTGAGCTGTTGCCTGCCTGCCCCACCACCCTCCCGACAGCCAACATCATTCCCTCCCTAGAATGCAGTTTGCTGTTTTGCCTTTCTGTGTATGTGTGTGCATTGCATGTCGCACACATTTTCAACGTGGTATAGGTAAGTTCTCCCTTCTGTTTCGCATGGAAACTGTTCTCTCCCTCCTTCTCACACCACCACCCAAACTTATTTTTTTCCTATTTCTCTCTTTTTTATGGTAAAACGAAAACTTTATTTTTGTTGCTGTTGTTTGTAAGCGGCTTTTTGTGTTGCCGAGAAGAAGAACTGAGCAAATAGCGCCTTTTTACTGCACAAAAATAAATAAGTTTTGCATGGCATTTGCTTTGTAGTCAGCTTCAGTTGAAGCTTCCTCCCGTTGGCACAATCTACCCTACCCTACGCCCTCTTCTCCCTCATCCGTCCTCCCCAAAGTCGGCTCTGCTGTTATATTAGCAGCGTCAGAGTCTAGTCAGTCATGACAAACACAAAAAAAAAACAGCAAAAGAAAAGAGAAAAGAAGAAAAACGCAGGCAAAAAACTTGTTCGCATGTTTACTTGTACGATTTGCAGTTGAATATATGTATGTATGTATGTACATATGTTTCTTTGTATATGTACGATAAACTAAAGCAAGAGAAATGTTCAAAGATTCTGCGAGATTCGCTTCAATGTGTCAGAGAGCTTTGCGAGGGTGAAAATTATAGTTGGCGCCATTTTCGTTTTGTAGGTCCTTTCTCCATATCAAACTAACGTAATCTTTTTTTCCATCAATATAACAAAAAGTCATAGGAAACTTTTAATTTTCCTAATTTTCTTGTAGAGTAATCAAATGTAAACTGAGCAAGTAGCTAAAACTTTCCAATACAAGTTTCAAAAAGGATTAAATTATTGTAAAGAATTCCTGACAATTTGAACAGAATTCCGAATTTAATAAGGAAATTGAATAAACAGTTTTCCTATTCCCAAATTTTAGTTATCATTTGTTCCACATTTCAATGAATCAATTAGTTCATTTCCGTAAAAAAAAAAGTGTGCAACGTGTTATCAAGATCAAGAATCAATACACAAATCGTTTTCATTGACATATTTCTGTTTCCTTTTTTTTGTGTTTTTCGACCAACAATTTATTGGTTTTTTTTTGTTGTTGTTGTTGATTTCATTTCCTTTGCTTTCCTTTTTGGTTTCGGGTGACCACCAGAGGGAGTCCCGCCTACAACTATTATGTAAAAGCCGACGACCCTAAATCAAAACATTGAACAGCACCTACTACAGACCTATCCTAACGCCCACCGAGTAACCAACCCAGAAGGCCCGTCTAGGCCATGCCAAGCCATTCAATGGGGTAGAATAAAAATCCACCTTGGCTTTGGTATGGTCGTTTTGGTCGTGTTTGTATAATTTGTGTTGAAATAGGAGTTGTTAAGGCCAAAATCAACATGGGCCATATACAAAATGGATCTACCATATACCTTATGTACTTACATATACATACATATATACGCTAAGTACAATATAATAACTGTGCACTCTAGGGTGCCGTTTTGGGGGGGCTGTTTTATATGGCGGCCGTTTGGAAGAGGAAGAAGGTCTTTTGGATGGATTGCAGTACTAATGGTTGGTGTATAGCTGGAGTTGAAAAACTGTACCAAGCCCAGCGCATGTCAAATGCACTTTTCACTTGCTCTCGCCTTTCTTAGCTCGCTCGCTCTCGCTTGCTCTCTCAGTCTTTTTCTCATCCTGGTGTTGGGGTTGCACATGTTTTTATACCCTTCTAACATGGGGATTTAAGAGGTATATTGAAATAATCCATCCACAGATGTGAAATTTGATATTGAAATCAATTTAGGGTTCCTAAAAGTATGCAATTGGCTAAAAAGTTAGTTCATTACTCTTGATCTACACACAATATTCGCTTCATACTCTATTGCAGGGTATTAGTCGAGTCGTTTCGCGTCATTTTTGCTGTTGTTGCTTTTCTGGGGGGTTCTAGTGCAAGGCTGCAATTTATTTTGCACGAGTTTGTCAGTTGTTAGGCACGTTTGGTGCCAACCCCCCGCAAACCTTACCCCGTGTCACCTTCCCTTCGTCTATTACACAAAAAATTGATTTTTTCAGTTCGTTGGCATGTTGCCTTTCTGCCACCGACTTATACGATTGACCAAAAAGCCAACACACACAGTAGGTATACAGGGTTGCAAGCAGCATTTCGGTTGCAAGGTGGGCTACAAAAATGAGTTTTTAACCTACTTTGTGGGTCGACATTTAGACGAGGGTCATAGCATGACCTTTGGCTCCAAGTTCCACACGTTTGTGTGTGACGATGACGACAACGGCGACTACAATGATGACGACGACAAGACGAAGGGGGAGGATGTTGACGATGATGATGATGGCACAAAAGTATTAAGCACCTTTAGCAAGTGCCAAAGTCATTTAACACTAACATCCTTATATACAAATAGGTATAGGTTAGTATTCTTTCCCACCTCCTCCAATAATCCAAGCCAATGGAAAATTTGTTCGCCAACTCTAACCAAACGGAAGTGCTGCAGGCAGAGTTAAGACTTAAACGAAAGTATTTGGAATGGTTTCCGTTTCCTGCATTTCTGCCTGTAATGCATTTTCATTCAACATGCTAGTTAAAGACTACCTCGAAAAGTTTAAAGAAATGTTTAAAATAAAAATGATTTTTTCATCTTTTTGCACTGTGTTCTTATATTGATTTTGAAAACTTGCCATTACTTAATCAAAAGTCATTGAAAGTTATTTTGACTCCCTAAAGAAGGCAATATTAAATAGTTTTCCTTTTGTTGAGGCTCCAATTGATAATATAAATTATTTGTTTAAGTGCTTTTGTGTAGAACAAACATTTTTCAACTTATTTAAAGCTGCAAACGTTTTATTGCACTTGCAGTAGCAACATTTCTTTAACGCCTTAAAGTAGGCAACATAAAATGCATTGCTTATTAGTGTGCAATGTTTTACCAACATCTAACGCCCTTTTCCCTTCTGTCACTCTTTATTGATGCCCCACGCCCTTGCTAATGAACTCGTAACCATCGTTCCATCGCCCCCTCTCCATGGACTTGCATCCATCCATCAAAGCTAGGCGTTTCTTTTATGCAATTTCTCCTGGCCCAGTGGACCGCCCACTTTTTTCGCATTTCACTCGTTTTTTTGCACAAACACTGCCTTTTAATGATATGTGTTTGCATTTGCATGCAACAACACACAGACACAGACACACACACACACTTACATACATGGTGGCAACCCGTGTGAGCCTTCGCTTTGTTTACAATTTGCTTTTTATAGTCAACATATGTTCGACATATCCATGTGAGTTGTTTTTATTACGAGGTTTTTTTCCCTTGCTTTCTTTTTATGAGTTTCATGTGGTAGCTCTGTTCTCTCTTTCTGCTAACCAACACTGGCCGAGCCATGCAACACTTAACAAATATTGCACGAAAAAAAGAAGCTTCTAGTGGAACAATGGAGCTGAAAAACAAATGGCAATGGAGTGAAGCCATTAACAAATACAAAACAAAAAAAGTGATAGACTAAGAAAAATGAGGGAGAGAAAATAGGAGAAAAGAAAAACGGGCAGAAATAGATGAAGAAACAACAACAATAACAATAACAGACAAAACAGAGTTCTAGTGCAATAAACAAAAGCGTTACAGTCCGACGATTGTCTTCGAGTATGATTGAAACAAAGCCATGTGAAATTTGACAACAACGCCTAAGTGAAATTTGACAACAGTAGAGGAAAAAACAAAAAAGACTGCTAATTCATTAAACAGGGTGACAAACATTAATTCAATACCTATTGTGAAACATATATATATGTATGTATTAACTGCTAACTAAAAGTTTAGTTACTCCAAGTCAAACCACTTCTAACTAACTGTTAATGCTTGAAGTTTGACAACGCTGCACTGTTTGGCTGAAGTTTGACAACATGTCGTACATATGTATGCAATCAGTAATCAGTCTGAAATAAGACTTTCTGATAGCTGCAATTTGTATGTCCCTAGAGCTCCTTCAAAATCTTGTTTCTTCTTTTGAAGTAACCATTGAAGCATGCTACTACTACTGCTTAACTAAATACTTTCCGTCTATTTTTAATACAAATTCAAGCGCAAAACTTTTCAAGTCAAGTGCAATTTATTGGCGAGTTTTAGTAAACGGAAGTTTTTAATTAAATATTGTAGAAGATGTTTCTGACTACGACCTTGTTGGCTTAGGTAAAAGTCAAGCTAAAGAGAACAAAGGCAGAGGGTAAAGAATTTCTGTTTACTTTTCTCCCCTTTTCCCCCGCCCTCTTTCCCTCCTTGTCTGTCTGGTGGTATTTATATTTTATTATTATTGTTATTACATTATTATCAACTAGTGTTGCACAGCATCTCTGCCCCATCGGGGCGGGTGTCTTGTCTTGTCTTGTCTGGGGTCTGCTCTTGGTCTCCTTTGTTGTCGTCGTCGTCTTGAGTGGCAGACGTTTTTCTCCTTTATTCTTATTAAATATCAGCCACATTGTTGCTGGTCAGTGCTACTTTTTCTTCTTCTCTTTTTATTATATTTATATTGAGTAAGAGACCCCAACGAGACAGCTGCGACAACAGATTCTTGTACTTGGCGGGTTACTGTGCGTCCTTGAAGTAATTTACGTCACTTGAACAATGCGACAAACAACCATCAATCTGACGCTTGAAAAGTGAGGGAAGGGGAGGAGTTAGTTTATGATAAGATTTTCTATGCATTCAATTGCGTAAAGCAATTGTTATATGATATCAATGGGAGGACGAAAACTACGCGTTTTTGCAGCATTGTTGTATAAGTCTAGTTGGATTCGATATCAAATTGTGTTATTGATTTACAAGGTTATGTTATTCAATTAGATCTGTAAAGTTTTAAAAACCTTGCCAGACTTCAATCTAATGAAATTGTTAATGGACAATATAAGAATATATGTACAATGGCTTTAGAGAGAAAGGGCTACAATGCTTTTAGCCCTGCTTCTTGGACTTATTGGTGAAATTTTGCATAAAATGTTGTCAAACTTTTGTAAAGCGTTGTCAGCATTTGTTGGCCAATTCTGTTGCTTGTTTTCTAACTTAATTAATGCATTTAAAACATGTGAAATACTAACAAGCTTTTATAAAAACATTGTCGTTTTACTTTTAGCAGTTCGACAACAGCTCCAATGTTGCCAAATTTCACAAAGCGTTGCCACACTTCACATTTGACAGCCAAAGCATCAAGGATGCAACTTACTTTACTTTGCTGATCAAAGACATGAAATTTTAACATAATTGGTGATCAAAGAAAGGAACTTAAATTTCAAGTGTCCAAATGCCAAACATTGTTGCCAAATTTCACTCGTTATTATTGTATTTCTATTGAACAATGGTTCTGTCTCTCATATTTCAATTTCCATGAACTTTATTTCTTTTCTTTTTAGGCTGTGTCGATGAAGAAAACATTGTTGAAATTGTTGCCAAAAACTTTTGCACAGAATTTGCATTTGCTTTTATGTTTGCTTCATACAATATTATTATTATTTTTTTTTTTTTTGTTTTGTTTTGTTTAATGCACAATTGCCAAAGGCATTGAACTGTATGTATACAACAAGAGAGAAAAAAGCAAAATTATTTATACAATAACTTGTGCATAGGTTTCACTCTCTTACCCTCCGCTTTCACCCAATCCCATTAGATAAAGAATGGCGCAATGAAAAACAATTTGCAACAATTTAAAGAAGAAAAACAAAAAAAGATGTAGAAAAAAAATGCGTGGCACATTTGATGCGCTTCACTTGGCAGCACCAGGAGCAAACAACATGGGCGACCAACTGTGCGTATGAGCAATATTTGGTTCGTTGGGCTCGCTCTCTCTTGACATTGTGGGAAATTCTTTTGTCGAGTGCAGCAGAATAAACACAAACAACAACAACAACAACATATATGTTGCATATGGATATATATATTCAAGCATATTACATTACATTGCCTCGAGCGAAAAACGAAAAAAACGTGCGCACTCTATATTACAAAATTCATTTCCAGGAATTTTTATAAATACAAAACCAAAAAACAAAATAATAATTTAATGCGATTACCCGATTTTGATTTTGGTATTTCTCTACTTCTCTTTCAGGTTATTATTCCAAGTGAATTTCATTGGAAAAGCAAAGTTAAAATTCTTTTGCCATAATTGATGACGTAGTCAGGTGTATCAGGTGTTTGCGGCATTACCACCAATTGAACAGGAATCAGAAATCATTATAGTATGAATGTTGATGTCGACAAAAGTGTACACATTTTTGTATGCTTAGTTCTTGCATAATTGTCTTATACTCATTACTTTTGCTGTGAATTATTTATTCGACTCATTTAAAATTTGTCATAGAGCAGCCAACTTTCGCTCTCAAAAGCACCTGTCAAAATAATTTTGGCAAACACTTTGCGACATATAAATCAGAAAAGACAAGAAGACAAAGAATAATGCCTACAGATAGAAGGAGAGAGAGACGAGAAGACAGTGGAGGAACGGGAGAGGGGGGTCTGCCATGGCGGATGTCTGGCCAATTTGTTTAACAATTACAACAAATTAATATTCATTATGAGCTGTTGAAGTGTTTAATAATAATTCTCTTAAAGTTGATTTCACTTTGATTTATCACCATCAATTTGGTTAACTTGATTTTGCCAACAAAAGAACCTCAAATGGAAAAAGTGGCCAAGCGAAACTCTTCTTCACGTCCAAAGAGAAGTAAACAAAAAGACTATTTTGGACCTATTGATCAAGTTTATTAACAATTTGAAAGGTCTAAAATGAAGAAATAATCTTCTTTTAAAGAGACCTAGAGCAGGCTTAAATTTTCCGACATTTTGAATGTAAAAATTCGTAGGTTTTTAATTCTATTTAGTTTGTAGCTTAATTATTAATCTATTTCGATAGAAGAAAAATGCGTTAGAAGAGTTTTGCCAGTTGATTATAAGTTAACAACGAACTAAATGCCACATTCGTATCATGTCGATTTATCTAAATTGAATCAATTTATTTTATAAATGTATTGTTCCATCTCACACACATTTATTATAAACTAATCCTTCTAGCCCTCATTAGTCAGTCAGTCAGTCAGTCAGTCAGTTAGGCAGAAGAGGGGGGCAAAAAATTATAAGCAATTTATTATTATTAAACATATTTGTGTATTGTTGGTTGTTATTATTGTTGCTTGTTGCTATGACAAAAAGTGTGTCAAGGGGCAAGTTGTCAGTCATACGATTTGCCTGTCAAATTATTGTACTTTTCATTTTTTGCCAGTTGCCCAAAGAGAAATTGCTTTAAGGCAGCTGCTGTGTAGGCGGGTTTTGTTGTTGCTGTTGTTGTTATTTTGCTGCCTCATTCGTTTTGTATTTAATAATAATAAAAAATATATTATTTTTTTCCCAATACATACATATAGACAGATGGGCAGACATATATGGGCCATAGATTGGACTTAAAGTGATTTGATTTGATTTTTTATTTTATATTTTGATCGTTTTTGATTTACCTGCAAAGAGAAAAAAAGGTAAAGGAAATTATTAGCAAGTAATATAGATAAAAATAAGTTAATGTACATATAGATGGTTTTTGTTTATAAACTTAAGAAATCTATGTAAGAAATTTGCTTAGCAATAGAAGAAAGATTATTATTTTCTTAATCTTGTGTTATGTAAGTCGTTTTGAATTAAAGATTTTCAAAATAAGTTTGATCTTCACTGATAGATGACTGGCAAGAAATCGATGTATGTATCCAAGGTATATATATGTCATGATATAGGTATATGTATATAGATGCATCTGTATATAACTGTTAGATTTGCGTTGATAGATGCTCAATGTGTAGAATGAAAAGTTTTGCTGTTAGATGTAGACCTTTGCCTTTCGTCTCCCATTACATTTCCGCAAACAACTTCACAGCTCGGCTAACTTCCGCTGCCAACTTTAATTACACTTGAACACAAAAACAAAACAAAAAACCTGCAAAGCAAATGGTCGACCAACTGATAGACCGACCGCCAAACCTCCAAACCGCCAAACCGACAGACCGACAATTTTCTTGAGGTAAATGAAACCGAAGCCCCAAGGTAAAGCTCAAAAGCACCGACAACAAAACGCACAGCAAAAACATTAAAAAATAAAATGGAAAAAAAAGTGAAGAGAACAACAAAAATCTGCCTAGGCAACCTTTTTCCACAAGCCTTTGAAATCGACATTTCATATTATAAAGTAAACCCCCTACCAACCCCCCACACCCAACTCTACCGCCCTTCTGGCCATTGAACATTTAACTTTTCAACTTATTTTTCTTGTTCTTTTCCTCTCTTCTCCTTTTTCTTTTTCTAACTATTTATAAACATGCGATCATCATCAAACTAAAACGAAGGAAAAGAATTATAGTAGAAGAAGAAATGGTAACACAAGAAAAGAACAATTCATAGAAAGAGAGAGAGATGAAGAGAGAGAGATAGAAAAGCTAAAACATCAACAGATGTAGAAAACAGATGGATGACGATGGACTTCAAGTACTTGGGAGTTGCTAGAGCAGCTCCTTCTAGTTGGCTTTTCTGGGGGGCGGGGGAGACGTTCTCTACCTATATTAACCCAGCCCAGTGAGTCGAGTCGAGAGATAAGTCAAGTGTCATTTTGGTAGCAAACACGTGACTTTAATTGCTTTCAAACCACTCGGCAATTGTTCAAGTTGAGCTAGAACCAGATCTTGCATTCAAGATTCAAGATCTTCACTGAAACGTACAATTAAACTGGAAAATTTTTTCAAATTGGCAGGGAATAAACTGAATGTTTAATATGTGGAATATGGTTAATTTTTGAGTAGAAGCGTTTAAGGATCAATTAGTTAGAGCATTTTTGTTAAATTAAAACCTGTACTAACTATTCATCAAGAAAGATGATGATGATTATCATTCTTAATGATAAGAATGATCTTTTTGATCTTAGAAAATATCTTTAATTAGAAAGAAAATGACTAGACGCTAACAATGATAATTAGTTTAGTCAATATAAATAGAAACATTTCTAAAGAGAGAGAAAAGAGAGGTAAACAATGTTTTCCATTTATTGACATGACCTTCTCAAGTTCTAGAAAGTTTGTATTAATTATGCTAATGCTTCCAGCCTAAATTATGAACATTCCGTTCAGATGCATTTTAACAGCTTAAATCAGGCGATTGAACTGTGCAGTTGCAAGCTCTGACATTCTTTTTTTGCCTCCTTTCATTAGAATTCCCAACTAGTTTCAGTCTTAAACACATGAGTATGGTCATCACAACTCTGGAGTAACTCGTAATCAAAGCGGCTAATATCAGGGGGGTGAAATAGGGTAACGATCCGACACTGCTAATATCCTTTTGATCAATTTTACTACATTTAGTTTCGAAAGAATAATTCCTGCAATTGTGTCCCAGTTAAGGTTAAGAAATTGAAGATAAGCTTGGACTTAAAAGCCAATCTCAATCTCAAAATCTCATACACCAAACGTGTAACAAATAGAATATAAAGCAAAGATTCTCGTCAATTTTAATAAAAGATTTGAATTCCTTTAATGGTAGTGATGAAGTTTTCTTCTTTGTTGATCAATCAAATATATGTATTTGCTTTGAAAAATTTCTTTGAAATCGAGTTATAAACTCACATGGCAGACAGAAAATTTGTTTATTTTTTGTGGATTTTCTTGCATGTGGCAAAGTTGAATTGAAATTCTAAACGGCAAACTTTTATTTTGTGGCCATATTTTGTTATTGCTTTAGACTCTGCCCCCCCTCCAAGTCCCTCTAACCTCTCATTCTGTGTTCTTTCTTTTGTTTTCAAATCATAATGTGTGTCTTAGTAACTCTCACTGAGTGTCTGAAATTTATGCAGGCTTTTTTTTGTTCGTTTTTCGATTTGTTGCTCGCCTTTTTGCACAGCAGGCAATTTTTTTTCATATATTTGGCTTCGTTTTTTAATATTTCTTGAGTTTTCTGTTGTTTTGGGTAAAATAATATTTTTTCTTTAACATAATGTATGAATCTCTACACACAGTTGAGTTTGGCGTATATTCCATTAATCATTTTTTTTTGTGCAAAAAGGCAAAGCATTTTTTTTACGTTTCTTTCATCTTGTTTTTGTTGGTATCTTTTAGACGGACCCCAAGTTCAATAGAACTTGTTTTGATTTTAGTGCCTAAAAAGCCAACAAAAACTTAGCCAACATGACCAAGCAATTTAGGTGATCATGGGGCAGCAGAGAGTGAGAGAGGAGAGCGAAACTCCGACCATGATCATGCCCCAAGGCTTTTGAGAGCTGCAAACTAGCGCGCGAAACTTGATTAAAAATTCAAGGCCATATTGTGGCACAAACATGAGCATTTGAAACGACTAACAAGACGGCTGCCTACTCCCCCCCGTAATCGCCATTCTATATCTATATGTGTATCCCCCCATCAACCAAGTTGCACTTGCCTCCCTCTTGGACTATCTATGTACCTGGGTAGACATGAAAACTCGTTGCCTGAAAGTGGTTTTTCTCTTCTTTGCCATGTGCAACAAACAAAAAACTTGTTGTCTGGGTTAGTTGATTTTCGTTTTTTTTATTTTTTATGGTAAATTATTTTTTGCAATTGTTATTGTGCATTCAACACAATCATTATGTTAGCTTGTTTCTTTCAATTTTCATTCATCAAGTTCAAAATTGTTTAGCTTTTAATTGTTGGCAAAATGTGGGAAGGGGATAGATGAAAAAATTAAATTGCAATTATAATTTGACATTGAAACGTGCAGGAAAGATTACAAATTTACATTGAAATATGCTTCAATAGTTATAAAATAGTTAGAAAAGGTTTCTTATTATATGATGAGACATATTTAATTGCACGTTTTAGTAATCTCAACTAAAGAAAGATCTATTCAGGAGGAAGATATCCATATAGCACAATTACAATAGAAAATGTAGTGAAATTGAATCTAAAAATCATTCCCAACTTAAAATTCATATTGTGACCTAAGCAAATCATAAATCTATTCATCGTTCGATGATTGAAAGTGAGTTTAGTTTCTTCAGAAAACGATTTCATATCAACTCGTTCGATATCTTTTAGTTTAAGATCTCTTAACTAACTAGTCGTTGATTCAGTGGGCGATCTTTTTCTCGATTTCGAACTTCCTTCTAAGACAATTCCATCGGGCGTAATGGAGAGGATAAAAGTATTAGGGGAAAGTATGCATTTATGAATATCCTTAAGCTAAATATTGTAATTTTTCCTCAATTGTTAATTAATAATATAAATTTAAAGTTTATGAAGCTCATCTATGAATTATCGGGCTAATACTTTACAGACGCGGAGCGCCATTATCATCTATAGCGCCTACAAGAAGTGATGTCCGAAACTCTTTTGTATTCTTCTCTAATGAAAACCCAGGCAAGGCATTCGGTTAAATATGAATGGCCGACTTACATAAAATACGCTGTGAATATACTAGGTATGACGTTCACAAGAACCTCCCCACAGACTGTTTTTGCTAGTCGTTTATGAATCCCAATAAGGACTAGACTAAACGTCTTCTCTAAAGTCAATCACACGCGTTCTCAATTTAATTTAAGCGGTTCGGGTAACTCTAGTTGCAAATCGAGGTGAAGTCCTGGTGGAACAGCGTGAGTAGTTCAATTCGTTCTGCCCCCAAAGGATCGCAGTGCCACTAATCTTTGTGTTTTGCTGACTTATGTCGACAGTTACAGAGTATTTTATCGATATATACTAATACATATATAAGGCGGAATGTCCCAATTTTGTTTAGATATTTTGTCGTTATGTGTAAGGTTCATTACATATTTTGGCATTACAAAAGTAAACTTCATATTATCATTAGAGCTCCTAAAGGCAACTGCAAAAGGACTATAAATGTATTGGTTCTTGGCTTTATCTGACAATTAACAAAGTTTCTTAACATTTTAATTTTCAACTAAAGGTAAAAAAAAAAAAACAAAGTTTTTGTATATTCCCGACAAGAAACCACAAATAAAAACAAAAATTTGTCATTTAACAAACAGAAGAAAAGAAGCGACAAATTTTTTTTTTGTGTTGTTCGCATTTTAATGACTTTGACTTTAAAATTTGCTATACAAATTCCCCCCAAAAAAAGAAGACAAATAAGAAGGAAGGGGGTTGAGGGGAGAGAGAGAAATGTCAAATGAGGCACACACACACGGTTTTTTCTCCTTTATTTTTGTTTTTTTTTTTGGTTTTTGATTTATAGGCCCTGCATATTTTTGCATATAACACCATGTCGACATGAACGACAACGACTTCTTTCCATTTGCCCATTCTTCTTCTTCGTTTATACTTTATACTCATTCGTATGCTGATTCCTTCTTGTTTCCCCCATTCTCAGAGTGCCTTGGGTCAAATGTTGTTGTTGTGGTTCCCTCTACCTAAACGCATAATTTGCATTTCCAGAGACAAGACACACACACACACACACACACAAATTGATAAAGCTTTTTTGTCAAATGATTCAATTTCGTCGTTGACTTGAAATGCATTTCGGCAAAACAGAGAAACACACAAAAAATGATTTTTTTCTTGTTAAATTTTTTTGCTTTTTTGGGTGTGTGTATTATCTGTGTGTGTGTGTGTGTGTGTGGCTGTGTGTGCTTTTTGATAGCAGTCCAGAGCAGAGAGAAACACATTCAAGACAAAGTCCATATTCACTTCCTTTGCTGTCACATTTCACATATGTCGAGGCTTTTAGCTGCGCTCCTCCTCTCACTTTTCTCCTCCTCCGCACACCTCGTCCCATTCTTATGTGTATATATTTATTTTATGATTTTAGGAAGGCGCAGTTATTGGCAGACCTGGACCCCAAAATACCCACACTTGAACCCTCGATCTTCTCCCTTCCCCCCCAACCCACACTCCCTCTCTGTCTCTGTCTATCGCTCCCTTTTATTAGTCATGGAGTTGCATGTCAGCGTCTCAGAGACCAGAGACCAAGTCAAGTCGTCGTCACGCCCAAAAAATGTGTGTCTAATTAATCACATATAATATAACTCACAGTTTTAGTTGAAATGTGTGGGGGAAGAGAGAGAGTGATAAATTCTTGAACAAAAAAATTTCAATTTACCACACATTTCTGAAAACGTCATTTGACTGAATAACAAATGAAAGAAATTTGAGAAAAAAAACAAAAACAATTATTCATTGCATGTTGAACTAACTAAGGAATCATATACTAACACTTAGTTGTAGCAAAGGTATTCACAAAGGAACCCAGAGACAAGACAAGATACGACAAAGATAAGATACTCCTTATATAAACACTCCAGGCTACCACTTTAGGGTTGTCCCTTATGAATTAAATTCTCTAAATGCAAAGATTAATAACTACAAACACATAAAATGGTTCTCTTTATGCGAAATCTATTTGTTTATCAATAAAAAATGTCTAATTTATTTCTTTGATTAGATTGAACAAAACCAGTTAGGGCAGAGGGTGGACTAACTTAATGATCAGTGGAGTGTCTTAATGGAAATTCAGTTTGAATTCCTAGACCATGGATTTAGTTCAACTAACTTGTGTGGAGTTGAATGTTTTGCCGGCTCGAGGTCAATTGTTGGGCGAATAAAAACAAAAATAAAAAACACAGTTTGTTCTTATTTTTGTTCCGATATATTTCGACCACTCATCGGTGGTCGTCTTCAGGGCAATTAGTTTTACACGTCCGCACACTGTGACGTGGAGCTACACACGTTCGACTCTAAACATCAAAAAGGTCGCAAAATCAACATCTAACTTGTGTGAGATAAACCTTTGTTTCAAATTGGAAACCTACAGATAAAGTACATATCCTTAACATTGAATTGAATCTTAGAGTCAGTAACAGGGGGTGCCTTTTGGTTTTTAGTTTACTTGTGTTAAATTTAATTACAAGTTTCTGCCAATTCGAAGACTACCAACTTAGAGAGAGAAATATATTGAAATTGTTATGAAATATAAAAATAAAACTCATATAAATCACATTGTTTTAACTCCAAGTTAATGATTTTTCAAATTGATTCACAATTCTTGTTGGCCACTTTAAAATCTTTTAGCCAAATTCATTGCTCTCATTCACTTTGCTTCTCATTTTGTTGGTTTCCTAACAAAATTTCCTGTCATAATGTATTATAACATTTCATAATTCATAAATCATTTCGTTTTGTGTGATATTGAGAAAGTGAGAGAATGGGTCTTGGTTCTCCATTGAGGCAAAAAAATAAATGTCAAGCTATCATTTAGCGGACATTTTTCCGACAGTTTTCCCATGGCATTTTGTTGTTGTTCGTGTGCGTGACAGGTTTTTTTTTTGCTTCATTCATTCAAACTAGATATTACGCATATGTCGTAAGAATTATACAATATATATTTAGATCGGGGCAATGATAAAACCTCAAAAATACAATTTCTTGCAGTTTTGCCAATTAAATTTTTTTTCTTTTTTCAAATGCGATAAAAATTATCAGAGAGTGAGAGAGACAGAGAGAGAGAGAGAGAGAAGAAGTCTGAACACTTTGAAGCAGATGCCACAATACAAAAACCGCAACAGCTGCCAATTTGAAAGAGTGAACACCGCCAGAATAGCCCAAAAAAGGTAATAACCCCCCCTTTCTCCTCCTCATCCTCTTTAGACGTCTCCAGCTGAGAAGAGACCTCAGAGCTCAATTGGAATCTAATTTAAAATTAGTGCTTAAAGGATTGAAATAAATTTTAGGCAAAAAAGTCCCCCTAACTGACAAGCTGCAGGCTGCTGTTGCCGTTGCTGTCTTTTGTTTCTGTTCTGGGCTCTTCTGTTTTGCTGTTCTTTTTGCCTCATTGCAAATGCAACAGCAAACGGACTTTGAAAATGGTTTTGTTCCGGTTGATCATCTTGGTCATCTCTCTTCATGGCAGGTGGCTTGATCTTTTTGGATAGGAAGCCCAACTGCTGTTTCCACCGTTTTGTGCCACGTTAAGTGAACAAGGCCTTTATTTATTGTTAGCCAGTTTAGTTTATAATCCTCTATGGGCCCCATCTTTTGCAGGCTCAACAATTATAACATTTTTTGCCAACTTAACCATTTTTTGGGTTTCTGTGTTGGGCGACAAGCTAAAAGAATTTTTTAATTCCTTCCCCTTTGTTGCGGAAATTAAAGACAAGAGAGAGTCATGTAGGGAATGAGTCTTAACTGCGTCTTATTTTTGTTAGCCATTTGCCTTGTGCTTGGGCCAACTCTTCTGTGTGTCTGTGTTCATCATAATCATTATATGAATATCACTATCATTATACAGATCAGCCTTTCTGCCTCCCCTCATTCTCTTCCTACCTTCTTTTCTGTTTCACTCTGCAATACTGAATTAATTAGTTTATATGTTTTTGACTTTTATGTAGTTTTTTTTTTGCTGGTTCTCTTTGCCTTTCATTTCTTTTGTTTAAACTGTGCGACTGTCTACGGAAGTCATATAATTTTTAATTATCAAAGTTCGCTAAATATGAAATGTATTCCCAAACAAATATTCTCATAGGACTCATGACTTTATTCTTTGATTTAGGACTAGAAAAAGGTCGAAACATCTGTATAAAACCTTCACATATATTTCAAACACTCTGAATGATCAGCTAATGACTGAAACCTTAACAAACTTTATTTTTATAATATTTAAGGCAATGTAGAATTAATAACTAAGCTCCAAATGATTAAAACATATTAATTGATTTACAATTATTTCAAATTCTTCAACTTTTAAATGCTTGATTTAAAATATAACTACAATTTAGTTTCCAGATGGAAATTTTGACTAATTGTTATCACAGAAATTAGAATACTAAAAAATTGTAGTTAATTTACAGAAATTTAAAATAGATTCTCAATGATAAACTTAGTCAACTTGGCATATAATTAACAAATTAGTAACTAATGTTAGTGAACTTAAACCCTTACGCAATAGAAAAGAGTTTCCAAATGGGAAAAAATTTGGCCTGTTAAGCTTCTTTCATTCACATCAAAGTTTATAAAATTTGTCCAGCAATTGTTGAATTGTTTTTTTAGGTTGTCTTATACATATATAAGTACCGTTAGCCCCTTGAACAGCCCACACAGAAAAGCCTACAGCACTCTCTTAACTGACTCTCGGCTCTCAGCTGATTTCAAGTCGAGATTCGCATGTTGCTAATTGAAATGCTGTCGAGTTGTTTTCAACCCCTTGCCCCTCCATCCTTCTACAAATAATTGAGCGGAAATTCAAAAAGTATTAATAAACAAAAAAAAAAATTGTAGAAATTTTTTGTTAACCATTTTTAGCATAATTAACGCCTCTGCAAAGACAGAGAGAGAGAGCGAGAGGGGAAGGAATAGAAAAAGTGCCAGCAAAAAAAAAAAAGTTGCCATAAAATATTGTTAACCTAGTTTCAAATAAATACAAATATGGTGAAAATTACTTCAAATTGCAAATGTGGGCGAAATTATGAAATTAAAACTATATAAAAATAAACAACAATTTACAAAAATTGATGAGCTCAGCAAATTATTAATGTTTGTTTTATTGTTTCCCATATGACAAAGCTCTGCATCTCTTAGGGAACATGGAAAAACAAAAGACTTAGGCAACAAACTTAAATGGCCTAAAAGTATTTTGTAATTTTTTCTCCCGTTCCATAAGAATGATTCTAAACAGTTTAATAAATCACTCGCTGATTGCTAAGCATTGTTATTTTAATTAAAAAAAAAGGCAAAAAAAAACAACAAAAAGCTCAAACCAAAAAAAAAGAAGGCAAGTAAATAATTCTATTTAGACAAAGGCCAGGCTCAAAACTGAAGCACATGGCTTAAATAAATATAGCCTATGTCTATGTACATTGTGTGTGTGTGTGTGTGTGTGAGGAGAAACGATCAACATAATGAACAACGTAATTACAAATACAAAAAGAAATCAAGAACTAAATCAACAACCAAACAAAAAATCTGACAATTATTAAGAGATAAAGAGTTAGACTATGAAATACCCTACAGTTTAACTTGTTAACTGAATATAAGGACTTGAATTGTTGCAGCCATTATTATCCTTTAGCCTTTGGAATGTATTTAGAAGCCCCCTATAAGACGTGAAGAGGTTTTGATTTCTTTTCTCCTGGATCATCTCAAAAATCCGAAATGTTGCCAACTCTAATGTACCCTTTCCCTACTGTTAGCTGCATTAAGCTGGGTATTAGAATTCAAAAAGCGTGTGCGCTGACGCAGCAGAAAATTCCGCCAAAAATCAAACTTGAATATATCTTGGCCATAGTAAAGTTTGTTGTTCGTTGTATACAATTCTAAACGCAACCGGCAAAGAAAACAACCAAACAAAAGTCATAGCCGAAAGAGACGGGCACGGGCACGCACATGGTTTGGTTTTTTTTTTTTTGTTGTTTTTGGTATTATTATAACTATTATTATTATTACTATTATGTGTGTGTTTGGGTTTTTGGACTATGGCAACACGTTTTGAGCCAAGCCAAGCCAAAGCCAAGCCGAATTCAAATGGAAAAAGTGTGAAACTTCGTCTCTTGGCTGTTGTATTACGCATCAGCATTTAACCTTGAGCCGCTGTTGCGTGGGGTCAATGAACGTTTTGGCCAAAAACAAAAAAAAAGAATTCTAACGATTTTATATTGTGTTGTAGCAGTTGTAACAACAATAATAAGTCTTGGAATAACAATAACAAAACTACAAATTAGATATAAGTATGCGCTTGGCTGGCCTGGTTGGTTGCTTGGTCAATTCGGTTCTGTCACATGAGGCGTATACGCAATATATACAGATATTAATTTAAACAAATTCAAAACAATATTCAAGTTCAAATGGTGTCAATGTGTGAATGAATTCGTGGAAATTCGACTGAACTTTTGATTTCAAGACTGTTAGTCATTTTTATGAGTTCGCAAGGTGTGGGAATCCCACCTGTTTGAGTTTATTTTGTTGTGAAAGAAATTCGTCTACTTAATTTTATTTGTCACAAGATTTAACTATTCACCCTAAAAATCCCAAGGATTCACGCCAGAAAGATTAACCTTATTGACAATTGATGTGACTGCATGATAAACTAAATGGCGATGATGTAATATTTACTTGCTTATGGGCCATTACTCAGTATTACGAGACATTGCGACATCTCGTACTTTAGGTCCAGTCATTGCAATCATCTTGATTTGGCTTTTAATGGGTTTCAACCTTTTGTGAAACCCATTTAACTTTCAATTTTAAATTCCAGAATGTAGGCCCAAAAATCAAAAAGGATATTTCCCAATGTTGTTCAAGGAGAAATGAGGATAATTTCTCCCCTTTTAAACTGAGATTTTACTTTTAAAACTGATGTATGTTCTTGGGTTTGTGAAACGATGGTCAAAAGAGTTTGACGATCCGTACATAACCAAAGTTCTGTATACTTCATTAATCCGTCCTATCTTAGAGTGCGGATCTTGCATATGGTCACCACAATATGAGACGCACCAAAGTAACATTGAATCTGTTCAAAAGCAATTTCTGCTTTGTCTAAATTGGGATCGCAATGTCAATTTGCCATCATATTCCAGTAGGCTTCTTTTAATCAATCTCCCTTCTTTAATTAATCGTAGGCTAATGCTTGGTGCTATCTTTATTAATAAACTTTTAATACGTGAAATAGACTCTCCTGAGCTATTGAACCAGTTAAACCTATTTGTACCCCGTAGACTAGAAATTGTATTCCTCTATCCTTAAAACACTTTAGTTCTAACTATTCTTTGCATGAACCTTTTCGAGTCCTATGTTCTGATTACAATCTTCTGTATCCCGTAATCAGATCAGAAGCCTCTCTTTCTCTAGGGAAAACCTCTATTTTCGCACATTTAGCTCGTAATTAGCTGTAGTTAATCATATTTTTAATTGTTTGTCCGTTTTATTTGTATTTGTCCACGCGATCGTGCCGTCCGTGGAGGTGGACAGCTCTCTGCTTGGGCTATGTCCTGGTGTCGTATGGGCCACTTGAACGTTCTTCTCATTGTACAACATATAATACTATTCAAGTTAATATAGAAAGGGTCTTAAGATCTATGTTTAACATTGTCGAATGATTGATAAAACTTTAGGGTCTTCTTCATTTGTGTTTTCTTACAAATCAAAGAATCAATACAATCTTCTTCTATCAAAGTTGTTTATTTCTGAAACCTGTTAAAACAATTTCTTTGGCATTCCACCACAAAAGACTAAACAATTTAATGTTTATGTTTAACTATAATAGTTTTCAAGCAAGTGAATTGTTGCAAGCAGCAATTAATTGCAAAGAGAAAAGAAAGTCCATGCTGCCTTGTGGGTGGCAATTACTTGTTGAATTTCTTAATTGCTGGCCACACACACAAGTCACAAGCCACAAACCACACACCACACAACACACACAATCTGCACACTTCAATCACTTCAGGCCTGAACGAGTTAATCATTATAATTATATAAAGAAAAAAGAGACTATACATATATTGTGTATATATAGTTAATAGAAACAGGCCTAATGCAAAGTAAAAGTGGCAAAAGTGGCGAAACTGTGTCAGCTCGGAACCGCAAGGCATTTTCTCAAACTGAAGGCTGAACACTAAATGTTCACTTCATTTTATTTCATTCCATTCCATTCCATTCGGTACTCCAATCGAGTTAGTTTTGAAAGCCGCAAATTTCTTCAAAAGGCGTCCAACATGAAACTGCAGATAGTGGGAGTTGCTTTTGTTGTTATTATGAAGGTTTTTTCTCTTTTTTTTTTTGCACAAATGTTCAGCTAAACAAATAAAGCGTAAAGCCCGCAAAAAAAATTTAAATGTTAAAAAGCACGCACTTGCGGGTTATTTAGAAAAAAAAAAACGAAATGAAACCGAAAAAATGTTACAAGGTTAGCCACGAATTTATTTATTGTTTAAATTGAACAAATAAAAAATTAACACAAACAAAACCAAGCAAAAAAATAATAACAAAAAAAATTATAAAGTAATGAGCGGGCAAAAGATTATAGCGAATAATTGGGCTAATTGTTCAGACGATAGAGAGAGAGAGAGAAAAGGTAAATTTTGCCTTTTTTTTTTGCAATTATTTGTCATCAATTTCATTAAATTTAGACATTTTTTATAAATCTTTTTGGATGCTACTTTGAAATTGTTTCGTTCTGATTAACTTTAATTGTATAGCAAGTTACAATTTCGAATCATATGCGATTCTTTTTCGAATACTATATTTAGAAATATCGAATAATATTCAGAAACGGGCTCATTTTCTGATTGTTCTTTAAAAATCAATTTAAAATCAATTTTTTTAATATTTAAGGAATCTTTTTATTCCATATTCTTGATCAGTATCAACAGCCGAGTCGATCTAGCCATGTCCGTCCGTCCGTATGAGCGCGTAGATCTCGGAGACTATATGAGATAGAGCCACCAAATTTGGTATGTAAGCTCATGTAGTATGTAGAGTGATCAAGTTTATTTCAAATTTTTGCCACGCCTCTTTCTGCCCAAGAAATTTGAAAAACGATTATCCCCCCTAATTTTCTACCTTGTGGAATCAAACTTGGCACACTTAAATTTGATACTAATATTAAGCAAAATACCAAATTTGATAAAAATCGTAACGAAAATAGCCAAGTTATGCATATAAACGTTTTTCCATAAGGCCGGAGTTGGCCGTTGGCGGGTGGGGGCGCTAGGGTGCTCGTATGCTTGAAATATTTGCTTTACTGGTGTATGGTATACCTAAGTCGGCGAGACGACTTACTTACTTCATTAGATCTAGGAACAATATTCATTTTAGAAAGATTTTCGTTTGATTTCAATTAAATGTAGAATATGTCAAAGTAATTAATCATTTGATAATTAATGATTTCAAGTCATTAGCTTCTGATGAAGTAGAATTACCATTACCTACTATCAAATGATAGTCTGGGTTGGTTGAATAATTTAGATATAGTGCAATTAACATGAACGATATCGTATGATTACATTTAAGAGGGATTTAATTAATAGGCAATTTATTTGGGTTCACCTAATACAAGCTAAATTAAGCACGACATTTATATATATATAATATATATTCAGCTATAGGTGCGTAAGTATTTCATTTTCTTTAGCTTCCCCTAATAGAAATTTACTGTGAATTTCAATTATTTTTGGGTCCTACAATTATTTTCATTTGCTTTGCATTGACCAAAAAAAAAAAAAAAAACAACAACAAAAACAAGTCGTGTACTTGAATTTATATAAAGACTTTTGTATTTACTATATATTAAGAGAGAGGCGAAGGAAGGGTGGGGTAGGGGGGGCAGGGAACCTCCGTATACTGGTATACGGTATTGACATTGTTGTTATGGGCTTTGCCTTCATTATTTGCCATTTTTTGTTGTTTTTATTTTTGGTGTTTTTATATTTCTCTCTGTTGTTGTTTTTTCGGCCCTGTGGTAAATACTCATGCGGCAGGCGGGGGAGTTAGGGGTGTGTGGGGGTAGTTAACCAAATATATGTATATAAAATCAACGTTCACACGTGTTGATGACTATATGCAACAAAACACAAACCTAAAAATCATAGTCATACATATATCATATTTCATAAAGGCGCAAAATCCAAAATACAAAAAAAAGGTAAGGTAAAGGTCACGAATCTTTTGAATTTTTGTTTGTTTGTTTTTCGTTTTGGCAATTTTTCAATGTCTGTTGCTAATTTGCCGTTACAATTTTAAATTAAAATTTAATTTAGACATTGAAAGTCAAATCTAATGAGACTCTATTACCCCCTGGACAGTCAAAGACTGCAAACAGTTAACATTTCTTATAAATATTCAAATTTGGAACGATTTTGGCGCCCTCTAGCAAAAAGAACTATAAGCTAAAGACTATATTGATAGCAATTTGTGAAGAAATTACTTAATAATTGAATTCAACATCAAAGTAAATCACATTCATTGGGTAATTTATAAGTATCAGGGTTTACTTTTCTATTTCTAAGAGTTTTTTGTTAAAAACTTTACCTTTTTGGCGCCAAAATTCACTGAGTTCTGGGATAGATTGTCAGATTTTAATACATAAAAGCGTATGAGCTTGTAAAGGGTGAAATGAAATATCATCGAATCGAATGTCAATGAGGTCACAGAATCTTTAAGGATGAACAGAAACCAAAAAGACTTTCCCTGACTAATCTGAGGGAGACAAAACTCGACTGATTATAGCTCAAAGGATTTAATCTTCTTCAAAATACGAGGTTCTAAGAAATATAGGACTGTAAGACGATACCTGATGGACAAGCACAGTGCAAAATATGAACTTAATCGCACCCTATCTTATTGAAACAAACTAGATCCACAAAAATATATATTTTCAACACATTATCATTATAAATACCAGACAACAACGATTCTCAGTAATAACTTATATACCCCTTTTAACCTCTTATGGTTAAAAAGTAGTAAACAAATCATTTAATTGATCCAGCCACTAAACAAGGTCGCTGCCTGATCAATAGATTTAACAAGAATTCAATTGACTTTCCCTTTGTTTCAATTTGCATTAATGAATTTCGCTTTCTTACACCTACACACAAGTAAAAACTAAGTCCCAGGTATATCCCTCTCTCTCTTTCCCTATCGCTCTATATACATATATATATATATAGACTCTTTGTGTATATAGCTTTTAGGTGGCATAGTGAATACTTATCTTATCAAGTCACACAATACAAAGAAGAAAAAAAAAGTGCAAAATAATACTTGTTTATATTTAAGACTGAAAAGAAACAATATTGCTATAGCGAACAAAAAATAAATGTCACAAATGTGCATTATCAGCAACATACACCAATATCTGTATATATTTGTGTATATAGAGATTCCTATTGACGCACCCATACTATTAAATTAACCTCAATTTGAACCATACGATTGTGGGGCACTGTGTTATCAAGCGAAAGTTGACTGGCATATTTGGTGAGTTTTTTTCGGTAGTTCTTGCCTCACTCTCTGATAAAGGCAATTTTTCTTTTCGGCGGTGACACTAATTGTAGGGCCGCGAGTGTGTGTACTAAAAATATTGATTTGCCCCGCACGCAATCTTTCCATCAACCCCAATTACACTAGCTCAAGTGATTAAAAATTTATAAGACCGGCTGTCACCTTTTTTATTTTCTTCATAGACCCATTTCAAAAAAAAAAAACGTGTTCTCTCGCTAACAAGTTGAATGAACTAAGTTAGGTTAATTAAAATAATTATCTAAACACTTCCGCCATTGCATTTTTAGTACGCATATTTTAGTTTAGTACAAAGCGACCCTGAACTTGAACCCAACCAAACACACAAAAAAAAAGCATTAAAAAGTGAAACACTCAGGAGACAGCAACAGAAACAGAGACCGACTGCAAGTTCATGAACTCTTTGGTCAAGTGTGAAGGCTAAAACTAGCCAAAAGAGGTAAAAACGAGTTTCACACATAGCTCAACGATTAGCTCAGAAGTGGGCAAAGGGGCTTAAACTGGAAATTAGTTTAACTTAGTTCGTTTGTTTGGCAAAGTTTAATTTACATATCAATAGTAAGCTTGTAATTATTCAACATTTGTTTAAATCATTAGCAAAAAACGCAAACTATGCGTAAGCCAATCGAACAGGTCGGTTTTAGTACGGGGTGAACTAAAATGTTGCAATAAAGCGCAACTAGAGTGATCACATAGTAGATATGAATTAGCAGTTTTTTTGTGGAAACTTCTTAATTTCGCTATCTAAATGTACTAAAGGTGCGAAAATGTACTAAATAAAGCTAATGCAGAAGTCTTTATCTGTGATCTAAAAATAAAGCTTTCCAAAATTTAATTTTGATCTCCTATATTAAATGCTAGTTGGTAAATCTAGATAAAAACTTTTATTTTTGTGATCTAAATGAAATATTTGTTGAATATTGCATTTGAAATTTCAAACTTATTACAATTCAGTTTAGATCTTAAAATAAAACTGAAAACTTCTCAACTGATCTAATCTGTAAGATCTAGTACATGTGTAAAATGTACTAAATATTACTAATAACTTTTACTTTCGAAGAGTAGAGCTTAAATTTCTCTACTTGTCAGTGGGTTAGATCTCTGATAACACTTCAAAATTGAACCATAAACTTAGTTTAGAATCCATCTTGTAAACTATATAAGATGCTCATTCATTGTCTTCAAATATACTTGACTAAATGTTACAACAATGTTTCCTAACAACGAAATTTCATAGAAATTAACTTTAGTGATAATTTAGAAAGCTTCGTTGGAGTAATAAATCGCACTAATGTTTAGAACGTGCTTCCATCAGGGAAATAAAGCCATAGAGGAAGTGAAATCTAAGTCATCAATGGCATTTTTTCGAAATGTGTAGTTTCGAAACTTATAGTATGCACTCTATTTTGAAATTCTCATAAACAATTGGTATGTGAATATCACATGAGTGACTACTAGCCAATGGCTTTCTAGTACTTTTGGCCAAGAAGAGCTACTATGAATAGCTGCCAATATATGCTGAAAAGAAAATAATTTTTGTATTTTCTTCTTCGTTTGTTTTCAATTTTGTTTATATTTATTTATCACGTTAACAAGGTGGCGCCGTCTAGCCATAAGGTGTGAGTGAGCGAGTGAGAGAGCAAGTGAGTGTTGTGAAAGCGTCAAGAGAAAGAGGTCTGGGTCTGGTTATGGTTCTTCTTCCTCTTCTAAGCATTTCCATTCACCCGAAACGCACGTTTTTGGATTGAAAGGGAACACTATAAAATGGAATATTTTTGATTACGAAAGGTAATTTGTAGTAGAGTCGGCATTTTGAAACGATATTCTCGAGTGCTCTCTTTCGCTCTCTCTCTCTCACTCTCTCTCTCGCCCTCTGCTTCTTTCTGCCCATTACGAAAGAGTGAAAGATGATGACGAAGGCGTTGGTCAGGGGAGGGGAGAGTGGTTAGCGCAACAGTCAAACGACCGGCCATTGTGGGAGTACCTACTATTGAGTACTTCTCTCTTTCTCTCTCTCTCTCATATGCTCTCGCTTTGTCGCACGTCGGAAATGCGTGCGTATAAATTTGGGTTATTGTGTGTGTGTGTGTGTGTGTGTGTGTGTGTCTGTGCGTTCTGTGCGTAGAGTGCCGTTTGCCCTACTTTCTGGAGATACTATGGGCCCCCGCCGTCACCGCAATGCGCCGTCAACTATATTCTCACAATTGTGCTGATTAGAATTTTTGTTTAGTTTTTTTTTCGCCTGCCTCTGCCACAAGATGAGACCGTTACGATAAAAAAAATAAATATGGAGGAAAAGAGTCTCTCTCTCTCTTTCTTTCTCTAATTTTGATAAGCTGCCTTAACACACGCGTCTCATTTCACTTGCTTTCGCTCAATTTTTTGGTATGACGAGTGCACAATTTTGATTGTACCTACGAAAAATAATAATATAAATAATAATATTCTCTTCTGTTCGTCATTTTCTTTCTTTTTTTTTTGGCTATTGTGTGTATTTAGGTTAATTGACATATTTGGGTCAATGTTTAGTTTGCATTTTCGGTTTATTTGGTCGTCTGGTTGGTTGTCGATAAAATGGAATGACTCGCTTCATAAAGTTCCAAGTTTGGTAGAGTTTTTTGTTGTTTACAAACCAAAAACCAAATTTCAACTCCAAGTTTCAGGAGTCTAAAAATGTAAAGAGCATTTGAAGTTCTTGGAGCTTCAATTTTGATTATTAAAGGTGTAAAAAATATATATCTAGCCACGTTAAAACGAATTTTTGGTTCATTTTGTTCTATGTAACTTAATATGTCATGGAAGAGCACCTTAAAAAGGAAGCTACACTTCGGTCATACTTAAGCCCTATACATAGAACTTTGGTCACACTGGATTTCATTCATTTTACCTCAGGATTTGTGTGAAAAGTTAAAATTTGGTTGGTTCCGTTCACTTTCGCCACAATATTCTATTGATTTGCACACCAATTTGCCACAAATTGCTAAATCCAGCCCTTAAAGCGCCAAGCTGAGGCCAAAGAAAATTTGTGGGGAAATTCACTGGTTCTCAGTTTACAGCAAATGGTTTTGCCATTCTGTTAAGCAAAATCGTTAAATGTATTTACTTGTATGTAATCCAATACACAAATGCCCACAAAAAACCCACTGGGGGGTGTTCCAAAAGTTGCCATAAAAATAAATGGTTTTCCCAGTTCTAGGATCTCTTGGAAAAGCGATCAAGAGAATTTATGGTGGATCGCTTTGAATGTGGTTAAACATACACAAAATTTGTTTTTGTTCATTGACCTACTTTCAAGGCATGGCCAGGGGAACATTATCTAACGCCCTCACTCTCTCTCGCAGCCACACACTTATTAGCTTGCTGTCTTGCTCTTGGCGATAACTTTTTTCCTGATAGGGCTTACCCGTTGACGTTCACATTTCATTTGATCAGAATTGTTTTGTTTTTCTCTTGCTGGTTTTACATACCTGAAAGTAAAGGAAAAAAAACAATTATTAGTATAGTTAAATCTTTCCACTTAGAACTACAAAAATTTGCCATAAAAATGAGCCATAAAAATTGCATTACAATTTTAGGCGTCGTTCAGTTTTATCACGTGAAATTCTTATTTTTAGAACTATCGTTAAGTAAGGAATTATCGCTCAATGCACCGACTATCTTACTACCTCTCTCCATCTCACTCTCTCTCCCTTGTTGATGATGATGACGAAGTTATTTCAGCCCCCTAGAAACACCTGTAAAGGGCGTTAACGAATTTTCACCTCAATTTTTGTTTTATTCACTAAACTTTTGCGTGTGTTCGCAAAAAACAAGAAAATGACAGCAGAAAGTCAAGGGTTAAGGCTAAGGTGTATGCACGCAATATAATTTAGATGTATATATAATTAATTATATCAAGCAACAATAGCAACAACTACTAAATATACATCTAGCTATTTATATCTATGTGTGTATGAATTAGACACCCATGAAAATCATATTTAATGAGCTCATCGAGGGAGCATTAAAGCCATAGTCACACCATAAAAAGATCTTTAAAACACGATGAGAAATTCAAATGGCTGTTAACGAATTTTATATACCCTAATTGAGGCATTTAATGGATTATTATTACAATAAACTCTAAACAATTGGAAAGGCAATTGAACTCCTTTCACAAAATTTGCAAACAGTTTTATGTAGGTTTTTACTAGTGGATTTTTAGTTAGTTACTAGTAAAGAAACTAATGAGAAATTAGAAACGATGGGGAAAGTTGTACAAATAGACATTTAATTCTTTAAGATTTGGTAATTTCAATACAAAATGTTAGTTAAGCACCTAACAGAAAGCTTCAAACTTTAAAGCTGAACCTATACTTGTGACCAAAGGTCTTATTCATTTTGTTGTAACGAATTAAATATAATTTACAAATATTTCAACTACATTTAAAAGAAAGTTTTAAACTTCAGAGGCTCAACCTAAAGTTGTTTTCAGCCATGAGAAAAATTACAACGAATTTCTAGAATTTCAAAACACTTCAAACACTTTTTCTAAAACCCTCTAAAAGGGTAGAAATAATTGCCAATAATTAATCTTTAAGATTTTAATCCCTCTCTCTCTCTCTCTGTTTTTCAATTGGCCTTGCATGATATGCAAAAATTAATATTAACATATATTTTTGTGTTTTTTTTTCTTCGAGAAGAAGGCAAAATTAATACTTTGGCTTGAGAAGCACAAATTGAATACTTCTATAATTGAGCAATTACAATAAATCAGTGTCAATGGCAAACAAAAGTTTCTAAACAAAAATGTTGAGGGTAATTTGATTTTATATGCAGTTATTGTGTAACCTTTCGAAAATAGTTTTTGAACACAAGTCGATGCCGCTCTATAATCATGTGAAAGAAATGCCACCAAAACATTCACTTTTTTTCCCATTTTTCCATTTTTGTTCATCAATCTGCAATCAGAGTTTCGAGAGATTCATGAGATAATGATGATTTTTTGATATGAAGAATAATTTATTTTCTCAATGATTACAATACTTTTCTCCACACAATAGTTTTGGGCCAAAGTAATTTGCACATGATTTTTCATCTCTCCTATATCTTGAGGACAGAGCGAGAGAGATAGAGAGAGAGATAGAGAAGAAAATTTATGCAAAAATTGCCAACAATCAACAGCGCATAAATCAAAAAATTGTGTTATTTTTTCTTCCCCCTGCCACCCTCTGACAACTGTCGATGGTTTTTTTACTTGGAAAAGCAAAAGAAAAAAAAGAAAAAGTGGAAAATCATGTTGCAGCAGCAGAAACAACAACAACAACAACTTTCACCCAAGACCAGGCGAGACAAACCAGACACGAGCTCAAGAGTCGAGACTTTGTTTTTTCATTTAAGAAGCCAGAAAGAAAGTGAGCAAGCAAAGAAAGAGAGATAGATAGACATCAGAGAGAGAGAGAGGCAAGCTTTATGAGTTTTATAGAAGTTATAGCCCAACGAAGAAAGTAAAATAAAGAGAGGCAAAAAGAATGTAAAATGTGCCTCAAAGCGAAACTTGTTTTGCTCTTTTTTTTGTTTTCTTTGGTTTGTTGTTGTTGTCGAAGAAAGTTGTATTGGAGGCCGCTAAGAATGTTGCACTAATTGGTCATGCAGCAAAGAATGGAGAGGGAAAGACCATAAAAAAGATCATTTCACTTAAGGTTCTTACACAACACCCAATGAGAAGTTGTTTTCTGTTGACTGTCATTTCTAGTTGATCCCACAATTTTTGTCTAGTCATCGGATATGAAAGGGCCTTTTACTTAATTTTGTGAACTGTCACTGTCACTTTTCAGGCATTTCCGTTTCAACTACTTATTTCAGTTCCCACAATACTGTTTCGGGGAGCTTAAAAGACATTATCCTCCTTTGATTCGGTTTTACCTTACCAACACTTACTTTTAGTGTTGACAATAGTGAAGTGAAGCAATCTTTAAACAGTTTTTGTTTCGATTTCCGTTTCAACTACTTATTTCAGTTCCCACAAATACTGTTTCGGGGAGCTTAAAAGACATTATCCTCCTTTGCTTCGGTTTTACCTTACCAACACTTACTTTTAGTGTTGACAATAGTGAAGTAAAGCAATTTTTAAACAGTTTTTGTTTCGATTTCCGTTTCAACTACTTATTTCAGTTCCCACAATACTGTTTCGGGGAGCTTAAAAGACATTATCCTCCTTTGATTTGGTTTTACCTTACCAACACTTAATTTTAGTATTGACAATAGTGCAGTAAAGCAATCTTTAAACAGTTTTTGTTTCAATTGACATTGACATTTTCGATCCTTGTTACTCTCTAGATTGTTATATTTAGTTATCTCTCAACTTTTTTCTATCTTATTCCATCTGAAAGTGTTTTGAAATTTCTCAACACTTCTTTTTAGCTTTACCCAATGCTTTTTAGTGGATTTTTAGCTGTTTTTTTCAAATATTTTCTCTTTATCTGCCTCAACTTTTGGGAACTGCATGGTTATCCTTCATTTAAATAGTTCAAGTTTTTCTACACTATTAAATAGTGTTAACAGTTGTTGAATATTCATAAGTGTGACACAGTTGTTAAATATTCGTCGTTTGTGTCGGTTTTTTTTGTTGTTTGCAACTCTTTCTTTGCATAATTTCTCTTTTCACTCTCCATTTCGTTCTCTTTACTATTGGCTAATAACATAAGATTTATATATTCTTGGCATAATTCGTTGCCGTTTTTGTTGTTTTTGGTTCTTTCACTCTCTCTCTCACTCTTTCATTTCATTTTTTTTTATCCACTCATTTTTTCTGTTTTTGTGTTTTTGGGTAAAGAATCTTGTGCATACACACTACTGACATAGTTTGTTTAAATATTTTATATATTTTTTCATGTTTTTTGGCTTTTATTTTTAGCTAGCCAAAACAGAACTTGTGTGTGTGTGTGCGTGTGTGTGGATACAGTGGTACAAAAGTAATTGCGCAAGATATATATGTATTTCATATATTTATTTAAACGCAGGCATACATAATTTTTTCGCATAAGTCTGTGCTTAAAATTAATTTCACTTTTTATTTATTTCGTTTTCTCTTTATGCAGCTGCGCTTGTTTTACATATGTACATATGTTCATTTATATGATTATATATATGTATTTAGCTATATAGGCAAATACAAATATATAAATATATAAATATTTCTAGTTGCGCTCAGCTGCAGGCAATCAGCCGGTTGTGTCATTAACCTATAAAAACGTGCACACACAATCATGAACAGGCACATATATACTATATATATATATATATATACATACATGAGTCTATCAATAAAACTAACATTTCGTAGTCGGTTCTATGCACTTGGCCCGTTGTCTAGCCAAAAAGAAAACACAAAATAAATATTCTAAGCTTTTTCAGTCTTCTTTCTTTGCATTGCATTTGATTGCAAATTAATGCCAAGTCTACGAAAATAGCTTAAAATATATTGGAGAATGTACATAGATACAGATATATATACATATATATATAGAAGATAGATGTGTGTATGTGTGTGTAGCATATCACATTCTCTGACTGCGCTTTCTATTTGCCTTTACACTGACGTCATTCAATGAATATTCAAAAAGATAAACCTGTCATATGCAGTTTTTGAATCATCAATTATGGAAGAATATTCAGTATAGAAATGTAAAGTCATTCAATAAGTCTAAGATACACAAAGAAAGGCAACATTTGCTAGATATACTTGATCTATGAAATTTGAAATTTGTTAGAGCAGGAAGTGGGTAGAATTTCTTGAGTAATAATTCTCGAAATCAGCAAGAAATGTTTCAGAGCAAACCTAACTTAAAGATTACGATCAGTTTCAAACGTTTGTTTTCATTTATCATTAGCAGTCAACAGTAGAGACGTTTCATCAAGTGAAGCCACTCAATTCCACTAAGTTCTATACAATCGATGACATTTGTAAAGTTCCAGACATTCGCACAACTGAAAGTAGGTTAGTGATCTAATATTATATGAGTTTAACTGTTCAATGAATACATATGTATATATTATTTATACTTTTTTACTAGAAGTCCCACTGATTCATTGCCTAGTGGTTAAAGTAAGTGAACTTTATATGAAATGTTTAATTACTTTCTTTCTGTTGGGTATTGGGGCTCTCTTTGGTCCATGTGAGAACAGTTTTCTTAAAAAAGTGAGGTTAACTCATCAAAATGATTGTCTGTTCTTCGTTTATGTTTTGACTGTACTTGAAATGCTTTTCTAGGACTAAAAACACTTTAAAATTCGGTATTATGTGGTAACACTTTCTACCAGTTGCTGATTTCTGTTCTAGCTCATGAGATGGATCTAAATTAAGAAACTTATTTACATGGGAACACTTTTAAAGCCATTATTTTAAAATACTTTCCCAGAAATGGACTTATTTTCGCTATAAGTATCTTTTATGGCTCCTGGGGAAATGTGGCAACGCTTTCTACACCAATTTTCGACTGATACTTAACTCTGTGGCAACCCTAGGAACCTCCTTTAAACTATTTTCTCTTGAGCTAACATCGTTGACGTCATAAAGATAACTAAATCAAGATTCTAGTTAATGTGGGAACACATTTGCATTTCTAGTATCACTTCTTAATGTAGTTTTATTATTAATGACTTTCATTTTAATCACATGTGAAATCGTATTTTGATTGTGGCCTGAGTAAGTGAGTTGACTGACTGCCGCCTGCCTGCCTATCAATGTCAAGCGGTAAACTTAATAATAATTACAAACAACAAATAGCAAACATCGGCAAAAATCAGTAAAAACGCATTTACAACAAGTTGATACAATGTAACTGCACAAACACAAACACACAAACGGACAAGTTTAACACATACACAAACACATGTTAGCTGAATGCAAAATCAACAACTAAATTGAATCAAAATGGAAAGAAAAAAAAAATTGCAAACTGTTAATCAAATTGCAAACTGAGAGAGTGACACACACTCACACAGAGAGGCAGAAAGAGGCAGCTGTTGGAGCAAAATAAGGGGGCGTTGGGGTTAAGAGAGGTAAAACAGCACTGCAAACGACACACAGTGAGAGAGCCAGAGAGAGCAAGTAAGGTGAGTAGTTTTGCGATCGTGTCGATAACTGACAGCGGTGACAGAGACAGCGACGACGACAGAGACGGAGACGACAGCTCACAAAATCATTGACCTCAATTTTGTTTTTTCTTTTTTCGTCATGCGACACAAACTCACAGATATAAAGACACACACACACACTCACATATATACAGCTACAATGAATGCAATCGAATCTTATCGTTCTAAATGGTTATTTTTATAGTTAAAAAATAAAAAACACAAGAAAAAATGAAAAAGAGTTGTTGTGAGTTGATGTCCTTGAGCTTTAGGATGACAAAAAACAACAGTGAAGAATGTTTTCAGAGGGCATGGATTATAGCAAAACGAAGAGGTCCACGTTAAGTGAGTGTTTACTGTATTATTAGAAAAAGAAAAACAAAAACCCACCCCAAAAACAACAACAATAGAGTTGACAAAAGAAATGCAAATAAGCAAAGAGAAAAGTAAGCAAGTAAGAAAATCCCAAAAAACAAATCTCAATTTGTGCAAAAATCACGCACACACGTCTGAATGTACACACACACACACACACACACACACACAGCAGCAGCAGAGGCAAATGTTGCTGCCGGCGTCGCATTGCAACAGCAACCAGCAACAACAACAGCAACACGCAGGGGTAAGGTCATGTACTTGAGCTTGCAACGCTCACAATGGCACGTAAAGCTGTGCGGTAAAGAGAGAAGGAGAGAGACAAACAGACAGAGAAAGAGAGAGTGAGTAAAAGAGAGACAAGATTGTCCTTGCATTTGGTCTGGGCCTGGCCCAGTTGCAGTTGTAAATTTTTGTTTTTTTTGTGTGCTGCCTGCACCAGTGACCCAAATTTTGAGACGAGTTCAAAGCCAATTGAAGGCTATCGGAAAAAATGCAATAAACTGAAACGAAAACAGAAAACAGCTGATGACGACGAAGATGAGGATGATGATGATGATGGGGCACCCAAACTTGCCACAACTAGTGTGTCAATAATTTAGAGAGTCTGAAAAATATCCTGAAATTTCTTTAAGCTTTATTCGAAATGTTCAATGTGTCAAAAAGGATGTTAGGGATAAGGAAACCTTAACTTGACTTTAATTCTGTGCCACATAAAATTTAAGCCGTTTTTATATGAAATTTTCTTTGAATTTTCATAATTTATCATAGAAACTTTAATGTAACTCACATTTTCACATTCAACTTTCATAATCTTCTATTTAAGGAAATCTATATGATATAGAAAGTTCTCCGTTTGAAGACAGAAACCTCTAGGCAAGCTGTGAAATTGACTAAAAGCCTTTTAAATTATAATTTTACAACTTTTCTGTTCAATTTCCAATTTAAATATCATATTAAAAACTTTGTTTTATATTTTTTTCGTTTAAAATCCTAGTTTTAAGAATGACAAAACCTGCACTTTGGAGGAAATGGATTCAAATTATCCTAAAAAGTCAACATTTTAAAAAACATCTCTTCAATTAAATTTAAAGTTTAAAAACATATATAGAAAGTGGAAATCTTGTGGCTTATGGATTAAAGATATAAATCTAATGACTAAATGTAAACTTAAATGCTTTCAGATCCTTAAAAGTTTAAAGTTTTAATTTTAAAGTCCATTAAAGTTTCTTTTGCTTTCTTTAAGTGAAAAGAAATCAATAACCGCATTTCCTTTTTGTCAGTCAGTCAGACATATATTTAAAAACACTTTTGACCTGACCATGACCCAAGCATTCAAGACAATGTCAGTTATAGTGTCTATCTGATATCCTGTGACCCCAAAAACGAAACGAAAACTGCAGCTCGAGACTCGTAAACTCGTGTCGGGATGTCATTGATTGCTCGGACGAGACAAAAATTGGGTCACATACATACATATGTACATATGTAAATGTCCTGTTCCTGACCTGGCCCGACCTAACCTAAACCTAAACCTGACCTAACCTAAATTGCCAGTGCCATTTGGCACGAGGTCATTTGCCGAGAAGGTTGCTGCTGTTGCTGCTGCTCCGTGTAGTTTCTTTCTCTCCATTGACGTCAAACAAAATGCACTTGGAATTCCTTCAGTCGATTTCTTTCTTCCTTCTTTTTTCCTCTTCACAGCGGGAAGGTCCTAAATATAGAACTGCTTGAGGTAGGTTCGAAAATGCATTTCACTCGGTGAGTGAGTAAGTCAAACGACATCGTACCCGCCCTTATGCTTGGATCTGGCCTGGCCTGGTCTGCACATGGTGTTATTATTATTACACGGATTGCCTTTATATGGGTAAAGTGCAGTGTACCATGACGTTCTGCCTCTGCCTCTGCCTCGGCTTGTTGTGCTGATAAAGTCGCACAACAAAAGCCAACATGGCTCTCTGGTGGTTCTGATGGCTGATTGCCCCTGTGGGTACGTATATGATTGTGTGTGTGTGTCTGTAAGTGTCGTGCTGTTGCTCTTCAATTCTCCCCTCCTGCCCTTCTCCTCATTTGGACTCGTAAAAAAACGTACCCCATAAAATTTTGTGTAATAAAAAATAATTAGTGCAATGTACAGAAGAAACCAGCACCACCAGCAGCCGCCACAACAAGGCGTGGCATGACCACTTAATCAAAAAAAAAAAAAAACAAAAAGAAGAGACAAGGCAAAAGAAAAACAAAATACAAAAATAATAACCCAAGTGAAGGGAATTTATATGAGATTGGCCTGTAGCACGACAAACACACAAAACCCACAAGAAAAGGTCTGAGTACGTTCAAAATATTATGGAAAAACCTTCATTACCCGCTACCCGACAACAAAATATTCAATTTTCACTTAGTTTTGAACTAGTAAACTTTTAACTATCAGTTAGCGATGATGTTGTTGCTATATATACATATTAGACATATGCATGATTTCATTCACATACTAAATAAAATGAGTACACTCGAATTGAACTGAAGTGAGTGAGTGAGTGGCTCATATTCAATGAGTATTGTATTGTTTACGTACTCATACAAAGCCAATTGAGTGAGTATGAATACTGCTTAAAACGAAATGAGTACTTGGGCAAAAATTGACAACATTCGAATAACTCGAATATCCGATTTCACATTTCGTAAATTTCTTTTATTTGTTTTGTCGAAACCAAGACCAGGTGAAGCAGGAAATACAAGGATATTCGAATATAAATGTGCCATACTGGGGCTTGGCACAACAACAAACGCTTTGTCATTCGAATACATTCGACACCTGTCAACCAGTTCGACTCATTCATTTTGTTTCAACCTAGTGTGACTGAGTGTAGCCTGAGATAACTCACTCACTCATACTCATTCATACTCACTCAGTTCTTTTCGCGTGGAGTATATTCGAATGTGCGTTTTTTTGCCAGTCATGCAGATGTATAATACATATATACTATATCAGATATTTAGGCTTATAAATATGCAATATCATATACAAGAGTATTTTTTTATACCCTAACTAATACATTCAATTTTAAACTCGTTTATATGTATTTCTTGATTATGAATAGAATATGATTTCAGACGAAATTCATTGAGTATTGAAAAGTACTCGAATGCATTTATGTAAGACTCTAATTTTATAGTCATTTTCAATTATGATTTAAAGAATTTAAACTTTTAATTCTCTATGAAAAGCAAATGAAAGAAACTTTGGAAAATTCTTAACAATTAAGCTAAATTTCATAATTGCTGACAATTTATTTTATATTTTTGTTGAATCTTTTGCATAGGTTAGTTTAATATAACCAAATAGATCTAATCTCCAATGAATGTAGAAACATAATTATTCTTCCTAATGAAAATTCTATAGAAAATTAGACCAAATTAAATAGGCAAAGTGAAAATATTTCAAAAAAAGAAAAAAGTATGGGTAACATTTTGATAAAAATGTTAAAAACTAAATCATCTTTCACTTAAAATTTCTTAATTTTTTTTAAGTTTTATTCTCATTCAACCAGCCAACCAATCGAATAGGCAAAACGATTGTTTATTTCATAGTTATCGTTTTAGAATCTTTCGACTTTTTGTGCTTTTTGTTGTTACTAACCTGATGAAATGGAATTTGCTGAATCACTGCGCGGTGTATGTTGCATGGCCATGCCCACCATGCCACCGTTAATGCCTACTCCTCCTCCAATTGCGATGCCGTTGTTGTTGCTGTTGTTGGCAAGGCCATTGGAATTTCCATTTGTGTGATGATGTGAATTGAGAGTTAAACTGCCAATGCCAATGCCTCCGCCTCCGATTCCAACTCCGCCGCCGATGACATTTCCTCCACCACCATTTAAGCCATTCTGTTGTTGCATGGAAGTTGTGGAATTGATCATATTGTTGTTGTTGTTGTTATTATGACCATTTTGCATCTGTTGCATGTTATTTGTTAAATTTGTCATGCCACCTAAACCATGACCATTGGTTAGGGCACCCAAATTGGTGGCTCCTGGTACATAATTGTTGTTATTATTATTGTTGTTGTTGTTATTATTATTGTTGTTGTTGCTAGTGATAGGTATGATGGTAGTCTGGGCAGGCAAAGTGCTGGAACAATTATGCATAGCCAGAGCAATGACACTCTGCTGTTGTTGTTGCTGCTGCTGCTGCTGCTGTTGCTGTTGCTGTTGCTGTTGCTGCTGCTGTTGTCCATTGACACCACCATAATTGGCACCAACATCATTGCCTGTGCCACATAGCCACAACTCCTGATCACAATAATCATGCGAATCCAATGAGGATGGCGACATATTTACACCCGAAGGCAACACTAGGCCATTGGAGGATGATGTTACCTCCGAGGAGGATTCCTCCGGTAATCGAAGGAATCCACCATTATTCGACCAGCGTCGTTTCATCATTTGATAGCCGATGGTCGCCGTTTTGTTGCCGTTTGATTCAACCCGATTTCAAGTTTTAAAAATATATATATATGTATATAAATTTCACTTAAGTGTCCGTTTCCTTTGTTTCCGTTTCTATACTTTCTTTTGTGTGTTGTGTTTCTTTTTAGTATTTTCTAGTATTTTTTTCTTACTTGCTTGCGTTCAAAATACAAATACATTTTCATGGCTTGTTCTCATTTAACAATTAAAAAGCTGCAATAAAAAGTTTGTGTTTTGTTTTTAGCCAAGATTTTTGTTTTATTCTTCTCTCCTTTTTTTCACTGTACTAACTCGTTTTCGCTGGAAACAACATTTAGTGGTCATGTAAAATTTAAAAAACAACCTAGTTCAACGTACTTTTCCCTCTTCTTCCTAATGAAATTTTCATTTCATTTAATTGCAAATTTTGTTTCGCTTTACCTTGAAACAAACAAATGCGTGATTTGCAAATGAAGTAACCACACACTTTACACACACCGCGCACACACACAGAGGAATGATTAATTCATTGTGCGAATTGTATTCCATAGATCAACCCCAGGGACAAGCGATATACCCCAAAAGAAAATATTGCGTCATAGATGTCTCAGAACTACAAAAGGCATATCAAATTGCCACAAACTTTTCGTTTTATATATAAAATCTAATTTTAAATTCCCATGAGACAATGAAAATACTTTGAAAAAGCGTTTCGATCTTTTTGACTTAGAAAGTCTTACTCCAGTCCATCTCGTGTTAAATCCGTCCATGACAAAGTAGACAGTGCTGGCTGCAGCGTTTAAACATAGCTGATTTATAGTAAAACTTGTGTCCTATTGATCCAAACCTATTCAAATTTAGTATTATGGTAGTATACCTTACAAACTATCTAAGTACTATATTTCATAAAGATATACCAACTTCTTCAGCAATTTTTGGTATAGAACCTAATGACTTAACGGTCAGATCTGAGCAATTTCTATACTTTATCCCAAAAAGGCTCTTAATCGCCGTGAAGTTGTTGGATATATCGACTGTATATATATACATATATAGTGTAAAGGATTCTCACCAATTTTATAACAGGGGTATAAAAATTAATCGATTATCTTCTTAGGCAAATTTTGATTTTACTGTATTTCACAGAAATATATGCTGACCATATTAGCCAACCATAGAGACTTCTATCCAACTAGCAATTGCTAAGCAAACAAATATCACATTTCTCTTTTTAGATCAGAATATTAGTCAAAGTCAAGGTTAAGCAAAGATGGTCTCATATTTCGCAAGAAACAAATTCGTTTTAGATAATCTTAATACATAATCTTTTTTGCTATACCAAGAACTAGTCTGCATCTTTCCTTTCTCCCCTATGTCGCTTTAACCAAATGGCAAAGATTGCAAACTTTTGATAACAAAAAAACATGACAACAAATTTATAGTCATAAAAGTTTGTTTAAATGTTTCAAATGGCCATCGAGTTAAAAATTTATGGTTTTTAAAAAATAATCGATAAAATTGATACTTTGCAAAAGGTTTCTACATATATACAATGGAAACGAAATTGATAGCATGACAATTGACTTCCCTATTTATAGATAATAAATGAAAAATGTTTCTACACTTGTCCCCCACATACATTTAACTAAATATTTTTACAATCATTTGTTTGTTTACCCTAAATGTTTATACATTCAGGCACAATCCAAACATAAACATCGAGAGGGAAAAACTGATAATGTTAAATACAACAAATCGATGGAATGTTGATTTTAAATGATCTCTTTGGCATTTTCATTTAATTGCAAAATGCCAACTAATTGGAATTATCTCGTTTTAATTAGTGAAAGTTACTAAACCGCAGTGAATAGTAATCGATCGATGTTTGTTCAATTGGTTTTTGTTTATAAATATTTAATGCTTGGCATAGACAATTATCTATGCCAATTTGATATATGATTAGTCAATCATGGGTCTAGGTCAGGTTTTTTTCATTATATTGTTTGTCGAAGCGTTGACACAAATCGAGAAAATACTAGAAAAAACTTTTAAATATATAGCTAAACCATTTTAGTAAAGCAAAAGTTGCAGTTTGTTTTTAATTTATTGTTACTTTGAAGTGAAGACTTATAAGTGAATACGTCTATTAAGAAGTAATTGAATTATCGAGGAAAAGAAACCAAAAGGAGTTTAGTTTTCAATTCAAGTTGAATTTGAGCCAACTATATAAGTTCACCTAACAAAAAACACTAGTTTTAATAGCCTTAATAGACAAATTATCGAGGAATGTAACTACAGATCCCTTTTTAAACTAAAGTTTTGATCCTTTCATTTAGGTTATGTCCATCTTCTTCGATGTCTACATTCTTACAAGTCAATTTATGATAATCCTAGAACTTGGAAGACTCTAGAGTCTAGACGTCAATCTTGGGGCCAGTTTCTCTACTTTTACAACATATGTAACAAAAATTGCCTTAAAGTCAAAGCTAATAATACACAATTTAGCTAGTCATGATGATTAGGAATATATTATTTCGACTCTTCTGTAAGTTATGGGTTATTAACTTGTCTTAAGACCTGAAATTGAACTTGGCAGATGACTCAGAACATCTTATCCTTCCTAAGATTGAGTCAGATCTAGTCCAAATCCTAGGAATCTATCGATTCCCGACATATTTTTCCCTAGTACTTCTTACTAACTAACTAAACTTGAGTTCACTTTTAGTCGAAAAACTATTAACTCTTCTGATGAAATAGAAAAAATTATAATTCCAAACGACATTTTCTTTATGGAGTAACTTGGGTAATGCAATAAGCTGACTCAATCATAGGTGTGCGTGTGTGTGTGTGCGTGAATGATGTGTGTGAATCATTACAACTACAACAAAATTTCACAGCTTTTTAAACTTAACACAAACAAAATTTGTTGCGCTTTATTTTCATCATCTTGTTCCTTGGCAACTTGTTGCCGGCAAAAAATGAGAGCTGAGAAGATAATAAGCAAAAGTTTTTTTTGTTTTTTTTTTACTTTATTTATATATATATTTTTCTTTTTTGTTCAAAAGAAAAAACAGGTTTATTTTGTTGGTTGGTTGTGTTTATAGGCATCTCACTCGCACTTGCTTAGAACAAAATCGAAAAGAATCGCGAGCAATAACAAGAACAACAACTGAAACATCGGACAGACTAGTCTAAGCTTTCAAATTATATAGGGAGGAGTAGGGCAGGTGAGAGAAGGAAGGGAGGAGAAGGGAGCAAAAACATTACCGAGATTTTGGCTCGCAGAGAAAGAGAGAGAGAGAGAGAGCGAGAGAGAGGGAAAAGAATGAAAACCTGTCGTGAGACAAAAACAGGTTGTTCTTTTGCCTTTTGTTGTCTACAAAAAAATGTTAAACATATGTACATATACATATGTATATATGTATGTGCACGTGTGGGTACATATGTATAAACTGAAGAAGAAGCGCGTTTATATATATGTTTTTATATGTGAATATCGGTGTGTATAAACGACATTTAAGGCATTTTTATAGCTTTGCGTGTTGTTGTTTTGCTGACTTCTTTTGGGTACAAAAGGCAAAAAGGCAAGTGTAAAGCCAAGCAGCAGCAGCAGCCGACACGCCGACTCCGATGACTTTGCCTTTCTCTGTCTTCCTCCCTCCCTGTCGCCATCTCTCTGTCACTCTCATGGGGTCTCATGGTATTGTATGTGGTAAGCTCCTTCAGCATGAAATTGCTTTTGGCAAAAAAGTTCTTTTGTAATTCATCAGATTTTCAAATTAGTTGTGCCTGTTATGGCAGTTGGAAGGTTAGGGAGAATTTTGTTGTTGCTTCTTTGTGTCTTCAACTATTTATAGAAATTATGCATAAAGTCAATTATAAAACAATTTAAAAGAAATTAATCCACAACTGATGCGACTAACAGACTTTAGTCGAACCAAAAGCGCATTGTGAATAGATGAGAAAAGCTCCTGTTAGGAAACAGAGTTGCCACCTTACGCAAAGTACAGTAAAATAATGTATGGCAATATGCTAGGGTTGTCATTTAGTAAGAAGAAGATGCAATAGAGCGACGAAAAATGTTGAAGGATCTTTTTAATAAAGTAAACCGAAAATTTTCACACAGAAGACACTTTGCTTGCAAACTGCAGTAATCCGGCAGCATCTCGGTAGGATTTTGATTTTATGGGGCGTTGCCACCTTTCATAGAGAATCTAATAATAAAAGAAGAAGAGCCTTCCGCGGCCCAAGCATCTTTGGAACTCAAATTGATGCATAACTTAACATATCAAAGTAAATTCATGTATAAAATCAACTACAGTAAAAATATAAAACTAAATTTCTATAAAAACCAAAAACAATCCTCCACAGCTATTTCAGCGCAATTTCTTATTTTAAAGAGTTCTAATAAATTGGAAAAGTAATTTAACGTTATGCGAAATGTCAATCTATAAAACATGTCTTTGAAATATTTGATGAATCGGTGAGCTTAACCCCAATTTAACTATATACTTAAACAGTGGACGACAGTACTTTTCTGTATGAACACTATAACTAATGGAAGCTCTTTAATTATTTACTTAAGCACAAGTATGTCAATGACTGGCACGCGATTACCATTTGGCTAGGCTCCCTCCTAGCCAAACCTTCGACCACTCTACTTTTACCCCCATTCCAAATGACAATTAAATATCGGACATTGTCCAAGCAAAAAGTTTCATAATAGGCCCCCATCACGGTCTCTCGATGTTCGTTGTTGTATGTAGTAGTAGAACGGATCCTTTTAATTTCCTGCTGTTTATTTTTATGCACATTGAGAGTTGAATAAAACGCTGCGTGATTTCCATTTGTTTTTGTTGAGATTGTTGTTGTTGTTGTCGAAGAACATATGCGAGACATAATAACCCACTGACATATGGCCAAATAAGGATGAATGACCAAGTTACGCCCTAGAGTAAAGTATAATACAATAGGAAAGGCGTAAAAAGGCATAAAGAGTAAATTATATAGTATGTATAAGATCGATGTGACCATTTCTGTCATCGAATATCTTGGAATAAAGTGTTTTGAAACCCAAGAGCAGGATAAAGAAACTCTGTGTAAAAGATATTCAGGACATTTCTTTAATTTGAAGTAAAGGATAAATTATTACGTTTTGGCAATCTTTTCTCGCTTCATTTAGTTGTAATTCTCAACTAGTTTATGCTGAAATTCTTTGTCGAATTCTGTTGACGATACAACCTGTTTATGATATAATCTCTGGACTAGAGATGGGCATGGGTACTCGACTTACCCGTGGGTACGGTTACCTGTTTCGAGTGGTGTGCGGTGTAGTATAATATCTCAACAAGTTTCATTGCCTTATTTTGTAATTTTTTTCGGATGGAGCGAAACGGGTAACCGTACCCGACAATAACCCAGCCCATGCCCACCTCTACTCTAGACCTCTAGCCCGCTTAAGCGCAATGGTTAAGATTTACAACCTTTTGCTTCCCGTGAAGCAAAAGATAGTTCCATTGGAGGTGGTAAAGAAGAAGTTTCGATTAAGAAAGTCTTGTCCAAAGTGCTCAATACCTGAATGTAGAATAAGTTTATAGAAGCATTGGCTAAGGCTTACTCACTTTTATAGCAAGTACACCTCAATTCGCCTTGAAGTAAAGGCACAAATCTCTATCTTTAAAGTAAATGAAAAACTCTTATGTCTCATATCTCTTCTCATATCTTTGTATCACCACTTTATCTCAACTGAAGAAGGTTCTCTCTAAAAGAAAGAAATCATCAAAAACCACAAGACCGAGAAAAAAAAAGCAACAGCAACAGTTGACCTCGTTTTGTTTTTTTTGGGGAACTTTTGTTTTTGTTTGCAACTCTCTTCGGCTATAGCTTCTGCTTCTGAGGTCTGTGCAAACACACACGTGCGAGGCATGTCCAAAAATATATATGAACATATATGTACATATGTATATATCTATAGGGAGTTACCAAGAAGACAGAAGAGGCAGGTTAACGGTTGTTTCTTGCTTGTTATAAACACATAAAAAACAAAAGAGGGAGAAAAAAAAATGAAACTGTTTAAAGTTATGCTTTTTCCGCGAATTATTTGTCTTGGCTACAAGTTTTCTTGTAAAGTCTGCTGAAAAATTGGTGCCAAACCATTCCAAACCCAATATATTATACATATGCCAAATTGCTTACGTTACATTAAAAATAACTAACCTGAAACGAATTCTATTGGATTGGAGACTCTTTTACTTTTATTTGCTCATTATGCCTAAAAATCATTTCCTTGTCTATTATAGTTAATCCAAAAACCATTAAGTAAGAATCTAACAAAGACACACAGAATGTTCTTTAGCCTGAACTTTATTCAATTTAGCAATAAACTTTGCTGCTATAAAGTATCTCATCACCCCACCAGCTGTCTTTGCTCTCAGCCTATTTACACAGGCATTTGAATACCCTGTAAGTGTTCAAGTAAAAGGTATAATAAGCTTTTACTTATAGACGTCTCCATAGGCATGAAATGCTAGATCAGTTTTACATTCCAATCTGGGCTTAAAGTCTCTCCAATCTGGGCTTAAAGTCTCAAGTCTCTTGTTCTGTCTTGATGACAAATTTGAAATGATTCTAAAGTTTTTTCGAATCAAAGACTATCTCAATGTAACATTATGAAAAAGTTTTTGAAACGTCTCTGAATTGTCTTTATTGTCATCAACTTACTATTAGTCTTACTTAATTAAAGTCATCCATCTTTGTTTTATCATTTCATTTGCTTCCTTATTTAAGGCTTCAAACGTTTCACAAGACTGTCTTCTCCTTGATATTTCCCTTTCTTTATGTTACAGGGTATCAACCTAGTCAATACTTTATATAAATTTCAATAACTCTTAATTAAAAAATAAAGATCACAACAAAAAAAAAAAATAAATCAAAGAAGGAGGCGCCAAACAATCAAGAACAAATTTAAGCGAAAAAAAAATTAAAAAATCAATTAACAAAACTTTTAATGGTCAACTTATGTTGGCCAAATGCAGATTTATAGCTTTTTATGCGGCTTTTCACAGCAGCAACATTGGCAAAGAAAAGCGCAAAACACTTTTCCTCACCATATTTGGGAGGGTGGTTGGGGGGCTTATAATGGAATTGGAATTTCCAAAAAATATGTTGTATCTTGTAGATACAAAAATTGACAGCCAACAGCAGATACACAACCTTGGCTCAGTCATCATTGAATAGAAATAGAAATACACAACTCTGTCTGTGTGTGTGTGTGTGTTTATAGATAAATATAAATATCAATAATAATAAACTGGTTGAAGAAGAAGAAGAAAATAAAAAGGTTATTCAGTTTTGTTTTTTGTTTATTTCAATCATTTCCTTTTCCGGTTTGCGGCAATTCTTCTGTTTGATAAAAAATTTGCATAAGTTTTTTTTAAATGATGTGTGCGACCTTTGCCAAAAAGGTTCTTGGTATGTTGAGGAAGTTACAACTAATAGAGAAAGAGAGAGAGAGAGAGAGAGAGATAGAGAGAGAGAGAGAGAGAGAGAGAGAGAAGGCAAGTTCATTGCCATAAAGAAAGAAAAAGAAACTTTAGCTAATGCGCTAATAATAAGATGAAGACGAAGAGGCAAATTGTGGCAAAAAGAAAATTGTGGAAAGTCATGGAAAATCATCTGGTAATTGCCTGCGAAAGTGTTGACAGGCAATGTGCAACGTGCAACGTGCAACGTGCAGCTTGGCGTTTTGTGAAAGCGAAAGATGTGCAGCATGGATGAAAAACGAAAATGGAAAAACTTGTTTCTTTTTATGGCAAGCAATTGCTAATTAATGCCACACACACACACACACTCACACACACACAATGTGGCGAGAACTCCAACTTCAGGTAGAAATCCCTGACTGACAAGATAAAACAGACAATGGTAACCTGTTTGGCAATGCAGTGAAGGAAACGCAAGGAAAGAAAAGAAATGGAAAAAAAAAATTGAAATTGAAAAGGAAGCAAAACACACAATTGTCTGCGTATTTGTTGTACTCTCCCTCTCTCCCCTCTCCGCTCTCCACTGTCTCTGTGTGTGTGGATAAGTTTTTCATTTAAGGGTGAACACAATCGCAAATGCTTCTGGTTGAACCTGTCCAAGATGGATGACTCATGACCCAGTCTGGACACAAGGAGGTTAGCCTGGACCAAGGCTGTTTGATGAGAATTGCACTGCCTGACTGAGTGACCCATTGATGGGCCATGACCTATAGATTGACTTTGGTTTAATCACCTTTTGGCCCATGGAGAAGAAGGATAATGAATTTGAATGAAGTTGCTATAAATTTGTATAGGAAGCACTTTATTTAATCATGATTTTGAGTTAGTTTTTAGCCATATAAAAGGTACAAGAGCAGATTTATTCCAATCTTACTCATGTTTATTTATGTTTATATGCTATTTATGTTTATAGCAAGAATTGGTTCTGTAATAAACCATTAATTAAGCTGGTTAATTGGTTTATTATTATCAAATTATAAGTGCAAATGCAGTTTCTAGTTGCCATAAACTATAGAATGACACTTCCCATAAATGATTCTTGTAAAAAGAGTCTTAAGTTTAGTTTTCGCTTTCAGAAATTTGATTCGTCAACTTAAAATCGTTTCTATTCACGTTTTAAACGTAGTTTCTTTATACTTATGATAACTTTTTCCTACTAGTTTCAATTCAACTTCATCTTGATAAATGATTTAAAATTTAGACCAAGTTAACAGCATGCTGGCTTAACATTTAAGAACAAGTTTTTCATTCATCTGTTGACTTTTTTTTAGTATTTCAAGGCATCCGGGTCAATAAAGAGTAACTTATGACGCCAATTTTGTAAGAGAGGTGATAATGAAAATGCTTAATTTAATTTATAGCAATTTTTAAAGTGTCATTATGGTGGTGAATAATAGTTTTAAGTAGCTAATGTTGACAGTCAAACAACTTAAATAATAAAGTAATTAAGACTTTTGAGTCACTTTAACTTTTTATAGCAGAAAAAGAAGTTGTTCTATAAATCGATGGCTGGTTTTTTCACTTTTCGCCATTTCATTGAGGACATTAAACAAAATATATCACTTAAAATTTTGCCATATTTTGTGTGTGACGAACCCCTTTTTGATTTTTATAGCAACTCATTATGGCGGAGCTTGAGGATAAGGGCATACCAGAGAGTCCATTAATTCCACATGGGAGACGACTTTTCTAACCGTCATAAGTATGTGTGTGTGTGTGTGTCTGGCTATATAGATGGATATATATTTATTTGCATAAAATCGCATTAAAATTTTGCCATTTTGCCAACTTTAATGTACCATAAAACGAACGACAACGACAAGAACAACAACAACAAGAACAACATGGCCCATAGGAAACAAGTAACAATTTTTTATTCTTTCTTCGACTTGTTGTTGTATTAGTGACAAGAAATTGTGGCAAAAAGAGAAATAGCAAATAATTTAATGTGCAAAAAGAAACACAAACACACAGGAAAAAAAACTGACTCTAAAGAAGACTCAACCCGAGTGGGAAGAGCCATGGGATTCGCTGCAGGAACACTAGGGAACGCGCTTAGGAGTGGGGTAGGTTGGGGAGGGAGGGAAGAGGTTTATGACTTGAATGTGAGACAGGCAAATTAATTGCGGTTACTTAGAGAGAGAGAGAGAGAGACTAAGTCAAACTAATGTGTGCGGTGGGTTTTGGCTTGAGTTTTTGCTTGAAATGTTACCTAATGCCTCATTAGGCGCCTAGAAATAGGCTACGAAAAATGTTTGGTAAATTGTACCATATAAAAATAGGCAAAGGAAAGGACTAATTAGAAATGCAATTGCCTGTAAGAAAACCCAAAAAAACAAGGAAAAGTTAACAACAAAAATATATGATTTAAGGAAAAAACTGTTTCTAACGTAATTTAAAGTCTAAACCCAAAAGAAATCAAACAAATTTCTTCCCCATAAAAGAAATTTACAATTCGTTTTCACATAATCTTCTTGTCAATTGGCTTGTTCAAAATCCTTTTCTCAATGTCTTCAAGGACTTGGACAGATTGCCGATGATGGATGGAAATAAGATTGGAAATATGTAAGTCCAATTACCAGTTGAGCCTTCATAACACTTGATAAATATGAAGCGAGAACATAAACCAATCCATAACAACAAAAACAACAGCATCAACATTTATGTATTTATCGATTTCGATATTCATGTTTTTTATGCCAATTACCTACTCAAGTGCCTTTTGCTCTTCGTTTTTTTCAACGAAATCTACATAAATAAATTTACATTTCTCAATCGCTGCATGTGAAAGACGATGCTCTTTAATTGGCCGTCTGTCAGTTGTCATGACAATAATTAATGTACTACCAATTTACATAAATATAGAGGCAAATATACATACATAGATATATGTATATACCTAGGATGAACATATCAACATGTGCGAGTAAATGATTTTTTTGGCATTGAAATTTGTTTTCAATCTTTTTTGTTTTTGGACAAAAGAAAAACAATCAGCGCAATAAGGGAGCAAATGTTATATATTTGTATACCCTTGCAAAAAGGGTATATTCATTTTGGTCAGAAGTACAGCTACAGGTTTGTATATACTGCACAGTTTGTATATCTCGGATTCGGTCGGATCGGAATACTATATCATATAGCTCCCATACAATCGGCAAAGTCACGAACAGTGACTTTTCTCAATAACTTCGTTATTTTCTCAGCTATTGTCATGAAATTTAATATTGATCAGTCTACAACACCTATAAACCACTGTGCCGAATTTGATAAAGATCGGGTGACTATATCAGATAGCTCCCATAGAAACGATCGGTGGAAAACAGTGAGTTTAATCAATAACTTCGTTATTTCCTATGCTAAGATTGTAGGCCACTCTTTCGGAAAGGAAACATTAGCCTTTTTTGATAAAACGTTTTTCCACTTTGATGGCTATGAGTGAGGAAAGAGTACCAAACAACTTGTAAGGGTATACAAACTTCGGCGCGGTCGAAGTTAGCCTGGTTTTTTTACTTCTTTGCTTGTTTGAAAAATAATGTACATGTGCCTACAACATGATTAATACAAACGAAAATACTATATATACGATTTGCATATATCTAAATGGGAACATTTTACTAAATTAGAAAGACAAAAGTGTGGGTGAGTCTCGGCGAACCCTTAAGACGACCTTCTCATAAAGGAAAGGCGCCAAATTTTTAAAAATTTACAAGTTTTTTAAGATAAACTTGGAGTTGATAGATTGTGTTGAGAAAAATTATGGGGGCTTATATGAAAGGCGAAAGAAAAGTTGTTCTTGGAGCAAATGCTTAAGATTTAAAGACTAGGATGAAGAAAATTTCGAAATATTTGTAGCCAGTGGAGAGATGATCAGGATAAGCACAAGAATTAAAGAATAAACGAAGAAGATCAAACTTTTCTCTCTCTCGCAACAAGTTTTCACGATAAATTGTTAAGAGTTTGTTTGTTCCAATTGAGTTTTGGGTTTTCCAACGAATATTCAATTAAAACCCAAGTTTGCTTGTGAATATATACTTTCTTTACGCCAAAAACCCCGCAATATTCATTCTAAATAAATTCAGGAAAGATCCTTTATTTGAAATCTGTTGTATATAGTAGAATCCGGTTATAACGACTCCGCTTATAACGTCCAGCCTGTTATAGCGACTAAAGTTCGATGAGTGATTGGTTGGTTCCAATACAAACTTATATGAAAGGGCCTGCGGTTAGCCGGTCGCTTGAGCGTCGTTATAACCGGGTTCTACTGTATTTGAATCGTCAACCTTTAGAATAACCTACCTAGACCACAAAATGTTGCATGAAAACGAGTTTGTATAATGAATAATAGAAAGAGTTGCTTATCCGACAACTTGTCTATAACTTACCATGTGCATCTATATAATGCGCCAATTCAGCTACTAATCCACATATATCCATGAGATGTTGTTGTTTTTTGTGTTGTTATTCTACAAATGTTTTGCACTATAATTTTCACTTTATAAAACACTTTTTCTTTACTTATTTTTTTGGTAACTTTAGATTTTCACTTCACTTTGAAGGTCTGCAGGACCTTCAGAATAAAAACCGATGTGTGGTGTGTGTGTGTGTGTGTGTGTGAGGGAGAGACGATAACAGACTGAGACTAGACGACGACGACGACGATGAGGACAACAAATATGTGTGTCTGGTGGCTATGAAGACATTTTTCCAGTCGTTCCGCAAAACGCACACAACTACAACAAAAACACTTCTTAGTGCCTTAGTGCTGCGTTCTTTCACTACGATTTTGTATTCCTCTCTCACTCATTCAATCTCTCACTCTATCACCCTCTTTAGATAGAGATAGAAGATGATGGGATAGCCGCGACGCGCTGATGTTGATAATAATACTGAACGACGACTCTTTGAGCGTGTGTGTGTGTGTGTGTTGGTGTGTGTTGATAGTTCTACGAGTTGTAGGTGCGTGTTGATTTTCTTCTTCTTCTTAATGTTGTTTTCGAAATGTTTTTTTGAGTTTTTGAAAAACTCATGTACTCCAACTTTTCATAGATGTTTCTATATATATTTTTTATATTTTATTTCAATTTTTGAGATATTTTTTGCTTCTATTGGTTCAGCTACAATGCATTTGCACTTTTTGCGTGTTTTTTTTTTAGATTTTTTGTTTTATTTAAATTGCACTTGTTGAAGAGGGGGGGAGGGGGTACAACTGGGGACGCAAGGGATTTTTAAGCTTTTATTTTGTTAACAATTTTTATAGGTTTAGATTTATATATTCTTTACATGTAGATAGATATACTTCAATGGTTTTTTTTGTATTCTTGTTGTTGAAACCAATTTATTTTGTAATTATTTCGGTCTAATCACCACCATAAAACGAACGTTTCCAATATTTTTAAAGATTTCTTTCTATTTTACAAAATATTTTTAACATTTGATGCGATTTATAGTATTATTATTATTACAATTCTCTTGTTGTTATTATTATTAAAATCGGGCGAAACGTTCCATGCGCGCCGAGAACCGTTCACGACAAAGTCCAAACAAATAATAAAAAAATTTCGCTGCTGGCGGCGCGAGTACTCACCACCGTGCAACGCACTGTGGGGCAGATTAACCTTTTTTCTGGTAAAAAGTATGTACTACAATCTATGTATGTGATGGTTGGCTGAAATAAGTAGGACTAAAATGGAAATTGTCTTTCCTTAGTTTGCAGTTGAATCAGTTAGTGGATTTTCATCACGATCTTTTCGATTTTCCATTTTTTGCTCATATTTGCTCTGTGATTTGTAGTCAAAGAATCCCGTAAAATAAGAATATGTAGGACAGAAGTTCATTAAACTTAACAATCTACGAGTAACCTAAACTTTTTTGAGTTTACTGATTTCATAATTGAAATTGGCGATTCAAAATGAGTGCAAAGAACTTTTTGGTTTACGTTTTTCAATATTTTCTGGTTCACAAAAACATTTCAATAAATACAAAACTGCTGTAAAAAGATGTAGGCGAAGATTCGATTCGGACTGATCAATAAGTTTTCAAAAGCTTGGACGCATACGATACGAATATACTCGTTGTAATAAAGGATATATTCAAAATTATGCTCTCAAATCAGGTTTCGTTGGATTCAGAATGTATTTTACTACAATTTTAGACTTTATGCCAAAAAAAATAAATCTGACCCATAGTGCACTGCTCGAGAGAGTGAGAGAGAGAGAGGGACAGAGAGAAACTGAGAGTCAGAGGGAGAGAAGTCAAAACAGAATCAGCGCTAAAGTTAAATGTGAGGCAAACGGACACTCACTCACACAGGCACACGTATTTGCTCTCATAGATACAAAAACACAAATACATATACACGGGGGCTTGAATGAAAATGCCGATGCAATTTGTGAGATACTCTCTCTCTTTTTCTCTCTCTCGCTCTGTATGTCGTGCGTGTGGGTGTTTGTGTGTGTGTGTGAAGAGCAGCCCACATTCTTTGTGTACATGTGAGTAAACGTCTGTGTGTGTGTGTGTGTGTGTCTCACACAGTGCCATCATCGCTTTCCTTTATTTGCCTCCTTTTATTTTCTGTTCTCTGTAGTTTGTTTTTTTTTTTCTTTTTGCTTTTTCTTTTTATTATTTTCGTTTCGTTGATTTTTCGTCGTTTGCTGCGACTGCGACTGCTGCTGCTGCTGTTGCTTTCGGGTGCACAAGTGCAAATTCACACGTACATTCGAAATGTGTTCGCACAGTGGCACAAAAACTACTGCATTTTGGTCCAAATATTTTGAGGCTTAAACTAAACGAGAATTGCGCCTGAGGCTGTGATTTTTGTTAACAATTCTCAATAAAATTTAATACAATTTAAAACAATTAAATATTTATTTAATTAATTTAGTGAAAATGTTTGAAAATCGTATAATAATCTATTTTATTTTCAAAAATATGTAATGCTTGCCTGAACTGAACGACAAAACTGTAATGACCAAATGTGTGTATCATGTTTTGGAGTATTGAAAGCATTTTTTTAAAGTTTTTTAAACATTCATTTCATTAGATTACTCCTGATACCTTTTAAATTCATTCTATTGTATTAAAATTTTAAAATTTTAAACTATTTTGGAAATAAGAACCTGTTAAAATGTACGAAATATCTATCTAAAAACTGGATGGACTAATCTTGAGAATTCTTAATGGAAACATTAAGAATATAATCTAAGATAGCTCAATTCAATATCCACATTCCTGCAGAACTTTTTAAAATGGTTTCTTGTGATAATATCTATGCAAGGTACATACATACATATCTATTTTATATTCTGGTTCATTGAATCCATAAGATACCTGTAAAGTATCTCAGCAGTTGCTGTAAAGCATCTGTAGGTTTGATTTGCACATTGACAAGAAAAACTCTGGCAAATTGGACTAATTTCCAATTCGAGAATAAAGGAAAGCAGCAACAAAACGAACAAGAAGAAGCTGAAGAACAAGAAGAAGACCCAAATAGAGATAGAAAGAGATAGATGTTAAGTGAAATGAAACCTAAAAACATACTCGTAGTTCAGAAACACACAAAAATAAAGATCTACAGAGAAACGAACAAAACGAAGTATCTACGCGGCGCACACACACACAATGATAAAAATATATGTATATGTATGTATGTACAAAAACAAATGTATCCAACATGACGCAGTTTGTCTGGGGCATATAAATTGCACATTTCAAATACATTGTGGTTAAAAAGTAAGCAGCAGAGATACTGAGATACACACATATGTATATACATACATAAATACATACATATATGTACAAAGGCTGCAGATAACCAGAGGCTCCCCCTTCCCACCACATACACTTCCCCGCACAAACACACACAGACTATTTGTATATGTATTGAGTCAACGCTGGGCAAGTTCAAGTGTAAAATGCAATAGAGTGGCGGCGGCAGCGCTGCAGTCCAACTGAGAGAGAATGTCTCTCTTTCTGTCTTTCTCTCTCTCTCTGTACGCATACGCATAGAAAAGCCGGCAAGGGCACTATATATTAGTAGTGGGGGATGAGTTAGAGGTGAAATAGACGCTAGGTAAGGTGTGTGTGTGTGTGTGTGTGTGGGGCTCTTCACTGTGGTGAATAGTCATTCTCTCTATTTTTTGCGCTCTCTCTATCGCTCTTATTGGGGTTGGCTGCTAGACACATTGAACCACAAAAGTTCAAGATGAAAACACAAAATATCAACAATGACAGCTGAGTAGTTGACTCTCTCTCTTATGCTCACTCTCGCCTTCTCCGCCCCAAACATGCCCACCTCCCTCACATTCTCTATGAAGTGTTCTCTTTTCTAGTGCCAACTCGTTTGCTCTAATACAAATACAGCTGCCACCCATGACCAGCTCTACGATGCCTTCTGCTCTCACTCCCTCTCTCTTTCTCCCGCCTCCCCCGCTTCTTGCTTTTGGCCGACTGCCAAACGTTGCTTTGGCTCAGTTCAGTAGTACAGTGGAGCAATTGCTATGGGTATGGGTAAGAGTGCAACAGTCAGTCCCTATTTCTCTGTATGTGTGTGTTTGTGTATTTTCACTTCTGAGTGTGAGTCAAAGCGAGCAAATGATTCTGTATGTGTGCGTTGGTTTAAGTGTGGGAGAGTCTAGGAGGCGGGGGTGTTGTATGCATAGCATTTTGTTGGGGTAGTTCGCCGGCAAAAAAAAAAAAAAAATACACAAAAAATGAGAAAAATAATAGAAAAGCCATAGGAAGAAAACGACTTGTATAGAGAATAGTCTCTCGCTAAGTATACTATTTGTTAATGCATGACGATAGCAATTCCACTGAAATCGTTTGCTGCATATAACCGAAACTGAAAGTGATCTACGCTGTATAACCAAAATGAAATGGTTAATCCTACATGAGTTCCTTCAAAGGCATTTCTGGTTGTTTCTAGGGAGTGATAAGTTATAAAACTCTAAAATCTAATTCTAAGCGAATTACCGATCTTTTTTTGGTTCTAATTTGGCTTTCTACTCAAAACGAACCGAAATAATGGTGATAACCCAAAGATAACAGAACACTTTCTACTTTATGAAGCAATTTTTAAGAAACTATCTAGTAGCATGATTCTAGACTAGTTTTTAATATCGATATACCGAAACACATGTTTCAAAATGAAAATGCCATGAACGATTTTAATACAAAATGGGATAAAAACATTTTATTATGATTCTTATCAATGGAAAACCCAATTTACTACTAATCCATAATCCTTCGAATCTAATGAATGTTCATATCAAACTCTCACAGAAATCACCCTCAAAGTCATTCAAAACATGTCCTTTTTTGTCCGTTTAACTACACTTTCTCGATAGTTTTATTTTCGGAAAAAGTTTTGTGTGACACATTTTCCAAGGGTAAGTGGCAAGTGGGGGAAAATACAAATTACATGCGATCATCAATTGAAGCAGTGTCGTTCGCGTCGCCACATTTGCTGTCGCTGTTTGTAACTGAGAGATACACATCATGTAGCTATCTGTATCTAGTATATGTACGTGCATACGTCTATCTATCTAACTATGCATCGTCTGTCCGTCTCGTAGGCTCTGCGGCTAGAAAAACTTGTATACATGCCTTCCCCCATATTATTGTCGGCGGGGTAAACAAGCTGCAAAATTTATGCGAAGACACACAAATCCACTGAACGAGAGACCGACCAAACAACGACAACGATAGCGACGATGCCGATGTCTATGCCAATGTTGTTTGGCGCTGGTCCGCTGCAGCATTTTCTGTTTTTTCTTTTTTCACTCCCCCCCTTAACCAGTGCACCTTTCCATATATGTCGGATGTTTTTCCCTCTAGTTGAACACCCTGGGCATAAAATGCACATAATAATAATTTGTTGGATTTTCTTTTGCCACTCTGGTTTGCCTTGTTTGGTTTCGTTTCGTTTGGATTGGCTTTTGGCTTTAGCTTTGGCTTTGGCTTGGAGAGACACGACAACCAAGATACGACAACACGATTTGCTATGGCAAAGTCAGGTTTAATGTCGTTCAGTGGCGCGGCGGCATTTTGCAGTTGAGGTAGTCAGACAAGATGGAAAAGTGGGCTGAGGCCGAAGCACCGATTGTGGGCACCCCAGACCCAGACCCAGACTTCGACTCAGACATGGACTCAAGCACTGTGGGCAAACATTGGTGGTGGCTATGATTGTTGTTGTTCTTGTCCAAAGATAAGCGCGCGCGGCTGCCATGAATGGGGAACTGGAGAAATATATATGTATGTATCAAGAGAGATGGAGTATTATCTATATATGTATGTATGTATAACAACATAGGTTTGTACATATACGATTTTCTATATACATATATGTATAGTAGAGTAAACACTTGGGTGGTGAATAGGCACAGTGGAACATTGAGTATTGGGACAATGCTTTGTCAATCAATTTGCAACTTTAATGGCTGCTTAAAGAAAAGTGTGGCTGCATATTCACATAGAAAAAATATCAAAAATTTCACGATAAGCCATTTCGATTTTAAATAGATTTACATTTCACTATATTCTTAAAGAATTGGAGAAAGTCTGACTGCATATTTGTTCAATCAAAGTGTCAATCCTTTAGTTAAGACTTATTAATTGTTTAAAATAATTGCTGTCAAATAGTTTGTTACAAATAATAATAGAGTAAGCCACACAAATTAGCCTGGCTGCACATTTTTAAAAGCAAAATGCCCAGGTTTAACATTGTAAATATATATATGTAGTAGTAGAAGCATTTAAATTTAGTTGCTCATCTTATATTTAGTTGGCAAACGTTAAGCCTTATAAACAAAGTTCGTAAATTTATCTTAATGTAAAAGCATTCCTAATCACAAAAAAGTGTGGCTGCATATTAATGCAGTTGAAATACCAAAACATTAATATTAGACTTAATAACTAGTTCATCTTCATCTACAGTTATTAGTTATTCAATATTGTGGCTGTAAATTTTTAACACAGTTTTTGTGCACATTTGTAACTAATCCTCCAAACTTTCCATTCCTTTGATGGCTTTGAAAAAATGTAAATTTATTAATATTTTATATAGATAAACTATACGTGCGTGTCACTTGACATATCGGTCTTTGTCAATGTCTAAAATGCACATTTCTTATCACACTTTTAGCCTCATAGACATAGACATAGAGAGGAGTATAGGTCGAGGAGATCGCGTGTCGTAGTTGGGGGTAGGGTCTTGACTCAATTGACCGGCTTTTATTTGTTATTTAATGGGTATTTTTTATGTGCGTGCATTTTGTTGTGTGTATTCACTTTAATAATAAATTTTCAAGTTGGCTTCTGTTCACTTCACTTCAGTTCAGTTTGGTTTCGTTACTTTTTCTTTCTTATTGACAATTTCAATTGCTTTTTATCAGCACAATTTATTTTGTATGACTTTTTATTGAATGCATTTGAAATGGTAAAAAAAAGGGGATACATATAAGCACAGTGTTTGGTTGGTTGATTGAGAATTTCTATATATGCTTATATACATTGATCATATTTACCCGATTTAACAAAAACAAACATTGACAAGGAAAATGAGCCGAAAACATTCTTGGTTCTTATTGCGTTTGTAACTCACCTGAAAAAGAAGAAAAATAAGTATTAATTAGTGGAAATTGAATTCAAACATATTTGAAGGTCAACGAAACGTAAGCAAAACAATATTCATACCGGATTTTTCATTCAGTAAATTAGCAACAATACTCAATACTGCTCACCTAGTTTTAACACATTTTTGTGCCCCAGACCTTTTGTTGTTTACATCGTCGCATTGAGCCCGGAAAAGCCTTGAAAATGTCATATTTCACGCCCATTATGCGTGCAAATGACTCGATACATATGTAAACACATAGCAAAAAGCCTGTAAAGTCCAAGTAAAGTGACACTAGTTTCTTGAATTTTCAACGCACAACCCACTATACATACATACATGTTGGACTATTGCTGAGAGGGCTTTTGGTTGTTGGCTCTTGGATCTAATCAAAATGAGTTTCCTTAATAATGTCCGCCAGAAAATTGCAAATTCTAGTCATTGTAGAAGTTTTGCATAATTCTATTCTCTGTCCGATAACTTTATTATTTGTGCACGTTTCTCGTGTCAAACGTTCAACACATAAACTTAAATGCAAAAATGCAAATTGAAATTGAAAATTGCGACACTCAAGCGGCCGACACTTGACGAGCTGTCTACAAAAAGCGCAGAAAAGAAAAAAGTAGTCAAAGCAAACATCAGACTAAAATACATGCTATGCTCAAAGCAGTGGCGTAGTCAAAAAGCTCAATTTGGAATAGTGTGGCTGCATATTTTTAAGCAGAAAGCCCAAAATATTGAGCTACTTTGATCCCTAATGAGAAGAATTAATGCTCTGCTTACATATTTAACCTCATCAAAATCTAAATCAATATCAATCATTAGCTGCTAGTTTGCAGTTCATTATGTTAAAAAGTGTGGCTGCACATCTCCAAGGACAAAATGCCTCGATATGAAATTTATAAGCATACGACAAACAAATTGCAACCATATGAATGGGTAATCAATCTTCATCTCGTCTCAGACCTTCCACATGAACTGCTCCGCACGTTTTTAATAGTAAGATGCTCCAATATACCCCCTACCAGTAGCACTCCCATCCACCTATTGTATTAACTCTGTCACAAAAGGCGACAATGCTTCTGTCTGGAATTTGATTAAAATAATTTACTGATGTCGGTCGGATTTCTTGAGCCACCACAAAACACTCAAACTCACACGAAACAGACCCAAACAGCCATCTCGTTTGGCGTCCAGACATTGATGTTGATAATGATTTAGATTTATTTTTATATATTTATATAGGGGAAGGGGCGGGCACCTACAATATATGCAATTTATTATTTATGATGACTTGCGTGACATTATTTCATACATAATGGGACAATATCGAGGTGTTGAGGCATTTGAATTTTTGCTTCCCGCAATGTCTCAATATATATATAAGTATGTATATCTATGGAGATTATAATGCCAAGTGACAGGCACAAAATCATCGTTTGCATTTTAAGTAACCAAGAGTCTGCGTGTCGCCCGTTCTCAAGTTGTTGATGTTGATGAGAATGGGCGTGGCCTTGCTGAACCATTGATATCGTCTATATTGATTTCCCGTACTATCCATCAGCAATCAAAGTGTTAACGTGTCCACGTGGAAAGACTTGTTGCGCCATAATCTAATGTCTAGGGCAAAAGTTATCTCTCACTCTCTCCCCTACTCTCACCACTTTCATCACTTGCATTTAGAGTGTTTACTTCAACTGCGCCCTTTATGTGGGTGGATGAAAGGGAAGAGGCTCCCACAACTACCCAAGACACGCGCCAATCTTCTTAAGAGCTCAAGTGGCTGTCAGCCAGTAAGGATTAAAAAATAACAGGAAAACAGAAAACAGTCGACGAACTTGCGTTACTTGCACTTGCCACACACACACACATAATCCCAAAGAGGGGGCGAAGAAAAAATGAAGGAGTGAGGTGAATGTGGAGAAGTCCACACAAATTGTTTAAATTATTTTTAAATTGCACATATTTAATCAGGTGTAAAGTCTGACGAATTGTTGTTTTGCATATGTCAAACAATTAATTAGTGCAGTATTTAACTTTATTCCCATTTTATACTAAACAGAGCACAAAAATTTGCCTTGAACTTATCAATGGAATGAACGATTTCAAATAAAAACCAATCTTCCCAAATGTTGGCTTGGATAAGAGTCTTCAATTAGCACAATATTGAAAAGTAATGAAATTTTATAAGTTTATTATTTTATTAAACCAAAATTAGATTAAGTTGAGTTGAATAAAACCCATAGACATGGAGCTTTTACTTAATTAAGGGAAGAACAACTTCCTAATAAGGGGAACGAAGCGATCCCTCGTTTTCAGTAAAGTCACTACAGTGGAGACTTGGTTTTGGACCAATAATTCAATACTTTTCAACGCCATCAGTCTTTTGTTTAATCTGTAGATTAAATATAACTATTTTTGTTTGAAGTGGAGACTTAAAGAAGAAGAAGCCAAAGTCCTTGTACACTTTCTTAGAAAGTGCATAAAGGTTTTGAAGCCTTTTTATACCACTTTTTAGATCGTAAAAGATAAACTTTTCAAATTTCTATCTATCATTCATCTGCATGCTTAATTTTCAAGTCTCGACTACTCTTTAGAATTGCAATTTACATTATATTCCATGTGGAGAACCTATGTGTGATACGGGTTGCCTCTAATTTAGACATTTGTGTTGTGCACCATAAATTATGACACATACCTAACTATACACACTCCTCTACTCCCCCTGCCCGTCGGTTGCGGGTCACTAAATAACAAATACTCAATTTGCACTCGGATACCTCGATTGCTCCCTACCTACCCTCTGACCCTCTCTCCAGCCTGTCTGTGACTTGTGAGTAGTCTCGCCCCCTCTATTGTATAAACTTTTTGGTATATAGCATTCTGTTAGGGGGTCGCGTCATGTCCCGACCCAATTAGACTGCCATTTTTATGCAAAACAGAATTAGAGAGAAGGAGAGATGGAGGAGGAGTAAAAGTTTCATTATTCGCGTTTCGTGTTAATCAGAAATTGTAATAAGTCAAGCCAGACGGCTGTCAGACACTTTTTCGTGGTCTCATCCCTCCCCCTCAACACGAAGGACTCGACTCTAGTGGTTTCCCTTTGTTGTGGATAATTTTATTAAGTGCTCTCTGTATATGAAATTATGATCAATTTTTCTGTTTATTTTATGCGTGGCTTAATAATTGCATTTGATTTTATTAACAATTTGTTGTTTTAGAAACAACACCCGAGTATGTGTTGGTTGTCTGTATTCCCTTGTCCCCCTCCTCCGCAGTGGAATAAAAATCCGTCAAACTTACAGGGGCCTTTTGTGGTTTTTTCTCCACTTTTTTTCTCTTGTTGATTTAATTAGGTAAAAACTTGCGGTATATAAAAGCCAAAATGAGTAACAACACTGCGACGAGTCGTTCATTGAACTGGCTGGAAACGCATAAAAAAATAATAGTAATACAACGCACACGAGTGTTTTATTTGTAGAGTGCAAAAGGCGACATCTGCGGGGCCTAAGTTCGGCATCGAAATCGTTTTAGGTAGATTGTTGTTGTCGGTAAATAAAAATTCACACAACCATCGTACAGACATACGTACTATATATTTGTATGATTCATTTCCATCAGTTAATGCTAATATTGTTGATTTACTTTATTAATATTTAGAAAGTAGTCATGGAAGGTGGAATGGAAGTGCTTCCACATGAAACCTTTAAGTGACTATCTTCAAGTTCAAGTCATCAATGTAAGGTAAAAGGCCTCAAAATTAAGATATCCAACAAAAAAAAAAAAAACAGATGGCCGGGGCTAACTTCGACCGCGCCCAAGTTTGTATACCCTTGCAAGTTGCTTGTTACTCCTTCCTCACTTATAGCCATCAAAGTGGAAAAACGTTTTATCTAAAAGAAGTAATGTTTACGAAAGAACGGGCCACAATCTTAACATAGGAAATAACGAAATTATTGATCAGTCACTGTTTTTGACCGATCGTTCCCATGGGAGCTATCTGATATAGTCACTCGATCTTGACCAAATTTGGCATAGTCGTTTAAAGCAATAATGAACTGCCTTATATTAAATTTCACGACAATAGCTGAGAAAATAACGAAGTTATTGAGAAAAGTCACTGTTGATGACTTTACCGTTTGTATGGGAGCTATATGATATAGTGGTCCGATCCGGCTGAATACGAGAAATACAACCCCTGCAGTACATTCAAGCCTACGTGCAAAATTTCAGTTCTGTAACTCTTACGGTCTAGGAGGAGTTCGCGTTGATCCAGACGGACGGACGGACATGGCTAGTTGAACTCGTCTCGTCGTGCTGATCAAGAATATATGTATATACTTTATATGTTCGGAGGTGCTTCCTTCTATGCGTTGCACACTTCTGACCAAAATTAATATACCCTTTCTGCAAGGGTATAGGTTCAATGGTATTCAATGTCCTTTATAAAAGGTCTGCCAATTTAGCTCTTCTTTCCTTCATAAAAAGTCTACAACGTCAACTTGGTTATATCCATTAATTTCAGAAAAACGTTCATTGTTTTAAATACAATAAAGTCTCTGTATAAAAGAGTTGATTGAAAATTTAGACTTATCTTAATAAAATTTCTGAAAAAAAACTTTAAAGCATAAAATTGTAACTTTTGAAATCCAAATAGAAGAATGCGTAATAAGATGTCATCAGAAACTTCTGAACTAAAAGTCTCTACACTAAATATCTCTACATTAGAAGTCTCCATTCTACAAGAATTGATACGAAAAATCATTATAATAAAAGTCTCCCTAATACAAGGCTTTACAATAGAGTTCTCCATTTTAGATGACTCCATATTAAAAGTCTACATACCAAGTCTCCATTATATAAGTTTTTACATTAGAAGCCTTCATACTTAAAGTCTTATTATTGGATGTCTCCATACCAGATGTTTTCATTCTACACGATTTCATTTAAAAAGTCTCTATAGTAAAAGTCTACTTAATAGAAGTCTCCAGATCAGAATTCTTTATTCTAGAAGATTTCATATAAAAAGTCTCTATAGTAAAAGTCTCCATACTAAAAGTCTTCAAAAGAGAAGTCTCCAGATCCGACATCTTTATTCTTGAAGATTTCATATGAAAAGTCTCTATAGTAAAAGTCTACTTATAGAAGTCTTAAAACGAGAAGTCTCCAGCTCAAAACTCTTTATTTTAAAATATTTCACGTGAAAAGTCCTCTTGCTAGAATTCTTCATAAGTTTAAATAGTTAGATCCTCCATACTAAAAGTCTCCAGAAGTCTCCATAGTCTCTAAAACCTAATCCCAGTGGCCTTTGAAATAAAAATCTATTTTAAAATTAAAATAGAAGCAAAAAATTTAAATCCACACCAAAATCTAATCAAACAAAAAAAAACTAAACACATTTATTTCCAATTATGGATCAACTTAAGGACTATATAATAGATTGGTCACTTGCCATAGTGTTATCTTTATGCTTTTGTTTGACATTGAATTATTTGGGTGTCATGCGTTCAAATAATTTATTGTGGAGTAAGTTGTATAACTTAGAAACATAGAAGGCTGACTTTAGTTAGTCCAAATTCAATAATTAAATAAAACTCATTCCTATTCTCCTCACATAGAAACACAGATATATTAAACCAGAAAACTACTAATATGGACAATTTGAATTTTAATTTAACCTTAGGTAGGCAGAAACAACTAGATGATCACTATTATGGTACTGGAATTGATAGCCCTTCGACGGAGGAATCGGCATCAACGGACGCCACCTGCTATGCTAGTAGTCCATTCGGTGTCTATTTCAATTTCATGCTGATATTCGTCTGTATTTTCGCAATCTCGAAAATAACTGAAATATCCGAGAGGTATTTAAGTGATCGCATGCTATCGAAACAACGCCGTCATGATGTGCGAGCCATCAATGAGGAATGGGAACAGACCATGAAATTGTATGAGAAAGATAAGAACCAAATGAATAACGAGCTGGAAGAGTTACGTGTTAAGAACAAAGATCTGGAGCACATGATGCACGAGCTACGCGATTGCAATATCCAGTTGATAAGCCAGAATTTCATGCGAAACGTTTTGCAGGATCAGCAGCAAAAGCAACAAGCAGCAGCGAATAATATCTTTATAACCAATCGTCATATTCATCTAACTAGGCAGGTTTTTGTCAATGAGGGACACATCGATGTCAGCTTACAGGATCAACAGCAGCAACAGGATCTGCAACGTCCTGCTGGCGGTCAAGAGAATCCGGAGAAGAGTCTAAATGTCTGGGTACAATACCTTAAGATGCGTAAATGTTATATGGGTCCGATTGCCGATCCCAATCTGATTGCTAATAGTGGTTCCGAAAAGAATATGCCTATTGTAATGACCACGGAACAATTGGCCAAGCTGCAGGGTGAGACATTTCTTTGCCTTCCTTTTACATGATCATTTGATTTTAATTTATTCCCAATTGCAGGAATAATTTAAAGGAGTTCATTGGTCGTTGAGTTTTAAAGTGTTTCAAAATCAAATGAAAAAAAAATGTTTTAGTGAAAGTAAAAAAAAGACAAAACAAAAATCATTAAAAAAATTTATTAGTTTTTTTTATAAATTACGTCATTAAATTTAACCAGAAAATGTACGAAAATATTTACGTAATTTTAAGGGCTAGAATCTGTGTTAATCAACACTGAAAACAGGTTCTATTAACCGACTCTACACCATTAATTGAATCTCTTGGGGTCTTTTAACCAACACTACATTAAAGTGTGACAATCCCTCAGCAAGAGGTGGCAACCCTGACGGTTTGGGTCTTTTAATTAGGTCTTGTATGGGAGCAAAATCAAATATTAAGCCAACCAGGCGACCAATTCTCTAAGCCTTAAGAAATTCCCAGAAATTCAAATTATAACCAAATTAGCCAATTCCTGACGCAGATCAGAACGTAAATCGTCAGTTAATTGGACATTTTATTGGCATGCTTAAATGTACTTTATTCAATTTCAAAGCTCAAAATCTGAATCGAAATTCAATGCTGAAACTCATTAACTGATTTGAACTCTTTCAGTAAATTGACATTTAAAATATTAAAATTAAAAACAAGCGCAAAGAAATCAGCGAGAAACTCGTCTAGTGAGTCTTCAGATCTCAAAACGTGTCAGCCTCTTACAATAACCGATTGAGTGTGAATCTGCTTTTCATTTTTGCACAAAAATACGAAAAACTGATCCAGTAAATATAAAAAATGACAAAAATGAAATTGCATTTAAATGACAATAAATCTAAATCAACAAAAATGACTTGGCACACAGGCAAATGACCCACAAAAAAAAAAAGAAATAATGAACAAAATACAGTTGAAAATGAATTGAAAGTGTGTATATAGTATAATGACATTTATCAATAAATGAGCGACTAACTGACTGGGTGACTGAGTGATTGTGTGAGGGAAACGAGGAGAGGGGGAGTAGCCAGACTTGCATACTTTGTCCCAGGGTGTGTGTGTGTGTGTGAATGTGTTTTTTCTTTAACCTTGAGCCGGCAACTGGTTACAAAATTGCAACGATAACTGTCAGTGACCCCAACCAAAGAGCAGAACAAGAAGAAAGAGCAGAGAAATCGGTTGATAAGTCAACCATTCCGCTATATACAATCGTCATCGCCAATCGTCATCGTTCATAGAGTCATTGTCGTCTCCATCTCCCCCATTGTCTCACTCTCTTTCCAAATCGTTTACTTTTCTGACATTTTTGCATATGTTTCGTTTCCTGACCAAAAAGAAAAAAAAAATAAAAAATCGTTGTCACCAGATGTTCAAACAATAAATAGAAATGATTTTGAAATTGAGTTTATTTTTTTGCCTGGCTTTTGTTTAGCCATTTCGATATTTGCATTGACGTTTTTTCGGGTTTTTTTCCTTCAGTTGACGTTTCCGTTTTTAAGAGATATGTGTTGATGGGCATTGCTTTGAGGCTAATTTGTTATAGAAATGTCAATGAATATATAATGGAATGGTTCAGATGCGACAACTAAATCAACAATTAGTTAAAAGTTTTGGTCAAAAAGCTTAACCCTTGGGTCTGAAAAATATTTTGTCTCAATTGTGATGATATTCCAAAAACAAAAAAGCAATGTGCGCCCAACGTGGGGCTCGAACCCACGACCCTGAGATTAAGAGTCTCATGCTCTACCGACTGAGCTAGCCGGGCATATGACGATGTCCACCTGCACAATATTTAGCTTTGGCATGATTCAGAATTTATCTATAAAATATAAATGTTGATAAAAATAGATATAGAAAGATGTAAATCTGTTCTATTATGGTCTGATGGTTTATTTTGTCTTGAATGAGAAAATACAGTTAGAATTACATTTCTAACTTAAAATACGTCAATTTTTATTCTAATTTTAACATTCTCTAGTTAAAATACGTCAATTTCTATTTTGATTTGGAGTATTTTACCTTTGGAAACTTAAATAATAGTCTTATTCCTTCTCTTAGTGTCAATCTTAATATAGTTTGCCTTTGTATTAATTGGTCTAACTAACGTCAACAACTGACCACAGTTTTTAATTGTTTTAGCCCGTAATGTGTGGTTACCTAAACAATTGCATACCTTTGGGAGCGCAGAGATGACGCAGTTTACTCAGAAAGACCAAGCAATTACTACGCAAATAAATATCAATTGTATGCAAAACCAATATTATATTTAGATACCAAAACCATCCTAGCCACACCCTCCATACCAACCCCAACCCTTAGCCGAACCTCTCACACTCTAATGTCCTCCCACTCAGCAGGGAACCCCCCTTCAGGCGTTATTACTACGCACTTTACACTTTGGCATGACATTTGCATAGATAATTTGTTTACCATTCAACACCAACACCAACGCAGATAAATAAGATGATCTTAGAAAACAATTTCACTGATATTCGAATGCCATTAACCCACATAGTATATATGTATATATATATATTTGTATATAGAAGTAATCTAATCGTTAATTGGCACACTAACCCCAAACAAAATACTTTTTTTTCGTCGTCGTTCTTTCTGCCATTGGCCCCATTCTGGTTCTCTCATGTTGACTGATAAAAATAGTTTATCAAGGTTATTCGCCAAAAAAAAAAAACCTATTCACACACAATTGATAGAGAAAATGAAAATACCAACAAAAACAAAAAAAAACGAGCTATGGAAGTTAACTTCGGCCTTGCCGAAGTTTATATACCCTTGCAGTTCTTTATTATATTTAATTCGATAAGAAAAGTGAAATTTTATACATCAACAGCATTAGTTGTCGTATTATGAATATGCCGCAAAAATACTAAATACAATACTAATCTATCGAAAATCATCGAAGTTAAAATTTTTAAAATTGGACACCACAATTGCCAACGGCTCACACACACACACACATACAATTTATGAATCCGTGCTGTGTGTGTATGCATGTGTTCTGTTGATTTGATGATGACGTAGTAGGCAGCAAGCAGCGCTGCCGGCAGCGCTTGAACCGATTTGTTCTGACTGTAACTTGTGTTCTATTTATCCGATCAGGTTCAAATTTTGGGATCTGAGATTTTATACCAAATTCTATTATATTGGTAAATTTCATGGGAATACTCCAATTTTTATTTTATAAAATTTTTTTTGCAAAAATTTTTGTTCCAGAGCTATATGATATAGTAGTCCGATCCCGATGATTTTCATACTTTATCTCACACAGGTAATAAAGAGTCTCCAAAAAAATTTCAACCCGATATCTCTTAAGATGGCTGAGTAAAACGCGTACGCACAGACGGACGGACAGACGGACAGACGGACATGGCTATATCGACTCAGCTTCTCAAGCTGATCAAGAATATATATACTTTATGGGGTCGGAAACGTCTCCTTCTGTGCGTTACAAACATCTGACCAATTTTATAATACCCTCTGCAAGGGTATAAAAACGAAAGTGCGAAAGTGAAATGTGGGTGGATTTCAGGGCGACCTTGAGATAATGCCCTCATTAAAAGAATGATGTTTGTTTATGAAAACGTATGCATAGACATACATACCAATAGACATTGTAGCAAATAATTAAAATTCCATTGTTTAGTTAGGTGGAAAAAAGTTAAAAGGAAACAATTGAGCTTTCTAATTTAATAGCAGAACAGTGCAAAACATTATTTGAGTAATTATTGACAAAAAACTGCGGGTATATTAGGCTAAGTAAATCGGAGATATATTAAAATATGTATCTTAATGTTCGAATAGATCGAACTATGCATTCAATGTTAATTAGCTAAAACAATTTCTTATCTCATGTCACATTGTCTTAATGAAAGATTTACAAATATCACGTATACGCCATGTATTACCATATTTATGTACATAGTTATCAATTTAAAAGCTAGCATATATTTATACCCTTGCAGAGGGTATTATAAAATTGATCAGATGTTTGTAACGCACAGAAGGAGACGTTTCCGACCCCATAAAGTATATATATTCTTGATCAGCTTGAGAAGCTGAGTCGATATAGCCATGTCCGTCTGTCCGTCTGTCCGTCTGACCGTCTGTCCGTCTGTCCGTCTGTCCGTCTGTCCGTCCGTCTGTGCGTATGCGTTTTACTCAGCCATCTTAAGAGATATCGGGTTGAAATTTTTTTTGGAGACTCTTTATTACCTGTGTGAGATAAAGTATGAAAATCATCGGGATCGGACTACTATATCATATATTGTTAAATAATCATTAAATGTGTTTTGAATTCAGTAGTTTGAAAAATATTTGAGCATATTCATAATACGACAACTAATGCTGTTGATGTATGAAATTTCACTTTTCTTATCGAATTAAATATAATAAAGAACTGCAAGGGTATATAAACTTCGGCAAGGCCGAAGTTAACTTCCATAGCTCGTTTAATGTTTAATATTGTTTTCTATATTGTAATCTTCATTATCTTTAGCCTTCGGCTAAACTTGACAAAATATGAAATATATGTGAAATATAAAGAATTCGTTTAATTTTTAAAGTCGAAACGCATTTTGCTATTGGATATCTGTAATTTAAACCAATTTCCCAAGTTATATTTCGTATATTTTGGATCCTTTAACGATTTTTGAAAATCCAGCAGGATTTAGAACGATAGTCATAGCTTTCTAGATGGAAAAAGGTTCAAAGATTCTATATACATACCAAAAATTTACGTGAAACAATGTTTGCAATTAGCTAAAAAGCCGTTAATAGAATTAAAAATCCTCTAGAAGAACAAAGCAGCAATGATTACATTATGCACATACAAAGTGTTCCAAATTAAGAATTTTTCATGAACTGAAAAGTAATTTAACAACAACAAAAATGTATATGGTATATAGTATATGGTCAATTTATTCAATTTACTTGAGACTCTTGCATCAAAAATTCAGATGCAAACCAGTTTTAATTTTCATTGTTATATGTATGTATGTAGCTATGTATATTTCTTCTCTTGAATTTCAAATAAATCAACATTGACAAATGGCATCATAAAATTGCAGTAGATTTATTAATTCTCTGCGGTTTTGTGTATTGTTTTATTATCTCTTTCGATTGTGCGAAAAAGTTCAATAACCAAGACAAAATGCAAAAATTTCATTTGGAATATCTAAACAGCTGATTCGATGTGTGTGTGTGTGCGTCACATTAAAATAGAAATAAGAATTATGCCATAGCAGGTCGCTGGCCATATAAAAAAAAGGAAAGACCCAGAAAACAAACATACAAAAACATTAAAAAAAGCGAAGCAAAAAAAAATGGGTCAATGTGCTGCTAGTTTGAGTTGAGATTCATTTTTGGTTCAATTTTTTTGGTGGCATTGACGCCTTTTTTTCTCACTCCGAATGGAATCGGAAAGATTAGGTAGATAAGGTACGAGAAACAAGATTCCTCAGAATCCTCAAAAGAAGTTAACCACAAAAATTAGGGTCAGGGTTAGGCTGGTTGCTTGCTGATTGACTGATGCTGTTGTCTCTGCTATATCTCTTTCCCTCTTTCTCGCAGTTGCTATCAAGTGACAAAGAATTTGCTATTCTATAGACAGAGGCGTAAGCTGAGGGGATACAAACGCCCACAATGCAGAGGTAGCCCCCTTTGATTGAGCTCCTGCAAAAGCCACTGTCGCTATGTATATATCTGTGTCATGCGAAAGCGAAAAGATGGACACACACACACTCACACACAAACATGCTAAGATAACTGCAAACACACAAACAGAGAGCGAGCCACCGAGTGAGAGAACAGACCGTAGATAGTGAGTGAGAGAGTTAGAGAAAGACAGAGCGTGCAAGGGAGAGAGAGTGCGAGCGAGTCATGTTCATGACTTCCATTCTAATTTCATTTAAATGTGGCTCCATCTCTTTCTGCCCCCTACCACCCCCTCTCTCGCACACGTCTTCTTTTCGCCTTTGGCCAGACGAAATATTTCAGCCGTCGGCCATTTTGGTTTTTTGTTGTTTTTTCTTTCGTTTTCGGCAATTTGCCATTGTATTGCCAAAAAATATATACAATTCTTGTTGTTGTTGCTGCTATACATTGACGTGATGTCTACCTCTCGCGCCTTTGCCTTGACAGAACCTTTCCTCCCCTCAAACGCCGCCCTCACAAATCATCGTCATTGTCGTGTTTTGTGAAGCGCAAAAACGTGTTGTTCATTTTGTTGTAGTTGTTGCTTTGCTGTCTTGATTCTGGTTTTTGTTAATAACAATTTTGCCTTTTGATTTTATTTAAATTTTTATAAATTTTGAATTTTTTGTTTTTTACCTAGAGCACAAGGTCAGGCAAGTGGTCCTGTGGCGCAATGGATAACGCGTCTGACTACGGATCAGAAGATTCCAGGTTCGACTCCTGGCAGGATCGAAAGGTTTAATTTTTTGTTCTAGCTTTATTTTTTACCTAATTTATGAAACAATTGGGATTCTTCTCAACTTGTAATTGTTATGTAATTGAAAAAATATATAAAAATTTTGCATCGTCTGTGAAAGATTTTTTATTTATTGGCACCTCTTTTGCATTGAGGAATTAAAACCTAATAATACCAATTTTGTTAATCTAATAAAAGATTTCCGAGCTGATGCTTGGAGTATTTTAAAATATTAGAATGAAAGTTTTGAAACATATAAAATGTATATCAATCTACACAATCTAATCTTACTATCAATCTTAATAGATAAGCAATAATTCAAACAAGTCGGGTCTTCTAATATCTGTGTGCATGATCTATTCATTTCGCAAAAAAATATGAAGAATCTTGTATAAATGTAACAAAAAATTCAATTTCGCCCAACGTGGGGCTCGAACCCACGACCCTGAGATTAAGAGTCTCATGCTCTACCGACTGAGCTAGCCGGGCCAGTTGCGACTGTCTTGCCCAATTAACAATTTGCTTGGCGGGCCAAGAACACTAACGAAAAATAGAAAAAGTGCGTAGATACATTAGATGTATGGGGAAATTGTAGACCCATACCCTGTAAGTAATCAAAAGGGAATATAGACTTAAAGAAAAGACAAATTTCTTGTCTTCATTTCCATTTCTGTCATTACACAATGGCAGGGAAAGAAAGAAGAATACGAGATGCGGGAAAGTTTTGGACCAATCCGACCAAAGAATACCCCAGAATTTATCAATTTTACTAATTGTGAGTTGACAGCTTTCTTTCTATATCGAAAGGATATATGTATGTATTAAACTGGCAACCCTGTTATTTGAATAGGGATTGGACCACTTCCATTGTATAAGGTGTTACCAGATTGTCATTACTTTCGCCTTTCATGGTTTTACCCAAATTCTAAAAGCTTCTTCTTCTGTAAGAGCCCAATATGCCTCACGTTACGCCTGATTCTCGAATGTAGGGGGTACTCCTAATAGATAGCCACCTACGCAAAAAAAAAAAGAGCAACCTAAATAACACAAAATAGAATTGAGGTCAGCTGGCGTGTGGGCAATCTAATACTAATTTTCGGGGTATACTCCCTAGTACGGGTAAGTAGGCAGCATTAGCAATTCGGGTCAAACTAATTAAGGTCTAGGCGCAATTGAATTATAGTTGTTGAATGCTCAATTTTTCGACGATAAATTACTCGGGGCGTACTGTTCTGCTTCATATTCTTATTCTCCTCTTCTTCTATGGGACTTGTGACAAACATTTTGATTATTTTATTTCGTTTTAATTACAAGTGCAGATAGAACATGTATTAGTATTTACATAGTACACTTGACTATGTATACAGAGAGTATATATATATATATGTATTATTTGCTTAATCAGTTGTTGGCTCTGTCGTTGTTGGCGTCGCTGTTGACGTCGAAAATTCATTTCATTCATTGTGAGAAACTTGTTGTGACGTCTCTCACACTACTCCCTATTGCTCTCTCCCTCTCTATCTGTCGCTTTGTGTGTGCTTGTCTGTCTCTCCCTCGCATTCACTCACACAAAAAACTATTCATAGATTTCTATTTCGTTTTGTTTGGCATTTATATACATACATATATATTTTTTTTCTTTCACCCTGACCCACCGCAATAGTTTTTATATTGCTTTTGTGTGTGTCTCACTCTCTCTCTCTCTCTTTCTCTTTCTCTCTCTCCCTTGAACAGTGCAACAACTACAACTACTGTAGTATATAGTAGTGTATTTATTTGTTGTTGCTGCTATCAAAAGTTTTAGGCATTTCTGTTGGCTCATAAGGGAAGAGTATATTAGTTCTAATCAGCAGTTTGTAATAATCAAAGAACAAAATCGAGAAATCATATATGTATAAAATTCTCATCTATAAGTAATGATCCGTTTAAGGATCTCTTCTTTCTTTCAGCGGAATCAATAGAAACTTTTCAAGACAGAATTGTCTCAGTAGATTTTAAAATACAAAGGATTGATGACCAGTCAAGAAAAGCCTCAAGGACGTATCAGAATCTTTTTTGTTGCAATTACATATATAAACCAGAAATTCGACCTGCATTTTATGCATTGAGCCATTAAAACTACACTTTAAATTTAAATGTTAAAACCATTAAGACAATTAAATAATGAATTAATTTTGTACTAAACGATAATCATGTTAAGTTTCTTCCGTATCGAAATTAAAAAGCACTTAATTTTACTTTCAATTGTGTGTCTTTCACTTTTAATAGTTTCATTAGAAAAAAACACAAATTGTGGTGCTTTGAATGAATTTTAAGGCTTAATAAATTGGTTTTGCTTTCTTGGCGCTTTTAGAAAGGGTATAGAGTAGGGTATACGGTTACTTGCTTTGCTTCCACTGATTTGATGCGGTTCATTGAGGTTTTTTTTTGTTCAGCGATAACACGACACGCACTTTGTGTATTTTTTGTTGTTGCTGTTACGCACCAGCATAATGGCAAGTGCGAAAATACATACAGACACAACAAACATTTATGTGTATGCTTTTATTTTTTTGCAGACAGCTTTCTGTGTGTATTGCTGCGTGTCTGTGTGCGTACACGCGTCGTATGATTCATATTACGCATACGCCGCATTGTCTGCGACGCAACAAATTGAACAATGTAGGCACAAGAGAAGAAGCAGCTCAGATTTCGCTTGCCTAATGCGGGTAACAAAAAGAAAGGCCAAGTATTGACTAAGAGATATGGTAATTGAGTTCAGTGGTTAAACTAGGACACTTTTAAATGAGGGATAAAAGATTTATGAAATTGATTTTAATATGTTTTTTTGACAGTTATTTGTGAAACGCAGACAAGGTGTGACTAAAGTTTGTTTCATTTGAAAACCATGGGAAAAGCAAACAATGTTTGAAATGTTCTCAAATGAAATTAAGACCTTGTTGTAAAGTAAATTTGTTTTCTAAGATTAACAATCAATGCGGAGACTTTTGCTGACTTCTCTTACTATAAAACTAATCAAAGCTGAGAGTATCCCTTAAGAATCTAAATAAACATTAGCAATGGTAAAAAACTAATTAAAAACTAAGAGATATACAAAGTTCAAACAAAAACTAAACAATTTCATAACAAATAATATCTTTAAATCATAAAGCGAAGAAAGGCTTTGCCTAATTCTCAAAAATTTATTTAAAAACAAAAACAATTAAAGTGGGACACTAAATTTAAATATAAATATTTAAGGAATACCCACAAATAGGTTTAACAAATTACATAATATGAAATTATTGTTGTTCAAAATCATTATGAAGTTAAATATGTAAAATCTATAATAATATATAATACATTTTACTTAATTTTTGCCATTTTAGTTTCCGTGACAGCACAAATAGAATTTGTTTTTGTTAAATGTCTTTGTTTTTGCCTTATCAATTATTCTTTTTCATGCCAATCTCATCATAATTTTGACTCTCTTTCTCTCTCTCTTCCTATCAATCTCCCCTTCTCATGTGGGCCGGGGTGCATTGCCTTTTTGGAATGCTTTAGCTATTAATCATAGGCAAAAAAACACCTACACACACACACACACACACACAGAGACAACAACATCAACGGCTTCAAACAAATCAATCAATATTCAAGGGGAAAAAATATCTAGTAAATACTTGCCCTTACTTATTTTTTCCTCTGTTTTCCTAATCTTTTAGCCCGAGGTATTCTAAGCATTTGCGCAAAACTTTTCCTATATAATCGTTGCACTCACCCGCTCCGAGGAAAGAGCGAGAGAGATAGAGAGAGAGAGAGAGAGAGAGAGGGAGAGAGAGATAAGCGACTGGCAAAGTGAAATCGAAAGTGTAGTGGAATAAACAACAGCAGATTACTATTTTTACTATATAGAAAAATAAATATATGTATATATAAATATTTGATCTACCTACTCGTAATATATATCACTTGCAGTCGGTTGTCATGATTCATGTTTAATAAGTGGAACAAAGCAACAACAACAAAAAACCAACAAAATTATTTAGCTTAAAACAATGAACCTAAAACGCAGTAAATTCTGATAATACCTGAAATGAAATTGCCAAAAAAAAAGGAACACACACAAAAAAGTGCATATGTACATGCCATATAAGTACTTGTATATAGAATATATAGGTATATATCTGTATCTGTATATATATTTGACTGTGCAAAATGAGAACAAAGCATTTCAAATCACTGCCACAAAACACAAGCAAACAACGAGAACAAAGGCAAAATGTTGTAGGTACACCAGAAGAAAAAAAACGCAAACAAAATGCAAAAATTGCAAAAAAAAGAAAGGAAAAAGTAATAAAAAAAAATAAAAAATTAAAAAAAATAAGACGAGACAGCTCGCAAAACAAATACCATTGAAAGAGAGCGGAGAGAAAGCAACAGGAGAAAAAAAAATTAAAACAGGAAAGTAAATCAAATGGATTTGTTTAAACAAATAATCAAATGGATAGACAGCTTGTCGAGGAAATGTTCACTCACATAAACTCTAGAAAGAAATTATTGTAAATAATATGAACTAAAACAAATAACTTTTTCATATCGAGGCAAAGTCACGTTCTCAACCGTTATAACGATATATGCCAATAATAAATAATACAAATATTTTATGGTAAACTCATTGAACTTAAATTAATTAAAAAATCTATAAAATTGTTGTAAAGTTGGGCAGTAAACTAGTCAAAATTTAATTTGAGATTTGAAAAATTCATTTAAAGGAATATTGGGGAAACTTTTCCCCTTAAAGTATGCAATAGACTACAATATTATCCCAAATTTTAACTTTGTAAGCAATGTTTGCTTTGGGGATATATCCACAGGACATGACAAGACTTTTTTAAATGTTTCTTACTGCTTATTATGCAATAAATTTAGGATGCAAAGTTCTCCCATTCTCCTCAACTATTTTGTTCTCATATTCTAGTCTTATATTGTTTATCTATCATTTAATTAATTGCCATTGTCATTGAGTATCATAGGAATAATCCCAAAGTGTGAAATATGTATCATGCAAAATTATGAATATTTATTTTTAGATTAAACAGTTTTTTGTTTTAATATTTTGGTTGCTTTGGCAGCCATTTTGATGACGCTTATGAGCTGACAGATCAACTGAATGACAGAAAGAGATAGAGCAAAAGCCAAAAAGAGAGAGAGAGAGAGAGAGAGAGAGAGAGAGAGAGAGAGAGAGAGGGAGAGGGAGTGATCTGGTGACGACGTCTGCTGATGAAATTAAACGCTGAGCTAAGCACCCCCAGCTTACCACCTGCCCCCTCATCGCATACCCTACTGGGTATATAAGTGCATATATGTATATACATATGTGTTAATGGGTCTCTGACCTGATTTAAAAATAATAAATATAATTGAAATTTTGTGCTAAAAACACAGAGAATAACAGAGAGAAAGAGAGAGAGAGAGGGAGAGAAAGAAAAACAGACATAAAAGAGAATGACCAATAAAATACAAAATGAATAAGTAAAAATTTGTTAAAAACAAAACAACAAAAAATTCACATATTTCCATGGCTAATTTATGACTTTTTCAAAAATATTTGAAAATTCAAATGCACTTAAGAAAAACAAAATAAAAACAACAATTTCCAGATTGTCGAAACTCGTAAAAAAGTAAGAGTAACCAAGTGGAATATATGTATATACAGAGACAGCACAGGGAAAGGCAATAAGCATTGTGCATACAAACAAACATTTTTGTTTCTTATCAAAAACAACAAAATTCTTTTCTAGTCATAACATACATAAATTCGAAAAGACAAACAAAAAACAAAAAGAAAAGTTTCTCGTTTGATTAGACAGATAGCCGACTTATAAATTACCCTACATAAGATTTAATTGTATGTATATTTAAGAGCATTTTGCAAACTTTGTTAGCCAAGAATTATGCAAATTTGCACCTTGGCGCCATCTAGAAGGTCATTTTTGAACGACAATTCTATCTCTCATTTTAACGAGCGGAAACTTGGATATGCAAGTCACCGAATTTTATGAAATTTGGATTTGTTGTTGCTTAACCTTTAATTTAAAGCTGTGTGAAATATTTTGACTTCTTATTCTATATTTATCCTATAAATAGGCTTTAAGACTATAACTTTACATTAAATAATACATTTTAATGTTTTCCTCTATTAAATGTTTCCATCTGCTTTTTAGCTTTTTTCATTTTCACAGGAAATACTTAAAAGCTCTTGTTAAGAACCACAAAAATTACTTAGAATGATTTTACTTTCGATATTTCTTTTATAATATCAAAACTTTGAAACAGAAAAAACTGCAATCACTTTGTTACTAAATATATAATTGGAATTAATCTGTTGACCCATTTTTGAAAATGTTTCGTAGGTTTTTAGGCGTAATACCATCGAAGACAAATATTTGTCATCGGAATCAGCTATAGAGTCTAAACAATCTAAGTACATAAACCCTTTGAATCTTTTAGAGATGTAAATCTAAAATTTCTTTAAGTTCCTAAGCTCTAATTCTTCAATCAATGCAAGTTAATAGAAGTCAAGCTAGTCCTTCAGAGTTCAAGGCATCGAAGTCGATGTTTTTTTATTGGTAATAAAATATTCCAAATCTTAAATCTAATAATAGTTAATAATTTCATTTCTATGTAGGCACATGCCTCCTCTTAAAGTTAGTTTTGGCAATTTCCTCAAGCTCAAAAAGGCTGTGGCACGCCCCCTGCTACTATGACAAATTCTACTACTATCATTTGGGCTAATCTACATTTACGTATACCTTTGAAAGAGAGGCTACGTGGTGAAGTACAAACATTTACGTTCATATAAACGTATATACTTATATGTATATATGAATCAAATAAAAACCCGAAAATTATCGTTAGTGTCTGTGTTTTTTTTTTTTTGCAGTTTGTGTATGTGTGTGTGTTTGGGGCGTGGGGCTGTATATGTGACCTTGAAAACGGTTGCTTTGTTGTTGGCACATTTTGGAAATTATCGCGCGTGTTTTTTTGTTTCGGTAGGGGAAAGTCGAATCCCAATTCCTCTATAGACTCTCTCTACCCCGGCTCGGTACGTCTGCCCGTTGACAAAATGCAACCAGCTAAAATGCGAAATGCGCTCGTAATTATCGCCTCCCCCATCACCACCTCCTTCCCCCCAATCACACCGCCACCTTTAGCACAGTGGCATGAAATTAATTATCTTCTCTCTCTCTGTTGTTGTTTTTTTTTTTGCTTTACAGAGATGTACGATAAACCCGACGCTGGCAGCGAAAAAAAGCCAAAGTTCGCTGTATTAATTCAAGGCCAAGTGCGAAAAAAACAACAACAACTACAACAACAATGCACAGTGCAAACAGCAACAGCAATAAGTATAAATATTATATATAAACATTTATATACATATGTACTTATATATGTATGTATGGAACATCAACCAAGAACCACAAATGTGCAGCACAAGTATCAGAATCAGGCGCAATTAATGTGAGATGGAACAAAAAAATAAAAAAAAGAGGCAAATAAAGAGGGAGAGAGAGAGAGAGAGAGAGAGAGAGAGAGAGAGAGAGCGAAAAGTCACCATATCTGTACCCTGTACAATCCATTGATTCCAAAAGAGTCTCTAGAATGTATGCTATATTGTAATCTCATAATGAATGATAGTTCAAGAGCCTTGATAAAGGAATGCTATGAGGAAATGCCACAAGGTGGGTCAAACTGCAAACTTTTAAGAATAAGTTGCCTTAAGACCATAATAGTGAAATCTTCTTAAGTGCCAGCCATCTTCAAGAGTTTTGCCACTTATGGAAAGAAGTGAAGTTGAAGCTAATACAAACATTTTGTAAGTAATTAAAATATTTCTTATTTAATTTTATTGTTTTGAGCTTTGCAAAAAAAGACTTTAGAGTCAGTTTCTGTTTTAACTATTACCGAAATATAGCCAAGATAGGTCTTAACCTCTTGTAAATTTTATTTATTTATTTTAATAACTATATTAAAACATGTAAGGAATTCAAGGCACATGAGGCTTTATATGAAAGACAGTAGACCAGATTCAAATTTTGATTTCTCATTGTGAGATTTTCAATAATTTTGAAACGCAACATTTAAAAAGTAGGCCATTTTGAATATTTTAAAACATTGGAAATTTATGATGACTTTTGGATACCTAATCCATTTCTCTGCTGATCTCATTTGATCGCAATACTCAAAAGAAATTTGCATAAATTTCATATTAGTCCCTAATATTAATTAATATAAAAATAATGGAATCTTCAGTTGTAAGTTTTGCCGTTTTATTTTCGCTTCATGTAGTTGGAATTCCCAACTACTTTTAGCGTTGAAGATATGGTATGTGGTTGTTGGTGGTTCTTGAAATAGCTATACAGACAACCTGCTCACCTTTTGTGCTGCCTATGATTTAAATTCTTAAGATTAGTAAGATTTATTGACCTCAAGCCGGCTTATATATAAACCATCAAAGAGATATGATTAGATGCGATAAACAATATATCGATCACATATATCTTTTAATAAGTAATTAGGATTCCGTCGAGTCTTTGTCTAGATTTATGTAGTAAAGTGGAAACATTGATCAGATGAAAACTAAGAAGATTGTCTGACATTTCTGGAACTGAAGGGAAATCAGGAAACATATTTATACATATGTACTTACGATTTTTGTAATAGAGAAAAACAAAGTAAGAAACGAGTTGATTCCCATTTCATACAGGGTATTTATGAGTCATCTCTCGATTGAAATATTATTTTCATTCTGCTGAGTTTTGTTACCCATTTAATTGAGAGTGAAGTACCAAGGAGAAAAAAAACCCAAATATTATTATGATTAATGAATTAAAAAATAGGTCTGCATATATATATTTATACACATTTGTGTGTATTTTTATAAAACTTAATAAACTGCACAATCGTTATTTGCAGCAAGTTGTTGATAAAGTTATCATTAAACTTTAAGGTTTTTGAACTTTTTTACCGAATACATTTGAGGAAGTAATGAATGACTTATCGTCAGAAAGTTAGAAAGAAAACAATTTAAAAAGAAGGGAAAAATGTTTTTTTTTACTTGCAAAATAGTAGAGAAGTTAAAGGAATTCGTTAAACACTTGTTTGAAAATGTTTGAAAAGAAGAACTATTCACTTAAAAGAATAAATATCAGGGAAAAATGTAAGGACAGAGAAGGATTGGAAGATGATTTGCTCCTCCATAAAGGATATTTTACCTGCTACAATTTTTATATCAGAACCGACAAATGACCACTTTCTCTGCCAAAAACTAATCCCAAATCAGCCTTGAAACTGGCTTTAATGAAATTCAAATTGAAGTTGAAAATCTCTTTGGAATCTTTTCCATGCCTTACGCATTTCGATGCTTAAGCTTAATTAATACCCTAGTGTAAATAGGAATAGGTGTAGGGTGTTTGGACACCTGTCCACACTTTTCTACAATGACCTCCATCAAGGGCTGTTAAAATAGAATGGATCATGCCCTAGGAATAGTGTAAACAACAATGTAAAATCCATTTGTGGCACGTACCTCACGTTTGGGTCTTAATAATTTAGATTTACCCGGCCAGGCTTACTTTCTCTCTGACTCACGCACTCTGTTCCCCTCTATATGGGTCTCTTTCTCTGTGTTTTCTCCATGTGTTTCCCTAATAAACATAATTATCATCATCCTCATCATCATCATTATCAATAATATAATTTAACTCTTGTTGTTATTATTGTTGAGAGCGAAAATTTCACATGAATTTCAAGGGCAAAACTCGTATGTGCCACATTCATTTTTTTTTTTTTTTGTTCGAGAATGGTTCTTGGTTTCTGGAATTAATTGTGCGGGTTCTTCGCCAATACACACACAAACACACAACACACTCTCACACATACATACATACAGCGAGGTTGCATTCATATACTTATAAAAAGAACCCGCCACTCTTTGTGGCATCATCGGCAGAGACCTCTTGAGTTCTTCTGCTCCTTGTGTGTGCTAATGGCATTTGGATTTGGCCTATTTATGTTTCCACGTATTCAACACACACACACACTCACATACAGATACACACACTCTCACAGAGTATATTAGGTAACGCTTATTCTTCACTCCAGGGTTTCAAATTCGGTTGTCGTTTTTTGTTGTTGTTATTATTTTTTTTAACCCTTCTTCTGCATGGCGGGGTAACTTTTCAACGTTTTCGTTTTCGATATTTTTTTTTCTGTGCTGCTTTTGCGCTTCGAATTTGCAGTTGGAAGTTAATTGGGTTACAAGCGCAGTGGGTTAAACAGGGTGTTCCATATGAAAGAACTAAATCTATATCAAAGTCGATTGTAATATCATTTCTCAGTGATTCTTTTGAAAGGTCATACTTAGCTTAGAGAGGGTAAACTTTCGATAGCCCGCGGTAGGTGAGTTTAGATTAGTTATTAAAGGAACTCTACAGGAACTCTAAGGATACATGATTGAAGTTCCTTTGAAAAACGAATGACTTGATATGTTCACCCATTTCTTATGCAACTTTTGCACCCTTTTTCATCCTGTATTCGTTTGATAGTTTGTGCAACATAAATGCACGCAAACATATGTGCAAAATTGCAATCCCTTTTCAGTTTCGGTTTCTGTTATGGTTGTTGTTTATTTTTTCTTCCTGTCTTCTCTGTGATGGTCTTTCTTCCCCCGAAAATAAGCACGCTCGCATAATATATATGTATGTACCTATATAGTACATTATATACTGAAATGTTATTCAAGATCAAGGTCAAACTATATACCAAAATGCTTAAATCGCAAACATGTGCCATCGACGACGTCGTCGTCGAGTTCGACGCGTCGTTCCCATAAACAATGGGCAATGGAATAGCCTTTAGCTTTTTGGGCTTTGCCTTTGCGTTTCTGATGACAGTCGACCGCAGCAGAAGCAGCAACCCCTCAGTAGACAGCAGACGACCATTTGACACACTAAGAAGCAGAAAAGTACAGACAAGACAAGTGTACCTGCTGGACTAAAAAACCAAAAAAAAAAAAAACACCAAAAAAAATGAAGTAAGTAAGTCGTCTCGCCGACTTAGGTATACCATACACCAGTAAAACAAATATTTCAAATTTGTAATAACAAATGCATTTGCCTATTTTAAAAAAATTCTGTTCACATGCTTTTTACAAGCATATCTTAGTATCTCGCTCACTCATGCATTTGAGCACCCTAGCGCTCCACCCGGCAACGGCCAACTCTGGCCTTATGGAAAAACGGTTTTATGCATAACTTGCCTATTTTTTGTCCGATTTTGATCAAATTTGGTATTTTGCTGGGTATTAGTATCAAATTCAAGTGTGCCAAATTTGAATGCACAGGGTAAAAAATTACGGATGATAATCGAGTTTTTCAAATTGCGGGGACGGAAAGGGGCGTGGCAAAAATTTAAAACAAACTCGATCACTCTACATACTACAAGAGCCTACATTCCAAATTTGGTGGCTCTATCTCTTATAGTCTCCGAGATCTAGGCGTTCATACGGACGGACAGACGGACGGACGGACGGACGGACGGACGGACGGACAGACGGACATGGCTAGATCAACTCGGCTGTTGATACTGATCAAGAATATATATACTTTATGGGGTCGGAAAAGCTTCCTTCTGCCTGTTACATACATTTTGGCGACTTTAATATACCATTTCACCCTATGGGTGTATGGTATAAAAAGCAGCTGCTGTCGAGGAGACCTTGAAGAACAACCGCAGCGACAAATTTTCAAGACAAGATCGTCCGACGATTTTTTTTTTCTCTCCTTTTTGGTTTTTGGTCAACAAATTCTCTAAGGCATAATCAGGAAATGCAAGCCAAACCAAAAACCAGTTTTCTCTTTCTCTCTGTCTCTGTTTTTTATTTGGGTATACAATCCTTTTTTTTTGTTGGTCTTAGAGTCTGTGTGTGTTATCATGTTTCAGTCGCATGATTTCAAAAATCGTTTGAGAACCTTGAAAAGTTTTTACCTTCTTTGCTTTGGTTTGCGTGTCCTGCACAGATTAAACTTGGTTTCTCTTTGGGCTTGGCCAATGTTCCGTCTAGACACACACACATACACATACACTATATACTATATATTGCGAAACGCACCTAATTTAATTGCAGACATTGCTCAATCGATGCGATCGATTTGGAGGGAAGAAAAAAGGGGAGAGAAACTCATCAAAAAATATCGGTTTAGGTTTCTGTGGAAAGTGCCTGCAGCCAACGGTTATGTATGCTAATTTTACGTGTTAGGATCCTTTTCGATTTTTTCTTGAAATTTGAGTAAGAGTCAGACACGTCTGGAAAGGGTTTCATTCTTATGCAATTAACAGTTAACAGAAAGAGAGAGAAAGCGAATTGCCAAAATGAATGTATCTTTGCCCTTACCTCATCAAGAACGTGAGTTTTTGCTTGCAATTTATCGATAAAACTTACCTGAAAAGGAATAGAAAATTTAAGAAATTTAGTTAGGAATTTGAAACAGAAATATTTTATTTGAATATAAAGATCTAATTTACGTTAATTCTAAACAACCTGTAAACCTTTGTAAAATTTTCCTCTATACATATTCATGTAAACATTATGAAACTTATTGTTAGATATATTTCAAATTATTAGATTTTCTAATAATCTTCATATATAATTCTATTTCTAAAACACTTAGAAACTCTACTATGGAAACGATGGTCAATGGTAATCTGAAATGCCCAGGATTCAGATTTAAGATGCCTCCATCTATTAATATCCTAATTTAAAGAAACGATATCTTAAGTTTGCTAACTTCATATCAAATTATCGTTATTTATACCGATATATATATTTAGGCGCTTTATTAGCCCACTTAATAAGAGAAAAAACTCAATAGAGTACCTTGAAACTTATATTGCATTACTATATCTATCTATCTCTTAGCTGAATAATTATACATATAATGTGATATACTAAAATCATTCGTTTCTTTTCAAGTTAATACTATTTGAGTATGTTTTAAGAAAATTTAGTTTGAAATGTAATTTAATGAGGAAAAGCAAGAAAAAGACAAAACCCGATTAACTATGCTACTTTGAGATCTACTATTCCTTTGCAAACTATTCCTTTTCATATGTGTTGATAGAAATTCGGCAATTCTCTTGCCTGATTGACAATTCTTATTCATTTTAACTACCATTACTCACCAATCAGTTTGATTAACATGACAATATTGTGACTTGAAGTTTATTAACCTGCGTCAAGTCATTGCGTATCAGGAAAATATTAAATTTAATGTGACGCACCTACGAAACCAAGAAATTAGAAACGGAATACGAAGAACTCCCCCCAAACCACAGACGGCCAAAGATAAACACAGGCACACAGACAATCCCCCCCAAGCTAGATAGATATAGAGAGAAATGTATGAAACGTGCCTTTCACCTTTCACGTGAAAACGTGGCCAACTTCAAGGTCACGAATTGCAGACAACCCAACCAAAAGATGGGGGATGGGTGGGAAAGCTTCTCTCAGTCATTCAGTTCAGAATGTAAGCCTCAAAATTACCAAAACGCGCCGCAGACAGACACGAACAGGCGCAGAGAGGGCGGAGGGTCCTGAGTGTAGGCGTCTGACTCTGACAATGGCAATAAAGTTGAAAGTTGAAGGTCACCAGACAACGGCGACGACGTCGACGACTGTTTCGACGATGAGGAGAATGCCACAGACATCTGCCACAGCTCTGCTCTGTCGACGTCGTTTTTTGGCACTGCGCGTCGAGACAACAAACTTTGAGGTAGAACCAAATGAACCACCCACCAAAAAGTCACCCAACCAGACGAAGGACATACGCATCATACGGCACGACCGTCCCGACCCGGCCCGGACAACGCCCCTATCAAAAAGAAAAAAAGGGAACGCACACAGCTTCACAAATTCTTTAGGGTCGCTTTTGGGTTTTTATGGGTCCTAAAATAAAATGGCCAAGTCGGCCCAAAAATAATCGATTCGCTCCATCTACCCCAAAAAACGGCGCCGTTTTGTGCGTGTGGTGCGTGGTGTGCTTGAACTTGTGTGCTTTTAGCTTGTACAAGTGTCTGGCGGTGAGCGGGGCAAAGCAAAGGAGCAACACCGAAAACACAAGGACCCAAAAAGTGGGTGGCATAATGAAATCATGCCAAGGCTGTTTCGGTTTGCTTTTATGTGTATCAGACAGAAGAAAATCCTTCTCTCAACATCAGGTTTTTTTTTCCTCTTCCTTTCTTGCCATTTTACTGGCAATTTCGCCTTGGCCCCCAAGTGGGGCACACCTCTTCTTCTTATTATTCTGTTCTCTGCTGCTGTGTGCAATGTGGCGTATGCGCAATCCTTAAACAAGAATGATGTAGACGAAAAATATACAGAAGAAGATAATGGAAAATGGTTGCCGCCTCCAAGGACCAACCAAATAACAACATTTTGTTTGCATGCTTGATTTCGTTCTTAGCACATTTTCTTGACGTTTTCATTTCATTGCGTTTCTGTTCGATGTGTTTTTTGCTGTTGATCCAAATAATTGGTAATTTATATGTGCATTAATCTTCAAACTAAATAGTTAGTCTCTATATAAGGACTCTTTGGTTACCTATTCGCAATCGCTGTTCGAGAGAGAGCGGTAATAATACCTCATTGTGTGACCTTTGACACTTATTTGCAGCCAAGAGTTGTAAATCTGAACAGAACGTCCTTGTGGGTAGTCCTTGACTCACAATCAGTTAAATCAATTGGTGGCTCCCACATCACCTTTGATTAGGGCATTTCTCAAAATTTGGTAGGGCTAAGCTTCTTTTATCACAGAATATCTCGATTTTCATTGGATAAATGTGAAAGAAGAGTTCGAACCATTACATGACTTGATAAAGCAGATTTAAAGTTCAAATTTTTTTAAGGTTAAGTGAATTCCTCTATTAATTAAACTTATATTCTATCATGTGTAATGAACATTTTCCTTTATTACTTTCATTAATTTCATTTTGAAACAATTACCTAAAGGTAACTTTAAAATACAACTATGCAACTATACAAGTAGAAACTTTATCTATAAACAATATTTACTTCGATTATTATTTTGTACGACTCTTTCATTAATAAAGTAATTAAAAAAAAGTCTATGCTTATATTCTTTTTAACGCTAATCGGGTTAGTCTCTCCTTAAATTAGTCATTTATTAAGTTCAAAGTGAATTAATTTCCAAGTTATTTTCAAGTAAAGTTTCACGTTATTCTGCACTGCTTGCTTAACGTTACTTTGCCACAGTGGCGCACTCTAGCTTAAAAGAAGTTCACTTCAACTCACGAGCTTTGACTTAACAGCAGAAAAGAGCTTTCTGTTAACAGAGCGAACGTTATTTTTCAAAACTTTTAACCCCTTCTGATGATATAAAAAACCTTTTAAGAGTCGGACTAACCTGTTTTGCCATTGGGACTGTAGGGATCGTAGCTGCCTGCAGACATGGGCGATGCATAACCGTTCGACATGTTGTAACTGTGATTCTGTGATCCCGGCGATGGTGATAAGGGCGGAGCAGAACTGGGCACGCTACCCGGACTCGGTGTAGACATCCAATCCTCGGGACTGCAACAAGTGATTTTATGAAATGCGTTGGAATTTACCTATTGCTGATTTACTTACCCATCTAGACGTGGTCTCTTGACCACCAAATGTCCATTGGCAGCAGCTTTCGAAGTGGAAGCCACTCCCACTCCTGTTTCTGTTGTTGCTGCTCCTGCTGCTGCTGTTGTTGTTGTCGATGTTGCTGTTGTCTTCGGTGGAGCTACAATGGTAACAGTAGTGGAAGTGTGACCAGCTCCCACTCCCACCCCTACTCCGCCGCCGGCAGCCGCTGTTGCTGCTGTCAAATTATTGGTGGTCAGGGCTATGACGTCTGGCATGGGTTCTAATTTAATTGTTGTTGTGGGTGTTGTAGATTGTCCGGTTTCCGATTGCTGCTGTTGCTGTGTTGTGGCATTCAAACGGTACATTTTCCGTTGAGATTCTTCTTACAATTTACTACTGATTGTTCTTCTTCGTTTTGTTGTTGTAACAATATTTGACAACATGGCCACGCCTTCATGTTGCCCAATTGCATTGTATTTACATAGTTTTCGCCGCAAACCAACAATTATCTAAAAAGGAAATAGAAAAAAAACATTTTAATAAAAACTAGGAAGCAAAAAACATTGCTCACGCCCCCGGGTGGACTCGAACCACCAACCTTTCGGTTAACAGCCGAACGCGCTAACCGATTGCGCCACGGAGGCACATGTCTGAGGCCGGTCAAATATCTCACTTAACATAACGTGTAATAATAATTCAAGTTGCATTGACGTTTTGTTTCTTGCAGAACTCTTAATCGCCCTTCCATTTGGCATTGAATTGCAACCAACTTTATCTATATCTAAAGCAAACAAGGAACTATTTTGTCTAATTTACTATCTTATCTAAACTACATGCAATTTAATTGGGCTTTACAACTTGTTACCGTATTGGCGAATTTTAGTTGATTTCAAAAGGGCAGCAAGCAGCCTCCGTGGCGCAATCGGTTAGCGCGTTCGGCTGTTAACCGAAAGGTTGGTGGTTCGAGTCCACCCGGGGGCGCAAAGTAATTTTTTGGTTTTTTTTATTAGATATTTTTATTCATATTCGACATCAGTCAATTAAATAGAAAAATTAATGCAATATTTCTATATATTGAATAGTTAAGCAGTTTCATTTCTGCAATGACATCAATCAGTAAAATTTTTGGAATTTGCCATTATTTTTTAGGACTCAAGACTTAACTTTTAAGGATACTAGCCAATATAATGGAAGAAATTGTTTATAACAGTAATTTGTGACTCCCATATTCATATTTTTACCCATTTCTTATTATTAAAGCAACGTTTATAGCTTTTTATAATCTCAAGAAGTTTGTATTTTACAATTTGAGGACAATTTATTCCCACTTTAAATCAAACTACATGTTATGTTCTTAACTCTTTTGTTAGTCAAAGAGTTGACAACTCACAAATTGTCTAGTTTAATATATTTAATAATAATAGATTTTAGCAATTCATATTTATCTTTGTCAAATAAAATTCCGAAACTTTTCAATTTTCAGGCTTCAAATAACGCTTGATATTTGAACTAATTGCAAATTTGCTATACCATTAAAAACTTCTAGTTTGTTTTTTTATTCCTTTTGTAATTTAATAGTCATTAAATCAAACTTTGTATTCATATTAATAAAAATTGAAAGCTGATTTAATTATAAATTCAAAGCGAAGAATTAAAAATTCTATGTTAAAAAAAAAGTAAAACAAAAAAGTTGCTTTGCGCCCCCGGGTGGACTCGAACCACCAACCTTTCGGTTAACAGCCGAACGCGCTAACCGATTGCGCCACGGAGGCAGATGCCGACAAGCCTTCAAGTCACGCACTTAACTGATGAACTTGCAATGCTCTGGACTTTGCATTAGCCAACAATGATGCAATTATTAAAATATATGGCAACAAATTCCTAATACAGAAAAATTAAGCTTAGTCATTCGACATTTACTTTATATATGTATTAGTATAATTGTACAAATCATATTAATATACAATTCTCATGGTATGTATTACATGAGCAGATGTCAATTACCTCAGTTGATGTGAGTGTAAAACTACCTGACAAATGAGGTCAATGCAGTAGTTTAATGCACTTTAAATACGTATGACATGCAAACATAATACTTTGTAACCCCCAGACTGCCAGAAGGCGGTGTCTTTTGTTTGTGCAAATTGAATTCCCAACAGAGAAGGCCCACCCACTTCACACGCACACACACACACACACACACACATTCGTAGAGGGGAAACCATGCGAGACGCCGACAAAATGGCGTAAGCATATTGACCCAGAATCCTTGATAAGGTCGTTTCTCTATATGTAGTACATTCAGAATGTGGAGAAAAAACGAACGAACTACGTTGACGTTGACCCAATTTCCCCTTTAGATGCTTATATAATAGCCCACCTACCTTCTCCCACACATTTCCCCTCTCTATCTCTCTCTTTCTATATGTTTCTCTTCCCTGGGGCACCGTCATATTTCACATAATATATGATTATTAAATTTTAATAAAAGCGGAAAAGCGAAATGCTAAAATTAGATTTAGACAGATTGCAATCTATTTATCGCACATGAGAAATAGACTCTCGAGACCCTTGCACCTAACCTACCTACCTCCCTCCCTCCCTCCTTTCACATTGTATAATGCATTTCATTTGCATTAACCAAAGTTTATTCGCCTTTCATTTGGTTTGTTTTGCACTTGCACTAATTTTCTATATAGACCCAGAGAGTTGACGGTTGACGGTGACTAAACAAATAGACAGAGACACAGAGACTTTTGACTGACCGACCGACCGACCGTCATACCCCTCAGCCAACCGAATGACCGACGACGCAAACGATGCATTTCCGTTGCAAAAATAATACAATTTTTTTTCTTTCTTTTTTTTTTGTGTGAGAGGGAAAACTTGGCGGCGACAAAAACAAAAACAAAAACCAAAAGGGGAAAAAAGAGAAACAAAATCCTCCTCATCTGCATTTCCAATTGCCGCCAACGTCGGGGAACAAAACCAAAAATAAAGAGAAAACATTTTGCAATTTATGTGCATAACAATTAGCCCAAAAGAATTCTTCCTTATACTTTTTTTTTGTTGCCTTTTGTTTTTTTTAGAGAGGCAAATGAGTTTTAGGAGAAATATAAAGAATGATAACATGAAAACTCAATGATCATTTAGGGCCTCTAGACATCTAAACATCTGCCTATTATTGGCAACGATGAGTAGTGGCTTATATTTTGAGAAATGTTGGTATCTTCCTACCAAAATACATCTATAGCTTTATTATAGCATTGAATACCCACTGGGAGTCCTCAATAAAACGATCGATGGAGTTATGAGCCTCAACGGACGACTTCTTCAGCCAAAAATGCAATATCTTTATTGATTTTAGAGTTGCTTATGTGTAGCTGCGTGCAATTCATTTTAGTTAAACTATCAATTCACATACGTCATCTGAGATAATTTTCCAAACCAGTGTTATTTCTAGTCAGTCCCTTGCTATATTATTAGACTCATGCTTAAAAATTATGTTTTCCTGGCTTATAACACGTCAGTAGACATTAACAAAGCTATTTCATGATTAAGCATCAAAATTTCGTATAAATGCAACAAAAGTCACATGGAAAATTCGAAATTAGCATAAACATGAAATCTATGAAACACGTTAAATTGTTGAATTGCACGGGGAAACTGAAACTCTGCATTTTTAGGTTAGAGAGCCGATTTATATTGCCTGTAACTTGTGTTCTATTTATCCAAACTGATTAAAATTTTGGGATCTGATGTTTTATATAAAAAACTATCATATTAGTAAATTTCATAGGGACACTCAAATTTCTTCACCTATATTTCTTCCATAACTATATGATATAGTGGACCGATCCTGATGATTTTCATACTTTATCTTACCAGGGTTATAAATAAGTCAAATATAAAGTTTCATTCCAATAGCTCTTAAGATGGCTGAGTAATACGCATACGCACCGACGGACAGACGGACATGGCTATATCGAGTCAGCTTCTTATGCTGATCAAGAATATATGTATATACTTTATACATTTGACCACTTTTATAATACCCTCTGCAAAGTCATAGATAATATTATCCACAACTATCGCATCTGTTAGAAACTATTGTAAAAGTATCGTAACTATTGTATCTGTTAGGCTTTTGAAGTTGAAGACCTTCGGGAACTATCGTATATATTTTGCCTTTAAAAGTTTCTCATTACTCACCCAATTTAGCATGCAATTGATGTAATAATCCAAAGAGTGTAATATCACTATGAATATTTGTTGTATTTGTGCCTAATTGTCATTAAATATGTCACTTTTGTAGTATTATTAAACGAAATCTGCAAAATTGAAGCGGTAAACAGAAATCAACAATTAATATTCACTTTTTGATCACTGTGCAAATGCATTTTGTTACAAATCAAAAGCACAGAGAGAGACACACACAGACGGACAGAAGAGAGTCCGTGGGAGAAGCGCAAACAAAAAGCGGTCGAGAGAGCCCGACAGAGAGAGAGAGAACAAAAAGCTTTGACTGGAAATGGGGCTGGCTTTTGGCTGCAACTGCAACCGCCTGCAGCAGCCCCCAGACACGTGCATTTTGTGACTTGAATTTAATTTTTTTTTTTTGTTTTTTTGGCAGCCAGCAATTATTACAGACAGGCAAGAAAAGAAACACAAACGCAGCAAAAAAAAAACGATATCATTTTTATTGCAGTTGTTGGCGTTTTCGGTTAATATTTTTTTGCCTTAAAGTGCATTTTTGATTTTGGAAACATTTCGATGCTCTCCGGCTCTCTTTCGCTCTCATTCCCTCTTACTCTCTCCGTCTTGGCGGGCTCGTTTTCACACACACACACGCACATACACTAGCAAAGAGAGCGAGTAAACAAGCTCCAACTGCAGGAAAAGGTAGTAGTGGTCGTTCGGCAGGGGGTGGGAGGGAGGGGGAGTTGAGACACACACATTGTATGAGGTGGAGGGGGAGGGTAGACGTGTCACAACTCCAACACGGCACAGTTTTCTTTTTGCTTTTTCTGTTTAAACGTTCATATTCTTCGTCTTCTTTGGGCTTTTTTTTTCTCACAATTTACAATATTTTGTAGGAAATTCCCGCACAACAACAACAACACTTACACTTAGAGAAACAGCAAGAGCTAACCAAATAGAATGCAAGATAGTAAAAGGAAGGAGGGAGAAAGGACTGATTGAGTTGAAGCGCGGGTGGTTTGTTCAGCCTCTGTTAATTAATTTGTTTTGTGATTTGTTCAATAGTCTATTTCTAGCACAATATTTAAATTTGTTTCTATTTTTCTCTGCATTTCTCTGCCGCGACGCGAACGCAACTGAAATGTGTGTGTGTTTTTTTTGTCAATATAAACTTTACCTTCTTTCTTCCTCTCTATCTCTCTCTCTCGTTCACTTGCTCTCACGCTCTCTCTCTGGGTAAAGCTCCAAGAGCAAGATGTGTGCCTATGTATGTGGGTGAAGGGTGTGTGAGGTGGGTGGCAGGGATGTTCTTTCTCTCTCTTTGTTTTGCTTCTCTTTTGGCTTAACAGCATCAATTGCGAGCAATGTTAACTAACCAGCATAATGTTAAGTTTTACTTTTGGTTTTGCGTTTCATTGCTTTTGGTTTTTGACTTTTAATTTGGTTTTTGTTTTCTGTTTCTTTTTTAGCCACAGTGAGCAAAGTTTATTGAATCGGAATATAATATTTATCTTTCGAATTTGAGAACTTTTTTTATTCAATAGTTATACATATCTAACTACATACATTATAATACATACATGAAACTAATATTTAAGATAAATTATGTGAGATATTGTAAGTTTTCATTTCTTTTGTGGTCATTTTTTATCCATCGCGGATAATTTGGATATATTTTATATACATAAACTGATTCATCAGAATCTCCAAGAATACGAATTTTAAGTTAAACATTTCATTTAAGCGCGTTTGTATTTATAAGATATAAGATATTAATGATTTAAACTTTTAATTTGCATGTCTAACCCACTGTAAGCTCATGGCACTTGCGTGTTGAGTTGTTGTCGTTGTTGTTGTTTGGGTTTGGGCCACTGTGAAAACTGGTTTTTGATATGGGCCCTCCCCCCACACCGCACACTCCACCGCAAAACCCCGTCCTCTCCCGCCCACCTTTACGCTCATTGTAGACTCCGGATTGCTGCTCTGCTGCGCTGCTGCTGCTATTCTTGGTTTCTTTTTGTGTTGTGGCTGTTTAAGCTATACTTGTTGGTCTCTTTTGATGTTGTTGTTGTTGCTTTTGACTTTGTAACACACTTTTTGTTGTTGTTGATTTCGCCTGCTACATATGTGACTTTTGATTTTAATGGATATTTCTTCTTCTTTTTTTCTGTTTTGTTGGATTTTGTTAATGGAATTTTCGTTCTTGCTCTGTGGGCTGCGGCTGGACTGGGCTATGCACTCTCTCTACACCTTCACCCCCTCTCATTTTCCCATCTCTCATCCTGCTCTCTTGGTGAGTGCATTTGTGGGCTTAAGAACGTGTGGTTGTTGCTTTTTTATTCGTGGGAATTTGGCAATGTTTATTTTTTTTATTTCTTATTTTTATGGAAAAAGGTCAGGTGAGAGAAAGAGAGAAACTTTAATTGAAATGGAAATTTACCGTTTCATAGATGACAATTTGTACCTTCGCACATAACCTCACTAATTAACCAATAATAGTCTATTGAACCCATCGCAAAGCTTCGTGTGCAGGGAATCCAAAAAAGCGCAACGGCTGGAAAAGAAAGCAAAAACATAGGCCCTCTCCTTCCCACCTACATATGAAGTTAACTGAAGGCCAAAGTTAAGTAAACAAGGAATAATCTAGAAAAATGTAATGTTAAATTGTTTAAATATTTTTCGAATTTCTCAGCAAATTACTTGATTTTGTCATGGTCATTGGTTTCACTTACAATTAGTTGGCTAACAGTCGAAGGAACCTGTTAGAGAGAGAGAGAGAGAGAGAGCTTAGGAAAGTTGAAGTTTTAAATAAATTTCAATTAGAATCAGCTGTTCACTACGATCCAAATAGAATAACTGTATCACGTAAACTAATTGTAATGAAACTTCCAATAGTTTTTGAAAACTTAGAGTTCATATACAAATGAATTTGTGCCAAGATCAGCTGATCAAAATGACATAACAGTACTTTGACGTAACGAGATTACTGTTACTAACTGTTATTCGCTACACTAACTGTAATTGTAACTGTAATCAAATTGCAATCAGTTTTTTAGGTTTTCTTAACAATTTTTGACTGACCTGATTTGAAAATTATTAGCAAAAATCCATTCCACACCTATTTCCTGTGTGTGTGCGTGTGTGCTTGTGTGTGTGTGTGTGATGGAGGAGCATTATAAACAAGGTTCATTTAGAAGGGAATTCCTCCATTCACGCCCCAATTGAGTGTGTCTCGACACGCCAACAAAACGCGGCATTAATCAAAAAAAAAGAAACAAAATACGAAAAAAGCGCAGTGTCTCAGAGCGCAGCGATGACGAAAATGTTAAATCAACGACTACAACAACAACGACGACGGCAAGTTTAATGACATAAAACATCAAACTGACCTTCAACTCTGTGACTGAACCTTAGAAAACAAAAAAAAAAACACTGAATAAATTTTACACACTCGTTCACACAGATACAGTCACTCACTCACTCACACACACACACAGACTCGCACATGCAACTTTACAAAGCTTACAAATTTACACCCAAAAGACAAGGAAAGAGAAATCTACCCAAAGAGAGGTAGAGACAGAGCGATTATGTGTGTGAGAGACAGAGAGATATAAATGAAAAATGAGATGGAGAGTGAACGGCACGAAACGCAGCGAGCCATGGCTAAAAAACGAAAAAAAAAAACACAGAAAATGATTGCAACCGCCCGTCGCCATAAGCCAAAAGCCGCAACCCAATTTACACCTAGTTGAAGACAAAATTATGCCCTAGAGACCTAGAGTTAGACTATCAATGGAAACTAACTAAAGTAATTTAGGAGAAGATTGATTCCTGAGCTCTCATTCTAAGATCGTTCAAAAATTGCCGATCTTATTCCTAAAATTCGTAAGACATTGAGTTGTTTGAGTCTATAAGATCTATTTGGACAATTTTATGACTACTGAGTCGTTCTTGTTCTCGTAGTCCAGGAATCTCTTCTGCAAACACACAAATTTAGAGACCCCTAGAAAGACTGTCGTAGATCTTTGGTGATTCATCCAAAACTTTCTTACAATCGCCTATATAGAACTTAAGCACTGAGATTTATCATCATACCTAAAACGATCCAAATATTTGAAAAAGAACCTGTACAATACCTGTAATTTTGAGAGAAACCTGACTTCGAAGTCCCTAAAGAGATATGTAGTTCTTAACTAAACATAAGTTTTCGAGAAACTTAGAACAAAAGAGTTAGCCTTAGTTAGTTATAAGCTCTAGAAAAATGGGACAGTAAAGAGGATATTATATTCAATTAGGAACTATCTAAACAATATTTAAGTTTAATGTTAATGTATTATGTCATTTCTATGGCATTGAATGATTTCTCAATATTTCTTAATTTATCAAAAAACAATTTGGAATTAGAATTTCCTTCAGTAGAGTATAATCACTTCGGGTTTTTGCCGAAGTTCTCTGGGGTTCCAGACGAACGTTCGGGTTTTTGCCAAAGTTCTCTGGGGTTCCACGTTCATGTGTGGTTAGTGGTATAATGTTCCAAAGATCCCAACTTGGAAATTTATATATTAAAGAGTTTACTGATGATCCTAGCATAGAACTAATTTAAAGTCTTTAAGAAATGTCCCATCTAATTGTAAATGAACCAATTCAATCCTAGTTAAATGAAAAATCTATAAAATTTTAGAAAAACTTTCCATTTGGAGTATCTTTTCCCATAGAACTGTAGTTCTATGATTTGGTTACCTGCGCTCATCTCTGAAATGGTCAAAAGAGAGTTGTATGTGTGTGTGTTTGTCTGTTGTGTCAGAGAGAGAGAGAGAGAGAGAGAGGCCCTAAAAATTGCATAGGCGACGATGATGACGTAAATTGCTCTTGCACTTGGTACATCTCGCATTGCGCTGAGAGCCTGCGCTTTTGGGGCCCGAGAGCGGATCCCAAAAAAAAAAAAACTATGGGGATGTATACACTAGGGTGTGTGTGTGAGTGTGTGTAGTAGGGTATGTAGTTTTGTATACGGCCTATTTTACATAGCATGTTTATTTTTGGCAGCGGCAGCAACTGCAGTCGCATTCACTCTCGTTTCACGAGTCGACAACGAGATGTTGGCTCAGTTCGGTTTTATTTTTTGGTTTTCTTAACTTTTCCTTTTTGTTTTTCCCATTTTTGTGTTGGTTGGCTTGTATGTTTTAGGGCGTTGTATGCATCATGTGATGATTGAGTTGAGTTGGATAGGCAAAAGGAAGCAAAGGGAAGGGCCAAATGCACATGTACATATATAAATGCATATATCGTGCCTGCCATTTACACCTGTATAAAATGACATAGGTAGGTCAATTTTTGTACTTATTAGTTGGGTATAAGGGAAGAGTGTGCACCGGAGAGGCTTACTATGTAGGTTAAATTTTAATTTCTAGATTTACCTAAGTGACAATCACTTTGACAGGTCATTTAACAATTAAATCTATCATGGGCTTTACCTAGGGAAGGGAAATGAGGAATAATATTACCTTTTAGCTGCTCAGATTTCTATATTAAAGACCAATTTAGGTCCGCCAATAATGCTTCTAGCATAGAAACTTGGTTTTAAAAAAGATTTCATTACAAAAAGCCAATCGTTTTCGAAATACCGGTACTTATAAGTGTTCAGAACATATTTCTCACCCATTTTGTGCGATTTCGCAGGAGTTTAAGGAATGCAGAACAAAATGGAAAGCCAACGAAACAATTTAAAAATTTTTCAACACTGGTAAGTAATTTAGAACGGATTCTTTAGACATTAGACTCATTTTGTGCAAAATTGTGTATAGGAAACCAACAAAATCGATTTGTAAGTTCAATTTTTTCTTATTTGAAAGTTTTACGAACAAACTTTAAAGAATATAGACTTGAAATGTGAATTTCAATTAAATATTTGATAAAATAAGGAAATAAATTTACAGCAGGCGACACTTGTGGAGGAAAAAGGACCACAATCAACACCAAAAAACCACCTAGAAACCCAAAATCAATTTTGTTTGATAATGTTTAATATGCCTTTTTATTTTTATTGGGTCTAGAACCGAGAGGAAAGGAATATTACTACAAAATTGACATTATAAATCAATTCTATAACCAATTGGACGTTATTTTGAGGGCTTCATATACGTAACCAATTGTAAGATTGAGAATGGATAAGTTATATAGTCCGACAAGTATCAAAATTAATCTATATATTACTGCTTAGGGACTTGCGACCAGAAAGGTTCAACGTGCGAATATACATACTTGGGATTGCAGTAAAACCTTAGCTTATGTTTGATATATTAAACCCACTTGAATTTACCTTTTCCTACCTACTTAGTGTACATATATATTTTCCAATTCATTGGTGGTCTCTTAAGCATTTATAGACATTCTGTTTGCCATGGCAGACATTGCTTCATGTTTTATGCATGATGCAGACAACACTGGAGGAGGACATCCTGCAGTGTAATGGATGCCAAATTCAAGCATAACATGGGTCAAAAATGAGTTGGCTTGGTCAAAGTTCAAAGCATTTAAGATGACTGGACTGTCGATGGCATATCTGACACGCCCACACACAAAACATGTACACACACCCACAGCTTGACGTTGCATTTTCAGTTCTTTCCACTAGTTTTCTTCTAATGCGCATCCTTGACCCAAACAATGCAGTGAAATTTTTGTGGGCCATGGGAGTGGAAAGGCGTACAAGAGTCGGTTTTAGCCTAACGAAGTGAAAAGTTAAGTTGAATGCAAAGAAAAGCACTCAATGAATGCTCTCGATGCTCTGGGAGATCATCATTGTGGGTGAAGGGGAATCGGAAGGAAAGGATTGGTGGCTTGTTGACACTGACCAAGTGGAAAGGTCTTCCACCTGACCCAGCCGTTATGGCGACAAGGCGTCGAACGGCAAGGACATGTCTCCGTCTCGGTATTAAATGGGATTTCAACCATAGGAAAAATACTGCAAGAAAATCGATAAGTTTCACTCGTGCAACATTCGTGTGCGTTTTTTGTGTGTGATGGAGAAAGAGTTTCCGTTGTTTTTTTTTCGGGGAGGATTTTTGCATATTTTATGGCCTGCATATTACAGTAATCCAATGTTCCTCGAGCGTTTCGAGACAAAAGTGTTAGAGTTTTCCCCTAGTGGGTGTTGAAAAGTGTTATTTAAACCTTTTTGTCACTCACACCATGTATTGGGGAGTGTTTGCGTGCGTGTAAAAGAGGAAACACCAACTTAAAACAGCAGCGGCCACTTGTGACATCTTCTAGTCCTTTATGGGTGCGGCAAATCCTCGTGCTAGGAGACAAAATAAATGGCCTTTGCACAGTGGCTCGATATTCAAACCCTTTTAGCTCAATTACGAATTGTTTTCACATAAAGACACATCTGCCATGTGCCAGGAAAAGTTCGGAAAGTTATAATCACTTATGGAATGGTAACCCATTCTCAATCTTTTTTTTAGAAAATTACAAAACTAAATTTAATAAATTGACGAATTCCAAAAATGAGGGATATCAAAGATTCCATAAACATAATACATATTTCTATCTGGTACGTGTTTGATATCTTCCCAGGATTTCCAGCCTGTCAAATTTTTAAAAACCTTTTCGAATAACCATCGGTACAACTTAAAAAGTCAACGATGCTAGGAAATATATTGAGTAAAACCATCGAATTCGATCACGTCTTGATAAATTAAACATTACTATGAAAAAACCAGGTACAGATCTATTCATAAACCTTTTAGAAGTTATAACCTTTATAATTTCAATCGCAAGTTTTGCCGCAACTAAAAATTTAACTTTATTAACTAATTCTGGTTAAGCCTTCTACAATATGGTGGCATAAAAACTTTAAAAATTTGTAGGAGACACTAAAATATCCTTTATTAAAACTAAATACTCTTGATTGAAACTAAATGCCATCATTAAAACTAAAAACCCTTCGGAACACCTAATAACTATTTCATTAGATGTATTTAAGGATGTTTCGAAACTTGAATAAAACTCTTAAAAAAAGGTTCTACCGTTTAAAAATACCGCGGTTAGAACAAACTATCATACATACATATGTGCATATGTATGTCTGTTAATTTGAAGGGCTTTTTGATATTCAGGTTTGCCAAGTTTTCGTTTTCCCTCTTATCGACTTTGGTTTATGTGTGAAAATCAACAGCTGCAGACGACTAAAAGGGGATATCAAATTTTCATAGCTATTTAAACTTACCCAAAAAAAAAAAGTACAATAAACGCTCGTCAAACTGTCAATTTTGTGTTGTTCAACTGCAAATAGAAGAAGAATACAAAATTTAAATATATGTACGTATACATTCGATGGAAGAGTTCAATAAACACATGTAGAAAACGAGTTTTATGGGCAATCAACAAGCAATCGTTGATGACGTCTATAACATGTTTTGGAGATTAATTAATTAGTTTGCATAAATTATTTTGGGAATAGAGAGACGAAAAACTCATAAAATTAGATCATTATTCAAAACTATTCAATGAATTTTATGTAGAAGTATTAACACGCTGTGGATCAACCGGTCCTGTGGCGCAATGGATAACGCGTCTGACTACGGATCAGAAGATTCCAGGTTCGACTCCTGGCAGGATCGAAGGTTAATTTTTTTTTTTGCTTTTTTAATATTTTTTAAAAAATTTCATTATTAGGAACAGATGAAATCTTTCAGTGGTTTCTGTTTTTTATGAATAAAGAATAAAATGAGGAAATGTGTCAAAAATGTTAATAGCTGATTTAACTTTTTACGAGGTTAATTAACAGAAATTTATATGCAAATCATAACAACAATTTTAATGAATTTGACAGACTAGTTAGAACTGTTTCAAATAACAATGTTCAAAGCGACTATAAAAATTTAATGAATATAGCTCTTTTAATGACAGTTTAATAAATGGTATTTTAACTTTGCTAAGTTATCGAGAATATGATTATGAATTTGAAATGTCTTGAGATAGAAAAACTCCGCCCACGTTGAAAATAATCTAATGAACTTTTACAATACAATTTTACATTAATGGAAATTATCAAAATTGTAAAGAGTTTAAGAACTTGTAAAATTCTTAAAATAAATGCCAAAATAGTTGCTTTGCGCCCCCGGGTGGACTCGAACCACCAACCTTTCGGTTAACAGCCGAACGCGCTAACCGATTGCGCCACGGAGGCTACGGAATTCTCACAAATTTACAGGTGATCATAGGCTTTAGGCTACGTTAACACCTTTAAAGATGTAATAAATGTAAGCGCCATCTAGGAAAGCTTTCCAGGGAATATCAAAGAAACTTGGATAATAAAAAATCGAAATGGAATAATATTTTTGACAAAAGATTTAGCTTATTCGACAACTTTACTAGAAGTTTACAAGTTTCTTTTTAAGTAATTGGGTCTAGGGGCAAGAATTATCACAATTCGACTAGAATAATTATATATGTATAATATAGTATGTATAAAGTTCTTCTAACAAAGAAACTCATAGTGTTAAGTTATTATCTCAAGACCAAGTAAACTTTTGTACCATAAATTACACTTATCTATCTATTTCTTCCTCTACAGCGAATATTTATTTACTATCGGAAAGCTTTCTTCACGTGATGTTTAAATTAATGCAATTTAATGAATTATTTCCCTCAAGACACAGTAAAATATAAAGTTTATCCAATTTTTTATAATCAGAATTCTGTAAAGAATTGTCTATACATCGTTTCAAACACAAGTAGAGCTTCTGACTCGCAATGTACAAGTAGCCTCCGTGGCGCAATCGGTTAGCGCGTTCGGCTGTTAACCGAAAGGTTGGTGGTTCGAGTCCACCCGGGGGCGCAGAATAACTTTTTTGCATTTTTCGTATTTTAAGTTTTTTTTTTGGCGTGTATGTAACCAACCACTTGACCGAAGAGAGAGCGAACGCGTCCAACGATACACATCCAAGGTCACTTTGTTACAGAAAACTTGTAGAGCGACTCTTTTTTTTTTTTTTTTTGTGTTGGTCTCTTACCAACTGCATTTCAGGTTTTTTGCTTGCAGTTTTAATGGGCTACCCTCAGACCCAAGCCTCAGACCGAGACCGCGACCCCGACCCAGGGCGCTAGTCACACAGTGAGACACAGATAGATAGACAGACAGACAGAATAGGGGAGGAGTTAAATTCTAAAAAAGCCGGGGGGCAAAACTGTTTCCTGCTTGCAATGCGATGATGATGATGATGCTAGTGTCTGATATCAATTATTTATGCCCCCGACAGACCTTTCTGTGTGTCCTGGCTGTGTGTGTGTGTGTGTGAAGTGTGAGTGTTTTCAACTGCTAAAAAATGTTCACAATATTTCCATAATATGCCGTTCGAAGACGTCAAACAAAAACGAATAACAAAAAATGTGCAATGTTTGCATTTGCATTCACTTGTACCCTGCACTTAAAACTTCTAGTTGGCCATACTAAAAACATTGAAAACCGATGGAAGAATTTGCATTTTTTGTTACCTATGAACTACGACATCGGAAAGAACTTAGAGCTTATAAAGTTAATTTATAAAGTTAAGAAGACTTCTGGGATAATATTGAGTGATATAGTCATTATAATCTATTATAGTTATATTATCAACAAAATATAATATTATAACTTTCAAATTTGAATACCCAAAGTAAAGGATTAAAAAGGTTGCAAATAATGACAGTCTGGCAACACCAAAACCTATTAAGGGTTCCCTATACGTTTCATTTAACTAAAGATCAAGATAAAAAGATTAAAGCCTAGCTAACTATATTACTAACAACAAATGAGACTCCTTACATTTTGTATTTGGAAAGTTTCAGGGCCTACTATAAACATATCGTTTATCTTATTATTTGTCCATCTGGCAACTTTAAAACCTCTTAGGGTTGCCTATGTGCCAAGAAATAGAGTTAATTCTCAACTAAAGATCGTTGATGAGTAACGTCAACATTATAAAGGGTATCTGTATAGGCCTCACTCTCTGTGATTTTTGTTTTTTTGCACAAATTGTTGTTGTTTTTTTTTTAGCTTTGATAGCAGTGCATTAACCGCATTTTATATAGTCGAAAGACCCCAATATAGGAAACCATATAATATACACTAACTAGGTATGCGCTGCGCCATGAATGTGTTTGGCTGTGTGTTTTATTTTAAGGTTAAGTTCAGTCATTCGCCTCGTTTCATTTGATTTGCCTGACAAACAAAAACAACAACAAAAAGGCAAAAACCGCTGCCTTCTCTTGTTTTGCTTTTCTCGTTTGCTATTATTATTGTTATTTTTGTTGTTGTCGTTGGGAATTGGCATTGCCGACGAGTTATGCATATAATTTGGTGTGTGTTTTTGCATTTTCCAAACGTGCTTTTCTTTGTATTGTCGTTTCTGAGTCTAGGCGCGCTGATTAGCTAAGCATTTTGAATTCAATACATGGAAATATCTATATAGTTTATACATCTCCCTCTCCCACTCGCACCATATTAATAGACGAGTCGTCTATTGTTTTTAGCTCATTTTATGTATGTGTGTGTGTGTGTGGAGGAAGACAAGGTTTATTGACTTTGTTTATTAGAATTTGAAACAAAGCGAAGGCGTTGTAAGTAACTCAAACTGCAATCACTGTCAAGGTTGATGTATCGTTTGGAAAAATTGAAATTTTTTTCAAAAACATAAAAAAGAATGCCGCCCAACGTGGGGCTCGAACCCACGACCCTGAGATTAAGAGTCTCATGCTCTACCGACTGAGCTAGCCGGGCTTATAATTCTCAAGTGAAAGGAATAAATTTACCGTAAGGATCCAAAATCGGGAAATATATAGAGATCTATATCGAAAAGTACAGAATTATTTAAGTGATAATCTATTTCAATAAGTTTTTCAGATTTCTTCAGATAATTTTCAACTTGTCGTAGACGGTCCTTTCTCAAGCTTAAATCTAATCTCTGTATCGATTTCAACTGATCCTTAGAAATGTATTAAAAGTTCTGAGAGTTTTACAAAGAAATTCATTAAAATTGGTTTTCAACTCTATGAATGAATAAGAAGAGGCAAGAGTTAAGAATTAATTATGTAAATTGCTTTTACATTGCTCATCCAAGTCAATAAATTCCCAATAATACATGTTACACATTTTGGCCAATGAAGAGGCCCCTTCAGCTTAACGTGGCTAATAATTCATTGCCACATTTAAATAACTTAATCTATTTACAAAATGTTCAATGTAATTTTAATAATAAACTTGAGAATGAGGATCTATTTCGGATCCTTAGTCAATTTCCCTACGCTCGCCTTTGATATTTGATATCTGTCAGAACATTGCCAACAGCCCGGCTAGCTCAGTCGGTAGAGCATGAGACTCTTAATCTCAGGGTCGTGGGTTCGAGCCCCACGTTGGGCGAAAAATAACTTTTTTGTTTTTTTTTTTGTGCCCGACATTCTCTTGCGCTGCTTGCCACTTGCAGCTTCCCTTGTTTTTGGTTTTTTCCTTTGCTTATTTTAATCAACGATTTGTTGTTTGTTTTATTCTCGGAACAGGAACCTACCCCAACTTATTTGGCCTTGTCTGTGGCAGACACTGCCAGTGGCATATGTCGAGGGTGGTTAGAGATAATGAGTGAGAGGAGAGAAAGAGAGAGAGAGAGGGGCATGGTCGTGGTGGGGTAGGTTTCAGTCGCCGCCGCCGACAACATAAACAATTTGTCTGCACAAATAAGCTTTGCTTCTTGTTTTTCTTCTTTTTTTTTTGCGTTTTTTTTCCTCATATAATGAATGAACAAATAAATATATAGGTACATAAAAAACATATGAGAAATGTGACGAAAAAACAAGAAAGAAAAGATACATAATCTCAATTCATAAAGATTTGAAATTTGGACAAAGAACGAAATGCGTTTTACTAGAAAGTATTTTAAATTAATGAATGAGAGACACAAAAAGTGAATTTTCGATGTAAAGAAATTTGCGGCTGTCTGTAATTGATAGGGATAAAACTTGAGCTTAAATTGTTTATAAGTTGAGAAATTAATGAATATTGGAATGGAAATCAAAAGCCATTAAAATGTAGGAACTAGTTAAGAGACTAACAGAGTATATCTATGATATGGAGCAGCTGAGAAGAAATCGGAAAACATATTAAAGACATCTAAAAAACAAAAGTAAAAAGTTTTTAACAAACCCTTTGAAATGTATTTTTTTTTAAACATATGAACATATATCTAGGATTACCTAGATATGTAGGATCATTAAGAAGACTTTACTGAAACTTACTTTTTGATACTTATCAGAATCACTCGACTAAATAATAAGGCTTATGTGAGAATGAAGTAAAAATGTGTGAAAATCGTTGGGCTTTGTCATGAGTGTGTGCCCCTGAAGGGGCTTTCCTTTTAATGAATGAATCGTTGAGACTTTGAGGGAACCAATGTACCTCGCTTGGTAAATTGTAGAGCCACATAAACCGTCTGCCAGGCTGATTATATCTCTTCCTCTCTTTCTCTTTTTCTGTCTCTCTGTGTGTCGCCCTCATTGCTGGTTGTTGTGTACGGATCCCACGGCTCCCACTCCGACCCCCGACCCTAGACAGTTCGCCCCTGTGGCAGCACTTCCTCTTCTTCTTGCTGTTTTTGTTGCATGTATTTTGTTTTGTTTCCTTTCGCACATTGTTTCGTTTTAATATTTTATAGCAATTTACTACTCCCCCTACACTTTTGTCTGAGATAGAGAGACCAAGCGGTCCGCGCGTAATTTTATACATCATTTCCATTAGGAAGCAGTAAAATGCGCCAAACCAAGACAATAGAGGGGGTCATCCCCGCCACCCACCACCCCCTTTGACCACAACTAACTAAGAAAACAATTACATGGCTCCAGAAGACAGGAACAAAAAGAGAAGGCAAGAAACAGAGTGAGAGCGAAATAGCCGCAGAGGGGAGCTGCTGTGTCTAGACAAAGTTAAAAATAAATCAATGCCTTGCCTTTTGCCTTCGCCTTGCCACGTGTACACACACACACACACACACACACACACGCTAACAGGCACGGAGAGGAACCTAGCCTTCTGGCCAGTCAAAATCATCAAGCCCGGCTAGCTCAGTCGGTAGAGCATGAGACTCTTAATCTCAGGGTCGTGGGTTCGAGCCCCACGTTGGGCGCAGAAGTAACTTTTTTTTGCCTGCAATATTGTTTGTTCTCTGTCTCAAACAGGAAAAGAAAGTTTTACCTCCTTATTGTTGTTTTATTTTTAGCAACAATTTAAGCTAAAAAGAAAATATATCACTGAAAATATTCTTTCCTTTGAGAAACTAATTGAAAAATTCATTGTGCCGACCTGGGTATACCCTATTTTAAATTAAAATGGTACAACAAACAAATTTAGTGACTTTCCATACAAAGAACATTGTTTAAAACAAAAATAGCCAGTAAACGAAATGAAACGTGATGGAAAACGCCATAAAAACATAAAAACCTTAGCTATATTCCAAAAAGAATCCCTTATTTTCGCAACAGTAAACTGATGCCATTTCTGTCACTGACGAGCACTTCCTATCCTTCTGGGAAAACCAGTTTTTATGTATGTATGTATATTATTATTCCTATTTTGATGGTATTTGGTAGACTTTTAGATGTTGATTATATTTTAGTGTTCTGATACTTTAACGATCACGAGTTTTAGCTTTAAATATTATTATCTTGAAAATTGTTTTGAGTGATTGTCGTTTAGTTTTAGTGCTCTGAAAGGGTCAATTTTTTTGCTCCATTTTGTACTACACTTTTAGTCTCTATGATCGAAAAGTATCTCATTAGTCTTATGTTTTTGTGGCTACTTACAACCCTTTAATCCTTCAAACCTACCCATGAAGGGTATGCAAAAAATTTGCAACGATACGAATCGTCTGAACCGACGCAATAAGTTTTCTGTGGTGTAGGTTAGGGCAAATAATACGAATACAAATACAAATACAATGCATGTAGCAGAACAACAGTAAGGCCCATGCCATCCGCCCCCTCCTGCCCCCTCTCGTACTCTATCTCTCTCTGTCTCTCTTTGTAAACTCGCACAACTTGTGCATGCATGGCCGAGTGCAGCGAGTGAAGATGGGGGAATAGAGAGCAAGAAAGGAAGAGAGAGAGAGAGAGAGAGCGAGAGAGACGCCTGGTGGGGGAGATAGGCACAGCACAGAACTTCAATAGGCCGTCATTGCCGGCAGCAGGCAAGCAGCAACTTGCAATTTTTACAAGAATGAGCGTAGAAAACGAGCAGAAAGAGAGACCAGTAGAGATAGAGAGAGAGAGAGCCTGCTGACTCTTTTGGGTCCGCCCGATGTCAGGGGCATGAAGTTGCAATGAAAATGAAATTGCAAGCGGCGGTGCAGCCTATGTATAACACACACACACACACACACACAAACACACACATGCACATTCATCTATGTATCTGTGTGTGTTTATATTTAGTTACTTGTGTCTGGTTCTACTGCATTCTATGTGGCACTTTTCTAGATATGTATCTACAAGATACGTTTTTCAGACAGCAGCCATCTACATGGAGTATATACAATATAAGTTTTTTTTCGCTTTGCTCTATTTTCGCTTTCAATGGGAATGGGATTGGGAATGAGATGGGACGGGATGCAACGAAATGGGATGAGACCGAAACCGATTAACTTGTGCAGAGATCCACAAAAAGGGACACACACACACACACAGGCAAACACATTCAGTTAAGTCGTAGACCAGTTTGGCCAATGAGCAGGTTAATGGGACTGCATAGATTCAAGTTCAGAATAAAAAAGAGAACTATAGATAATTCTTACGATATTGTCTATGCAAGGGCATACGAAGAAAGAAACAACATTTAACTACAGATATTTGTTAACATTTGGGAATAAAGTGTCTACTTATAATTAATTTATGTAAATGAGAATTTTGCAAAAAACAAATGATAAAAAAATGTATATACATATATATAGTAACTTCTTAAGATCTGTTCTTGAATAATATTTGAAATGTGTTTTATTTTCGGATAATATTAAACATTTCAATTATTTCATATGTTTTTTTAATTAAACAAATCATATATTTTGCCAGCTAGTTGCCGAGGCAAAGGATTCTGACAGATATAGGATATAGAAATCGTTAAATTGTAGTATTCGTTTAATTTTTTTATCAATTTGAAAGCTAACACAAGTAGACTTGGGTAAAAGCAGCTCATCGAGGTGAACTGGCTCACTCGTTCTTTTTTTCGATGTGAGCCAACTCACTCATTTGGCTCACTTTCTGATAGCTCATGATCCGATAGTGAGAACTGAAGTAAAATACGTTACGTTATTTAAATTGCCTTGTCCTTAAGACACTTGCAAATCTTGAATTTAGTCTGTTGCGTTCCCAAGACCTCAAAATGATTCCAAATTTCGCTGTGCTTTCCAATTAACGACATTGTATAATAAGTTAAACGAGAATTGAGAGGAACGCAAAATGAGCCATATGAGTGAGTGAGCAAAACTGAAGTACTGAGTCAAAATGAGCTAGTGAGCCAAAAAGAGCCATATTGAAGGAACCAGCTCAGTGGCTCAGTTCAGTGAGCCATTCATTTTGGCTCACTCACCCAAGCCTAAGTGACAAAATTCAACAACCCCTTTTGATCAAATGTTCTACAAACTAAAGTAAACACACTTAAAAATATAAAATAATTTGAATAATCCTTCAAAATTAAGACAAAAGCGTCTTAATATTATATATTTAAAATAAAAAAATAAATTAAAAATACAAGAAAAATGAATTTTAGAATAAGATTCCAAAGCAAATTCTTATACATTCGAAATGGCAAGTAAACCGAATTTTTTACGAATTACAGGGCTTTCCATTCCAACGATGTTTTTTTCAAGGGACAAGCAGTTTCTTTCGTTGAGGTTATCGAGACTCGACCGTAATTGTAAATAGAAATACCAAATTTACAATATACACACATTAAATATATAGATCAAAAACGTACTAAACCGAATCTAACACAGGTCACTGCAAACGGCGAAATCCTGATTTGGATGAAATTGGTCAATGAAACCTATATTCAAACCCTTAGAACTTTATAGAATATTCAAAGCTGCGCCCTTATATTTCACTAAAGATTTCAAAATATTAAATGTTATAAATTTTTAACCAAAAGTTTCTACTGCTTTGGCTTTAGCATCCTTAAATGCCTTCCTCCCTAGTAAAGTAGGAAAAGTAGCAATCAAAACTTTTTAAAATATAACACTATGTAACAAGATTTTTATCCATGGGTTGTAATTGTTATTTCCGATTCAGTTAGGTCCCTAAAGTATAGAAAACTCATATACATATTCAGAGGAGCAAGGCGAGCGCTTCCATCAGGATATGATGGACTTTGAGCGACAAAATCATATTCCATACGACAAGTTTCCATACTTTTAAGACATAAGAGACTACGATATAACATTTACATCCCAAGGACTGAAAATTCTTTTATTTTTGTTGCATAGTGTAATTTTTAATGGCCCTCACCTGCAGAATTTGAATATGATTAACATTACGATACAGACTTGTAATCTCTTTAGATTTGCCAATTGCTTTCTGAAATCTGTTGAGGCTTTACTTTGAAAACTAGAGCAATATTTCTATAATTTGTTGAGAATTTCGAGGTGGAAAGGAAGTCTGCAATTTCATTGGATTATATAGATATTTACATACATATATATACATAGACTTATGTACTCGTATATGCCATTTTTTCCCCCTCAGTGAAGTGGAAATGAAGTCTCGAACAAAAATTGAAACTAGTTGAAGAGAAAGAGAAAACCAAAAGAGGAAAGAGACAGAGAGAGAGGGAGAAAAATAGAGAACGAGTTAATAGCGAGTTGTAGTAGTAGTTGTTGTATTTTTTTTTTTTTTTTTTGGCATGTGAAGGCCTACAAACACACATAAGAGCTAGAGCCAGAGCTAGAGCTCGAGCCAGAGCAGAGCCCCCAGAGCGGGGGAGAGAAATTGAGCCGTTGGAGCCGTTGGAGAATGAACGGAAGAAGACAGAGTGAGCGAGAGAGAGCGATACAAAGAGAGAATGGCAAACACACACACACACAAACAGTTGTATATATATATGTATTTAAATGTGGAGAAACGCCAAAGAACAAGATGATGAAAACAAAAAAAAAAAAAAACACCAATAAAAGACAAGTGAGTGAGAACGTGGGAGGAGGAAAAGTAAGAGAGTTTTTGGGAGGGAGTTTCGTTTCTTTTAATTTTTTGTGGGTTTAATTGCAACTTACCGGATCCCAGAATAAAAACACTAAAAAGAATTGAGAAAAATATTTAAAAATATTTACACTCGCACACACACAAACACACACAGATACTCATGCACGGAGAGCACAACGCGACACAACAAAACAAACAGAGATACAACAAGAACAACAGCAACAACAACAACACTGACACATAAGCACCTTCTTCTTCTTAATCTTCAACTGCTTCTGCTTCTTCTTATATTGCGTTTTGTTATTAACAATTAAAATTTTCGTTTACTTTGCTCTTTATATTACTTTTTTTCCCCATAGTATATTATATATTTCAAATTTGTTTCACCAGAGAATCTTCTTATTAATTTTGCTTCTTTTTTGGTTTGGTAGTGTTTTTTTTTTTTGTTTTTTCGTTTTCGATTGGAGCTTTCCGTAGCGCCTCTGCGTCTGCACACTGCGAAACTCTGCGAGACACTGAGAAATGTTGCTGCTGCTTGTTGCAGTTGTCTCTGAGTGAGCGAAATGCTTGCTTGTGGGTGGTTGGGAGAGGAGCGATTGCAGCAGCAGCAGCGGCGGCAGCGTTTGCCAGAGAATGAGAGTTGCAAATGCAAGTTGCTGGAAACGCGAGGGGTGGGGAATAGAACCGAAAAAACACGAAATGTTTGTGGCAAATATACGAAACAAACAAATTTTGGGTCTTACAAGTTGATTTAGTTCCAACTGTTTCATAATTTGTTGTAAACATTCTTAAAAGAAATAGTAAGAAACTAAAAAGTAAGCAAATTCTTTGGCTTTCAAAAAGAAATTTGTGAAAAAATTGCATAAAATTTACTTTAAAATTGTTTAAAAATTTGTTAAGTTAAACAAACGATTCTTTTATATACATTATGAAACAAACATTTCCATTTGCTACATTTAAATGTTACAGCAATGCACTGCTTGGTGAACTGCTTTTAAGCGATATGTCGGTAACAATGTTTCAAGAAAGCTTGTCATTACTAAAGAGCTTAAACGAGCCGACACACAACACGGTCCTGTGGCGCAATGGATAACGCGTCTGACTACGGATCAGAAGATTCCAGGTTCGACTCCTGGCAGGATCGAAATTAATTTTTTTTTTTACATTTTCTTCAATTTTTGATAAAAATTTGTGTATATATTTTGAATATAAAAACGAAATCAAAGAATTAAATACCGAGATTTATCTGTGAATTTGAAATATGTATATAAAGTATATATATACATATGTACATATACAAATGTACATATGTATGTATATGTGCATATATTTTGTGGGATGAAAGCAACTCACTATTACATATTCAAACCAATCCCTTTTGGCATGGGGTTGGAGAGCAAGTGGGCGATTAGAAGTAAGTCAATGGCAAAAGCAAATCAAGTGGCATCACAATGTTTGACTGTGGATTATGTTGCACTTATGCTAAACAGGAGAAAACTTTAAAACAGAAGCTGCGGAAAAACGAGGGTGAAATTGTTCGCCAAGGACATTTAAGGTGAATGCTAAAGGATTTCAATTCAAGGACTTGTTTGCATAATGGTAAAAAGTTGTCAAGTTTCAGTAGCACATTTACACACAACATATAGATTTTTCAATGTATGTATAGAAGAATGCATAATAGAATAAAACATGGTAAAAAAATTTATATTCGATCCTGCCAGGAGTCGAACCTGGAATCTTCTGATCCGTAGTCAGACGCGTTATCCATTGCGCCACAGGACCACATGTTATCAGCGCAGCCAATCTGAAAACTACTGCAAGCAGTTTAAGATCTGTTCTAAGCAGTTCCAAAAAATTAACGAAAAACTAAATTTAATTAATGGCTAATAATTTTACCTTTCAAAAAAAATTAATTTCCAAGAAACACAAATAAAAAAATAACTTTCGATCCTGCCAGGAGTCGAACCTGGAATCTTCTGATCCGTAGTCAGACGCGTTATCCATTGCGCCACAGGACCATGTAGCCCCAACAGGTCAAAATACAAGCTTGAGTTTTAGCCGTTTAGCTGTTAAGTGTCTTCTATTGCTGTACGCAAGCTTCTGAAAGCTTTTGTTTATGATTTACGCTCTGATCTCTGAATAGGCAGTTGGTCACCATCCAAACAAGTGCCCGGCTAGCTCAGTCGGTAGAGCATGAGACTCTTAATCTCAGGGTCGTGGGTTCGAGCCCCACGTTGGGCGAAAATTAACTTTTTGCTTTTATTTTTCGCTGTATTGTTTAATATATTTTTTTGAATTTGTATTTTATATTGACAACTTTTAGGGAGCGACTTTTAAAGTTCTTTCAAAATTGGAACATATGTATGTAATATAAATATAATATTTAGTGAGTGATTCAGTTGAATACTACGAACCAATAGCAATTAAATTTCATTGATAAAAAACTTTTTAAACTTTTAACTGTTGGGTTTTTTCTATGATAATGCTTACATTCATTCAGAAAGCTTGGTCAATTATTGAAATGTTTTAATCTTGCTACAATGTTACTTAAAAAATTAAATTTATGGAAATTAAAATGGAAGGGCGATAAAGGAGAAAAATTCAACTTTTGTTTGACTTTTATGATCAGAATATATCATATATAGTATTGCCTAAAGAAAGTAGAACAATATTCATGCATTATTTGCTTGAATTCTTATCAGCCAAAGACACCCAAATGAAATGATAATTTCTTTTGTCTTTACGACTTTTAGGCAAAACTCGGAAGTATAATATGAAACGTTTAAAAGCTATTTATGGCCAATATTGTCATTCTATCTGCCTGATTATATTGATGGCTCATCGGCATAAAGGAGCCTAGATTGTGATAAGTGTTTTGTTGATTTTTTTTGCGCTCTTTTCTTTTTTGTCTAATAATTGGGGTTTATGATGAAATAAAACTCAAGGAAATAGTTCAAAATTGAATAACTACGGAGGAAGGTTGATTCTAAAAAGGAGGAACCTTTTGGTATAATAATATGATATTATTTGCCAAATTTATTAAGATAAATAAAACACAAATATTGCAAAGCTTATGTCGACCTAAGAATGTTAACGCCCAACGAACTTTTTACCATGTAATAAACCTCAAAATATAAAGTGCTATGTAGATCTATAACCACAAGGTCGCTTGTTATATAATTTTATCAGTCCACGCCTAATTTTTTTTCTTCTTTTTTAACTATTCTAACCCAGAACACTTAATTCTTATCAAGTTCATATGTTTTGCGGTAAATTAATCTTGATTTTCTGATGACGTCTCTGTCTGTCAATCTGGTAAATAAATTCAGGATGAAGTGGAATTGTGGGCACGCGATTCTCTTAAATATAAGATTAGATAATATACCTGAAATAATTGAAGGGTCTACTCGTTTGGCAAATATTTATCATATAATTGAATGCTACTTGATAAATGATTAGACTAGATTTCTCTCCATGTGAATACCCTTACTACTACGCATTAGATTGTCATTTTTTTGAATGGAAAGTTTCGGAATTTCAATAGGTTGGCGCTATGATAGATCTGTAGGATCTTATTCTTTCTTTTCTTTTTCTTCTTTCACAGTGTAATAACTGGAAACATTCCTCGATCAGATATAGTTGGCAGTTTAGGTCTAAAGGTCACAGTCTTTGGAAAGTATCTATAAACCCAATCGAATCGTTTGCTTTTTAAATCAAGTAAAATATGAATCGAGAAGTTTAATAATTGATTTATTTTTAAGACAAGTTGGCAGTTGTGACTAGTTAGTAGATATAGAGTGAGTAGTTTTTCTTACGGGTCACTCTTTTTGGCAATAATCTGAAAAGTCATTAGGAAAGTATTTGGTTTTTGTAGAAAATTCTCATCAACTAGAAACAAACATCATCAACAACGAAACAAAACCAAGTTGGCAGCACTGTAAAATCATACAATGGCATAGTTTTACATAGATTACTCTAATCTACTTAAAAGATACCCACGATAGAAACTAAGCATAATCAATTAATGAATAACTTTTTTTTTAAGCTGGTGTCAAAAGATTTTATTATTATTGAATCAAGTTCTTAGATCGAGTTGGCAGTGCTGACCACCCAAGAGCGGAGAACAGCCACATCGGCATAGACTCCAGGATAGCCTGCATAGGCACAGCCATAGCCCCAAGAGACAACACCAACCAGAAGACCACCAGAGACCAATGGGCCACCGGAATCACCTTGGCAGGCATCCTTGCCACTGGAAGCAGCGCAGATCATGGTGCTCTTGATTTGGCTGCCGTAGCTATAAGTGGACGAAGCGCACTGGGCCTGACTGACAATCTTCAAATTGACATATTGCAGATTGGAGGGAATAGAGCTGGAACCATACGAGGTAGTACCCCAACCAGAAACGGAAGCAGCAGCGCCATTAGCCGGATTGTAGGTTGCCAGTCCAATGGCCTTGATGTTAGAGCCCAAACTGAGGGAAGAGCTCAAACGGATGACGGCAATATCGTTGACCATGGTATTGGCATTGTAGCCCTCGTGATTCTTGAAAGCAGCAACCTTGGAGACAACACCGCCGGAGCTCCAGTAGGTGGAGCCAGCGCGCACCTGCAGAACGGAGGCCGACACAGATTGCAGACAGTGAGCAGCAGTCACAACGATATTGGCCGAGTAGATGGAACCACCGCAGGAGTGGGAGCCACTACGCTGCAGAGAGATTTGCCAGGGGAAGCTGCTGATGGTGGTAGCAGTGCCTCCAACAATGCGGCCATCCAACTGGGGCAGAAGACCATCGGGAATGGCAGCACCAAAGGCGCAGGCCACGACTGACAACAAGATCACAAATTTGAACATGTCGGAACGTAAGAACTGAACTGATTGAAAGCCAAACGGCCCATTGCGCTTTTATATAGGCCCCCAAAGTGCTTGGCCTGTGTTATCTTTCAAGTGGTAAACCAAAAACGACTGTGATTAATGCAATTTATTTCGTAGAAATTTTCAAGGGCCTAGCAAGAGTTTACAACTCATCGGCGGTCTTCTCGATCCACTCATGGAAATGGGCAACATCGGCATAGACACCTGGGTACCTAACATCACCGCATCCATAGCCCCAGGAGACAACACCCACAAGACGGCTACCAGAGACCAATGGGCCACCGGAATCACCCTGGCAGGCATCCTTGTGTTCGGCATAGGCACAGATCATGGTATCCTTAATCTTGCGACCATAGCTAAACTTGCCCGATGAGCATTCCTCACGGTCGACAATCTTCAGATCGACAGCCAACAGATGATCGGGAATTGTGCTGCCACCCGATTCGGTGGTACCCCATCCAGAAACGACAGCGGTGGCGCCATTACGGGGGTTTGAATCAGCAATGCCAATAGCCTTGATACTCGAACGGAAGCTCAAATCGGATTCAATACGAATGATGGCAATATCGTTGATCATGGTACGGGAATTGTAGCCCTCGTGGTTGCGGAAAGACTTCACCGAGTGTACACTGCCACCGGAACGCCAGTAAGTGGAACCGACACGCACTTTCAACTCATGAGCCTCAATCGATTGCAAGCAATGGGCGGCAGTGATGACAATGTCGTGATTGTAGATGGAACCACCACAGAAGTGGGAGCCACTGCGTTGCAGCGAAACTTGGTAGGGATGATCCTCAATGCTCGTCTCATAGCCACCAACAATGCGGCCATCCAATTGGGGCAACAGACCCTCAGGGATGGTGCCGCCCAAAACGCAGGCAGCGAGCGACAAAAGTACCACAAATTTCAACATGTTTCTCTCGATTTTAATGTCCAACTATGGAAATGTCTTGCCTTTATATACGAAAAATCTCAAAAAAGAGGGGCTGGAATAATTATGGGTTTACTACATAATCTAATCGTCTTAACCTTAGGTCCTTAGATATGCCATTGATACTATGTTAAGCGATAGTCGAAAATGCCCAGTCATTAATAGGTAGAATGGCCTATTATGGAAAATCCCCTTCCTTATCGGAATGTCAAAAAACTTGTCAAACATTCAAGTGGTTTCTCAATTATTTGGGAATAAAAAGTGCTATCATTAGGATTTCTTTTGACTTAAAAAGTAATTTCTACAGACGATCCTTGAAACATAAATCCTTCTTTGTATCGAAATGCAGATATAGAAACTTAGGAAATTAAGTGTACTATCGATAACGTTCTTCGGATTTTCAAAGATTTTCGAATAGGAAAGCATTTTAGTTTAATTTTTTTCAGTGGAAATATTACTCTGTTTCAAATGGTTTGCATTTTAATTCATAAAATGAAAAGTATTTATCAATTTAGTGGGATATAATTCCAAATTTCACCATTCTATTATTAACTATTGAACCTGAGTGTTTATATATTAAGATTGCCAAAATTTGAAAATTGAGTTTGTAGTGGAATTTATGATTAGAATTGGATGAATATAATTTCGAATCAAAATCAATTTTATGTGAGAAACATTAACCAATTTCAATTGTTGCAACATTGCACTATGAATTTGCACACCAAAAAGAATTTGAACCTTGGCAACCCTAAAAGCTGTTACAATAGTAAAACAATTGATTGTGAGATAAAAACGAAAGTGAATTTCTGTTGATTTTCTTTTAAAAATGTTTCAAAAAAGGAAAACTGTCTGGAATATATATTTATATAGATCTATATCTGATATATATTAGATGCATCAGATTCGCTCAGGTTTATCAGCGCTGACGTGCAACATGCCCGGCTAGCTCAGTCGGTAGAGCATGAGACTCTTAATCTCAGGGTCGTGGGTTCGAGCCCCACGTTGGGCGAAAATACATTTTTTGCCAGTTTTTTTTATATCAGGCAAGTATAGAAAAAAAAAACCGAAAATATTGAAAGAAAAAGAGAAAATATTGTAAAAGAAAAGACAAGATAGAATTGTCCCTAGAATTGTCGAGTTGTTGTGGTTAAATAATTTGGCATAGGCTAGCTCACATTTTACTCATTTTTGGACAAAATTAAACAATTTTGAACTTGCCTCTTACTCTTATTAGGATAATAAAATAAATCTTCGGTAAAAAGAAACTTTTACTTCGATCCTGCCAGGAGTCGAACCTGGAATCTTCTGATCCGTAGTCAGACGCGTTATCCATTGCGCCACAGGACCGTTTATTAAACGAGCGCCAATTGTTACAGCTGGGTGAATCATTGTTTAATATGTTGTTTCCAAAAATCTGATGTAAATTTTAAAGAATTTTGGCTATCAAAAACCTGTTTAATTAAATTGTATATTTAAAATATTTTATACGACTACAAAAAAAAGAAATTGAAAAAGAGATCTTCGATCCTGCCAGGAGTCGAACCTGGAATCTTCTGATCCGTAGTCAGACGCGTTATCCATTGCGCCACAGGACCGTTGGTGGCCCACTGTTAAATGCGTAATAAGACACCAAGCATATTGGCCTATGTTTTATTTAACATAAACTGCTTAATCGATAAAGCAGTGCATAATTTTACAGAGCACAACTTGAAGAATCTACATAGAAGACTATGAACTGCTTAAATGGGAAATAAAATACTAACACGAACGAAATGCGATAGCTTTTTATTTCTCTTAATTAATTTATATTTTGTCTCTTTAAGAAAAGAGCGAACAAGTGTTAGAGCCATAGTTGGCATTTTCTTTTAATTTTAAAGAAAAATTACAAATGTTTTGCTATATAGATTAAAGCAGGAAGATAAGTAGTTACCAATCTGTTGATTGTGAGAGTTTACAACAAATTGGATGATTTGAATGGATATTCTATTGCTTTTGGCCACTTAAGTCAAATAAGGATTTTAAACTTGTAAAATCGTTGTTTCTATTTGAGAATTTAGTAAGCTGTAACGAACTTCCAGTTCATCAGATGCGATTATATAGTGGTGGATCCACGGAGAGGGAACTAGAGGAAAGATAATACTCAGATGCTACACCTTCTGAGGTGAAATACGCATCACAAATACAAACATTCAATTAGCAAGTGCCTCCCCGAATCTTCCCTTGGATGCGATATTCATTCATATGTATGTACGTACTATGTATGTATTCAACTTTGCGGAAGTTTTAAAGCAAGTAATAAATATTTATCTTACCGTTTAGGTACTGTGACTAAAAGTAAAAGCTACACAAAACAACATTTAAAGTGCATGTTTCAGGATATAGTCAATCAAAATCAAGCAAAGCCAAAAGATCTTAGCCAACAATTTCTCATGAAATTAGAAACTAATATAATTAAAATTGGGAAAGGTATTCTAGGTTGACCAATTCCCTATGGTCCCACCAAAAAACAATGACGATCTGTTTGAAATTTGCAATTTGTGTTTTTTGAATGTGAAATTTTGATTTCTTCTAATTATCCTTCTTAATTGCACGCCAACAAAAGGTGAGAGATAAAAGCCTCTTTTAAGCGCCTAAAAATAGCAAATAATAAATGAACAAAATTATATAGAAGCCGTCTATAATAAAAAAATGGCGAAAAAGCACAAATAGATATCACGCAATCAAGTTTAAAGTTTAAGAATCACTTGAAAAAGTAAATAAATCAGCAAAAAATAGAAAATTTAAAAGTTGGTAAACTAAACTACATGGAAACTTATTTGTTATCCTCAATAGTTTAAGCGGAATCAGCTTTGAGCACACTGAAACGTCATATCGAAAGTCGTACTCAATCAGATTTCTTACAAGACACACACAAAGCTCTCATTCCCTAGCCATTTAACCTTGTCCATATCCTTGTTATCCCTATGCATGACACCCCAAGGACTCGACATGGACAATTATCCTTCAGAAGAGAGAGAGAGAGAGAGAGAGCGAGAGAGGAGGAGTGTGTAATGTTTCCCTCATTTCTATTGGCTAACCTCGGGAGAAAATGTCATAATGGCAAGCCGCAGCAGTGGAAAAATGTTCTTTTTGTTGTTGTTTTTTTCTGCTTACTTGAAAAGAGGATGTAAAATACAACAGCAGCTGCTGTAAGGACATCACACTCGTCCTCATACTGTGAGCACTTAACGCATTTAATGCAATTGTCAATTTACTCAGAGCAACGACAAGTGCGAGAGTTTTAACTCGACTTGTCCAAATGGCATGGGTTGGAATGGGTTAGGAGGGGATGGGTTCTTAATGAGTGGTTAGTTTGTGTCCCCATCTAATGAGTGCTTAAGTTTAGCTAATTATAGACTAGAGCTCTGATTTAATACCAGGTTATTATGTGAGCATTTTAGTTAGTCCTTCTTTTTACTATGGTATTAAAGCTTAGACTGAGGACAAGAGGTTTTTAGGTTAAGATACATATATAAAGTTTGCTTAAAAGTTTCAGAAAACTGTGTAACTAATTATGTACAAAGATGTTGGGATGAAAAATTTACAATAAATAGCTAAACCCGTTCCAATTTTAAGTAAATTTCATCTTTAGATTGCAGAGCTGGAGAAAGTGGAGCATAAACAATTGATTTGACAGTCCTATCACAGGCTTGAACTCGATAATGACGTAACAAATGGACTAGACCCAATTTCGATTGTAGGAGACCCAAGCGCATCCCAATGCAATTTCGAGGACCAATGCCAAAAGGCATATACGCATCCATATTCAAATTGTGTCGATTAGCAGGATCAAAACGCTCAGGATCGAATTGGTCAGGATCAGGCCAGTACTGCAAAGGGAATGAAATTCATCGGTTAGAGAAAGACAAGCCTAGAGAAGGTCTTAGACTCACCTGAGGATCACGCTGAATGGCCAAAACGCCGATATAGACAGGCATCCCATTGGGCACTTCCATATCGTAGTAGGGTTTCAGATTGAAACGTTCTCCTTGAGCTGGCTGAATGCATTCCCTCTCAGCGTAACCCACAATGGGATACAATCTCAAGGTTTCATTTACCACTTGGCTTAAATAAGGCATTTCCTGTATTCTCTCATAGCTGATGTGATCCTCATCACCGAAATAGTCCGAGATCTCTGCCCGCAAACGATTCTGTGCTTCTTCATTCTTAGCCAACTCGTAGAGAGCCAAAGCCATGGTCGATGAACTTGTCTCATAGCCAGCTGTTTGGAAAACTGCAGCTTGGGCTACCAAATAATCCATATCGTGGGCTCTATTCGGTTTATCTGGATTGTCGGCAGCCTCTTTCTTCATGGCCAAGAGGATGTCCACCAAATCGTTACGTTTTATCCCCGATTTTTCACGTTCAGCCAAAACGTATGTGATACTTTTACGTATAAACTCTGAGGTTTTCTTCGAGAAGACCTTAACTCGAGCCAAAGTGGCCAAAGCTGGCAACACAAAAATAATGGCAAAATCGAAAGCACGACCCAAGCTTGGCGTAAAAATGGCCTGATTATGATCAAAGAATTCACTTTTAGCAGCGGTCAAGGAATTTGCTTTGATGCCGAATGCAATAGTCGCTATCAGATCGGTAGTAAAACGAGCGCATATATTCTTGATCGGTACAATAGAGCTCTTTGAATGTTTAGACAAGTTGGTTTCCAGGTCTTTGGCTATCTACAGAAGTAATTTAAAAAAAAGTTCCTGAATAAATATAGCGAAAAGCGAAGAGACTCACCTCTATCATCAGCGGATACATTTGTTTCATCTTGCCACTGGTGAAGACAGGGGAAAGTTTTGCTCGAAGATCTTTCCAATCGGGATTGCGAACCAAAAACAAATTATTATAACCCAATTGATCATTGTGTGGATCGGTAGATAAGGCTCGATTGGCAAAGTAATTGAACTTCTTAATCATCACCGTCTTGATTAGTTCCAAATCGCGTAGGAGCAGAGCGGGTCGATGTACCAAATAAATGCCAACTAAAGGTTCCTTCTCGAAACCTGGCTCTTTGTGCAGTTCACTCACTTGCAGGTAAAAAGGAACTTTACCCTTGAAAAGGTTAACCATATTGCCCAAAATGGGTACTGGTTTGATATATATCACACCATGGCGCTCCCAGTAGGAGTAATTCCGTTTCTGCCAAATGTAGAAAACTATGGCTAAAGTGGCAAAAAGTATTAAAGTTTCCGCTAACATGGCTAGCCTTGCTCGAACTTCGGACATAAACTGGCAAACAATCTAACGAATTGCGATCTACAATTTTGGCTGTGCTTTCTGTCTGCTGATAAACAAAACCAAATCGTTTTTAATACTGCTTGGTAACAATGATTAGATAATGGGAACAGCTATATATTGTTCTTCAAATCTACTGAAAGAGAGAGTTAATTAAGCACGTCATTGATAATTTTCATGTACTTCTTAAGTTTGTTTTGGTTTGATAGGTCAACGTGTTTGTGGGGAATACCTTGAATAAGTGAGAAAGTAAGAGAGTCACAAAGAAATAAAGAGAGTTTGAGTTCGCTAAGCTGTTTAGTTAATAATTTAGCTTCAAAATTAAAGAGATAAAACGGTTTGTCTGCCTAAGGCGGAAAAAATTATGGAACGTAGCCCCCTAAGGTATGCAATAAGCCATGGTGGTATTCGCTTTTTGAAACATGTAAATAAATTTTGAAATGTTTTAGCTTGTAACTTCCCCTTTGACAATGAAAAAATCTTCAAGAAATACGCAAAAATATATATTGCAAAAGAAACAATTTTATATTTTATTCAATTATTAATATGAATAATAACAAAAAATCCACTACAAATAGTTAAACCCGTTCCAATTTTAAATAAATTTCATCTTTAGAAGACACAACTGGCGAAAGTGGAGCACAAACAATAGTCTTTACAGTCTTATCACAAGTTTGAACTCGATAATGACGTAACAAATGGACTAGACCCAATTTCGATTGTAGGAGACCCAATCGCATCCCTATGCAATTCCTAGGACCAATTCCGAAGGGCATATAGGCATCCATATTCAAATTATGACGATTAGCAGGATCAAAACGCTCAGGATCGAATTGGTCAGGATCAGGCCAGTACTGCAAAGGGAAATAAATAAATTAGTTAGAGATAGGCATGCCTTGAAAAGTTCCTAAGCTCACCTGAGGATCACGATGTATGGCTAAAACGCCTATATAGACAGGCATTCCATTGGGCACTTCCATATCGTAGTAGGGTTTCAGATTGAAACGTTCTCCTTGAGCTGGCTGAATGCATTCCCTCTCAGCGTAACCCACAATTGGATACAATCTCAAGGTTTCATTTACCACTTGGCTTAAATAAGGCATTTCCTGTATTCTCTCATAGCTGATATGATCCTCATCACCGAAATAGTCCGAGATCTCTGCCCGCAAACGATTCTGCGCTTCTTCATTCCGGGCCAGCTCGTAGAGAGCCAAAGCCATGGTCGATGAACTAGTCTCATAGCCAGCTGTTTGGAAAACTGCCGCTTGGGCCACTAAATAATCTATATCATGGGCTCTATTTGGTTTATCTGGATTTTCGGCAGCCTCTTTCTTCATGGCCAAAAGTATGTCAATCAAATCGTTACGTTTCACTCCCGATTTCTCACGTTCTGCCAAAACGTAGTTGATACTCTGACGAATGAATTCTGAGGTTTTTTTTGAGAATACCTTAACTCGAGCCAAAGTGGCCAAGGCTGGCAATACAAAGATAATGGCAAAATCTAACGCACGACTTAGGGTTGGTGTTAAGATCGCCTGATTATGATCAAAGAATTCACTTTTAGCAGCAGTCAAGGAATTTGCTTTAAGACCAAAGGCAATAGTCGCTATCAAATCCGTAGTAAAACGAGCACAAATATTCTTGATAGGTAAAACAGAGCTCGTAGAACGTTCAGACAAATTTGTTTCCAGGTCTTTGGCTATCTACAGAAGTAATTTAAAAAAAGTTAATGAATAATTATAGCGAAAAGATAAGGAGACTCACCTCTATCATCAGCGGATACATTTGTTTCATCTTGCCACTGGTGAAGACAGGGGAAAGTTTTGCTCGAAGATCTTTCCAATCAGGATTACGTACAAAGAACAAATTATTATAACCCAATTGATCATTGTGTGGATCGGTAGATAAGGCTCGATTGGCAAAGTAATTAAACTTCTTAATCATCACCGTCTTGATTAGTTCCAAATCGCGTAGGAGCAGAGCGGGTCGATGTGCCAAATAAATGCCAACTAAAGGTTCCTTCTCGAAGCCTGGCTCTTTGTGCAGTTCACTCACTTGCAGGTAAAAAGGAACTTTACCCTTGAAAAGGTTAACCATATTGCCCAAAATAGGCACTGGTTTGATATATTTCACACCATGGCGCTCCCAGTAGGAGTAATTCCATTTCTGCCAAATGTAGAAAACTGTGGCCAAAGTGGCAAGAAGTATTAAAGTTTCCGCTAACATGGTTTGCCGTGCTCTAGCGTTGAACACAAACTGACCAATAATGTAGCGAATCGCGACTACAGCCTTTAAGTATGCCTTCTGTCTGCTGATAAAAAAATCGTTTTCAAAACTGCTAACTAACAATGATTTGATAGTATTTATAACTATTTAAAGAGAGTGAAATTATGAATGTCAATGATTAATTCTATATTTTGCTTAAGTTTATTTTGGTTCGATAGGTCAATTCGTGTGTGGGGGAATACCTTGAGAAGGACTGATAAGAAAAGAGAGAGAGAGAGAGTGAAAGAGAAATTTTCAAAATTTATTTGTTATTATTTGTTGTTAAGAGAAAATCAGAACGTAGAACCAAACCAGTTTGGTGACTTGACAAGGTTATTAAACAAACTTGTTTATGCGATTTAGCTCAGGCGGCTTATTAATTAATCAATATGAGGCATGAATGTTAAATAACCCGATTAAATCAGTGTACTAAAAAAATCAGAGACTGTTATGATTACAAAATCATCTACCATTTGACTATAGCTGTCGAGAAGTATTTCGGCGCCCAAGGCGAAAGCGAAAGTTTAAAACGGGGCCTTTGCCGAGAATCGGTAAAAGGAAAACCACCTAAAGTTGTTACCATATTCAAGGGACAAATACAAATTTGGTAGTTCAAACGACAATCTGTCCATTCGAGGATAATAAATATTCTTTACTTAAACTTAATTTCCTCGAGGCCAGATAGCCACAATGGTTTACCTCTCTTCTGAGTCTATTATTTACTTTCTGTAAAACGAATGGTTGTGAATATAAGTAGAAAAAGAGTTTAATTTGTGCCTGCTAATTAATATTTTTTTAATTGTAGAATATCACATATTTTTTTTAAGTTATTAACTTATAATAATCGACTTTTAAAGACGCTCTAATTTTAAAAGAATGTCCTCCTTGGATGTCATAGTAGGAGTTAGAGGATTAAATGTCATGTTTCTCAGAGTCTTAACACTCGTTAAAATACGATGATTTCGAAGCAAATGAACAAGGCCCAATTTGGATTGTAAAAGACCCAAACGCATACCAATACAATTGTGAGGACCAATGCCAAAGGGCATATAGGCATCCATATTCAAATTGTCACGATTAGCAGGATCAAAACGCTCAGGATCGAATTTTTCCGGTTTGGGCCAATACTGCAATGAAAATGAGTTTGGGAAATGGTCCTTAAAAGCAATGGTTTTACCTTACCTGTGGATCACGATGAATGGCCAGAACAGACACATAAACAGGCATTCCATTTGGTACTTCCATATCGTAGTGGGGTTGCAGAGTGAAACGCTCTCCTTGAGCTGGCTGAGTGCATTCCCGTTCAACGTACGGAACAACAGGATATTTGCGTAGAGTCTCATTCACCACTTTGGTTAGATAAGGCATTTCCTGTATTTTCTCATACTCCACAAGATTCTCCTCCCCAAAATAATCCGAGATCTCTTGACGTAAGCGATCCTGTATTTGCTCATTCAAAGCCAATTCGTAAAGAGCCAGAGTCATGGTTGATGAACTCGTCTCGTAGCCAGCTAATTGAAAGACTGCCGCTTGTGCCACCAAGTAGTCTATGTCACGGGCTCTATTTGGCTTATCTGGATGGAGAGCAGCCTCTTTTTTCATGGCCAAGAGTGTGTCAATTAGATCGTTACGTTTCACTCCCGATTTTTCGCGTTCAGCCAAAACATAGTTGATACTTTCCGATATAAACTTTGTGGTTTTCTTTGAAAAAACTTTGGTACGGGCCAAAGTGGCCAATGCTGGCAATACTAGGATGATGGCAAAGTCAAAGGCACGCCCCAAGGATAACTCGAAAATGGCCTGATTCGCTGCATAGAATTCACTATTCGCGGTTGTCAATGAATTTGCTTTGACGCCAAATGCAATGGTCGCTATGAGATCGGTAGTAAAACGAGCACACAGATCCTTAATCGATAAATCGGAGCCATTTTGACGAGCCGATAAATTTGTTTCCAGATCTTTGGCTACCTTTGAAAGTAAAAAGAAATAAACTTGTGCAATAAAAATAAGGATCGAAACGATTTCTATTTCATCTTACCTCTACCATCAATGGATACATTTGTTTCATCTTGCCACTGGTAAAAACTGGAGAAAGTTTTGCCCGAAGTTCTCTCCAATCAGGATTACGTATAAAGAACAAATTATTGTAGCCCAATGTATCATTGTGAGGATCTGTTTGTAAAGCACGATCCGAAAAATAATTGAATTTCTTAATCATCACCGTCTTGATCAGTTCCAGATCACGTATCAAGAGAGAGGGACGGTGTGCTCTATAGATGCCTATGAGAGGTTCCTTCTCAAAGCCCGTTTCATTATGAAGCTCACTCAATTGCTCATAGAACGGAGCTTTGCCAGTTAACGAATTTCGCATATTACCCAGAAGGGGCAACGGCTTTATATACTTTACTCCATGACGTTTCCAGTAGCTATAGTTTCTCTTCTGCCATATGTAAAAAACAATTGACAAAGTGGCCAACAGTAAGAGAGTCTCCGCGAACATGTTTTGCCTTTCGCAAGCAACTGCCAACTGCCAGTATATGATAATTTACTCGGAGCTTAAATAGAATCGAAGCAAGTCAACCGTTTGCATGTTATTTAAACCCCTAATAGACAGTGCCTGTGCCGCAGGTTTTTGTTTTTTGCTGATAAAAATACTGTATTTATTTTGCCTAATAGAGATGACGAGGCGAAAATGAAATCTGCCATCTATTACATTTAAACCTACCTCATGGCGACTTGATCAATTTTGCTAGACTCTCTACAAAGTTGAAAAAACGCATTTTCATTTAGATTAGAGAGAGAGAATGAGTTGCTTGATTACTCTACTAAATATTCGATCAGCATGATATTTGTAAATTAAAAAGTCTCAAGCATTTGAATCTAAATCGATTCCACTCAAGTTTCTATAGGACTATCGCTTTGAAAGGGTATTTAAAATTCATCAACTGTGACTTTGTTTAGTTTGTTTACTCTTTTAATTGATAGTGTTTGAAATATTTTTTGGGGAACACCATGACTTGTTGAATAAAATTTAAAGAGGCTACTAAACTTGTCATTCATTGTTTTGATCATAAACGTATTTGTAGAGAAAGGTCATGAAACTTTGTAATCAAGCATTATAATTACTACTTAAATATTGGAGCAAGTTAGTCGTCCCATTGACTATGATATAAATCGAATTAAGGTGGAAGTGGACGAGGAAAAAACAAACTTACGTAGTATATAATATTTAGTGGCTTTAGATCAACAAATATGTACAGTGGTGGCAAGGATCTTAGGATTTTTTAGTTTTGCGGATTTTAGTTCTGATATTCTTCGCTCCCAAGTAACTCAATGAAGAAATATTTCAGCAATTTGTGGGTTATTCATGTTATGTGCCGTAAGTGTGATCATCTTAACTTTGGCCGATTTTTCTCTAGGTGCTTTTCTGAGGAGTGAAAAAGTATTTCACGAATTTTTCGTATATTTCATGTCTTCATATCTTCAATTCTCTTAATTTGAAGATTTGATAATTTGAATTCGAAATTGTAACGTAAGTTGGATCTAAATTCTTTTCATTCATTGACTAGAGCGTAGGCCCATTTTTGGTTAAAATTTCTCCATGATAAGCATGATGTTTGCAATTTAATTCAATCAAATGAAAAATGAAAAGAAGGTTCTAAAGTTGCTGATTAAATTGGTTATCATAATATTACAACAATGTTTAGGTATAGGAAGGTCGAGGATTTTTATTGATAAGTATTTTCAGATTACACCATGTTTAAAAATTTTTTTGGATGATCATGCATTGAATTTGGAACCATTCATTATCTATTTCAGGTGATTCTATCGTAAACTTCATAAAATAAATATAAATACTAATTGTATAAAAACTAAATTAATTACTTTTAGATTTATTTTGGTTATCGTTGTAGATATCATAGATTTTTCTTAAATATGTAAAAGTCTATATAAATCATATTTGCATAAGTCTTATTAAATTTTAATCTCTTTGGTTACATTACAACTAAGTTCTTACACAAACAATTAAGCAATTGAGAAACAATTTAAACATTTAGTCAATTTTACAAACATTTTGATTTTAAATTTCTCAATTAAAGATTTATCACATACATTGTACGTGTTTAATAGTCAAGCAGATTTAACAATTAAGTAATTCATTTGTTCTTTTTTTTTTTGATTTTTGGAATGTTCAAACTAAAACTAAGTAACATCAACATTTAAACACGTTGTAATTGCAAATTGATTTCATTCTTGGACAAAATAACTGGACACTTTGGGGCAAAAACTATATTCTTAACAGTCTTATCGCAGGTAAGAACCCGATGATTGCGTAACAAGTGAACTAGACCCAATTTTGTTTGTAAAAGGCCCAAACGCATGCCAATACAATTGTGAGGACCTATGCCAAAGGGCATATAGGCATCCATATTCAAATTGTCACGATTAGCAGGATCAAAACGCTCAGGATCGAATTTATCGGGATCGGGCCAGTACTAGGAAAGGGAAAGAAATAAATAAGTTAGAGATTGATAAGTTTAAAGAGCTCATTCTACTCACCTGAGGATCACGTTGAATGGCCAAAACAGCCACATAAACGGGCATTCCATTGGGCACATCCATATCATAGCCATAGGGTTTCAATGAGAAACGTTCTCCTTCGGCTGGTTGAGTACATTCTCGCTCGGCATAGCCGACAATGGGATATTTGCGTAGAGTTTCATTAACCACTTTTGTTAGGTAAGGCATTTCCTGTATCTTGTCGTAGTCCACATGATCCTCATCACCGAAATAGTCTGTAATTTCAGCACGCAGACGATCCTGGAGTTCCTCATTCTTGGCCAACTCGTAGAGGGTCAGAGTCATTGTTGATGAACTCGTCTCATAGCCAGCAGTTTGGAAAATGGCAGCTTGAGCTACCAAATAGTCCAATTCCTTGGCTCTATTCGGTTTCTCCGGATGGGCTGCAGCTTCTTTCTTCATGGCCAAAAGTATATCAATTAGATCGTTACGCCTGGCTCCCGATTTTTCACGTTCAGACAAAACATAGTTGATGCTGCTACGTATAAACTCGGAGGTTTTTTTTGAAAAGACCTTAACTCGTGCCAGAGTGGCCAAAGCTGGCAATGTAAAGATTATGGTAAAGTCAAAGGCACGTCCCAAGTTTGGGGCAAAGATGGCTTGGTTCGATTTAAAGAATTCACTATCCAACTGGTTCAATGAATTGGCCTTGAGGCCAAAGGCTATGGTTGCTATTAAATCGGTGGTGAAGCGAGCACATAGATCCTTAATGGCCAGAACAGAGTTCTCTGAACGTTTGGTCAGATTGTTTTCCAAATCTTTGGCAATCTGCAAAATCGTTGAATCGTAGGATTAGAAAAGAGTGGATCAACTTCTTCTAGTTAGACTCACCTCCACCATCAGCGGATACATTTGCTTGATCTTGCCACTGGTAAAAACAGGAGAGATCTTAGCACGTAGATCTTTCCAATCCGGATTACGGACAAAGAAGAGATTATTATAACCCAAAGGATCATTATGGGGATCCGTTGACATGGCACGATTGGAGAAATAGTTAAATTTCTTAATCATCACCGTCTTGATCAGCTCCAAATCACGTAGAAGCAAAGCCGGACGACTTGGCAAATACATTCCAATTAAAGCTTCCTTTGCAAATTCCGGTTTATTATGCAGGTCACTCAATTCCATATAGAATGGGGCCTTGCCAGTTAGTAATCTAGATAAATTACCAAATATTGGCACTGGTTTTGAGTGCTTTACACCATGACGCTCCCAGAAACCATAGTTCCATTTCTGCCAGAAGTAAAAAACTGCCACCAGAGTGGTCAAAAGTATTAGAATCTCCGAAAACATTTCCAAGTTATTGCTACGTCTGCCGCCAGCTACAACTATCGATTGTTGGCAGAGAGAGTCTCACGAAAAGCTTAAATAGAATCAGCAAAAATACGAGGCCAATGTCTGCTCCTCCTTCAATTGGTTTGCCAGTTAGAAGTAAATGACATGTTTTTTTGCCTTGTGTTTGCTGATAAAGATGAGTTTGCTTACTTGCAATGACTTGGCAGAATAGCCGATCATGATTCTACAAATTTTTAACCTACCTCATGCCGATTTGACCAAAAAGTTGCTAAAGTTTATCGCATCATTATGCTCAATATGCTCTAACAAAGGGGGTTCATATACTTTAACTAGACTTTAATAAGGTCCGAAAAAACTTGTATAGAAAGTAGTCTTCATATGAAGTCTTTTGGTAATAGTTATTTAAGATTATTAGACTAAAAAGACTTTCAAAGCTATTTTATTAAAAAGGATCGAATTCTGAATTAAGAACCCATTCATTTAGACCTCCTTTGATTAGTTCCAGTAGCTTGTTAGGGTAATTAAGATTCACCCTGATATATTTTACTTTTGTTTTCAGTTCATTCGAGCAATTCTAATCTCTTAATAATTCTTGGGGGAATACCTTTTCGCAGCTCTTTGGACAAAGAGAGGCAAATTACTTATTATTATCGCTCGGACACGTGCCTTTGAAATAGAGAGGGAGAGAGAGAGACCTACAAAGAGAAAGGTAAACATTCGGTTACTAATTCTAAACAAATTTTTTTGTAGCTATATTGTTTTAGTATTTTAATCTCTTATTCTCTCTCTGAAAAAGCTAAAGTTGAATGACAACTTGAATATTGAACACTTAAACATTTAAAGGCATAAGGGGTTAGTTCAACTGATTTGAAATAAAACGCAATATCAATTAATGCTTTTGCGTTGCTTTTTCAAAAAATTGATTGGGTATCTGGAAACTAATATTAAAAAGTTTATCAATTAAAGCATCCTTTGTGATTTTTTGGCCTTTGTTCAACTTTTAGACATCTTTTAAAAAGTTTTAGAATACTTTTATGTTTCCTACACTTCCAAACATTGTTTCCTTAAAATTAGATCTTGATTGTCAGTCGATTTCCATTCCAAGATACGTTGTTTACAGGAATAGAAATGTTTCTTTATTTCTATAGATGTTTATAGACAAAGCTCTCACATATGTAATCGATATGTGTTTCCAATTTGTTGTAGCAAATTGTTGGTCAACGACTTAAAGGAGTCTTAACCATCTTTTTGTGGGTTTCTTGGCATATGACATTAAATTTTACGTGCCAAGCGAAAGCCAAATGAAATGATAAACTGCATTTAAGCCAATTTACAGTTGACTTGTTTTAGGGACGGAACCTGCCACTGCCACAGCAGCGACTTTGACTGGCAACTGCAACCTAAACACGCAACGCAACGCAATGACTTTACACTGACCTTCGAATGCCAAAACGAGTACGATAAGGGGTCGGTGAGGTGTTGTGGGTTGAAACTGAACGAAACGTATATTGAAAAAATTGCACGTAAGTCGCACGTTATTTTTATTGTATAACTTTTGCTACCTTTTTCCTCAAGGAGATTTCGTTTTTTGCCATTGAATTGCCATTCCGTACCTGCCATAAGGAGCAGATGCTTTTAGCTTTTCGGGATGCTGACTGGATGTCCATTAGTTTTAATTAGACTCAGTTGAGTCGCGATTGAGAATGTCTTTCCGCTAGATTACTTTGGCACATTTAACGTCATAAAAGTGAAACTTGTTTAAAGCTTTTCGCCTTGAGCTCAGGAAATTGCATGCAAATTGACATAAAATTAATAAACAAGCAAATTGCATCATTTCTGCAAAGGGAAGGGGAGGAAGACGGGGCAGATAGGGGGGTTCACTTACTGGTTTTCTAATTAGCTGGAAACTTTCTTTCTACCCTCCCACAGAATTTGTTAATTAAACCAAAAGGAACTTGGACATTGCTAATGTCTTTAAAAAGCAAAATAAAATCAAAATTGGGTTACAGCGTTCTTGAACTACTCTAGAATATGTGAAGCTGACTATGTTATATAGTTTATTTATATGTATTATATTTTGATAAGAGTTATAAAGTTAGGTTTAGTTTAAGTTATTTAAAAAAACAATTTAATAAGTTACTTGTGAAAGAATTGTTCAAATGGGACCTAAAAGAGCCCAAATTTCGGTAATTTTATAAAGGGCACTGAAAAAAGAACCACAGTTTCAATTTACATTTCAATTTACACTTAAGACAAGTGGAAAGTGAAAAACTATTGCTAAGAATAAGATTAAATATGGCAAGAAGATGTTAAATAGACTTAACGCTTGCTACATCTAGAAGGCATAAAAAGGAAATCCCATCAAGAACAGATAATATTACATTTCATCTGTACTATTCGAATTAATAAATATGCTTGCCAACCTTAAACAATTTGTAAAAGATATGTCTAATCATTTTGTAAAAGATGTTTTTAGAAATACCCAAAACAAAACTTTGAAGCGTTTGAAGAATTCAACAATTTAATTTGGAAACTATTTTTGGAACTCACAAAATTTTGTTTGGTAACAGCATTAGCGTAGATGTATTTTCTATTTAGGAAGCATCACCCAAACATATTTATATACCACTACAGTGAGTCCAGAAAGTATTTGCACACTACTATAGATCTTCCACTTGAGAATGACTTTTGTTTAAGCATAAGACGATAGAAAATTTACACTGCCAATTATGACATTAATGTTTGTTTCTTTCTATATACCATGATGATATTTCCTTTCTTGAAACAAATATAATGAAAATTGGACTAGTGATGTTAAAATTCAAAAAAAGACGTTTTGCTTTCAGAAGGATATTTAGGAATGTCCTGACAGTGTCCACTAAACAGTTTTTATCTTTAAGAACTGATATAACTGAGTAACTCATGTAAATCTGTATTGATATATATAATAACTACATATATAATGAAACTATACAAATTTCAAGCAGGAGAGTCATTTGTAATATTTTTATGGATATAACTCGGCTCAAATCCGCTTCTTCTTGAAAAAATTCTAGATTTATCGATTTATAATGGAACCATTGAAACCATTTATATCCAAAGTATATCAACTTGTGCTTAGCTGATTATGCCCTTAAAATGAAGCAAGGGTATATGATGAAGTAATACAAAACTTCGATAAAATCTTAATGAAACATTTTGCAGTGATTTGCCAGGGAACAGATAAGCATAAGTAAACCCCGCAGGGTTAGGGTGAGTATTAGGGTTGGAAGAAGCTTTTCGGGCAAGACCATAATCAATCTTGCACAATTCCAGCTCTATATTAGCTACGATAGGGGAATCTTGCGTTTAATAAAGTTAGAAGATGGATTTCAACCTCCGTGTTGATAAAAATCGAGGTCCCACGACCTTCATTTTTACGTGCTGCGAAAATGTCCAACAGCAGCTAAGCTAAAACATTTTCTATTGTTCCAGTTGTGGGTGGCTTTTTATTTTTATTTCTGTATTTTTATTCCTTCGCCCTCCCAAACGCATAAATTAAGTTGGATGTGCATCAGGAACAAACAGACAAGGAAAGGAAAAAAAAGGAGACTAAAAGGAGTCAAAGGCATTGGCCCTTGTGATGCAACCAGCCAGCAGAAGCGTGACTTTTGTCCTTTCTCTTGTCTATCCATTTCGTCCTTAGCCAATTTAATTGCAATTTTTCCAGCTAGCCAAAGACAAATAACCAAAGCTAATAGATCATGTCATCCCTGTCAACAAGTTCTACAATTTAATTGCACACATTAAACAAAAGAAGCAGCTTCACTTTGTAGATACCTCAATGGAGGATGGAGGAGGTAAATTGAGTGTAAATTGATATACTTATTTATGTTGGTATAGCTTCTACCTACTTTTCATTTGTATTCTGTTTGTTTGGACAATATGTTGGCATTAGTTTGGTTAAGCGAAACACGTGCTCAAATAACGTACTCGAATTCTATTTTTGATAAATAAATAAAACCTTAGATCAACATAAAAGCGACGACTTTAAGATACCTCGTAAAGGCAAATGAGCTATCAATAAACGCAATAAGAATCTTATAATAACCTGTGGATAAATTTATAAGTTTCCACTATACAAAAAAGTGTATACTTTCAGTGGAAAGGTTTCTGCACCTTACACCCCTAGAACTCCCCTTTGAATCATATCTATAATGTACAATTAGTTTAATAGATCAATTCCTATTTAATTACATTAATTAACTCTTACAATTAAGAATACTCAACATATATTCATATGTTACATACATTTGTGTATCTTAATATACCCATTTGTCCATATGTATATAAAGGGTATTCATATATATCAATTTTGTTCTAAACTTCTTGTTCTATAGCGATCTTCACTGCTTTGGCTTGTTTATGGCTTTTGTCGCCGATCAATCACAAGCCCGGCTAGCTCAGTCGGTAGAGCATGAGACTCTTAATCTCAGGGTCGTGGGTTCGAGCCCCACGTTGGGCGCAGATTACATTTTTTTTCCAATTTAATTAGTAAATTTTTAATATTTTATAACAATATAATTATAGCAATAACCATTCTTAAGTCAAACAATTATTAATTAATTAATTTACTTTAAAATTTTATAAGATAAATCCACACTTATGCGAATAAATGTATAATAATTTACTTATGTATATCTTACAATTAATTAAAAGTTTCGAAATTAAGTACTTTTAGATAGTGAAATTGATGTGATTAGTTAAATATTTGTGCATTAATTAAAAATATATACATACATATATCATCATCATTATAAAATAAATAAGTGTAACGTAATAACAAACTTCTTCTTACAATTAGATAGTTAAAACATTACAAAAGTAAAGAATTAGATGTACTTGATTAATTAAGAAAGTAAGAGTGTTGTAAACATTTCAAGGACATGTCGCTAGAATTTAGGTTTAAGCATTGAATTTACCCCTATTTAAAAGTACTTCAATTTACTTTTAAGTGTTTTGGTGATTCGTTTTTGCAATTAATTACGAAAATATATTATATGAATTTGATGTCCTTTCTTAAACTTTTACACATTCCCAAAGGGTAGAGATAATTTAAGAAATCTAACATAGCAATAAAATACATAGTTGAAATTGGGAATAAACGAATTACATTGGATATTTTATGCATCTTATTAAAAGCTTAATTAATTAATATATTTTGGATATAGACGGATATAGATATAGTATATAGATATATTCTTGTCAAGATTTCGAATTGGAATCAGAACTTTGCTGTCCACGGTGAATATATGCCCGGCTAGCTCAGTCGGTAGAGCATGAGACTCTTAATCTCAGGGTCGTGGGTTCGAGCCCCACGTTGGGCGAAATTATGTTTTTTGCTGATTTTTATTAATTGTAAAGAAAATTAATAAGGTTCCCCCTTATTATTTGTTCAAAAATAATAAAAAAAACTATCCAAATGCGATCCTGCCAGGAGTCGAACCTGGAATCTTCTGATCCGTAGTCAGACGCGTTATCCATTGCGCCACAGGACCGATATGAAATATGTTGGCTGAGATAACGGCTTCAACATAACTGTAAATTCTTGTTCTTTAATGATCATGAATATTTACAAGGCATATTCATTAATTAGACAATAGAAACATATGTTCTTAAGAAAACAAAATTAAAAAGTATTTAGACAGAAACGTACACAATTGAAATTGAAATTAATAGAAATATATAAAACATTTATATTTTTAGTATAATTTTAAGAGACAAATTTCAAATACTAACAAAATTCTATAATAAATTAAACAAATTTGTGTGATTTGATACATATTTTAAATTTAATAAGTGAATTTCAATTAAACTGAATGCATGAAAATGTTTTACAAAAATTATTAAAAATACTTGTACAATTTTTGGTACTAAAGAGTATGTATGAAATACATTTCCAAAATCCAAAAAAAATCTGTTTCCTGTTGAAATTGAGGAATAAGTAACCTTTAAATTTGCATTTTCATTTCTCTCCCTTTCTTTAAAGCATTTGCAAAATGCGCAATTTAGTTTTTGCCCTTGCCAATGCGAATGCGAATGCAAAAATGGCAATGCCATTCAAAGAAATCATATTACTCCACTTCTCACTTGCAACCACTCCCCCACCACCTTCTCCTATAATCCACACTTGTGGTGCTACAATGCAACAGCAATTTTTGATTTTATGTCATTTGGCAACCAACAGCAACAACAATCACCCTAACCGAAAATAAGGGGCAAACCCTACAAAAAGGAAAAAGATCTCCATGTTTGCAGCACATTGAGTCGTTGTTGCCCAATCCCAGCGGGAGTCATAAACACTTGGTCTTTGACTGAAGGGAAATAGGAAATGCTTCCTATTGAAATGTGTGGAGGGCGGGGAAGGATACAGAAGTTCGATGTGGCAATCCTTGACCCGTCATAATGTCTCCAATGCTGACAGCACGGAGCTAAATGAGATATGCTTTTTTACATTTTTTCGATAAATTTCTTCTTTTTCTCCCCCTCTAAAAACAAACTTTATTAGTTTGAAGGAGGGTCGAAAACTTTAACATAAAAATGGCAAACGGATTTGCGCCAAGCTTAAAAATTGAGATTTACTATAAACGAAATTTATGGCAAACGCCAAAAGGCAAAAAGTAAGTACTTATTTTCGACTCTCCACCCTCTCCCATTCGAAAAGATACATATTTAGTGCTTATCAAATGACATTGATTAATGCATGGCTCAATTAGGGGGAGATACAAAACCAAAAATATTGAGTATAAAAGCAAGGGAACTGGAAAAGAGAATATCTAAATTAAACAAGAAAATGAAGGTCTTATTGTTAGTTGTGATTTCTCTATTGGCAGTGACTGCTGAGATCCCAACCACTGAAGGACCTAGCGACCCTATTCCTTCAGATATCTCGTACTCACCCTTTAGCGTATACGACGGCAGATATGCTCTAGGAACATTTGCCAAGGTAGAAACTATCTATGAAAACATTGAAAGAAAACTAACTATAATATTTATTTTTCATTTCTTAGATCAACTACTTCCAAGCCCAAATAACGTGTGCCTCTAATGGATATACCTTGGCTAGCATCAACAGTGAAGCTGACCAGCAACGTATACGTAATTTCTTCTATACCCGTGGCCATTCGCAATTGCATTTGTTGAACGAACCCATCTGGACATCGGGCACGAATTTGGCCAATTTGAATAATTGGGTTTGGCTTAGTAATGGACGGATTTTCACTTTCCGCAATTTCGAGAGTGGCTCACCTAGTTCTTCCTATCAAAGATGCTTGGGCGTCAATGGCATCACAAGTCTCTGGGTGGCCGAAGATTGTTCTGCCCAGCGTTACTTCCTCTGCGAAAGACGTTGTGCCGACGGTTTTGATATCTACAATTGATCGGTTTAATGCCTATATAAGCAAGATCCAATGAATAGAGAATTCCTTGTTGGTTCATTAAATATTTTGCAAGCAAAATTCTTTTAATTTGTTTTAATATTGAAGTTAACTTTGGGTATGACAGAACAAGTTGAAGTATGGCAAAGATTTTATGAGCTAAGGCCTTACCAACAGGTCTAAAACTAGTAATCTACTTTATACCCCTACTTTGATAACCATTTGAGAAGTTCAAATTACTAAAAGTGGATGGTGAATACTAATTCCTCTTTAGACAATTGTCAAAATAGTAAAGAAAGAACTACACTTACATAATTTAAACTTTTTTCGTACAAGAAGTTAATTGTACGATCATTTAAAGATTTTCCTATGATTCCTTTAATGCTATACCCATTTTTGTTCTCATTCCTAGATTGTTCATAAGAAAAGTATAATTATGTCTTTAAAAAAATAATAAACATTTAATATTTCGGAAACTTAACTATTCTACAGTATTTATCTTGTTTTGTTTGTGGTATTACCCTGAATTAAAGACCGTTTAACATACTTTCTTATACCTCAACTTTTAATCGAGTTCGACTAGCTACATAGTTAACATCATTTTTTGTTTAAAAATCGAAAACTTTCTCCATCAAAGTATTCGAAGTTTTTTGTGAATCAGTTTTGAATCTATTACTTTTAACTTTTTTACATATATGTAAGTACATATGTATGTATGTATGTACTTGCAGAATAAAATGTTTCGTTTTTTTTTTGTCGCACTATCAGTAAGTTATGACTTCTTCTATCAAAACGTATTTTCGTGGCAGTTTTCTAGTCGAACTATTTGAGAAAAGCTTAAACCTAATAAATACTTTTATTAACTAAACTTCTGTACTCCCCAAAAAGATACATAATTATAGCTTATCAAATGACATTGATTGATGTTGGTTTAATGATTTTTTGCCAAGTGTCAAAATCGGTATAAAAGCAAGCAAACTTACAAAAGAAACATCTAAATCAGCGAGAAAATGAAGGTCGTAATACTGATTGCTCTATTGGTTGTAAGTGCTTGGGCTTCAAGCACAGAAGAACCAAGTGATTCATCGAGTGAGTCCTCCACTCCTGCCTCTCCTTCAGATATTGCCTTCTTACCCTTTCTCGTTTACGATGACAGATTCGCTCTGGGAACTTTTGCCAAGGTAAACTACTTAGATTTCTAATCCAAATGAAACTAAAGTTTTTTTTCTTCTACTTACACAGGTCAACTGGTTCCAGGCTCAAGCCACCTGTGCTTCTAATGGTTATACCTTGGCCAGCATTAATAGTGAAGCCGATCAGCAACGTATACGTAATTTCTTCTATACCCGTGGCCATTCTCAATTGCATTTGTTAAACCAGCCCATCTGGACTTCCGGCACCGATTTGGCTGATACCAATAATTGGGTTTGGTTTAGTAATGGACGCAGTTTTACCTATCGCAATTTCCAGAATGACTCCCCAAAATATTCCAATGGAAGTTGTTTGGGCGTCAATGGCATTACCAGTCTCTGGATGAATGAAAATTGCTCTAATCAACATTATTTCCTCTGTGAAAGACGTTGTGCCGAAGGTGGCGACTACTATAGTTAAATGATGAAAATCCTTTTAATCTTTTAATCCTAATCTGGTGTTGGCTTAATAAATATTGTGCAAATGCAAAATGAATTTTTTTATACCCTTGCAAAGGGTATATTAATTTTGGTCAGAAGTGTGCAACGCTTAGAAGGAAGCATCTCCGACCATATAAAGTATATATATTCTTGATCAGCACGACAAGACGAGTTCAAATAGCCATGTTCGTCCGTCGGTCTGTTCGTCCGTCTGGATCAACGCAAACTCCTGCTAGACCGTAAGAGCTACAGAGCTGATGTAGGCTTGCATGTAGGCTTGTATATACTGCAGGGTTTGTATATCTCAGATTCAGCCCGATCGGACCACTATATCATATAGCTCCCATACAAACGTCACGAACGGTGACTTTTCTGAATAACTTCGCTATTTTGTGAGCTATCGTCATGAAATTTAATAATGGTGCACCTATTAACAACTGCGCCAAATTTGATCAAGATCGGGTGACTATATCATATACCTCCCATCGGAACGATCGGTCGAAAACAGTGTTTTTTGTCAATAACTTCGTTACTTTCAATGCGATTGCTTTCAAATTAAACATTTGATACATACCTGTTAATGACTGTGCCGAATTTTGTAAATATCGGGTAAGCTTAGCTTCTGTATGGTATATTTTGCTTATCTGTTTACTTACATATGTGAATCTCAGCTAGAAACTTGTGGAATCACTTTTATTAATACTTCTTATATATAATATGTTTACTGTTTAGTTAGACTTGGCACTCCGCACTCTGAGCTACTTGAATGGTTAAAGCTCTTTTATTGTTAATTTAGTAATGAAAATTATTTAGCAAGTCCCAATGAATTATATGCCTACATCATTAAATATTGGCGTAGGATATTTTGTTCCTTATGGTCTTTTCATAGTTATTTAATATTTCGATTGATTACCACTATGTCCTGAATTATCTAAGCGCGCCTCAAGAATAAACTTACCTGCACTCCATGGAGAATGACCTTCCTTTTCTTTTTGGTCAAATTTTAACTTACTTTTCTTCATTAAATCCTTTCCTATTTGGTAGATTAGTCGATAGTTGTAGTCAGGCAGGTAACTGACGTAAATATTTGACTAGTTTCTAGAAGCCAATTAAAAAAATGGTATGAGCCAGATTATGGACAGTAAGAAGAAATGCTTTGAAATATTGGGTTTAATTTTATTAACAATTTATTCCAAAAAGAGAAAAACAGTAAAAATTGTTAAAAGGAAATCCAAGTAGTGTGTTTGACTATAGTCGAAAAGCCCGCCACCAGATTCCAAATCAAGTAACATCGGTATTGCCAGAATTAAATTGTGTCCAACCACGTCGAGTATGAGTTGTATATGTAGATGAATGTGTAGCCATAATGATATGACTCCAGATCAGCGCGATAGTGAAACGTCTCCTGATCAACGCCAGAGCCCTGCAGGTCCGTTTCATTGTTTGTTTCCTGTTCGTATAGTTCCAGAATTAAATTGTGCCCAACCCCGTCGAGTATAAGTTGTATATGTAGATGTTTGTGTAGCCATAATGATGTGACTCCAGATCAGCGCCACCCGTGTCCACCCCCCCCTTCGAGTATAAGTTGTATATGTAGATAGATGTGGAGGTTTTTCTTCTAATAAGCTTCGGAACATCTAGAAGAGGCTGCCTGATGAGCCAAAATGATATGACCCCAGATCAAAGCCATAGTGGTACGTCTTCAGATCAACGCCAGAGCCCTCCAGGTCGGAATCATTGATTGTTTCCTGTTCGTGTAGTTCCAAATTTTGGAACATCAGATAAACGAGTTTATCGCTCGTCTTCATGAGCCAGTCAATGAGATAGGCCATCACACAAATGGGAATCCCTGTATAGAGTAGACGATAACCCAGAGTTCCAGGGATGAACAGCTTCAAGTATATCTTCTCCATGAGATCCTTGAAGCCCTCGTTAACCATTTGTACAACAAGCAAGACACCAGTCAAAAGAATACTGAAGCACGAATTGAAAATTTGAAGGACACGTACATAAAAATTCTCTGAAACTTTTTCGTCAAAGCTAAATTTTTTTGAATACATTTTGGTTGTTGTCGGATGAGCTCTCAATCGAAAGTGAGCAATTTGTTCATTCAAATGTAACACCATAGAAAACATTTTCTCATGTGTTGCTTAGATAGCTTCTGTTTTTTTCAAAATACATTTGTCAACACTTATACGAGCAACGTTATTTAACATGGGATAAGATTTGAGGTACATGGTGGGCCAAAAGATGTCATCCGGGCAAAAAGAAGTCATCCGATGTTGTTTGTTTTTATATCCTTGCAAAAAGGGTATATTAATTTTGGTCAGAATTTTTGGTCATAGAAGGAAGCATCTCCGACCATATAAAGTATACAGGCCTTACTATAAATCCGCAATTATCTCACTTTCATTTATGATTCTTTGCTGTAAATTCATTAATATTTATTTTAATAAAAAATTCCACAGTCAGAGATAGATTTTTTCCCTGAATCTATTTAAATCTGTTATACAAATTCTTTCACAAATAAAATAATATTGGTTTGCACAATTGGCGCTATGCCAATGTTTATCTAGGTTCAGCGATAAGCAAGCATCATTGCCCAGTCTTTCCGATCGTGGTTCCTTACTGGCCCAGAGATTATAGGTCATGGGTTTGCCAGTACTTAACCAAGTCCAGGTTCTATGTGGCCCTTTGTTGTTGCCCTTGTTGGTGGCACCCAACCAGAAGCGTTTCTCTCCAAGAATATTTCCAGTATTTGCCACACTTCTCAGCATGTCCAAGTGTTGCTCCCAATTATTCACAGTGGCTAAGACCAGGCCGGCACTATTACAAATATGATTCGCTTGGAACCAATTCACCTGGAAGGAAGATATGAATAAATAACTAAAACTTCCCTAATCCTATTTTCACCTTGGCAAAACCCGCAACGGCATAATGTTCATCGCAATTGCTAAATGGCAAACATTTCGAGATTATGGGAATCGGTTCAGTGAAATTGGAATGAACCAATTGAAAACTAGAAAAATACGTTATGACCAATAGTAACAACATTTCGAACACATCTTATTTAAGAAAATAAGGGGACAGCTTTATATAGAATCTTGACGAAAAGAAGTCATCAGAATAAAGTTAAAAACCCATTAAAATACCATTAGTTTTGTTTTTTTTTTGCAATTATTTCTAGGAAAATATAAAAATTTTTTCTTTTTGTTTATTCAATAGTAAAATTTGTGTAAAAGCTTTAAAAACTCTTGTCCCGAAAAATTAGGTTCACTTAGAATTCTATATATATATATATCAAGAGAGAGTTTCTTATAGATTAGTTAAATAATTATTCTGTGGCTTTATAGCTATTATACAAAAAAATCATTAATTAATTAAATCTAAAATGAATTGGTTTTTGTTGTTTTAAATAAAAGAAAACATGAACTAATGCAGAAACTTTATTTATACTTAATTACAATAAACAATATACGATATAATGGAACCTTAAGTTGTGTGACTTGCGTTTTCTTCTTTTCGTTTTTTGTTTTGAGGAATGTTATTACTCTTATACTATAAAACAATTATTCACTTAAGGAATTGAAAAAACTAGGTGATAAATAAAATCGTTAGAAGCTTGAAGTATATATCCTTGCAAGGAATGCGAATAAAGTGATCGATATCTGTCTGTTTCTATGCAAATTAGTTTTCTAGTTTTTCAGATTTTCAAATAAAATACATATGTAACTTTAGTTTAATTTTACCTTAGGTATCGGAATTTCTTAGATCGGACCATAGTAAGATCTAGAAATGTAAATTATTTTGCAAGGGTATATAAATATCGTCTAAGCCGAAGTTAGCTTCTATTTCTATTCCTTTTTTGAGCTAATTTTGAGTATTAAAGTGCTCTCAAGTATATGCTAGAGATGGGACAAACAATCGCACATCTCTAGCATCGCTTTCGGCACATTTATCGAAGTGTTGTGTGTCGTGTTGTGTTGGCGAAAGTGATTTATAGTGAAGTGAAGAGTGGGAAGGGGCAAGGTAAAACTTAAACCTACTTATCGTTGATCTTTTCCTGACAAAGTTACCCAACCCATCGACACACAGACACATTGATTCTTACTGATAGTAGTCACCATATTGATAAGTTGTGGCTGGTTGTTTTGATCGCTGATACAAATTGTGATGGGAGGACGAGCGATAGGCAAAAGCGGCGGCATTGGCAGTCTCTGAATGGCGATTTTTATGCTGATGCTGGGCTGGTGATTGAGTACGTCGGGCTCGACGTTCTTCAATGTTCGCTGGCCAGCGTTGATGATGGCGTGTCGAGTCCTCCGATGATCGCCGACGATGATAACGTTTAACGGAGGAATTTAAACCGCCAGCTCCTGCTCCTCCAGCTGCCGCTGGTGGTGGCTGATGACGATAACTATTGCTACTCTCATCCCCGCTGCCAGGACTGCCTAAGAACTGATGACGCAAACGCTCATCTATGGAGGAGTTGGGTGTGCCGTGCATATCGATAATATCCCCATGGGAATTGCGACGATTTCTCGGTGGCTGTTGCTGCTGCTGCATGTCCTGGTCATAGACACTGCGTCGCTGTCTGTTCCTTTGTTGTTGTTCATGGACATCGAGACGTTCACGCCATTCAGCAGCCGACACTTGTTGGCCATAGAGATCGGGTTGAGCCTGAAACTGGGCTCCGCCATTTCCATAGATATTCTGATACGAAGAACGCCGCCATCCTTCATCATAGTTTCTTCGCTGATGTCCTGATTTAGGTGTCTCTTCTTCTGTTGCTATGGCGGCATTTGCCATCTGTTGACGTCTCTGTGAGCGACTTGAACTCGACTCGGAGGAATCTTCACCCGAGGTGCCCAGACCCAAATCTTTCTCATCCACGCCATATGCTTTATAGGGGGCTCCGAGAAATCCTTTAGAGCTATACGGACCATTGATGCCCATAGTAGGATATTGCATATAGTAGGATTGTGTGAATGGTTTCTCCAGCTTTGTTTCATCCTCATCATCTACTTCCGCATCGCTGCCATCATCGCGTCCCGTCCAGGTTAGCCAAGAGCCCGGTCCAAAGAGGGACAACAAAACGGGAAGCAAAAATAAACCATGCATTGCTCCAAAGAAGATGACCAAGAAGACCATTTTAAAGAATACCAAAAAGATATAACTCTGAGCCAGCAGCAGGGCTATAATGCCCAATATGGTTGAACTGGAACCCTGAACAATGGGCAGACCTAACGAATGCAAAGCCTCACGTACACGGGCCTTGGGACTGCGTTTCTTCGACGACATATAGCAATAGCATATGTGGGCTGTGAAATCCACCGAAAATCCAATACACATAATCAAATTGATCATGGAAATCGAATCCAAATTGACATCCCACAAGGCCATATAACCAGCCACGCCCATCTCAATGGATATAACCGAAAAGGCCACCCACAGGGAGCAAAGTATATTGGGTATGAAGATAAACGAAATTATCATCATGATGACGGCGCCAATGACCATGGCTTGCAATGAGACGGGACGCACTAGCTCGAATTGATCAAAGAATACGAAATACGGATGAAAGATCGAAGCATTCAATGGTGAATCTTTGCAGATTTTACGCAAATCACGAACCATTTCCTTCTCATGATTCGTATCGGTTATATTGACAGCCTGTATCAAAAATCTCGAGGCTATAATCTGTGTCTCATCATCATTGAAGCGCACGTCGAGGGAGAATGGATTACCCGGAAATAGCCAATGCTCTTTGACGGCATCAATGAACGATTCCTCATCATCAATTGTTGTATTCAGATAATCATTATTACGGTCCATAAACGATAAGAATGAACGTAACCAGGATTCGGTATAACGTCGAGATGTTACATACGAGGTATGCTCCAAAGTGCTAGTCAGATTCTCAACTTGCTCTTGCACCACAGGATCTGAGTAATTCAAGGCACCAGCTATAATAACCTACAAAATGGGATCAAAGTTAATACAATTTACAAGGAATTCTTTAGGCCCATTCAACTTACCTGCATTCTGTAAGGAAATTCACGATAATAATCATCTTCACGATCAAAAAACTCCACCGAATATGAATCCTCTCTGGATAACTTGCGTCGTTCGAGTCCTTCTTTTATTTGGGTTATGCCATAACAAGCTCCAACCAAATAACTAGCAAATGCCAATATGATAATAGCCTTGCACCATTTGTTATTAATAACCGCTGCCAATTTATCTTTGAAGAAGGCCATAAACATGTGATCCTTATTGTCAACCGGATTATCGGGATCATTACGATCAATGCCACCAGCCATTATAGCCTTGTAGAGGAAGTTACGTTTCTCTGTAACAACAAAAACGCGAAATATTTATTGAAAGAGTTATAAAAGATTAGCTTTAAGTCAACCAACAACCAGTTGCCATTGACCTGATTCTTTCTAGTCCAGTTTATGCTGTACTTTTTTATTATTATTTTTCTTTCTGTTTATCTCATGATCAAGTTCATGTTGCTGCTGCACTCAAAGAAAAAGCTGACACGAGAAGGTAAATGGTTAAAATAAAGGCTCTAAGCTTTTTCTTTTAGTGTAAGTGAGCAGAGCCAAGCCAATTCTAGGCCATTTGAAACACTGCACTGTGGGGCAAACTATTATTTTTATTTAAAACGAAAAGAAAATGTTGTTTTCCATACCGTGTTTTTTCTGCTTGCCCTTTTCCCTTCACTTAGGTTTACTAACGTATAACTTGTCTTAGAATTTTGTGCATACATTTAGGCTGTCTTTTTAATTGTCTTTACTTAATCTGCTTAATTCCCTTAATTATTAACATAAACTTAAGTTGCAAAAAACTTTATTAATTTTGTTTATATTTTTTTTGATTTTTCATTTAGCTAAAAAATTTCATAATTTTCTTCCAATTCAGCTTGCGGATTCTTGTTACTTCAAACTTCAAGACAAACTCGTTTAAACCAGCAACATTTTGGTTTTCCATTAAGAGAAACAGCAAAAACTAGTAACATTTTGTGATACATTGTTGATAACTTTTAATTTTAATCTTTTTATATATGATCAAAATTTTCTATTAGTACACAATAATCAGAATTACAAAATTAGAAAATAAATTAAGGAAGCTTTATGACAAAACTATGTTAAAACTGTATTATTAAAGTATCTAACTATGTAAAACATTGACTGTCTTTTCAGTGTAAGAATTTGTTTCTCAAAGAAAAATAATTACTCTTTAGTTTAGAAAAATAATTCAATCCACTTTTTAACTATTTGTTCTTCAACTTTTTTTCCTTTGAATTCCAATTTAAAAAAATTTACGTTTTCCATTAAAATCAGTAATAAGAGTCTTTCAATATTTGATACTTTTCAAGACAACGAATTAGATGAATTCGACGAACTGCTATACATTAATAGAATTATGTTTAAAAAAAACCTAGTTATTCACAATTATAAAGTTTAGAAAAAACAAAAACATTGATGCCTTTAAAAACAACTTTTTGCCCCCTAGTTCAGTGTCAACAAGTGAACAAGGTTCACATTTACGAGTAATTTAGCTTTTTTCTTGTGGTTCACTCACCTTTAATTGCCACTGACATCGGTTGCACCTTACAACCGAAAATCGCATGCAAATTCTTTCTCTCTCTGTAGCCCGATATGGCCATGCATGCGGCAAAGAAAGTAATGTGCCAAATGAATGTGAAACAAACCGCAAATACAGAATAGGTACAAAAGATTTTCACCGAACGGAACGGACTTATAATGCCAATCAGAAATGATACAAAGTCAGTGACCGATGTGATTGTTATCGAGACAGCTGCCTCGGACATCATGTGAGCCATGCGCTCGTGTACAGGCATTTTGGCGGGTGTTCGACGCCAACCAGCCAACATCACAAAAGTGTCATCGATGCCAATGCCTAAAACGAGGTAGTCAATCAAATTAGCAAGGTCCATAGAGAAGACATCAGCAAAATGTATACTTACCAATCATTAGAAAAGGAGCAGCCAGATTAATGCCAATGAACTCAATGCCGCAATACATGGCCAGACCGAAGGCGGCCAGAGTTGCCATTATAGCCGAAATGTTACCCATTAGACCCAGCCAGGGTTTCGAACGAACAGCATCTCCCATCATGCAGGTAATTACACTAAAATGGAGATGACAAATTTTCAACCAAGTTTACACAGAATAGGAACTAATTTAAATGAATGAACATTATCGATAACTGAAGTTCATTTGGGATCAACAGTAATCGATAATTGACTTTTGCTTTATGTGGTTGGGAATTACAAATGAATTAGATCAGCTGTCCGCATTTCGTTTGGTTTGAACTTTGCTTCAACTTATTGTCAATTACATTAACAATAAATAAGTTTTAGTATTAAACTCACCTAAAAAGACCCATTAATAGAAATGTTGAACTGAAATAGGGCACTACAGTCTTTGTATTCTTCTCCAGTTCATGATCCAAAGTTCTTGAGGCAAAATATGATACAGATATGTGCTTAAATTTGCCCGTATTTTCAGCATTGCCGACAACTTTCAAGAAGGTCTCCTCCCATTCAGCGCCCCTGCAATCAATAAGAAAAGAAATAAGATTTCCATTTGGTCAACTTATTCTAGTTATACTCATACTTGGCATCCTGACGCTTATTATCGGCTGTGACAAAGTAAACTAATTGAATGGCTGGCACACTTATAATTAAATTATCTTCAGTTAATTTGGTACCACCAAAGAAGACGGGAAACAGATGGGCATCCCAAGTAACCGGATTGAACATGAAGGGGAATGTTAAATTCAATTGACCCGTCTCAATCTGTAAGAATGAATTGTTAAAGAAAACTTTTAAAATATTTAGAGTTGACTTCAACTTACATCATCCATAATGGCATCCAGATTGAGTATGTCATTCTCAAAGCATTCATTCTCCCATCGTGCACAATTATCCTTATAGGTATATGTATCTCCATCGTAGGTTACTGTTGCATTTTGTATTATATTATCCAATTGTCGCAATTCCTGAAAGATCTCACGACGTATCATGTTGGTATCACCATCTTTGGCTATCACAATGACTCGACCGAAGCGACCTGGAACAAAAAATTAAGAAGATAGCATTAGCAATGGTTTTTCTTTTCAAAACAATTAAATTGAAGGTTGCCCGCCAGCCCACTCCCCCCAAACCCCCGCTCCACTCCTTGTTAAAGGCAAAATGTGACAATAATTTTAATGAATTTCATTTATTTTGCTCGCTTGTGCTTCCACTTTACTTCCACAATAAATTGTAGGTACTACGCTTTTTGTGTGTTTAATGCGCCATAACAAATGCAGCCTCGTGGCTTTACGTCAGTGTTTGGCGCGGCCCATTATACACACATATAAATACAAAATACACAATATACAATATACGTAGTTTTATCTGTATATAACTAATAATACGGATCGATATCTATGAAAATATCATTCCTAACAGATCTATGGAACGTGCCCAACTACACGTTCTTCCAACATATCTTTCAGCTGATTCTGTGAATGAAATTGGGGTTCAGTGTTCTTATCGAACTCACTATAATTAGATCATGAGCAGTCTGTACACGTTGAGAATCCAACAAGATTTATCTATTAGATATTCTAATTTTTCTTGAAGAGGCTCATATAATATTACCTAAATTTATGATATGCGATTTTAATTGACTATATGTTGGCTATAAAGGGTCTTATCAAAAGGAAGGCCCTAAAATCTGGTTTATAAATTTGTTTCTTATGTAAATTTAAAAAATTTAGACAGTTTGCCTTAAAAGCAATATATTTGAATTATTTTTGACAGGGAATGAAAATGAATATTTATTTTAATTCCATTTTACTAATTAATACATAATAGTGGAATAGATAGGCAAAAACAAATGCACTTATCGTTCAGTAAGTGAAATAAAATCTGATTTTTATGGCATTGAATTTACAGTTTTACTGTTAGTTGAAATGGTTTTGCAAGCGCATGTTCTTAAGCTGTGAAGGGTTCTAAAATGGCGCAGTTTAAACTGCCTATACAGATGAAAATCAAATGCAAAATGTTATTTAAAAGGTATATAACAAAATACATACATTACTTGATATATATTGTTTAACCCTTATAGGACCAGTTTTGCCCATAGGCAACATTAATGTTTATTTATACATATATGTATTTTCAGATTCCGAATTTAAATTAAATATTTAATATCTTTTCAATATATTTTTTTCCAAATTAAAGAAGTTGAAAAATAATTCAGTGTTTCAGTTCCAGTTCCAAAAAAAGTTTTCTAAGTTGAATTAAGTTGTTTCTAGATTCTAAGTAGTTGGATCATTTCGAGATTTTAGATAGATAATAATTAGTCAATGCACTATTCAATATATTAAACAATGCATTGCTCAATATATTCATCAATACATTGTTGAAATCTTTATTCGATACGCTTTTTACTAAATTTAAGGAAGCAAAAAATGTATTTCAGGTAATGAATTCAGTTTTCACTTAAGAAAGGCTGAATCCGGTTTAAGAGAAATGCAACTAAAACTCACTGAATCTGACAATGAGCACCCAAAAATTTTCTTCAAGGGATCGTATTAGAATAATAAAGTCAACAATTAGATAGCTAGAATTACTTTAAGGTTAATGTTCTTAATCTACTAAAAAACAGATCCCGTTATCGCCAATCTTAATAAACTTAATACATATACTTTAAATTGAACTAAATTAATGTTTCGATTTCTAAAATGTCCAAGTCTTGTTTTTAAGTCTCAATGGGTATCAGTTTAAACACCTTGTAAAAAGCCAAGTCGATTCCGTCTATCAAATGAACCGGATATCCTAAATGAAAGCTGCGCACAAACAACGCAAGCAAAAAGAGAAATATTAAATGATGTTACGCTTTGAAATGCTTATCGATAAATTCAATTTTTATATAACATTTTGACCAAAACCAAGCGAAAGAAACAACAAAGAAAAATGCAAGCAATTTATTGCCGGTCAATGTTTTTTTTTTTTTTTTTTTTGCTATTGCTTTGTTGCGCTCCATAAACAAATTTCTCAAGTCAACGATAGGCGAAAGTTGCTTTTGCAGTTAGTTGCAGTTGTTTTTTTTTTGGTCTCGGTGCAACAAAGAGGCAGAGTTAGAGGCAGAGGCACACGAAGCGCATCTAACTAGTCGTAACTGACTCCAGCCAAAGTAAATGTGGTCTTAAAATGCATTACTTTTGCGGTTTATTGAAGACTCCCCAGCTGCAGCTTAGTTGTTGTTGTTGTTGTTGTTTTTTTTTTTTGCTGTGGCAATCGCACAATGTGCTCAAACGTTTGTCAAAACAAAGTTCAATGATGCTACAAACTTGTACGCAATAAATCTTGAGTAGATTTCCAATTGTCATATACTCTAACTATTAAGTGAATCTATTTTTACATAAGCTTTGTAAATAGTATAGATAAACGATATTGAAAGATAAAAAGTAGTTAGTGAAACTAAATTTCGATTTAAAATCTATTATGTGGGGAAAAATGAGAGATAGTGATGGTAATATATCGATATCAATAGCAAAAGTGTCGATAAGTCGAAGATCGAAATTTAAGCCTACAAAAACGATTTGAAATGGGAAACTAAAAAATTTTAGTTGCTTATAGGCAACATTGGTTCTGATTGGGTTAAATTGTTATCGAAATTGATTTAGTATTACTTGTTTAACATATTTTCATATCGATATTTGAAACAAAAAGATTTCTTCGGATTTTAAATAGTTAATAAACTTTAATAGTGCAATCCTAAAACTACTTTTCCAGAGTTACAAGAACTGTCAAAATATCGTAGAAATACCATTTCGTATATTTATTGTAATTTTTTTTAAATATGGGTATTTCTGTGATAAATAATTGTTCTTTTTTTAAAGACACCAGAGGAGAAAGCCTAATTGGGGCTCTTTTCGTTTTCAATTCCGGATAAATTTGCCAAAACTATAATTAATAACTGCTCTTGTTTCCGTTTCGAAAGTTGCTCACTTGATTTGCTACTTCTTACACACCGTATCGCCTCCAAAAAAATTAAAATTTTTAATCTTAAAATGATTAGGAAAAGAAAACATTTCCAAAACGGACATGTGAATATAAGTATGAAGTGAATCCATTTAATTGAATGATCCATAATAAAATGATGATAATCATCTAGAGCATCTGATTTTGCATTTCGCTATGTTCGCTGCACATGAACTCACATGGCTAAGAGTAGAGAGCCTGCGGCCAACACAATTGGCCCGAATCTCTGAGTGCAAGTTTTTTGTATCTTCTTTTGTTTTTATTAGATACATCACAAAAAGTATCTAATGCAGTTGATGATGCTCAGTGCACATCAAGTGCAATCTATAAGAATGAGGTTAAATTATTTCGCAAGAATTATGGTTGAAATCTCTATGTATCTCTAGGCAAATCTATGTGTGTGTGTGTGTTGGGTGTGTGGTTGTGCTTTTAATAGCGAAATTTTTTTCCTCATTTTGTTGTAAATAATTCAAGACACAAAAAAAACTTAATGATATTTTTATGAGGTTTTTTTTTTACAAAACTCGCTTTAATTGTTTCTCTAGCTCATTTTGCACGTTTCTCTTTGTGAAACTGTAATTTCATAGTTGTTGTTGTTGGTGGTTTTTGCAACACTTTTACCGGCATTTAAAACTCTTACTTAATATGCCTTCAAACGTAACCGTACTAAATGAAATACCTGAAATAGTCTCGGGAGATTTAATTTTCGTGCATTTCTAAAAAGAACGCAAGTTCAAAGTCCTTTAATTTCACTTTTCTTTAGGATGATGGCTTTGAGCTTCTGTTTTTTTTTTCTGGCACAATGCCATTTGACGGTTTTTTTTTTCATTTCGTTCATTCATTTGGCAATTTGCTGTTGCCTTTGCCTAATAAACCATTTAGCGTAGTTAATAGCCTGTAAAACGTTGGCGAAGTTTCAGTTCAAGACCCCAATAAAATGCTGCGTCGCCCGAAAGTATCACAAAATTACTTTGAAAACATATTTATTGCACATGAGACTTTAATTTTAATTTAATTTAATCTTGAACTCAAAATGTCGGTTTGGAAAAAAGGTGTCAAGAGGAGGAAGAAAATGGCATTCCCATTTCCCCCATTGAAGGTGCAAAAAATGTGGCAATACATTAATAACTGCAGGTGGGCATTCAGTTTGTGGGCTTGCCTTAAATGGAATGACGGATTCACAAATTTTGATACTTACCGGGTCTGGTAATGCGTCCCACATTGAATCGATGCGTATAATTGACTTTAAAATATTGCTCAACAACAGCACGTTCAGCCTTACCCTCTCCATTAATGGGTGAAAATAGATATTCGGGATCGATTTGATATTTCAATTGTTGATACCTAAACGAAAAGACAGAGAAATGTGATAAAACAAAGCGAAAGAGAGAGAGAGAGAAAGAATTTAATGAGTTAACATTACAATTTATAAACGGATTTCGTAGGTTTGAACGTGGCACAGTTAGTTATCGATAATTAATGAATATGTAATCGAAACACGCTCATCGCTGTTTTGCTTATCAAGCGGTGGTCTTTGATCTTTAGGTAATGGAAAGATGTTGGAGCAAACATTTGGCAACAAATATTGGATGCAGAACTTTTTGAAAATATTTCAACGGAAATTCTTCATTGTACGAAAATGTCAATTTAGACAAATGGAATCTCGATAATTGAAAATATTCCTACTTAATATTAAAATTCTATATACACAAATGGTGTTTTTTGACAGTTTTTTTGCAAATCTTAATCTAATAATGTATAATTAATATAGGTATATCAACTAATGATTGTATTTACTTTAAGAATAACTTACCCTGTCATACATAAAAGTGTTAACAAAACTGGAATGATAACAAAATATCCAGGATGTTTGGCTATGCATATTCCCAAATGATAAAATGATTTATTTAGTGTCTTATCGACACACGATATGCCGCATGTCATCTGAAACAAAACAAATATAGAATGAATATAATTTCTATAAACATTTTTGTAAGATCTCTCTCTAAGTGGTCATTAAAATAAAAAACAAATCTCAGTTAAGCGCTTGCATGTCAAACTCTAATGTGATTTGGTCGGAACGAAGGTGAAAGACAGAGATTTTGTGTGTTTGAACATATTATTTGTATGTATGTATGCATTTGTTGTTATTGCCTTTTGTTCATTCGACACCTTCAACTTAAACTTTAGACACGCATTGTTTTTAGAGCTGCCTCACTTTGCTGCCTCTGATGTTTGAATAAAATGCCCTTGTTCATCTACAAACAAACATCAAAAATACAACACCACTAAAAATGAGGAAACCCACTAATAGTACACATTAACATGATTATAGAAGTCAAGTACGCCACATATACAATATATACAAAAAACCCAATAAAATAAACAAAAATCTATGCCAAGAAAAATCCAATAAAAAAAGTTATTTTGCGCCCCCGGGTGGACTCGAACCACCAACCTTTCGGTTAACAGCCGAACGCGCTAACCGATTGCGCCACGGAGGCGATGTCTACTCCCGAAAAATTTGTAAATAAATTTTCATTTGCTTAAAAGAGGTGAGAAGTGCATAAAATTCTTATCTTGTAATTCTAACAATAAATACATATATAAATTGTTTGATTAAAGAAATAAATGAAATTGGTTATTCCCCTGAAAAAAAAATTTGACATGGTTTTTTTGGTTTCAGCTTCAGTCTATGGTCCAAGTCCGGGGAATCGGACGTACCGCGACCAGTGCTGTATTATAGGGCCGGGTTTTCTTTCTTTATCTTTTCCCTTTTCTGCAATGCAGGATCTTCCTTATAAGTCTTGTGGAATTCACAACTATTCCAGTTAAATGTTAGCACTTTTGGTCGATAAAGCAGATGTTAAACTGACACATTTTGTCAAAGAGATAATTTCAAATATTTTAGTGGATTTCAACATCATCATCTTTCCCGACTTCAAAATATTAAACATTTTTAAGGATTCCTCGTTATTTTTCTACACCAGTTTCTTTTGTTATAGCTAATAAATCTATTTATAGAAATGGATGTATGAAAACTCTATAAACTCTGTATATCTATGTATGTATGTCCCAAAGGATTAGTGGTTGACTAAATATGATCTAGAACAAATTTGTTTGCTTTGCTTGTTGTAGTATCAGCAAAAGTGATGACAAAAGCATTTTAGTACTTTGTTGACTCTGCAACTATTACTCAAGAGCCCTTCTAATCAGTGAAAATGTAAAATGCAAAATATATACATATGTATGTATATATAAATTACCACTGTACATACATTGTATATACATTTACAAGTATTTATTATTTTTGCTAATTGGAATTATAACATTGCTTTGATAAAACAAAGAAAAATTTCAAGAGTTTCATTTGTGAATCATGTTAAAATTCTATTAACAGAACTTACAGCAATTGAGTTCTGAGTTCTGTTAAACAGCCCGAGTCTGATGTTGAGCTTTTGACTCTCTTGATGCATGAGCCTCCGTGGCGCAATCGGTTAGCGCGTTCGGCTGTTAACCGAAAGGTTGGTGGTTCGAGTCCACCCGGGGGCGCAAAATAACTTTTTTGTACTTAAATTTTTTTTTACCCTTTAGACAGTTTCGGAGTCATTTGTTAAGTATTTTTTTTTGCTTGTACAAAGGCTGCGCAATTAATATTTAGCCAATTTGTCATGCCAAACACAGAACGTTGTCACTCACAATGCCATTTTGGTGTTTGTAGGCATTATGAATTTGTTAAATCAAAAAAGCTTGTTTGTACCCTACATGAATAGAACATTAGCCTTAACTCATTCATTCATTCACACAAACCGACTAACAATGAAATGAAATAACAATTAGGAAGCTGAAAGCCTTCAAGAAAACTAAAAAAAAAACCCCTAATGACTCTCAAACTGTACAATGTTTTTTTTAAACTGTGGTTTTTGAAATTTATAACACATTCTTATAATATGCTGAATGAATTTTAATTTCAATTATGCTTGAAATAAATTTGTAAAATTTATATTAGTTAGCAGCAAAATACAATCAAAGCAATATATATGTATTTTTAAATTTGAGTACTTTCTTTAACAATTTTGTGAAAACCAATTGGATATTTTCTACGTTTAATCAAATTGTACTATTTGTAAATAAACTGTTTCTTATTTATGTTTCAGATTAGTTCACCTAATATGTTTCTAAGGAACTCAAACATTATGCTTGAAAATATGCCAATACCAGCTTATTTATAGATACATATTAACATTTAAATTTTTCATGGTACATAGGCCAAGTTAAACTCAATATCTAAATTAGATATGGGAGGCTGCATCTGGTCAGCGTAGTCCAATTAACATTTGCCTGCTAAACGTCATTTAAACATAAATTTAATGAGTTGGCGTTGATTTTTTCTTTTTTGTATATTGTTATTGTTGGTTGGTGTTGGCTGTTGCATACAGTTAGTTTACTTTCCATTTTTGTTTTTTTTTTTTTTGGTTTTTCTTGCCTCTATTTTTCTTTATTTTGGGTTCAACGACAACTGACGCTGCACTTTTACCAAAAATATAAAAAAAAAGATAGACTAGTTTTATAGCACACACATTATGAGATACTCTACCAACTACATATAAGTCTGAAAGCTTTCAGCTAACTAGCTGATTTAAATAACAAACAAAATAGAAAACTAATAAAGAATAAAACAGGAAAAAGGTAAGATGACCAAAAGTTTCGTTTTTCTTTAGCCAATCTTAGCACGAAAGTAAGCTCTAACTTTTCTCTTCGATTTAAGCAAGTTATTATACCCCTTTCTTGGCCAGGGCATTAGAGTAAAAATAAACGCCAAAGTGTAACAATTTTTGTTTGGATTTTAAACACTTGAAAGACCGACATTACAACATGGGCACAGCAGCAGGTAAAACTACCAAGTATTGTGGGCCCACTCTGTTTGTGAGTGAGGTACTTCAACTCTAGTTTTTTGGGTTGGGGGCTTGGGGTTTTGCTTGCAAATTGAGTCACAGCTCAAGGTTATAAGCTTTAACTGTCTTGGACCCCCTCTCCTATTCCACCACCTTTGTGTTTATGTTGACATAACGGTTCATTATGTTAAAATGATTTAATAAACCTGCAACTTCAGACCAGAAGTGAGGCATCAAGTGTTGAGTGTTACATTGTTGGAAACAACCGACTAGAATTCAAGTTAATGAAGTCCATTTAAAGGGCATTTTTATGGTTCGACGTGTGTGGTTTTTTTCTGGATTTCAATTATCAATACAATTTTATGGCCTGGTAATTTACCACATCTGAGTTGAAGCACTTTTGACAGTTGCTCTGCAAGAATATATTACCAAAATTTATGATCTGTTTACGACTTGCAGGCGGCTTTAATTTTGAAAAAGTCAACTGTGCTATAATTAAGACATTTTCCACATGACAGTTTTTTTTTTTGCATATTTATGTTCCACAATTCGTTAATTTAACAGAAATTTGTGTGAAAAAAGCATAAATTTTAACAAATCAAAGTGTCAGAAGCCAACAAAGTCACGAGTTGTAGTTCAAAACTGAGTTGCCATTAATTTGTTTGATGGATGCTGCATTTAAGGTAGAAGTCTTATAACTCTCTGTTTATAATTTTTTAACAATATTTAAAAACGGAAAATAAAAATTATGATAGTAGTTATAATTGAAGCATAGATAATAGAGAAAGAGGAATAAGGAAAAAGGAATAGGTCTTATAAAGAGATGAAAAATAACCAACTTATATTATTGCCTAGGCCTTTTTATCACTTTAAAGTTAAATAACATAAGCAACTATCTTTAATGACCTTTTAAACAAAACTCTCCTCCTCCATGTTGAAGCTATAACTCAGTAATGTAATGATCATTCCCTAACAAACATTCAACAAGTTTCGTTAGGCCAAATGTTTTTGCCAAATCGAAAAATGAAAAAATTCACATCATAATCGGATTTTAAATCATTTCTTTAGTCACTTATCAATGTCTATTTCAACTAACTCTAAAAATAGATACAAATAGACATAATTTGGTTATGCAAAATGTGAACAGAAAAATATTGTACAACCTACTTAAGGAAAGCAAAAAAAAACAAACATAGAAAAACAAACTAAAGATGAAATACAACTCAAATAGTTCCACCTACTTTTCTCCTTCTTCATTTGTCTTTAACTTAATGAACTTTACAATTATTACGCAAGTCCCACTAAAGAGGCTAAAGGGGAGTCAGACTGTGGGTCATTTCAATTTTCATAATCAACTTTTTGGTCTATATTGACGCACTTTTAGTTGACTCATCTTGGTATTTTTGTTGTTGTTGGTGTGACTAAAACGATTTAAAATGCGTTTTGTATGTGAAATCGAAATGAAATTATAATTTTGTAACCTTGAGTAATAATTTCGATTCACTTTGGCGATTTGCGTGCCAAGAAAAATTGTATGCAAAATGCGTTTCCCCTCCCCGTTCGGTCACTCCATCATTCTGTAAAGTTGTCAAATTGTTGTGTGTTTTTCCCCCATTTGAATTTTAACTATTTGACGAAATAAAAATGGAATGTATGTGGGTCAAGTTTTTGATATATGGCAGATTCTTCTTCTTGAAAAGAATTTCTTGAGAAAGTTTGTCGCTTGAGTCTTTTGTTTTCTGTTCAGCAATTTGCTGTTTATTGTTTATTGGCTAACAAAAAAAAAAAAAAAAATGATTTCTTTAAAAGAATTTTGTTGTACATATATGCAGATCTTACTGCTTATAAGGTGTTTCACCATTTGGACTTAGCCTTTTTTGGGATTTTTGGGTCAAGTAAAAGTTGAAATTTTGACACAAAACAACAAAAGAAGTTTAAACAAATTGGTTAATTCTTGTGGACAATCGAGTTTTTAGGTCTTGCATAATTCTTCTCCCAGTCTTTGGCAATTTTCTTGGCACATAGAGCCTGTAATTTATATAATTTACAAGAGGAGAGCTGTGGGTCTGCTTACAAGTTTTGCTTTACCCTCCAAATCAATAGCTATAAACGGGTATATTACTCTCAATATGGGGAAGCATTTTTCGCATATGTATGTTACAGGGTAATACAAAGCCGTTTTCTAAGCGACAACATGCGTGATTTTTCCCTCCTTTTCCTCATGGCATTTTTGCCAAATCATAAAGTCAACAAACTTTCACTTTTTTTTTTTTTTATTTTTTTGATGTTTTGGCTAACCGCAATATAAACTTAAAAATGCGAAATAAAGAGAAGAAGGTAGAAGGGAGACGGGGGAAAAATTACAAAATTAATATTAATTATTATTTAAATATATTTGACGCAAATCATTAAAAACATAAAAACCCCAAATGTAGGTCAAGTCATTGAAGTAGAACAGAAAGACAAGACTTAAGATTGACCTTAGCACGTGGGCGTATGTCAGCAGCAACAGCAACAAATCGATAATTATTATTGTCAAAGTGATTCATTTTGGCCAACAACCCGAAAAAAGGTCTCTTTGAATTGCCAAACACACACACACACACACAAAATGTTCGCAATGAATTTTAATTAGTTTTCGAGGCTGCTGACAAATCCGAAATGAAATCAAACATTGAAGGTGCCTTAACTGTTTATTTGTTGACTTTATTTTTAAACAGAAGTTACGTTACACACTTTTTTTTTGGGCTTGGTCCCTGTTAGCCAGATTCTTTGGGGCCAAAGTTAACTAAGTAAGCAAGTAGAAGAAGAAAACAAAACTCAAGTTGAAATCACTTTCTACTTTTTTCTCTTCAGCCGCATGCGTCGCGGTGGACCTCAATGTGGGTCACACAAGCAACAACCGCTTTCAATTTGAATTCAGGCAGTTTTTTGGTTTTTGGCTTTTAGGTATGTATTTTGTTTTGTTATATGTATATACCTTTTTGATTTGTTTGGTTTTGCATTAATTAAGCATAGAGCTAGTTTTTTTTTGGTTTGTCTGTTGTTGATCTGTTTTATAAGACTTTGCATTTGAATTAAAGATTTAGAGTTTGGGTCACTGGAGCAGTCGTCGTCGTCGTTGTCATCGTCGATCATTAAATGAAGCTGTAAAAACAATTGGATGGGACTTAATCAAATTAAATGATTAGTTAGTTGATTGGGATAATGCCAGCAATTTCCGGTGATGGTCAAATAGACAAAGTAGTCAATTCGATCCTTAACAAATATATTATTTTTTAATGTTTAGCATATCTTTGGGGCTAACAAATTCAAAGGAAGATAGGAAAACTGTAATTGTAAGTTTTTATTTTCTTTCTAAGGGAAAAACATTACAAATATTTAAGCTATGTATAATACTTACTGCTTACTAATATAAATGCTAGCATTCAAGCCAAATTTAATTTTCTAAAATTCTTTGTTTATTTAGACTAATTGTAAGAGTCTTGGGCAATTTTTGAATCTTCAATTCTAAACATACAAGAAAATATTTTTAACTTTTTACTTGTTCTCTATAAGTTGACTTCTAATTGTAAGTCGTACAAGATTATAAATTTATAATCAACAAATATATACTATAACATCCTTTAGTCTCTAAAAATATTCATTATATTATATTGAACGAATATTAAAATATATCAGGTAGTACAAAAACTCAATATAATAGTAAATTGAAAATTCCTTCTTTTCTTATGAAACAAATTTGTTTATTGAAAGTAAACTTCATTGCAAAATATATTCTATATATACTGTAATCAAATATTTAATTGTGATATAGTTTGATCCAATGAAATACACAAATTCCTATAATTCCTTTTACTTATCATTGGATATTTATGTTTTTAGTGCTCTGATCAGACGCTTATTTAGCGGATTTTGACTGAGCGCATCTGGCGGCTTTTTGAACCTGATCAGAGCTTGTTTTGGTGGTGTGGCAACACTGTCTTCTGGCAAGCTAAGTGAATTCTTCCTTGCTTATTATTTGTTATGTTGAAAGGGATTTGAAGTGTAAACAAAATAAATTCGCATAAAATTAATGCAATCGACATTCCTATAATTTTTTTTCAATGAAATCAGTGGGCAAATAGTGTGAAATGTGTTTATGGTATAAAAGAAAGGCCGAGTTGAGGTCCGTGTGGTGAAAAGGAACTTTATGCATGGCTTTTGGTTTAGCTTTTTTCATGTGTGTCAAACCGAAGAGAATTTATATTCATAGTAAAATTGACGAATAAGAAAGAAGACCTTGAGGCTGGTAATTTTTTTTTGTATAAATCAAATCTAATTAAATTATATAATATAAAAAGAACAATCATAATACTAAGGCTTAGATGTAAGCCATTGTGTTTAGCCACAAATAACTTAGCAATTGAAAAGAAAACCCAACAAATTATTATAAATATTGTTATAATTTTCTTCTATTTTGTGACAAAGATTTTCCACTTCATTAGCATTTCACTTGCGCTTTCTTTCTCTTAGCTATTGGTTGGGGACCTAGTTAAAGCCTTATCACACACGATCATTAACTTTTACTCTCTAAAACTTTACTTTCCGTTGCAAACTGTCAATTATGACAACGTTTTTCCTCAACTCTGGTGTGTGTTTTTTCTACTTCTTCTTTTCTTTCAATCTTTCTTTCTTTTGTTGTTTGTTTCTTTATTTTTATTTTTCTATTTCTACCACCAACATTGAAGTTAATAAATCTACCAATTGACAGACGACAATAAAATGTAAGAGTCGGAGATGATCATCATTATCATAATGATCATGATCATGATACTAAAGAAATGAAAATAAAACCAAGAGATAATAAAAGCATGAAGAAGAAGAAATGGACTGTGAGTAAGTGAGTGTGTGTAAAAAGAGGAAAAGAAGAAAAGAAAGTGCAACCCTGTACTCACATACATATAACTCTGAAGATATATTTATTTATACATTTGTCTGTCTACATATGTATACAGTATACCTATGTATGTAGGTGAGCATGTGTGAATATGTAACGGTACTTCTGAGCCAGAGATCTACTGTCAGACATTGCACTTCAAAAAGTTGAAACTTGAGCTTGAGGCAATTTCTGAGCCACTTTTCCTTTCAAGTTGCACGCGTACCCTTGTCTCTGTCTTCACATACCTAATGACTAGAAGGGTATATTAGAATTGAAGTACATTATATACATACATATACATATGTTGAAATGCAGTTAAGATTTTATGACAGAACACATAGAACCCAGATTATAACATATATATTCCTCATCAACATTAATAGAAAGGTAGATAAGTAATAAGAACAATATATGTATAAAAGAGACATGACTAAAATGTTGATATATTAGTGGATAAGACTAATCTATTTCTCTTCAAAACAATAAAACGAAACTTCAAGTTTTAAACACTTCAAGCTCATAATGATGATTTTGTTCCACACTGTCGTCTACTCCACTTTTCTCCAGGTGATCACTAATTCGTCTTAACTCCACTTAAGATTTTGCCCTTGCTCTTGCTAATTGTTTGCCATTTGGAGGGGAAACAGAAAAACAAAACAAAACTTTTACTCAACACCTTGAAAACAAAAGTGTTATTTAGTTTGACCACTTTAAGCAAATCATCACTAACAGTTTTAATTTTCAAGTTGCTGTTAATTATTTAGCCAAACATTAACCCAAACTATTTGAATTGTGTTTCAATATTTGCTTTGCCAAATTGAGCAAATTATATGCCAACAATTATGAGCTAATCCGTTCAAATGATATTGAATTAAACAAAAAAAAAAGAAAAAAATGAATGTATTCCAACTGTGCAACCAGATCAAGTTAAGAAAACCAGTTTCAAGTAGATTTTCATTTTGGGTCACAGACTACCTGCTGCAATCGTAACAACATTGAAGGTGTTAGAAACTATGGAAATTCCTTATGAAAAGTAGAAAAATACAAATAAAACACAGAAGAAAGCAATTAAATTTTATTACTCTACCTGTTGTTGTGAACGAAAAGGATTGAAACTAATTCAATCAAGCATGACTGTACCAAAGAAGGGGGCAGATGGAATGTTCAAATTCCTTTTGAAGTCTTCACTGCAGGTTTTTGTCTATAAAATTGTATTTTGTAAAGTTTTCTTGTAAAGTGTAAGAAAGCATTGTTTTATATTACTAGACAAGTCTTAATTCTGCTGAAAAATGAAATATTTACAAGTATATATTTATTGAAGACTTAAACCTTTTGAAAGCTGTCTTTCTAATCTAAGATTAGAGTATGCCAAATGAAATAGTATCTTGTTAGTCTTTTATAATGTTAAATAGTTCAAAAACTGTTAGATTATGATTTTACAATGAAAATTAGAATGAAAGTCTACTTTAACAGGCTCAAAGTCATTTCGTTTGTTGATGACCAAATTCAACGAAATAAATTACATTTTTCTAAAGGCTTTTAGATCAACTAAGAAATTAATTCTTTTAGTGACCTAAGAGTATCCAGTTGACTATTAAAAAGTTGGAACCATATAAAATCTAAAAAATTCTTAAATCTACCTTTGTACATTATCCGCCCACAAACCGGATAAGGGCTGTGAAATGGAGTAACAATTTGACCCTTAGGTATATTCTCTTCTTGAGTAGCTTTTTGCATACTTTCGAAATATTTGAAATTTTTTAAAATAAGAAAACTATTTTGTTTAAATTTAATGTTAATGTATTGATTTTAAAACCTTTTCACCCGTAAAGTGATATGATCCTTTAGGTATTTCCAACTTAAAAGGGTATTGCAATTTGTTATTCAAAATATTAGCCCATATTTGTTGATAACTTATTCTTCAAAACCTTAAAATGGTATCAAAGGGGATTAATCATTGTAGAGTCCAAACAAAGTACTTCAAAGCAAGAGTTTTACCTGTTGAAAAACCACTTAAAGTTAGAATCGAGTTTCCCAATTCATTGATTATTGTGTTGGCCTAGTTGTTAATATGTTTATTGTAATCAAGTTCACATAATAACCAAATGGTTTGGGATTTCCACACACATATTTGGCCTTGAACATAATTGGATATTGATAAAAAAAATAAAAAAATAACGGAGTAAAAAAATGAAATGAAATGCTGACCCAATCAACCGGTTTTTCTATATGTTTTTTTCGGCAGAAATTTCACTTAAACTTTCATTAACGTTTTTGTCGGTGAGTCGGAATGGAGGGGGAAAGGGGAGGGCAACTGCAACTCCTTTCGATTCAGGTGGTTCGATGGTTATGTATTTAATTATGGCGAGTTCACATCATGTGTCAAACCGGATCAGCATTCACTAGTCAGACACTATGCGGGGCCGCCACCTCATTTATGTAATCCAAGTCCCAGTCACTAGTACCCCGCCTTCAGTTTCAATCCCAATTCCAAAAAAATAAATGCAAACATATGAAAATTACTTTTCATGTTGCTTTTGGCCATCGTCGCTGACGTCGTTGCCGTTGACGTTTCGTTTTGTTGGCCAATGTTTGCTATTGAATATTATTTCTCAGTCTTTCGACTTTTTCCGCTTAATTTTTATTAATGTCAATTCCGTTTGGCTCAGGTGTTTGTTGGCAATGGTTGATGGTTGAGGGGTTTTTTCTGTCTTTCTGTCACTCTTGGTGTAATTTCATGTGCTCCACTTTGTCTCAGTGAATTAAGACTGTCAAAAGTTTCGTTTTTCAGTCCATGTCAAACTGTATGCAACTGGTTCACATCTCTTATACTTAATAATTTTCATTGTTTCTATGGCAATTTGTTAAGCCATCTCTGCAATAATAATTTACCCTAATTGCAATTTTTTTCAGTTTGTATTGTATGTTTCTTTGTTCGTTTAACACTCACTACGTCATTTGATCAATTTTTGTGTTTAGAAATTCCGATACGCAATTCTATTCAACATAAAATATTCAACCCTCATAGCCACAACCCCTAAAAATGGTAAGAAATAAATGCGTATTTATTTAACGATTTATCCCCTTTAAGATGCTGAAAGAATAATTTTAGTTTTGGTAACGAATAATTTAAAGGTGAGAATCAAATGAACAGGAAACAATACATTTAAAATTAATTTCAAAAATTGTCAAACAGAATTTTTAAACAGAAGTTTATTGAATGAAAATATTTCAGTTTATATTGAATGGAACTCTCTAATGAATAAATTAATTAATTGTTTAATTTAATCAAACTTAGAGGTAATATCTTGAACCAACTTTATTCTTGCTAAAGCTACTAGTCTTTTGACTAAATTGAACTATTTTTAAATGGCTATAACTATTTTTGTAAATATAAAACAACAAAACCAAAGACATTTTATGGGAAAAATAAAAAAGAAATTTCTTTGTTGAAACCGATAAAAACATAAAATAATCACAAAAAGAAATTTCTCTATGAAAACCAATAAATCACAATAAATGACAAAATAAATTCGAAACATTTTTCATTAATTCAGCAAAGGTTTGAATTTTTTTTTTTTTTTGACTATTTTGAAAGCTGCGGTTTATTTATTTTCAAGTTAACTTAAAAATTTATATATGTAAAATCAATTTTCTATATTATATTTATTTATTTATATTTGTAATTGCAAAAGAGAATAATTTAGAATTTACAATGCAACAAATATATTTAGGCTTAGGTTTTTTTCTTTTCATTTATGTGTATCAACTGCAATTTGTTGATTAAAATTTACCTTTAATTAAATTGTTAAAAAATTCTTTAGTTAAATATCCAAAAATATGTTCGATGTGCGTGTTCGTTGGGAATATGCTATTTATTCATATAGAATTGCACTGGAAAATATGTGGTAATATTTTCTTTTCTAGATACACTAGATATATTTAACTATTTCCAATATAAAAGGGAACTTTTTCACGTTTTCATTTTGATGAATATTTGCACTCGATGCCTATATCGATACGAAATCGTAGCCGATTTGATTTATGCGGACTTTTTTTTGCCGATATGCGACCGTTAGCTTTGAGACCGTCTCACGGACTGAACCGAGTTTGATATGAAGGCGCTTTACGTTGTGATTCGGTTACGTTAAATTTTTCAATTCCAATTTCTGTTGTCGTCTTTTGTTCACTTTATAAATTGGCTCTGATTGCTACTGAACCAACCGAATGTCTGTCTGTCTTCTTGGCTGTCTAAGCCCTGGAGAGAAAGAAAGTAGCGCGCACAACCAACCGTCTTGCTCAACGTAGTGAAATGGAATGAAGTTGGCTCAGAGTCGCTCATATTGCTCGTGGCTCTCGCGACTCACCTGAGTCTCTCTCACTCTCACCGTTCGATCTTGTTGCACCTTGTTAACTAGTTTACATCGGTTTTGTTTTTTTTTGGGAAAAATCTTGAATTTTCTTTCTACTCTTTATACCTGTTTCCCCGTTTATCCTCAACAGGTGTGTCCCTCCGTCTGTGTCTGCAGACTCACAAATCTCTGAAGGTCGTCTCCCTCGGTTATTAATCGCCACTTTCTTTCTAAAGAGCGCCGCGCCGACAAGCCTGAGTACACACTAACCGAATGTGCCAGATGGACAAGTCGCGGGTGAGTTCAGGTGAATTTCAAACGAATCATAAATGTATATATGGAATTTCGTTTGAAGGCATATTTGGCAGGCTTATGAATATGTTAGCATACATTAAGCATTCAAACAGTTTTTACATTGATCAAGTAATTGACAAATGAAAATTTGAGGTTGAGAGGAGTTGAAATGTGTCTAGATCGAAGTAAACCAATATATACTTAAAGATCTCATAAAGACACATGACCAATTTTAATTACTTTCAATACCAAATCATTAAAGAAAGATTTATTGATCTAAAAAAAAGATTTTTTGTTTATTTTCTATTGTGAGAAATGAAAATTCTTTTTCAAAGAATTCAATTCTTTTTTCTCCGCTGGAGAACGAATATAATCCAAAATATCTTTTCTTTTCTAAATATTTTGCTTCTCTGAATATTTAAAATGTATTATAGAATGTATTAGACATGTCCAAATCTAATTAATAAATTGGAGGTAGTCAAATGAAGAAAATTCTAAATGTATTTGAGTCATTTTCACTAAATTTGTTGTTGTTTTGCGAATCCCGCACTAATCTGAGATCTAATTGAGTAAAAACCTTTCCTGGGAATCAACATTTAGATGCGTCATTTGTTTTCTACAGATTTCTAGAATAATACATATACTAAAAGGATACACAACGTAAAACACAAGATTAAGAGTGAAAGAGCTGGAAAGTGATCAACCTGAATGAGCAAATAGCCGAGACGATACGTATTTGTGGATGGCTCAGGAATTTAAGCGGAAATTTTAATAAAAATCATTTACAATTTATATCAAACACAGAAAGAAAGAGAGAGACGTGTGACTACGCACACAATGGTAAGGAGGGGTACGGGGAGTGGGCTTTGGACCGGGGCGATTGTGTGTGATTGTGATAAAAATATACGTATATATACCAAACAATGAACTATTGGAAGTACAAGTATTATGCCCACGTTGTATATAGTAAGTATAATGTCAGTCGAGCACGTTCAACTCGCCAGAGCCGGAGAATTGAACCACACACACAGGGAAAGGGCAATTAAGTGGGAGGAGGTGTTTGGTGGTCTGGTCTCCATGTCGTCGGTGTTGTATTCAATTTTGTGCAATCAAGCCCCAAACCATGTGCTAGTCCCGAGTACAAATCCAAATCCGTGTGTATATATATATAGGTATATGTTGATCTCACTGAAGGCATTAATAAGATCTTCATTGGCTACTGAATGCGCCGGGGAATCGAGCATAATTTGCACTGCACAGAGAGAAAAAAAAATAATCACGTCTCCTAGTTCTTCTTTGACATCAACATGCCATTTTCTCTGCAATCCTCCAAAGAAAGTGGCTTGTTATTAAAGGATTCCTTATACATTCTCGATATACTTTCACAGTTCACATAAATCATTATTAAGGCCATTATAATGCCCATGAAGATATTCCGACTGGTCATAATAATTGAAGTATCTTTTCCAAATATTCGTATATTTAATCTCATTTTGACTGACAACTTTTTCGTTTAGTGTATGGATGAAGAAAAAATTTGATTCAATTTAATGATCACAATTTGCTCAGTGATCTGAGTTATCAGCTCAATTAGAGCTAATCGTGCATTATTCAAGATCAAAAAATTTCTATAAAGAATTTTTAATTTTCGGCAAATATACTGGAAATCACACAAGAGAGAGGGATAGCAGCAGTTTATACTTTGTGAAAAGGTGTGGGGGAGTAAGGGAGACAGTTATATGTTTAGCTTCCTCTTTTCAACACTGTTCATTTGAGGCGCGCCATATTTGGATTTAAATGTTACACATCACAGTTTTGGCTTGATTTGGTATTGGGTATTGAAACAAAAACTTAAATTAAGTGGACCTAATCTTAGTTTTTAAGAAATCTTTTTGTATTTAAAGAATTGGTTAAAGTATTTACATATCATATTATTATCGTGTCAAAATTTACCTTTTCGTTTTCGAGTTGATTTCAAAAATATGTGATTAAATATCCAAATAAGTTTATAGTTGAGTTTTACTTAAGAGCAACACTTTATAAAGTATTGCACTAGAAAACATTTAGTAGTTTCCTTTTCAAACTAAATACAGAACTTGTCACGTTGCCATTTTGGTGAATGTTTTATATATTTGCACTTTTCCAAACGAAATCGTATTCATGTATCGTAACCGTATGATTTACGCCGACTTTTTGCCGATTTGCGACCGTTAGCTTTGAGACCGTCTCACGGACTGAATCGAGTTTGATATGAAGGCGCTTTACGTTGTGATTCGGTTACGTTAAATTTTTCAATTCCAATTTCTGTTGTCGTCTTTTGTTCACTTTATAAATTGGCTCTGATTGCTACTGAACCAACCGACTGTCTGTCTGTCTTCTTGGCTGTCTAAGCCCCGGAGAGAAAGAAAGTAGCGCGCACAACCAACCGTCTGGCTCAACGTAGTGAAATGGAATAAAGTTGGCTCAGAGTCGCTCAAATTGCTCGTGGCTCTCGCGTCTCACCTGGGTCTCTCTCAGTGGTTTTGGGTCTCTCTTTCTGTCTCTCTTTGCGATCTTGTTGCACCTTGCTTACTAGTTTGCGGCGGTCTTGGTTTTATGTGTAAATATCTTGATTTTCTTTTACCTGTTTCCGTTTATCCTCCACAGGTGTTACACGAGTTTTCCCAAGTCCCTGAAGGTCACATTTTCGCTCATTAATCGTCACTTTCTTTTTAAAGAGAGTCATCAGAGCCTAAGTACATACATATGTACATAGATTGTGCCATATTTGAATATAAACAGAATTTATAAACGAACTATAATTTAATTGTACGAAATTTTTATCCTAAACAGGTATGAGAATTCTTAAGAATCTTTGAGTGAAATGATTACAAAGCATGATGATTGACAGAAATGAGAAACGCATTAAAAATTTGGATATAAATTTGTTAACAATTTTTCCCAAAAAGGGAAATCAGAAGACCAAGTACTGTGTCCATGTTTTGTATGGAGTGTCCGCCAATGTCCAAATCGAAACAAGAGTATAAGTAAGGGAGTTGTGTTTACATCGGTATTGAATCTTGAATTAAATCGTGAATTAAATCCCCCGCCCCTCGAGCATGAGTTGTATATCTCCATGAAAGGCTATGTAGATGTACATGTATATGCGGATCGTCTTCTAATTTTCTCCATAACAGCTAAGAGGTTGCCTGATGAGCCGTAGCAGCGCCATATTGATGTGTCTCCAAATCACCGCCATGGTGATACATCTCCAGATCAATGCCATAGTCTCGCAGGTCCTTTACACAGTTTGTCATCTCTTTGTAAAGCTCCAAATGTTTGATCACTTGATAATCATATTCATAGTGCTTCTTTTTGACCCAATCAATGAAATAGACCATCACACAAATGGGAATCCCAGCACACAGTAGACGAAAGCCCAGAGTTCCAGTGAAACTGGTAATAGTTTCTGGCCAAGTTTCAGCGTTATTCACGTATATTTTCTCAATGAAATCCCTGAAGCGTTGGTTAACTGCTTGTACAACCAGCAAGAGACCCGTCAAAAGAATGCTAAACCACATCTTAGCAATATCAATGACACCGCGTACCAAGAAATTCCTCGAAAATTGAGAGTTAAAATTAAATATTTTCGGAAACATTTTGTCTCTTGTCGTAGAAGCTCTTAATCGAAAGTGAACGATTTGGTCATTCAAATGTAATACGATAGAAAACAATTTCTCAAGTGTTGCTTAGATAGCTTCTGTTTATCAAAATACATTTGTCAACACTTACATGAGCAAGGTTACTCAACACAGCTCGCCATATGTCATAAAAAGCGCATGCGCAGCTACATAAGTTCGTTTTTTCGTAAAATTTTTAACCGTGAAAAATGCACGCGGAATTCAAATTGAGGTCGAAAATCCTTTTGCAGCCTTTGGTGCTTTTACACATTATTGACGCCTACGAACGTCGTCCCAAGGATTCCACTCAGGTGGGTGTAAGAATTTGCTTTTGAGGTTACGTTGAGTCATCAAAATTTTATTCTCAGGTAATTGGCACTCTCTTGGGGCGGAACAATCCAGAAAGTGGACACCTTGAGATTAGCAATTGCTTTACTCTACTTCATAAGGACTATCCTAATAGCGATCGAATCGATGTGGACCTGCAGTATGCCAACGATATGTACGAATTGAATCAATTAACCTATCCGCAGGAGAAGATTATTGGTTGGTATGCCACGGGGAATGCAGTGTCCCGTTCCGCTGTCCATCTCCATGAGTACTATACCCGCGAATGTGCCGATGGTAAGCCAATGCACTTGCTAATTGACACCTCGTGCCGTGGCCAACGGATGATGATGCATCTCTACACCGCTGTTGTGATTGGTGTTCCCAATGGCACCAAGGGTCTCATGTTCTCACTACTCCCACTCGAGATGAGTTCGGGTAACCCTGAATCGGTGGCCTTGAATCTCATGAAGAAGAATGCTCTCCAGCCCAGCAAACAAGTGGGACGCATCTTGCCCGAGCTGGTCCAGGTGGTGGACATAACCCGTGAACTGCAAACAAAGTTGGATTTGGTTTTGCGTTATGTCAACGATACATTGGCTCGAAAACGTAGTCCCAACAACACGGTAGGCCGGGCCTTGCATGATGCCCTCACTTCTGTACCTTTGGTGGATGCCGAAACTTTTCGCATGATGTTCAATGCAAATGTTCGCGATGTGCTAATGTCAATCACTTTGGCCTCCATGATAAAGGCCCAGTTGAAAATAAACGAATTTGTCATCGCTATGCCAGATCCTTTAGCGTGATTGAGAGTCAAAGATTATTTCAATAAAAGAAAACAGTAGCTTTAGCTTCTGTATGGTCTATAGTTTGCCTATCTGTTTACTCACATATATGAATCTCAGCTAGAAACTTGGGGAATCACTTTTATTAATACTTCTTATCTATAATATGTTTATTTGGCACTCCGCACTCTGAGCTACTTGAATGGTTAAAGCTCTTTTATTGTACATTTAATATTGAAAATTATTTAGCAAGTCCCAATGAATTATAGGCCTACATCATTAAATATTGGCATAGGATATTTTGTTCCTGATGGTCTTTTCATAGTTTTTTAATATTTCGATTGATTGCCACTATGTCCTGAATTATCTAAGCGCGCCTCAAGAATAAACTTACCTGCACTCCATGGAGAATGACCTTCCTTTTCTTTTTGGTCAAATTTTAACTTACTTTTCTTCATTAAATCCTTTCCTATTTGGTAGATTAGTCGATAGTTGTATTCAGGCAGGTAACTGACGTAAATATTTGACTAGTTTCTAAAGGCCAATTAAAAAAAATGGTTTGAGCCAGATTATGGACAGTAAGAAGAAATGCTTTGAAATATTGGGTTTAATTTTATTAACAATTTATTCCAAAAAGAGAAAAACAGTAAAAATTGTTAAAAGGAAATCCAAGTAGTGTGTTTGACTATATGTAGCCATAATGATGTAATTCCAGATCAGCGCCATAGTGATACGTCTCCTGATCAACGCCAGATCCCTGCAGGTCCGTTTCATTGATTAGACTAGACTGTTCGTCTAGTTCCAGAATTAAATTGTGTCCACCCCCCCCTTCGAGTATAAGTTGTATATGTAGATGTATGTGTAGGTTTTTCTTCTAATAGGCTTTATAACATCTAGAAGAGGCTGCCTGATGAGCCATAATGATGTGACTCCAGATCAGCGCCACACGTGTCCACCCCCCCTTCGAGTATAAGTTGTATATGTAGATGGATGTGGAGGTTTTTCTTCTAATAAGCTTCAGAACATCTAGAAGAGGCTGCCTGATGAGCCATAATGATGTGACTCCAGATCAGCGCCATAGTGATACGTCTCCAGATCAAAGCCAGAGCCCTGCAGGTCCGTTTCATTGTTTGTTTCCAGTTCGTATAGTTCCAGAAGTAAATTGTGTCCAACCCCGTCGAGTATAAGTGTTATATGTAGATGTATGTGTAGCCATAATGATGTGACTCCAGATCAGCGCCACCCGTGTCCACCCCCCCCTTCGAGTATAAGTTGTATATGTAGATAGATGTGGAGGTTTTTCTTCTAATAAGCTTCGGAACATCTAGAAGAGGCTGCCTGATGAGCCAAAATGATATGACCCCAGATCAAAGCCATAGTGGTACGTCTTCAGATCAACGCCAGAGCCCTCCAGGTCGGAATCATTGATTGTTTCCTGTTCGTGTAGTTCCAAATTTTGGAACATCAGATAAACGAGTTTATCGCTCGTCTTCATGAGCCAGTCAATGAGATAGGCCATCACACAAATGGGAATCCCTGTATAGAGTAGACGATAACCCAGAGTTCCAGGGATGAACAGCTTCAAGTATATCTTCTCCATGAGATCCTTGAAGCCCTCGTTAACCATTTGTACAACAAGCAAGACACCAGTCAAAAGAATACTGAAGCACGAATTGAAAATTTGAAGGACACGTACATAAAAATTCTCTGAAACTTTTTCGTCAAAGCTAAATTTTTTTGAATACATTTTGGTTGTTGTCGGATGAGCTCTCAATCGAAAGTGAGCAATTTGTTCATTCAAATGTAACACCATAGAAAACATTTTCTCATGTGTTGCTTAGATAGCTTCTGTTTTTTTCAAAATACATTTGTCAACACTTATACGAGCAACGTTATTTAACATGGGATAAGATTTGAGGTATATGGTGGGCCAAAAGATGTCATCCGGGCCAAAAGAAGTCATCCGATGTTGTTTGTTTTTTTCTAAACAAAAAACAGTAGAAAACAGTGGCTTTGATCAATATCTTCGTTATTTCCTATGCTAATATTGTAGGCCGTTCGTTCGCAAACATTAGAGTTTTTTAGATGTTTGTTTTCCACTTTGAAGGCTTTAGGTGAGGAAAGAGTAACAAGTGTATATAAACTTTGACGCGGTCGAAGTAAGCCCCGGCACTCTGGTTTTAAATGTTAAATATATCAACCTGTTATAAAATTCTATTTTTTTTTTATATTTGTGCCTTTTATCAATCATTCTTGAAAATCCAGCTCTGCTTTTAGTTATCTTTCAAGTCCTCGAGATGTCTTACCTAGGGAAAATATGCGTCTTCACTTCAATTCAAAATATTACTCATGCGCCTTGTTCTGATCTTGCATTATTTATCAAGTTCTCAAGTGTATATATTCAAAAGCCCTACCCCAAAAAATAATAAAGAGAAAGAAAGGAAAACAATAACCACAGAACACGTATTTATGTATAAATCTTCTCCCTCACAAAGAACATAAAGAAATAGTGGACATGGATTGCTGGGTTAATGTCTTTTGCGAACACCTTGGGAGAAGGCACGTATTCATGAGAGATGAGGCTCATCACCAAAAATGGAATTCAGAAAGATGAGCTGACCTAGGCTATGTATATATATGTACATATATAGGAGGGGCAGCTTATAGTAACTATGTGTATTTCCTAGTTATTTAATCAAAGTTAATTAGATTAACACTTTTTTCAAGTGCATAATTATGACATCTCGTTGAGGTTGTGGTTTCTGCTACTGTTGCTGCGGTCATTCCATAATTGAAGTAAATACGGTGGGAGTAACGGACGGACGGGCGTCGGAGGCAATCCGAAATTGTCTTTACTGACCGCGTAGGCTACTCTCTTTATTTACACTCAGTCAGCCAGCCAGTCAGCCAGACAGACAATCAGGCATTTGTTTCGATGGAGGGCGTTGATAGTGTGGGCAATGGCACTGTGAAGAAAAACAAAAACCCCGGAGAGATTGAGAAAATCTTTACAATAAGTCGGCAGTAAAATGCTCTTTATGTTGTCTTTTTCCAATACTACATATGTATACATAAATGGTATTGATAATTCTTACTGTACATACATACATACATAAGTACATATGTATGTATATCAACAAAATTTTATTTTTGCTTTATGGTTATCAGTTTTATTTTTAATTTTATATAGAACCCTTTAGAGTACTTTCATATTCCGTCTTGTTCTATTATACATTTCTTTATAGTAATGTAATAATTTCAAACACAAAGCATAAGATAAACCCCTGACAAAGGATAAAGAAAGCTAATCATTCCAGTTTAGCTTCTTGGAATCCACAAATCTGACACTTTATTTCTTCTTCTTTCAAATTTCAAAGAATGAAAAAACTTTTGGTTCAAAACTTTTAAGTAAGTTTAAATTTAAAGTTTAAAGATTGGTTATATTAATCCAAATTGTAGATTATTGCGAATTCTATCTAATTTTATGCTAGTCATTTTGATTAGTTTCCTAACAAGTAACTAGTAATATAGAAAAAAAAACTTCTTATTGGCTAATTCATGTCATCTCTTAAATTGCTTTTTGTCATTTTCGATGACTGTTTGCTGGATCTAGATCTTAGAAGCTAGAGCTGGAAAAACATCGATGGCGACATCGATAGGTTCGATGATTTTGGCATTTCAGCTGTTGGAATTTTCGATGACTGTTTGCTGGATCTAGATCTTAGAAGCTAGAGCTGGAAAAACATCGATGGCGACATCGATAGGTTCGACGATTTTGGCATTTCAGCTGTTGGCATTTTCGATGACTGTTTGCTGGATCTAGATCTTAGAAGCTAGAGCTGGAAAAACATCGACGGCGACTATCGATAGGTTCGATGGTTTTAGCATTTCATAAATCAGGATTTTCGTCCCTTTCTAATTTCATTGCGACTTGCTACAGACACGTGTTACTGATTGTGAAAATTTTGAAAACTAATTTTATTTCATGATGAATGTTGAACACGTGGTAAAATAATTAAACAATTCGTTTGGTATTTATGTAAATGTTAATATTCTCCATTTTTTTCCCCAGTTGGCACTATTGAAGAGCCAGTTAGAATTGGTAAGTTCTAGAAACAATGGCACTAATAAAAAAAAAACCAATTGCATTTTAACACCAAATGCCTGTGTGTGTGTGTAAAACTAATGATTAAATTCTAGATAGTAATGGCCTTGAAATTTGGATTGCACTAAAATATTTTATGATATTTTAAACTCTTTTAGAAGCCTTCACGGTCTACATAACTCTATCTCTGCCAATTTCGCCATTTCCCATCTCCTTTGCAAGCTCATGGGATGTGTTCACCCATACACATGCAGTTTATGTAGCGCTGTTCTTGTCTAATCTGTTCTGTTGGCAATAAGAATAACTTTTCTATTTATCCGATCTTAATAAAATTTTGCGATACATATATGACGGACGGAAACGTCTCCTTCTCTGCGAGGGTCTAAAAATTGTGTACAAATAATTAATTAATTTTAAGGCGATAAATAAACAAATCCTTATTGAGCTGTTGCATAGGCAAAGAAAAATTGTACCTAAATCCCCACCAAAGGAACTGTACTCCTGTCACTTTTTAAAACTATTGATGTTTTTTCAAAGGTTGAATTGCAGATGCGCATCCTACGACAGCAATCACTTATGACGAATAAGTTAATCTCCCTGTGGTCAGTCATTGATGAAGACGGACAACAGCAATCTATTGCTAAAAGCCCACAACAGCAACCACTTATGGCGAATACCTCAGTAGGCTCCCAAAAAGAGATGAAAATTCCTAAAATCGAACCGGTTGTGACGAATACCTTAGGCTCACAGGGTTCAATCATTGAGGAAAACGAACAACAGCAACCAATAATGGCGGATACCTCAGGCTCCAATACTCACAATGAACGAGAGCAACCACTTATGGCAAGAACCTACCAGTTGTCAGTCTATGATGAAAACGGACAATATGAAAGGGCCTTGGAGCCGATGTATATTAAACTAGAGGAACTTTTTCAGAGACTTCAACGTGAATCTTTATACCGTTGTTGCCTTTGCGGTACCGCAGTTTATAAAAAGGACCGCTTGGAGCACTTCTACATGTGTTGCTTACAGATCAGTGGGGGTTTATACAACATGAGATGTGATATTTGCAATGTCTTTCGATGCGCCTACAAATCACACCTTACTACCCACCAGAAGAACTGCACGGCTGTAAAGTTCCTTCCTCTGAGGATGTTATTGAAAAACGTACTTAAAGGCGGCAAGGAAGAAACATTTGTGACCCGCATGATTTCTTCAATTGAGGCAAAGGCTCCGAAAGAGATAGTGGCCATCGCGAAGATAAAAGTCGGTCGAAAAATGAAGATTGCAAGACATATATAAAAGAATTATAATTCCTTTTACTAACTTAAACTAACTCACCGGGATCTACTGGAAAATGAAGTTGCGTGGGTTTTTTTTCTTGCTGCCCTTTATGCCCTGCCCCTGCCTCAGACAGACAGGCAGACGGACGGAGGGAGCGACTTGTCTGAAAACGAGCTGATTTAATTTTATTTACTTTTAATTTTTAATGATTTATGTACACATACATATTTTTAATTCTTAAATGCATATGTATATGAAGTGGCGATAAGCGCAAAAAAAGCACGAGTTCATCTTTGGCTATGAAAATTCTGATTTTTATTTTTGTATGTTGAACTTTAAACTTGCCCAAAAGGAAACTAAATATTATCATATAACTAAATATATACATAGAGAGCGAGAGTGAGATGGAAAGAGACATATGAATAAATGGCAAAGTTTTTTTTGATTTAAAATTTTTGCACGATTTCTTTTTCAATTTTATTTCATATTAGGCTAAGCTTTCACCTCACGATAATAAAAAACAAAAAAGAAAAAAATGTTTGGGAGGCTCTTCGCATATATTATTAATGTATTTTTGGATTTTTTGTTTGTTTTTATTTCGTTTGAATTTTGTTGTTGGCTTGCGACATTGAAACAGATAACGCACACAAGATCATTATGAATATTATATGTATATGTTTATTTATATATATGTAATATTTAGGTATATTATATTTTTGTTGCTTATGCAATGCATTGTCATTAACTTTTGCCCTGGCGTCAAAGTTCCTAATACTTGAACTCCCTCCGTTCCGCCTGCCTCTCAGCACTCATCGACTCCATTCTCTAGTTCGGCTTCTATGATATCGGCATGTTGTCTCATCATATGATTGTTGAGATTGCCCACACTCTGATAGCATTTATCACAGAAATCGCAGGCATAGGGCTTTTCGCCAGTGTGGACCAGAATATGTGAATTCAGATGACCCCGGGTGAAGAAGGCCTTCTCGCAGCGATCACATTTGAAGGGTCGCTCCATATCGGGATTGTGGGAACGCATATGGGTACGTAAATCCGATTTGGTTGGCCAACTCTTGGTGCACTTGGGACAGGCGTAAATTCGTGGCTTCGATTCACCCGTATGGGTACGCAGATGGGAGACCAATTGGGTGCGTAAAACGAATTTCTTATGGCATTTCTCACAGCTAAAGGGTCGCTCCGTCGAGTGAAGGGACTTGAAATGATAGCGTAGACTGTGCCGGGATGCGAAACTTTTGTGGCACACCTCGCACTGATATCTCAACTCACCCAAACCATGCACTGAGATCATATGGAGTTTGAGTTGAAAGTTTCGTGTGAATTTCTTCTCACACTCCAGGCATGGGTGAAGGGAACGTGGTGTGGTCGAGGAGTGCGTCGTCTTTGCCTTCGTTGGGGGAGGAGCTGGCGCAGATGACTCACTGGCCATGAACGTGGGTTCCTCTTCCAAAGTGGCTGCCAGATGATGTGGGGTATTTAGTGTTCCTGCTTCCCATGTGCTTAGACTTGCCGCTAATGGAATGTTGTTGCTGCTGTGGCACTGTATGGAAGGCTCTTGAAAACCCAAACTACCTGAAAAACAATGTAGAACTTTCTTTTAATTTCAACTCCAAGTGGGATTTTTCATCTTGACTTACTAAAATCCACATATTCCATTAGGGGAGCCACATGGGCCACAGGTTTAACCACTGGTTTGCTTCTCTGCTCCTCCAAACTGCCCACTTCTCTCTCTAGGCATTCGAGGACATCATCCAGAGCCAGGGCCTCGCCGGCAGCTACAGTGCGTTGCCATTGCTCGTATCTGGATAGCAGGACCTGTTCGGATTCCAGGCATTTACGGCGAAAATCCAGAGCATCTTGCAGGCGGTGCAGACAGAAATCACAAATCACATCCGTCAGGCCATCATTGGGTTCGACGTGGAGTTCAGGGGCCAGGATCTTGAGTTCCGTACTGAGATGGGCATCATGTATATTGTGATAGAGCGGCGGTTGTTTCAATAGACAACACCGGCAGACCAATGGATGATTCAGCAGCGAGAACATAATACTTGATTGGAAAGCGTCCGTACGGCTAGCCGGTTGCTGGCCTTCTGAGCACAAGTACAAAAAAAAGTAGAGGCCTCTCCTGGTCTCCTATCAGAGGCACGTAGGCACCCAGGGCAGAGAGAGAGATAGCCCTTGGCTTAAGTCTATGATGATAAGAAAGTGTGATCATGATGATGATGATGATGATGAGAAGGCGGGGGGACCATGACTTTGGGAAAAAGGGGGTAGGAGGGGTGTGACGAGGACGGAGAGAGATAGATGGAGAGGGGGTGTACTGTCAACGTTTGCTAATTTGCAGATTATTCTTACTAATTGATTACCATTGAAGATGCAGCCGCTCTATGGGCATCTCTCCTTGACCGCAGATAAGAGAATCTCCCTTTCTTTCTATCCCTCTCTCTTTAGCTAGTTCCCTGTATTATCTCATCAAAAAATTATATATACACATATGTACATATATGTATGTATGTATATTTGGCACGTTGGGTACGTCGGTCAAATTGGGTGGTCTCCTACCCTACCTCCTCCTACTCTTGCCTTGCCCTTTTTATGTTTGTCCGCAACTTGTAGATTATCAGCTGCTTATCACATATGAAATTGAGCTTTGTTTTGATTTTTTTTTCGAGACGGGTTTCCCGATTTACTGTTGTTGTATTCACTCTAGACTTTTGGCAGCCAAAACAGCTTCAAGGACCTTGAAAATTTAATAGAACTTTGGCGCATAGTGTTTGGTATATCACAAAGATTCATTTGATATAAAATTATCCAGGGGTTTCCTCAGGGAAAGTCTTCCATGTCCCATCATCATGAGTAAAGTGAGTGATCGGAAGTGACTTATAAACGAGCAAACGAGGCAAACTGAAAGCCTCGTCATAGTTTTCAAGGGGTTTTATTTTACTTACAATCGAATAACAACAATGTGTAGGAGATATTTACACGAAAAGCTATTTTCACTTGTTGGGCTGCTCGAAAAGCAAACGACCCAAATGCACCTGCTGTTGGGCATAGTAACTCAAGGCCTCCTGATCGAGACCCACAGCTGGGGAATTGGAATTGCCACCCTCCGGGGTCACGGATTGCCGTACCAATTCTCTCAGACTGGCCGATATTTTGGCCGTACGATAACGTGCTTCATGATGCCTTTGACGACCTTCCACAAAGCGCTGGGATTGACGTCGTTTGCGCTGGATATCCTCTTTCAGTTGCTCACGCTTCAAGCGTTCCATTTGCTGACGTTCTCGCCAGTGTTCCTCATGCTGGGCCTGCTCCACATAATTGTCGTGCTGCAGACGCCGCAAGTAGGATTCCAGGAGTTCGGTGCGCAACTCGTCGGCGCGACGCAAACGCTGAGTAAGACGCATACAGATGTCTCTTTTCTTGAGTGTGGCATCCAGATTCTGTTCCTCCTGCTGCACGGTGACCGCCTCACTGCGTCTCAGTTCCTCGCAGCGGCGCTGACAGAGAGTCAAATCGCGTTCCAGTTTCATGGAGGCCAGACGTTGCTTGGCTGCCGCATCTTTGGCATCGAGGGCACCGCGTAGACGTCGCAATTCGGCCAAATCGCGCTCGGCCAGAGCCTGCAGACGCGCTTTGGTCATGAGGTAATCCTGGAATTGCTTGTCATGAACGGCCCGTTTGTACTCTTCCACTTGCTCGCACTTGAGCAGCTGGCGCTCCAGACGTTCATTCTCCCAGTATTTGCGAGCCAACCAGGCGTGCTCTTTATCCGCCGCCTGTTGACTCCTCTTGACGGCCATGCGATTGAGTATCTTCTGGTCATGGGTGGGTATCTGTTGATAGGCAGCACGCACTGTGGGAGCCAAACAGAGATTGGCCATGGAAACACAAAGATTAGATTTGGGGGAAGGAGCTTTTACTTGATTAACATTATCCTGTGACTTGGATTTGCCTTTGCCAATAATGGAAAGGGCTGGAGTATCGTTCAGGGAACCCAAAATAGACTGCAATGAAGATAGAGAGAGAGTGAACATTAAATTCCGTTAATTTTTAGAAATGCTTCCTACCTGTAACATTTTGCAATCCTTTTGGCGTCCTGCACGTTGTCCTCCTCGTTGGCGAGACTTTAGTGTTTCGTTTTCAGTTTTCGTGACTTCTTCTTTAATACTTCGGTGACTTCCTGCACTTTTGGATCTACGACTTCGACTGGCCGTGGAACCGCGACTTGGAATTTCTGTGGCTGAACCTCTACGGCTACGTGTGGTGACCTTTATCTCAATACCACTAGGGGATTTGGATGTTCGGCTGTGACTACGCTTGCATTCCCTTTCCTTTTGATGCAATTGCTCCAAGACTTTGATATCCTGATCCAATTGACGCAGCTCCTCAGAGTCCTTTGTGGGACCATTTCGGGCACTCACATTGCTGCTGCTATGGGAGCTATAGCAATCACAATGACAAATGTCACAACAACTGTCCGCCAAATCCAATTCCTCGAGCAATTGCAAGTGCTCCTCCTTTAACTTGGCTTTGCTCTTGGCTGTCGCCTCACTGCGACTATGTCGCTTGCGTTTTGGCGTCATTTTAAGTCATTCATTTGCCTCCTCTACAGAATGGAATGCAGGTCAAAATTGCAAGGAATTTTGAAGTGGCACAAATTGCTTACCTTTTAATATTGTGATGCTTCTCTGCGTAATAATAAACCCAAATTCCTAAGCAAAAACATGTTTTGTTCCTTTTTTTGTTGATTCTTTTATCGACCAGGGGGTCGAATGGTTGCCAAGGACAACCACCCTAAAGCGCGCGTTCGACATTTGGCAAACTAAATTATTTTTAGAGGTTCTTTTCAAAGATATTTTTGGCAACCAATGGAATGGATATGGCGGAAATTAGCATGTCAATTAATAGACAACCCAAAAGGATTGAGGGAGGAGTAAGGACACCAACTTTTAACAGCTGGCAATGGAATAACAAGAAAAGTGAAACATTTGATTAGCCCGTTCTGGTATTTAGTTCTCTTCTATTTTGACCTGACTTTGATACATGCGATTATTGTTTGTGGTTAAACTAGTTTGAAGGAGCTTTGTGTTTCTATTATGTGAAGTAATTTTCATTTCAAATTAAGTGGTAACATGTGTTCAGGGCTATTGAATTGCATTACCAGATTGAGAGAGATTAAATCTCAAAGAGCCGAAGTTTACATGATCTTGTCATTTTTCATAAATATGATTTAATGGCAATGATCTAATTGTTGCAGAAATTAAAAAAATGATTTCATATATCTGTATCTTATTCAAGTTATTGGTGCCTAGATCAGATCACCAACTACTCTGGGTGTACATTGGCTTACTGATAGCAAATGTTGTGAAATTCTCCCGAAATTTTTGTATGGGACCAAAAGTCATGCTCTAATGCTCTAACTTATTTGGAAAATATAAACCAAATCAAAAACCAAACCAAATGAATATTCTATTATAATTATGTTTCTCTGGAAATGCTGATAATTTAGTTTCAAAGAATATATATGTTTATGACTCGGCATAGAAAACATCCCAAAAACAAAATGAAATCTTAGCCAAGGGCATGTTCATTATTAGTCTCTTCAACCAAATACATTATTATATTTCAATAAATAACAAAACACATACACAAAAATTGGATGTTACAATTGCAATAATGTTTAAGATAGATTTCTACACAAGTCAGTAAACTACCTACACACTTTATATATATATAGTACATAGATTTTCATTTTGTTTTTTTGTGACGGATAACATTTTTTGTTTGTTTGTTTAACTCCTTCTCCCTCGTTTTTTTTTTTATCAATTACAATATCAATATTTATCTATATTGGTTTAGGTTTTTTGTTAATTTCATTTACATATACAATAAATACACACAAAAAATACATTTGTTGCTAATACTGACAACAAAACAGAAAAAGAGGCTTCAAACCTGGGAGAGAGAAGGGGCGAAACAACTTTAAATATAAAGTTAATGCGGATTTGTTTTAAACACTTTTGTTTTTATCAATAAGTAAGTAATATTGCTGTTCAGTTTAAGGTTAAATTGAGGTACTAAATACTTGTAAAATCAACAAAAATCAAAATTAATCAAAAAGAAAAAACAAATGCACTTATTCAAAAATTAATGGTATCGAGGTAAACGGAAGTACGGGACACGTTGGCTCCAATTGCAATGAGGTGGCAAAGCAATCAGCTGAAGCATTATAATCGCCCAAAGTTTGCAGTATTTTGCCCAAAGAGAACCTAAGAAAAAGGCAATTAGTAGGAATTTCTTAAAACAAAAACCTCTCGCAGTTCTTACCATATCTTGGGACAATTGGGATCCAATTTGGCTGCATCTTTAAGCATTTTTTCGGCCAAACGTGGCTCACCCAATATCAAATGCGTTTCACCTAGAGCACGCAAAGCTTCTGTATGGTTGGGATTAGCGGCCACAGCATTGAGGAAACATTGCTTAGCATCGACCCATTGATCCAAATAGGCATGGACTTGACCACGCTGAAAAAAGAGACATTCCAACATATAGAAAAATATATATATGTATCATAACTTCATTTACCATAAACATTATCTGATGCGACAAAGGATATATCTGTGAGGCCTCGTGAATGCAATTTAATGCCTCATTGGGCTGATCAATACGCAAATAGACATCCGCGAGCAATAACCAGATCTAAAATATGAAATTGAAATATTAATAAGTTTCATTTTTATCAATATGTCCTTTTAATTTACCTCAATTTGGAGCATCCAGGGTCTACGTGGTCCTGGTTTTTGCGTAAATGAACTCAACGAACTGGCCGCCTCACTCAAGGCCTGCTCCACGCGGGACACTGCAGCCAACGAAGCAGCATAGACGGAATCTATTTTAAATTTGAAAATTAAAATTGATTAACAAGTACAAACTAGTAGAAAGAGTTCAGAACCAAGTGCTAAATTATTGAAATTAAGTGTTAAGATCAGGCAAGAACATGAATTTTTAACAAGCTAAGTATTAGGTAAGTAGAAGTTTTAACTAAAACTAATTTTTATAATTGAAAGACTTTAGACAAACTACATGAGAATGTAAGTAATTAACAAAAGTTTCGTGTATAGTGATATTTAACGTTTAAAAATTCAAAAAAAAAGTCAAGTAAATGTGTTTTAAGTGGTTACAAGGATAAACAGCAACTGACTTGGCCTTATAAGAGACGAAATAGTCGTAAATAAGAGGCTCTAAGAAGTTGTTTTAGAAATTTATAGAAAGTGGTCTTAAAGATATATGTAGATATAGGTGGGGAAGCAGAGAAAAAGTTACGGACAATAGGAGATTAATTCCTACAGAAATATGAGAAGAAAAACAGCAGCTAACTTAGCCGCTAGTCAGGCTTAGCTGAGTCCGAAAAATCAAGGATGTGAAAAAGAATTTTAGTCTACATTTTTCACTATATATATGTACATATATGAGAAACCAAGACAGTTAATATTGGATTTAGGACTTTCTTCTATACTTCTCTCTCATTAGTTTGATTTTTTGGAAACCAAACACAAGCGAGACGAAGCAACAAAAATTTTGAATAAAGTTTTTATCCTTTTCATTAACTATTATTCAAGGTTTCTTAACACAAATCCTTTGTAACCTCTTAAAATAAATTAAATTTTAGAGTAAAATTTTTAAAATTGAGAAAGAAGTATCAAGTTATGCCATTAAAAATTTGCCGATTTTATTTGCAAAATAAGCAAAGGCATAAAAATATTCGATACACCGAATTAATTACTGTTTCTTAAAGCTTGAAATATCCTTAAAGACTTACAATTATTGATTTCAATTTTTGTGTTTTTTAGAGAGGTTTTTGTTATATTTTGTTTTTGTTGTTGTTGTTTATGTTTTATGTATTACACACACATACACAAACAGAGAGAGAGAGAGACATTCCGTATAAATATCAGATATATATGTATATATACAGAATATTATAGATTATTTAATAAGTTATGAGCATGTCTGCAATTGAGAAATAAGGAGGATAACTAATTGAAGACTTACTTGAATCCTTATCGGACATTTGTGAGGAATGGACTAAATGAACTCCACTCTTGGTATCGGAATGCTTCTCCTCTTCGGCGGTTAATTGAGCCTCGTAATTATCACGCCAAACGGCCAGCATATGCTGAACAGTTGCCAAAGCTGTCTCCGGATCCTCCAGATGAAGTTGAAGATGCGCCTTGACATGTAGCAATTGCAGATTATCGGGAAATTCGTACAGAGCATCGTCTACCACACTCAAAGCTTCACGTGGTCGCCTCGATGCAGTCAGGAGTAGGGCAAATAAATGAAGACACGGAGCATGTTCCATGCGCAAAGCCAAAGCGAAACGTATATGGGTTAGGGCCTCATTCAATTGATTGAGTAAAGCATACTGCAGGGATAAATAATACTCGGCCAAATGATCATTGCCATCATGTTGGACAGCACGCTCTAAAGCCTCCAAGGCCAACTTGTGGCACGCATCCCGCTCGCTCTTCAATGTGGCCTGAATGGCCAATTGCTGATGGCCAATGCCCACAAAGAGTTGACTGCGCGTTGGACGTAGGCCTGAAAAACATTGCGGTTAGCTAGATTAGAGGAGGATTGAATGGCCACATACCCTTAACTTCCCGCTTCAGTGCCTGCTGGGCAAAGTCCAAACCCTGTTTAACTGCACCCAAACTCTCGTAGCACAATTTCGAGGCCAACAGACAGGGCAACGGGTCACTTGGTATCAGCTTAATGGATTCCTGCAACACTCTCAAGGCCTGGGCATGCTTTTCGGCTGCCATCAAACTGAGTCCATATTGCCGCCATATATGCTGCTCGCCAAAACTGAATTTCAAGGCCTTCTCGAACGATTCATTGAGCAATTGCACTAGGCCCCAGCGTACAGTGGCCAGGGTTAGGAGATCATAGACAGCTGTGACATTGCCCATGGCAAATTGACGTGCCTGTCGGAATTCCGGACTCTGCGATAGAACCGTATCACGTACGGCCAATGCTTCTGCTATTAGGAGCAGCAGAATGACTTCCTCCTGTTGATTTTTGGGCGAGAATTGCTGACGTGCTGCATATTTACGTGGCTTCCATAGTTTCTTAGAGGAGCTACCGCCACGTAGAGTACTTCCACCCGACTTGGTGGTAAAGGGGGCAATGTAAACTGTGCCAGAGACACCTCTCAGCAGGACCTCAGCCAATTGGCGGGCCAGTGTAAGACGCAACGATTGCGTGGCCCTCGTTTCAATGGCATTCAACATGATTCTATACCGCTCCACGGCAGTTGGTAGTTTTCCCGTCTTAATCAATACAATGGGAGCCCGCTGAAGGGCAGTCTCCAGTATGGCGCCCATCCGGCGATTCACCTCTGGAGTGGCATTGCTCTGGGCACTGGGAATGGTGCTGCTGATGGCAAAACTACTCGCCGATTGTTGTACACTCAAGGCATTTACATTGAGGGTGGACCCGGCGGTGGAATTGTTGGAGGAATTATTACTTCCACTGACTATATCATATTCCTGCAGGTAGAGCAGTCCCAGATCCGAGGCACGTTCAAAGCAGCTTATCTGTTAGAAGATAGGGAAGAAATAATGAGTTGATCTTGAATCTTGGCCTCGAACTAACCATTTCTGTGTCCTTTTCGGCCTTCTTGAACTTGGAAGTGGGTTTTAAGCTCTGCTGCTCCAGGCAAAGACCCTTAATGGCATACGATTCCGCCAAGATTTTGAGGCTACGTCTGGAAAGAGATTGGAGGGTTATAAGGAAGACTTTTCAGTGGTCTGAGGAGAACTCACAGTGTCAGCTCCTTCTCGGCCAGGGTATTCAGCTCCGCTTTGACAAAGTTATCCAAACTGGTTTCATATTCGCCACAGGCGAAACACAATTTGGCCAGCAGAAGATAGGCATCGAGAGCTATGCCCGCCTTTTGGCCACTCTCACCCAAAGCCAGATTAAGGAAACGCCGTGCCTCAGCTAAACCACTTTTGGCCCGTCCAAAGTTCGACTCGGAGGGAAGAGCATTCTCCTCCAAATAGTTTTCCAGGCGTGCTTCACCCACCAAAAAGTTGGCCAGGCACTCTAAAAAATTACAAGTTATATAATCTTTGAGATTTTTTTACCTTTGCTTTGATTGACTCACCATTGTGGGGCGATCCGGTCTTTAGTTCGTCGGTCAATTCAATGACCCTCTGCCATTTGCCCTCACTTCGGCAGCTCTCGATGAGGGCTTCCACTTTGGTCGTGTTGTTACGCATATTCCTATTGGTGTTGGCCATTTGGAGACTCTGACTAGACGATGCTTCTCCTTGCTGTTGCTGCTGTGTGCCCGTGTGTGTGTGTCAGTGTGTAGGCGTGTGTGTGTGTGTGTGTGTCGAGCCCTTTACGTTAATTACAGCATTGCTTCTTGCTGATAATTAAATTAAAATTGCAAAAAAAGGTCAATTTATTTCTCGAGTTTTTTGCTTACCTTGACCCGCTTGCCATTAGATGGACGCTCTTCTTGTGGGCCGGAAGGGTGGTGGCGCCGTTTCTTAGGCACGTTTTTGTCCTTTTCTTTATCGGGGGGGCGTTTCAATAACAAATTATACCGAAAATCCGTCGAAATCACCAAAAAAAAACAAGAACAATTTTGTTTTTGTTTGGGTGGATGCCAACTCATACCGATGATGCCAACGAAGCCGGCCAACTTGCGAAAAATACCATGTGACCGCCTATCGATATTTATCGATAACGTTGTACTGAAATATTAGCGGCAATTTTAAATGTAGCTCGAACAGTAGTTAGTCAACTAATCTGTGAAGATTGCTCAACTTAGTTTGGAGTTTAGTCAATTTTTTAATAACTGAATTATTACATTATTTTGAATTTGAATTGAGCTAATGAAAAAAATGTTTATGTAACTAATTACAAATAATACAGTTATATTTTTTTTTACCAAAGAAACTAGAGACATTTTCCATAAAACACTAAACTTTAATATGCATTTTTCTATTGTTGAATTGTTTTCATAAAACCGAAATCAAATATTTAAATGACTTATATTTATCCACTGTGAATATATTTTTAGCTCCTCAAATCAAAAATACATGTGTACTAGAATATTTTCCCACTGTCATTGTTTTTTCCCTCAGTGGGAAAGGTTACCACTTAAATGCGAGAGAAAAAAAAGTTAAAGCCACTTAAAAGAACGTGTATTAATCTCAGAATTTTCTACATTGCTAATATTTTGTTGAAAATGCATTTGCCAGTTAATTAGCCGTGCACCAAGAGCACCTGGAGCATTCCATCAGTCCCATCTGTTGTCCCTCCTTAAGTTATTGCGCTTATATTGTTGACACGCGAATTGCTGATGCCAAGAGGCACGGCCAATGTGCTGCACTTGAAGGACTCTGCCCGCCTCTCCGAACTCTGGCACCCCATTACCTGCCACCGATGAACCACTGTGTTGCATTGAGGGTGCTGATGATGATTTCTTCATGCTGTTGTCATTCGTACTGTTGGCGTCCAGCCACATTTAGCTCAGGCAGGAGACACTCTTCCAAATGAGTTTTTATGCGTTGTGCGCTACATTAAATCAGCTTATTGCAACGATTAAAAGGGATTCTTTTGGATTTCTTTTCCTTTACCCTTGCCATTTGTTGTATACTGCATACTTTTTCATGCTCTAAAACTTTGGTTTTTTATTCAGTAAACTTAATCAACCAAAACTTGTTTATCAATAATATAAAATGAAGCGAAAAATATATAATGTGATTGCTGATTGGAATTTATTACTGGACTCTTTTACTTTTTGTTAAAATTCAATTGTTTATTACTTTGATGTTCAGTTATTAAAGTAACATGGGATGAATCCCTTTCAGCACATAAAAATGTTAAGTAAAGTGTACTGTATTTGTTGTAGTTTCACCTTAGTGAATATAGTAATATGTGTAGCATACTTTTCAGAGACTATCTTGCATCTTAACAGATTTTCCAGCTAAAATTTGATTTAGCGATTTGATTACATTTCAGATTCCTGATTTTATTCACCCTCATATTACAACTTTTTATGTGTTTTGTAGCTCATTGCTAAAGTCTGTTATGACTTAACCCCTTTGAATCTCAGTCACTTCTATGTACATATATATTCATGTCCCCAGTCTGCAAATTGGTTTGCATTGCAAGACAAAAAAGAAGCTGAACCTGACGAGCAGTAAAACGTGGAATTTGTGCAAACATTGAGATGGCAGTCAGTTGTCCTCCCGCTCCCCCCATAGCTCCTACTACACATTTGGCCAACTTATTGTGCGTCTTGCGTCGCTTGGTAAACGTAAACTCTACCACGTAGTCAATTTAAATAAATTAACACGCTGTTGTGCGAGTGAGATAAGGAGTAAATCCTCTTCTCTTCCTCTCTCTCTCCCTAAAATATGCCAAAAAAGAAAAAATGGGGGAAAAAATATATATTTGACATGGCCACAACGATTTCATTCCGTCTCGTCTAGGGTATCAATGTCTTGGCGGGTGGGTTTCCTTTTTTCGGTTGCACTGAGTGTGATTGTGTGTGTATGTGCGCCCACTGGGGGGTGTGGCAATGCATAAATCTTCAACTTTATGGCATCAATAAATGTCGAGGCAAAAATAATGATTTCGTCAAGTTGCCATCTCGTGCACAATGCACAAATCCTCCCCCATTCGTTTGCCTGCATTTTTCGATTCCAACAAAAAAAAGAGGGTTGGCTTCCTTGGTTCGTTGCGGGCCAACGCGTTAGAGGGAAGGGGTACTGTTTGTGGTGAAGCGGGCAGAAGTGGGACATGGGCCACTATAATAAGCAGGAAAGGCTCTTAAACAGAGTTGAAGGACTTAAGATTGCAAATAAAATAAATCCATCTACATAACTTTATGCAGGAGAAGCAAGTTTCTAGCTCTAACTCAAGTTAATATTTTACTGATGTTTCGTATAAAATCATTTTCAAATAAAAATCAATTGGTTAATGAAAAGAAAGAAATATGTTTTTTTTTAAATGTTAAGAATATACTCTATATACATATAAAACAAATAAATGAGAACTTTTAATATAAGCCAAAGATTCTAGTTATCATAAATCAAATCAATGAACATTTATAAAACTTTAACTTGAATTCTGATCTTTAAGTATAAATTAATAAATAACATATTCTATCAATCTTGATCTCACAAAATGATGGAATATCTTATCTATTAATTTATACTTAAAAATCAGAATTTAACTTAAAATTTTATTCATTTTCATTGACTTGATTTATTTGAAATTGGATCTTGATCTCTGAGAAAAAGATGTTTCAAGCTTTTCGAACTTCAGCTAATAAAATAGTTACATCTTCCTTAAAACATATTTAATTACTAACTAATAATGTTAATAATGTAATGTTAACAGACGATAATCTATTTCAATTTATTCTATTACTTTTGATCATGTATCTTTAGGCGATATTACTTAATAAGGTTTGTAGATTAGATCTACAAATAAATGAGAGACAAGACCACTCCAAGTCAGTTATGCCAGGATACTGATCAAATCTAAAAAAGAACCATTTCCTTAATTATATTTGACTCTCCTTAAGCTGTTTTTAAGCTGCAGAACCTCGGAAAGAATTAGTGTAGATTTAATATGCCATGAAAAATTTATATAAAATGTTTTTAAGAATCAAAGCAAATACTTTTTTGCCATTAGTGAAGGGCATAGAATTCAATAAAATTTGTTTTCAAATACTTGTATGTTTGTTTCTTCAAAAAAATCGTATCTTCTTTGACAAAAATATTACCAACAATCGAACACTCGAAGAGTTTCCCTTAAAATTGCCAAAAGAAAGAAAGCCTTGGTTTACCATTTCTTCCCATTATGTAGTTAGTGATTCCCCCACTACATTTCGTATACTTGATATTTGGTAGTCATTAGTAAGCACTTTCAATCATATGTTCTGGCACAAGAGGTTGATTGAATTGAAATTTTATTCCACCCAAAGTGTGGTTACATTCACACATAGCAGAGCAGAGCACAGTAGAGAGAAGTAGAGTCCTCGATGTTGGGGTATAATTTATGATTCAGAGAATTTTATGGTGAACTCATCTGCATATGCTACCAATTGGTGGCAAAAGGATGATGATGAGGAGCACCACCACGAGCAGGAGAGCTCCTCTTTATCAGCTGCTGACGACTGCCTGGCTGCCTGCTCCTGGTAGATGGAAAGTTTTACGCACTTTTTTTACGAGCGTTTGTTTTTTTCGTCCTGCTGCTCCTCGCATGGCAGCCTGTCATAAAAATGTCGTAAATTCGCTAAAGCGAAAGTTTTACAGAAAAATGGGAGAAAGAACCGAGTAAGCTAGAGAGAGAGACACAGAGACAAGGGAGGAGGACGAACGAGGGGGTGAAGACTGCTCATAACTGTTTCGTCTCGTAAAAACTGGAAGGCATCGTAAAAACCTTAATTAATTTTCTAATCAACATTTTGGCCTGCATGTAAATCGTCTGATTTTGTGCCAAGTTAGTTCTGCCGCTCTGTAGCATAATTTCTGCCGGTTCTGTACTTACATACACAAAATATATATTTCGTATGCTCCATTAGCCCGGGTCTCTGCGATATGTCAAAGTAAACGGCTATAAACTGGCTAGGGAGAGGCCTACAGTTGGTTTTGCTATGTTGGCAAGGGGGTAGGGATTAGAGGGAGTGGGGAGGGGCTGTAACTGGCGCCAACAGTGGCAAGTTGCGTGCTTCGAGTTTGATGGCTCTCTTTTCCTTTCCCCCTCCCATCCATCCCATTTTTCTAATTCACCATTGTGTTTATTTACTTAGTTAGAGCTAGAGAAAAAGGCTTAGGCAAATAGAAATTGAAGAGGAAAAGGGGAAAAAGCGGGAGCTAAGGGAAGGGGAAAAGCTTATTTATACAGTTAAAGACGATTTTCTGCCTTGGCATAATTTCGCGTACAAATTTTTCTGCATGGAATCATTGCATGAAATCTTTCTAAACCTTTTACATCCAGTTGAAATTTGAAGTGTTGGCACTTGTTAGTTGGTAGCTAAATGTCAGTCTATTAAAGATCTACCAGGGATTCCATCTACAAATAGAACTGCGTATGGGATCGTTTTTCGAGCCTTTTTGGTTTATTGTTTGAACTTTTGTCAAGATATCAAACAAATCTTATTTTATAAAATGATAGGACAAACTGGTATAAAATATCTATGCTTTGACCTCCTTCATGTTGAAGAAATGTATCTAATTTCTTTTTTGCGGACTTGAACTGAACATGGATTCTAAGAATATCCTTTATTATTTGATAAGAAATACATTTTTTTTAAGTTTAGAAAGACCCTTCGGAAAGTTTTTTTCTCCAATCTATTGTTTTTAAAGTATCTTTCTTAAGAAACACTACAGAAGATATCTTTAGAATTTACTAATTCATTTAAGTTTGCCCAAAAATATATTCTTAAGATATCTAGATTACAATCTTTTTCTAAATTAAATTAAATCTTAAGTTCAAGCCGTCTTAAGGTCAAACTTCTGAAGAATTAACCAAAGGCAACACAAAAGGAGAGCGGGTTTTCTTTATAGATATAGCCATAGCATTAGCAGACTTTGTTGAAGAGCTCCAGGTTGCAATATCTTCAACTTAAACTAATTGAGAGTTTAAATGAAGTGTAAATAGATTAACAAATCTTAAAATAATCCCCTTCACAAGATTGACCATGAGCCTGCTTAAACGTAAAGTTTAATTTGCATTTTAAAGAGTTGAATTCTAGTTATAAAATGCTTGCCAACTTGGATTGAATTAGACTTTTGAGAATGAAGTAAACTTTCTGCATAGTAGGGACATAATTGGCAAGAAAATGTTTTGCTTAATTTGTTCAAGCAAATTTATGCAATTTGTCTCGCCATTTATGTAGCAATTAGTTTAAGTTAGTGTGTGGTTTTTTGTTTATTATTTGCCCCACTCTTCAAAATTTAATTGAATGGCAAATGCAGCCAAAATGATTTTGTTTTATTTATGCAACATTGTGGCATGAAGGAAAAACAAGTTGAGACTTATGGCCAAGTGGCGCGGCTAAGGTTGAAGCATTTCCTTCTAGCCAACAGAGAGAGAGAGAGAGAGAGAGAGAGGGTGGTTGGGTGGATGTGTGGGTTAGTGGTTGATGTGTCTTCAGTTGCCAAGTTGCATAATTTTGTGTGTGTGTTTGGGTTTTTTTTTCTTTTCAGTCACGAGGGCGCTCATTTCTTCTACTCCTTTTCATATGCCATATATGAATATGTGTTTGTATTCATGTGCACATTCTTCTTGACTGCATTCTGCCTGCATCTGCCATACAGAATCTGCTTTTTTTCACACCCTTTAGGATTATTTCGTGCATGGCAGCAAGTCGCTAGTCAAGAGTTGAGTTTTGCATTCATTTCTGCTTTTCTTTTTTCTCTCATCTGCACACACTTTTTTTAAAGCAATTTAAATTAACAGAGTTCTGCCCTGAGGTGGCGAGTGTGTGAGGAGATTCTGTGTGTGTTTGCTTATGACTGCCTTCTGGCCTGCTCCTGTTTCAGCTGCGCCAACTCCTGGTCTGCTCCTGGGCTGCTGCTACTGCTGCTGACGTGCAATTGGAATGCAATTTGTTATGGAAGTTAAGTCTCCACTTGTCAGTTAAGTTTACGCTTGGCTGTTTGCCTGTTGTCGCATGTTGCCAGGACGTGATCCTGCCTATCTACCATGACATACTCTCCTCCCTTTCTGTCGCTCTTATGGCTTGCCCAGTAACAGCAAAATAATTAAAGTCTTTAAATATTTAAATTAATTTACTGTCCAAAAAAAGAAAAAAACGAAAGAAGAAAATCTTCTTAATTGCCCCTTGGGAAAATATTTTATGCATATGTAAAAAGTTGAGTGAATTTTTCACTAGATTTTTCCTTCCATATCAAATGTCCTTTTCATACAGTTGAACACCCATTTAACTGGCTTTAGTAAATGTTTCCCAAAAAGAGCATAAAACTTTAACTGCACACACAAACACAAAGAGAGAAAGATTGAGAGAGAAAGGAAAGAGATAGAGTAACTCTAGTGGAAGAGCAAACAAAACTGAAACTGAAAAATTTAGCGCTATGTCAACACATTCCAGGACCAAGCCAGGAGCCACACTCACACAAGGACAACCAAGCTCAATGCCATTTTTCAATGGCAATTGTCAAAAGGAACAATTCCCAAAGAAAAGGACAGCAAAAAGGACAATGACCACGCAAGAAGAAAGGATAAAAAGTGTTTAGACCAAATAGCAGAATCACAATCACATGTGAGACAAATATAGCTTTGCCTTGAAATATTTGCAGGGTAACGAAACCAAAGGAATTGCCAAAGGAATGAAAAATAAAAATAAATAAATTAACAAAAAAAAAAAAAAAATTGAAAGTAGGGAAAAGTAGGAAAACTTTTCATGTTAGTTAGAGCTGCAGCATACAAATTATTTTTGGCCAAATGAAAAGTTTTCTAGGAATGAAGGAAAACTATTTTAAAAACTTTTTACAACTTTCCCCCCAGCCCCTCCCCCATTTTGCATTAGTCAGCAATTGTCTCTTGTTGGTTAAATTAAGACGCAGGCCACAAATCACTGAACAGGATGATGCAGCAGCAAGAGAAGTGGAAGAACAAGCAGCAAGGAACACAAGAACAGGAGGCTCATGGAGAAGAGGAAGAAGTCGGAGCCAAAGAGACAGGGAATATTAGAAGGAGCATCTGCTCCTCTCCAATTCCATTCGAACATTGATTTTGCCCCTAAGCCAACAGGCAACATATGAGACTGCTCTTGAAACTTTTCTCTCTTCCTCTGCCTCTACTTCTTATCTTTTCAATATTTTTTTAATACATTTTCTTGGCATTTTGCGGTTTTGGTTCGATATTTTTTTTTCCATTTCGTTTACTGCGGTCTGCGGTTTGGTTGTCGTCTTGAATTTTAATAAAGTTGTGACTAAGTCTTTGGCAAGCGGAAAGTTTTTGGGGTAGGGGAGGGTAGCCAATCGAAAGGGTGGGGCGTAGGTGGTTGGGGACAAAGGGTTGTCAGTCCCCAAGCACGCACATTGTCAAAAAAAGAGAAAAAAAAACAAAACACCAAAGAGAAAAGTGTTGGCGCTAACAATTTTATCAAATAAATTTATGAGCATAAAGTTTTGCGCTTTACTTTTTCTTCAAAAATGTATATACCCTAAAAGACATTAGAAGAAGGGCGTATTAGAGGTATCTAAATGTTGGAAACAATTAAAGAAAGTCGAGTTAATTTAGCTAATCGAGTCTAAGTCTCGGCATAAAGCCAAAATAATGGACGAACTAAAGCTTTATATCATTGTAATTTTTTTTTATAGGGAATACCAAAGTCTAGGCCATAAGTGTTGACTCTTTTCTGTCATTTCCAAGAGAATTGATTTACCACAAATTCCAAGAAAATACAATTTAAGGTCCAAATTCTTTTAAAGCAATTGAAAAGCAATGGCAGATAGACAGTTGAGAGATATTAAGATATTTAAAATACTTTCCATTCTCTATGATTCCTTCAATATACTTACATTGTATGGCTTAATTTGTTGTTCAGCTTCTTGCCTTCCACAGTTTCTCATTTCACAGTTTACAGTTTTTGGCAACATTTTTATGATCCTACCAGCTTCTGCTCCTAGAATTGCCCATTGAATTTAAATGCCCCGTGGAAAGCGGTGGAAAAGTTTGCCATTCTTCGGCTTTCACTTGTCTTCTCCTTCTCCATGTTTCAGGCCACTAACCTTGCTCATTTACCGCTAATTTCACAATGCTCCAATCTCACTTTTATTTCGCCTCATAACCAGGCCCAAACAAAATGCTACAACAGCTAATGCCACTTAAATGTTATTGCTACCAAAAGGAGCGGAAAGTAAAGCCGAAAGAAAAGCGAGAAAGCTTCACACCAGCTCAATAAAAAAAGAAAAAACCTGGCAATGGCAAACATCACCTGGAGCCCAGATCTCCACACTCCCAACCCCCTTCTCTGAACCCTTTGCATTGGTTGTGTTACTCCTGTTAACCCTTTACCATTCAGCCGCAAATCCCCCAATGAACTCTAAAGGTTTTTGCCTTAGCTTAGTCCCCAAATGCTCGCTGAACTCCATTGAAGCGTTTTCTCCTAACTCCGAAATCAACTGCACGCATTTTTATGGCCCAAACACGAAAGCTAAACTTTTAACGTGGGAGTCGTTGCCATCCCATTCACCCATCTATCCATCCATCCATCCAACCATCTCCACCCCCAAATGAAAGGACCATCAGGATCCTTGATGCTCCAGCTCCAGTTCTCTGCTACTGACTGGGCTCGTAAAATTTTATGCGTTTTTTGCGCCCGGCATTTGGCGTTGAAAATGAAAATTGTTACTCTCTCTCTTTTTCTCTGCCTCTCTACCTCTGTCTCTCTCTACTCACACGGGCAAAACAACACAAGTCCTGCCTGGGACCTGGACCTGGACCTGCTCCAAGTCAAGTCAAGTCAAGTCGAGTGGCGACGATGTCGTCGTCAAGCCAGACATTTTCTTTACCTCCCACCCAACTCAAACCAAATATGTAATAACACAAACAAAAACAACAATAACCGATAGGAGCTATTCGTGGTTAGAGATGAGCAGGAATATTAATCACGAGAAGTTTGAGGAGATTTAAATGTATGATTTAATTCCTATGTATTGGACATGCATTTATATTAAATGATAAGGACTAAAGTGAATTTTGACAAATTCTTTTGGTTACCCACATGATTGAACTAAGCTTAAAATAATTATATTTCTAGACTTTTTGTCATGTATAAAACGTAGGAATATCTTTTTTTTTTTTAAATTGAATCAGATTTAATGTTTTATCTTTTCTTTATGAAAACGAAATCAATACACAGATTCTCTTCCATGCTAGCTATGTCTACATTTCCTTGTGTAAACAAAATATCTAAAAAGAAAAGTAAACGATTGATGTTAAAAATTTATTATAAATAAATAGCCTAAATTAAAAAGAATTTCGACTTTCTTTCTCCCAATTGTTTCAATCTCAGTTTTTGAACAATGCAAAGCTCATTTGATTTGAAATTTGATGCATTTGTCGCAATTAAAAAATAAAAATAATATTAAATATTACTTGCTTTAACCATTAAATTGAAAAGGATAGAATAAACATACTCATTGAATGCTTTTCAGGCTCTATTCTATTTAAATTTATCTATTCCTTTTAAAACTAATCCCATCAAGTACAGTAGATTTTCATATAAAATTTATTCTCCCAGGGCTCCATTTTCTACAATTTTTTAACAATATACTTGCGACTTACTAGTCTCGCATCTCTATTCAGATGTTGTTTGTTTGTTGGTCTAGTTGCTTGCTTGCGTGTGTGTGTGTGTCTGTTCTTTTTTCATGACTTTGGGTGTATTTATTTCACTTGAAGCGAGAACCAGGACCATAGAGAATGACGAAAGCTTTCTGGCTGATGTTTCATTTCTGTCCTTTCTCTAGTCGTCTCAACATCGTCTCGTTTCCCTTGTCCTTCCCCCCTTAATGAGTCAACGTTACAAACAGCTCCAAGAGGAATGGAAAAAGGACATGCTCAGCTGTTTTGAGTAGCAAACCCTTTAAAAAATTTGCCTGACATTGATTGAAAATAAGGAAAAAAATATATACTGTCGAATGAAAATGCTAATTGATACAATTATCTGTAGTAATCGATGAATGTTAATGAATTCGATTCGAAACTGAAGAACTGAGATTTATATAGATAGAATGGGTTTTAATGTAATTCAAAGTCTTTATGGAGTTTGAAAACAAACTTATGAAATTATTGAAATTTTTGAGGCTGAGGGGAGATTTGTTGTTATAAATTTTTAAGTATCTGCTTACAAGTTATCAATTAGTTATCCTATTGATAAAAATTGAGAAGTAAAGCCAATAAATTATTTGTGTTTTTATTATAGACAAAAGACTATTTGCTTCAACTGTATGATTCCCACATCGTATAACGTTTTAATTTCTTTTTTAATCTTTATTAAGTATTGTATGCCGTTTTTAAAGTCATATGTTCTAATATAATTTCCCAACATGACTCGACCAAAAAAAATGTACAATTTGAAACCTTTCTTATTTCCTCTAAGAGGAATAGAAAAATTGCACTTTTGATATGTTACAAAATTGAAACCAAACTCAAACGGTTCAAACAAATGTATTCAAATTCGATCTAAGAAAACTCATAGCATTGAAAAATTTATTTATATTGGACTGCAAGCAATTTGCAAATTGCCCCAAAAACACAGAATTTCCTACAACTGGAAAATGGAAAGTTTTTCAAGTCTCGCTAATTGTGCAGAAAAGCAAGAGCAGCAATAAGAACAATGAAATTTGTTCGTTCATTCATACATATAACAAATGAGTCTGCGATGTGCTTCAATTAACTTTTGTTGTTGTTGTTGCCGTTGTTTTTTGATTGTTGTTTTTGGCCTAGTGATGAATGCGAAAATATGTTGTGAAAACTTCATAATGGGAATGAGGGCAAAGTTGGCAACGAGTTGAAGTCAATTGCCAAGTCACTTACAAAGCCCTGAGGACTTGATGCCGAAAATTTACTTCCTCGCTTCCTCAGTCTTTGGGTTGAAATTTTCTGCGTAATTTATATAATGCATAATTTATGTATCTTTGTGTGTAGGTTTGAGCTGTGTGTGTGCGTGTGTGGTGTGGTGTGTGTGTCAGGTAAAAGGCATCATAATATGTCCTAGGTCAATGCTTCTTAACTTCTACCCTCTCTCCTAACTTAACTTAACTTTGTGTGTTGGTGGCGTATGAGTAATGCAGATTTTACGCTTGAATGGGCGAAAGCTATTTTCTACCACTCTTTACGTGTGTGTGTGTGGGTGGTGTGTTTGTGTGTGTGTGTATAAAATATTAATAAATTGAAAGCCATTTGAAATGGCATTTTGGCCATGTTAAGGCTTAGTAGGCTTTGCTTTTGGTTTTGCCCATTTGCTGACTGCAGCTGTCGCATCCATTACAAACACAAATATTGCGCATACGCCATGTGTGGCCAGCAAAAAAAGAGAAACTGAAACAAAAAAGGAAACATATGTACATTCAGTTTGAATTTTGCATATTGCATTGGATGTTTTTGAGTTATTCATGGCTTAGGGGGAACCTTTGACGATTGTCGAATGATTTTGGTTTTAAATTTATTCCATCTATGAAAAAACTATGAATATCTACTATGAAAAGTAGATGTTAGAGGGCAATGCCACAATATTTTAGTATTTCTCTACTATTTTTTTAAGCATTTTAATTTCCGTTTCCATCATCTCTTAATGAAATTTGCTGAATGTCAAGCTGAGTTACTTTTGGTCAAACAGTTCACTGGACTTTTATGCTTTAGCTTAAATCAAATCTCTGTTAAGTCAAGCGAATCGTTTTATCCTAGAGTGCAAGCGGGCGGGGGGTTACATTGGGTCATGCAAAATTTAGGTAACAAGAGAAAATCTTTATTTGACAACTTTATTTTTGGGTTGCTTTTAAAATTTTTTTCTTTTCGTTAGGGTATATTAAGTTTATTAGATTGCTTGTTAACCATTAAAGAAAACACGTTAAACAATAGAAACGTATATATTCATGATCAACATAAGCAGACAAATTGAAAGAGTTATGTATTTCTACCAGGCTTGTTAAAGTCTTGGACATTTATTTATGATAATAATCACTGTGAAATGTCAAAAGCACTAATTTAAATTAATTTGCCTTATTTTATATAATTTAGTTAATCTTTTTTATCTATCTACATATCTATCTATCTAACCATGAATAAGGGAAAATAAAGATTTTGCCTTTCAATGTAGGCAGTATCTATTGAAAATCCAAATGAAAAGATTAAATAATTGCAACAAAATTTCATTAGTTCATTTAGTTCATTTTGGTACATTAAAAACAAAAAGGAATAAAAAGATTCTGAAAGTTTCTTCTCCAAGTGATTATTTAATGAATGATTCATTTCAAGCATCGCTTTCATACTAAATTTTGTATACTTAAAACTACAGAACTGAAGATTTTTTGAAATCAATATAGCTTAATAAATTTTAAAATTTTAGTTTAAATTCTGCAATTTAATCAATATTTAAAACAAAACTGATAACAAACCTTTTTAAATTCTATTGCGTTCATGTTTTTCGCTGCTGTTCCTGAAGCATCTTCATCTTCTTAGTTTATAAAGAAGTTTTAAAATTGTTACCTATCATATCAAGTTATTTCGTTCCAAAGAAGGAACCTTTTGAAATAAACAGAGAAATGCAGGATATCTCTAGACCTCACTTCGAGAAGTTACATAAATATAATTATATTGTATATATTTATATAGCATAATTATCTATCAGTTTCTAATTTGCAAAATTTTCCATACTCTTAGAGCATTTTATAGTCATGGTTGTCCATCACTTACCTTTTGATTTTCTGCCATCTTTCGCCTAAATATTTCTCTATATATATTTTTTTGCCACGTTCAATCAGCTTTTACCTATATATGTATGTACAACTTCCTTTATATATTTTTTGCGCTTTAGGCCATTTGAAATTCATGACAGCAAGAATGGGAGAGAAAAAAAGAGGAGAGAACAAAAACAGAAAGGCAAAAGGAAAATTTGTACGTGCCATGAAAATCTAAGCAGGCCGGAGAGAGGAAAATGAAATGCCAATTCATTGTGTAACGGTGTTTGGTGAGGTTGATGCTGGTCCAGGTTCTATGCCAGCTTCTTCCTTCCCAGCTCCAGCTTCCCCTCCTAGAGATCCTTTTCCCTATGCCTGTTGTTGCTGATTCAAATGCAAATATTCGGCAAAGTTTTCGCACGAGAAACTTTTTTGCTGCCTTGTTGTTGTTTTTTTTTTATTTTCTGCTAACGTAGGCTCTGGGACTTCCCGTATCCCTTAAGTTGGCCAATAAGCTTAAGAAACTTTACGGTTTATTGCCATGTTTGTTTAGCCAGGCTCAATTCAATCCCACGATTCCAATAGGCGCTCATTTTTCAAATCAAGTGAAGTGTGAATGACTGCAAAAAGAAAAGGGTGTGAGGGTCGACAGGAAGGAAGGAAGGAAGCAAGGATACTTAAGGACCACACTAACAAATTTGACTAGGCTCATACATATGTGTTTTTTTTTTTTTTGAAATTTATTTTATATTTATTTAAATGTTTTGTAAACATGCATCAAAGCTTAAATGGCTAAAATGTAGATATATATGTATATGTACTTATAATTTATATATTGTAAAATTAAAAAATTTGGCTTAGATTTTTAATATGGGCTTTTACAACTAAAACTTATTATAATTCAATTTTATATATTTATTAATCGTTGTGATTATCATGATTGTTGGATTAAGTGACATATATATTTATTGTATTGATAAATGATTGAAATTTAAATCGTTTCCTTTTTTTTACTATTTTATTTTAATTACTAATAAATGCTTCAACTGGTTTACTTCTTTTTTGAAATGCAAATATTGTGGCAGTTCTTATACCCTGGCCTGGGTATATACATATCTATTGATTCGATTTCTATATACATTTTGTGTTTCTTTTTTTATGTTCCAATACTTTATAGAAGATATCTCATTGAATTTGTACAGTTTAAATTATACAAATGTATGCCCTAAGATTAATACAATATGTTTAAGATTAAGATTAACATTAAGTACGCAATGCGCTTGAAAAAAAAATTCGAACATTAAATCAAAATTAAAAGTTTTTCCTTTTTGGCTTTTGCTCTGTTTACCAATACTATAGAGAGAACTAGCATCGGCTTTTATACTATATATGTATATATTTATGTGTATAGTAAACTTGGACGTGAGTCAAAATTTTTAGCACTAAGAAGTTAACCAAAAGTAGAAAGGGTCATCCAGTTGGATCTAAGCGAAGTTCATGAATGTGGAACGAGAGTCTGTAATGTGTCCTTGATGCGTCTAATGCGTCCCTCTAACCCCCTTTGGCTTTTGTCTTATTCGATGTTGATCCAAAAACATTTTCCTATGTTTTGGTCCCAAGTCCTTCTTGTGCACATAAATGTTACTCACGCCAATTCTAACATCTATAATTCAATACTTCAGTCTGAAAATGTTGGTCTATTCCGAATTCTGCATGGCCTTGCTCAAAGCGGCTCCCAATTGACTGAAAGAAGGACGTTGCTTGGGATTTACCGACCAGCAGGAAAGCTAAAACGAAATAGTAAGGAAAGAAAGCCATGATATATCTTTTCCATCATCATTATTTATCTGTTTTCTACTTACCAATATCTCTTTGAGACTCTCTGGTGTTGATTCTGCCACAGTCCACTTTAAGGTTCCATCTTGTGATTTCTCAATTACCTGCTCATTGGTTAGTTCTTCGTGTGGCAATTTGGTGGCCTGATTGAAAAGTTCCCAGACAACCACACCGTACGAGAATATATCACTTTTGGTGGTGTATTCATCCTCTTGAATGCATTCGGGAGCCAACCAACGTATGGGCAATAGGGAATTGCGATGCTTGTGATACTCTCGACTGTATTTGTCCTTGCACAGAGCCGGATAGGAGACCTTGACTATGAATTCACTGGAGATTACACAATTGCGTGTGGCCAGATCTCGGTGGGTGAAACGAGCCCGATAGATGGCATCCATGCCGCGTGCAATTTGATAGGCCACGGCCAGCACTTGACTGGTAGTCAATGGGGGCAATGGGGTGGTCGAACTGGTGGCTGTGGTGGCTGTATTTACTTTACCAGCGGTGGCTAGCAGAAACTGTTTGAGATCTCCCCAATCGGTGTACTCCAAGACCAAATAGTGTGGATCCTTCTCACGGCAGAGACCGTAAAGACGCACTATGCCCTTGTGGGAGAGAGCTCTTAGTAGATCCAATTGACGACGAAACTCCTGACAGGCTTGTTCATCCTTGACCTTATTCAGGGCCTTGACCATGACCAATTGATCCTGTTGTTGTTGCTGTTGTGATTGCTGCTGCTCCTGCTCTTCCTCTTTGATCTCTTCGATGTCATCCATAGAGGTCTTGGAGCGACGCTTCTCATTGAGAGTGCTTAAAGTGGTGCTGCCACTACTTCCACCGCTGCCATTCTCACTATTGCTATGTTGTTTGTCATTATCACTATCCTTGTCATTCACCTGGGAATTGTTAACCAACGAGGCTTTTAGTTTACCCACAAACACATCACCAAAATCACCACGTCCTATTTGAATGAGCTCACTAAGTCCTGAACGGGGCAGTGCCAATTGTTCATAAATATGGGCTGATTTCTTGGAGGCTCTCGATTGTTGACTGCAGGCCGTATCATCCGATTTCTGGGGATCGCCATGGGATTTGGATTTACCATTGCGTCCATTCCGTTGCTGTTTGCCCAGACAGGGTTCTTGTTCCGAAGCCTTTGGATTGCCAGAGGTAGAGCCTTCTCCTCCTGCCTGTTCGCCACCAGCCTCTTTGATGCTTAATTCATTGAGACGCGCCTTACGGGCCTGTCGACGGTAGCGACACCATAGCATAAGACCCACCACTAAAACAATATAGGCCAAAGCCACAGTCATAGTAATGAGCACCGCTCGAGTGGCCAAGAAGCCGCCATCACCAGAGGATTCCTCCGTCACATAGCCACCGCCTCCAGTGGAACTTGTTTTCACTGTAAGCACAGCTTCTTCCCGCTTCAGTCCCGCACTGTTGCCTATGGTGCAACCATAACGACCCTCATCCTCTGCCTGAACATTCCTAATCTCCAGAGTTCCATTCTCCAAGAAACTAAATCTCTGACGATCTGTGTTATTCTCACTCAAGTAGAGTAAATCCTTATCCCATTGAATAGTTGGTTTTGGATCCCCTATAGCCTGACAATGTATGACCACAGTGCTCTGTTCCGCAATCTCCATGGGTACATTGGGTGGTACGCTAAATTTCGGAGCCACCACCACGTTGATGGACACTGTCGCATTGATCTGACCCTGTAAATTGGTGGCCACGCAGGTGTAATTCCCACGATGATCGGCATTCACATTACGAAAGATCAAAGTGCCATTTAGATCCACTTCCACCTGGTCAGGTAGGGTAGTATTTACCCCATCCTAAAGAGAGAAAGAGAGGAAACAGAATAGACAGGTTTACAGGTTTAGTTCATCAAAAATTCAACCAAAACGTAAACTAAATGTTCGTACCAGAAAGGGTAACATTTGTTTTAGGCCAAATGAAAAAATCCCCCAAAAAACAAAAGGAACAACCCAAACTTTGTGTCTCTTTTGAAAGAGATTTTTGTGTTCTATCATTTTGTTTTTTTTTTGTTTTGTTTTTGATGGTACTAGACAAACAGTTGCCGAAATTGGTTGACCAGATGTCCAGCTACAGGAAGCACCAAGAGACAGAGATGGGGGTTAAACTGGGGGTAGGCCAAAAGGAGTGCTGGTGCTTAGCAATAGAGTTTTGCATATGAAATGAAATGGCACAAAAGTTTGGCCAGCGGCGCATTCTGCGCGTTTTTCAATTTGTCAGTGACATGTGTCGAATGAGGAGACGGTTGGGAGTGGGACTGTCACTCAGTGACAGTGCTGTCAAAATGAAGTGCGAAGACCTAAAGGTGCAACTTGCTTTGAGCTTGCTGCCAAAGGGAAATGAAACTTTTCTTCAATCCATCTCAATCAAAAGGTGAATAAATGAATCATCCGAAAGCCCCCCAAAAGCTAAGCTTATTAGGCAAATAAATCAATTATCATAGTCAAGGGATATATAGACATAATATAATTTTATATTATAGACTACTGGTCATTCCGTTAGATTAACCTTTATGTAGGGTTTTCAAATAAAACACTTCTTCACTTTGGTTAGATCAACCTCTATATGTGTCTATCATTGCAGACGAAATATGTTGATCTAATTTATTTTCTAGTGTGTTTTAACATAAATATAAAGGAAATTATTAAAAGTTGCAAATGACTAAGTAAATAATTGAAAATAAGCAAATGGGATACTTAGACTCTTTCAGAAGTTCTTTAGAATAAGTTAAAGGTGGTATATATGAATATATTCAAACGGAAGACAAAGTTCTTCCACGATTTGATAGATCAAATTATGGACTCATCAGAAATTTATTCACTATTTAATAGGATAAACTATTCGAGTGGCCAGCAGTGTATTTCATTCCATACAAATATTCATCTAATCATTGAAAAATACTTACTCGCAACCATTGGACTTGCGGCGTGGGTGTTCCTTGGGCCTTGCAATGCACTTTGGCTACAGCAGCATCCAATTCCAAATTCTTTGAAGTTGGCTGGGGCATAAATTTCAATTGCTCAATGACCTCTAGAATGCCAGGACTTGAATTGATTGCCAAATGTCCTTCCATTTGCAATTGACACTGATATTGACCCGCATCGCTGGCAATGACAGTGCCAAAGCTGAGAGTCCCATTTGCCTTATGCAACACGAGACGAGCATCTTCACGCAGCAATGCATCCTTGCCATCCAGGGAGTGTCCATTGTGGGGATTACCCATGCCCCGAGGCAAAGAGGCACCCAGTTCCACTTGACGCAACAATTTGCCATCTTTCCGCCAACGCAACTGAATGCGTTGATTCTGCAGCTCGGCGGGAATCTCATACAGACAGCTCAGAGTGGCAGGCTCTCCCTCCTTAATGGTTATCTGATCATCGGGTCCTTGCACCAGACGTAGACCTTCTGGAGATGGGGCAAGTCCAGCCTCGACATTTCCGCCACGTTTGCCACGACACAGGAATATCTGTTTGCCCCACGATTCGGGTAGAAATTTCTGATTCTTCTTCAGTCGAGGCAAACATTTGGCACCCACCTGTTGTTGTTGATGTTGATAGACAAAGCCCTGTTTGCTCATCACACGGCCAGCAGCATTCGAGGCTATGCAACGATAGAGTCCATCATCAGATCCTGTCGGCTGACGTACCAGCAAACGATGCTCATCCAATTCGATATTCTGCCAGCTGCTCAACTTGGCGCTATTCCGATACCATTCAATTTGCAATGCTTCATTGCCCGAGGCGCCCTCCACATGGCATTTGAGTAGCAGCTCATTCCGATTGCTGCCCAGCAATTGAACGCTGGCCGAATCCAAGACTGTAAGAAAACAAAGACCAAAAAAGAAAAATGGGGAGACGATCAATAAACTAATTGAATTGAAAAAAAAAAACAAATTCTTTTTTAGTAACTGGATCGCTTGGAATTGCATTCCATAAATATGCATAATAATATTGTGTATATCCGCCAGATATAAGTTTGAGTTTCTTTTCTCGGGGTTTTTGTGTTATTTCTCGCGCTGCATTAAGTGCATTTTATCGTCGAACACGAAGCTGCAATCTTTGTTTTTATCGCTCCGACTGGATATGGGGGGAACTAGGCACTGGGCCTGAGGAAGCATAAATTGAACTGTCAGTCATGGGTTCAGTTGGTTCCCTTCCGACTGCCTCGTCTGGCCAACTCTTTTTCTCTTTCTTTCCACCTTTATGTAAATGTGTGGCGAGGGGGGCATCCAATGTACGGTACTTGGCAACAATTGCTGCATGAGAAAACAGTTTTTGTGGCAAGAAACAAAAAGAAACGAAGGAGAAAGAAAAAACACAAAAGAAGAATGTGTGCAGGCAGCTCTGTACTATGCTAAGGTTTAATTTATGTTTTAGTCGCTGAAGGCGCAAAAGTAGGCGTGACTAGACACAGTCAAAGCATTTGCTGGGGCAGGTTTTTTTTTCCTCTCTGCTTTTTTGTTTCTGCTGTTTTCTGTAAAGGCATCAGAGATACTTTTGTATCTCATCATGATAATCATACAACTTCTTCTTTACTTGAAAGTTTACTTAGGCCAACCCAAAACAGAGAGAGAAAGAATGACAGTGTGGAGGAGGGGAAGAGGGGGGTAGGCAAATGCAAACTATACTTGACAAAATACACACAGAAACACAAAATTTGCATTAATCAAAGAGTTTATAGATAATTTTGTTTAGATATTCATGTTCAACAAAGCGTAATTAGCTGATAAAACCAAATGTCTGACTTTAACTCAGTTTATAAGCTATCGAGGCGATAAGGTTAAAACCTATTAAGAGGATAAAATGAAAAACGTCAACAGAAATAGAATTAAAAAGACATATAAGTAGTAGATATATACTATTATAAATAACTAAAATAACTTTTACTTTGTAGCTCTAGCATAAAAGTTCTGTTAAGTAGGGTAGGATATGAAATGTTATTCCTCTACTTTTGAACAATACGATAAAAAATTCCCTAACATTCCCTTAAATCCCTGAATTCTCTAACTATATTTAATACTTTTTAAATTCCAAAGATAGTCAACATCATCAACAGCTCAAAGAAGAGTTTTCTGAGTAATAAGCCGAAGAAAGTCAGAGTCGAAATAGTTTTTATGCTAAAAATGTTTGAAGGCAAACTATGACAATAAATTTCCATAAATTGTTATATATAAGGATTTGGCTATATAGTAAAACCTTTCCAATAAAAGTCTGGCGAACCATACGAATTGTCATGAAGCAAAAAATTTTAACACAATTAAAGTAATTGTAGCTTTTATCGGTTTTTTATTTCTTTAAATAATTTCAAATAATTTGTTTGTTTGCTCCCGAAAATGCAAAATTTCCATATTTGATTTTGTGATTTCTCATTCATTTGATTTCAGTTCATGCTTTTTTCTTCTCCTCCAACTGTGTGTCATAATTTTGTTTTTATCTAGCCTAGAGGAAAGAGCCCTCCAGACGATGGGGCCTAAAGCTGGCTGGAGGCCCAGCAAATGGCCGATGTATGTTTTATGGATATTTTACTTTGCCTATCTCGAAATTGTTTGCCAGGTCTCTGTGGTTAGAAAAAAAAAAAAAAAAGGAAATATATAAAAAAAAATTTACATATGCACATAAATCTTGTTTGGGCTTTGGCTCTGTTTGCTCGACCCAGAGGACAGAGTATGGGGTAAGAGGGGGAGTGTTAGATAGGGGGGAAGTAGGAGGTGGAGGTGGGGATGGAATGAAATGCCTCTAAATATTTGTGGATACTTATTTTGTTGGCCAGCAGGCAAAACAACAACTCAATAAACAGCGTTCTGTGTCGTCTCCACGTCGAGGAAGTGTCAAAAGTTGGGAATGTATTTGTATTTTGTATTTGTATTTGCTTTGTGTGTGTACCAAAGAGTGTGTATGTGTGTATGTGTTGGGGGCACGTCTGTCAACGACTAGGTGACTGACTGACGGATATTTTGTGGCATAAACTTTTGGTTTATGTTACAACCATAAATGACAGTAGAGTGAACTAATTGGCACTTGGAGAGCAAGAACAAAATGAATCTAATGGCCAAGACTAACAACAAAAACAACTTCAATATGTAAGAAAGAGTGTAGCAAAATTCCCAATACAACCAAAGTTACAGATTTTTCTCTCATGGAGAATTCGAGTAATCTGGGTTAAGGGTTAATGCAGCTTAGAGAAGAGGAATTTCGAAAATTTTATCTCTATCAAAAAAGTAATTCTAATAATAAGCATAAGGAGAAATTTATCCCCCTGCATTAGACTTAACTATATTGTAATAGTAATAAGAGGAAAATTATATAAAAAGTCTTTATTAAAGACTAAATTTTCATATAATCTTAACAGATGTCAACAGATTAGATATAAGTAAGATCATTTCACGGATACATCTGATATTATATTGTGGTTTTTGTCGAACAACTTTGGCACATTGAAATTTGCAATAAATATCATGTTTATTTCAAGAACCATCAAGGTTTATCATCAGCTGATTTTCTAAAAGAAGTCCAGAATTGCAATATATGTATACCTTAAATGTTAGAACTAGTTGTGAATTACAACCAAATAGTTTTGTAATTAGAAGTTTTTTGAAACTTTTTACGAATAATAGTAATTTATTTTTTAAGACATTTCTTTCTATAATTGCTAAATTTCTTGGCAGATAGATATGAGGCATAGATTGCTTTATTTCTATAATATATCAACCTTCAATCTACCAAAATTAATGGTAGATTGGTGAAAAAAGGATGTTATTTATAACTAATTGTATATTTAGAACTAAACAAAGTGGAATACAAATAAAGGCAGAGGCTAAAGTAAATCAGAATAGGTAAATATACAATCACAAAACAAAATGGGAAAATCTACAATGAGCAATGATATTGTCATTAAGGCAAAAAAGAGATCTATCTGCTATTTAGGTACCTACTTCTAGATTTCAAAAGATTATTTCACACTCTCCAACAACAAGTGTAAAAAATTAGTTCTGTGACACAGCCAACAATAGGTACTTTAGTTGGGTAGAAAAACTTTTCACATAATTTTTTGAGCCAAAGATTTTTTCACATATATTAGTTTTTATGTTCCTGAACTAATGCATTATTATGCACTTAACTAGCTTTAAAAGGTGCCTCCTCTGCCCAGCTAACTGTAATTTGTAAATGGAAGGTAAAGAGAGCGAGGGCAGGGAACTGGTGGGGGAGAGACCCCAGAGACTTCTGCCTCCTCTGTGGCTAATTAACAGGCAGCTCATTAGGTTGATGTATATGCAACGTCAGTGACTCTGACTCTGAGTTGGCAGTAACTTTAGCAGATCTTTTCACACCTATAGATAGAAGAACTCCACACACACACACATACACACAGTTGGGCATACAGGTTCGTGTGGAGGTGCCAGAGAACTAGCCCATCATTCACACATCGAACACAACAGAGGCCCCTTTCGGCAGGGTAAACATAAAAAAAAATACACACATACACCAAAAGGGAAAGAACGGCTCCAAAACAAAATAAATTTTTGTTAAACTTTTGCTAGAGCATAAACCACAAGCGCTATAAACAATTGGCTGAGGGACTGAGACTCATAAAAAACACAGAGCGAGGGGGAGCGGAAGAGGTAGATGGTAAGAGGGGGGAGAGAGAGAGAATCGAGTAAACAAAGTGGGAAGTAAATGTCGAAATGGCAGGGCAGAGTCAGCAATATAATATAGATACAGAAATTGACAGTTACTGGGCATAGCAGAGGGAGGGAGGTGGGAGGAGGTAACTCTTATCATTGCCGACATTTATCTGAAAAGCTAAATAAGTGTGCCGGCTGCGTCTTATTTCATCAAATGTGCAGTCCAAGACCTCAACTGCCAACTCTTTCGATTCCGCCCCCCTCCCGCCCCCATTAGCCACAACATTTTGATAAGATAACTTATTGGTTGTTGGTCAGAGAGTGGGGTGTGGGGGTTAGCGGTGCACTGGCTGCACTTGGTTGCCTTTTTTTCAATTCCTTTTTGAAAATATAATTAATTGATAATCAAAAATAGATTATTTGGTTCAACTATTCAACTTTGTGGCAAGTGAAAATTGAAGCTCAAGTGGAAAAATTTCTTGTCATAAAAAGCAATTGGAAGAGCCCATAGAAATGTTTAACGGATACGGTTCAAATGGTTGCCCGAAGTACGGGTAATGCACTTAGCTGACAAACTGAAGTCCGTTGCAGTAGCAGTTTCTTTCTTAGAATTTAACTGGTGATTACAACCAATTGGCTTACAAGTTATTGACCCAATTACCCAACGATCACAAAAAACACATACATACAAAAATTGGCACGGCCCAAAGCGGTAAAACTGAGTGAAGAAAGAGACAGAGAGAGAGTAAGAGAAAGGGAGGTGGAAAACTGCAACGCATTGCCTTTCCTTCATGGAAATTATTGAGGAATTTCTTCAATTCCCTCATAGTTTACTCATGTTAATTGAAGCACAGAATCTTTTTATGGCTATAAATCGAAATTGGTTTTTATTGACTATTTTTCCTGAAAGTGAAATTATAGCCGGTAGATCAAGCCAACTTTGGTAAAATTGGATGTTCTTTTATCTCTTTTAAAAACATATTTAAAAACAGTTGAGGAAAGTTGAACAAGACTTTTGTAATCATAATATCATAAATGTGTATACGAACTGGGACTATGGCAATTAAAGGATTCAAAACAAAAAAGGAACAGAAATACATTTTGGAATTCCTTAAATCTTACATACATAAATATTTATTTAATGTTCTTTAAATCAATTGAACTATTTTCAAGGTGATTTCATGAAATTCACTTAATAATCTTAACACAACATTTCAACCTTTTCTTTTTCATTCCTTGACTTTGTTTTCTGTCTTCCACAGCAAATCTTTTGTCTCTATTATTTGTTTTGTAGTTTACTTTCTGAAAATATCTCCTAGATTATTTTCTAATTCTCTTGGTTTACTTTTTCACAGCAATTTCACTTAGCAAATTTATGGCAAACGACAACAGCAACAACAACAACTGACCATAGAATACAAATCTTGTTCTCCATTAGATACTTAAGCCTTGTGCGTTATCATCAGAATCTTTAATTAAAGTTGGTCCCCCCGCCATTCACCCAATCATCTGCCCACCCACCCTCCTCTTGGGCCCGCCATCTAACAGTTTTCAAATTAAAACGTTAAACATTCGATTATCGCACATTGGGACCCGGTTTGGACTAGCTTTTTACCACCTACATAGAAGCAACTGCTGCTGCTCCTCCTTGTCGATTGAGGGAAAAGTTGTTTGTTAATGATCAACTCATGTAACAAAATAAAAGTAAATAAAAGAGGCAAGGCAACAAAGACAGGAAGAGGAAAAGAGATACATAGATAGATGAATGGAAAGAAAAAGCGCCAAAAAGTTGACTAGAGAGTTTTTACTTCATGTTCTGTTTTTGGGTTTTCTGCTGTCATCGTCGTCCTCGTCCTCGTCCTCGTCGTCGTCTGAGTCCCTTTAATGTTCTCTCTGCTGAGCTTGCCTCGTAAAATTTTATGCGTTTTTTCCGGCATTCACAAAATGAAAATTATCCGGCTACCCCCCATACCAGGCTCCCTTCCTTTCCATCTCTTTGCCCGTCTTCTCGTTTGCCTGTACAATTGCCGCCAACTGCAGTCAACTTGAACTTGTGTAACAACAGCAACAAAAGTCTGACTCCGACTACGACTCTGTCTATATATATATATATGTGTATATATATAAATGGGGGTGTCTAGTTTCTATGTGTGTGTACATGTGTGTGTGTGTTGTTTTGAGGGTTGCTTTTCGCCCCCTTTTTATTTTGGTTTTGCTCTCGTGTTTGGTGTCTTTGGATTTTTGTTTGGTTTTTATGACTTTGCCTGGCTGTTGTTTTGTTGTTTGTGTTGTTGTTGGTCTGTTGCCATTTCTCATTTTATGTTTATGTTTCGTGTTAATGTTGCATTTCATTTCCCCTTTTTACTACACACACACACACATACACACAAAGACACATTGCCATGGCGAATAACTCAGCTCAGCTGTTCAATGCCCGGCACATCCTTGGGTTATCCTTGGAAACAAAACACAGAGTCCAACAACCCCTTTTTAAATGGCTGACTGCCTGACTGACTGGCTGGCTGGATGGCTGGCAGTTGTCTGGATCCATGTCTGCCCTGACAAGGACTAAGACTTGTTTCTCTTCGCTTCGCTTTGGTTTTAGTTTGGTTTGGTTTGTATATCCCTTCTTTTATTTTTGGCCTCGCTCTTAGTTATGTCTGGTCTTGTCTTAACAATCGTTTATTGTATGTACATAAGTATACATTACACTGAGCAACTATTTACGGATCATTAGTAGTAGTTTATGGGATATGCTAAGAACTTTTAGGCGTATATCAATGATTTCGGATTTGAAAATATTCAGAGTATTTTTAATTCTTAACCCTTAAGACCCAGATATTATACTAGAGCTATATACTAAAGCTGTTTATGAGTTTTTTGATTAAAGTAGATGGGTGTCTTTAGTCATTCCATAGGTTTGCAAAGGGTAACAAACTTTTTGTATCTTGCCCAAAGGAACGACAAGCTAGAAATCCTTTCTATCGTTCTTTTACATAAATATGTATCTCCTAACGCAAAAATTCACTTTTGAAAACGTTGGATATAATAACTTGGATATAATAATGTATTGGATCATGTAAAAACTATAAACAGAGTTAATAATTATATATTTGGATTTCAAAGAATCGAACGAACTTAGGTTGTCCAAATTCATTAAATTTGGTTCCAAAATGGAGCTTAAACTAAATACATTTGTATGACATTTGTCTTACAGATTCCTGCTCTACTCTATATGGAGAGTTGACTATAAGTTGAACAACAGAATAAGAATATCTCAAAGAAAAGCTAATACATTTTAAACAGTATTAAAATTTCTTTAATTTGTCAATTTAAGGAAACGTTTGGCTTGCCTTTTAAATAGAATCTAGAGCCATTTTATTTAATGCTTTGCGAATTGAATTACTGCAATTTGGCATTGTGCCAAATCGGAAAATATATATCTATTACATACCATTGAGAGTTAAAGATATATTTTTGTAAAATGTTTTCATAAAAATGAAGTGCACTCGATTTTGAAATTACTTTTGTTTTGCTTTTCGCTTTTGTATGCAGTTTTCTCATGTGTAGAACAAATTAATTTGATTAATGCAGTTGCTCCATCTCTCCCTCCTCTGCTCACACCCCCTTGGACAAAACCACAAGGTAAAGAGGCATAAAAATGCAAGAGAGAAACAACAACAACAACAACGAAACCCGATGAAAGATAAAAACCAAAAGTTTTGATGTACAAGACACTGGCCGTGGTTTCCATGCCCCATGCCCCATGCCCCACCATCACACACAGGAAGTGCAGTCCAAGCGTAACCAAGAAGATGTTTTTCTCCCTCTCATTCTCCCTTTTCTCTCTCTTGGAGTCTTCTTCTCTTTCTATTCTTCATTTGGTTCCAAGTGGCAAGTGCAAGTTGCAGTTGTCGGCATTACGTGATTGATGTTCATTTAGTTGCATTTGCCTTTAAGCAGAAAAATGCATAAATTTAACAAACAGACCTCGCCTTTCCAGCCTATGTAACCCCTTTCCTCACAGCTACCCTCCGCTCCCCTCGTTCGTTCCTTATGGTAAACAAAGTTTTTATGGACAATCTGGCCTGCATGTGTTGGATTGGGTTGGGTTCCTTCTGCTGTCAGCACGGCGACTGATCAAAGCCACCCAGCAATAGCAGCAACAGCATCAAAGACTCCTTCTTCACCCACACCCCTTTCCCATTTACCTCCCTCCTACCACTATGATTTTCTCGAAGTCATCTATTAATAGCCATCAGTTTCATGCTCAAGTGTTTTTAGCTAATTAATTAACTAATTAATTTGTAGTTTTGGGAGTTGATTTTAATTGCTGCTGCCGTTGAAAAGCCAGCCAAATTGAGGGAAGAGCAAGAAGATGAGATGGGGGATTGGGGGTAGTGTCTGCTGGCGCCAGCTGTAGCTAAGTGGGTTATGTGATTAAATTAGCCCCTTCTTCCTAACCAATCTCTCTCTCCCCAGTTTGCTCGGTTTCATTCCATATTCAGAAGAAAAATGAAAATACTAGCTATTTGAAAATATGCATAAACTTTTTCATCGTCTCGTCTAGTCTAGTCTAGTCTTGGGTTTTCGTTTCCTTGGTTTCCTTGTCTGTCGCCAACGAAATGGCTCATTATTGTCATGTCCTTACGCTCGAAATAATTGCTCAATTGAGCGCAAATAAATGTCACAGTTCTTACAACATTAAACAATTGAAACATGGCGAAAAACAAAACTAAATATAAGCAACCAAGCACAAAGCAAATGAAATAATTGTCCAATTGCTACAGTTCACGCTCATAAGCAAAGGTTCTGAGAAAGAAACAATAATATCTTTATAATTCTATCTATCTTCCATTATGCATCGTTGATTTCAACAATTGGGACTATTGATAAAGAAAATGAAAGAAAGTCTTGGATATTTCTTTGCGGTTTCAATTTATTTTGTTATAAAAAAGATTCAAAAAGTTTTTAAAGGAATGGGTAAATTAGTCAAACTTTAGTTTATTCAAATTAATAAAGAATTCAGAGATTCTATAAGTCTACATCTTGATGGTTCTTAAATTGGCAATACTTCTTTCTGCCGTTTTCGAGGTTCGTTTTTAGGTCGTTTAAACCACAATGTTTAATAGAAACGAAAAAAAGTTTAAAATCGAATAGGATTTAGGTTTTTGGATCTAGTAACAGGTGTTCTATCTCAAGTGTTTCTTATAGAGTTATATAGAGAAAAGTCTAAAGTTTTATCTTTAATTTAAATGATTTTTAAATTCGTGCAAGTGAAGAATAAAACACCAAACGGTATTTCTTCCTAAGCAATTTAATAAAATCCTAAACTGGATATACCTTAATCAAAAAGGTATTGACATTTTTTTTAATTCTAATCACTTTAATACGTCATATTAAAAATCATTTGCCTTCCTCGCATCTAAATACTGCATCTATGAATATGCAATGATAGGTTTGACAATGTTCTCATTTGTTTAATACACTAAGGATAATTGTGGATACATTTTTGAATAATTTCAATGTTGATTACTCACATATCACACTCAATTTGGCTGTTGGTGACGCCTCCCTGGCGCCGCTGGACAAACTCATGGCAATGCACACATAATCACCGACATCCTCGCCACGTTGCACAGACTCGATATGCAAATTGGCGCCGATTTGATAGACACGCTTGTCATACACAATCTGATGGCCTAGACACAGACAGAGAGAAAGAGAGAGGGCGAGGAGATACAGTTGTGAATATATATATGGTAATAAGTCAATCTGTTATCCGATGGAACTTACCATTATGCAACCATTCGTAATGTAAATCAGTGGATGGATCTGTTGTTGCCTCACAGTTGAAATCAACTGAATCGTTCTCAACAATCGACTGACTTTCTGGCACTTGAATGAAGCGCGATGAGCTGCCACTGCCACAAGAAAAGGGAGCTGTAAATGGAAGAACAAAAATGTGTTGAGAGAGGCGGCTAAAAAAAGGGGATAATGAAAATTGCATATTTTGTAATGGTCATGTTTTTTTTACTCTTTTTTCCTTGCCGCTGCCTCTTCCCTGCAATTTACAATAATTACGCTTAATTGAACTCTTTTTAAAACACAGAATTAAATGCGCTCTTAATCTGCTTAAATTACAGTATTTAAGGCCATGTAAAATGCTAAAAACAAAACCAAAATTAAATGAACGCAACAAAAAAATTTATATAGCCTACACTCAGGCGAAATGGCAGGGAGTTTGCGTGTTGGCCAACAAAATGGTGGGAGGTGAAACCAAATGCAAACGCAATTTTCATATTATACGAGGGCGACTCGTAAAGTTTCCATACATGGCTACAAGTTATGTTGTGTTGGTAAATGTCGTAAAGAGGAAAACAGTACTGAAAGTTCTCAGAGAGACTTTTTTTCACTTATACAGAGTTTTAATATAAAGAATGACAATTCTGGACTGTAAATTTATCTGAGTTTCGCATTTACATATTAGAGATCGTTTATTCCATTAAGTTATCTTACGCTAACTTTTAAATTCGCTCTACTTAAGAATTTTCTTATTTAAAATAATCCACTGACCATCTAGAATTAGTCCCAAGATAAGCAATTTCGAGAAATATTTTGGTAAAATAATAATATTAAATGTCCTTCTCTTTATTAAAAACTTTAAGGCCGAAGTTGCAAAATCCTATGATATTAATACAGACTGAATTGAAATGAATTTTCGAAGAAGCATTTTAAGTCGTAACTGTTAACCCATTATCCGCCTTTTTGTCCTCCTTTTCAAATTTTAATAAATGCCTTTTTGTTGAAACTTTTTGCATGACCCTCGCCTAACATCATTAATAGTAAACGCAAATTATAATAAATATTAAATTAAATTTGTATAACTGATGAAATCAACAGCAAAAAAAAAAAGAGAAACACCAGAAAAACAAATATATTTAAATATTGATTCAGTTAAATGATAATCAGCTTAATACCTGTTCATCTTTTAATTACAAAGTCTGCAATGTATTTTTTTTTTGTTGTCAGTAATGCAAATCAATCAGTTGACAGAATGAGTACATGATACATGAGGTAGGAGTAGGAGGCGATGAAGATGGTAACCACAAAAACGTAAGTAAAAGCCAAAAGCAATTTAAAGGCAATTATTTTTGATTATATATAGAAGCCAAAAACTACAAAACGTCCAACATTATATTTGGCCACTAATTGGAGCAATTTGAGACAACACCTTGGGAGATGGGATGGGGGGATGGTGTAAAGATGGGTAAGGTTAGGACCAAGACGACCACGGTGTTTCAATAAAACAGGCGTTTGTACAACAAGAACAACAACAACATCATTAAAAGTCATTTCGTGTGGTTGGGAATCATCATCAACATCATCATGCTCATCATAATCATCATTATCATTATCATAATCATCATATGCCAGTCACATAGCCAGTCGACGTGTTATAAAACACAGAAAAAGAGAGAGAAAGAGGAGGACCAAAACTCAACCCCAAGCCAAATGGCAGTCAGGCAGGCGCTTGAGGATAGATGGCGAATCTTTTCTTCCCTGAATCGATTTAATTTGCTGCTGCTGCTCGAGAGTATGGCAAAGGAGGAAAAGAAAACAAGTTCCCCGAGAAGAAGTCAAAGTCAAAGTCAGTTACTCGGCCGTCGATTAAAGAAATATGCGCTCTGTGTGCCATTGATTGCGCTGACGTGGTCACAATGCCAAAGCCACAAAGAAATAAAAGGGGGGCGCAAGAAAAAAGTGTTGATGCGGCAAACTGGGGGCCAAAATCAGAAAACTTCCAACCACACACACACAGCAGGCTGTCGTCCATCTTCAGCAGGCTTCGTTCCTCTGTCCCTCTGTGTCCCTCTTCTCTGTGATAATTAGTTCGTTTGTTTGACTCTATCGAAATCAGCGCCAGTCAGCAGCAGCAGCTTCAGCAATTGAGACGAGTGGACCAACTGCTGAGATCTACATCAGCAACTTGTATCCATCCTCCTTCTTTTTTTCCCATTGCCCACTGCACAAATTGTGCGTCAACATTTGTCGATTAAGTTGCCTTCTCCTCCTCCTCTGCGTCAATATCTCTTTCACTTGGCTATGAATGCGAAATATTGTTTGTAATAATCAGAGAATCGGTTATACCCACTGCGGGCCACTTCAATTGAAGTGTATTCCCCCCTATGGGTGGCATTTTGATTTGATTTTGCTAGAGAAACCAAATGAATGAACAGCACAGAAAAGTGTGGAGTATGAGGTAAAAGAAAATACTAAACTGTCATTCAGGAATTTCTGGCATTTATCAAAGTAAACACTCGGCTAGAAAACGAACAGGAGAAGAAGAAAAAAACACCAAACCAAACGTTTTTCTTTTCCTTTTCCCCAAGAGGAAAAACTGCAAGTCAACCAGTGGGAAAGACTTCGTAGTCCGTTGAATGCAAACTCACAGACAGTAAACCAAGAAAAAGGAGGAAAAAAGGTTTAAAAATAAAATGAATCTGACTGACAATTACCCGTCAAAAGTTTTGACATAGGGCTTAGGTTTAGTCAGACAAAAGTCTTACAAATATAATAAACCTTACATTTTAATGGGCGGGGTAAGAAAAAAAAAAAAATGTTTACTTGCAGTTATTTCTTCTTTCTTATTAGGTAAAATTTTATTCATTAAACAGTCATCTCATATGACTATGGGAAATTGACTCAATATCTGGGCTTTGTAAGAATATATCTCAAAGTTGTTTAAGGCTTAATATATTAATGTATGGGTTCTCAAGTGAGTGAAACATTAATTTTCAATTAATACTATTTGGTATGCCCTGAGAGCATCACCATATAAGCTTCAAAAGTCTGTTATACTGTGATAAACATATTAAAATACATCGAATCGCCAAAAGAATCTAAGAAAATATATATTCCTCAGATTTACACAACCATACACACATTTTCCCTCAATTTTTTTTTTCAAAATACTGTCTATTCTAGTATCCAACATTATACGTTTTCCCAAGATTTTAAAAACATATAAGAAAAACGTAAATGTTGGTAGCCATTTTAGGCTGGTTCAACTGACTTACATACTTATATGTATCAAATAAACCAAGTACTATTTCGATATTTTATGGTTATACATATTCAGATTTATAGTTCTTATTTGATGAGTGCGTACATTCCTATATATGTAGGTCATTGCTGCAGATATGTTATGCCATGAACTATACTAGATGCTTTCATGATTGGCAAAAATAGCAGGGTAATAGCTCTTGAACTATCTGTCTTGAAACATGTAGATAACAAATCTTCCAAGCCTTCTAATTGAGCTGCAAAGCGTATACACTTTATGTTAAATATTTGCAAAATTTGACTAGCCAGATTCATTTCTTCTCCACATTTTATCTTGACAAACAAAAAGTGCAATTGAAATCTGTCGGTCTAATCATCCATCTACGTATAAGTATAACTCAAACAAGTAAATATATTTAATTTGAATTCAAACAACAGTCAGGACTAAGTATTTGAGAAAATTTCATGCAATTATGAGATTGCCCTCATTTTCTCTTGTTCTCTCTCTCGGGTTCTCAACTGGCAGAAGTTTTGTTTTTAGTGGAAGTCTTTAAAATTGGATGGCATGAGAGTGGGAAGAGATGTGGGAGTGGGTAGTTGAAGGCAGATGAAGTTTTGTATAGTTGCCACACACTCACAGAGACAGGCACACACACACTCCTACATACAGCTGCCCTTAATGTGGTATGGCAACAGCATGTTCATGTTGCATGCAGCATTTTGCATGCTTGAATAACAAATTATGACTGCCACACAAAGGAACAAATACACACGCAGCAGCAAATACAAGAGAGTGAGACAGAGAGAGCGAAAGACTCAGTCAGGGCAGACAGACTTATTATTTGCCATACAAATAATGGACCCCGCTTATGCTCATTGCACAGATTTTGCGTTATTCGTCCTTCTTTTTCCCTTAGTCTGCCTGGTTTTCCTGCCATCTGACGGCTGCCTTTTGTCTGCGGCTGTTTGCCTTTGTGCTACTTAACAGTCAGCAATTCTTCTATCTCAGCTCTTCAATTCTCTATCTCTCTCTTTCTATCTCTATACCTATGTTGTGTTATCCGATCCTCTTGAGTGTTTACTGATCCTACATGGAAACCTACATTTGATTAGCTGAAATTTGGTCGGCTCTACTCAAGTGCTGATCCTTTCTTTCTGATTCTTTCTTTGTCCTTTCTCAAGTGCCTATTCCTACTTGGCATTATTTGCTCTAACGACTTCATTGTGCAAACTGAACATATTACTTATAAGAGAAAGAGAGAGAGGAGGGGAAAATCAGCAGTGTCCTGCTGCTGGCTTCCTCTCCAGCTGGGCATTAGTTTTGCCCACTCTGTGGTCTGCTCGACTGCTCTGTGTGGTCTGCCTACAAACTTTTCAGCAACTTCCACTAATTGAGTCATTTTTCACGCCGTTTGCTTTCAAAATTTCAAAAGACAAAAACTCTGTTTGCCGCCAAAAACAAAACGAAACCAAGGCGGTTTTTTAATGCCACTTTATCTGCAATTCAATGAATCTCACATCTGTAATAGATATGAAATTGTAGAATTCAATTCTATTACAACAGTTCTGATTTGGACTTTCTATAACTTATTAATTTTAATGTTAATAATTCTACTATAGTATAATTCCACTTTAATATCTATTAAATATTTAGTAGTATTTTATTTCAAATCAGTTTAAATAAATACCAGGGGCAGCAGCTAGTGCTAACTTCAAGAAAGTTTGTTTTTGAATGTGATACAATTGTATTTTAAATAATCAAATCATAGTTAATATATATTTCATTTAAATATTGGAAGCTGGCGTCATTATTAGTTCATTGAAACGTTGAACAAAGGTTACTTCTTATAAATCTCCTTTCAATCCTTTATGTCCTGCATAACCTTCCCCTTAATTAACGATTGTGATGTTGGGCATAACATTTGCACCCTCTAAATTGGTTTCGAAAAGGTTTTTTTTATTTAAAAGCGTATTTTATACCCTTTTCAATTTTCAAACACGTTTGCCTTATCGAAAATCGAATGTAAATTTAAATCCCATGGGGTCATGGGGTAGAAGTTAATATAATTTAATTGGTGTCATCTTCGTAAACATCTGCTGCGATTCTATTAATTATCTTTGAACTAAAAGTAACAAGCCAAATAGTTTCAAGTTGTCCATAATTGACCTCAAATGCTCTGCCACCTCTCTCTTATTAAAAAGTAATTTCTGAATATATAAAATAATGTTGACTATTGATTTGATGGTCCTCGAGTTAACTAATTTAGGTTTATCATCACGATTATCAATTAGAAAGTTAGATAAATGAAGTATTCTCGACATTTTGCACACTTACCCATAAAAATGCAGCCCAAAAGGCATATGCTCCACATCATCAGCATATCCATATTCATAGATATATATAAATCGGTATTCTCAGTCTCTCTCCTCTCTCTCTGTTTCCCTGAGAGTCTGTCTGTCAGAAGTCTGGCCTCTTATTTCCTCTTTGATGCCCTCTTGTGGGCCAATTAGCAAGCGATAGTTGTTGATAACGCGACAAACTGCTCACATACAGAAGAGATATCAATGATGATGATGATGATAGGCTATGGCCATATCCATATAAGTGTAGTCACTCAGAGTCTTTGCCAAGAGCCTGTCGTGTCTGTGTATTTGGAGTTGGAGTTGGGAGTCGTCGTCGTCGTCAGTTATAAGTGCCCGGCACTCGAAAATGCACTCAATGCATTTGTAAATATTCAATATTTGGTTGCACACACACACATATACATACACTCAACGCGAATGACAACGAATCGAATACCAATTCTGCCGACTGCCCTTTTTATATTTTGTGGGCGTGTTTCTCTTTTGCTTGACTTTTTTCTGATATTTACTGTGGACACTCAAATTAAATTGGTATTTACATAGTTGGAACGCATGAAATGCATTTATCACTGAACACCAAACGAGAAGGAAGAACGGAGAATGGGGGAGACGTAGATATAGATATGGTTACGGCACTTGCTTCTCTACTCCTCCTGTTGGTTGTTGTTGGTGTTGTTGTTGTGGCTGTTGGTTTATGTTTCGTGGTTTTTTTTTTTTTACTTTTATCGGTACCTAGATTGACAAGCGACAAGAGTTAGAGTTTCACTTACACCAAACTCGAATGAATACCGACAAAGGTATCTAGATACACACACTGAGACACACTGCAGATACTGAGATACAGATACTTTGGGTCAGAGGGGTGTGTAGAACGTCAGCGGTTCGGTGGGGTGAGATGAAGGTGGAAGTTCAATTACCCAATGCCGTAACAAATCTACGTTAATCTGTGTATCTGCAAGATACAAAAGTTATTCTGTTCTGCATTTGCATCCTTTAAACCGGCTTTTCGTTTCGGTTTTGTGTGTTTTTTTTTTTTTTTTTTTTTTTGGTGGCTGATTCCCGGCTTGAGCAACTCCGCGAAGGGGATGGACGAAGCAAAGAACTCGAATTTACGTGTATAGATAATCACGAAAACGCGAACCGCTTGCGTTCGTTGTCTGTTTATTACTGAGGCCTCAAAGGCCTCAATATATTTCCAAAGTTGTTTGGGAAATATTCTCTCTTTCTCTCTGGAGTTGGGGGAGTGATGTGAGAGGAAAATATGTTGTTCCCTGTATTTCTCTCTGGATTGGGTAAAGTGTTGCCGTGCTGCGTTTCGACATTGAACGTGATTTGTATGAGGCGAAGGGTTCAACTGAGTCAGCTAAGTATGACAAACCTTATGAGGCATTATGAGTCTGAAGTATCTGCAGAGACTTATGACAGATTTATTAATTTCTTCTAAGAAAAAAGTTAATCATTTTGCGAATACAAAATACGTCTTTTACTTCCCATTTTCCAGAAAAGGACCTGGGACCTTAGGGCCCTTTTAAGATGTTGAGAGAACATCTATTCGAGAAAAGGCGAAGCTCTTGGACTTTTGAATTGTAGGCTTCGCCAACTTTTCGCTGCATTTAGTTGCAATTCCCAACTAGTTTATCAATTATCACTCGTCTGTTATATGTTAAAAGATCCTAGATCTAGCATTAAATACCAGAACCAAATCTGAGCATTAGGAGATAAAAATGTGGGATTTATGTTGGAAAATCTTTTCATTATAAATCCTAGATAACTGGTTAAGCAGTTAACTTCACTTGATGAACATGTTCCTTTGCTGTCTTCAGTCAAAAGCTTAAATCGCATTACATCTTTCAGTAAACTTGTCTTCTTGACTGCTTTCAAAGTCACCATGGGCGTAGTTGAAAGGATTACGTAGCTAAAGAGCAGAGTGATCAGACTCTTGCCAACATAGACGTTAGTTAAGAAGATCGAGTGTCCCCGCGGTAATTAGTTAATAAAGCGATTAGATTCATAATTTGCCTGAGTTTCTGTCTGAGGTTTCTCCTTTCATCAAGTGTCTCCCCATTAAGTTTTCCTTTTGACTCCCTGCCCATGTGGAGCAGTGACATTTTTTCCTGCCAATTGACAACGTCTGCACTTAATCGCTTCATTTCCATTTCCATTTCCATTTGCCCTGTTCAGCTTCAATCGGAATTGCCTTTGATTCCCTTTTTCTCTCTATCTCCATTTTCTTTTTTTTCTCCTTTTTTATTTTTGCCTATGCATTTTATGCATATTTTATGGTTTTTTATAGCTGATGGCATAAACAAAATGTGAGAGAGAGAGGGAAACAAGGGCGAGAGGAGGGGACAACATCAAAGGCAACTACACATGCGCAGGCAAGTGCAATTAAACCCCACTCCCTCCATCCAACCACCAGAGCACCACCCCCTTGATCGCTCTAGCCCCCGCCTTTGGCCCCACCCCAAACCCCATGGCCCCCTCGTCAATAACAACAACAATTTGCCTTTGATCTACGGCGACATCGACATGCATTATATGTTGTTTCGTCTTGTTGTTGTTGGGAGCCCTTCCGTTCGTTTTGAGTTTTGTAAATTTTTTTCCGTTTTTTTGGTACTATTTTCTTTTTTTGTTTTTGCCGTGTTTGTTTATGTGTGGCTTTGATATTAAAGATGTGTGTGTGTGTGTGTGTGTGTGTGTGTGTGTTTGTAGTTTTCCCTGTGAGTTTTTCCTCTGGCATTTCTCTGGCAAACACCTTTAGGAAAAGAACGAAACTAAGAAGAATCTGTTAAATAAAGTCAAAACACCGACACTGAAATACTCAACACTGATAACAAATTTTTAGTTGTAGTCCCTCCATCTTTTCTAACTAATCTTAAAATTTAATTAGTGATTAATCCTAAAGCAGTTGCATACATGGATTGATCTTTTATAATTGTGAATTGCTGTGATTAGATTTCTGTTCTAGTTTAGTCAAAATTATTAAGGTAATCACATTTAATATTTCTATCTATAGATCTTTTAATTATCCTACTCAACTTCTAAACCCATTCATAGATCAGCCGTAGATTAATTTTAAGTATTTTAAGTAAGTTAAGTATTTAACAAACTCAAAAATAAGAATATCTTTTCAATATTTTCCAAGATATAGAGATACTCTTTGAATCTAAATAAATACAGAAAGATGGTAAGCAAAAAAATTTTATTAGTAAATATTTCTTGATATATATCTTCTTTTCGATCTCATTAAATGACCAATCCATTTACGACTCTATATTCTGAATGCCAGGATAAGCAGTGGTAACCAAAGAAATGTTTCAAATTATGAATTTGAAGAATGATTTTGAGTAGCAGTTATACAGATCTACTGTATATAATAACAGAGGATTTTTAGATATTTAAATAATCTTCTTATTGTATCAAAAATACATCTTGAACACAAGAATTCTTAATTTATATAGATTTATTTTAGTATTTTCGACTATAATTTAAATTTTACTTTGTTTAACGCACACTCGTTTGCTGTTTTTCAAGAACTAGTTAGTATACCCCGCCAATCTTCTTTGGCAGGGTATGCAAAGTGTAGTTTTTAATGTTTATTTTGTTTAGTCTACACAAAGGCCGCGTATAGTAAAAATTTATTTAAATGCCTTATACAAAAAATGTTTGATGTTTGCAGAGGATTTTTGAAATTTTTGAGACTCATAAAATTACACGAGTAAGAGGCGTTGATTAAAGGTAAGCAAAAGTCCAAAGGAAACCAAACAAGAAAGGAACCATGAACATCTTACCAACAATTTTCGTTTTCTATTCTGAAACCAAAAATAGAGCTATAGGAACGAGGAATAATGCAACTTAATGGCCAAACAAAGCAAACGAAGAAGGATTCATTTCGGTGGCTTGCTGCTGCTTTTTTTATGAGGCGCTTTGGCCTCGAAGGCGATTTGAACCCACCCATTTTGGACTACTGTGCGTGGCCGGGCCCGATTATTATAAGCGTGTGTCAGTTAGTCAGTCAGTCAGTCAGTCAGACAGTCAGTTAGTCTCTTTGTCTTACTGTCTGACTGTTGTGTGAATGTGGGTTTTTCATTTTATAGTTTTTTTCCGCTTTTCCATTTTACGACTCTCTATTTCCAACCCCCAAAAACAAAAACAATTGCAAGAACAGAAACAGGAGCAGAAGCAAAGGCAGCAGCAGCACCAGATCCCAGGATCCTTTTTGACTGACACCCAAGAGTCATAAAACTAAACTACAATACGCGCATACATATATGTTGATACATACATATATAAACTGTGGGTCTAACTGGGGTGGGTTGGGTTAATCAGCCCCTTGGACTTCGGTTTCGGGCCCTCTAAGGATTATTATCAGGCAACAGCCCAAGGAGACGACGGACACCAACCTATCTAGAATTTCCATTTTGAGCGACAGTTATTAGTTGTCATAAAGTTGAAAATTTATGTTCGAAATTTCCTCGCACCGGGGCCAGAGAAATGGGTGAGAGATCGCTTCCAGCCAAATGGTGTGTTAATAATGGAAACTATTTTCCAACCAAACTGCAGGAAAAGGTATACAAAAAACACACACAAAATTAACCAAATCCTTAAAGAAATAAGGAGCGGATCTACGAGTGTTAAAAAGAAGGCAATAACAATGTAAATAATCAAGAAATATTAAGAAAATATATATATTCTAAAAAATCAGGGCCGAATATTGAACAGGCTTTTCGTTTCTTAATCCTTTAAATGAGGATAGATAGAAATATTTAAACATAGATTTTTCCTCCATAACTTACCTTATGATCCGCTCCTGTATAGTGTCTCTTAAGAGTGCACTGAACTCATATAATCGAAAACTAATGCCAAAAATTATGGAATGGCAATTGAAAGTTATTGAACTCTACTAAAAGACTACAAAAGCAATAAAAAATGTATATTTAAGATACTATTTTCTCCAAGTAAATGCATTTTAAGCCTTTAATTATAAATCGATCGTATAAGTTCCTTTACAATTCTCTCAAAAATTTAACAAAATCAATATTGAAATCTATTGATCTGAAATATATTAATTTTTAATCTAGAGAACTGTACAATTAAAAGCTCTTCTACAAAGGAAAGGAAAACTTGAATTACCTTGTGACTGGCTAAAAGATAAAGAAGATCAGATCTAGGAATATTTATTCAAAGAAGTAATCAGTTTCAATAAGGACGAGGATTCAATAAGAAGTGTAACCCAGGAAACAATCTTAGATTTTCCTTGTCCCTTTAGATGCTAATAGGAAACTACATATACGTAATTTTTGTTTTTCTTAGCTTAGATCTCTCTCTCTCTTTCTCCTACGATTTGATGATCCTTTAAAATTATTTATCGAATTAAACTTTTATGTATTTTTCTGCGATTTAAAGTTATTTTTAAAATATTTTTCACTCAATTAGCATTCGATTCCCCTCACACACACACATAGACACAATATATCCGCATTCTTGGAAACCATCTCCGTTTGCAGCCACAAAATACTTGGAGCATTGTCATGGCTGGTAACTTTATGACCCCGAGTTGGGGGATTTTCAAAAGGGGACGGAGGAGGAGGGGCCGCGGTGGATTGGAAGGCATGGATTGTCTTCAGGCAGCAGCAACATCGTCGTCACTCGCCACTTTTCATTTGCCGGCTGCTTTAGCCATAAAAAGTACATAAAAAGAAATACAACACAACGCAAGAAAAACTGTTGAGCATTGGGAAAAAAGTGGAAGAAGTAAGTTTTACGACCCACCCACCCACAACAGTCATCAAAACCAAGGAAAAAGAAAAAGAAAAGCAAAGAGAAACGATTGCTCTATAAAATTGGAGCTCTATGAGAGCTATAAAATATTTATTCTACTAAAAAATAACTGTACAATGGTTATATATATATATATATACACACATAGATAGATACAAATACATACATATTGGATAAATAATTGGTTTTTTTTTTTTTGAAGGAGAGAATTTTCCTTTATCCCCTAGATTTTAGTTTTTTTTTGTAACAACAAATTGGTATAACAGGACGCGGATGAAGTGATTGGAAGGGGGGCTGGGAGAGGGAGCAGAGATCAAATATATATTCCTCACATTTATTGAACTAATCAGATTCATACGATGTCATCAGCAACCTGCGATTCATGCTCCAATATGGTATTCTCTCTTAATTTCGATTTCAGATTCCTGCTGGAATTTGCCTCGGTTAGGCAAGGTTCATGCTCGGCATTTGCCTCATTATCATCATGATGATTATCATTTGGAGCCGGTGCGTCCTCCAGTTGCACCTTGCCCAAATGGCGACGATAACGATACCAGAGTTTCAGTCCCAACACGAGGACAAAATACAAAAAAGCCAAACAAATGATTATAATAATAATCCGTGTGATTATGGAATTCGAAGCCGATTTCGATGATCTAACGACCAGGAGTACCTCCTGACGTTTAAGGCCGGCACTACTGCCAATGGTGCAGCCATAGCGTCCCTCATCCTCGGGCTGTACATTCCTAATCTCCAAAGTACCATTCTCCAGCAGTCGCAAGCGATTTGCAGTCAAATCTGTATTATTCTCATTATCCTGCATTGTGAGATAGCCCAAATCCTTGTCCCATTGAATAGTGGGCTTAGGTTCACCCATGGCCTGACAATGAAGAACCACCACGCCAGATTCCTCAACCTCAAGAGGACCTTCGGGTGGGGCCACTGTGTAACGTGGAGCGATTACCACTTGTATGGAAACGGTGGCACTTATCTGGCCTTGACTATTGGAGGCAATGCATGTATATTGTCCACGTTGCTCATTGCTGACCTGACTGAAGACCAAAGTTCCATTCTGATCTGTCACATTCACGGGCAAAGGCAATTGCGTTTCCTGCAAAAAGAATATCCCCGTTTTTAGTAATCCTCTCTCTGTATTAAAGAGTTGATGTTGTGAAGACTTACCCTCATCCATTTTACTTGCGGCGCTGGTGTTCCCTGGGCCTTACAATGGACTTTACTCAGACTACCCAATTCCAAATTTTTCGATGTGGGCTGTGGCACAAATTTCAATTGCTCAATGACCTCCAGAGTGCCAGAACTAGAACTGGCAGCCAGTTCGCCTTCTATAACCAATTGGCATTGATATTGACCCGCATCGCTGGCCAAAATGCTAGAAAATTGCAGTGAACCATTCTCCTTGTTCATTACGATGCGACCATCTTCCCTTAACATGGTCTCCAATTGTGGTTCACTTGTCGTACTGGCCGCCTGTCCCAGTTCTAGTTGACGCAATGTTTTGTTATCCTTACGCCAGCGTAAGATCACACTATTGCTCTGACGATAGAGTTGAGGCAATTGATAGACACAGGGCAAATGCAGGGAGCTCTGCTCTTTGAGAGTTATCAAACTTGAGGGACCTTTCGCTATGCTGACGTCGCCCAATGGCAATGCCGCAGCATTAACTTGGCTATGACCTGTATGCCGAGGAATGAAGTTGCGGATGAGTCAGCTCAAAAAGGAAGCAGCCAGCTTGAAGAAACTTACCGCCGAAACAGCCAAAGATCAGGCCAAGACTTAAGAACAAACGTTTCGCCATCTCGTTTCAGAATTTTTATTTATTTATCTGTTTTTTTTCAGTCTTTTTGCTGTTCGTTACGAAAAAAAAAAACCGGCTCTGGTAAGATCGGTTTCGTTTTAGGTTTTTATTTTGAAGGAATTCCGTTTTGCTGGCAACCTTCGTTGGCTCCGCTTCTTTCGCGTCTTCTTTTAATGTTTTACCGCCGTCCTCCTCGTCGTTGCAGCTTCACATCATTTTACCACACTCAAAACTAGAGAGAGAGAGCTCAGAGGCAGAAGGCATTTGCTTTTTGGATTTATCTTTATGTTACGCACACGCGTCACGCTTAATTATCCTGCCGACTCCACGACGAAGACTACGACGCACTTCCACTCACTTCTCTGCACTTCACTGCAATTCTCGTTTATTCTGATCCGACCAACCTCACGCGTTGCCTCTCGAAGTTCAACTGAAACTGACTGACTGGATGACTGACTGAAAGACCGGCACTCGGGCGGGTTCTCAATGTTTTTTCCTCTCCTCAAAATTAATGACAACAAACACAAGGCATGCGCACTCCAAACCCAACAAATTTCCCTCTATTTCTTTACTTTGTCGCCACTACTCTTTGTATTTTTACTACCTACTACTAAATTCTGAAAAAGGATATGGAAAACGGGCCTATTTGGGTTGACAGTCTGGCTTGTGTCTGTCTGTCGTAGGGATCTGTCATATATTTCAGATATTGGAGAATTACAGAATATTTAACTCTGAATATACAAAATTACAAAAATTTAAAACATAGTAAAAAGAAAACCCGAAAACGAATCGTGGAAAGTGGAAAAAACAAAGCGTCCTCATAGCCATGATTCCAATCTTTGAGCGGCTAGGAATATATTAAACTCAAATCGAATTACCTTTCGCATATATTTTGAGTTTTTCAATATAGAATTACTTTTCAAACCCAAAAACTAAAACTAACAAGAAATTTAAGAAAATTACTCCTACTTAAAATATTAATAATTTTGAATTAGACACATTTTCCATACATTAAATACTTGGAATATTTTACTACATTTCGACTTTCTTGAAACGTATCTTGCCGAATATTGAAATTTGAGTTATTAATAAAGATCCGTTTTTTGCTATTATCGTTTCGTTCAATTCCAGGCAATCTACAAGAGGAAAAATTATAATCATTTTATCTTTCAGCGTCTATATAATACAGTCTCGGGTAAAACAAATCATTTTAAAGTTAAACTTTGTAATATTTTTGCTCCTTGGACCTTAGAAAATGCATCAGCATGTTCTATACTTTTCAACGTAATTCAAAATCCTTTAAATTCATTCTTAAATTCTCTTGGTCCATCCAATTATTAACTTATAGTGCTTTTTCAAATTTGTTAACCAAAATGTCGAAAGAATCCTATATATATTCGTTTTAAAACTTTATATAACTCTTTTCAGTTGCAATTGAAATAAAAAATGAAAAGATTTTGAAAATCAAATAAAAGTTTCGTTCCGTTTTAAAATATATATTTGAGATTTCATCAATAAGTATTTTTTAGTCTCTCTAAAATGTTATTTACTTGCATTAGTAACTAGATGTCGTTTCAACTATATGATGTGGAATCATTCTCAAGGATATAAAAATTGTACAGGCTATAAAAATGAAAAACATAATAAGAATCTTTGGAAAAATATTCTTTGCAGATTAGTAAAAATTAGTCACAATCAATACTTATAAATTACAATCTAACAATATTCCAATTATATGTAAAATATAAAATGTTTACATGTAAATATATAAGTTTGTTCGATATACTGAGCCATTTTTCAAAATAAATAACATACAGTCTAAAATTGAGGTATGGTAGATGAGACGCGACTATAGAGCGTCTGACGTTTGGCCACGCGGAAAGGGCAACGGGTCATCATTTTATAGACGATGGCACTGCACAGGACAAAGAGACCCCAGAAGACGTAGGTGAAGAGTAAGATGAAACGATTTGGTTGCCACAGCACCGTGTAGTGGAGATTATAGTTCTCTGTTATTGTTAAAGATGATATTAAACAAGTTTACATAGTTGGGCAATATTGGAGAGGACTCACCCAGCACTGCATAACCCATGCCAATTTTTGATTTGCCCATGCGATAAGAGCATGTTGGAACCATTATCTCCAGGTAGCTATGCTCCTGCTCTTTTAAGGCCTTCAGATCAAAGTGTCTGACGGCATTCTCATAGAAATTGATGACTTTCGTTGATGGATAAATGAATATCCTGGACTCATGCCAATGGGCTGAGAATATGATATGTGGATCCAAGTCACTGATAATGGCCCTCAGCAATGGACCGCCACCAATGAGAAGCGGAGCATGTGAGACACCAATACGCAAGCGTTCTGAATTGTGTTCCCGGTCTGGATTTGTGAAATCCAATAGCATGCGATTTATCTTAAAAAATCGCAAACGATTGTCATAATCAAAGAGATCCTCGCTCATAAACTCATTCTCGAATCGTCGTTGATTCGAATTGGATATATAATCGCCGTTCTCACCGCCAATGTCATTATCTCCAGGGATATGAACCCGCTGCAAATAAGCCGAAATCATACGAAACTGTTAGGAAAATAAAGCAATAAAGTCGTGTCTTGGACTTTCTCAGAGAGTCCATGCTAAGCTAATCTCCACTTACATTATTGAAACGCTTGTGGTGATAGATACGTTTAAATCTCTGGACATATTGCTTATATTCCTGTGCCGTGGCTATATTACCCTCGTCTAGAAGATCTCCCAGGAATACAATGATATGTGGTTGGGTGAAGGATACGGCACGTTCAAAGGACTTTTGCAAATATCTATCCGAGTCATAGCGTGCCAATGGACTGTGTGAGGAGCGATCATATGAATTGCCCAAAATTTGTGGATCAGCAATGAGCAGCATTCGTGTGCAATTCTCTGTAAGATGAGCAAACCAATAAAAAGTGACTTCAATTTGGTTTAATGACCAAAAGACTTACCCAGTTTACAATCAATATTCTGCCAACTCGACTGGGCTATATAGTAGATTAATATCTCATTAAAGAAGATTAAGAGTAGAGTCATCACCACAAAGCCGCGGCACACCAATCTGTAAGAAATCCGATTCGGGTCAACTGGATATAATACCTTTTTTTTTTGGGTTTTATTTACCTATTGACTACACGCAAGGAAGCCATATTTTGGCCAACATTTATATTGATTTGTCTTTGCAGAAATTGAGGGATTCCAATTGCATGCACATTGCATACGCAATGATTGGTGTCTAATTATAAACACTTTGTCGCGCATATGCAATATTTACGTAAGGAACATCATAATTATAATGCAGCTGGGGCGGAGCAACAACTGATTCCCTCGCGGTTTCACTTGGCACTTGATGTCTTCGTTCGCTAATTGGATTAGAATGGAATGTTGACGAATTGGCACACACACCATTCCCCCACTACGAGCGCCATCGATTTGAATTTGAACTGGCAGCCGTTATTCTGATAAATCGGTCTGCATTATACGATTATATATAGAATTCGCATAAAAAAAAAACAAAAACCATTATTTTTCTAGTGTTGAACAAGTTTATGCGTTCGGTTTGATTCACACTCACAGTTGGACGTTGGTACTTTTCGTTGGTTCGACGTTGGCATCATTTGTTTGATCTCACTGGCAATCGCAATCCTGATACTTGACATCTTTAATGTGCGGCTTGTGGCTTCTTTTTTTTATGTACATAAGTCAATAAATAAATGCTTTTTAAAAAAGACCGCCAATTGACTCGAAGTGTAGTGTGAATGGGTCAGAATAATCGATAACTAAGTAACTAAAACGCTCGCGTGAGTAAAATGCGTGAGTAAACGCGCGAACATGTTTGAGTTCGCGAGTAAATGTTCGAGCTCGCGAGTAATGTTGTGCGGTGGAACTTTGTTAAATTTGTTAAATTTTTTATTTTAATTTTCTCGGTAAACAACGCTATGAAAATAAACAATTAAATAGCACAAGGCCGGCGTAGAATGTTTTACTAAGTGTTTATTGTGTTTGTGTGCGTTGTTAACCGCTACAAAAGAAACGCAGTGCTAGCGGCACCTTGAAGTTTTTTTTTTTGGCAAACGAAAAGTCAAGCGGCACTGAAAAGTAAGAATAGCAAGTAAATGCGATTAAAGGAAGCGGATTAGCAGGCTTTAAGGAACAAAGTGCTGGAATTGTTGCAAACATAAACTTTTAATTTGGCAAAAACAAAAAGCAAAAAAAAAAAAACACCGTTTCATGTGTGTGAATGTGTGCTGTGATGGAGTGTGTGTTGGCTTGCGTGTACGTGAGTGGGAGAGTGATGGCAATGCTGTTGTTGATTTGGCAATGCTGCGAGGCGAGGGTCGCCGTCGTCGGCATGAATAGCGTTAATAATTACTATCCATCTTTTCGTAATAATACTAATTAATCGATGGCTGTGTTTTGTTCTGTAGTTTAACATATCAGGGTGAGTGCCTAGGACACCGTCTCCCGGTAACAGGATGGCGGATATAGTTTATCCGAACGGTTGTAGACCCTTGATGGAAGATCTGGGCACGGATGAACTGATAAGGCGTCTCAAGGTGGGCACAAGTCCAATTTGTATAGAGAATGCTTGTACAATTTTCTTTTGGATCTATTCTGCAGACTCTGGCGAATGTTCTACAGACTATGGAACAGGATGAGAATCTCTATCAGCAGTATATACCATTGGCTTTACATCTTCTAGACGACTTCTTCATGCAGCATCCTTCCAAGGATGTGCAACTATTGATTGCCTGTTGTATAGCCGATGTATTGCGTGTTTATGCCCCGGAGGCTCCATACAAAGAGCAAGAGCAAATCAAAATAATCTTTAAGTTTTTCATCAAACAATTGCATGGACTTAAGGATCCAAAAGATCCTTCATTCAAACGGTATTTCTATTTCCTGGAAAATTTAGCCTTTGTTAAATCGTTCAATATGTGCTTCGAATTAGAGGATTGTCAGGAGATATTCCATGAACTATTTAGCACCATATTCAGAATTGTTAAGTAAGTATGCCAAAGAAATAAATATATTTGGCACTGATTTGGTATTCATTTTCTATATTTCAGTGATCAGCATAGCGCCAAGGTTACCAACTTTTTTCTAGATGTCCTCAGTCCTTTGATAACAGAAGCTGACAATTTGAGAGTTGAATTGCTGGATCTAATATTGATAAACATTGTTGAGCCAAATAAATCCAGCAATAAATATGCCAGCCAACTGACTGAACAACTGTTACGGAAAACAGGAGATGCCCTAGAATCCACCATTAATATTGTATGTCCAAAAAAAGATCAATTGATCGAGGGGAATTCAAGATACTAAACCAGATTTTTATAGTTTTTCAATCGTCATTTGGTGATGGATAAACCAAATACCAAACTGTCCATCAGTAATAAGATCTATGATGTCCTCTATGAGTTAAATCGCATCAATGGAGATCTTTTGGTGTCCGTTTTACCTCAATTAGAAAACAAATTGCTGTCCACCGATGATGCTGAAAGGCTGAGTAAGTTCCACAAAGTAGTTGGAGATGTTAAATATTTATATACTTTCCTTCTTTTTAGGGGCCACCACATTGCTGGCCCGCATGTTCTCCGAGAAGGATTCACAACTGTCGAAGAAATATCAAAATCTCTTGCGCACATTCTTTGGTCGCTTTTGTGACATCAAGGAATCGGTGCGGGTGAAATGCGTTCAATCCTCAATGCATTTCCTTCTCAATCACCCTCATCTGCGGGCGGATATCACTGACAAACTGCGTTTACGCAATCACGATCTGGACGAGGTGGTTCGCCATGAGGTTGTCATGGCGATTGTAGAGACTGCGAAACGTGATTTTAACATAGTCCTGGAATCACCGGATTTGCTTGAAATCGTACGAGAACGTACTCTGGATAAGAAGTACAAAATACGTCGGGATGCTATGAATGGTTTGGCCTACATCTATAAACGAGCCATTTGTGAGCCAAATGATTTAGGACCGGAAGTTAAGCTACGTGTGGATTGGATTAAAAACAAAATCTTACATGGCTATTACAAAGTGGGCTTAGAGGATCGTTTGCTGGTGGAACGCCTGCTCATCACCTGCCTGGTGCCATATAAATTGGCACCAGAGGAGAGAATGAAGAAGTTATATCATTTACTTGGTGATCTCGATGCAAATGCCACAAAGGCATTTGTTGAATTGCAAAAGAATCAAATGAAGACAAGGAATACGGTTAGCGATTGGATTAAATTGCACCACTCGAAGGAGTTTACGCCGCGAGTGTTAAGCCAACTCCAAGCCAAACAGGCCACCATTGCCAAGTGAGTTCATTCCGGCTAACTAAATATGAATGGATATTCAATCGAGTTTCTTTTTCTGTACAGATTACTGCCGGATCCATTGAAAGCTGCCGAATTCCTAACACAGTTTAGTAATAATCTACGCAAAGACTCTCAGCTTCTCCGCTGCATAAATATAGTACTGAAACGTGATGTTAGCTGTCGGGAATGCGCCGATACCATGGGTGTGCTTCTCAAAAAATTGGGAGCCCACATTCAATCAAATCTGTATTATAATACGGTCAAAATGTTGATCGAACGCGTAGCCTCTGTGATGGTGGACAAGGAGTCAATTGGAGTACTTATTGGGTGAGTGGAAGAATCATCCATTATCCATTGTTTTCCTATTCGAAGGGTTCTGTTTTGATTTCAGGTTGATTGAGAAATGCATACAGGGTGGTTCCATTTGCGAGGATATTGGCATCAATCGTCATGAGGCTGGCGAGCGTGGCCTTAAGCTTCTCAGTGTAAGTTGGACTAGAGGAGTATGAAAAACTCTTTTTGCTCACTTTTTGTTATTATAGATGCTCTCCTATGTGTTCTCCGCCCACTTTTTTACGGACACCTCATTGCGTCATTTGATTTCGTTGCTCAGCTATGAACATGAATATGTGGCTCCATTGGTTCTAAAGACTTTAACCCACTTGGGACGCTATCAGCCATTGGTGGACGATGGCAATCCCGTTATACTTAATGAGTTGGCACCCATTTGTAAGGATTTCGCCTTGATTGGTTCACCCAAACAGGCCAAGCATGCGGTACGCTGCATATTCGTCAATACCCAATCATCAACCGGCACTGGAGCTGATGGCAACGCAGCAGGTGGAGCAGGTGTTGGTCTCGGCGGAGGCATTGGTAGCGGCAACGGTGCCGGAGCAAGTGCATCAACCACTACACAGACTGTGCATCCCATTTTCAATGAGATCATTGAATTGTTGCGCTTGAAACTCTCACCCAATTGCGATCACCAGCGAACGAAAATTGTGACTCTGGGTCACATAGCCTTCAATATGCCACAGGCATTCCTGACACCCATCAAGAACATGATAGCACGACGCATAGTCAAGGAATTGCTTATACAGGAGGTGCCCGCGCAAAGGGATTATGAACTGCCGGATGAGGCTAGCGATTGGTGTGCCGAGGAGGAATTGCCACCTGATACGCTATGTAAATTGGATGCCCTAAAAACAATGGCTCGTTGGCTATTAGGTCTACGCACTGATGAACATGCCGCCCAGAAGACATTTCGCATGCTTGCTGCCTTTGTTAATCAGCGTGGCGATCTTTTGGGTCAGAATCGTTTGTGTGGGGCAGAGAAATCCTGGCTACGCCTAGGAGCAGCCTGCGCCATGCTCAAGGTATGCGAGCAAAAGGGTGTCGGGGATCAATATAGTGCCGAGCAGTATTTACAGCTTTCTCAGCTAATGGTACGTCAACAAAATCCTCAGAAACAAAACTAGATTACAATTAATTTGAAATACCCCGTTAGGTCGATCCAGTGCCACAGGTAAGAGAAATATTTGCCCGCAAGTTGCACAAGGGTTTGGGTAAGAGTTTACCAAGGAACTGTCTACCCTTGGATTTTATGGGCATGTATGCGCTATCTGGCCTGGAGACTGATAGAAAGTAAGTCGATTAGAACATTAATTTATCAAATTGTATATAAACTGGTCCATATTATGCAGATTGCAGGATCTGGTGCGTCATTATGTGGAGGCGGATATTAATAAACGTCGCGAATATCTCAAGACTGTGGCCATGACCTGTAAGTTTCATCCGGAAACCCTCTAAATTTAAGTTTCTCACAAGTTTTGCATTACTTTTAGCTCCCGATAGTTCTACGGATTCACAATCGCTCTACATTCTACCTGACTATATGCTGGCCTTTGCCATACCCGTACTGGTGCACGATCCAAGCTTTACGAATCATGAGGATTATGTACAATTGCGTAAAATGGAGAAATGTTTACGTTTCATATTGGAGCCATTGATGGCCAAACGTGATACATTTGTCTATGGTTTCTACCAGCAGATGCTGCAAATGATCAAACATCGTGAGTTCAGTCAGAGCACAGACAAGCGAGATAACTACGTGAGTACAAGAGCTTAAGAAGCCAGATTTTGTGTATTAAATATTACTTTTTGCATACGCACATTAGAAAATGTGGGCACTCTGCGATCTCGCCATATACATTATTGATGCCAAAGTTGGTCTTAGTGACAGCAATGCAAAAGATTTCGATAAGAATCTGCCCTTGCCAGAGATGTATTATCGAATGCCTGCCGCAGCCAATTTTAAGAATAGCGACATCTATATACCCATGGATGTTTATACGCTGGGTCCCAAAGCCTCTAGTAAGCCATTGGCGGCAACAGCGGTGAAAACAGCAGCATCAACCACAACAACAACACTGCCGTCGACAACATCGAGAGCTGCTGTTGGTTTGACGACGAAACGGCCAGCAGAAAAAACACTTCTAACCAATGATAAAACACAGGTATGTTTAAGAATTAAATAGGTTAACTATTGCAACTAGATAAATTTAATTCGATTTAACTTTAAACTTTATCTATATACATTTGATCTTCTGCCTTAAAAAATAGGTTGTCAATGTATTTGACAACATGCGAGTTGCCGATACGACAGAACCCCTAGCCAAGAGGACGCGTGGTGGGGCTGCAGCAACCACAAATTCGTAAGATATGGCTAGATGACAAGGAATGAGCAGCATACAAATCAATAACAACAACAAACAAACCATATAAGAAGAGAAATAAGAAAACATTAATGAGCGCATAATTGTTAGTTTAGTTACTGTTTAGTCTAGGGCGCTCTTAAGTTAACTAAATATTTAAGATGTAGTCTGATCAGATTGTGGACAAATGAATGATCTACAATAGTTGTTAAACCGACACTACCTACAACAACAAGAACAACAAACAACTTAATCATAAACATAAAAACATCAAAAAACAACAACAAACATCCACATAAGGTATTTGCTAATTCAAAGAAAAATTGTAACATATTTATAAAAAAAAAATAGATCTGTGGATTGAGACCAATGCAAAAAAAAACAAAAACATATAGTAACATATATAGGAGAGAAAAAAAGTTAAAAGTTTAGCCTATGCAATCATTAAAAGTGTCGTCTAATCTGTTAAATTGTAAATGATCCAAAAATTTGAGTTTTTTTAAATATGTAATTGTGTTCCTTTTTATTTGCTTTCCATTTTAGTTAGTATTGATAGAAACCAATCAAAAAACAAAACAAAAACACACAAAACCATTTTAAATTTGTTTTCTATATATTGCTTTAGTTTGTAGGTCTGATTTTATATCGAATAATAATAATGAGAAATGAAACAAAAAAACACACGAAAATTAGAAAAAAAGTAACGTAAATATGAGCCTTATTAAAAAATTAAACAACTTTTTCTATGCATAAAACAAAACAAAAAAATCTTAGTTAATCCATTTAAATACGCCGAAGAAAAAATGCATTCAAAATGTATTAAACACACATTGAGGAAAACATATTTAAATTCAAAACGACATAAATTGTACATTTATATCTATTATTACTGTTTTTCAAAATACAAAGAAACAAAGAAATCATACAAATACAATTATTACTACATAAGTAATTAATTTAAAAACATTTTTCAACTCGCCTTGTTTTCTTTTTCAAGTTGGTGCGCCTTATCGATAGCTCCCTTCGATAGACGATAACGTGCATTCCAGTTGGATTGTAGGTGGAGGGTTTGGTGGGGGAGGTCAGGGGTGTTTTTTTTTCCATTTGTTTTTCTTTTCTTTTTTGTTGTTGCCAGTTTTGTGTGTACATATAGAAATAAATTAAAACATATTTGTTTACCTTAGAATTTAAATCAGAACTTGTGTACTGCCAGTTCCGGCGATTAAAGATCAACTGGAATTTAGAATCAACAATTGCAAAATGCATTATTTTGCTCATCGAACGAGAGGCGGAGACCTCGAACCGTCGTCAGCCCCAGCAGAGGAACTAGAAGTCAGTCGGTCCAAAAACGTTGACCCATTCGCATCGGCGCCTCATTCCTTGTGCACATCCACACCGAAGAAGAAGCACAGCGATTCCCTTTATAACCAATTTGTCCAAATCACCAATAACCTTTGCGTGGGCGGCGGCGGCGGCGGTGTGGGCGTTACCTTTGATCCGCGTCTTAAGCAATTGGTCATTATCTTTGCTATACTCATAATTGGTTATAAAAGTGTCATTCTAGCAAGTGAGTATACCCCTCGATTGTAGGAGTGGGAGGTGGAGTGTGGCAGTGGGTGGGCATTAGTTGAAGTAAATTCAAGGCTGCATTTGTTTGTGTTTATATGAATATACATATGTACATATTTGGTTGTATAAATATAGCCCAACGCAAACGTTATGATCTCACCTCAACGCATTTTCCATTCCTCCTGTCCACCTCCTTCTTGAGTCATTGAAATAAATATACTACGTACATATATGTATACAAAGACATCTAGACAAATTGTTAGTTGCGCATTTTGTTTTCAGCTGGAGATTCTCATTTGCATAGATTGTTAATTGTTTAAATAGTTTGACTCAGCTCTATTGTTTATGCTTGGAGACGAAAAGAGTTAACGGTATATTGACCTAAGCGGATGCTTTTTTTCTTTTTGGCAATTAGTTATCATAGCTGTAAAGCAATTACGAATTTCTCTGCCCTACGAATAGATACCCTACTCCGCATATGAAGTCATCCAGCACTAATCAATTAATATATTTAGAGGCAAATTAATCTATATTGATATAAACTTATCACCCCATTCAGAGCTGATAATTGACAATTTGAAGTCTTTTAGCAAATAAAACTCATACATAAATTCATTAATTAGTAAACTCTGCAGTTAATTGATCATAGTGTATGTAAATGTCGCATACACCTTCATTTAAGGGTTACGTGGGAGTAACCAAAACAGGTCTCTGCCTACGTAACAATGGTTAGATTTTCAATTTTCCACTAGAGTAATTGTTCTTTTTTGATGTGCCCGTTCATCAACATTTACTGCGCCCACAGAACAACCACTGACGGTTTGTTTATCTTTGGCTCGACTGGTATCAAAATCAAACCAATTTACGACCTTGAATAGCAAACACCCATCAACAAATAATTCTTTTTTGTTTATGTTTTCACAGTGCCCTACATAAATGCCACTAATATACAACAGGTAGTCGAATATGTGCAGGTGGCAAAGGATTGGTCAGAGAAGCACCAGCTGGGCTCCAGGTTGAGCCCATTGCTTTGGGGGCTGCTGATTACAATATTTAGCTATGGACTTGTCTATTTGGATAGTGCAGAGCCGGGCATTAGTCCGCCATCGCCCTTCTCCAAGCATACAAGGTAAGTAGACGCTTGAAGAACTAATTTCATATTACTCATCATTTTCTCTCGACATTTGCAGATCTCAACGGCAAAAAAAGGGCATATCACTGCACTTAAATTACTTGGGCGCCTTGTTTTCCGGCTTTATGGTGACCCTTGTCATGTATTTTAATTTGTGGAATTCCACTTAGGCAAACAGTATTTCCTCTTATTTCGTTAAACTTAATTTATTTCGTACGTATAATGTAATTGTAAAGTGCTCCTGGAGAGTTCAATCTATATATGTTTGGGTGGGCAGGGGAGCATCTTTTTGAAGGCTATCTTATTAGTAGTTCCTAGGCTATACTAACATGAGTTTAAACAAGAAAATGGAGTACAAAATGAAATAACTCTGAAGAAGAGTTGGCAATTATTGAACTTATAGTATTAACCTCTTATATACATAAATCCATCTATGTGTACCTTATTTTTGTATATTATTCTGCTGCATTAAAACAAATGAGGTAACATTTTCAATGCGCATGAAATTGTTTTGATACTCTTCGGGGTTGACCTGGTTAACTCGGAAAGTTTGCAAACGATTCTCAGTTTTGAAACGTCCTACCAAATGCACAAAGCAACCTGAAAACATAGATAATTTTACATAATTCCAAACTGGTAAGTTATAGAATTGAAATGATTTAATGCTTGCCATTTTTTAAATGTTTTAAATCTTCGTCGAAATCATAGTAAATCGCTTGAAGTATGGGTCCAGGCTCTTCATTTCTCACCAGCAGAGTATGCTCGAATCTTTTGCCCACAACTATTCTCAAAAGTTTACCTACAAAGAATATGTTTTTAATCTAGAATATTTTAACATCTCGTGGAGTACCATAGATATTCCAAATAATATTTAAATCTGGATGCATTTTATGAGTTTTCATAGAATATTCCACTCGTCCAACTAGGCTGATTAAATTTCTTCCCGGCTTTTGGGCCAATGGATCATCTGGCAACTTTGGAGCTGTTTCCATTTTGTACTTAGTGGCTTCTGCTGCTCCAGTTGTTGCGGCAACAACTCCTCCAAAGGATATGTTCAAAGTCTTGGGCGGCGGCACATAAGTAAAATCGTATTTGGCTTTCACTTTTGGCACTTCCTCGACAAAGCCATCATATTTTAGTTTTTTATCCTTTTGATTGATATAGAGTTTGGTTTGCCGTAGTTGGCTGCCTCCCGCTTAGTTGGATTTGGTCGAGAGACTGGAAGCAGTCTGAAAGCTGCGATTGCTTAAGGAAGAAGAGTGCTCCGCTTTAACTTTTTGTTGATTTGGCAAAAAGGAGCCAAGTGGTTTGCCTAACGAAATAAAATGCTAATTATAATCTGCAAAATTCAAGGAAAATCATTTTTTTAATTACCCTTGGAAAACATTCTCACAGCCCATTAACGGAATCTTGGGAATTGCCAACTTTTAAAATTTGCCAACATTCGATAATTGGCAATCGGATGGCCAGTAATCGACTACCCGGTAGTCGGGTATATTTCTTTGGTATCGGTTGTCGTCCACGCGAGAGGTTTTTTTTTTTGTATTTTGTATAAAAATATTATAAATTTGAGTAAATTCTGTTAATTAAACTAACCCCTGCTTAGACATGAGTACCATTTTGGAGAAAATTGCGGCTATTGAGTCGGAGGTAAGTCAAAAAATGGCTTATTGACATGGACAATAAAAACTAACCTGTCTGCTTCTTACCCCCACGTCCCAGATGGCCCGTACCCAGAAGAATAAGGCTACATCGGCTCATTTGGGTCTTCTGAAAGCAAAGTTGGCCAAGTTACGGCGTGAATTGATATCACCCAAAGGCGGCGGCGGTGGAACTGGCGAGGGTAAGCCCAGCTACTGATAGAAAGCGGAAAATTTCATTAATTGTATCTCTTCTCTTACAGCCGGCTTTGAGGTGGCCAAAACTGGAGATGCTCGAGTGGGTTTTGTTGGTTTTCCCTCTGTGGGGAAGTCCACGTTATTGTCAAATTTGGCTGGCGTATACTCGGAAGTGGCGGCCTATGAGTTCACAACGCTCACCACGGTGCCTGGTTGCATCAAGTACAAAGGAGCCAAGATTCAACTGCTCGATTTGCCTGGTATCATTGAGGGCGCTAAGGATGGCAAGGGTCGTGGTCGTCAGGTGATTGCGGTGGCACGCACCTGCAATTTAATCTTTATGGTGCTGGATTGCCTGAAACCCTTGGGACACAAACGACTGCTGGAGCATGAATTGGAAGGATTTGGTATACGATTGAACAAGAAACCCCCAAATATCTACTACAAGCGCAAGGACAAGGGTGGCATCAATCTCAATAGCATGGTAACCCAATCGGAATTGGATACGGATCTGGTCAAGACGATTTTATCCGAGTACAAGATACACAATGCGGATATAACCTTACGTTATGATGCCACCAGTGATGATTTAATCGATGTCATTGAAGGCAATCGCATCTATATTCCTTGCATATACCTTCTGAACAAAATCGATCAAATTTCTATTGAGGAATTGGATGTGATCTATAAGATACCTCATTGTGTGCCCATTTCGGCGCATCATCATTGGAATTTCGATGATTTGCTGGAGATGATGTGGGAATACCTAAAGCTGGTGCGAATTTATACAAAGCCAAAGGGACAATTGCCGGATTACAGTTCGCCCGTGGTGCTGCATAACGAGAGAACTAGCATTGAGGACTTCTGTAACAAACTGCATCGATCCATAGCCAAGGAATTTAAATAGTAAGTCACTGAAATATAGGAACAACCGTACAATTTTATTTAAAACCTTTATCTTCCATTCAGCGCCTTGGTCTGGGGTTCTTCGGTTAAGCATCAACCGCAAAAAGTGGGCATTGAGCATATACTGAACGATGAAGATGTGGTTCAGATTGTGAAAAAGGTTTAAAACTGAATGGAATCCGAATTGTACTTGTGTTTTTGCATTTGATTTTGAGAATTATAAATTTTGGCTGGTTAAACACTGTTTATTGTTTATTAATGGGTTTTTAAATTGTCAACATCTTGGCGCCTTCAAATCGATAACAAATCTATCGAACATCGTGTGACCATGTGGGCAGTAGAAAACAACCTGGCAATACTACTAGCAACAGCAACGGGGAACCAAATTTGATTGAAATTCTATTAAATTGGTTTCTCGCTTAAATGCAGTATAAAAAGGTTGATGAGATCATAGAGCCTCCCACCTGGGATGCCGGGGATAGCAAGGATTGGACACTGCCCATCAAGCCACTGGAGGAGAAGTGGAAATTGCTGCCGGCTTTCCTTCAGGTCAAGGGACTGGTGAAACAACACATTGATTCCTTCAATCATTTCATCAATGTGGACATCAAGAAGATTGTCAAGGCCAATGAAATAGTGACCAGCGGAGCAGATCCACTGTTCTATCTCAAATATTTGGATGTACGTGTCGGCAAACCAGACATCGATGAGGGCTTTAACATAACCAAGACGACCACGCCGCACGAGTGCCGTCTGAGGGACACAACCTACTCGGCCCCTATCACTGTGGACATTGAGTATACCAGGGGCACCCAACGCATCAAACGAAATAATATGTTGATCGGAAGGATGCCCCTCATGCTGAGAAGCTCAAATTGTGTGCTGTCGGGCAAAACTGAATTTGAGTTATCCAAGCTTAATGAGTGTCCATTAGATCCTGGTGGTTACTTCGTGGTGCGTGGTCAAGAGAAAGTCATACTCATTCAAGAACAGTTGTCTTGGAACAAAATGCTAACCGAAGACTTCAACGGCGTCGTCCAATGCCAGGTGACATCTTCGACTCATGAAAAGAAATCAAGAACTCTGGTTCTGAGCAAGCATGGACGCTATTATCTCAAGCACAACTCTATGACAGACGATATCCCCATTGTTGTTATATTCAAGGCATTGGGCATTGTCTCGGATCAGGAGATTATGTCACATATAGGCGTGGACGCTCAATCCCAGAATCGTTTTGGTGCCTCTTTACTGGAGGCTTTTAACCTCAAGATATTTACCCAGCAGCGTGCTCTTGATTATATGGGTAAGTTGAAGGAAAAGAGTTTTTGGAGGATTTACTAGCAGTTTATTTTAAAAACAGGCTCCAAGTTGGTAGTGAAGCGTTTTCAGAGTGCCACCACAAAGACACCCCCGGAGGAGGCGCGAGATCTCTTGATGACTACCATTTTGGCCCATGTGCCAGTGGACAATTTCAACTTTCAAATGAAAGCCATCTATGTGGCACTTATGGTGCGCCGTGTCATGGCCGCAGAGCTGGATAAAACTCTTTTCGACGATCGGGATTATTATGGCAACAAACGTTTGGAATTGGCTGGATCATTGATATCTCTGATGTTCGAGGACCTCTTCAAGCGCATGAACTGGGAGCTCAAGATGATTGCCGATAAGAACATCCCCAAGGTAAAGGCGGCCCAATTTGATGTGGTTAAACATATGCGAGCAGCCCAAATTACAGCTGGTCTGGAATCGGCCATTAGCTCAGGAAATTGGACCATCAAGAGATTTAAAATGGAACGTGGTGGAGTGACACAGGTTTTGTCGCGTCTCTCATACATTTCCGCCTTGGGCATGATGACGCGCGTGAATTCACAGTTCGAAAAGTCGAGGAAGGTTTCGGGACCACGTTCTCTGCAGCCCAGTCAATGGGGCATGTTGTGTCCCTCCGATACACCCGAGGGAGAGGCTTGTGGTCTCGTCAAGAATTTGGCTCTGATGACTCACATTACGACGGAGGTGGATGAGCGTCCAGTCATGATTTTGGCTTACAATGCCGGTGTCGAGGATATACGAGAAGTTAGCGGCAATCCCATTAATAATCCTCATGTATTTCTGGTCTTCATCAATGGCAATGTTCTGGGTCTGACACTGAATCATAAGCATTTGGTGAAAAACATGCGTTACATGCGAAGGAAGGGCCGAATTGGCAGCTTTGTGTCCATACATACATCTTACAGTCAGAGATGCGTATTCGTTCACACGGATGGAGGTCGACTATGTCGCCCCTATATCATCGTGGAGAAGTGTCGTCCTTTGGTCAAGCAACATCATTTGGATGAACTACAGCGTGGCATAAGAAAATTCGATGATTTCCTCTTGGATGGCCTTATAGAATATCTTGATGTGAATGAGGAGAATGATTCGTTTATAGCCTGCTATGAGGAGAATATAAATCCAACAACAACTCACCTGGAAATCGAACCCTTCACATTGTTGGGTGTGTGTGCGGGATTGGTCCCATATCCGCATCACAATCAGAGTCCTAGGAATACCTATCAATGTGCCATGGGTAAACAGGCCATGGGCATGATTGGTTACAATCAAAAGAATCGCATCGATTCCCTTATGTACAATTTGGTCTATCCCCAAGCACCCATGGTCAAGTCCAAGACGATTGAGTTGACGAATTTCGATAAGGTTCCAGCTGGACAGAATGCCACTGTGGCTGTGATGAGTTACTCTGGCTATGATATCGAGGATGCTTTGATTCTTAATAAGGCTTCCATTGATCGTGGCTATGGTCGCTGTTTAGTCTACAAGAACTCCAAGTGCACAGTGAAACGTTATGCCAATCAGACATTCGACCGCATTATGGGTCCTGTGAAGGATGCCCTGACAAATAAGGTGATATTCAAGCATGATGTCCTAGATACCGATGGTATTGTCTCTCCGGGTGAACAAGTGCAGAACAAACAGATTATGATCAATAAGGAAATGCCAGCGGTGACCTCCATTAATCCGCTGGAGGGTCAATCGCCACAGGTGCCTTATACTGCAGTTCCCATAAGCTATAAAGGATCCGAGCCAAGCTATGTGGAGCGTGTGATGGTCTCTGCCAATGCTGAGGAGGATTTCCTGATAAAAATTCTGCTCCGTCAAACGCGTATCCCAGAAATTGGTGACAAATTCAGTTCCCGCCATGGTCAGAAAGGTGTCACTGGACTTATAGTGGATCAGGAGGATATGCCATTTAATGATTTTGGCATTTGTCCAGATATGATCATGAATCCTCATGGTTTTCCCTCTCGTATGACAGTGGGCAAAACGTTGGAGCTTCTGGGCGGCAAGGCTGGTGTCCTAGAGGGTAAATTCCACTATGGCACTGCATTTGGTGGCTCCAAAGTGCAGGATATCCAAGCAGAATTAGTTCGTCATGGCTTCAACTATATGGGCAAGGACTTCTTCTATTCCGGCATCACAGGTGCTCCGTTGGAAGCTTACATCTATTCCGGTCCGGTCTACTATCAAAAGTTGAAGCATATGGTTCAGGACAAAATGCATGCCCGTGCTCGAGGACCCAAAGCAGTGCTCACCCGTCAACCCACTCAGGGTCGCAGTCGCGAAGGTGGTTTACGTCTCGGTGAAATGGAACGGGATTGTTTGATCTCGTACGGCGCCAGCATGTTGATAATGGAGCGTCTGATGATCTCCTCCGATGCCTTTGAAGTGGATGTCTGCCGCACTTGCGGTCGTTTGGCATATTGCTCATGGTGTCACTTTTGCCAGTCATCAGCCCATGTCTCCAAAATATCCATGCCATATGCCTGTAAGCTACTATTCCAAGAACTGACCAGCATGAATGTAGTGCCCAAATTGATCCTCGAGGATTACTAGATACTAGTTACTGTTATTTATATTAAGCCTATGAGTTGACCATGAAATAAATGATTCTTCTTTATACTTTATAATGCTATAAATTGAATATTTAGGATGGGGAAAAACTGAATTAGTATAAATTTAACAATATTGCTAGTTGGATCTTTAGTGGAGCAAAGTAGTTTCTAATAGTTGTTTTAAATAAATAGAAGAATTTTAAGCCATTCTTTTTAACATATAATTCTATTCCATTTTCGAGCAATTTAAAGAGATTTTGAACTTAGTATCTATTCAAGAATTAGTCAATACTAAATGAGGAAAACAGAAAGAAGAAACAAAGGAAAACGGTATTCAGTGATTCTCATTTCATTATGGGTCTTTATTGGATTAAATTTTATTTATAAAATGGTTTGGGTTTTCAAAAATTTCGGTATGTTTAATTTGCTTTACTTACCTTTCTTCATTTTGTAAAATTCTTGCAGGAACTTCAACTGAATAATACTTTGAAATGTTTTACGTCTAACAATACAAATGAATGTAACTCAAAGTTTTTTGCATTTAGATTAAATAAGAATGAAAGTAACTGAAGATTTAAATTTATAAAAACTTGAAAGAAAAATTGAATTTAGTCATCCACTTGTCATTTGGCAGCAGAATTCGTTTCATATCTCTATTCAATCTCTGTCCTTTCATTTAGTTTTCTTGAATGAAAGAGCATCCTCAACCCAGTTTATTCATATCTCCTGTATCTTGGTGGGTCAATGCACCGGTCACTGGCACTGGCTTTGGCACGTGACTTGGCTTACACTCACACACACACAGACGTACCTATATGGATAGCGAATTTGTTTATGTGTTTGTATGTATGTCCTTGTAAAGTCCTCCTTTTTGAAGTCACTTGAATGTGACGTTAAAAATAGTTAGTCAAAGCAAAGCCACCTGCCATGCGACTGTCCCACCCCGAGCGTTCCACCCTTCCGTTGCCAGCTATGAATTGCTGCAGTGCAATGACAGCAAATGGGGCAAAATGCCAGCAACAGTCAATGGTGCGCACAATGATTTTTAAGCCTCCTCGATGTCATTCCTCCCACTTCTTACCCCACCCACTTCCTCCATCAAGCGTTCATCTCAATGTGTACGACCACCTTCCGGCTTTTGGCAGTTGACTTTCCGTTTTGCTTGCTGCTTGCTCATGTCCTTTGGCTATTTGTCAAAAATATATATTGGACGTTCCCTTTTCCTTTTTATTATGGATTTAAATGGGTGTTGGCCACTTGAGATTAAGCAGTAAGTTAACTTAGGTTTGGTTTCCCATTTTTTTTTCTTTATGGTTTGGTTTAGGTCAGCTAGAAGAAGAATTTTCCTCCCCCAATATTAAGTTAGGAATCACCAATCATTGACCGTAAACTTCTGGAGCAAATCTCTTCGAGAACTTCACAGAATTCTCGGTCTCGGCCGGAGGGCAGAGGAGTGGCCAAAGAGCAGTCCGACCTACCATCCAGCATGGTAAAAAAAGAGACTGTTATTTGTGCTTTTTAAGAGAAAGAGAACGAATGTTAACACTAAAATAAATTCTTTCATTTTGTAAGAGAAAAAAATATTCGAATGAGATGGATTGACATATTACTAAAAAGTGTAAATTTGCATATTTAAGACAATTTCAGTTAACAAGTAAGTGATTTAATGCAATTGCAATTTATTAATGGATTGAGAAATAGTTTTGATTTTGCACCTGCTATTGCTATCCTTGGGAGTCCTATAATGTTAATCGTAGGTCAACGTAGGTAAACGATATATTAAGAATCTGTACTTAAAGGAATATTTTTATATTTATCGTCATTTAAACCATTTTGAGCAAACAATATTTCTGTCAACTTCAAGTGAAATAAAGACATACTACACATGTACAGAGTGTGTGGCTTGCAAAGTTTTTTTTTTTTAAATAAAAAACAGTTTTTTAAATTTCAAATGGCACTGTCAATAGTCAAATTATATACAGAATAAGAAACTCTGCTTATACTTTATGTCTAATATTGGACGAAATATGGATTGTTTACCTTGATATCTTATTTGTTAACCAATTTGAAGAACGTTTAATTGTCTTTTATTTTTTGTATATTGCATATTATCAACCAAATATAAAGTATACGTAAGGTATCCCAGGGTGACATCAATAAATATGTTAATGATTGAATTGACAGAGTTAAGTTAGGTTAAGTAAGCATCTTAAAACATAAAATTATACATAAAATACAGAAAATAACCACACTGAAGTTAGTTGAAACCCCAATGTGCCAGCTTTATACAGTTAGCGATTTCTGAACTGCTAATTTGGGATTCTATCCCCAAAGAACGCCCATTGATCCAATTCAAGACGCCAAAGACTTTTCGTTGCAGGGTATTTTAAATTTGGCGCCTTCGATTAACATAACGGAATATTTAACATTTCTCTGTTAACATTTTGGTTTCATTCAGAACCATTGGTGCTCTCGTCCTCGTTATCTCCCTCTCTGCCACCAACATGTGTGTCCATTTTGGCGCTGTCTCTCTCTCTTTCTGTCTCTCTGACTATAAAGGCTTGGAAGGCACTAGAATCCAGCTCAGTATTAAACCGGTGCTTGTTGGAGAAATTGCATTAAGAAAGCTTTCAGCTCTGAACTCAGTAGCATCTCGATTGAGCTCCACAAGACAAAAAAAAAAAAAAATAAATTTATATAAAAAAATTCTAATTAATTTGAAATTCTCAACGTGTGCAACGTGTAACAAAATCCATTTAAAGAAGTGAAGTGTAAATAATACAACAAATAATAATAGAAATACATTTAAACAGAAAGGGGAGAAACAAAGAAAAGTTTAAAGCTACATAAGTGTTAAACAATTAATAGGAAATAACACAAACAACAAATCACAATGCCAAATTCCATGGAGAGTGCAACAACGAATGGAACGGAATCGAAAAAGCCATTTAAAGTAAGTTTTTGTGGTTTTACTTAAATTTTGTGAATTAATTCATATGCCAGTTGCAACAATTAAGCCATGCCTTTTTTGGGCGTTGCTGTTGTTGTTGGCCGCGTGCTAAGTTAAATTTTTTCCCCCAAAAACTGGGTGAACTTAAGAGACAGAAAGAGAAATAGAGGGAGTCATGTGAGACAGTTAAGAGCGGAATAAAAGCTTTGGCAATGAGAGAGCGAGAGAAACAGCGCAGTTAAAGGCTATTTACTTTGACTTTGAATTCGCAAACACATAAAACGACAGCAAAATGAAAAAAAAAGAAAATACTTGACATGCATTTTATTCAACATTTCTTTCTTTGCAATTTTGTGTTTAAGTTCTCTTTATTTTGTTTTTCGTTTTGTTTGTCTTTGGCTTTTGTTTTAGTTGTTGACTAAATTGTTTATCTGCAGGATAAATGGGGGTAATGCCAACACTAGAAGCAAAGGGAAGCACTTCCTTTGACATGAAGCGAGTTGTGCTGTCTCTCCGCTCCTTTCACCGCAACCACAAAGCAATTTAAGAGAGAAGGACCAGAAAAAGAAAAATATTCTTTGCGAATTATTTAAATTCACTGCAAACTTTTGCTGTGGTCAGGAACAACCGAAATCTCCACATATAGCCAAATCTACGTGGCAGATATGTCGGCCGAATTAAAAGTTCCATTAAAATGTCACCGCTTATTAAAAATAATTAATTCACAAACTTCCACCAACTGGCCCCGCCTTATGCCTCCTCGTAGGGCACACACATTCCTGAGCCGAGTTCAACCCGCAAATCGGCTTAAAAGCTGTCAAAATAATCAGACAACCATGAAAATGCTATTAAAAACAAACAAAAACGCAACATTCCGAAAGTCAAGTGCCAAAAGCCGACATTTAATATACCCTTTCAGTATATTTACGATATTGTTTCAATTAAACTCGGACTTGTTTTCTAAGCCCTTTAACTACATAGTGACTTAAGCTTATAGTTGTCTGATCTGAAAGAATTTAAGGAAGGAATCTGTTATAATTTTCGCTAAAAAGTTTGAAAATTTAGTAAAAATATGCAATATACTTCTTTAATGTGGGTCCAGAAACTAAAGAACCAAATTGTTTTAGACTCTAACACTTATATTTTGAACGATCGTTGCTATGACAGCTAAATGTTATAGAGGTCCGATCAGATATCGCCACGAACCTGATCTACCTACCGTAATAACAAGCTCCGAATAGCTCCAAAACTTTGGGTGAATAATCTAATGGCTTCTCATACTGTTTAAGAATATATATACTTAATGGGTTTCGAACTTTCCTATATAGCTAATGCAACCTTCTTGGTCGTGAGTGTAAGAGAAACCTTTTTAAACAAAAGTTGTCAACCCATCGTGTATCCAATATAAGTAATTAGCGAAATGTAGCTCCACGTTCATTTTGTCTTCAACTGCCGCCCACGGAATGCTAAAAAATTTATTAAATAATTTACATAATTTTGTGTCTCATAGTTTGGTTAGCAATTTTGCCAAGTTTGCCACTTAATTTCCCCAAAGACTGAACAAAATCTGCGGCCGCCTAGGCCTATCAAATATTTAGAAGACAACTGGTGGCTTAAGTCATGAATGATGATGGAAGAAGGGCAAAAGTGGAATTGGCCCTGTGGTGTGTGGTGTGGACAGAACCGGCAAGAGGCACAACATCTTCTCGTGGGCACGTAGCCCAAAAGTCGGTTAGCCAGTTAGTCAGTTTTCTCATCTTTCTGACAGCGACTACGTGCAGTTCTCAATAGTGTTATAGTTAAGATATTCCCATTACTCTGATGATGACAGGTTCAGCTAAGCTCTGATTTCGTTTAAATGACCATGGATTAAAGTATATAATCTAACATGTCTATTAATTTGCGTAAATATTTATTTTGAACAGAGTTAGACCAGAGACTCATTAATTGAAAACAGTTTTCATTGCAATGCATTCGTTTATCAATGAGTTTTCTAATGCAAATGGAATTTCACCCTGATAGATGATTAAAACCATTTCCCGTTTTGGTTTTGTGTCTAAAAACAAAAAATCAATGCATTATATATTTTTAATTGACTTTACGTTTTAGCCTAAATTTAATTAAATGCTTTTGTTTGGCGAAACAGTTTTCATACCTGAGCGAAATACATTTACATATTAGAGTGAAATAATTTTGAATCAATTTTCGTTTGTTACACTTAATTAATTATATTACAATTAAATGGAACTTTGTTTATTTATAATTCAATTGCTGCCAGGAGGAAAACAAAAAAAAAATATATAAAACTTTGAGAAAAGATGCGAATTGAATTATATATGTATATATATCTGTATGTAGTTTAGGTCCTTGCCAATTGTCTGGCAGTTTTCTTTTTGGAAAACTTTTTAATTGTTGGCAAAAGTTGAAAAGTTGTTCATCTTTCTTTTTCTTTTTTGCGCTATGATTAAATTTTGATTCAACTTTTTACTTACATTAGACAGCAAAAAGAAGAAAGAAGTCCAAACACATGATATTTGATATTTGTTAACTGAAATACAATTTCAACTAGATTATTTATGAATGAGTTGAAGTTGCACGTTCAGCGATAAATTTTCGTTGAGAGTCAGTTTCTTTGATGTCTCTTTCTCTCCCTCTCTCTCTCTCTCTCTCTCCTCGCCTCTCCTAATTTATGTTTCGTTTAACCTTAACGCTCAAGCGCCATTTAACATGGCATGCAAGTTTAATAGAAAGGATGTTGATGTCCTTGTAGCTCTGGCAGAGGCTACCAGTACGGTCTTGTGGCATGGGGCATGTGGCATGGGGGCAGCACTTATGGCATGCTGCACTGCCGAGAGGCATAACTTGTCACTGCAAATATTTGTGCATTCCCCAACAAACTCGGCAAATACTCGTAACTTGAAGAAAATTTACTCGGTAAAGGAAAAAAAAACTACACCGAGTTCTAAGGCAAACATCGAAAAGCAGTGAGAGATGAAATTCACTTTATTTATTCATTCTTTCTCCCCCATAAATCTCAATTAGTTAAAACAATATGTAGGTAGTTAGTTTGTTTGACAGGCCGAGGATATTATTTCGTATGTGGAAATAGTTGTTTGTTTTGCATTTAGCCATGCAGAAATTAAATACAACGTTTTCTTTTGTTCACAAAATCTTGAAATTTACAAGATAAAGATAAAGATTTTAATATTTAAGGGAAACTCTAGAGAGACAAAATAAACAGCAAGTTTCTGTTTGACTAATTGATAATTACCATGAAATTGCATTAGTTTATAACAAAAGTTTTGGTAATTCGCCTAGATAAACATGACTATTAACCTTTAAACATGGTTCATTTTTCTCATTGAATTTAAATGTAAATAAGTAAGATTTCACATTAAAGTTAATTAAGTAATAAAGTGGGTAGAGGAGTCTTCTTTTGCTAAGAGGTAGGAGTTGAGTATGAATATTGAAAATTCACACGGTTTATATGAAAACATGGTCAAAAATTATGTGGAATTGGTATCGAATTAATTTTTAAAACTTGGCACAGTAAGGTTTATCATTTTAAGAACCAGATAGACTAAGTCTATAGTCCTATAGTTTATAGTCTTGAGTGTAAGTTAATTAATAATAAAAATGGTTAACCAAGTAATATTTTTATTCCTAAACCCCATCCTAATGAGCCAAGTCAAGAGATTACCGCACGTGTGATGGAATATTTACCACAATTTGTGCCACATATATTATTCAGTATTTTTGGTGATTTATGGGCATTTATCTAGATTATAACTTTAAGTTGGTTTCTACAAAAAAAAAGGAAAAAACAACATTTAATTCAAGCTTTGAGTGGGCAAAAAAGGTTAGGCTTAGGCAATTGGTGTTTGTCTGTTTGTGTTTTATTTTTAGAAACATCTGAAGGGCTTAGGCGAGAATAAGTGAAATGTGAGAAATTCTTGGGAAAAACTGATATCCCAAGAAGAACTTTTTTGTTATGTTAGATAAAGTTCTTTTTGCGCTTTACTTGTTTGTTTTGTATCTTTCTGAACTTACCCCATCTGTATATCTATTTCAGTTTCTGCTTCTGTTTGTGTGTCTTTCATTTATTTGGCCTGTTAAATATTTCATAGGTTTTTGGGCTTTTTGGTTCGGCACATGTTTCGTCTGTGGGCATTAATTTATTATTCATTCTCAACGTGTAATGCTTGATTATAGCCTCACTTTCTGCTTCTCCATGTCCACATTTTAGGTCAAGGACGTCACGCGAAACATTAAGAAAGCCGTCTGTGCCTCCAGCTTGGAAGAGATACGTCAAAAGGTAGCCGAAAAATTTGAGAAATTCTCGAATGAAGTTGAACAACACCAACAGCAGCAGCAGCAGCAGCAGCAACAACATCGACAACAGCAACCAACCATTCACTTGGACTCGGATGGCACTGAAATCGATGATGAGGAATATTTTCGTACTCTCGATGAGAATACCGAATTGGTTGCTGTCTTTCCTGGTGAACATTGGATAGATGTAGGCCATAAAAGTTATTGTGAATAAAGGAGAAACTCAAATTGATTAGTTTCGTTTTTGTCACTTTATAGCCCACACATTATGTGACCATAACTACGCCGCATATGAACGGAGATGCCGAGGCCGGAGGAGGTGCTGGACTTGGCGGGGGAGAGAGTTCAGATACCACTGATAATACCAACAATACGGAATCGGCTAGAATACGACAATTGGTGGGTCAATTGCAGAATAATCTCTGCAATGTTTCGGTAATGAATGATGCCGATTTGGATTCTCTATCGAATATGGATCCCAATTCATTAGTGGACATAACTGGCAAAGAATTCATGGAGCAATTAAAAGATGCTGGCAGGTAGGTCATCCACAAATAATCGAAAAGTCAATTGTTTATGAATCTTTTTACTTGTTAGACCTTTGTGTGCGAAACGCAATGCCGAGGATCGTTTGAATCTCTTGAAACTGCTTAAAGCTGGTGCCATTTTCTGTTCGGAACGTTATCCCGAGGATGCTGAGGCCATTGATCGTGAAATCGGTCGTCAGTTGAATGAGGCAGAAAATAGTCAAATGGGCACCACAAATGGTGGTACAACCACCATGAGTAATACCCGCACCATTGAGGTGGTGCAATGTGACAATCAGAATACCACCATTACCATCACAGTGGCTGAGGCCACCAGCAGCAGCAGCAGCAGCAGCAGCAACAGCTCTAGCCTCAATGCGAATGAGCCAAATGCCAATGAGAATGGAGGTGAGAGAGATATCTGACTGCCCATTTTGGGCAGTCTTAGGTGAAGCCTGGCCACCAGTGAGTAGCCAAACTAAGGAGTCAAGAGTAGCAAGAAGGCGATGGCAATTTATCAAACAACAAAAAAAAGAATCAACACACACACACACACACACATGCATACACAAATCAATGGGCGTGGTTGGGATCTTATATAAAAAACCCTTTGAAAACAAAAAAATTTTTGACCCTCCCACAAAAGTAATATCTCAGACACTGAGCAACCAAGAGAAATCAGTCCTGCAACATTTGGTTAACATAAACAAAAAAAAAAAAAAAAAAACAAAAAACGAAAACTATAATATTTAACGAAATACATGGAAAATATAAATCACATTCAAAATGCTTCGTAGTAGTAATTAAGAGCAAATGAAAGTTAACGAACAAATTACACTTAGATTTGGGTAAGTGCTCAACGAGAGAGGGCGACAGACAGATGAAGAGGAGTCACATGAATTTAGCAAAAGATGTTTTAGCCACAATAATATATATATACATATATATATATATACAAATATACATATACATAACTATAGCTCTCCATATACATAATATCAATTGGAATCATACGTACATACATATATTTGTGTGAATATGAAACAGAAATGACAGAACCAGAAAGAATTGTCACTCGAAAGACAATGAAGGAAAATAATCAAAAGAGATCAACACAAAACCCCCTCTAAAAAGTTAGGCGAATCTAATGTAAACAGAGTAAAGAAGAATAGAGGAGAATAAAAAACAATTCGAAATAATTTTTAAAAATTGATTTTAGCTAGATGAAAATATCATTCTGTTAAATATTAAAAACACTATGAGGTGGAATTAAGTGTAATGTTCAATAATAGCAAATAAATTTCGCTTTCTAAGGAATTAATTTAATTTTTCTTTAAGAATTGTTTTTTTTTTTTATATTTACTACGATTCTTTTATAAGTAATGAGACAAATCTCTATGGCTTTGGTAGAAACTTTAACAGGTGGCATGTTTTACTTTTGAGATGTGGTTAGGGTAAAGAGGATAAACCAATTTATTAGACCCATAAGGATTTGAAAACTTTCATAAGGGATAATTTGAAGATGTGAATAATAAGGAGGCAATAGAGAGGAATAGAGAGAGAGAACAAGAAAGATAAGAAGTAAAAGGGAATCGGAGGCTAACTAAATAATTCCAGGGGGGAACGGGAAACACTTTTTAGTGATAGGTTTCATGATTTTTAAGCAAGGATTTGTCTTGTTACTTGTACATAAATTCTCAAATGTATTTCAAAAATTAATTTAATAACTTGTATTGAGTATGAAGATGTTATAATTTCTAGTGTTAAGTGAGTTAAAGCAATCTTCACTTTTTTAGTAAAGTAAACATTATTCAGTTGAGTGTGAAATATTAATATCTCATTTCAGAATCATTTAACATTTATTTATTTTTAAAAAACTAGTTATGTACTTATATGTAATTTAACGCACATAAATTGACATTGTAAATGTCAGAAAAAAATGAAGAAATTTCCAATTTGAGACTGACTGTATTTATGTGTAACGATGATCAATGATTTAAAGAATGAGAACAAATTGCTTCAAATTGTTGCATATATCCCGAAATAAAAACACACATAAACCAAAAACAAAACTACTAATACACACAAAAATAATTAGAAAGAATTTAAACCTGGCATAGACAAGCAATAGATAATGAGACAAAAAACAAAAACAATGAACAATTATTAATGCATATTAAAGATAAAGTTTATTGAACCAATTTGAAGAAAACTGACGTAAATTTCTTTGCGCTGCCTGTGTGTGTGTGCAACAGGGCGTATGGGTGATGGGGCAAAGACCAAGAAAGCTCTTCCCTGCTAAGAGTAACAAAGGTAAGTGTGGTAAGAGAGTGTGAGTAACTGTAAGAGAATGCTTGCAGTTAATTGCATTAACAGACATGTCATGCTCTGTGACGTCACAACGGGTTGTGACGTTTGCCCAAAAAGCCTGGCCTATGCCCTACTAACACAGTTTAAGGCTCTCCAATCTGACAGACGGACACAGAGCGAGAACGATTGAAAGAGAGAGATAGAGAGCATAAAAGAGCTTGACCCAATTTTTATGCGACCATAGTTTTGACTCCCATGCCAACAATAGAGGGCGTGGTCGGCTCTGTTAACTAGAATTTATTTCAATTTATTGCAAAATGTTAAAAATCTGAAGAAATTTTTATGTTTAATAAAACCTTTCAGAGGAAGTTAATAAAGTAGAGGTCAAAGTGGCTGGGTAGGTGCCCTATCCAAATGAATTTAAATGAAAGAAAGCTGTCTGGAAATTTGACGCTTGGAAAATTTATCATAGGGAAGTATAAGCGACCGACTAAGCAGTAGTTGCTATACTCTTTATTTGTTAGGGAACTTATTTCGGATAAACATTAACTTTACAAAGCAAAAAGAATTTACAGGAATTTACTTCAAACAATTCCTTATCCTTTTATTCGTTAACTAAAAGAAACTAATTTTACATTTCGATATAGGTTTGTGTTTGTTTTATCTAGTGAGAACTTTACTTAAATAAGCCGTGACAAAAAAAGATCTTTTCTACATTGCTCTTTTTCAAATATTTTACATATGTACATATATCTAATCTATATAATAGTTTCTTTCAATAAAGTAATAGAAATGACTATCCCTATCATCAGCAAAATTGAATATACCTCGTTCATTACTGAGAGTGGCATAAGGCGAGAAAAAATAAGAAAAAGGAAGTTAATTTAGCTTGACTTGATTTTCTTTTGAAGTCCTAAAGAAAAATGATTACAGAGTAATACAAAAAGAAACAGCTCAGACAGAAATTTATAGCCAGTTCATAAGTACAATGGGATCGAAACGCATAAAATTCTATTTAAATGATAATAATATTTAATTTATTTGTCAGGCAGAGATTAGAGAGAAGTTAAAGAGAGACATAGAGAGGCAATGAGTCCGTTTCAAAGAGAAAGTTAGCTTAAAGACTTTGTCTATTTGCCCATATCATTCCCATTGTAGCTTGTTGCATTTGCCACATTTCGTTATTGTTGTTGGCTAAGTAAATACTAAGCAACATTTGTTCATAAATACACACACACAGCCCGACACACACATATGAGCACATGTACACATACACACACACATTCAAAGACGTGGAAAAAATCACTGGCAAAATGGCAGCCAAGCTCCAAATGTCAAATGTCTCGAGGGGCGGTCTGGAGTCTAGAGTATGGGAAAGAGGGGCAGCGGGGGGCGGATTTCATATCGAATGAAACTTGTTTTCTCTTTGCGCTGTGCAAACGAGTCACAAATATGCTTTCCCTTTGCCACACTCCTCTTGTCCTTATCCTCTTTTTTTTTTACTCGGTTTCTCTCAAACGGCGGGCATAATTTTCTAAAATATTTTTCTTCTTGTTTTTTGTACGTACATTTTTATCCCAAAAATAAATGTCAAGGATAGACTAGGAAGGGGGGCTATGGCGGAAACTCTATGCTTGTCTGCGGGGGGGTGAGCACACACACACATACATACTTGCTCATATGTATGTGCACACATAAACATCCAGCGCGTTTTGTAATAGATGCCGCAATGGGCATTACTAATACGCCCTGTGGCACAATTCGTTCAAACACACAAACAGACACATATACACAAATACACATGCATGTGTATATTCATAGACAGGGACGTATTGAGCTAGGTGTTTAGCTAGAATAATCATGTTTAAACATACATATAAAGGATACCATAAGTATTATTGAAATTATACGATTATTAATTACTTAAGTTAGTTGAGATAAGATGAAAGTAAAAAGTTATTTCTTCTCAATGGTCCCAAGGCAATATTGAATTATCGAATCCGCTCCTGATATTTATGAATACGGCAAAGTAGGCGACAAGAAGTGGGCGTGTGGCTCATAATTGTGCAGTTAGGGCCGCAGGGCCATGGATTGCCTTATTTGCGAATGTGTATATGGCTGTGGGTGTGTTTGAATGTGTTTGGTGTTGTGTGTATTTGCCTCGCTGATTTGTTTTCTAAGTCATTAAGGGTAAGTCCATAAAGGTCTACATAACTGAGATCTTTGCCTGCGACTCAGCTGTCAGTAATGGAAATTTAACATACAACCGAGAGCGAGAAAACGGGAAGAAAGCAAACACAAAACACAAGACACAATAGAGAAAATTATGAAATTAACCATTTTGTTTATCATAATGCTAATGCTTGGCCACAAGACGTATAAAGTCAAGGCTGAAGATGACCTTGATTGGGATAACAGCGGGATACAGCAGCCCCAGCAGCCACAGCATCGTCAGCAACATCACCACCAGGGTATGCGTCCTTCGTCCTGTGTAAAGGAATGCCTGCGAGAGAGCCCCGACAACGATTTAGTGGCTCAGCATGGCGGCAAAGATCCTCGATATGAAAGGGAATTTGATTGTACAATGTATTGCCTGAGGACTGGCAAGTTTTAGACAAGTTTTCATGTCTTCTCTTTCTCTCTGCATATGTGAGTGTGTATGTGTGTGTTTAAGTCTGAACAATTTTTGGCCAACATTCAATTTGATTTCTCTCACTTGTTATGAAGTTCCGACCCAATCGATCCATTATATTCTACTTTAAACATGACAAGTGGTGCGCCATTCAACAACTTTTATTGGGTAATATGTAAATATATATTTAACTTAATGAAGAGTGCAAATTGATGTAATTCGATTGTTTAACCAATAACCAACTTTATTTAAATGTAAATAAATAAGTGTAAATTCCAACAATTGAGCGCTGAGTAGTTAATACAAACATACACTGCACGAAAAAGATGATTTTTTTCAATTTATTTCGTTTCGTTGTGTCCAAATATATATTTATCTATCAAGTTCTTAATCAAATTAAATTCTGTTTTAATTTTCTATAATTTTTTCTCCAAGTGTTTAATTTTATGATTGTTATACAATTTCATTTGCTATTTGTTTGATGGTGACAAACATGTTTGCCTTTTGTTACATTTTATTTGCGTTTACAATAGTCTACTTTATGGGGCCCCCGCAATTTGTCATTTAACGCATTAAACCTAAAAAAACAAAAGGAAAATGGGGCAAAAAGAATTCACCTGACATTCCTTATTTGGGTACTGAAAACAATATACGAAATAATTAAATATGCCATTAAGTGGAAATTTTAATTGCATGTTACAGATAAAAAACAAACACAAACAGTGCATGTCTGTGGTCCCCCCACCCACTCCCTCTCTTTCCCACATTTGTGCTGGCTGCTTCTTTTATATATTTTAATTTAATTAAAATGTTTTCAATTTACCCCGGCCTTTTGCTGGCATTCGTTTTTCCATTTAAATTCATTTAGAAGGCGAAATGCCAAAGCGAATACGAATTTGGTTTTGTTTTTGCGTTTTGGGATTTTGGGACTTGGCTTTTGGGGTTTGCAATAGGCAATGTTTGGTTTGGTTGGGTCGTTCGTTTTTCGGAGACACAATTAATCATGAACATATGTCGCTGGAAGTGTGTGACCTTTGCTCACTTGATTTTTTGTGTTCCTTTTTTTTCGTCTTACGGCCGACGACAACGACATGTGAGTTAATTAATCTAACTGCCCAATGCCTGTCAAACTGCAGACGGCCAAGGTCCTGATGCTGATGATGATGATGCTGCATTGCTATTCCTCTCCTCGCTTCTTTCACCTTGACGGACGCGACGCATAAATTTCAATTAGTTATGCCCTCCGCCGTCTGTTGTCCTTCGCTGCTATGCATTTAAATTGCCTGTCGTTATGCTGGGCGGCTTGGAGTGGGGCTGTGTGGGGGCAGGTGTGGTTGGAGGCTGCTCGCTGACGCGGTAGTTTTACATATTTTGTGCCGCATATGCAAAAATGTTTCACGCCACGCCCCAATGCACAATTAGCCGACCTAAAGAGTCACATAAATTATTGGCTGAAAGGCGGAAATGATTTCGCCCGAAGAGGCGGACCTGTGCCGATTGTCGGCATTATATACATATATATATATATATACATATATATTTACAAATGTATACCTACCTATAAAATATGCTGACATTGGTCAGACGCACTAAATTATGCATGAGACGTAGCAGGCAATTTGCTTTTCACCTTGTTAATGTAAAACAGGATGGATGATCATTCTGGCTTTAACCATAAAAACGTAACCAATCTATCCAATTAATAGGTTAATAAATACTTCTTTAACTAAAAAATTGTTCGAAACTGCAGACATTTTGTTAATTCATGTGTTTCTACGACTATAGACTAGAAAATATTCACAATTGTCCTTACAGAAACTGAACATTTATTCATTTCAACTTATATTCAAAAATCTGATGATTCTAATCGACACTTAGACCTTGCATCCCAATAAGTATGCTACAAAAAGCGATCAAAGTCTAAAGTTATGGGAAACTCAGTGTTCTTCAGGGCAATTAAGGTAACTTTCTAACAGAAGCAAATCCCTTTTGTGGATAGTAATTTGGGTATTTATTTCTCCTGATTGTGTAAAGGACTTCAAAAATAGCATATCTCTAAGAAGTCAATTAAGCTCAAGATTATTAACAGTCCCTCTAGGCATATGCCCTCTGGATGTATAGCATCTTCGCCTCAACAGAAAATATCCCTAAACTGCAAAGTTAACTTTTTCTGTTAGGCATTTCTATTTCTATGCTTCGAATGCAGATGGAGCTTTGTAATCACCCCAAATGGTTATTAACTGTCGAATTTAACGCATCAAAGTTGGCAAGGTTGTCATGAATATAAATACCTGTAAAAGAAAACGACTTTTAACAATTAGATTATTTCATTTTGCATATATATTTCAATTCCTGAGACTCTCTTCCATTTCGATTCGTTGCACAATCCAATTTGTCGAGCAACCCTTTTTGATTTCAATTCAATTCTTCACGTGACAGTGTCGTTTGTCACGTCGCCGAAAATGGCCAGCCATCGTCTGTCTGCATTCATCATCATTATCACAATCATCATCATCAATCGTTTTCAATGCCAATCAGTCGATACAATTGGCTGCTTGTCGATGTTTCGACTTCTGCGCTGCAACTGGTAATTATTTCCATACGTGGCGCACATGTCGCATCGCAATATATATTTGTTTGTTTTGTCGTTTCAGCCCTTGTAGGCTTAACATGATTATAAATATACGGTTTAATGGTTTCTGTTTGCACACCAACATCAACCATAAAAAACAACAACAACAATTTAGTGCATTTTCATGAATTTTAAGTAAGCAATTTCCCTTTTTGGGTGGCTGCTGTTTTTTTTTTCGCCCGTTCATGCAAATGTCATTCGATTGACTTTACATATAAATCTTGGCTTTTGTCTGGAACTCTTTTTGTTGTGTTTTTGTTGGCTGTCACCTTTTGTGGTAACAGATTTTTAATTATGCCCTTTATACCCCTAAAAAGGAGACGACCTTAGGGCGGTGAGGACAAAGACTCCAACCTCATTATGTTTGAGTGACTTTTTCCAGCCCAAGAGATTGAGAGACAGAGGGAAATTGAGATAAAATTTGTAATTTTTTTTTGTTTTTTTTTTTGTGGGGGGATTCTGCAGAACTGAAAACTTTATTTTATTGCATTTATAAACTTTGCCCTTACAGAATTTTTGTGTTTTTGGCAAAGTTCAAGCTGAAATATTCATTTTACTTTACTTTATTCGTGCATTGGGTGGGAGTGGGGCCAAATAAGAGGCTACTAAGTGCAACAATTTAGTGGCCAGTGGCACAAACTTTTGGCCACTTTACAGGTCAGAGAGTCAGTAAGTGGTAGTAGGCATAGGCACGATGATACGGCTGTTGCAGGGAATCCTCGATCCTGACCCATTTGAAAAACACATGCCCCCGTTTCGGGGGTTGGGGGTTAACAGTAACTGTTATTTAACAGAGCTCCGCCATAGAATATGTAACAGAGCCTGCGCTTAGCCAAAGCTTTTCCCATTGTGTGAGTTTTTATTTTTGGTTTTGCCTTTGCGTTTTTACTCTTTGTGTCTTTGCAATGTCAGAGTTTTTGTTTAAATACAGCACGCACAGTTCGTTGGCAATTTATTCCAAGTTCGGCCGGCTTTTGTGGCAGTTGTGGCAACGTGCAAAGTTGGCCAAGAAATAGTTTTTCGTTTACTTCTTGAAAAACGCGTAAAGGTGAATTTTATTTTGGGAAAGTTGGCAAAACTAGAAGAATTCATTAAAAATTATATTGTTCTAAGGCAATGTGAATTGTGTCGAGTGTTGAGTTTGAGAGCCACAAAAAGGTAATGGAATTTTAAATTAAAAATAAAAAATTATTAAGCGGGTGGAGAACAAAAGAATATTTCGATACGCATTAGTATTATTAGATATTAATGGAAATGGTTAACAAAACGAATTTGTGACTAATAAACAAAACTAAGTCACATGAATTTATATTACATGCTAAAGAAATGTGGGAAAAATAACATTGTGTTTGTTTAGTTTAATTGTGAATGGTTTCAATTGCTAATGATTCTTCACATTAGACTTATCAATAACTTATTCAGTATGTCCTTTTTTGTTGCTAGTTATTCAGTCCAGTGTTCGGTTTGCATTAGAAATTAATGTCTGCTCCTGGCTATACAAAATATTTACGTATTTGAATAGAACCGTTTACTTGTTAGTCAGTAAACATCTTCTAAATCTTCCTTTAATTTCAATTTACCATTCTAAAACGTTTTAATAATAAAACCAATTTATACCTTAACACCATTTTCATTTGGGAAGCAGGTCAAAATGTTAAACCCTAATTTTATATTCAAAAACGAAATGATATCAGTAACAGATCGGAGGTGGATTAACTTAAGAAGTTGCTTGTCTTTGAGAGTTTTTTTTTTTAAATTAGTAATTGAAAACGTTTTATTTTTCAATTTTTGAAACTTTAAATATTTATAGAATTTGAATAATTAAATATTTTTTGATATTTACAAATGGGAGGTCTAAAACAAAGTTTTTAGTTGTATAAAACCTATAGAAAATACATCGAATTCCTATATCTTCAGAAGATACATTATAGACAAGAGATTGCCAATGGGCAAAAGATAGACATAGGTATTAGAGAGTATTAACACAGTTTTTAATACAGGGACTAACTAATTGGCATTCACTTTTGTGTAATTTAGTTACTCAAAATTCAAAGACTTGACAGCTTTTCACTGCTAATTCTAGTGAATAATTATAACAATTAGTTGTTTCAGTTGATAGTTAATATAGAAATGTAATTTGTAAGTTTCTGACATGGCAATTAATTTGTTCAAAAACTTTTGTGCTCTTTGTTTGTCTGGGCTTAAATTCTTGGACTTGGAACTGGAATTACACCTGAATGTGGCTTAACTGCAATTACAACAAACTTGCACAAATAGACCACAACACAAGGGAGGAGACGAGAAGACAAGAGACGATAACAGACCAGTATCAGACCAGCGTAGACCAGCGTAGACCAGACCAGGACCAGCCCACACAGCAACAAAGACAAATAAAAAATGACAGAAATTAATGCAGGCAAAATATCAAGAGGAAGCGGAGGCAGAGGCGAAGGTAGAGCTGCAGGAGCAAACGGAGTTGGAGCAGAAACCGGAGCTAGCCAAGCGAATGCTGCACTAAAAACATCAACAGCAACAACAACAACAGCAACAGCAACAAGACCATCCAACATGACAGCTGAAATAACTGAAAGGCAAATGCCGGCAGCTTCACTGAAACTGGCAGAAACTGGTGGAATGATAGCTCCACCTCCATCACGACAACGTACATTGACGCGTACACCGGAAATGGATGCCGATTGCGATGATGCGGTTGTTATTGATGTGAATTGCGTTGAGAGCGCCGTTGAGACTGATGTCGAGGCTGAAACAGAGGCTGAAGCCTCGGCTGACGATGCGGCGGACAGTATTACCTTGGAATTGGCATTATCCCCACACAGCACAACCCCATCACCATCACCCTCCACTATGATGATGATGCCCGACGATGAGGTGGTCGAGCACATGAATACCAGCAAGCCCTTTAAGGTGAGTCCTTTTCGAGTTTTATTTTGTGTTGTATTGTTAACCTGCTCAGCATTTCGTTAAGTGATTATGTTTGGCATAAAACTTTCAAGGGTTCACCCCTCGAAAGGTGGAATGGATGGGGTGCTTAACCTGCAGAAGGACACAACCTCCATACAAATTAAAAGGAGCCAAACACAGGAACACAACAAGCACTTCAAAAGCCTTCTTCAGCATTAAGTGTTCTCTGAATTGTGTTCGGGTTATGATTTCCTTTTTATTCTTTCTGCATTTTCTTTTGCGCTCTTTAAACAAATTTTCACTAAACTTTTTCACCAAAAGCGTGAAAAAAGTGTGGAAAATTCCATATATAATTCAACGAAAAAGCGAACGTTTTCTACGAAAATTTTCGGCAAATAGAGACAGAAACAGATATATATCTATGTCAATTTTATTCGCTCTTTTATCTCACATTTTCTATGTAGCCAATATTTGTAGCAAGGAAGCCAATTGAAAATTAATTAAAATGTTAAAACTGTCGGGCTGGATATAAAAGAGAGCCAAAAAACACAGAAGAGAAACAAAAAAGCAAAAACCACAAGGCAAAGACTATAAGAGGAAACCAAAAAAAGAAGGAACACCGAACAAAATGGCAAAGCTGTTAGGCAAAATGCGGGTGCCTGTGTGGCTCGTATATCATTCCCTACCATAAGCACCTAGCACCTCCTTCGTCTCGTCAATCCCTCCTACTTTTCTGGCTCATTTACAACTAAGCTGGTGCTGCTGCTGGTTTTAGAGAGACGATAACGAGGCGTCTGGCACTTGGTCATGCATCATCGGTCCTGAAGTAAAGGTCCTCTAATCGATTTATTCCAAGAAACAGAAGAAGACTTTCAAACTGATAGCACACAAAGAGGAGTGGCAGAAGCAGCTGATTAAATGATAAATAAACTTTGGTTGTAAATTTTTTGGCCGATCAGATTAATTGACAGCAAATTTGCAGAAGTTTTTTTTCTGGAACCACGTGGCGTATACGTAATTAATGCACTGTCTAGGCTAATTAATAAGCACAACATAAAATGATTTAAGCCTGTCAGTTTCCGTAGTCGCTGTCGCCTTAGGTTCGTTCTCAAGTTCATCAACATTTTGAGCAAATCATTTAATATGTAAGTCAGCTTAAGCAAGAGAAATGAGTGCAAAAAAGGGGTTTTCGACTGACTGGTTGACTAACAAGTGAGTGAGTGATGAATTTTCGCGGTGAACGCAAAACGTAAAAGCAAATGGGGAAAAAAGGACTTCAAATTAAATTTTTATTTCACTAATTAAATAAAAGTTAATTGGTTTCATGTCGTCCCTGGAAAGTGATTTAAGAAAAACTTCAAAAATCATAAAAAGGTTTCACAAAATATATATGAAGAGAGATCGAGAGAACTAAAACCTAGCAAAAATGAATCCATTTGGCTAATTGCAATTAGATAATGAAGTAGACAAACATTTGCAAGGCGAATACTATTCCCAACCATTATTCAGCCAAATATTTTGCATGTCAACGTTGTGGGAATTCAATTAAATTTATATCCACTTTTTTTCCTTTTCTGTTTTTTTGTTGGTGTTCTTTATTCCGCACCTGATGTGTGAGTAATACTTTTTTTTTGCATGTGAACTTATTTCAACGCTTCAGTTTATTCTATAATAAAAACTCCAACAGCACAGGGAAGCAAGAGGTAGGGAGAGACAGAGAGAGAAAGAGAGAGAAGAAAATACAAAAAAAGGGAAGACTCTTGTGACACTCGTGTGTTTGTATATACACGGGGCCTCTGGCCATTAAAACCGAAATGCGACATGAAAAACGCATTTGTTTGGTTGTTCTCGACCACCTAGGCGATGGCGGCCACCAAAGCCATCTACCTTTTGGTCTTGAAGATCATATAAAGCGGGGGGTGCTGAGGCCTGACAAGAAATTAAATTACCTTCTCCAGACAATCTTCCGCGAGGGACAGAGACGGAAGCAACAACACAAAGGAAAGGGCGTACAAATACATACATTGCGTATACGCAACGTTAAGCATTAAGACAAATAAGCAAGCATTATTCATGTCCAGGCAGGCGTGCAATTTAATGATGGCATTCAGGTGGGCATGACATGGCATGAAATGAGGATAAGTTGAGGATGAGAAGAGGAGAGGAGAGGAGAGAAAACATCTGTCTTCGGGCGTGTCAATGTGGCAACAGGCATGTAAATTTGCCAAACAATTTTATTGCCCCAGTAAAATTTGTTGAATTGAATGACTCTGCCTTCAGTCTCCCCATGTCCATACAGAGGGAAAACTATTCAAATGAATTGATTAATGGCTTGAGTGAAAAAATTCAATGCATAAGCACAATAAGAGAAATAACATTATAAATTAATTGGCTAGCATGCCTCTAGCAAATGTTTTTCTTACTGGTACTTTGGCGTATTTACATAGTTACCCTTAGCATTAAGTGCAGTTTAAACACTAGACTTGTATACTCGCTTACACACTCACACATGTATGTACCATCATGTGGAGAGGATGATGAATGGCAGAGGCAATGACAACCCATGGAGTTGCATGACAAATTCATGACTGCATTGGCATTTCACTTCAGTTCTCTCCTCAAACTAACCCGATTGTCCTTGTCATTTCTCTCTCTCTCTTTCTCTCTTTCTCTCAGTAGATGTTTTTGTTTGTTGCCTTGTTCAAGCACGAAACAAGGCCTATGCAAATCATGGAATCCCTTTCTCAGTCCATCTCAATGTTGGACCTAGGCAAACACAAAAAATTGACATCAACATGGTTTACCTTGATGATATATACATATGTATACAAACGAAGAGCACTTCCACTTTCAATCATTAGCTAAATCATTGTACAAAGATTTAAAATTTTTCACTAACATTTTGTTGGTTCAAAGTTCAAGGGCATGAAGATGAAATAAAATGAAAACATGCCTCTAGTTGGCAAGTTATAATGGCTTTTTCGTCTATGTAGGTATACAGATGGGTAGAGAGCATGGGAGAGTGCGTGGGAGCTAGGGAGAGTCAAAAAACGTATAAAGCGCAAACAAAGCCACAGGGCATTGGCATGCTACTAACCAGACGAGTTCGAGTTTAAGTTTGAGTGAAGGGAGATGAAGAAAAAAAAGGTCCACAAGTTCACAAGTCAGCAAATTTTCTTTTATTTCTTTCGAGTGGGCTGTGCGCAACAAAGTCCGCCGCCACACAATAAAAAGGCAAGTCATTAGCCTTAACTCGTTTGTCAGAATGTGAAATGGAACTTTAATGACTGCCAGGTGGCCACGCCCCAATCGACACATTTGGCTTCAGTCATTTCGGAAAGTCAGTGTGCTTTGGATATAGGCATAAAATGCTTGATAAATTTTCATTGCTCTAGACACCAGCCAGACACGGACATAGTAGATAGACATAATGTTTGCCGGCCATTTGATGGATTTTCTAATAACCGTATAATTGGTTTAGTCGACCAAAGTGAAGTAAGAGGGTGACAGGGATTGATTGATTGTGTCGTTTGAATGAAGATGATAATGTGGTACGGCTTAAATGCCCACAAGCCACATGACAGGCAAATGTCAACACACACACACACACTTACACACAGCCCCACCCATTTTAATACCTCATTGAAAGAAAGCAAAAAAAAGGTTATATTTCATTTTCTTCCATTCCATCTCGGCGTATACTTAACATTTATGAAAAGCCAAAAGGCATTGCCTACTTTCAGGCATCAAATTTTTCAACCATTTTTATTACGTTTTGGGCAGTTTTTCTTCGTCTTCTCCTTTTTCTTATATTTTGTTTATACCCAAAATCGACAGCTGTATGTTTTAAATATTTTAACAGCAATCTGAGAAAATTGTCAGGCCTAAAAAGCACAAAAAGGAAAATCACCAGAAACAGAAACCAAGATGAACAAAAGTAAGAAGAAGAGAGAGAAATATAATCCCATTCTAAAGCCCACACTTTTGACTTGACCTTGCCCATTGTTGGCTCGTTCTACAGCTTTATTGTTATGGCAAATAATAAATTGATTAGTTGCTCTTAGTGTGCTAGATATCGCCCCCAGAAACCTTATCCTTATCGTTGTCCATACAGTTGACTAACTTTTATTTTTATTGTGTATTGTTTGGATGACAGCCTGCGGGGCTTTTGTGTGAAATTATAGAAAACATTGTTTTAGCATGGCCAGTTTCTGGCTTGTGATTTGCTTACTTTGGCCCTCCTTACACGAAAAATGTTCCAATCAATGGGCGTGTTATTATGATAACGAACATTTAATTGGCAAGGCAAAACGAGGCAGGGGACTTTAATTAAGTTTGCCTAATCGGAGAAGTATTGGCAGTTAATGGGAATTATATTTACATATAGTTTTGAGTATTGCTAAATGACTTTTGAAAAATTGTAATCTTCTTTTGCTTAGGTCAAGGATATTACACGTAATATACGCAAAGCTGTGGTGGCCACCACATTGGAGGAATTGCGTCTGAAAGTCTCCGTAAAGTTTCAACGTACTCAACCGGCCATACATTTGGATTGCGATGGTACCGAAATCGATGATGAGGAATATTTCAATACCTTGGAACCAAATGCCGAATTGATTGCGGTTTTTCCTGGTGAACAATGGCTAGATGTGGGTTGTGTTGTTATGTTTGTTGTAATTGATGTGAAAATTGAAATTGAAAATTGCTTTCCCCCCTCTCTCCCGCTCTCTCTTGCAGCCCAGCGATTACAATGCCAATTTGAGGCGAACATCATTGGATGCTCAACGCTTGAGGAAATTGGTTAGCAAATTGCAACCGAATTATATTAACGATGATGATTTGGATAAACTATCGAATATGGATCCAAATTCATTGGTCGATATCACAGGACGTGAGCCCAAGGATAATGAATACTATGCACGTTCTACAGAACTGTCATGCTAAACTAAACATCCCTCTCCCCGCCCAAAAAAACCCTTAGACAAATGAAACATAAACCACAAAAATTTCATTTCAAAATCGAATCGGGCAGTGAAACGTCGCTTATGATAGATATGTAAGGAATTTGTATGAAGTTTTCTATGGCAAAGATTAAGATGATGATCAAAATGAAAATGGTGACATGGCGTATTTTTGTAGCATGTTTTTTTGCGGCCAAAGCGACGTAAATATTTCAGAGTTTTTTATCAGATTTTAGAGCACCTTGAATATTTTTTTAAACCACATACATACACTTACAAGAATGTCGATTATCAACTGCTAATTGTTCCTAGACCAAACAAAAAAAAAAAAAAAAACGAATCTACAGCATCTTTATATATATAAATATATGTATACCTTATTGGCCTTTAAGGCAAACCACAAAAAAGAAAACCAGACAACCCTCTATAAGAACATAAATGAAAATATTCTAGATAAAACTTACACTTAGAACAAAATGTATTTTCCATAGGGAACAATTGAAAGAAATATTTTGTATATCAATTAATTCGATCGATTAGTAAATTAAATGTTAAATATTTGTATTTTGTAAATGTTTCAGCACTTTCCTTTTTCTTCTTCTGTTTTCTTTTTTTCACAATAAATAAATCCATAAATGTGTGTGTAAAAATATGAATCACTTAAAATTGAGTTGTCTCTCTCTCTGTCTCTCTGTTTCTCTCTCTCTCTCTCTCTTCCAGTCTGTGTGTTTGCAGTCCATAAATATGAATGAGATAAAGTTTTCTTTGGTTAAACTGTATTTTGAATAGATTTTTGTTTGCTCCTCCAACCAAACTCTCATCCTCTTAGACATAGACACCTGCAAATGAGAACTTTTTGCATACAAATTATGGATTTTGCATTTTGGGACTGGCTTATCCGAAAAGTCTATAGCTATGCGGACTTTTTGGCTAATGTATCCGGTTGGAAAATTTAATTACAGCCCAGTTGGCAGACAGAGTTCCATTGTTTAGACGCACGCTGACATACACTTAATGACCACTAATCAAGTTTAGGCTCGGTTTTAGGCTCAATTTTAATTATGCAAAGTGCCAGCATCAGCATCATCTCGGGCATCTGCATTTCGGTCAGTTCAAGTATTGTGTGAATTGAATGCATTTCCCCTACGTATATGCAATTTGTTGAATTGTTATAGTTGCATCCTGCTTTGGCCTGGCATGTAAAGCATTTCTCTTTAACAAAAGGGCTTGAAGAAAAATAAGGGTCAGCAACTAACGGTAGTTACTTTTACCTGATTCTCTCTGCTCTTGCTGTTGCCCTTTAGCTGGTTGGAAAGGTAAAACATTTTGCAGTAAAATTCCTTTGCCTTTGGGTCTGGCATATAACATTCAATGAACAAGAAACCTGAAATAAACATTTATTCTTACTTCTTTTTGGATTGTTTTTCTGATTTTTTTTTCTCTACTCTACTTTGCTTAAACACATAAAAGTTGCAACTATGGAGTTTCTAGGGGGGCTAACACGAGGTCAGGCAGGCGAGGCCAGTCCTGAGGCCTCTAGGCTATGGAGTTCTGAAAAATGAACAACAATTGAAAAAACTCATCTCTTACTCACAATGTCAGTGTGGTGTGTGCGTGGGGTTAAACAAACAGTTTCATTAAAATATTTCTTTCACAAACAGATATTAAACACTATAAGTGCTGTCTGCAATGTAAAACTGATCCAAGCTATATACATAATATCACATTAAGTGGCTTAAATAGAATTCGCTGCCGCTTTGTTACCAGCTTTAACTTCAAGTCACAAGCAGCGTTGCCAGAGGCTATGGCATTGCCAGCATTGTGTGGCGTTGCCACTTAAGAAGCTTAGGTTACATTGAAATCACAATTCCCCTTGGGCGACTTATACTCAGTTTACAATAAGCAGGAAAATCAAAGACAAACAAAAAAAAATGTCTAAACTGTCCATTAGGAATAATATTGTTTGCCTCAACGGATATCCAAATGCCACAACTGTCCGACTAAGCAATAAGGAAATGGAACAAAAGAATTGAGAAATTTTTTAGGAATTTTCTGTGTTCGGTGACAGAAAAACAATAACCCAAATCTAGGAAAAATGAAAATGAAAATATTTCAGACAGCAATAAAAATGTAAAATGTCACACATGTAAAAATTTATAGTATTGGTCAGATATGTATGTATATGGGTTGACCTTGTCATCGAAGGTTCGTTCGTTTGGAATATATGTAACTATTTTTAGCTAACCAACTTATTTGCTATGCAACTTTTCTATTTTATATTTTGTTTGCTGAAAAGTTCGAACATGTGTGGCAGCAGCTGGGGGAGCCCTTGCCATGCATTAACTAATGGTGGCCAAAGGAGAATGTGCCACAAGATTTATGCAAAAGTTATGCGCTTCTTAGTATCTGTTACCCAACCGCCAAGCAGCCCTGCCACCTGCCACCTACCACCTGCCTCCACTGTCTAGGACTTTGGCTTTGACTTTGTTGATTTCAGATGTCAGGGGACGGGTTTTTCTGCTCCTCCACCTGGTTTCTCTCCCGCTCTCTCTCTCTCTCTGTTGTTGAGAACCTTGACAAAATGCTGTGGATGGTTGGTATTGTCATTGTTGCTTTTGCGGCGGCAATCCTAAAATGCATTAAAAATTTATTGAATTTATTTTTATGTGCAATATTCGCTTGCTATGATGACACTTTCGTTTCGCAGTTGCAGTCTCATTCTCAGTCCTCTAGCATGCACTTAAGCTTAGTTTTAACCTGGGCGTGCAATGACGGAAAAGAGGATGAACCTGGGCTAATGGTGGTACTTGGTCGGATGGATGGATGCATGAATGGACCAGACAATGCACTCAGAGACACACACAGATATTTCTTCACTCTCAAGCAGCACTCAACAAATGTCAATCGAAAGCAATTAAAAGGATTAAGATGCTTTCAATCTCAATGGAATGGAATGGAATGCCGAAGCCGATGCCACTGTGAAAATGCCAAAGGCAAAAAAAAGGCCATGCCCATTGCTTAATTCATTAAGTTTAAGCTAAAATGACGCAAGAAAAGAAAACCAACCACTTTGGGCAAATGTAATTAAACTTATCTGATATCAGAAAACGTAAGAATGAAATTCTATATTAACTAATAAAGGAGACAGAAAAATCTTTAGATCGAATTTGAAATCAAATATAGAGGAATATCATATGTATTGTATCTAATAATGAGGTCAATTTAATTAATTTCACTGAGATGGAAAGCGAAATCGATAACAAACGAGATAACTCTGCTAGCCACTTCCTTTCACTAAATAATACACGAATATGTAAAAATGTATAAGTTACTACATTGAAAAGTTTATTCTATAACCAATTTGTAGGCAGAAACCTTAAATTTGTTAGCCAAATCAAAGTGTTGGCAAACAACATTCTAATCTTTATATTTTAACCGATGGTTTCGATATCTCAAAACTGTTCTTTCTATTTTTACAAGTAGATTGGAGGAGACTTTGTTTAAATTTAAATTCTTATTACTTCTTTGTTCATTAATATGCATTACTCTATCATTTAGACGAATCCAACATTCATTATATTCGGCAAATTTAAATATAAAATACACTTTGTTAGTTTCCGTTTGATATGGTTTTTTATTCATTTTTTAATTTCGTTTTTTATATTTTCTGTTTTACAATTCGTTCTAAGAAAAACAAAATATACATATAGTACACATATATAACACATACATTATATATGTATACATATAATAATCAAAAAAAAAAAAAAGAAAAATTATGCAGACGCTCCTTAAAAAAATAAACAACAATTTTCTAAAAATTTTAAATGCTCATTGAACTGACTTCCAGTTGCTGCTGCTGTTGTTGTTGTTGATGATGATGAATTTCCTTTAAATGCGTTTCTAAAAACAAATAAACAAAAAGAGCAACAGAAGTTGGTTCTGCTTGGTGGGGTGGTAGGAGGAAATAGCCGGAAAAATAATAATAACAATGCCAAAAGGGCAACAATATAGAGACGTCTCCTTGATGCTTGGGTGGCTGGTGATTCGTAGTGGGAGGTGGCACGTGGGAGGATTTTCCAGTTTAATAGACAAATTTCTTCTGTTCACCATAGATCGACTCATAGAGCGATGGCGGTAAGTGTTCAGCTAAAAAGATCTGCAATTTCTCGGTGGCCGTCACTGGAGTATAGCGAGCCATGGGGAAAGTTCTGGTCACAGCATCGATAAGGACACGGAGTGTGGGTTGAATATCGGCAGCCTTGAAAAAAGGGTAATAAACGATTTTCTCATTAAAGTGAAAGCCCCCAATCACCATGAGACCGGAGGGAACTCACCTGGCGCGAATATTTCTCCACAGAAGTCATGGCCGCCTCATAGTAGTCCTCACCGTAGGCCTTCTTCTGCTCCGAGGACAGTTGATTCCACATTTGTTTGGCCTGCAGAGAAGTGGGGGGGGAGAGGGAATATAATGAGCAACTATTCTTTACCACTTTTTATGTGTGAATGAAAATTATCGTAAAAAGCTTTAGATGGTAAGTGGTCACCTGTTCGCGCAGCTCAGTCTCATTTAGCCAGCCATTGCCAGGAGCGAACTCGCCGGCTGCCACAACAGAAACATCCACACCACGGGTACGCATCTCCTGACGCAGACAGGCAGCAAAGCAATCCACAGCCGATTGGGTGGCACATTGAATGCCTCGCACTGGCGATGGGACACGATTAAGACCGGAGGTCAGGAAGACAACACGTCCATGGGCACGTCGTACCAGAGGCAAAAAGATTTGAGTTAAACGAGCAGCTCCTGCACAAGGAAAGAAAACATTTCAAATAAAAACTGGGAATTTCCCAGTAAGGAAATTTCATTTCCACACACCAAGCAAATTGACATCCAAACTTTTGCGCAACACAGCAAATGGAATCCATTCTAGTTCTCCCAAAGCTATCCAATGAGCACAGTGCACCACCGACCACAATCCTTCGGCGCCATGGGGCAGGTGTTGGCTGACATAGCGGGCAGTTTCCAAAAGCTGTCAGAAAGGCATACGGAAAATTGGGTTAAGAGCTTAGCTAAAAGCTTACTCTCTGCAAGCTCTCTCTATCTTTTTCATATTGTCCTTACCGATTTCTCCGATGTAATGTCCACATGCAACAGTTTCATACGTCCTGAGGTCTCCTCTTTAAGGATCTTGGCCTCATCTGAATCTTCAATGGGCTCATTGAAGCCAGCATAGACTGTAAATCCGAGATCATCGAGTTTCTTTGCCAAATACCAGGCTAAAGGTGCCTCACAGCCGGTAACCAGGACTCCCTTGCCAGAAGCGGAAACCTGAAAGAGTTAATATTATAATATTTTAGATCTAGATTCTTTATAGATCGTATGTGACCTAAGATGGAGCTTAGAATGAATTTAAGCATACGTTTGGATTTAAGTCTTTAAATTTTTAAAAATATTTACTTTGTAAACTAAATACAAAACGATTTCATAACTTATAGAGATACAAAATTTAAAGGTCCTTCTAATTAGGTATTTTGTCAATATCTTGAGTAATAATTTCTTTGATATTCCTTGACAAAACGCTTAGATACAAATCAATTGTAGTAGAAAATTGATTTCATGGCAATTTTTTTAATGACCTGGTTGAATTTTTTCATTGACATTTCAAGGTTTATTCAACTTTCATTAAATCTTTAATCAATGGTCTGTAACTGACCATACTAACAATTAACTGTCAAATAAACTGCCACACGTGTGTGTGTATGAGTAATTAGCCACAAAGTGTAGGTGTGAATGAGAGAGAGCGACAGCCAAGTGAGATACACGACCTTTTGTCTTATCAAACAGACAATTATTATTATTATCTAATTTCTTTCATTCTCTGGCTTATTAAGTCTTTAATTTTGTTGATTTAAAGAACTATGATAGATTCTATGTTAGTCATAAACTGAAGAGAACTAAATTTTTCTTTTCATTTTGCAACATTTATTACAAGTTTATTGACATTTCCATAAAGTTGTATTTTTTAAGAAATTTTTGGTGATTTTTAGTTTCGAAATTGTGAAGACATTTTATTATATCAATTTTGTAATCCTGAACCTATTCAATGAAGCCAATTCGGTAGTTTTAAATCAATTTAAACAATTCAAAACAAGCAAAAGGTATCCCACCTAATTAGTTCAATTACCAATTAAATTTAGACACTTAATTTAAACGATTTAGTCATTCAAAGTGTTAAAACTATTCAGTTGAGGAAACTAGCTAAATTAATGAAAGAAATTCCAGCATATTCTTGGAATTTTTGTGGGTGAATCTTATGAAAGCAAATGAAAGTAGAGATTGCCAATAAAATGAAAGTCCCGAAACAATTAATATATATTTTTCCATCTCCGGCGTAGCTTGAGCTGCTGCTGCTGGAGACACAAAAACGTGTGCGTTGCGACACTTCCGCTTTAGACACGCGCTCTCATCTGGATGTCAGTGGCTCCTCAGACCCTGCCTCCTTTCTTATCCCTACATCCCTCATCATCATAATCATCAGGCTTTTGATATGCCTGTCCGGATGCCTATGACACAAAAGGAACAATGAACAGTTTGTCCCAGTCAGACAGCCAGGATAATGACGATGACGACGACGACGATGATGATGATGATGGTGGTGATGGTGGTGATGGTAGAGGAAGTGGGAATAAGTTGGGTGAGAGGTTTGGCTGTTAGTGTCATAATTCATCATGCCATTAACCAATATCTATAGACTATATATATAGAGGGGAAAGTAGTCACAGTAGTTTGTAGTATTAGTTATAGTTTGTCAGAGTATTGGTTGTGGAAAACTCAAATAGTACGTCAATTGGCTGGATGAGTGGACCGAGAATGTGGGCTGACGACGACAATGACGATGAAGGCAGGGCAGAGCGGTCCACTTTCATTGTTCGGGCTATTAAACTGTTATAAAGTGCTCGTAAAATTGTTGAAAAAAAACAGCAGCAGGCAAAGGGGAGAGGGAGAGTGGCTTGGGAGGGTGGTGTATACATTTATTATTGGCTGCGGCTGTTGACACCCATTAGGACTTTTGGCCGACATTTTATTGTGGCCATAAGTGTGTGTGGCTTATCGAAATCTGTGTCGTATTGTTGTGGTGTTTGGCATTAATAAAAAATTCAAGTATTTGTGATCAAGCTCCTCAATCCCCTCCTGCTCCTACCTTGTTTATTTGGTCTGACACTTGCTGTAGTTTATTTTAGTCCCTTTTTGTGTGTATTTTAATTCTATGAACGTTGGTCGAGTTATTTCAACGGTTTTTTTTTAGTTTCCTGTAACTTTAAAGTTTGTGTGGCAAAATTACCCATTAGCCACCCTTCCCCTCCAGCCATAAAGACAACCAACAAGACAAGTCAACTAACCGAAAGCTTACTTAACGCAAATTGAGCAATTAAAATGGTAAGAAAAACCCCAAAGCATCGAATTGTTTAGCTTCAATTAAAGCCAAGTAAAAACAGACGAAAACTCGGGGAGGTAATGAAAAAAAAGAGAATGAAAATTCTATGGAAAGCTAAGAGCATTCAGTTTCACTAACAAGAAAGAAATTAAATTGAAAATTTGAACTATTGGCAAGCCAAACGAAAGAGACAATCAAATTTCATTTCACTCAGACAAACAGAGAAAGTGGGAGGGCAATGAGATTTCATTTTTGGCAAACAAATCACTATAGTCCAGTCAAGTATCTCTCTCTATTCTTAGTTCTAGAAATTAAATTTTAAATATGAAATCAATTTTTTGTTTTTCTATTGACTTCATCAAAGTCTTTATCTGTTAATGATTCGATTTGAACAGACTAAAATAGAAATTTTACAAAGTGAATCAATTTTGAAAAAAACTTTTATTATTGTAGCAGACAATAAACAAAATTTAATGAATAAACAAGTGAACTTGACATATGAAATGTTTATTTAAAATTTATTTCCTTCAAAAAGCCTTCAACCACAGAGAATAAACTGTCTAACTACTTTTGCCAACAACTTATTTATTCCATTTTGGTCAGTTCTATATATATATCCACTACGAGGATAAGTAGCGAACTTATTGGACCCCTCATAGTGGCGTTGTTTAAAATTAGTTTATTCCTTAAGTAAATATATAAAATGAAACTATATAGATATTATATGAATTAAATTCGTTTTTGAACTTTAATATGAACGTCGTTGATGTAATACTATCAAACAAAATTCTGGGTTCCAAAAATGTCTTCAGAAAGCTCTAGAGTATAACATTAACTTCAAAATGCGGAAAGAATTCGGATTGTTTCAAAAGAAGATATAGAGGATTTCTATAATTTCAGTCTTTAGTTATGTTGGGTATGTTTAGCTTGAGATACATGCTAATATGAACAATTTACATAATCAACCTTTTTATTTCTAATGCAATTTGGGTTAATCATTAAGTCTTTGTAAACGATTCGAGTACAAGCGATTATATAGTTTAGTCCAAAAAAAAAAAACCAAAGTGTCATCAATTGTCCATTTCGCACGTCTGGGCCGGGGCGGTAGACTTTGGGTCTTGGCTCAATGTGCTTTATGTGCCATTTTAACAGCTTTTCGTGTGCGAAAGTGAAAGAAAAAACGATAGCGAGAAGAAAACTGTAAATAGGAAAACTGAAACTCAACCCGTCGACGAGGTGAAAGGGGGGTGAAGCATGCAAACCAGTGAATGAAGTAAGGATAAGAGAGACTCAAAAGAGAGTGAAAGAGACAAATGAAAAGTTTTCTTTTTTCTTCCAAGTGCAATTGGGCTACGTGCAAGGCATAAAGGCAATGCCAAACGATGCCGACACTCACCCAATCTAAGAAGCGGTTACCTTTTGACCCTAGCTCAACGCCATCTCCTTTCCACAATACTTGTAGTTTAGTGTAGATGTCGTGTCGACTATGAACACGACAGCCTGCGGTTTTCTGTTTTTTGTGTTGTTTTTTTCCTTTCTTGCTTTTCTGCTCAAAATAGAAGCAAAAAAAAAAAAAAAAATTGCAAGCACAAAAATAGCTACAAAACCTACTAAAAAAAAGAAGGAGAAGCCATGTCAATCAACTTGTTTTAAAGAGTTCTTATTGCTGTTGTTGTTGCAGCTAATGGTTGCCAGTTGGTTGCGTTGGTTGTTGGTTTTCCTTTTTTGTTTCTTTTTTGGGTAACTGTCGGAACTGGCGGAAGCAAGCAAGCCAATGAGTAGTCATTTCAGGCATTTTAAATGCATCCTTTATTGCATTTTAATTGCAGTCAGAAAGTGAAATAATGAAAGATTTATATACTCTAAATTCATGGGAAGTAGAAGCACCAGAAGCTAAAACGTTAGCAGGTGCCGGCTTCTATCTGAAGCCACCACTACCCAAAATGAAGCATTTTACGCGCACTTTTAGCCAACAACTTTTTGATAAATGTGGCCAGGGCACGCGATTTGCATTTGGCTATGCGATCTATGGGCCACAAAACCAAAAACAACACAAAACAACAAAAAATATACTTATTTTTAGTTCATTAATTTTTCGGCTTACGTACAAGAGGCGTATACGTAATATTTATATAATGGATTATGCTCAAGGGTATGAAGCAAAACAAAAAAAAAAGTAAACTAGAAACCAACAATTGAGACGGGACAGTGGCAGGGGGAGGGTAGGTAATAGGAAAATGTAGATAAATTAATGTGCAAACTGCAACAAGTGACGCATGGAATGAAAGGGAGGGGAAATAATGGCAAGGCATTACAAACAAGAGAGGGAGAGGGAAAGAGCTCTTTTGCGTTGGCCGCTTGGCAAGTTATTTGCCTGACGGCAAATGTAAACAACAATAAGGTGGAGCTCTCTAAAAATGTGCACCTTTATTTTCTACAAATAATAATTTATGACAAAACAACAAAACATCGGAAGAAGGCAACAGTCTTTGTGTGTGTGTGTGTGTGTGTGTTGGATATTGGTTAAGATTAATAGGGGTCAATGGAGAAGAATTTTGTTAAATGAATTGAGTGGAGAAAGAAATGTTTTAAAAACAGAAATTTCCATAATTTCTCTGCAGTTATCTGCAGATTTACCCAAAATAAATCTACATACATAAGCAAGGGAAGGCGTGAAGCAGAAGAAGAAGAGTCACAGCAGTTTTTTGTTGTTGTTGGGTAGTGAAAAATGGCAAACGAACCGCATACAAATTGTAAGCCAACCCACCACACACACATTATAATCCCATGAACAAGGCGACAAAATGTGACCCGAAAAAAAGGAAAGCCACAAGCAACAAAAAAAAAGACAAAACAAGCCGAAAAAACCAAAGGGAATACACACACACATACAAAGAAACAAGCACACGCATGCACGCATATTAAATCAGTGGCTAAAAATAGACAGAAAAAAAATTAATACAAGCCACAACGAAGAAACCAACAACAAAAATATATATTTTTGAAAAGCAACTTGGTCTTTGCGGACAGCGAAAAGAAAAAGACAAACAAACCAACTAGAAAACCACGAAAAAAAAGCAAAATAGAAAAGGGAAAGGGAAAACGGAAAACGAACGTCAAAAGTCATTGAACGTATTAAGCTGTAATAAATTAATTAACCGGAAAGTTAAAAACCATTTCTGTGTTTTACTTTGCCACACACACACACACTAGAGAGGGAGTGGATTAAAGGGAAGGGACACACGCACGTTGCCCTGCCTTGTGGGAGGTCCTTTGGCAACTTCACGCCATCGGCAGACGGCGGCGTCAGCATTAAAGGCTTTTCACATTGCGTATACGACATGTTGGTTTTTAACGAAACGAAACCTAGGCCAATTTGCAGCTTATTTTTGTGTGAATTTGTATGTGTGTGTGTGTGTGCCATGGGGCAGACAGCACGCAAAGCTTTGACTTTGTGGCTGTCTTCTTCTTTAGCTATATAACTCGGTCTTTGTCGCTCTCGTGTGCTTATACAGAGGATTAAGATTTTGTTGTCTTTGTTGTCTTTCTTCTTCCTGAATTCTTCTTAATTTTGTGTATATGAAAAGTTATCCTTACAATTTTCATTATAATAATTTCGATTTATATATGTGTTGTGCTGGTGGCAAATGAATTTTAAAAATAAACATTTCGCAGGACTTTCCAAGGCATTATTAGCTAATGCAAAATTATCAAGAGAATTAACAATTTTTTCCTTAGGCAAAGTAAAATTGAAAGTTCAATTGGCCTTAGGCAAAGTAAAATTGAAAGTTCAATTGATACTAGCATGATTTTAATGCATTTCTTGCCAAAAATATAAGAAATTTAATTAAAATAAATTATCAATATGACAAACAATACATATTTATCCAAATTTTCATCTGCAGATATTCACACTTTATCCTACCAAAAATATAGTTTGGTTGATGATAAGAACAATCGAAAATATTAAGAGAAGATCGTTTTAACAATTGTTAGATTAAAGCAAAGAAATTGAGTTTGCATATGAATATCTGTTTCAAAAATGTTATAAGTAAGGACACAAGAATGAAGAAGTAATTTGCAAAAGGATCTTCAATCTCTGGATCTCTTTTGTGTTTTAATAGTTTCTTTTATATCAACGTTTTGTTTTTTCTTTAACGAGTTGTTATCAAATCTACTGACTGGGACTGCATTTCTTCAATGACTTCTTTTCGCACATCAAACGGAGTCATTTTTATCGGTATTACAAAGTCCTTAAGCGTCACTGCTGCAGCATCAGCTTATCATCAAGTACAGTCATCTCAGTCAGCTTATTTCTTATCTTAACTGATGGATAATGGGGCAAAGGAGTTTTTTTTGTTGGTTTTTTCGTTGGCTGTGTCTTTCTGTCGAAAACGAGCTCGTTTCCTGAACTTCCTGTTGGGAACTTGTGTTCACTTTGTCGCATTTACAGCTTCATAAAACTTAAACCATAGACAAATTTTACGCTGATTTGTGTGCGACAACGACGACGAAGAAAAACAGGGGCGAAAAAAGTAACCCGAAAAAAAACAAGGACTAGCAGAGAATGGTAGGAAGGAAAAACAAAAACCGCTATGGGGACCATTGCCAGAGAACCGTGTGATGCTGTAGACTGTTTTTGTAGCAACTGCATTCTCAATTAGAGAATAAGAGAGACTGAGAGAGAGTCTATAGAAAGGCAAAAGTCCATGGGGACCATTCCCATATAGTAGTAGAAGTCATAGCCATTTCCCCACACACGCCATAAAAAGTCATTATGTGCAAAGTTTTGTTTGCGTGCGTTTTTCTGTGAATTCCCCCTCCTCACTACCTCTTACACTCCATCTCTCTCTCTTAGTCTGACAGTGGCTTTTGCAGCATTTGCTATTTCGTTTTTATGGTGCGACTCGTGGCCTGTTGCTCCTTGCTCACACACACACACATTCAAACATACACATGCTCCACTCCCAGGCTGGCCTGACAATGGCATGAAGGACATCTATGGCTCATGTGGCCAACGTTTGCTAAGAATTGCACGCCATTAAATCGCCTTGACAACTTTCGCTGCTCCTGGCAGAAGGATGACTTTTGCTGCTGCGCATTTTAGTTAAATTAAAAACCAATTGCACATTGACGCAGCCAACGGAAAAGGTCAAAGTTGAATCCAGAGAAACAGAAAAGAACAGAACTGAAGCCAAATAGACAGCAATTTGACATTTTAACAAATCCAACAACAAACCAATCAAACCAACAGACAGCTCTGATGCTGAATTTGATGCCCAACAGAATGAGCGAGTTCTCTGTTTTAATGGCGCTGCCAATGTCAAGAGCAGCAGCAAAAAAAAAATTGATGCGATCCCCCTGATGAAACCACCTGAATTCAATATTCCTTTTTGTTCAAAGGTCATATGATAAGGAGAGAGACAGAGAAAGAGAGAGAGAGAGAGTGAATTGAAGATGTAAGTACGTCAGCGTTAAAATAGTAGTAGGAAAAGGAGTAAACAATTTCAGTAGTAAAAGTTTCAAATGGCAATAGAAAGAGATGGATAGAAAATGATGGGCCATTTGCTCATTAGTGAAGCTTACACGATGCTATTAATTCAATTATTTACACACCGCCAGTGGCAACTGACAACAACAACAAAAACTCCTCTCCTTATCCCTCTCTATCGCTCTGTCTTTCTCACTCTTGTGCAGGCTTTTATCTTGGTTCAATTCCAGGAAATAATTACTCAACCAAAATGGTGGATGGGTGTGTGGATACAGCTTAATTATGCGTATTACGTTAAATGTAATTGGTGTTTGAGATTAGCAGTTAGCAGTTATGCAGGTGGTCACTCCTTTCACCCCCCACCCCCTTTCGGGAAAACCCTTTTCAAATACCACACCCCCCACCATTACCCACTATTGAACTTTCCCCTATTTGGCCCTTTTGTGAGCTGCATAACAAGTGAAAATTGGGAAAAGTTTAACCCCCTTTTTTTGAAACAGACGCTACTGCCTTGTGCAAAGCAGGAGAAGGAAGCAAGGGGTTGTAGTGACTGTAGAGGGGGGGCAGGGATATTCGCCCACATTCGCAGTTATGGCAAATTTGTTGGGCATTTCATTAGCTACGCATTTACAATTCATTGCACCCAATTTGTGTATGTGTCTCTCTCTATCTCTCTCTCTCTCTTCTCTATGTGTGTGTGTGCTTCTGCTGCCTACTTTTAGGCGCATCAACAGTTGTTGAATATCTCTCTCTCTCTCTCTCTCTCTCTCTGTGTATGTGCGTGTGTTAGCGTGTAATTTAATTTGACAGCCGTGACATAAAAATGAAATGCACAACGTGATGCGCAAGGCAAAACAGTCAACACAAGGACAAGGAGTGCGAGAAAGAGGTAGAGAGACAGCTACTAGCTGCAAGGGAGACAAGGGGCAAATTGTGGCAAGGATACGAAAACAACGAACAACAAAATGACAAGCAAAAGTCAAATATATGTATATATGTATGTAACCTGCACACACACACACATACATATAGACACTACATAGATCTCAATATGCAAATACCAAATTGGGGACAAAGGCATTTCTCCATACAACTTTTCTCTTTGGCAGAGTACAAAAACACAAAAAAACAAAACAATAGCAACAACAGCTACAAACCGGGTTAATAGTTGGCCAGCCAAACTAATCAAAAGGCAAGGACGTTTCCTCTGGGTTAACCCAACCCAACGATTTACATTCATTCACGGTGTCACGATGACGTTGACAAGAAAATTTTCGTTTTTATTTTGTTGTAGGCGTTGACGAAGACGAAGTTAGGTGGGCGGATGGGTGGAACGGTGGTGAAGGGGGCGGGGCGTACATTGACTTTGCCTGCCGCACTCAAACCGAACCAAACTCAACGAAAAGGAACTGAACTGAAGCGAGTTGCTTGCTCTGTTGCTAGGCCTAAAAATAGATACAACAATTCTGCGTTTAGCATAGAGCTAAGAGAAATTTTCGCGAGTTACACAGAGAAGAGATACAAAGAGAAACAGATAGATAGGGGGGCTGGGTAGAAATATGATGAGACTTTATTTTAATGTTGTGCAAGTCAAACTTTAGCATAAAACAGAACAACTTATTTGATCTTGACAAGGACAAAGACTAAAACTGTGTTTAGAGTATAGATGACACTAAAAAATATCTAACATACTTATCAATAGGTGTCAAGTCGAAGCAAGTTTTAGAAAGTTTTACCAAGTTATAAATGACTTAAGTGTTATTTCCTAAAAGCAAAACATCTTTAATGATCTTTAAATGTTTTAAAAGCTTTATAGAAAATCTCGTAATTTTTATCCAACTTTGAACCTAGGTCCCGCTCTAGGTCCAAAATAAAAACCACCAAAACAAAGGTTTGATTAAAAAAAATCATTTTTTTCAAAGGAGTCGCATGAAAAATGTCAAAATTATTTCTCATAAGCTTTACTTGCATAGTACTATGAATCAGTGGACTTAGAAAAAGGATTTTAAAGTCCTCATCAGTTCAACTTTAAATAATTTTCAGACCGATTTGAAACTCTACAGATATAAATAAATACTTAAGCATTCATTCAGAAACCTTTTGATTCCTGGAATGGAAAAAGTTTTGAATAATTTATAGCAACTTTGTCTAGGATATAATTTCAGTGGTAATTTAATAAGTAATCCAGCCCCAAATTCAAAGCTGTCAGAATAACTTGGCTATCTATTTGTTCAGTTCCTAACAAAAAAATTACATGAATAGGTCAAGGGTCATCTGACTATCTTAGGATGTGCCTGGTTTACTTCTGGGACATCAAAGAAGCTATCTAGCCCGCGTAAAAATGTGGAGTAAAGGCGTTATATTACTTATATATATAAACAAAATATTTATTGGATTTAAAGACAAGCTCGCCAACTGACATTATCCTTGAGTAAAGATCAAAATGTGTAAGAGGAGTAAAAATTGGCATTGATGTCATGGTCACGAGGTGTTATTGCTGTTGGTGATGGGAAGACAAGGACATTCAAAAGGGAAGTGCCCATGGCTGGACTGGACTGTGTTGTCGTTAATTATCATGCAGTTGTGCTTATTACCTTAATGTCGGGTTGCATATCACACTAACGTGAAGCAGTTGGCAATTGCCAGGTCCAGGTAGAAGCAGCACCAGGATATGTCCTGACTGCGTACTTTGCTCTGCCCTTATCAATGCAAAGAGAGCAAGAGGGAGTGAGGAAGGGAGAAAGCGAGTTCACTACGTGCCGTAAAATTATGTTACTTCTTTCTCACTCTCTTCACCAACTCTGCTTCCATCTCTTTCATTTTCGTATTCTCGTGCGAATAATTGCCAGGCAGCAAATGGCCACTGTCACTGTGGCATTGTCCTGGAGTCGGAACTGCCTCTCTAACCCTCTAGCCCTCTCTCCTCCTCCTTCTGTCAGTTGAGCTAATTAAAGTGCACGCAAATTTGAGTTATCTGTCGATATATATATACCTATATATATATATATAGAGGAGAGTCACTCTCGGCCCATTTGGCCAGGAAATGAAGAAACAGCTTAGCCATTATCTGCTCACACCGATATATATATGTATGGACAGAAATAAATGTAATGGTTAAATTTATGTGATGATAAATTAAATTCCACTAAGTGAAATGAACGGCAAATTGCTCAAGCGAAAGCAAGTCAAATGAACTAGAATCAAATAGATAGGACAGGACAGACACATGGCGTATGTGTAATGTGTATGTAAAAGGTGTTTGACGAGCCAGGGCTGGAAGAAACCCGAAAAATTGTTTTATCCCTTGGAATTCTTTATAAATCATAGTCAATTAATAATAATTATTAGCTCTTCAATAAATTCTAAACATAATAACTACATACTATAATTAAAGTCTATAACTAAATAGAATTAGGATTAGACCAGATGGGTCTGGTCTTACCCATAATGAAAGGTCTGGGTCTTACCAAACATAATTTCAATGAAATATTTGCCATTTGTCTGTTTCTCTCTCCGGACTTTTCATGTTTCGTTGGCGTAAGCAAAACTATATGAAAACTAATTGGTTTAACTTCGCGTCTCCTACTGCAACATTCCATATTGCACTCTCAAAACTTCAGTCATCTAACTTTTAACTTTGTTTAGTTATTGACTAAGTAGATCCCTGGCAAAAAGTTAACACTTTATGCTCCTTATGTCTCTAGCTCTGGCTCTCGCTCTCACAATCTAAATTCTAACTTATTTCTATACAAATTTATATTCATTAGGAAGCCCCTAGAGCTACTCTTTACGTTACCTCCTTTGCTCTCTCTTTGGCTCTCTAAGTCTGCTGTTTATTTATTATTTTTTTTATGCTATTCTTTTTGTTGTGTTTTTTTTTGTCTCTGGTATTTTCATTTTCATTTCGCTTGGCAGTCAACTAGCTGAGTGAGTGAGTGAGTTAGTTGTCCTCGTCCTAGTACATGTCTTCGTCGTAATCTTCTACTGAAATATCAAACGAAAGCCAATGCTAAAGCCAAATCCCCTTTTGCTGGTTAAACTTGACAAAAGGAAAGAATCCAGTCAACTATCATATACCCTGTAAATAGAATTAGTAGGAAATTTCGGTAACAATTTGAATATAAAACAAATGATTTATTGAAGAATTTAATTTACTTATTATATTTATTTTATAATAGACTTATGTCTGTTAAGCCTTTTTTCCATTCCCTTCCTTTTTGGCTTTCTAAGTTTATGTGTCTGTCTCTTTTTCATTACATCCCAACGTTCTAAAAAAGTTTTTACTTTAAAAACAATTTTTGTTAACTGTATGAATAAGATTAATATTAGCGAGTTAATGAGCCAATTTAGTATATACATAAATCAAGCCTAAGCAAAAGCTTAAGTTAAAATTATTCCAAATTAAGGGTGTTAATTTTGCATATTCCCAAGCGATTTGTGTAACATAATGAAATATAGTTTTGGTTAGTCTAATAAACCTAACTCTAACTCGCTGCACTTAGAGGTATTAAAATGTTAAGGATATGCAAGTAAAAGAGAAAGAGACAGATAGAGAGAGAGGAAAAGGCCGGAAAAATATAACTCAGACATTTGTCGTCACTTCTTTGGCACAATCTCTAAGACTATTTTTAGTTTCTATCTAGTGATTTGTTTGCCCTACCAGGGGGGCAATTCCCCCCGCCAAAACCAACTTCCCTTCATGTCACGCTCTCTCTCCCTGAGCTCTTATGTCTGCCTAACCATTGTTGTGTTTGCGGTTTGGCACTTGAAACATATATATGTAGGTAGAAGTCTATGCATATAACATGTATGCTTAGCCTTTTCCCAGACATGCCCTAAAGTTGTGAAACCTTTCACTAGAATGCCAACCGATCCTCATTGTGGTTTTGCTGGTGTTGAAAGGGATTACATGGTCTGAAATGGACTTTTGTGGTCATCCCAAATAAAAAATAAAAACAACCCAAAGAACACAAAAACAAACAAAGAATAAAGGAAAAACTCACCTTAACGAAATGATAGAAGAGCACAGCTCCCACAGTGGATAGGGCAAACCAAACGAAGAGGGCGAAGGCCGAGATATTCGATATATTCAGAGCATGCAGCAGATGCGAACTGACTATGGCCGCCGCCTGGCAGAATAGAAACGGCATAAAAAGACGCTCAAAGATGTCCCAGGGAATTTCCGCTGATTTCTGTGGCAAGGCTGATATCGAGCCACGGCGCAAGGAGGCTCGACGTGAGGCACGGCGCTGCAATGGAAAATGAAAAATTGAGAAATAAATATCAAATTGGTGGTTTTTCTTGTTATTCCTATAAATAGACCACACCGCAATTGTTATTAGCCTACAATTAAGCCATTTTCGCATGTGGTTTTCCATTTTTTTTTTGTTAAACAAATTGTTCTGGTTGATTTAGTTTTGCTTTGGCATTTTTTTTTTTTTTTTTTGTTCGTTCATTCGTTTGTTTGTTTGTTTGTTTTGGCTCGGTTCATAAACAAAACGTGAATTCCAATTGAAAAATCCATTTTTGCCTTTAAATCAATAAATTGTTAATTTCTTTAGTTAAAAATCAACGGTCATTTTGATACTCTTCACTTGATTGGAAGACCTTGGCATTATAAAATGAATATTTTTATTTACATATAACAATTCTTGTTTGATTTTCAATAATAATTTAAGGCTTAGTTTCATGAATATTATTTCATGAATATTACTTATGAAGAGTCTTTTGCACAAAAATTTATTCACTTTTGTCAAGTTTAGTCTTATTTACTTTTAATTTGAGAACAATTTCAGAATTTATATTAGTAAAAGTTACCCCTATTTTTAAGAATTTTCAACATTACTTTACTTTTCCAAAGCCAATATGTTGTCAAAAAGTATAAGATAAAATATTTATTTCTATGTACAGAAGCTTCGTTCTCAATGCTGCAATTCTTTTTGTATCTAAAGAAACAGAAGTTAACATGAAATAAAACATACAAATAAGGCAGATGGAAGTTTGCTTCCCTTATTAAGTTTCTCTTTCTTTCATAGATGTCAAAGTAAACAACCTTTAATAGAAAAAGCTAGATTCATGCCAAGGAACGGCTCATGTGGTATGCACTTTTGCCGACTGTGCAAATGGATGTGGCTATATGAACTTATATAGTATTATTGATATATGTATATATTTATACATATTTATGTATGCCCCATTTGTTGCCACCTTCTCTGCAAACTTGTGAGCAAACTAAATATACCCCTTTTGCAAGTGTATAACAAAGGTTTGATTAAACTAGCAAAAGTTCAAAATTCTAAAAATGTATATACATATATGCTACTTATTCCAATACAATAATTGAAATTGCCAGGAGGCATTTACGTGGCTTAAAGAAAATAAATAAACTAGTTGTTATAATTTTTCACATACATATGTACAGGGTATATACACAATTACTTTTAAGGTAGATTAAGCTATTATTAAATAGCAAGTACTAAGTACTAAAAGTCAGCGCGTTTAAGACTTAACTAGAAATAAACCCTAAGCAAGCTACAACTAGTTGGGGATCATCAAGGAAACAGATTGGCAAACCAAATGAATATTGAAAAATATGTAATTTAAACAGAAGTTTTGACTAAGTTAGTTTCCAAAATGAAGCAAAAGTTGTTTGAATGGATTAAAATTTATTAATTCAAGTGCATTTGAAATTTCATTAACTATTTAATAAATTGATTTCACTACCAAGCTATGTACATACATATATAGGGTATCATTATGTCGACTCTTTCAAGTCGATGAACAACTTTAATTTTCACTGTCATAATTCATTCGATGCGAGAAAATTTTTCAATTAATTTGCAATTGGTTGAAATTAAAATTGGCATATTTACCCAGCAACAAATCATTAAATCAACAATCAACCACCTATACGTATCCCAACCGATTGGCAGTTGAACCTGTGAGACCACAAGTTTTGGCCACATACACAAGTCAGCGCAACACACACACACACACACACACTCTCACATTACACCGTACTGATCTGACATTGACATATAGCAATTACACATGACATGCACCCAAATACTAGATTTGCCCTTTCCCCAATGTCCCGAACTAGAATCACATATTCTACACATCTCAATTCTTTACAACCCGCATTCGTCCTCCTTCCTGTGTGTGTCCCCCCACCTCACCTCTTCCTCTTAGTATCATAACCCCAAAGAAATTCATCGTAAATCAACGACAGTGCGAAATAATCAAATGGTGGCATCTGCATAAATACAGAAACCAATTGATTTATTTGCCCTGAAAATAAACCATTTCCATTGCAAGGCTTTTGGCTTTTCTCTGTATACCTTAACTTCATATGCTTAAAAAGGGTATATGTATGCTATATGAAATGATATAGTTGATTAGTTGAAAGTTAGAATATGAAGTCTTAGTCCTGTCTAGACTTTTGATCAAATAAGAGGAACTACTTATATATAGACAAAAATGATTCAAAAGTATTTATAGTATAGTGAAATTCTTAAAATTGAAATTGTCTAATACAGTCTCTAATCTAGTCAAAAGGGCTTCGATTATACGGATTATAAATATTATTCACATTTCAAAACACGTGATTCTTTTTGATTGGATCATTTGGTAGATAGTTTCAATAAGTCAACATTCCTAAAAAAATAAATATAAACTAAACAAACTAAATGGTTTTTTGAACAAAATTGATTAATTACCATATTAAATTAGTCTAGCAGAAAGTTGTAGAAAGTTGCAGTCAAAATTCAAGAATGGAGAAGAGTATGTACAAGTCGTAGCACTGTGACTTTCTTTTCCTTTTGTAAAACTGGGCAATCTATTTTTGTAGCAAGCCAAAGAAGCAAAGAAAAAAAAACACGAAAGACGAAAAGACACATAAAAATTGAAAGGAAATCAACGATTTGTTGTTGCTTGCCGCCGCTTGCCACTTGCCACTTGACTTTGCCCCAAAAAGAAGAAAAAAAAAAACAGAAATGCTTTGGCTTTTCTTTAGCTTTCGTCATCATTATTTAACCTTGTCCCTAATATTCAGTTGACTCTGGCAATGCATACAAGAAGGCAAATCAAGAAATAGATAACAATATATTTTTTTTTCCCTCATAAGCCATAAGCATAAATCAGTTTGCTTCGTCGCCGTTTATTAATAATAATACATACGTATATAAAAAACGAAAATAAAAAATAAAACTCAAAATCAGAGCTATGGACATATTATTATTTTTAGATCTCATCCGTTTGCCTAGGCAAATGCCATGGAAATTTCTAGGCAATTAAAAAGCAAACATAACGCAATGAACTAAAATTTTAGAAAACTATTTTTTTTTTTTTTGAAAGATCAGTTCGGTCACGTATATAGAGACAAAGTTGCACTTTTAATGGGTGGCCTCCCACTTAAAATTTTATCACAAATAATAAAGAAAAACCCGTAATTAAAGAAAATGCATCAGGTAACCATTTAGAATTATTCAAAATTTCGTCATACCTTTAAATTGATGGCCCATGAAAATTGTTGAACAATAAGAAAAATGTCATTGTGCTATGTTTATTGTTATTATTTATTGTATTTATTAACTCAATACTAAATTATATACCATGTACTGACAATGACATGGTGACTAAGTTTAAGTTAATGACTTTTAACGTCAGCAAAGAAGAGGAAATACTTTTTAGAGTGTTGAAATGATACACTATTATCCTGCTTAGAATTCTCATTTGTGCACTTATCTAAGTAGGATTTAGGTTGGACCTTACCTAACCTGGTTTAACCAGATAATATCTGTAACTCATTCTTTGGATCTCCTGTAAATCCCTAGGATGGATAATAAGATGGACAGCGGTCAACTTCAGTAATTTCATTGAATGTTGAACGCTTCCAGCACTAAAGTTGCCTTCATTTGACTCCCTGCCTGGATAAGAGCGTCTCCTTCAGCCTGTATTAATTGGAGAGGACATCCTTTAGGTTACTCTCAAAGACAACTTTCTGAGAGTTCTCTTCCTCTAAATAATCTATCTTTTGAATATGCAAAGTAAATATTTGTCTTTATTAGTTAGTTATTAGTTAGATATTACTTCAAAATTATATGATTTCTTGTTTCTAAAACATACTAGAAGTGATCGAACATAATTCAGGATTGAAGAAGAAGTAAAAAGTGAATGGAGAAACGAGAAAATTTAAAAAGGTTTCTCAACGATTTAATATTTTTTTGAAATGAAAAATAATTCAGAAAATTGTTTTTCAATTCAATTTCTTTAGCTCTCAAAAATAAACTGCAGATTAGAGAACTTGATCATTTCAAGAGAATTTTTTATACTCTCAACTCTATGATCTCTTGAAAGAATTTTTAATCAAATTTTTAGTTACATATTGTCTGGATAAATTGAATGTTTTCAAAAAACTAAAACTAAAAACATTCTTTGTTTGCGTCAATAATGTGTGAATCATTCTGTAAACTAGTTGATGACGTTTTTTACTTTTAGTTTAAGTTGTCTGTTTAAATAGAAATTAAAATGTTTTTGTTTTTTGTTGCACTGACTATGCAACTTAGACATATGTACTTGATGCAAATGGGAGGTGAGCAGTGGGCGGGTGGTTGGTTGGTTGGATAGTTAGTTGGTTCTTACGTTGACCCAGTTGGATGAGAGCCATTAAGTGAATTTTTATAATTAATTTGGCGGCGCTTTTTGAACACTCTCAGCATGACTATTTCCTGTTTTTCTTACTGGTTAAAAACGCCCATTTCTGCTACTAAGCCAAAATGGGCGTGGTTGTGGCAAAAGTCACACTCACACACATTTGTTTTGGCCCTAAACGCTAAACGTCAAGTGGTAATTGTGTGTGTGTATTGGCATTTCTGGGTTAAGCTAAGTGGGCCAAAATGTGAGAGGGAGGTGAAGGCGTCATAAATTTGGCTTTGCCACCACCTGGAGAAAATCTAAAGGGGGAACTGAGCACGGAGGGGGGCAATTTGAGAGCTTACCATTGTATTATCGAAGACCTGCATGATGGCTGCTTCTGTTGCTGCTGCTGCTGGGAGAGGAGGAGGAGGATGATTATGGTAAGAATTATATGGTTTAACTCTTAAAGATCATTTGACCTTTTTAACCTTTCAACTTGATGTTGTTCTTTTTTGTGTCTCACTCACTTTCACAGCGTATTTATTCTATGATTGATTTTGTATCTGCAAATAATTTTCGGTTTCTTTTCTTAATAATTTTCTCTTGCTCTGTGTCGAGATGATCGCGAATTGGCTCTTGGCCTGACCGCACTGAGACACGACGTTTAACTGAGACGTGCAGCTGCCGAAAATTATTTTGCCCCAACTCTCTGCCACCTCGCTCTGCCTCGGTCTCTGCTGCAGTCGCAGTCGCTGCCACTGGCAGTGCCGTCTCTGCCGCAGTCGCAGTCGGCATCTGTTGTATTTCAAAATGCTGGCAACGCATGCAAAGATTTTTGTCGTTTTGATTTTCCTTTTTTGTTTTTAAATATATCCATGAAATATAGGAGAAGGTATATATATATTCGTAGATGTATGTATATATAGACTTGGATATTTCAATATTTCGTTGATGCTTGGCTTCAGATACAGATACCGTCTATAGATACTTATGTATGTGTGTGTGTGTGCACTATTGAGGTTAAAGAATGAAAAGCTACAACAACAATAGAAACAACAACCCTGCAGTACCGGTCCCCGGGGATTCCCCGGGGATTCCCCGGGGACATGTCGCTTGTCCCCTGGGACAAAGCGGCGACACTCCCATTTAAATTGCGGCGACATTTAACATTGCATGTCCTAGCTTTTAAGACTGGAACGACAACCCGGCGACAGTTGTCGCTCCAGTCGCCAAGACAAATGTCGAAATGTCTTGCCGAACGCCGGGACAAACAAGCATTGTGTCGCCGCTTTGTCGCTTTCGTCCCTCTAGTCGCGGTGACAAGAGGGACAATTGTCGCCCAATCGTCCCGTGCACAAGACCATTGAGCGACTATTGTCCCTCCAGTCGCCGGCGACGAGAGCGACTAATAGAAAGACCGGCGACCAGAGGGACAAATGTCGCTCAATGGTCTTTTGCACGGGACGATTGGGCGACAATTGTCCCTCCAGTCGCCGGCGACGAGAGCGACTAATAGAAAGACCGGCGACCAGAGGGACAAATGTCGCTCAATGGTCTTTTGCACGGGACGATTGGGCGACAATTGTCCCTCTGGTCACCGGTACTGTATAATTTTTCGCTCTGGTCGCCGGCGACTGGAGGGACAATATCGCTTGTTTGTCCTATGGACTAGAAGGACAATATCGCTTGTTTGTCCTATGGACTAGAAGGAACATTTACCAAGATTGTCCTAGTGACTAGAAGGACAATTTCCCTATTTTGTCCTAGGGACTAGAGGGACAATTCAAATTACATAAAAAAATATAAAATAATTGAATTTATTTTATTTTATTTATTTTTTATTAAGCTAATTTGGCAGCTGCTGCTTCAATTTTCTGCTTTTGGTTTTGTTGTCCGTATTTTTGCCTCAGACCATCGTATTCTGAAGCCCAACTTCCGGTGGCTGCCCCGCGGAAGTGTTTTGAACTGCTTCTGAAATAAAAAATTTTAAATATTATTAGAAATGGAATGAATTATAATGTCAAAACTAACATTAATTATTTAATTAATTTTACTTACTGAGTAAAATGTTCGAAACCTTTAGATAGGTTCTAAGGCTCAGCTTTTGTCTTTTCTTATCCAAGTTGTGGCTCTTCACAAGAGAGTTATCTCCAGCCACTTGAGAGGTCTGGAAATATAAAAAAGAATTAAAATTTTGAACTTTTCATATAACAGCTGTAACTTACATTGCTTTTTTGACTTTCCGGCGTAATGCTGTTCTTGAAGTCAATTATTTCTGAATCAGTTGCTAGTGTTTTTTTTTTTTATTTGAGAAAAAATATTAAATTATTACAAAAAAAAAAAAAAATTATTCTTTTGGCACAGCCCGGGGTCGAACCCACATTTAATTTTGTTGGCAGAATACTTTGTTTTCCTTTTACTCTCTGTTCTCATATTTTTCCACTTATTTTCTCATTTTATTGATTTGCAGTCAATTATAAATAATGCTATTAATTTTTGCTTATTTATTAAACAATAACAACATATAGTGTTGTATTTCAAAGTAAAAAAAAAACACTTTGCCAACAAAATTACTATTCACTATTTGTGTATATTATACATAATATTAAAATAGCTCTTACCTTTAATTCTATCTAAATTCTATTAGTAAACACCAATAGATTATATTTTCACTGCTTGGTCAGAAAAACGACAAGTACAAAGCGACGCGTACAAAAATACAAAAGAAAATAAATTTTTTTTTTCGGCAAGTTTTTTTTCGGCACCCGATTGGGTTTCGATAACGAAATTAAATCGTTCGGGTGCCGTCGGCTAACGTCAGCACGAAAACGCTGGCAGAATTTTTTTCTGCCGACGTCGGTGGCTCGGACAATTGGGCGACATTGTCAGAGGCGACAATTTGGTACTGAAGGGAAGAGACAGAAAATTATCCAAAAACTGTCGCCAGGCATAAATATTTATGAGCTGCTGACCCATTGGCTTCACTTTTGCTCTGCTGTTGCTGGTTCTTGTTGTTGTTGCTTCATTTTGTTATTGTTAATTTGCAAATTGCATTTTCGCTTTTTATGCTCACACACACACACACACACACACACACACGCACGCACCATACAGTGACAGTTTTTCATTTTAATTTTTCTTTTTTTTCCGCCCACTTTGGTTGAAAAATTGGTAAATTGTATAAATAAAAAGCAACGATAAACTGCAGCAGAAAATTTTATTAATAAATTGAAATGAAAATTCATTGAACTTTGACATGAAAATTGCCGTGGACACACAAACAATCAACAACTCTCACACACAAGCAAACGAAAAACAAATTGATCATCAATTATGTACCCGAAAATTTTTCATCGACTATGTCTTTTTCAATTTTTGCACAAAATTTAAAAAAAGGGCCAGAACCATTTTCTTTCAAATATATCTAAAAAAATTGTTTGCTTTACTTTTTTGTTTTGTTTTTGGATTCCCTAGTTTTCCAAAAATAGTTTCTGTAGTTGCAATTTTTCTGCAAAACTTTTTGAAAAACGACGTCAAACAGAATAGATAAAAATCAGCGAGGGGCAGTCAATGAGGTTCTGGAAAAAAATTTGATATTGTATAAATGTGGGGATGGTATGGTAACGCTGTAAGGCCAGACCTACTCCCGAAGCAGCTGATCGACGAGGTGGCAAGGAGAGAGAGCAGACAAGGTGGCAAGGCAGAGTAAAAAACGAGGAGTCTAGAGAAAACGACGAACGAAGTAAATACATAATTTTGTCAAAACCCATTGTTCCGTTTATAATTACCTAATTTAATAAATAATATACTTAATATAACAACTATTCTAATTCTTGTGGGTACAAATCCCACATAAATATATTGAAAGATTGTTTAACTTCATACAGTCAGGTTAGATGTTTATACCATATAGTACAGATCCATAAGTCTAGATGGGGCTTGTTTGGGAGGACATTATTCTTCAGACGTAGGGGAAAGCGAGCCTTGATGAGGCCATGAAAGCTACTCGCTTTCAGTTTTAGATTAATATCTTAGAATTAGTTAATCCCAATATACAGGGTGGGTCAAAACAAGTCATCCGATGTTGTTTAGCTTTCATTTTTTTCCAAATGAGGACATCGGATGACTCCTTTTGGCCTGGATAACTTTTTTATGGCCCTGTACATACAGTGGCGGTCACGAATTTAGGACGTTTTTTTTTTTTGACTTTAGTGCTGATTTTTTCGGCTTCTAAATAATTTAGTGCAATAATTTTTTCTGTAATTTGTTGGTTATTGTATTTGGATCATAAACTGTAAAAATGGTCATCATAGTTTAATCCGTTTTTTTCACAGGTGCATTTGAACGAAGAAAAGTCCGTTTTTTGGCGGGCATGAATTTAGGACGTTTTTTCCAAAATCTTAAATATTAAAGATAGAAGTATGAAATCTTTGAAGAAGTTGTAGATCTAGCAAAAATAAGATAGCCTCGCCCAATGGACCAAAAATTTCCATACAAATTTCAGATTTTCAATTGGCTCCAACTCGAAAATTGGGGGCTAAATTAAAATTTGTGGTATGCAGTTTATCTTATTTTTGCTAGATCTACAACTTCTTCAAAGATTTCATACTTCTATCTTTAATATTTAAGATTTTGGAAAAAACGTCCTAAATTCATGCCCGCCAAAAAACGGACTTTTCTTCGTTCAAATGCACCTGTGAAAAAAACGGATTAAACTATGATGACCATTTTTACAGTTTATGATCCAAATACAATAACCAACAAATTACAGAAAAAATTATTGCATTAAATTATTTAGAAGCCGAAAAAATCAGCACTAAAGTCAAAAAAAAAAAACGTCCTAAATTCGTGACCGCCACTGTATGTGAAATATTTGAAAAAGACTTTATTAACAATTCTCTGAGTGGCATTATTAATTTATTCCAGTTGATTGAACGATTAGAACTATGTAGTTGACAATTTCTCAATATATTAAAAGAATCTAATACTCTACTAAAATCGAAACTCTTATATGGACACCCTATATATCGTCCTAGTATATTTATTACATTAGGTTAGCTCAGCTAGATTAAAAGATTTCACGTGGACTGATTCCGGTCCTTAGAGTTGCTGAATTTGAAACGAAGCCCAGCAAGTGAAGATATCTGTGAATATCTTTACTGGATTTATCTGTAAGGTCAGCGAAAGTTATCTTAAAATTATTAGATATATGTACATATCTGATCGAAATGTTGCTGAAATGCCAACAATTTATCTCGAAAATCTCGAAATCTACTAAAACCATTCTCGCACAAATTTAATTTCGAAAATTTGTCTATGGAATTTAAAAATTTTCGCCCATTTGTTTTTGTATTTTCCAAACCTAAATCTAAATACTTATGTATTTATGAATGTATTTATATAGATATATATACATATGTATATATATAATTATATTTATATTCATATTTTGCCAAGTTATTTTTGTGACTGTATAAAAAAAAATTGTTGATTTTCATGTCATTTTTTTCCTCTCTTTTTGATTTGTTCGCTGTTGTTGTTGTTGTTGTTGTTGCTGCGGTTGTTCTTTTGTTATTTATTGCAAATGCTGGGCCAGCTGTTGCTTTTGTTGTTGGTTTTAGCTGCTCTTGGACAATATTGACGCATATCTTTATTCATTTCGATTTGTTTGTGCAGTTTTTTGTTTTGTTCTCTTCTCTTGGCGTTAACCATAAAGTGAACGACTTTATGAAAGTTCATCAATAGAATGGAAGAACAACATTTTAAATACGCAAAAAGAACTTGAAAAATTTGCAAAAATAACTTTTGTCTTATTAATAAATAAATTTAAAGAGATTTTCCCATTGCCTTGGAATTTCTAAATTAAGCTGAAATTGGAACTTGAAGTTCAGAGGATTTAATGAAATAATAAATAGACTTTGTCAACATTATAATTAACTACTAAATACTAGTTGTTGCTATTGTTGTTTACTAATTCAACAAGTTTCAATTAGTTGCTCGGGTGCTCTCGATGTCAATGACCTCAAGGTAACTTCTCATGAAATCCATTCAATTAGGTCAAAGGTATTCCATTCTACATGTGTGTACAGTCTTGGTAAATGAACAATTAATTGTTATTAATAGGATGAACACAAAAGCCCACTAGAGAACCATATTAAATTACATTTCATGCACATTAGTTACTACAAAATCAATCAAGTGCATAATCTGTATCTTACAGATATATGTATAAGTTGGTTGTCTGTTTTAATCATTTTGTTAGTAAACTAATTGAGACTCTGGGGAAAGCTACTTTCAAGTACTTTCAATGGAATGCTTCTGAAGGAGCTTCAAAATTTACAAGTCATTTTCATTAATTCATTCATTTTGTCTTTTAGTCGAAGCAATTTTTAGCTTACATTTGTGTAATTTGTCATTGTCACTTGCATTTACATAAAATATTTTCCCTTTGCTTGGCTTCATGTGGGCAGAAATAAATTAAAAGTGGAATGTGAAGAATTGATTGGCAATAAAATTGAAGAGAATCTATAAAGAACAGATAGCTTAAACTGAAAAGATGTCTGTAACTGTTAGTGAATTTTGACTTGAAAATATGGCAAAGAAGAAAGCACAGAAAAATTTACCGAAGAAAAGACAAAAGAAAGAATAAGTCTCATTCTTTTATTCCATTTTTATTTATTCCTTTTTCGACTTTTGTTTAATTAGATTTTGGCATCTTTTAAACTAGGCCATAAAAAATCTTTAAACCGAATTTTTGGAGTTGTTTTCAGACAGAAAAAAGTTTAATCTAACGGGTAAAATTTCGGGTAAGGGATGCAAATTAATAAATATTCTATAAACTATAGTAAGTTAGTGGTTTGAACTATTAGATTATCTTTTCTGAATCCTTAAAGACATTTTTATGCATATTTCAATCTATTTTCAATAAATTTCAAATACATTTCGTTTTTAATTTCATGACTCCTAATTTGTATATAAGATAGATCAAGTTACTTTCATATAATTGCTGGTATTATGTGTTAATGAAATGGAAATGCTTTTTCTGTATATACATAGAATCTAGCTAAGTGCTTAAAAGAATCTGAACTCTCAAGACCCCAAAGTCATATGTTATAGACTTGTTTTTGGCTACATTTTCTGTTTATGCTCTCTTTGTTGTTATTTTTTGTGATATTTTCTTTTCTTTTTGTTGTCTGTCAACAAAATCATATTAGCAGGAATGTTTGTTTTTGTCTATTCTTTGTGCATTTGAAAATATAGCAACAAATAGCTAATGGCTAAAAAAATATCAAGCACATTTAACTCTTGGGCAAGAGGCTTTTTGGTGTGGCGAAAGTGATTTATGGTTTTTGCATTTTGTGCCAAGAAAAGACCAACCAACCCAGCAAAATCCAAAAAAGAAAGAAAATGCCATCCATCAGCAGGCAAACGAACAACACGAAACGCAATTATTAATTAATGAAAAATAAAAACATTGAATACATTGCAATATTATTCAAAATTCCAAATTCTAAATAAAGATTTCGAATATGGCACCAAAACGAGGCAAACACAAGAAACCAAAAGATATCGATTGGGCGGCAAATGAGAATTTTCTCAAGGAGCGTTCCATGATCTATATAGAACACACCACCGAGTGTCCCATCTTTCAGACGAAAGCCGAAGAGTGTGGTAATTTTTTTCAAGAGCAGATTCCAGAGCGTATCTTTCAATTGGTCAGGAATAAGAATGGCAAACAAGTGCCTCGCGATGGAGCCTTTGAGATTGGTTTCTCGCAGAACGCCCGCACATCGGTGCACAATTTGTGGTCCGGGTTGGATAAAGGACCGCCGCGTAGAGATAAGTTCCCAGCCAAATATGATATGTTGCTGCCCGATGTCCAACGAATCCTTAAGAAATTCTATCCCGATAAGCCTGTGGGCATGGACGATATTGATGACGATGACCAGAATGAGACATATGATTAAAATACATGAATTACACAATTTCAGCTCAAAGAAAATCCCGTAGCTAATGCCACATTCATTGTCTTGGGGTAGAGAATGACGACTGACACCTGCTACTATTATCAGGCTAAGCAATTTGGGGCGATTAGCACTATATTGGTCTTGTTGTTGTTGTTGGCAACATGTCTTGACAGCTCTTTTCAAAAAATAAATAAATGGAGAAGCCAAATAATTAACAAAAATCCCCGACAAAAAAGAAATACAATCAGTTTTAGTGGGCGTCCAAGCGACGTCCCATTGTCTGGCAAACTCATCCGCCACTCTCTTACCCTCTTTTTCTCTATGTCCCTCTCTCTCACTCTTGTGCACGTTTCACAAAACAAATAACCAAATGCAATTTCAATACACACAATGATGGCACCCGGAGGGGCAAGAGAAAAACTAACTATTTGATTTGATAACAAAATGGCAAACAAAAATCACATAGAGAAAATAGAAAATGGCAACAAGGAAACTAAAAAAATAAACCATAATCCATGACAAATAAATTAAAGAAATTCACCACACGAACAATGGGAACAAAATTGTTTATTTTGAAAAAAAAATGTACACACAATCCTGGAATTCTAAAGAACCCTGTCGGGTTTATTATTTAATTAAGAATTCCATTAACATATTGTATTTCAAGGAAAAATTATCCATACTTATTATAGCTCACTTAATTGTCATTCCCATGAGTTTTGGCGTTAGTTTTAGTTTTAGCGCTGATGTTATGGTAGATCCATTGCAGTTCTTAAGTTCTTAAACAGTTGGTGGTTTTTGACGACCAACCTGTTCTACCTTTGAAATAATCTTCAAGGATTAATCGTGATTTCATTTTTAATAAGGGTTTTCTGAGATTTCTAGTACTATAAATTTAGGTTGGTCTTAACTTAAGAGCTACTTAGTTTATCAATCCCAAAGAAGTCTTACCTTGTCTTCTCTGAAAACTCACAACAATTTGAGATTAAAGATGCCTTAAAAAATCTTTATTCGCCATTAAACAGAGACATTTTCTCTGTTCTATTACATTAGCCAATTAAAAGTAAGAACTTTGTTATACTTTTACTTTTTATTCGTTTCTCAATTTTGTATTATTATATTATGATATTACAATTGGTTCTGCTCTTTAACCATGGCAAGTTATTAGATTGTAACTAGTTTCTAGTGATTTTTGAAATGCAAATTATACAGTCAGTATTGAGCTGACTAACAAATTTCTTAGCTAATTGGAATTCTCAGCCGGCTTAACTCCAAGTTTAAGTGGAGAAAATTTAGCAATAAGCAACTTTTTGTCCTTTGGCCATTAATTTCTGACATACCGATCAATTTAACATTACACACCTAGAAGGTATGAACTTTTTTGTTTGGAAAGTTACAATTATAATGCTCAAGGCTTTTATCACAAACAATTTCCACATCAACGCTTGCAACATCAACTTCAGTTTTTAACTTCAACATCAGCTGCGACTTAGCCAACAAACTTTTCCATGCAAGTCAAACATGAAAATTTTTGCCATTGTGCAGACGCCCACACACACACACACACATGAAGAGAGAGAAGGAGATCTGGGGTAGGGGGTAAGCCATAAAAATCCAAAACCAAATTACAATGTTGCAACAATAACAATGACAAAAAAAAAGCAAATTCCACAGAGAGAGAAAGAGATATAGAGACAATAACAGCAGAACGAGTCAGCCAGAATTCTATACCATAAGGGTTTTTGGGCCAACAATTTGAACAATAAAACTTCACAAAGGGATGCCAAAAGAGGGGGAAGGGGCCTTAAGCGGGAAATGGGAATGGGGCTAACTACATGACTAACAATCTGGTCTGGCAGTTCCGGCAAAAACAATGAGGAGTAAAGGCTACGAGGAGGAAAAAGAGGGTTTTGCGGTGCAGTTGCAGTTGTTGAATTGGTGTCACTTGGCCGGATCAACATGCAAATTAGGCTGGTCAAGTGCAGATGGCTTTTAGATTGGCACTTGAACAAAGCAAACAACAACACATTTCTCATCACACTCTCTAACTTTTAGTCTTTAATGCTCCCTTTCTCTCTCTCGCTCTCTGACTAGTTTATTCTTTGTGACCACATCACGTATACGTCATGTAGACAGTTTATAATTCACAAGCAAAAGAGAATGGACCAGCAAATCTGGAGGAATGGAACAGCCGCCAATGTTCATGCACATCATTAATATTAATAATCAGAAGAGGAATAAAAAAAGTCTGTAAAAAATGGGCATCTAAGTTGTCAGCCAAAAATAGAACAGCGAAAGTAAATTGGTAGGAGCAGAACAAGCAGACGACGAAAGAAAGAACTCACAAAAAAAAAACAGAAAGAGGCCAACAAACGATGCCAAAATGATTTCAACACACACACGCACAACAAATTTTATGTGCGGCAACACAAAGAGATGTCAACATTTCTGGTTGATGCCGCAATTTATTTGTTGTTGTTGTGATCTAAAGATGTCGCCTTAATGATGCCAGCAACAGCAAACATCGGCATCAGCACCAGCAGCAGCGACTGCAGCAGCAGCAGCAGCTAATAGATGGCAATCCCATAAGAATAATCAGGATAAAGACTTCAGGATACCCTTTAACCTTTAGATATACTCCAGTTTGACAACAATTTGTCATTCAGTTCAATTCTCTTGAGGTTTACATCTTACTTAAATTCATACACATTCAAACATTCTTTCCTTTTATGGCATCTTACAAATCGATTAGCTGTAATCGAATTTCAACCTTAATCGATTGTATACCATTTTATCGTTTTACTGCTTTATCTAGCACGTAATATATAAGATCACAAATAAAGTTGAAGAAACAAAGTTAAATTAAAGTTAATTTCTTCACTTTTCATTGGTAATGCAATACACGTATCCAAAGAATAGCTTAGCTTTAATCCAACTACAAATTAATCGATTGTACTCCACCAGTTTATCGTTTCACTGCTATCTCAAGCAAGTCTTAAATCTTAATTTATTAAAATTTGTGCGCAAGGGTCGGATTAATTATTCAATCAAAAGACACAGTAATTGACTAGTGTCGACTATTATTAAATGGTAAAATTAATTTTGATAACACATGAATTAGTTGTCTGTTTGTGTGATTAAAATGACTTAAACTACATTCAAATTACATATACTTTAAGAAATCTTGTGTTTCCATTTACATAATTTTACTTATAGTATCATTCATTTAATCGTTACCTTTATATTAAATATACCCCACTCTTAGAGATTCCTACAGGGTATACAAAATGGGTTAATGTCCAGTGCAGGCAATGGCCCTGGAATCATTTTTTTTTTTCATTTCATTTCGCTAGTGAATATGGATCTCCCCTGTACTGAACTGAAATGCTTGAAAATCGAAGGCGACAATATCCAAGGACAAGTCAGGACAATTGCCAAAAGAAATGAAATGCTACAGAGCTGCAAAGAGGAAGCATCTAAATGTAAACAGACCGCAACATTTTGCATTATGGAGTTTTCCTCACTTTTCTCATGCGTTTTTCTTTTTTTGCTTTCCTTTATACGTTTTTGGTGGTTAGTTGGCATCTATTTTTAGGCTACAGAGGGTGGTTCCATCCCGCTGAAGAAGAGAGGGGAGACGAGGTGTATTGGTAAGAGGTTTGTTTTTCAGTTGGCTTGTGCCAAAAATTCGAATCCCTTTTTGCCAATTGCCGGGATAACTCACTGATGAGAAAATAATCGAAAAAAATTGCATACCAAAGCGAAAAAATTCAAATTTTTAGTGGATAGAAATTGTTCAGTACTTAAGGTTGCGATTTTCGATATGCCTTTTATCCCAATATCAACTCCAATACAATATCAATGATACATACAGGCTTATTTTTGTTTAGTTTTCAAACAATTTCCATTGCCTTTTTATACCCTTGCAGAAGGTATTATAAAATTGGTCAGATGTTTCACAATCAAATGGTTCAAATCTAAAGCACACACACCCACATAGTTAAGGTGAAATCCGAACACGTGTGTGTGCCTGTATTTGCGTGAGTGGGCGTATAAAAATGCGGCAGCAACTTTAGGCCTTTTCCTAGGCAGGAAATTGCAGTAGGCTTTAAGGACTAAAACAAATGACAAGTCAGGCAGGCGGGGCAGGCAGCTAGCCAGACAGCCAGGTGGCCAGCATTTAAGCCTTAACATTTGTTTCATCGGGCCGAAAGAGTGAGCAAGAACAACAGTAACATGGCTTAAATCCTTTTTTAATGAGCCACAGAGCTTGCCAATTGGTTGGGATTGACTTCAAATTGGCCTTCTGCTGATTGCACGCTCAAGTGGGCGCTCAAGTGCAGATTGCATTTGTCACACCTTAATTAACCGGCTTGTTAAGGTTGACCGCCGCAAAAGGTTACGGTTACTGCCATCGCTAACAACCATCAGTAACAACATCAGCAGGAACCACAAGAACAACAACCTTTTCCAGCTTGTTCTCGAAAAGGTCACTTCATGGAGTTTACCTTTTGTGTTTTTCTTCTTTTTTTTTCCTCTGGTCTTCTACTTCATTGTCGAAGCGCGCGTGTAGTGCGCTTGAAGGTAAAAATCTTTGGATATATGGGATACTGTAGACCTGAATTTGAAACAGAATCTGAACTTTGGCCTATTTCATGGTTTTTGAGTCCGCTAAGGGCATAGATATAATTTCATTTTACGTTTGCCCTATGACTTATCCCTTCCAACACACACGTGTCGATGGCAGATGACAATGTCAAAGTGAAATTGAAATTTACATGAATATTATTTGTTGAATTGAGATTACTCCCACAATTGTTAAGTGACAGAATATGCTCTAACAATCCAAAGCAATTGGCCGTGGGAAATTTCTCATTTTGCAACATTCGACTTATTTTAGAAGTCACCCAAAAAAGCAATTGAGAAGGAGTAAAATGAGGACCATGGATCAATTTCTACAAGAATTAAAGGTCTATGAGTCTTATATCCTTATATCCTCTTGCAACTTAAACAAAGTCTTGTAGGAAATTTTGAGCATTTGAGATATAGTAGAAAAATTTGTCACAGGTCAAGGAAGTCTCTATGCGGGAGAGGGATCTTCTAACTTATACAGGACTCAAAAGTCTGAAGATAGCTCCTTATATCCTTTTAATATTTGGCATTCTACATAATTTATCTAACTGCTAAGAACTTATCCAATTAAGCATCTGAGAAACATTTTTCTAACAGGATATCGAGAAGGTAGGATATCTGTAAGGATATCTCACTCACTTCTTGGCTATATCTGAAATATGAACAGTTTGTGATTTGTGCAGATTTCTAGAGCGAAACGTTCTTTATTTATAATCATGAAAATATTTCATGTCATTTGGTGTGGGTTTGGCACATGAATCATGATGAATGATGTTCAACTTTTATTTTATATACAAACCATATATTGTTCATATATACTGACATATATATATATCCGCATCGTAACGGCTCCAGGCTTGGTCTCCTATTGCTGTTAATGATCAGGTTGACTATGGGTGCTGGGTGTTGATGATGAGGATAATGATGAAGTTTGGTTTTTTGCCTGGAAACTTAGGGGAAAAATAGACAAATAGAGCAGCAGAGTAAAGCCAATAAACAACGGCTAGCGTACACGGGCAAAGGTAATTAAACGCAAATAGGCTGGCAACAAAATACAATTTTGTTACGTTTTATATACTGCCTGGGACAAGACAAGGCAAGTTAGCAAGCAACCAGGCAACCAACCACGCATGAGTTATATCCATTTTCGGTTGACTTAAGACACACCCACAGGCCCATAGGGGCATAGGGGCATAGGGCCACTGGCCCTGCGGCTCTGCGAAAAAAAAGAACCCCAAAAACCACATCTCAGGGCCCACATTTATGATGGCAACAGAGTTGCCTTTGGCATAAAATTAGTTTCGTTTTTAGTCTTCGTTGCTCCTTCTCTTCGTTGCTCTGCTTCTCTTTGCTTATTTTTTGTATTCTGGCTAAGGCTAATTAAAATTTATGACACCTGTTTATTTACAAAATATTTACACAAAATTTTCTAAAGATACCAGAAAAATGAAAAGCTAATGGTAAAGAATAAAAAATATAAACAAAGGGCACAAAGCACACACAATGCATGTTAATTGAATTCAGTTTTGGGAGAAGCAACAGGAGATGTCTAAAAAAAGAGCTAGAGAACAATTTTAAAGTGATTCATTTAGTTTTTTAGAACCTTTTGAGTGAGAAATATTTTGTCCTCAATTTGCAGAGTTTTTACTAAACTTCCTGCTCTAAAACTTGTTATAGCATTTAACTTTAAAACAAACTAATAATCTATCTTGTAAGGAGTAAATATTTGTGTCCTATGAACTCTTTACTTATAACATTTCTACTTACAGAAACAAAAAGGTTAAGTGTAAAGATTGTGAATAGAATTAAGAGAAATTTGTTTTTCTTAATTGCTTACTTACTTTTCTTTTACTTTTGATACCAAAGTATTCGCTTATAATAGAACAGAACTCTTTAAAGAAATTATGTTTAAAGTCATAATTCTTACCTGAATGTAGGCAATAGTTTTTGGTTCTATGTTCTATGTATCTAAAAATATTATTATTATTATTTTATTTAAAGTTTTACTCCAAGCTATGCAATAATTATATAGAACATCTTGATTACTATCTTATTAATGTCTTTAGGTAATTCATTAAGTGATTGCTTTTTAATTTACCTCCACCGATTTCTCACCTGAAAGTATACTATAATTTTTCTTCTGTCGATAAGTAATAGAGAAGCCAAACAGCTACAACAATTTATTCGATTCACTTTGAATTTGATTTCTTGCATCTTTGATGAGTCTGAGACTTAATTTATCACACAAATTGACCCAAGCCCTTGCCCCTCCAGCCATCCGTCCCACCACCAATTCATGGCTTCAGCCGTCGTAACCACATGACTCTTGCATAAATGACGTGATATAAATAGTCTTACGAGGCATTTGTGTAATTGCCATAGGAAATCCAAAATGCAGAGCACAAAAGCACCAAATATCTTTACTTACCAGCGACTATACATATAGATATATGTATGTATGTATGTATGTATATATGTGTGTGTACCTGGGGGAGCATGTCCATGGGCCATTAAAATCATTTTTCGTGCGTTTCATTATGGCCAAATGACAAAGGCAAATGAAGCATGGGTTGTTGTTTTTTTTTTTTATACTGACTGAGGCTTTTTTTATTAAATTTTACATATACGTTTTTGTCTGTTGTTATACATCATCATCATCATCATATCATTATATATATATTTATGTATGTATATATAAACTCATAAATTAATTGTTTTTATATATATATATGTATATATATATAGAGAGAGAGCGAGAGATTCGTTTTTGTAATACCGTTTTAGTTGTTTTGTGTGTTGAATTTCAATTTGTTGATAATTTGTTACTTTGTTTTTTGGTTTATCTCAAACTCGAATGCAGTTTCAACTTGGTATAGTTTATAGTTTATATTATATGTATGTATATATGTATAGGCAGACACAGTTATTATTATTATTATTATTTTTGTTGGTTTTTATGTTTGTCTAATCATAATTTATAACTCACACATGTGTACATACATATACATTCGGCCGTTTTACATTTACATACATTTATAACCATAATAATTTACAAGTTAAATGGCTTAGAAATTAATAGTAGGATTTCCTATCCGTGTCCTGTCTATATAACTGTATATCCTCTGTATATATCTGTGTCCCAAGTGTGTATCAATGTGTGTGGGTGTTTGTGTGTGTGGGTATATATACCATAAAACACATTATAATTAAAGTTAAAAACCATTTCCATGTCCCATTTTTTTTTTTGCTTTCGCTTCATATTTTTTGTTTCTTAGAGTTTTTTTTTTCTTTCTGTTATATTTTCTTTGCATATTTTTCATAAATTTATTCACTTGTTTTGTTTACTTATTCTTCTGCGTCTCTTTTCTTACTTTTTTTTTGATGATTGGGCCTATTTACATAGCAATTTCATACCACATAACACAATGTATATATATATATTTATATTTTATTTGTTTTAAGTATTTTTTTTTCCTCATATATTTTGTATTTACAGAGGTTTCTGTGTTCTTAGAGAGAAAGGGAAAGCAATAGAAACAAACAAAAAAACAATTTCAAATTTTTCGAGCTGAAAAATGTTTAACAATTAGTTATAATTTTGCATATAATATTCATTTTTTCAGTTTTTGTCAATTAATTAATAATATTTTCGGTTTGATTTTCTTTTTATGTCTTTTGTTTTTTTTTTTTTTTTTTTTGGGGGAGGGCTTTGGTGCATTAAAAATAGTGCAAAAATACAGTTTTCAAAAATTGTTTATAATTTAGTTTTAAAAATTTCATATATTTTGTTTTTTAAATATTTTTTGGTGCATACTTTGAGGCGGTGCATTTAAATCACAACATTTACAATTTTAAGTGCATTTTGTGGGTTTGGTTGTGTGTGTGTTTGTTCATTTAACTTTACCAATTAAAAGTGCATAAAATTTTGTCTGTGTGTGTGTGTGGCTTAAAAGTCAGTTATAGGACGGATTGCTTTTAAGCTGATTTCTTTGTGCAGGTGTCAAAAAGGGTTTTAGCAGCATCAGCATTATGTTGTGTGTGTGTGTGTATGTTAGTGTGTGTATCTGTTATTTTTAAGGTACTTGTGACTACTTATGTTTATAGCTGAAATATGTATATGTTTAATCATAGAATTTTGATTTCTTTTTTGGCTAACCAAAAAAAGATTTTGTTTCTTCTCTGTTCTGTTCAGTTCAGCTTGGTAAATATTTCTGCGTGTGTGTGTGTGTGTGTGGAAGACTACATATGTATGTGTTTGTGTTTGTGTATGTGTTGTGTATCTACCAGAACAAAATTCTAGCTAAATTAATTTCAAGTCTAATACAAATTCAGTTGGTTTCCGTTAGGTTTACGTTTTGGTGCAAATTTTTGTGCATATATATATATAAATTCTATTTAAATACAAATATAATTTTTTCAGTATACTAAAAAATTGTTAATTCTGCATATATATCTTTTAATTTATCACATAAAAATGTGCAATGAGTGCAAAATGTATCAACTATAAGCTAATTGGTTTGTATTTTGTTTTTTTTTCCATTTTTGTTTCTTGTTGCTAATTATTTAAATTTGGAAAATAATTCATACGTCATGAAAAATAAACAAATAGAATGACAATTAAATTGGCATATTGTGTATATTGTGTTTTATTTATTTTTATTTGTGTATATAATTGATTCGTATTTAATTTGTTTATGCGGCTCTACAATTAAAACAAAAAAGACAATTTAAATTAAAATATTTAAATGCAATTTAAAATGAATCCACAGAATTAAGGTTGAACTTTCATGGCTTCTTTCATTCATTCACATTCAATTCCGATTATGCACTCGTTTATGATAATAATTGGAAAAGTTTATCTGTGGGAATGGGCGTGGGCTTGGAGGGCGTGGCCCAAGTTCAAGTAATGATCTACCCTGCCAGCAGCAACTTTAGTTGACTTTCTGTCTGACAACTTTTAGTCAAAACTTTCGCTGATTTTATTAACTTTTTCTTGTGCCATTCTTGCCACTTTTGCTTACTCTGTGGGCATATTTGCCAATTCCTCAGAACTTTTTCATGTTTCAACAGTGTCTCCTTCAATTATTTAGTTATTCAATATTTAAATGAATCGCTGCAGAAGTTTTTTTGTCATTTAAAAACCGCATAAAACTATTTCTAAGAGAGAACTTTATTGAAATAACAAAATTTAAAGCGATATATGTATCTTTAAAAACTAGAAATTGTCAATTAATTTAAAAAAAATTCCTGAAAATTAACTCTACTCTGGAAAGCAACAGCAAATATCTCCTTAAGAGCTTAAAAGGACTAAAATTTCTGGAAAAAGTTTGTATCTATAATAAACATATTATACTTGGTTCAAATCCATTTCCCAGGTAGGCTGCAAACAGTCCAATATTAGCTATTAAAAATAAGTAGAAAAATGATCAAACTGAGCATCAATTTCAACGATAAATTTAGATACTCAATCTATAATCATATGAACGAACTAAATACATACATATGTATTTTGAAAACATCTAACAAATTTGTTACAATTAAATCTGTCGCCATGTGTAAAAAAATTAATAAAGTCATATTTTAAACGATATTAAAAATGTCCTCAAATGTTTCAGGTATGCAAAAATTTGTTCCTAACCCATTTTTGGGCATTGTGAGATGAACAGCAAAAATCTTTGATTATTTACTAAATCTTTTAAAAAGTATAGGATTAATTTTAGTGTCTTAAAGTTTTCTAACCAGAAGTTAATATGCAAAAATTAAGTTTCTTTTATTAGCGCTTAGCAGGTAAGTTAATTTGATTATATTTAATCAAAATCAATTTCCACTGAATTTTATTAACTCAAAACTTGAAATCTGCATGTGATAAAGTAAATCATTATGAGAGTTGTAGTTTAATTTTATAAATTTAAATTTAAGAATACTAACAGAAAACTTTATTTATATGCAGATGAAACTAAAGCAAAAGCTCTTCGAAAATAATAAGAACTTGAAATGGATTTTAGTATCAAATAACAGTCGCGGCAAACTCAATTAACACAACGATTACTTAAACTTGTGTTAGTTTGAATATATTCTTCACACTCAATCTGTTTTTTGGCTTGATTTTAGGCATTTTGGATATACAAAAAATGTTAGGTAAAATATATTTTTAGCTATATTATGTCTATTTGAACAATTGATTAAATGGCTATCTATTGGCTTTGAATTTTATAGATTTTGTTGACTTGTATCTAAGAATATTCAGTTTAAAGCATAAGTTTGAACATCTTTAAGTGCCTGTATTGAAATGTTTGGCTATTACCACCAATTTATTCCTCTCAATCAGTTTTCAGCATTTTGTGGTTTTGTGAGCTTGTCCTACAAACAATTCGGAAAGGAAAGTTTCGATTGTGGTTCTTGTTTTTGTTCTTTTTTTTTGCAAATTGAGAAACAATTTATTACAGCAATTTGCATGCAAAACCAAAAACAATATTTCATTTGTTGCATAGTTCATTTTTTGGGTTTGGTCTTTTGTAGTTGTTCCATTTGATACTTTTATATAATTGGTCAAATTGGGGTTTGAGGTTTAATTGGACTCTGCTGGATAAAAAGTGAAATTGCCTTGGCATCAGTGGCTCTGGTTGTCCATGCATTGAGTGCAGCTTCCCAAAGATGTTTGATGAAGATGAAGCTACTTTGAATCAATGGCATAGACAACACCTGATGGACCATTGTAAGATTACTTTTTCTAGGATTTTTTCTATGATTTTGGTTTTGGTTTTGTATGCAGCCTCCAAATAAAATGCTGTGCAAACTTTTCAACATTTTCACAAAAAGAGGGAGAGAGACAGCTAGAGAAAGAGAGGTAGAGAAAGTAGAATTTCCTTATATAACTACAAAAAGAGAATATGATAAAACATTGAAGAATATATTTCTCTTTTGCTTTGCGCTCGTTTTGTGTTCAGCAAAAGCAAAAAGGGGTTAATTTTTCATTTGTTTTATATTTTTATAATCATTATTTTTGACATTCATTTTGACTAAATAACATTTATGTTTTGAATAATTTTTCTCATATATATATATTCATCTATATATGTTTATGCATATTTGACTGTTCAGCTTTTCATTACTTTACCAAAAATTCTATTACTCACTATGCCCAAATTGGCCGCAAATTCAGTTTTAAATCGTTCCCAAAAATTAGCTTTCAATTAATGCTCTTTACCTGGCTACAAATTTTTTATGCCTTTCCATTTAACATATACACAAATATACATACATTTATGGAGATAGAGTGATCCTACGAATAATTGTATATATATATTCCTAAAATTGTGCTGTGCTCTTGTGCCTAATTGTCTATTTGCTTAATTAATGTCTAAAAATTTGTTTCTTTTGTTTCTTTCTTTTTTGTTCTTAAGTTTTTAAATGGGTAGCCTAGACAATGTTGAAAAGTTTGCTTCTTGTTTGCTCAAAACCGTTTTGTAATTCGCAGAAAAGCCAACCACAAAGGCTGAATCTTAGCATATACTTATGTATATATAACTTCTTCAAGTATCAGAGTGGGAGAGAGGGAGACAGAATGTGTGTGTGTGGGTATAAAGCCAACATTTCCAGTGCACTTCAAACTGTTTGTTCAATCTAAAACCAAGAAGGAGGTAGAAAATTAAGATGAAGATGAAGCAACAGAAGGTTAAGTGGTTTTTGGTTTAAACAAAGTTTTCGAGTTAAGTAGGTAAGTGAGCGTTAGTGTAAGCAAGAGAAAGCTGATTATGATATCAGACACAAAACAGTTTTCCTCCTAAAAATGCCAAAATATTTCAAATTCCAAAGAAAAAACTAATTTGTCTAAAGCAAATTACTTTACATATATGAAAAATATGCAAAAAACGCATCAAGTTTCACAACTGAATAAGACATTTATAATGACACTTTCATGTCAGAAAATATTTCATAGATGCAAGTTTCCATTTTATTTTGTATTTCAAAGGCATTTGCAAAGTTTCCACTCAGCAAAAGTCTTCTTCAAGTCTCAGAGACGTCGACAAGTTTACCAAAGACCGACAAGACATTCCAAAAGGTATCCCGTAGATACTTAAAATGACCAACAATTTACAAAGATGTAAATAAGCCAAGTCTTTGAAGATCAACTCTGCTGTACGCTGCTATTTGATTGATTTTTGTTAAGACATATTTTCAGTTATAACTTTTGCAATTTCAAGTATAAAATAACGACTAAAATTTGAATTAAACATAAATTTAAGCCATACTTTGCCTTCTAGTGGTGCATTTTTGCCAGAATCAGATCGATCTAGAGAGATCAAGTGAGTAACATCAGAGACAGATGTCCAACAGAAGAATGTTATAAACAGAGTTTCTGAAAAACCAGAAGGATCTCAATATTCCCTATAGTTCAGATCATTTTATAAAGCATAAGCTTATTTAATAGCGTGACATTTTGCTTGAGTTTACTGATAAGTCACAGTTTTGAGCGTCATACACTTGTATGTTTTTAAACTAAGATAGAGAGTTTGAAACATAATGTGATTTAAGAGTCAACGATTAAGTTCGTCGAATCTAGAATCATGAATCATTCAAGTCGCCAAATTTAGTTTCTCATTTTTAAAAATTATAAACGAAAATTGCAACTGTGAAGAAAAATAAAAGTTATTCTATTCTCTTTTGTAATTTCTTGCAATTGCAATTGCTAAGTAATAAAATAAGATATAACATAGTTTTCGTTTAAACAAAATTGAAGTAAATTACTACTAAGCCAAACAAACTCAATCGTAAGATACATTTTAGAATCTAAATTCACTTTGAATCTATCTTAAAGATTTTCGTTTTGAAAATATAATAAACTTACTTTAAGGTGCAGAGCCGCCTTCCTTCAGTGTGTCTATGTGGGTGTGGGTGTGTGTGTGTTTCTGGGTGGGTGAGTGAATTAGAATGCCATTAAGACAAGGAAAGAAGGGAAAAAATGAGTCGCTGGGGATAGGGGTGAGGTGGGGGGAGGTGTCATGTAGATAGAGAGAGAGTCAGAAATCAGAAATGCATTGTTTGTTTTTAGTTTTGTTTTCAGTGTATATTAAGTTGTGTATTTGTTTTCATCATTTGTTTCGATTCCATTGTTCATATATATGTGTATATATATATATATAATAATAATAATAATAATTCAAATATATATTTCATATATATATTTAAGTAAACAGTTAATGAAATTAAGAATTTGTTAAATAACATACAAAGAATTCAAATAAAACGATGGCCGCACATTTATCAAAATCTTATATATAATATATATAATTCGGTGTTTTGTCTGTGTAAGAGTAAGAGAAAGTTAGAAGAGTAAAGACAAGGAGACATGAGAAAGAGAGAGAGGGTAAGGATAAGGGGGAGCATAACTTATGTACAGCGAAAAATCCATAGATGAAAAGAAATGCTAATTCAATTTTACATTTGTATTATACAGACATGAAAAACAATAGACACAAAAAAAAAACCAACAAAATTGTGCGAAGCCATACAATTTGTAATAATGTATTAAATATTATTTATCTTTAATTGTGGTTGCTTTTTGTTTTTGCTCGTTTCTTACTTGTATTTTTTTTTTTTTTTTTTTGTGTGTAAATATACAAATACAAATAAATACAATTTCGGGTTATTGACTGTAACTGATGCGGAATCTGACTGAGAGAGTGAGTGTGTGAGAATGTGTGTGTAATCTATATACTTCTTACATATACATATATATATATATATATAGCTATGTATCTATGTGTGTGTGTCGGTGTGTGTATGCATGTCTTTGTGTGTGTGTGTGTTCTTAAGCTTCGACTTTGTTTTAACATTTAACAATTAGGGATTACACACTTTAAGTTTTGTTTTTCTAATTTGGTTTCTTATCTCTCAATTTTTCATTTTTCATCTTTCCATTTGATTTTCTGGATTGGATTGGTTTTCTCATTTAAATTTACTTTTAAATTAAACTAAAAACTGTTTCAAAATACTTTAAATTAGTTTTTAAAAATGATTTGTGAACCTAAAGTAAAGTTTTTTTTTGGTTTTCTTTTTCTTTTTGTTTGTTTCTTTCTTCATTTCTTTATATACAAATTCATTTTAAGTTGTTTTTTTTTTTTTGTTTTGTATTTTTTTTTTACACTCAATACTGTTTGTTTTTGCTCTGCTTATTAGTTACAAAATGAAATGAAATGAATTTATATAAACAAAAAATCAACGAAATCAAACCAAAACGATCTTCGTTGAAGTGAAATAATCAATTATTTACATATTTTTTGTCAGTTAAACTATTTCACTTAGTTTTTTTTTGTTTATAAAAGTTTTTGTTCTTTTGGTTTACTTGCACTTTTCTTTTTGACGCAGCGCGAGGGGAGTTTAAAAAGTTTTCTAGTGTTGTTTTTAGAAAAATAGGCCAAAAATAGATTTTCGATTTTCGTTTTTCGTTATCGTTATCGATTAGTTGCAAAAGTTGTGTGTCTGTTTCTGTGTGTGTGTTAAAATTTTCTTTCTCTCGGTTCTTGTTTAATGGAGTTTTCTTTTCTGTTTGTTGTTGTTCACTGTAATTGAATTAGTTTTAGTTATTATTTTCACTTAGTTTTTAATAGAATTTCGTTCTGTCTTTCTTTTTTTTTTTGTTGTAATTTACGGCATAGAAATTTACATACATATGTATGTATATATATATTTATTTGTATTATTATTATTTTTCATTTTCTTTTCGGTATATATAGTTAAAGGTGGGTTATTTTGCAGTTTTTCCTTTAAAGTAAATAAACAATTTAAATGAAATGTTTATAATTTATTAATTATTATTCTCTTTTATAAAGTTTATAACGAAGATCGTTGCTCTAAAATACTTTTTTTCTTTAATTAGTTATATTGCTGCCCGTTGAGAAGAAAAATTTGACTTAAAAAAATGTTTCACTTGATTAACGAAAAAGAATTTATTAATTACAATTTTAATTGTTTTTACTTATTTGTGTTTTTGTTGCTTTTATTATACGTTTTGTTGTATATAAGATATGAAATTTTATTGCTCGCAATTTCATATGTTATTCCATTTATCATAATTGTTTAAACTCCATTCATTTTTTGGTGTGTTCGTTTTTTTGTTTTGTTTTTCGTAGAAATGTTTGAAAAAGAAAAACAAGAAGATGAAGAAAATATTAAGAAAGTCTGACAATGACCAAGACAAGTTTATAATCTCTTAAACAAGCAAAATGAAAGTCCTTTCAAACTTCATCTAAATAGAATATTCAAACGAAAATAATATTTGGAATAATTGTCTAAGTGAAAGGTTTTTTTTTGTTTTTTGAAAAAATTAAAATTTTTTGAAAAAGAAAACTATAGTAATAACCCATATGCTCTCTGATAGTTACAATTTGCAAAGGATTTAGCTCTTCACTTCTTGCCATGATCCATAGAAAAGGTATTCAAAAAAATGTTGCGATTTTTCCTTTCGTTTTGCTTGATTGTTTTCTAAATTGATTGTTTGCATTTTTAAATAACAATAATTTTATTTGGTTTGGTATCATTAAAAATTGTTTAATTGTATAGGCAACGTTTTGCAATTTTGCCAATATCTTTTCGAACGCAAAAATATAGAAATTTCTAAAACAGAAATGAGAATATTTTTTTGGTTTTTGTGTAAATCGATTTAAAAGCATTTTTTACAAGCTTTCTTTCTTTGCTCATTTTGTTATTTGATACATTTTGTATAAGTTGTTCATAGGTTTATTTTCTTGTTTTACATATATAGATATATCCATATATATGTATGTCTATGTATGTATATATATATATATATTTATATAAGTCAATTTGTAAGTAAAGAAAACATTTATCTTACTAGCAAAAAATAGCTGCCATTTTCATGAGAATTTCATTTGTATTCGAACAACAGTGAAAAACAAAAACAAACGAGAGAATATGCAGAAAATTTATCCACCAAACAGAAGCAAAAACACAAAAAAATAAAATAAAATGTTGAAAATTTGTTAATATTTAGGTAGTATTATATTCATATGTATATATTTACATAGAGAACGTAAAGAATAATTTAAAAATTACAGACAAATAAAAATGATGAGTATATAATCAAGTCAAGTCTTTGTTTATAATTTATTTGGTTTTTTGTTTAATAATTTATTGTTTAGTTTAGTTATTGTTTTTTTAATTTTTTTTTTGTTTTATATTCATTCATTTGCAGTTGTTTGTTTAAGTTTTCTTTGTTTTTGTTAATTTATTTTGTATATTTAATTGTTATATGTATATGTTTACTATATATCCTTCCATTCGATTTTTGTTTTCTCCTTTCTTATCCTTTCTTCATTGCCATTTATGCCTTTTAGTATTTTGTTGTATATGTATATATAGTTCTTTTCTTATTTATCCTTTGTCTTTCTTTTGTTTTTGATTTTCCTTTTTTTTTGTGGTTTCTTTTTTGTTTTGTCGAGTTTCGGTTTCTTGTTTAGTTTTCTTTTTTCAATTAACATTTAAACTTTAATACACGTATAATTTAATAATGTACACGAAATATGTATATTTATATATATATATATATATATATAAATATATATATATATTTGTATATATTTGTAATATATATTTTTGTTTGTTTTTTAATAATTTTTTTGTTGTTTTGTTGTTATTTCATATTTTTATAGACTAAAAATAGTTTAGGCCCAAATATTTTTGTTGTTGTTGCGAAATGAAAAAGAAAATGAAAAAATTTGGTTTAATTTCTTTTTTCTTAATTTTTAATGGTATATTGTTTTCTTAGTTTTTGTTTGTTGTTGTGGTTGTTAATAATTAATAATAATAATAATGTAATAATAATCATAATCATACCTCTTAGTTTTTGGATTTTCAAATGTTTCTGTTGTTAATTATTATAGTTAATTGCTGCCTGTTGTTTTTTGTTTTTGTATTTTCAGTTTTGGTTTTCGACTTGGCAAATTGTTTAACTTGTCTTTTTCTTGTTGTTGTAGGATTTTTCATAGAGCAGGCGGTGTTTGTGTGTGTGTGTATTTGTGTATGTGTGTCAGTGTTTGTTTGTTCATTTGTGTGTGTGTGTGTGGCCGGGTTTAAACTTAATAGGTTTAATTTGTTAAAACTAATTGTAATTTATGTTTAACGTGGGTTTTGCTATGTGTCTCTTTGTATTAAGTGTTTGTTTGTGTGTGCATGTGTGTGTGGGTGGGTTGGGCTACAACTTAACGCCCTCGCGCCCAACGTAGTAACGCATCTGCTAACACATCCAAATGAGCTTTCGTCTGCAAGTAAAACAGAAGCAAAAAGTGAAGGGAAGAAATGAATACTCAGCCTTTTTCCCTTGTTACCACATTTCCCCCACTTCGGATTCGTGTGAGAACTTACCGTCTTATAGAACATGCAGGATCTTCTATCCTCATCCTCGCCCTCGGGGCAATCGATAAAACCATCGCATAGCACATGATCATCTATGCAACGATAGCGTCCCTGAAGATCTGGTGTGGGACAGGCAAATCTCTCCATGCCATCCATGGCGGTGGGACATTCTGCAAACAAAAAGAAAAAGGATATGAGGAGAATGGATAACAGGTTGCACAGTCAGTCAAAATAGTTTATGCATACGAGAAGCCAACACAAACAACAAAAAGAAACTTTTCACATAAATCGTTCGCAGAAAACGTGAAGAAGCTGGTGGTGTGGAAACGAGGTAAGAAAACTTTTGCCCACGCTAATGTCTGCCATGATTTGCGTCTAAATGTTGCAACTTGCAGTCGCGCATAAATGTATGCTACACTTTTTGCTGTTTGCTTTGTTATAAATAGTTTTCCCCCCCGACGAACCCAAAAGAATGAAATGGAATCGAAGCAAAAGGCTGACTGCCTGGCTGGCTGGATGGCTGGCTGACTGGGAAATCTTAGTCGGGGCTTGCACCGACGCCACCAACAACAATAACTTTTTTTTCAACTTTTTTTGTTGCTCCTCTTTCTTTCTCTCTCTCTGCCTCTTTTCGCTGTGCCACCAACAAATACATAAAAATAAATCACTTGTAGGACATGTTGGCGCCTCCGGTTTAGTGCCACATACACACATACACACACACACATACGCGTGTGTGTTGTTTGTGTATGGCGATTTGTTGAAGTTGCCCATATAGGTTTTCCTCTACTTCGTTTTCATTTCGCTCAGTATGTGTTTTTTTTTTTTTATTTATTTTTTTTTATTTTATGTTCTTTTTGTCCTTGTGTTTATACTACTCCAGTACCACCCCGTGCTATTTTTAGCCTTGCACATTTTGTTGGCAGTTCTGGATATGCCAAAAAAGAATTTTATTGAAATTAAATGCAAAGCTAACAACCTGAATTGTTAATATCAGACAAATACATACATAGATACATTGTAAAGTCGTTTAGGTTTTTGCACTCATTTGATCAATCGATGGCAATTTGCGGCAATTTGTAAAACTAATTGCATTAATTTGCCAATTTACAATGGCCAAACGAAACGAATTTTCCTATTGTAAGAGTTTTCATCATTCGATAGTTGAGTTTAATTTGTTTGTGTATTTTAGAGTCTGTTTTAATTAAGAAATTTGTGAATTATAGCTCCCGTTGTGTAAGTTTACACTGTTGACCTCAATTCGAGACTAGAAAGATGACTTTGAATGCTTCGCTTACATTTAATATAGAATAACTATACATACAATATTACTCTTAAGATTGACCTAGCATTCGCTAGTGAAATCGTCATTAAAGTCAATAAAATTAAAGGCAATTGGCAATTTATTTCTGAGAATCCTTGACAATTATACAACTAGTATCTCTGAGATCAATGAAATCGAAAGCTTCACTCTATCAATATTTACATGTTTCTTAGAATATGTTCTCCTTCCTGCAATCTGTCATTGGACAAGAAGCAACTTTTATATTTTAAACATTATAGTGTGAAAAAGTCTGTATAAAGGAAACAGCTACGAAAAGGAAATAAACAAACTCAATTGCAGTTGCGGTCATTTCTGCTTTCGTCGTTTTTCTACAGGTGCATCTGAGGATACAAAAATTCCACATTTTCAGCTGGGCAAGTTAAGATTAAAACTAAAATCGAAAATTTTTCATATTACAGATATACGAATAAACTTAGTGAAGAAATTGTAGATTTAACATATCAAAGATAAAATGTATACTTTCAATTTTCAAGTTATATGTAATTTTCGGACCTTTAAATTCATAATTAAGTGCTTTCTTCAACTCCAACATAAAACTGATTCCCGCGTATGAAATTCTTGGTTGCCAGTTTTTTAATTTTTATTTTGTCATATTGTGCGTATACGTTATATTATAAAGTCTTCTAATAAGAATACAATGGATTGTGTCGTGGTGTTAACTGATATACCCCAATAATAGGGTATCAAATATATGTAATTTGATCAATTTCATTTGATTGCGCAACTTATTTTTCGTCTTTTTTGGTGTGTAAATTCTGAATAGAAAGATGAAAGTTATGTATGCCATTTTTATTGACAGTTGCTTATTTCGGTTCCGCCATCTTCAATCTTTCATACATTTCTTTTTTTTGTTTTTGACAGCTCTTCCTACAGCTACACCTGATGACATTCTCACACACACACACACACACAAACACAGAGAGACATACAGAGAGAAGTATGAATAAATTACATATGTCCCCCTTAGCTTTGCAATGTCCTTACACACATGGGCGTAGTCAGTGGACTTTTTGTAGGCTCTTCAACTTATAAGTGAATGAGAAGCGAGAGAGAGATAGTGAGAGAGTGAGTGAGTGTGAGAAAAAACTTGCCCATTCATTAATGCCGGCCACTCGATAAAAACGGAAATGTGTCTGGCCATAACGAAAGTACATGCCTTTGCCCTTCAGCAATTGCCAGACAGACAAAAGAATGGCAGAGAAAGAGAGAGAGAGAGACACAAACGATGAGAGGAAAGTCAGGTAACCCGCTCAAGTTGTCAGCATTGCAGCAGTTGCAATTCCTTTTTTTTTACGCTGATTCACCTGACATCGAAAAAAGAATTGCATAAGTAAGTGCAAGCAACTTGACACTCACTTGCCTTGTTCTTGTCGTTTGTCTGCCAAATGAAGTTATATATGTATACATATATCCTGTGGCGGCATCATGCTGTGTGTGTCTCTCAACGTGAGTGTGTGTGTGTGTGTGTGTGTGTCTGTCTGTCTGTGAGTTCTACCTGTCATCATGGAAATCAATTGATGAAAACGGAGCCGAAAGCCTGTGGGGTTGAAGTTAGGCCGCCTATCCGTGGCGTGCCAAAGAGCCATTTGCATTTTGAAGAGCAACAACGACAACGATGATAGCGATGACGATGATGGTGATGGTGAGGATGATGATAGTCATGCCTCTATTCCTGCCAGAGGGAGAGGGCCAATCATAATGACAATTGTGTTGGCCATTTATCAATGCATTCGCATAATTGCATAAATGGGCACTTGGGCACGTTTGAATGCCAGTTAGCCCAACGAGTTCTTGGTGTAGGAGGGGAGTGAAGTGATTTTCATCAATTTTAGTTTTCCATATACATATATTACGCATACGCCCCGTTTTAAAATTGACAACTATCCATATCTATGTATATACATTTCTGTCAAGATTACAAGTTGACTTTTGCTTGTCTGTGTGTGTGTGTGTGTGTGTGTGTTATTTTGTACTTGTTTTGCCAACGTCAACCCACATTTTGTACTTTGAACTTAGTCTAGTCGGGAACACGAAGCTAAAATAAGAGAAAGAAACAGAAACGAAGAAGGGGGAAATGGAGAGCTTACATTTGCAATAGTTGTTGCAACTTGTAATGTGGCAAGGAAATTTTCGTCGTTTGCTGCCATTTCTTTTTTTTTTTTTTTTTTTTTGGGCCAAACACCCCCTAATAGTTTTCCCCACCCACACACAAACAGTTTCTTTTTGACTCTCCTTCTACACAGTCACTCAGTCAGCGAGGCTATTGAACTTTAAATTGATTTTTGCGCTTGTTTGCTAGTTTTGCCTCGATTTCTGTGCTTCTTTTCTATTTCTTTTTTTTATTTTGAGGTGGAAGTGTAGAGTAACTAACCGAGCCTTATCGTTGTTGCAATAAAATCGAAATAAGTTTGAGCTATTTAGAGTTGTTGTGACCCAATGGGTCACAGGGGCTGAGAGAAAGAACGATGGCAAGTGGCTCGGTTTCGTTTAGTTAAATTGACAGCAAAGTCAAAACTCAAGGAGAATTTCGTTTAAGAAAGGGCAATTTGTAAAAAATGTTGAACGTTTATACTAACTTTGTAAAAATGCCATTAACCTTTAGAAAATATATAAATTTACACTCAATTGACTCAAAAACTAGCCTCTAGACTATTGTATGAATAAACATTCATATATGTAGCTTGGATATTTTCTTGGAATTTATCTCATCAAAATCAGATCTAGAAATATTCGAGGACAACAGAAATCATAAATCTATTCGGTGTAGCTGCATATGAACAATCTTAGCTTAACTATATTTTAGTTAGAATAATTCAGTTGATTAAGTTTTCCGTCTCAAAATGAATAAATTAAATATTTTTTGCAGTTTTTTTTAGGAAACTAACATACTTAAACTAACCTTCCAAATGTTTAAGTTAAATAGAGAAATATCTTTGTTTGCTCTTTATATTGAAAACTATTATCTATAATCAAAAAGTGTTTCTTTTGACATTACATGAGACAAATAGGTATATAAAAAAAAGAGGGAAACTTTGTGGCTGTCTATGGAATCGATGCACATGCCACACATCATCTATAAATGCAAATCACGTATAGAAAGAAGCACACACAGATAGAAAGAGAGAAATAGGGACGGGAAGAGGTTGAGATACATCAACTTAGATGCCAAAAGAGGCAACTGTACCCTTGCCTTGACTTGGCTTAAGCTTGAAAAGACTTCAACGCATGTTGACACTAAGACACTCGGAGTAAAGAAGAAAAAAAAACAGTAGCAAGGAGTGTGAAAAAATCAAAAGCATAAAAAGGATTTGGCTGTTGCCAATCCCGACCATACACACACATACATCAGCACACACACGCATATGCACAATTACAGCTACAGTTTTACAGTACTAAACTCGGATGTGGTTGGGAAGGTGGCGCGGCGCTATTTTTGTCGTCGTCGTCGTTGTCCTCATCCTTATTCTCGTCCTTGTCCTGTGCATGCAAGGGAAAACTTTTTTGGTTGGTAGAGGAAAAGCAAACCTTTCGCTTCCTCTGCTCCCACAAGAAAATCCTGATGCTGTCGGCGTCTCAGCTGCTGCTGCTATTGCTGCCTGTTGTCTCGTCAGTATGGCGCCTAAAACGCTGCCAACAATAATAACAAAACCCACGAAAAGAGAGCCAAATGCAATGTTTCTTCTATCTCTTTCACACACACAAACTCTGATCAAGTGTGTGTGTGTGAGTGTGCTGGTGTATGTGTGTGAGGGCGTCGTCTGCAGGAAGGCAAAAGTAGCAAAAGCAAAAGAAAAGCATCGGAAGCATCGAGCCAAAGGAAACAGTGCGCAACGATTTTGCAGCAATAAATTGATAGTTTTATGTGGTGCACATAAACAGGAGGAGCATCAGCATCAGCAGCAGTTGGACCCATTTGCTGGGTACTGGAACATTAAATGTCGCATCTCCCAGACTAACCAACCACCCCACTCACCTACTCTACCACCCAATTCCAAGCCATTGTAATCCCCTTTGGGATAATCCTCATGCATATTTCACAGTCGTAAAACAAAAGGCTGAAGTAAATTTATAAATGGCAAATGCAAAAAGGAAGAAAACAAAAAATTGATGGGCCGCTTCTTATTCTCCTCTCTCCCACTCTCTATTTACTAGTGATATATCCTTTTTTCCATATGACGGAAATTTGTCAGCTAGAAAAATTTTACACTTGCTATTTTTCTTCCCTCACAAAAATAGGACCCTTTTTTTTTGCTTGCTGCTCGTTTTGTATAGAAAATTGAATCAAGTTGAAGAGCAAAGTTTAAAAGAGAAATAGGCCACTAGGCTTTAAAATACCCTGCATTAAATCATATTACAAAATGGAGTCTATAAAAAGAGCACTAGTTTTAAGCTGTTTCTGTATTATCTCTTCACTACTGCAATTTTTTCTAGACTATCTAGACTACGACGGTTTTAAAAACAATTGTCTTAAGCCTGCTTAAGGTCAATCATCTAAACACGATTATTTCAACACAAAAAAGTACCAGGACTTCCCATGGCAAATTGCCTTAACGATCACTTTAAATGCGACTGTACTCCAAGTTTGATTTATAACTGATTAGGTGAACTAACACTTTTATGATTCGATATATTTCCAAAAATCTAGTTTATCTACCTGGTATGCAGTTTCTATTGACTAAGCTTTTGATGTTTTCATATTATTTATATCTATGATCTTTTATTCAACCCTAACACACAGAGCTGTTATTTATTCTTATATGACCTTTCGCATTTTATCATATACAGTAGAGGGTATCAGAAAGGAAGAGAACTCTGTTTATCATTAGGCATTCTGTCATAATTTGTTGTTTGGTGTTTTGATTAAATTTCATGCCCTGCAAATTTGTTGTTAGCTTTTTTTTTGGGATACATCTTGAGTTAGGGTACTCCCACACACACAGAAGAACACACATTTACACATGAAACACCTACATACAAACATCTATAGCTCAAGGCAAAATTGACTATATTCTTAAATGGAAATTTGGTTTTCTGTCAGGCGTAAAATAAAATATAAAACTGTGTGTGTGTGTGCCTATGCCCTCTAGTTAACATTTATTGTAATTTAATAAGCCGCCTTTTTCAATACAATACAATGTTTTTCTATTTTTCTTTCCTTCTGACGGTTGTTTGTCTCTTTTGGCCCTAGATTGCCTTCTGGCTAATTGTTAAGTACGCCCTTTTTACTTTCATTTTCTCTCTCTCTGTCTCTCATGTGAAATTATGTATATTATGTTGATAAAACACATACACATAGATAGCTTGGTAAAGAGAGAAGGTAAGGAGGAAAAGCAGGAGGTAGAAAGAAGCAGCAGATGCCTTTGACATAAATTGGCCCAGCAGCCAATCTATGAGTCCTAAACCTAACAGACATGAGAAACCTTTTAGTTCGGGTCACATGAATACACAAACACATACATATACATAACTCCAGCACACACACAGACACTGACAAAGTGAATTTCGTTTCACATTTTTGCCAATCTCTAGTGGTTAGTAAATGCTCTTGAGGTAGGGTAGTAGATTGCCTATAACGAGTCAGAAATTATGCTAAAGACTGCACATATACATCTAATATATATATATGTACATCTATGTTCATATATGTATATCCATATACATGGCAAACAAATTGAAAGTCGAGTAGTCGCTGCATATCAAATGTTACTTTTTGCCCCTTGGCCAATTTGCAGTCGTAAAAGTATCAATTATCATAAATATCATCAACCTTAGTAATTTCTAGACATGTGTATCAAAAATTACTATCACTAAAGGTGTAAAAATTACAAATATTTTATTTCAAGCCAATTAAAAAGGTCACCATATCACAACCAAAAATACTTGGTTTAACAATTAAGCCATCTTAGCTTGAAAGATAAACCTCAAAAGTTTGAAAATTAATTATGGGTCTCTTTGTTATCCTCTCATTCACTCTCGCTTTGCCTTTTGTAAATTTATATACAAAATATACTTTTTTAACAACCATTTTTTAACTATTTGTTTCATTATCAAAAGTCAATTTAATTTGTATGGACTTAGTACAATATTTTTCTTTTTGAAGAAGGAGCTTCTCCTTAACTGTAGCAAATATAAATAATTTCACAGTTAAGTTAATATTTAACTATATACCACTCAATAGCCATAAGTTTTAGAAAAAAGTTTTCATAAATTAATCGATCAACCTAAATCTAATTCGCTTTAGAAACTGCCAAGTTGTAGAATTTGTACGTGCAATGTGGAAAGGAGCACATAAAAAATAGGTCAACATGTGAAACAGTTACTTATCATCAAGATAATTTAAGTTAATAGACCTTTTTGGAGCCGGGGAAGAGAAGGGGAAGAAAGGAAAGATGGAAAAAACACTGCAAATTATGAGGCGGTCCCTCGTTTCCCCATCAATTTACATATTAGACTTACATATGGGTCTGTCTGACCACTCAACCACTCAGTCACTCACTCACCAGATTGCCCCAGCTGACCTCTAAGTATATGTGGGTGTGTGTAAGTGTGTGTTGAAATTTATTTCAATTCTCTTATTCCTTTTTTAGCAGATAAATTATTGTCTTTGGAGAAAATCAAATCTAACAACTAATAGATGAAAATTAAGATTATTTTCGAGTTAAATTGCCTTTTCAACAGTTGCAAAACATTTTAGTTAGCAGAATGAAATATTTTAATTAACTCTCTCACAATCAACATACACACACACACACACAGATAAAAAGAGTGACAGTGGGAGCGAGGTAGAGTGAGAGGGTTAGAGGGGGACATTGGGGAAATAGTGTGGAAGTTTAAGGGCGCGGCTGAGGCTCGTCCTGTGTCTGTCTGTCTGACTGTCTGACAACAGGCCATAAGACAAAAATAACAATGGCAAAAGCAAAAGCAAATGGCCAAATATAGCAACAAATACTTAAAACGAATGGCTACAAGACGAGAGAAGGAGCACCAGGACTCAAAAGGACGAAGACGAAAAAGATGGCAAATAAACGAAGCAACAAACCATCAACAGTTTGATATGCGAAGCAGGCAGGAACATATATATACACATATATATATATAAAGGAGAAGAAGAGCTTGACTGAGGGGCCCAACGAGAACTTCTGGGAATTGCTGCTTACACATTTGTAATCTTGTCTTGTCTTTTCACTGTGTATGTGTGTGTGAGTGTTTTCTTTTTTTTCGCTTTTCGTTTTTGGGTGTGCCCCTTGGCAGGCAGGCAATTCTATTTTTAGCCTGGCCCAAATGTTGGGTCCCCCTCATCATTTGGTTTTACGCCTTCTCTTATGGCTCCTGCGATTGCTCCTGCTGCTGCTCCCTTCAGCTTTAGCTCCTCCTGATTCTGTGTTCCATTCGTAAAGTGTAATAAAAACTCATATTTTTGTTGGCGCCTCTGCCCTCTACCTTGCTCTGTTTTCCACTCTCTGTCTTGCTCTCGGTCTCTCTCTTTATTTCTTTTTTTTTTTTTTTTGTTGGCCAAATTAAATGATTTTGTTAACGCGTTGCTTGGCTTTTGCTTTCACGCATCAAATTGGCTTTGACTTTCGTCCTTGTCGTTTGTCCTCGTCCTGCTTAGGGGATCGATTGAGCCCGCATGCAAAAAAAAAAAAAAATACATACAAACATATACATATATCCAGAAAAAGAAAAATCTTGAAAAGAAAGGAAAAAACGAACGAACGAAAGAAAAAAACTTTCTAATTGGCAATTATAAAAAGAACGCTAAAATAACCATTAAAAGTTGTAAAGCGGTCAAAAAATATTAACAAAAAAAGAGAAAAAGAAACATTTCACTTGTTTTGTAATTAATATAAAATGTTTGCGACTCTCGCAGGACACTTGTGACCTCTCTTTCACTCCCCTCTTATCCTCCCTTTCCCGCTGCTTCACATGCATATAAATTAATGATGTGCTGAGGGAAAACATTTAGAAGCTATTCTCTCATACCCTGTCTCTTTATATAGAGCTTCGTCTCTCTTCAATTGCAAATTGTAATTATAATTATTTTAATTGCTTGGTAAAAGGTCAAAAGGCTATGGCTATGACTGACAAATTGCATACCACTCATAGAAATGTATAGATAGATAGGCATACTAGCACAAACAAAGCTAAAGATAAAGACAGACAGAGAGAGAAAGAGAGGGAGAGACGGCAACAAAGAGTGGAAGAGAGAGCGAAGGCAAAAGAAGGACTGTGAGGAAATGAGAGTAAGAGAAAAGTGCGAACGATTATTATTTTGGGTTTGACGTCAAAGGCCTAAAACGTCAATTAAAAGGCACAGACACATTCACTCAAACTCACACACACACACATCATACATACATAGCCCCCACTCGCACACACAATTGACACACTAAAATTTTAATATATGTAGCATACTTTCCTGCTGAGGTCGTATGCTGCAAATGACAACAAAAGCAGGAGTCTAGCTACCTCTCTCTGTCACTCTTCCTCCCTCTCATACTCTTTGCCTTTCCCACTCTCTCTTCGACTCGTTAAGTGTGTGCTTGTGTGTGTTTGTACTGTGTCTGTTTGTTGTGACCTCGCCCACCTGACCTCAGTAGGTACCCAAGTACTGTGGTTTAATACATTAGCATCACCTAGAACATATTGAACAAGTTTTATATGTGTTTCAGTTCCTCGTTCACTGATTTTGGTTTTAGAATTTATGGAAAATAAAGTCTAATAAGTGAAATAAGTCTTTACAAAATGAGTTGCACCTATAGTAATACGTTATAAGTTACACAACAAATTAGCTTGACCAGAAACTTATATATTACCTTTTTATTGTAATTAAATTCAAATCTACATATATGTTGAGTCTATTTTTGGAATGTTTTAGCCCACTGTTGCCAACACATTGCCTTAGGTATGTATACTTATTATTTTTTGTATTTTTTACGTGTTTCGTTTCTTTTTTTTTTGGTTTTTTGGTTTTTTTGCGGTCGCAAGCAACAAATTTTTATGTGTTTACCTTTTTTGTTCGTTGTTGCTGTTGTTGTTCTTGGTGTTGGCTCACTTGGCTCATTTGCGCTTTGTTTTATATTGCTAAACCTAAACACCAACAGCACCAGCAACAGCATAAGAAACAACAAGAGCGAATGTCGCAAACATTTGCTCGGCTGGTCAGAATAAAAGACCTACATATATTCACATATGTATGTATGTATATACCTACAAAAGTAAGCTCATTTTTATACTCTATATCCCGAAATGGGGTTAGTAGACTTTAGTTAAAAGTACGCAATGCTGAAAAAATTAATTTGATAGGCATAAAGAACTAGTTAATTTTGTTTTGTTACCTTTGGTTAAGCCAAAAATATGCTGAATCTCTGGCAAATTGTTATTTGTTGAAATTCGAACCGCAATTACATTTTATTAACATAATTATCATATTTTATCCACTTGAAACATTGGCCAGCCCAATGGTTGGATCCCACCACCAGATAATTGAAATCTGACCCTTATGGTTATTTTGTTTTTTTTTTCCTCCACCCAAGCATTTGGGTCTAATCTTGTCTTTAAGAAATAGTAGGTCCTATTTTTGCCAAACATGCAGATTTAAGTTTGAATTTGGTTTAAGAAAAACCATTTATCAAATGTCAAATTGGACCAACTAGTTTTTTCCTTTTTTGCATTTGCATTTAAATTGCATTTTATAATGAAAAATCAAGTTGCCATTTTATTTGAATTTCAACAATGTCTAAAAATAGAAAGAGAAAGCGGAAGAGTCAGCAAGTAACAAAGAATGGTGAGGGAGAGAGCGAGAGAGGGTAAGAGGGTGCCCCGAAACGACTTCCATTGTTTATAATTGGCGGTGTGTGTTAAAAATAAAGCTGCGCTGCTTATTTTTGTGTTTTTTGTGGCAAGGCATTTGTATGTAAATCGCTAACACACACACACAAACCACTAACACATACACATATATATTCAACTGTTGCCGGAATTCTCACATACATTAAGGAGCGAACAGAACACCGCAGACGTTTGCAAAGTGTGTGTGGTAGGCCAGGTATAAATGTGAATGGGGGAGTAGGGAGAACAGACCTGGTAATCGCGTGCTATGCCCAGATTAAAATGCGACAAAGCAACACGACAACAACAACGAGGACGACGACAAAAAAAAACTTTTTAAATAAAAGCGCAGCTAAGGAAAAAAGCCAAAAAAAATGTATAAAAGTAAATTGTGTAAAAACCAACGAAAACGAATACGATTTACCCTGTTTATATTAGCAGTTAAGAACTAAATTCATTGATTATTTAGGGAATACATATAATAAGTCCAGAACCAGATAAGTTTATCAACGGATCATTTGTAATGTAGAAGTCTAATCCTTCATAAAGGATTACAACTATTCTCAAAGCTTTCAATTCCAAAGCTTTACATTGTCTTTAAGAGAAAATATAATTAATTTGCTTGGTGCCATTTTTATCACTATTCTGTTTAATTTGATTTTGATTCTATCATTCCAAGGACTTGCAGTGAAAGGGTAATGTCGTAAATCATCTCTTTTATATATCTCTGGGATTAGAAAATCAGTTATGGTTTCGTTTGTTAACGATTTCTTTGTTTACGCGTTGAAAATTAAAGACGATTCTTGAATGAAGTATATATAATGTTTGCGAATAGTCATTAGAATCAGTTGAATTTGTTCCCCAAAAGTATGCTTCAATTTATAGCACTTATCAAATTAAGAACTTACTCTATCTAGGCGATAAGCATTTTCAAATCTTCAATTAATTTTGTATAATATACATACTCTCTTTTAGGACCTTGTAAAACAGGGAAAGCGTCATTAAGTTTATATCTCTCTATGTCTTCCCTGGACAAATTCTACTCTTCCAACAAAAAGTAGGCTATGTTCTTCGGAGCTTTTTCTTCTTCTAAGATCTAAAAAACTGCCAGCTTGGCTAGAAACTTGTTGATCTATTAGCTCAACCTAACCATTTATGCTATATGCCTAACCATATGTAGGGTGCACAAGGGTATGCAAAGTCGAAAAGCGTTAAAAACGGGGATTTTTTATTATACACGCGCATATGTGTGTGTGTGTGTGTGTGTGTGGCTCTCACCAATTAAATGCGGCAACGGAGATGTGAAAAAACAAAGCGCAGGCCCTTTTTTGGTAGGTTTTTGTTGCCCTTCCCCTATTCCTTTTCTTTCATTTTCGTCTTTAGTACTGAGTGTGTGTGTGCTCTTTTGTTGTTGCTTTTTTTCTGTCTACGTCATTTTGTTTTTGCTATAATGGTCGTCGGAGTCGATGTCGACGTTGTTGTCGTCGCTCAGCTTGAAAGCTTTTTATTTCGATTTTTGTTTTTCTCTTATTTTCTTTTTTTTGAAGGGGGATTTTCTCCATATGAGCACCTGTTGCGTCTCATTCTAAGACTATTTTATTATTAAACAAACACACACATTTTAGTCTCTGCAAGTCGGTTAATAATCCCTGAAACAGTTACACACACACTCACACAGGCAGACACAAATACACATGACATGCCAATGCAATCCGCTTAGTTTCTCATTCAATTGTCAACTGTTTACAGTTGTCTCATTCTAATGCTATGCCAGCTATCCCTCTCGCTCGCTTTGCAGCACCGAAAAGCATGTCTAATCACTGCTGATGCGATAAGCGTTTTATGGCTAGCACCGCGACCAAATAGAAAGGGGTGGAAACGAGCAGGGTAATGTAGGAGACACCAAAAGGAGATGCATAAACATGAGATACTTAGACATAGACGTAGAGTTAGATCTCATTTAAAGGGATATTGCTGTTAGCACCTCCACTAAGTCCTTGTTTATCGGAGATATATCTGTTTATGGCATGTGCTTACTGGTGTTTGTTGGAGTTCCTGATAAAATGACAATCCACAATATGTATATACATACTTACCTATATACATATATTCATATGTATGTACAATTGCAGCTGCTGTTGGCCATTAAAATGTTATTAGCCAGGCACTCAGACTCACATAGACAAACACACATACACATACACATATTCAGACATACAGATGAAAGTGTTCTGGCTGACCTGAAACCAAAGTGCATTAGCTAATAATTTATGATTTAATTGCCACTTACTCACAATTGAAGGCACAAGCTCTAAAGATAGCTCACTTAAGTGATTTGAGCTTGCTAACCAAACTCAAACTCTAACTCAAGAAAAAAGAATGGAAAGTGTTCTGTCTATTACTGGGAAAAAAATGGTTCAAGATAATTGTATCATTTACTATTGGAAATCACTAATCAATTATATACTATGCAGAATAGGCTACACGGCAAATGGGATATTCACATGACCCTTAACTTTAAGGGGTCAACTGTATTTAAGGTGGTAGAAGGATACTGAATTGATCATAGGTTACTTTCGAACGGTCCAGAAAGTATATAATTAAATGATTATATTAAAAACCTTCAATCCTTTTAGGACAGCACTAAAAAGGGAAAATGTACTAATATTGCATTTTAAAAAACTTAAGCCCACAAAATATAGAGGTCCTAGGTATTCTGATTTGCCAACCTATGGGAAACTCTGGCTCCAAAAAGATTAAAATTAGCTAGTCTAAATAAATGAATAGTTCAAACAAAACTCTAACTCTAACAAGACTCTACCATAATTTACAAGAAGACATGGAATAAAGTCCTTTAATAGGAACAAATTCTATTGAAAAAAACTTCTTGTCGCATAAATTTCTCATTCTAGCTTTAAAGAATTTTTTATTTATCAACTTATTTTGGGATCTGTTCTATTTGAAACTTGCTATTATTAAAAACTCGGCCGCAGTTACTAAATAATTTACTAATTGACACTGTCCACTTGGATGGAAATTATACTTGTTATTAATTTCACACTCTAATAGCAATTGTTAATTGCCTCACCACAAAATTTCCAATTTCCCAATTCGAACAGACACACAAAGAGAGAGACAGAGAGACAGGGAGAAAGATAGATATGTACGTAAAGGTACTAGGGCAGAAAAGGAGCAAGTGGATGAATGGGAATGTTAGTTGGGCGGTTGGGTAAGGTTTTGCTTGAAGTCAAAGTCAAGGACATCTGTTGGCAGGGGAAAGGAGGGTTACGTTTGCTGACGTCAGTAAAAAGGCCTCAACTTGAATGTGAAGGTGTCAGATGATAGTCAATTATAATCAATCGACCTTAAAGTTAGCTATTTTTTCAAAAAAACAAAAAAAAATTCATCGGCTTCACTTCTTGTATATTTTGATGCCTTTCCTTTCGATTTTTATTTTATTTTTGACGACTAATTGAATTTGCGCCTGCAATTTTCTTCAAGGTATTTTCAAAATCAAAGTAATTACAGAGCACTTGGGCCAAAAGGCAAAGTCAGGCAGCAGGCAGCCATTCGAGCCACGCCCACTCTTTGTAGTGGTTGGTTAGAAGAGGGCTGGGTATATTATTTTCTGCTCCCCATTTTTATTTATAACTTTAATGGTTATAATTTTAAGTCTGTCGTTGGATTTAATGATGATTATCCTAACGTCGCAGCGACATCGTCGCCGTCGTCGTCGGCGTCGGCGTCGTCGTGGTCGTCGTCGTTGTTGACTTGAGCCTTCGCCCAGCAGTCTTTGTGGTCATTTGCGTCAGTTGAGGTTTACCGCCGCCACGTCTCACTAATCAATGCCGCTCAATAATTTAAATTGCCTTCACTCTGGCGCCTTCTCTCAAAGAATTTTACTTTTGGCGCTTTACATATCGAAATGCTATAACAATCTGTCAGTGTGAATGCCATAACTTAAGGCAAAGAAAACTATCTAAGGAAATAGTTGGGCTAAACGCTTTAAACCGAGAAATGTATCATTTAGTATAGTATATCGTTCAATAAGGGTAGCAAATTTTAGGTAGGATTTATTATAGAATATTTGCAGTTTTCCTCAGTTGCTAAAGGATCAACTCCGAATGTCTAGGAATACGAAAAGAAAATAATTTCGTTCTATTTTCTAAACTATAATACTTCTTACATCATCGATGTTTATCGATAATTTTGATATTTGTATCGAAAGTTTAACAGCTCTAGCAATTAGAACGAAACTAACTTAGCTACTTTTACCAAGATGTTGTTACCAAAAACTTTGGTTAAGCATTTAGTTTTGTTTTCTGGCTAAAGGATCATACTTTTCGGAACCAATCTGTCGATATACGCTATTGATTATTTTAAGAAAATAAGAACCGATCATACATCGACTAAGTCAACTTGTAATCCCCTATAATGGAAGAAAATTTCAAGCGTTTTGTTACTAGAATTCATTCATATTTCTGAGAAAGAATTCAAGCTCTTTTGATTCTCAATATATAATTCTTAACGAAAAGGTCAACATCAAACTAAACCACATACGGAATATCTTAAACTTGTTTTCCATCAAATATCTGAATCGTTAACATATTTTATACACAGTCAAGTATTTAATAAAGACAATTAATCTCTTTGTATGGAGTTTTATGCATGTTATGAAATAGAAAATTCTCACACAATTCAGTCGTATTGACATGTTTTTTTGTTGCCCCCCTCTAACATGTTGGCCATATCTCACCATCAGTGTCTCCCCTCCCATGTGAACCCTCTCTGACTTACTCACTCCTTTTGCACATCAAAGGTGGAAGCATACTTTTAGTCTAATTTCCCGTGGTAAACATTCAACATGGCTACGTGTCAGAACACTGTCCTCCACTGGACATGGACATGGACATGGACATGAACATGTATACATACCACATATATGCATATATTTTTGGAGTCTTGAAAAACTACTTTTCGCAATTGTTTTCCTGGCAACGTTGCCCATAAAATTTTCATGTTGCATTAGTTTTTTCTCCATTTGTTTTTTCTTTGCGCTGGTTGCCTTTTGCTTTTTGTTATTTTTGCTTGGCTTGCCAAAAACGCACACTGAGCAAAACAAGTCAAGTTGCCCCGTGACCAAGTTGCAGGTGCGTCTAACTGGACATAAACATGTGCAAATCAACATAACTTCTCTGGCTCTGGCAGGATACTCTAGCCCCTCCACACAGTGCTCCTTCTTCTAGAATCCCTCTCGATTCCTGCCATTCCCTGGCACATCGTGTGATGTGTTTGTTTGTTTACTTTTCAAATGGTTTTTCTTTTCGTTCTCTCTTCTCGTTCCCTGCAAAACTGGGACAAGACAGGACCGGGACAGGAACCTCGAATATGTAGTAGGTATCCTGGCGACCGCAGGACTCGTCCTTTTTGCTGCACTGTCAACATGTTTTGAACATATCACACGTATTGTATATATGTATGTGTATGTATGTAGATAGAAAATTATTTATAACTTTTTGACAGTACAACGAGCAAAACAACAAATTATGGCAAATAATCATATTACAAATCGCTGTGAAGAAAGAGGACATCACCCCGCCCCCAACCTCGACTTGCACCACTCAAAATATTTTATAAATAAATTCTCTTTGAGTTTTGATTTCCCATTGCAATTGATGGAAACTCTAAAAATGATTTCCCTTACTATACTATAAAAAATATCAATAACTTATTGAAAACGTATTAGTTACACTTGAAGAGTGCAAGGATAAAATAGCTAAAGCTTTAACTTTCGCAGACATACATACAATCATTAACTTACACTTAAGATTTAACATTTAGGTGTCGATTTAAGAGCCTTTTGATTATAGTCACCCATTCTGTTTGGCCGATGTCGTCAACATTAACTAATTAACAGCTAATAGCTTTAGGTTTACCAAAACGATGGGAGTACTCGAAAGGCTTTATAGTAGTGGATGAGTATCGTTTTCGAGTAACTTAGTGGCTTTTATTTTTAGATAACTCATTACCCTGGTGTAAAGCATAGGTTTAGTATATAAAATAGATACTATTTCAATATTTAATACATTTTTTAGTAAAAATGTTGTTTCCGATACTGAAAAGGATACCCACAAAGTTTAAATTTTTAATATTTATTCACTTTACCATTTGGATCTCTAGCTTTATCCAGTGCCACAACTTATGGTAATATTTTGGACTTAGTTTGTAGCTTATCTTTAGCCAACACGTTTTGGCTGCTTTCTAGGTATAACTCATAATATTAATATATATTTTTTGTTGCTGCTTGGACTTTTCATTAACACCAGGTCTATCCCTCTCTCTTGTACACTCTTTTTGTGTTCTTAGCTCCATCATCATTTAGGCAAGAAGCATGAAAAAAAAACACAAAAAAGGAGCAGAAAAGTTTCATTAAAAATGCTTTGCGCCCCCAAAAAAAAAAAAAAGAAAAGTTGCACTGTAATTTACTTTTGGTTGAAAGGAAGACATGGACGAAAGGCAGACTGAGAGAAGGGAGAGTCTGGACTTAAACTTGGACTTTGGTAAGTAAGTAATGGAAAGTTTTCCCCTATTCTGCCCCCTTTCTCTCTCTGTCATATACTTTTTCTGCGCAATATATAGAAATGCCTTCCACCTGGCTAAAAATAGCCAGTCAGAGAGGCTAAAGCAAAGGCATGGTCAGGTAAAGCAGCTCTCCGGCTATATAGAGAGGTAGCTGAGGGTCTTAAACTTTGTTTTTGTTGTTGTTTTCTTTTTTGTATTTTAAGGCAAGTTTATGCGTTGTTGTTGTGTGTGTGTGTGTGTGTGTGTGTGTGTGTGTTTGTGTGTGTTTGTGTATGTGTTTGTGGCATCAGCAGCTATGACAATAAAACTTTTGCATTTTTATGCCAAGAAGCTTACCTAATGTCTTACTCTGCTACTTTCTTTGGTTTTTTGTTTTTTTTTGTATATGACACGTTGAATTTTATGGCGAAATATGAAAGCTGTAAGCTCATAATGAAAAGTTTTGATTAGGCTCCTACCAAACATCCCTCCTTCATTTCATATCCCTACTCGGGCTACTTAAAAGAGGCATATACATAGTTAGTTACTTAATTTCCGCGCAACGTCCTTAAAGGACTTGAAACAAAGCTGCTGAGAACCTCCGCCAGACAGACTCTCAATGAGGGGAGAGTGAAAGAGAAGGGGACATATACAACAGACTGTCAAATGACACAATGCAGTTAAGGCATGAGGAGGAGGTAAAGGAGGAAGATGGGAGAAAGGGCAATGAAGTCGTCGCCGTTGCTTGCCGTTGACAGTTCGCAGACGACGGCAGCCACTTAAGTACCGGAGAGTGCGCACCTTTGGCAATATTAATAGCCCAGTCAGAAGAGGAGGAACAACAGGAGGGGAGAGAAGTAAGTAAGCTCATACATATAGAGGGTCTTTTTGCCGCTAACCCCTCCCCTTACCAAACAACAACAAAAACCTCCAAGTGCAACCAGACAGTGCATTCGTTGGGAGGATGAGGGGAGACTGAGCAAACCATTCAGAAAAGTGTGCCCCAAAACGCCAAAAGGGGCGAACCCCTCTTAGACGCAGGAAGCAAAGCAAAGCGCACGGGAAGCTGACAACCCCAAAGTGTCCGTTAAATGCAGGCGGAAAATTAAGCTGCTTCCCCCCAAAGTTTTTCGTTTCCATTTTCTTTCACATTTCTATGGATATGGTGCTTTTCATTGAGGCAACCCTTTTGCTGCCTATGTCCCTGCTGCTGCTTCTGCTCCTGCCCCTGTCTCTTTCTGCGCCACTGTGTCTGAGGCCCCTCTAACGTTTAATTTGCTGGCAAAACTCAATTTGAACTCTGACCTTAGACAATTTCCTCTGGCTTGGCATATTTTACAAAAATGTCAAGCGTAGCAAATTGAGAAAGCACCAAAAAACAAAAAAAAAATAAACAACAGAAAAAAGGGAAAACGAAACAACAAAAAAAACCTAGAATAGATAAAACAGCAGCCTATCAACCAACCAAGCAAACGACCAACTGACTAGGGCTAGACACAATTCACTGTACCACAAAGCGAATGTTAATGGGAAAATTTCAAACATTACTTGTTAAAATGTCTTGGAATTCAAATTCTCAAATTGATTTTCAAATAAAACATTTATTTTAATATTTATCAATTTTCAGAAGCTTATCGGCTGCTTCAAAGTGAGAAAGTCTTTTGAAGTAAAGACAATTAGTTAGTGCAAATTACTTTTGGCAAATTTTTATGACTATGATAAATAATTTATATATGTATTTTTATTTAAACGTTTTTAGCCACAATAATAGCAGATTCCTTTGCGAGTTCTTATTGCAAATAAGTTTTTGGTATTTATTCTAGTTAAAGCCGCAATAAAGTGGCAAGCTTACCTTGACTTTTTAACCCACAATCAGAACACAAGAACAACTTGATTTTAACATATATATATATATATATATATATATATATATACATATATATAAATCCAAACATTTTAATGCCAACCCTGGACAAAAGTGGATACCGCTGCTGCTGCTGCTCTATGTATTCTAATATCAAACAAGGCAACGCTTTGTTTCATTCACAGAGACAGGAACAGAATCACAGAGAGGAGAGAGAATGTCCAACGCGCCGGACAGGCCTTCTGGCCAGGACTCGAAACTGGGGACCAGGACTCGGACTTGGACCACAACAGAAATGGTGTTGGTTGTTATTGTTGTTGTTGTAACTGCTGCTGAAACTGGCGTCTGCTGTTGCTGCCTTTTACATTGTTGTCACTGCCATTCACCCATTTTTGCCTTGCTCCATAAGGCACCTTCTTTCTGCTTGCCACTTTACCCATATTCTGTCTTTGCCTGCTTGTATGTGTGTGTGTGTGTGTGTGTGTGTGTGGGTGTATGTGTATGTGTGTCTGTTTGTTTATGGCTTACGCAGTGGCTGAAGTGTTTGTGGGTCTTGTTTAGTTTTTGATTAGAAAACAATACAAGAAACAAAAAAACAAAAGGCAAATTTTTAGATAGATCAAAATTTGTATACTCTTTCAGAAATGTAGATGTCTTATATTCAACAAATCAATGCAATCTCTATTAGTTTAATATTATCCTCAAAAGGAGCATAAAATTTAAAAAGTCTAATAGAAAAATGAATTTTGTATGAAATAAATTTATGTCTATTCTGCTAATAGCAGATTTTAATTGAAATTTTCTTTTCTTTTAGCCATTTTCGTTCTTGTTTAGGAACTCAATGTGTAGTATATAAAATTCATTCATGCATTCACAAAGTTCTCAGAAACGATGTATGTACTATATTATAAAATGTTATGTTAGCTTAGACTTTTACGTAATTCTGACTAAAATAAATATACCCTATATTATGGAAGTGTAAAAAGCATTTAGCTATTTGTGTGTAGGTGTCTTGTTATACACTTCATTCAAAGAGCCAAAAAGTGTATTACAAGCTAAGCAAACGGTTGAAATTGAGTGAAAGATTCGCTTGCTACCTTATAAAATAAATGAAAAGATCTTTAGATCTCTAACTATTCCATTAGCATTACTCTTTTATCTCAATAGAGTTCTTAAGTAATTAACTAACTGTAAGAACATAAGTATTTGGACTCAAAAGGACTTGGTTTTACTTATTTAAGTAAGCAATATTTGTTGCCAAGATCTAAGGATGTTTCTCATCAAATTTCTGTCAATGTGTCATGAGATTTTTCGATATATTTTTGACTGCTTCTCTCATTTCTCTTTCTTTATATTCCCATCACACCATTTCTCTTTCTCTCTCCTTCTCCGCTCATTGTCTATTCATCAATTATTTAGCAAATGTCGCGCAAATTGAATTATATAAGCCGCCAAACTGAGAAGAAATAGAAAGAAAGAAAGGCACCGAGAGGGAAAAAGGAAGAGATAGAGGGAGAGTCGTCCAGCCGTAACTTTATTGCTGTGACCTCATTACCCCATGACCACATACACTTCAAAAATTTCCATCTATCATCACTATGACGAGAAATATATAATAAATTTGATGAACAACTCGATTGGACTTTATTTTTGTTGCAGTGTATTGCAACTTTCACTGGCCAGGTTAAAGACCGAGAGACTGAGACAACGAGTCCAAGCAACAAGACAGAACAAGACAAGGCAAAACAAGACAAGACAGGCAAAGCCATCCGCTGCTTAGCTATACATTTCGCTAGTCTCTCTCTATCTCTGTCTGCCACTAGCTAGCTAGTTCTCCCTCTCTCTCTCTCTCACTCTCTATCTTTCCGGCTATCTGTCTGTCTGTCCTTCCTTTTCCTTTTCATTTTTTTTCCATTTTTTGCAGTCTGTTTGCGTAAGTCGTATAGATAATGGTGCATAGCTCTAGGCATTTCTGGCGCTAAAAATATAAACACAGATAGCTAGATACATAGCTAGGTATGTATGTATGTATGTATGTATATATATGTATATACCTGTTGGAGTAGATAGGTAAAATGGTGGGATATGACTGAGCCTCTGCCTGGGCCAGGGAACTATTTGCTTAGCTGGCCTGCCCTCAATGTGAGACAGTTCTCTGAAATGGTTATACACAAATGATGGGTGAGGGCAATATAGAGCATAGGCCGGTTGGCTGGCTGGCTGTCTGACTGACTGGCTGGCTATGTATCTGTCAAGCCCATTAGTTGATGTCTGGGACAGAGTCAGTTTCTAAGTTTGCGGTTGGCATTGGAATTATGTTAAAGTTTTCAATTTAAAATTTAAGCAAAATCGATTTTTAGCTTGAAACTGATTTCAACATATATGTACATTGATTGGGCTCAGTGGATATAATTTGTGGTTTTTAATTTATATTGTACGTGATTTGCCTCTAAATCTAAAATAAATACTAAGGGAAATGACAGAGCTTTTTAAACTCTAAAAACAAAAGGTGCTAGACTAGACTTTACTACGTTTCAGTGCAAACTAAACATAAAATTATGTATATAAAATTTATTCTATAAAAATTTCATTTTATTTAGTCCCTCTTAGACTCAGTTAAAGTTTGTTTTGACTATAGAGAAAATCTGTATATAAATTAACTAACATTCTTAAATATTCTGCTGGTTCACTTTAGAAATTCTTTCGTACAAATGGTTTTGCCTGAAAGTAATCCTTTAATTTTTTGCAATATTTCTCTATAAAACTTTTAGATTGAGGAATGGAGAAATGACATTTCAGTAACTTGTGACATTAATGTACATCACATATATCAGGGGCATTAACAGAGCTGACTTTATTGACAATCTAAGGTCATTTTGGTACAGTCACCTATCTATTCACCTGGCATACTAATGCAAAAACTAATCACAAACACATACAACACACACGCACACACAGAGAGATAAAAAATGCGTTAGTCCTGTAGCGACATAAATCTTATTTAATTGCAAACCAGCTGTCAATTTCAACTAAAACCTAAGCTATATCCCCAGCAACACACACACACACACACACAAACATACACACAAAGCTAAAGAGAAATACACGCGCAGAGGCGAAACGAATACACACACTTTGACATACCTTGACATTTATTTAGCCAGCAGCCGGCAATGAAAATGTGGTTTTGGCTTCAACTTTTGTATGGGATTTAGTAGGGAGACAAACGCATTGACCGGCCGACCGACCCACCGACCCACCGACTGACTTACTGATTGGTTGGTTCGTTAACGTTATCGAAATATAATGCAAACAATGAAAAAAGGAACAAAACTTTTACCTGACAATCAGGGCTACTACTTGATCAAAGGTCAATTTAATTTGCTCACTTTACCGCATTTTGATTGGCATACATATATGGATAAGTAAAAGCACACACACACTAAGACACACAGGTAATTATATCAATTGCAGCTGCTTGACTAACCAAACCACAAGGCACCCTTCATCGTAGCTTTTACTTTGCCATATACCTCTGCGGTTTCCCTCCATTGAAAGTGTTGATTTAGGCACCTCTGGAATAAAGCTGCTGCTGCTCTCTCTATTTTCCTCATCCTTTCTTTCACTCTCTCTCTATATATTGGCTTTTCTCCCTATCTCTATCTGTTGGTCTATCTAGCTTATTGTTAGCTAAAGTTCGTTCGTTTGGTTGCTGTTGCCGTGTGCGTTTTTTGCACCTTAGGTGTGGCATCACTGTATTTGCCCAAGGGTTGCGGTCTCTGCACCAGCCATTGCTCCTGCTGATGTGTCCAGTGAGGCAACAAGTGCGGCTGCTGTTGCCATTGGCAATATTCCTCTTCATATAGACTGTATAAATATATCCTTTTTTTCTCAAATTTACCTTTGTTATATTGACTAGGACTTGAATTTAGATAATATAAAATGAAAGAAAGACAACAAAATTATGAAGAAATATGTCATTGCATAAAAAAATTTAGTTCAAATTGTAAGCCAAATAACAATTATTTAAAAGGAATTGACGACTCCAATAAGTAGGCAGGAAAATGTTGTTCAGGTTACAAGAAGAATTTCCAAGCAACATATGCAACCCAAATAAGTAGGCAATAGAAAATACAAAACGACAAATTAACATTGGGAAGACAGGATTTTTTTTTTTTTACCAAAAAGTGAATTGTCGCAGCACGCGAAGTTGAAGAACAATATTTACTGGTAACTAGGACCTACAGAAGGATAGAGATTTTTGCCAACAGATTTAGAAAGAAAAGACAATTCAGATAATTTTAAATTTGTTTTTAGACACAAGACATTATTTTCCCATTTCAATTTTCATTAACATTTCTTTCTCTGTGTGTTCTTAAAGTTAGAGGGATACATTTTTATGTCTATGCGAATTTTTCCGGCCAACAGAAAAAAAAAACAACAAAAATATAGGCAAACTGACCAATCAATAACCAAAGACAACAATACAAACCGAAAAATGATAGCTGGCAAAGCCGATGATTGATGGATATAAATTCTTTGTATATGTGTGTGCTTAACAATTTGTTTGCCATAAAAAAGAAGACAGGCAACAAATTGTCTTTTTACTCAAGTTCTATATTTATTTTGTTGTATTTTTTTGCCATTCGTTTTTGGGTTTTAGGGCCGGAAATATGCTGAAACTCTAAATTTTTGTTTTGAAAATGCAAAATAAATATTTTATATCAGTAAAATAAACCATTTGCTTATTAGAAACATGATTATACAGAAAAAATATTATATTATATTAGGAGGTGAGAGAGAGACAGAAAGGAGGGTAGGGAGTTAAGAAACGGGTTGTTAGATGGAAAGGTCAGTCGAGCGGGTAAGAAAAGCACAACTGCCACAGTTGATGTTGCTTTTGGTGCTACTGCTGCTGCTGCTGCTGATGTTGCCGGTATACTGATAAATTATGCATGCAGCTATGCGCGTGCTAGCCTCATTATGCATGGCTGCTGCGTGATAGAAGGGGTGAGATGGGTGTGGGTGGTGGTGGTGGAGATGGTGGAGGTTATAAGTGCGAGGCAGGAAGCCTTTAAGTAGGCAACCCCAATCCTGTCCAGCTCTTGCAACACAACGTCCACTTGTGTGCAACTTTCTGGCACTGGCACTCGCACTCGCTCTCTATATATATACAAAGCAGAAGCACTTTGCTTTTCATATTTTAATTTCAATTTTTCCCATACCCTATAAAGAGCCTCAGAGATTAAATGGGTAACTCAGGCACTAGTATGTTATTTAAACTTTAAGAGATTCAAAAAGGAGGGCAACTTAATATAGGCTGTCTTTCTATTGCTAGTAACACAAGGCATTAAAGTACACCAATCGGTCCATGTTTTTACATTAGTTCTCTTTTTCTTTTTTGAGGACTCAAGTGATTGTTTCTCCTCTCTAGATTTCAGTTTCTTACATATTAGATTTCTGTTTCTTATTGATATGCCAAAGATACATCTATTGTATCTGTTGTAATCTTCTCAAATGTAAACTCAAATATTAGTATGTCTTGTCTCTGTATTGTCCATAATTATATTCTAAAATTTATTCCTCATGGTAACAAACTTTCAATATTGTCTTTTCTCGCAGGGTATTTGAAAGTTGTAGCTTCTACTTAACATGCGTTTTTTTTATAATATACTTTTCTGATGCGACAAGCTGAAGTAGGCTTTAGTTTCCTCTGCTCTTCCTCTTCTTCCTTTCTTCCACATCTTCATCATTGCTATCGTCTTCTCTGCTGCATATTCTTCTGGCTCTTTTATGCTGTCAACTTAAATAAGCCACATAATTTGCATTAGCATGGCTCTGCACTCAAAACTAACAGTTTCTAGCGCCTCACATTTCCTTCCATTCAGTTTTTACTGGTCGGACTGGCATTGGTGGTGCCTCCATCTACTATACATTCAAATACATATATATGTATATACATATATGTATATATGATTTTATATTGCGTTTGATTTTCATGGGGCACATGACGCACATAGTTAGAAATACCAAAAAACAAAAAAAAACAGAAATAACATATGTCATTTGTGCGGCGCACTTGAGCGCGCCTGTCAGCGCCTAGATTTTTATCCTCGATACAGTTCTCTTTCTTTTTTTTTATATCTCTATGCGTGTGTGTTTGTGTGTGTGCGTTTCTTTTTTTTTGGGGATTCTATTTGAGGGCTAACCTATAAATTTGTGTATAGATACTTTTTCTTTTGGCAGGTTCAAGGATAATAAAAGTCTAACTGCGTAGGTCCCTTTTTTCGCCTTGAAACAGAATTTTTGACAGTACAGCCTAATCAAATTTTAAATGAAAGCATTACATATTTTTGGTTACACTAAAAACAATGGTGAAAATAAGATGTTTGTGTTAATTATATATTTATCGTTTGATGACCCTTTTTAGAAGGATTAGTCTTGATACTTTGCTTAGAATGACGTGACTGATTCACTTTAAATCACTCAATAACGGGTATAGTCTTAACGGTCTTAAGAGGAAGCTATAAGTCAAAAAAAGTTCAAAGAAAATAGTCCTGTGAAAGATAGTCTTAATGTTAATCAGTTAAGGTCTAGTCTATGAAAGACTGACTGTCAGACTGGAATTACTTGCTGAATACAAATGGTTCTATGTAATGAGGTTCAAAAGGACTTTTCACTGATTCATTGCACTAGCTTGGTGTAGCTGGGAGACCAGCTGAGGCATGGCGCTAAGTCTCAGACTTTCCGATTTCTTATAAATTGTTATAACATTTTCACTACAACTGAATGAACTTTTTTTCGACCATAAGTAGAGGATAACTCGAATAAAAAATAATCTTATTAGTTGATGTGCAAAATACATTTGGTGGACGGAGGGTATATGGAGCATATATATATTTCAATAACCGATCATTCAAATTGTTTTATTTTTGCCTCTGTTACTTGTCTCTCTCTCTCTCTATGTCATATATTAATATATAAATGCCATAAAGCCCACGCAGTGTGTGTGTGTGTTTTTTTTTTTTTTGTGCTTTTTGCTATCTATTTGTCAGTCAGTTTGTCTTCTTGTTGTTTTGCCTGCCTGCACACACGCGTGTCCTTTTTGGTACGTGATGGAAATATTGTTCATATTCTACGCTTCAATTAAATCACTCAAATAAATAAATACACACGCTTACACACACACGCACAGAAGAGTGTGGGTGTATGCAAATAAATTGTATTTAATTAAATTGAAATGCATCACTCATGATTATAAGTAGCAATTAATTTAATTTACTACAAAAACCTTAGGGTATATATTTTAGTTAGTTAACATAATTTATCATATTACAAACAAGTTTTCTGTGTATGTTTTTGAAGCCAAATTATCATGCTAATAAATAAACCATTATTTGTCTATATACATATGCAAAAATTTTCTTTACAAGCTAATTTTACGCTCACTTAGTGCTTAAAACAATGACAAAAGATAAAGCATAAGAAATGGATATTACCCACTCACCTCCTCTCTCTCTCTCTCTCTCTCTCGTTCTTACACTGTCTGTGTCGTTCTTCCTCTGTCTCTCTCCATCGTTTGCTATCTTTCTCTTTCTGTTTCTCACGTATTTCGCAATTCATTCATAAAATTTAGCGCATCAGCTCACAACTCATTAGGCACGACAACGACAACAACTACTTGCCTTTGTCTATGTGTGTGTGTGTGTGTGTGTGTGTGCGTATGTGTGTGTATTTGCTCCTGTTTCATTTTCGTTTTTTCCTTTACTTTACTTTTTCTGCTTGCATTGCATCATCTAACTAGGCTGGTTGATTCTCTTGCCTTTCAGCCCCTTCCCTTCATTTATTTTTCAACAAATATATCATAAGCAAAAGTCCTTGACGCTTCATTGACTAAAAACCACACACTCACACATACACAAACACACACACGTGCTCCAACTAAGGATGACTAAGAGCTGATGGTGATGCTGACTGGTAAAAATCTCTCTAGAGTCTTATTATAGATTTTTCTTATTATACATATATATTTTTTTTTTCGGGGCACTCATTCTCTTCTGCTTTTGCTCTGTGAATCATATTTATGTACTAGACAATCCTTTTTGGTCTATAAAAATCTTGCGAAAAAACATATACTGTATACTGTGTATAATATATATCATTCTAGTTTTGCCCAGACTTTGACTTTGCCTTTTTGTGACGCAAGACGAAAGTCAACTAGCAGCAGCAGCAGCACCAACCACAACAACAACAACAAGAATAACAAGAATAAAAATACTATAGTTGGCTTTTGGGCTGCTGTCGTCAAACTGGCTGAATGAGGCACCAACACGCACAAGCACACACACACACACTCTCATACAAATACATATACAATTGGCCTGCTCAATGGCTGCCACCAAAAGCCTGCTTTTGCTCTTGCCCTTACGCTAATGTAAATATTTTGTCTCAGCTTTGTTGTCGTGCCATAATTATATATGCAAGCCAGAGAAATGGAGAAAGGCAACAAAGAGAGAGAAAGAGAGAATCAGTTGTAGGAGGAGGAGAAACTACTTTAAATTCTCTCACTGACTAACTGACTAAACTGCCAACCAGGATGCTGTTGATGTGGATGATGATGTCATTGTTTATTGATTGGACTAAGGCTAGTCGAAGCTCTCTCTCTTCCTCTCTCTTGGTGAGCCACTCTCACTCGTCCTGCCCCTCACTCTTGTGGTTGTGCTTATATTTATAGTCACTGATTAGCTAAAAATTGTTACTCCATATTTATACTTTATCTATAAACGAACACGGCTAATTAGCTGTAAAATAAATGCAAATTTCCATTTTACGTTTAACATATTCAATTTATATAACTCTATATGTATAAACTCTATGTATATTTCATAACTGTTATGAAATATACCTTATTTCTATTTATATGTGGAGAACCACTGAGCAAAACTACCTTAATCTCGTCTCCATTTCATTCTTCCATCGGCCCTTAAGAACAAAGTACTTGTACTTTTCCCTTTCCCTTTAGAAAACTTTATATAAACAACATTTGAATAAATATAAATAAAGATACCAATACTAATGCTATTTATGTCATAGAAATTTCCTGGAAAGGAATATATTTGTAAGTCCTATAGTATGTATTAAAATGAACCTATGACAACATTTGTAGGCCAAAAGACAAGAGGTTTTACAAAGTAAATGTTACTCACTTTTCTTCACTCAAACTCCAAGTAGAACAAAAATGTTGAAGTAAATTTCATAAAAGACAAGATTCTTTGCTTAAAATTGGAACAATTTGTCTAAAATCTGTTTAGATACAACTGCTTTAAGTTATGAAGAAAATCCAAAACGAAAATCCTTTAGAAATCTGTCTAAAATGATAAATCACATTAAAAGCCTTTGTCAGGGTATATTGAATTGATTTCCTCTACTAGATAGATAATTTGTCTGATCTTTTTAGTCAATAATTTGCATATCAATGAATGATTATGGAGAGCAGACATCATAAGCATAGACAAGCATATCCCGACAAGGACCTAACAGACAGCCTGTCGCTGTGTCATTGAAAGTCCTGAGAATTTTTCCATGCCACACACACACACGCTCAGACGCACGCACACAACATGACGTCCTGCGGTGTGGATAGACATCTCCAATATCCTTTCCAACTAATTTGCGTAATATTTGAAAGGCGCAACTGCTAAAGAAAAGGATCACTTGAGTGGCCACTTGAGGTCTTCTGTTTTACTCAAATTACAAATTAAATCAACAAAAAAACAAAAAAATGAAATGAAAGATGTGAGAATGTGGGCGGCAATGTCCTGTTCTCTCTATCTAAATGTGTGTGTGTGTCTCCCTAGGGCGCTGTTACCAAATTAGTGGGAAAAACGAGCAGGATCGTAAATTGTGTGAACTACGTTTAATGACATAAATATGCCGCCGCTGTCAATGTTACTTTATATTTAAGAATTTTCCAGGAAAAATGGGCAGGAGCACAAGTCCAAAAAGAGAGAGTGTGTGTGTTTGGGTTTTTTTTTGGCAAACAACTGAGTAAGGAAATGGAAATTCCTTTTTGGTCAGCTCACAGTAGGAGCTAAGCAAATGAATTGCTACTGTTTTTACCAGGACATATGTGAGTATCCTTTCATCGCTCTCTATCTTCCTTTCATTCGTGCAATGCGTGCGTGTGTCCCTGATCATTTTCAGTGTAAACACTTGAAAGAACAATTGTAATTTTCCCAACTACTTGTACATACATTGGCGGCAAAAGTGTGCTCCTTTGACGTACGCATCCTGACAGACAGACAGACATTTGATGTGTATGATGATGACGTTATTTCTGTGTCAATACAATAGACACACACACACACACACAAAGAAAGAGAAACACTAAGATAAAGTAAGAGAGAGGAGAAAAAGGCCATTGAAATTGGTTGCTAAACAAAAAGCAAAAAGGAAGAAGCAAAAACAAAGTTGTTCTCTCACATTCGGAACTGGCAATAACAATGAAGAAAATTGCATAAACATTGCGCATCAAATGAAAATTCATTGATTTGTCTTATTGAATTTGCGTAACGAGTCGACAACAACAACAACGATAGCAACAAAGAAAATTCGAGGAAAAACTGTTGATTTCTCATTCTCTCTCACTTGCTGTCTCTAAGTCTGGTGGTTTTATCTCCCCCTCTCTCTCTCTCTCTCTCTCTCTTTTGGGCATAATGAAAAGCCATTCAAATAAAGTTTAAAAGTCAAATGGAATTCCTGATTAGCATTTATCAAACAAAAAGCTAAAATTTATTATGCACAAATTATGAAAGCATTAAATGACAAATTACAAACGGTTTAGTGCAAAAATCTTCGCATAATGCAAATGTAAAGCAATTTATTATGCATTCTAACTACAATTAAGTAAACTAAATCAACTTTTCCCAAGCAACAAAATAGTTAAAAGAAAATGCATTTTTGACTTTCATTTTGTGAAGATTCTATGGTTATTATGAATTGTACGAGATGTTGTAAGAATCTTATAAAAATAATGAGAATAATGAACGATTTATATTTCATTCACTCAATCCTAATTTTATTGTTTAAAGATAATAAAATTATTGTTATCATATAGAGTAGTACAATTTTTCTACGTTTCTATCTATCCAGGATTCAAAAAGGCATAGCAAAATTTTAACAATTCTACTTCTCTAGAAGACACTAGTAAAATATATACATATATTTAACTAATTGATTAATGTTCCAAGTAAATTGGAGTTCAAACTCTTTGCTTTAAAATGACTGCTAACGGAAAAATTCCATGGAATTTATATATAAAAGTCCTACGCTTTGCTACACAATTTTAAGTGGTTTCGACAATTTATAATTACCCAAAAATTAAGCTGAAATATTTCTGTGAGCCAAAAACTTGGAAAGAGCAATTCATTAAAAATACATCACATTACTGGTGTGAAAATGAACGAAAAATAAAATACATACACACACACACATACACAAATTGTTACCAGTTTTAATTAGACTTCACTTGGAGTCGAACTCACAATGGGTATAGAGAATGCGGATGGGTAGAGAATAGAGCCTGGCAAATTTTTAAGCTCATGGCCATAAAAATTATGCCATTAAACTTGAAAGTGATAATTAAAAATTAAAATTGATTACTTTCGCCAACTTCTGGATCTGATTCTGGTCGAAGAAAACCATTTCGTATTCATGGGCGGCCCACCAACAACAACAACAACAACAACAACGACGACAGCAACGACAAAAACAACGACGACCATCAGAACTAGTTGTAAAGTAATTTAGCAACGGCGTAAAGTGATTAACAGGAAAAAAAACAGAAACTTGCCAGGACTCTCTCGACTCAACTCGACTCGATTCAACTAATTTGCTAAATGCAGAACGCAAAAAAAGGTGGAAAAAAAACAAAGTTACCGACGCGGCGTAAAAAAAACTATACGATACCATTCTAAAAATAGTTTCACACAAAATAGAACTTTTTTTTCCTTGTTCCCCGTTTTTGTGTTTTGTTGACAAATGATTTAGTGACAATCAATTAAACGTTGGCTGATTGATGATTGATGAGATGCGACTAAAAGGATTAAATTGCACACCTCTCTGCCCACGCCACCCGAAATGTCCTTCTCGACAACGAAGTAAACTTTTTGTTCCTGTCGTTCGTTCGTTGGTTCTTTCGTTCGACGAGTTGTTGTAGTTGTTCTATGGGTATGAATTATGCAGGCTAGAGAGTCCTAGACCTACATTTGGCTAGAATAATTGCGGGGCGCCAATGATACGATTAGTGCGTGTCCGTTGTGTGCTTTTTCGTATAGAAATAGTCATCGAATAGTCAAGTAAGTCATACAAATTAATAACTGAATCGAATAACATATTCGATTGGTCTGTGGTAACCCAAATAAATAGCTAAACAAACATGCGACAAGGTTCACAGCCGTCGTGTTAAACGTAGACAGAGAGGTCATTGAATGGCTAAAGGTTGAAAATGCATTCAAAATAAATACTGTATTAGTTGATTTCTGGCCATCAGGAATCAGTTTTAATCAAAGTTTTATGGCCTTTGTTGGCCAATTGTGCTTCAAAGTGTGACCAAAGAGTATGCTATAATGGACAGAAGCTGACAGTTGACTAATATTTTGTTAGAATTGTAAAGAAAACTTTCAATTACGAACGTTTATGCAGTTATAAATTAGTAGTTTATTTTGAATTCACAAGTTTTAAGTGTTGGGTAACAATTTACGAAGCAGGCTAAATTTAGAAAATAGTCTTGATAAATGTTAAATTAAGTAACTATTGCTATTTAGTTTGATTACGTTTTTGCTAAAGATAGATCATTTTGATTTAATTGAAACATTTAGTTAAATGCTTTTCTTTTGCTTTATATTGAGTTAGAGGAAATATAGTCTTCTCTGGCATGAATACTAAAATTCTGAATTCTCGTGTACTTTTTAAGTAGTTAAAGTATCCATCTCTTGGCAACAATACTGATAGGCACATAATAGTCATTAATATTAGTGAACTTTCAGTTAATATTTTTGTCTTTCAGCTTCAGAAATTGTTGAATTTCCTTTGGATAAAATTCCTTTTCGGTTTTTATACCCTTGCAAAAAGGGTATATTAATTTTGGTCAGAAGTGTGCAACGCATAGAAGGAAGCATCTCCGACCATATAAAGTATATATATTCTTGATCAGCACGACGAGACGAGTTCAAATAACCATGTCCGTCCGTCCGTCCGTCCGTCCGTCCGTCCGTCTGTCCGTCCGTCTGGATCGATGCGAACTCCTCCTAGACCGTAAGAGCTACAGAGCTGAAATTTTGCACGTAGGCTTGTATATACTGCAGGGTTTGTATATCTCGGATTCAGTCGGATCGGACCACTATATCATATAGCTCCCATACAAACGGCAAAGTCACGAACAGTGACTTTTCTCAATAACTTCGTTATTTTATCAGCAATTGTCATAAAAGTTGGTATAGGTCAGTTTTGTGTTCTTATTAATAATTGTGTCAAATTTGATCAAGATCGGGTGACTATATCATATAGCTCCCATACAAACGGCAAAGTCACGAACAGTGACTTTTCTCAATAACTTCGTTACTTTTTAAGCTATTGTCGTGAAATTTAATATAAGTAAGTTTATTGTAATTGTAGTCCACTGTGCCAAATTTGATCCAGATCGGGTGACTATATCATATAGCTCCCATAGGAACGATCGGTCAAAAACAGTGACTTTTGTCAATAACTTCGTTACTTGTGATGCGATTGCTTTCAAATTAAACATTTGATAGTTAAATATATCTGTTAATGACTATGCCGATTTTGATGAAGATCGGGTGACTATATCATATAGCTCCCATAGGAACGATCGATGGAAAACAGTGACTTTGAGTAATATCTAAGATTGTAGTCCGTTCTTTCGCAAACATTAGCCTTTTGTGATGGCTATAGGTAAGGAAAGAGTTACTAAAAAAGATGCAAGGGTATACAAACTTTGACGCGGTCGAAGTTAGCCCCGGCCCTCTGGTTTTAGGTTATCTTAACAAGAATAGATCCATTTTGGCTTAAACTTTTAATTTTGGTTTGTTTAGTTGACTTACCGATTTGTGGCACATCGTATTGCCTTTGACCGCGGGCCGTGCGCAGCATCAATTGGCTAGCTATGCTATGGGAAACAGGTGGTGCAGCGTAGCCAGCTGTGCCAGAACCACCCGAACGCTTATGATTTGGCTCCTTGTGATCCTTTTGTTGTTGTTGCTGCTGCTGCTCCTTTTGCTCCTTTTTCTCTTGCTGTAATGTGCTAGCTGCAGCTGCTCCTACTACCGCTCCAGATGCTGCTGCTGATTCATGTGACTTTTGTGAAGTACCGTCATTTGTGGACTTTTCATTATCCTGACTGTTGCTGATGCTACCGGAACGTGTCGAAGCCTTCAGGTGTTTGCTGGCTGTTGCCTCTGAGTTGGCTAATGCAAGTTTTCCACGTTGTTGCTGCTGCTGCTTGAAATGTTGGCCAAAAATGTTACGCTGCAAGGGCAGCTGGGGTTGCTGTTGTCCTTGTGCCCTCTTTCTGGCCCACTTCTGTTGCATGCGTATGTTGTAGTTGGAATTAGGGGAATGGGTTCTCAGTTTGGGTGGAGCCGGTGCATCACGTTGCGTCTCTGACTGCGGTTGAGGTTCGAATAGTTGCTGCAATGCATCTGGGGCATTCAGCTCTAATTGCTGTTCCAATGACCGATAAGGATTTTCGGGGAGACCCTCATCCTCTAGGCCATGATACTGATACGCATCTAGTTCACGTAAAAGCTCATCCTCACCCAAATGTACTGGCTCCAGGGGTTCCAATTCCGAAAAGTCATCAAAATCACCAAATGAATGGAGTGGCTCATATTCCGTTTCGGTATCCGGTTCCAAACGCTCTCTATCCATGGGCTGAACAACTCGGCCATAATCATACTTAACCGGACGTCGACCATACTCCCTTAATTGCTCATAATCCTCATCTTGATTAGAATTGGGACCGACAAGTGGGGGTGCAGGCGGTTGCTTTTGAATGCTGCCAAACATGAAATTTCTGGCCGCCTGTTGCAACAATGAGGGATAATCATCTCCGGCTTCTAGATCCTCAGTAGGTTGCATTTGAATGCGTCCGGCTATTATGGGTCGACCATGATGACCTGCTGTTGGCGGTCCAGCCGGACCGGTCTGTTCTGCCGTCTGCTTGGCTAAACCTAAGAGCATAAGACGCTCTCGCTCCAATTGAGCCATGTCGGCTAGCTCCTTATTCAAACGTCCAGTGGTGGCATCAAACGCGGCCGCTGCAGCCGATCGATGATGGGGATGCGGATGAGGATGCTGGCTGCCGCCGCCTGGAGGAGCTCCACCAGGATGTTGCTGGGGCTGCCAATTGCTCGACGGGGAGATAGCTCCTGCCGATCCAACTCCACCCATACCACCACCAATCATATTGGAACCGGAGGAAGAAGAGATGGCTGAGGCAGAGGAAGTGGAGGACGAGGAGGAGGAGGAGGAGAGGCCGGAAGCCTTCTCGCCATTGCCGCTCAAATGCAAAGCATAGAGGCCGCCTTGGATGAGCAGCACACAGACTAGGGTCTGGGCCAGCGAGAAGAACATTTTCTTTTTGTTGATCTGACGCAGTTTATCAATTAATCGGCTTATTTTGACTTCGATGGTGTACAGAGTGGGGCAGAAGGAAACTTTAGGGGGGGAGAACCACCAAAAAAACCCGTCAGCAACGACACCACTAAATACTACGATAGGGCAGAGAGAGCTGAGGTTTGGGGCAAGGTTCGTTTGTCCTTTTGCAAGGAAGGGGTAATTAAGTATTGGTTTCGATTTGGTTTCTCGTTCTCAATTCAATTCTTCACCGTTTTCAGTTTGACACTTCATTGTCCAACACTATTTTGGAACTGTCAACATTGTACAACACTGAATTTTCGTTTGATTGAGAGTTTCGTTTTGGTTTAGGTGTTTTTTTATTTGTGTTTTGCTTTGCTTGTTGGTTGGTTGGTTGGTTGAATGGTAAGACAAAATCAATAATCAATTGTCTACTTTCAGGCGGAGTTGGAGTTGAAGTTGATTGAACCTGGTTGTTGGCCTTTGTTTCAAACTGAACTTAGGGCAAAACGTAAACGGGTTTGGGGGGAGAGTAGAGCCAGCGACTGAAACGAGCGTGTCTAACACTAGTTGCTGGTTTTATATTTATATCTCTCTTTCCTTTCACCGTCGGCACTTCTTTCCTTCCTTGCTTTGCTTACACATTCATTTACACACACACATCAACACTCTTCTCTGTCTGCCTGTTCTTCGCCTTTCTATATGCTTAGCTTTGCTTTACTTTTTCTTTTACGCTCTAATAAAAGATACAAATATTCAAATCACGGCACTTTTGTTTAATAACTTTTTTGTCGGTTTTGATTTCCTCTGTGTATGAGTGAGTGTGAATATATGTGTATATATTTAACAATATTTTTAATTCAACTTTTTGTGTGTGTATGTTATTTGTTGTTAAGGAACTTTTAAGCACTTGTTTTTTTTTATGTTATATTTATAAATTTTGTTGTATTACTCCTAGCACTCAGTTTAGCGGCACTTTCTTCTAGCAGAATTTTTACACTTTCACTTGGTATTCTGACTGGTTTCGGTTTTGGGTTTTTAATTTCGAATTTTTAAGAATATTTTTGTATTATTTTTCTTTGTAGGAAAAGGAAATATATAAAATTTTGTCGTCGAAAGAATATTTTTTGTATTATTATTATTATTTTTTTTTTTTAATTTTTTGTTAAATATTTTGAAAATATTGCGAATAATATTTATATTTTCCTTGATTATATATTTTTTGGTTTGGTTGATTGCTGGGTTTTTTCTTTTGTTGTTTGTGTGTTTTTTGCTGTGTGTGTTTCTGCGACTTTTAGTGTTCCGCACGTTTGAACCAACGAGCAAGGACTCGTCGTGTGGTCTCAGCAGGTTTTGCCTGTTTGTCTGCCTTTTGCTTGGGAAGCCTGACGACGTCGCTGCTGCTGCTGCTGACGCTTCTATGACTCCCTCTGTGACTCCCTCTCCTCCAGGCGTTTCGTATTTCAATACGCACACACACAAGCGAAACAGTCGTTTCGTAGCGTTTCGTTTCGTTGTGCATTCGTTTCGGCTTCGCTCAATGCCTCGAATTTCACTTTACTTCGTCCTGGTCGTTAGCTGCCTGCCTGACTGGCTGGCTGACTGGCTGCTGTATCCTGGCTTCTGTCTCCTGGCTACTGCTGCTTCTGCTTCTGCTGCTGCTACTGCTGCTGCTGCTGCTCTTTCTGCGCTTCCTGGACAACCCGAGCACGAAACAACATATACGTTTGTTCGCTCAATACTGAACAGGCCGCATGCTCAACCACTTGTTTTCATCCAAGAGCCCCAACAACAGATTCCAAATTCCAATTCCGATTCCGACTTTCCTCTGCGTCATGTGTAGAGTTTTTCCCTCCTCCTCCACAAAACTTCCCTTTCCACTACAGTAGAGAATGAGACAGAGCGGCCAAGAGAGAGAGAGAGAGAGAGAACTCCATGTGAGAGCGGAACTAAAGCGCATGTTTTGCCGGCATCATCCATATGATTAAAGTCTCCTGCTGTGCTCAGTGTGGCAGAAAGGGGAAAATGACAGCGATAAAATGTCGAAATATTTCGCACTTGCTAATAGGATTTACCTATTATTATTACATGCTGCAGCTGGGTAACTCCCCCGCTGTCCTTATTCATGTGTTTTTAATATGTGTGTTAATTTGCGGTTTTGTTCAGCTAATTGGTGTAATTTATTTCAATGCATTCAATTTTTCATTCGCGCTAAAAAACCAAAAATTGTGTTCATTTTTGGCCCTTGTGTCAATATTTCGAATTTTCAAGGATATTGTGAGGCCATTTGGAGGAAATGAAATTGCGGTTAAATACTCCTGAATTATAGACAAGCTAAATGAACTAAAACTCCACAAGTAGCATTATTTCACAATTGAAATAAAATACAACTATGGCTTTTTTCTTATCAACCATAGACAAGTCATTAAATATGGCTAAACGATTCTTAACACAAGAAAGAAAGAAGAAGAAGTAGAAAATTAAATAACTGGGATTATAATATTATGAATGTATGCATTTAATTGGCCAAAATGGATCTAATAACCAAATCGGAAACGATTAATTTGTAAAAGTTAGTAAAGAAATCATTTTCACTCACTCGAAAGTGACCCATTGAAAGTCTGCAAGCATCTCAATTGCGAAAACTCAAGCAGAGGCAAGTCGACTTCCCTTTTTCGAACATTTCGCCCTTTTCGAATTTCGAAATAACGATGACGCCCACACATGTAATGTGAGTATTTTTTTCTCGGCAATAAAAAATGAAAAAAGCAAAAACAACAAAGCACGAATCGAACATGAATGGAGGAGAATCAAACTATTTACATATACTGAGTAGTAAGTACGAGAATGTTGAGCAATTGGGGATGGAATGGGAGGACGCGACGTCCACAAAGTCATCGTCATCGATGGTGTTGATGTCGATGCCGCTTGCAACTTGTCTGCGGCTGGCCGAATGGTGAGGACGAAAGGACAACCAAAGAACTTGATTTGCTTGTCGTCACAATGTCTGTGGCTTAGGAAATTTGAATATTAGAACTAATGTTTAAGTGAGGTTGAAATTTTTTTTTTTTTTTTTTTTTTTGTGTAGATTTTTTCAAAGAGTTTTGGTTTTTGTAGAGGTTTTACAAAAATCATTAAGAAATTTAATTTATGTACAAGTACAAGATCAATTTCAACCAGCTGGTGGAGAGAAACCGGCTTTATTCATACTTATTTGTTGCACAAAAACCAAATTCTCCACAGTCTCCAAGCCCAACATGAATAAAAATCAAAAAACAGCTGAGCCAACATTCCTCTAGTCACTAAACTGTCCTACCACAAGCTAAAATGCACTTGCTGGGCCACCCAGCTCACTTGCACACACACTCACTCAAATTCATAAACACAGATGATATGGCCAGGCGCCGACGCAGGCGCACTACTAGACACGATGGCGACGTCAGCCACAACAACAACAACAACAACAACAGCAGCAAGAGTAATCGAAAATACAGTTACGAGTTTCATTGAGCAAACAGCTCCATAGACGAAAACGAACGAAAAAAAAAAAACATTTCACTTGAGTTAAGTTCAGTTGGGGAAATAACCGCCTAGCTGGCGACGACAACGTTTGGCTCTCTTGCTACCTTTCTCACCCACTGCTGCTGATGTTGCTCTCTTGAATGTAGCTCTCTCGCTTGCTCTCACATATACACGCAGTCGATGGACAGGACCTGGGACCAGGACGAAGGCAGTGGGTGCGCCGCACGATGATGACGACGCCTACGCAAGTTTGTGACGTAAGCAACCGATAGCAGGACGAACGAAACGAATACGAAGCATCTTTATACATTTATGCGTGTATATGTCTCTCACAATGTGTGTGTGTGTGTGTATTGCTGCAGGGCAGACTTGCCTTGTCTTGTCAGCGACACCTTGGACCGGCAACACATTCAAACTGTTGGGGTCGTCGCATGCAGAGCTCTCAGACAGCGGATGACTGTTTTTACCTCAATAGCTTTTCGAACCATTAACTATAGAGATAGATAACCGCATCGCTAATAGCTTTGTGTTTAAGATGAAATGATTTTTCTACAAAATACATATGAGTATTAATAACTGTTATCAATATAAATTAAATATGTAATTTGTTGACATTTAATTTGATTAAAATTGTGAGTTGTACATTTTTAAGGGAAATACTTTTATAGCTTCCTTTGTTTTATCTGTTTAGATGATGACCTTTTTGAAATTGAAATCAAACCTTGCTTTTAAGCCGTCTCCGAATTTGCTCTAAAATGGAATTGGTCGATGATAATCAATCATCTTGCTATTTCGAGCACATGAACATTTAGTAATCTAAACAGTTTTTTATGTATTTCCTTTACAATTGGTTAATACACTTAACCTACTATTTCTTATTACTAAAAAACGCTTTATATAATAATTGCAAATCAATTTACGACTGATTATTTTATATACATACTAAAGAACTTAGTATTTTGTTTTATTCTTTGTGTAATTTAATTCTCATTGCTTTTCAAAAATGAGTAATTTGTAATCGAAAATGGTTCTGTAATCGCGAATACACAGCTTTGAGTATGTGTGTATGGATTTGAATAAACTGTCAAAGAATGCTGAAATATGTGAACTTATTCGAATTTTTGCCACTTGGGATTATTTATACACTTCACAATATAACAGTATAATTAATCCAATATTGTCCATAATTACAGTCGACTCTCGTTAATTCGAAATTCAAGGGACTTTTAAAATATTTCGAGTTATCGAGAGTTCGAAATATTAAATAGTTAGAATTTTTGAGTGAAAATAAATAAAACTTCGAATTATCAAGTTTTGATTTAACTGCTAATGTTTTACATATTTATAATGTCAATTAATTAATCTTTGAAAAGAACTTATTAATATAATTCTCAAATGACGATCTTGCTACCTTAACTGATACTTCTTCCAAAGGTTCTGATATGTTGTCACCTTCATCGTTGCTCCTTTCATTTCTATCGGTCAGAGATAAAAGTTCGCCATCGGTTAGTGATCCTGAGACAGAGATTTTTTCGTTCGAATTACCGAGTGTATAAAAATGTATGGACAAAATTCGAAATATCAAGAGATTTTGTAGGGGACTCGTGATAACTTCGAATTACAGACAGGTTTGAATTAAAGAGAGTCGACTATATATATTTTATAAGGTAACAAAGACTTTCTTAGTGACGGTAATATGCTTGGCGACGATAATCAGCGAGTTTAGTAGACTTTTATTGGCGGATCCTCGAAGAAAAAAACTATGAAAGTTCCCACCAAAATTATGGGCTAGATTTGTGACTAAGCAGGATCTGCCCGTCCTCATTACAGATGAAGCCCAAAACTATGCAATACATTTCACATAAACTTCCATAAATGAGAAATGTTCGATTGCTTTGCCACTTGTTTTGATCCATGATTTATGGCTCAAGTTTAATTGCTGCCAGTTGGAGACTTTTTTCAATTTAACCACTTTCGACAGAGATCGAACTGTTTACGCCATTACACTAAAAATCCATGGGTGTGCGTTAGTGTGTGTGAGTAAGGAAGTCTTAACTATGTCTTATATGCCCACAGTGTGCGGCACTTGAGGAGCAAAGAGCAACAACGACACCAGGAACAACAACGACAAGAGCAAGGACAGTTTTACTTACTTCCGGCACGAGCATCCTTTTGCAATTGCCACTTCCCCTGCTCCGCCCTCTCAATTTGCTAGGAATCGACTGTCGTTGACATTGAATTTTTTTGGAATTCAGCGGGAGATGCATCTAAAAATAGACAACCGAGTCGAGGTTTTTCTCTATTTTACACACTTTTCCGCCTCTTTTTTTGTAGTTTTCGTTGTTGTTGTGTATAGTAACTTATGTTTGTCGAGCAGCCAAACAGGAAACTGCATAAAATCTACAAGGCGCTGCCAAGAGACGGCAAAGCCGTTGATTAAAAATTGAACAGCAACAGCAAATAAATAAATATATAAACATTGAAGTGGGCAACAAAAAAAAGGCTATACAGGGCAAAGGGAAGAGGACGAGGGCAACAGAAGTATGAGTGTTAGCTGGCAAAACATAGAAATACTGAAACACAGAAATAGCAAATCTGTTTGCCAACAAGCGACTACGTCGTAGAAATAAAATCAAACTTCAAGGGTCACTTCCGCTTCAAATGTCCTCGATGAGGTTGCCTTTGCCTGTGCCTTTGCTGCTGGTGTCCAGAAATAAAACAGGTTCGCTGTCTCCGTCTCCTGTAGAATGAATTCTTAAATTAGTTTCCGTCCGCCATATCTCCCAGCTCATACTCTCTCTCTAGCTCTTTTTCACTCTGTACGTCTCTGGGTTTTATGTCAATCCGCTTGTTTCATAGCGCTCAACTGGAAATATTGACATTTCTGATAAGAGAGAACAAAAAAGAAAAACTGAAAATGCCTATAGGCGGGCAATGTCCTTCAAGCTTGAATAGCACATCCAACCATCAATTCAATTCCGATCCTTGCCCTTTAACTAACTCTTAAGGGTTTTGTTATGAAATTCTTCGAACTACTTGAATGAGCTACTCAAAATCACAGCCAATATGGTGTCTGATTGACGAATTGAAGTGTGAGTAATATTAACAATCCCTTTGACAAATTACATTCAAATCAAATGTTTTTGGGAATCAAAGACAATTTACTCAACGAAACAATCGTTGTGAAAATTGAGTTGGTAATATGAATCAATTGCAATTGATGGTCCTTCTAACGCCTTCCCTGTGGAAAAAATTTCATCATTTATTTCAAAGTGAATAACAGAAAAATAGTCTTGAGTGATAATTCTTTGTTATTCTTCCATTATGAATTCATAATTATGTACATAAATATATGTACATATATAAGTGTCTTATATAGTTTCGAGTCACATAGAAAACAAGCTTAGAAATATTCAAACAATTTTACTTCTACCTAAAACGTAAATTGCACATATTGTCAATCAAAGTTTTGCGATAGAAATTCTGAACTTTAAATTTTAAAAACCCTTTCTTTTGTTTCGACGCTGATTCCTTTAATGCATTGATAATGACCCGTAATTATATACGGCATTTGGCCGAAGGTCCTAACAAAATGCAGTGTATGCTAGGATAGGTCTTTCTCATACTTTTTACTTACTTTCTGTCAAATGTCAGAGAAACGTCATATATACTTGTCATCGTCGTCGTCGTCGTCATGGAAGAAAGAAAATGTAGGGAAAGTAAAGCAAAACTAAACTTTCGTCGTAAAAACCGGCAAGTTCAAAGCACCGACTGGAACAGAAACTGGGTTTGGGGCAAGTGGCAAGTTTAGGTGGTGTCTCTCAACTCACATAGGCATCAAAATGCACTGATTTATAGCATTTCGAGTCTAAATTTAGGACAGGACAGCCACAATATAGGGCAAAACCAGAAGGTTTTCTTTTTCTATCTGTGTGTGTGTATTTGTGCGCTGCTCCTCTTATGGTTTGTGGAAAACACGTAACAGTTGACATTGAAAGTGGCATTAAAATATGGTTAAATTACGTATTTTTAGAAGCCAGAGTCAAGAGGAAAACTTTTACAGAATATATTTATATATGTACATATATGAATAGACAAAAAAACAAGAATTATATATGCATAAGAGGAAATGTATGTCAGTGAAATTAAATGTGAAATGTTCATTTTATGGTGACATCTCATTTAAATTGACATAAAAAAATTCAAGGAATTAAGTATTCATTTCATCAATAGAATGAAAGTCATCAAAATTATGAGCAATAAATAACAGTAATCAATCGAACTAGCATCAGATGATTGATTGCGAGAAATCGTCTAAGCAGTGTCGGCATCTAGGGGTATGAAATGGAGAGGATCCGCCTATGCCTCTACTTCGACTTTATCCAAGTACCCTAAGGTAACTTACTTCAAAATAATGCTGCAGAGCTTGTAATATTCGGAAACCCGTCATAACAATTGAAAAATATTCAAAACTGGGACTGGCACTAAAAAAATGTATAAAAAAGTTGGTCAAACTACAATCCGAAATCGGTGGTTTAACTTATAGTTATTATCCTTGCCCTTGTTTGTTTATTTTTATAAAGTTCTATATCATGTTCGAGTATGAATAAATTTGATATTTTAGCAGCCTACCATCCTGAATTCTTACAAAGATAATGCATGCTAATTGATTCAAATACTCACTCACATATTTGTTCGCTCGCTTGTTCAGTTGTTCACTCACTTTTCACTTGACTCATTTGTTTAATTGACTTACTAAAGTTTCTTGTTTAGTTTTGTTGAACTGAACAACTGAGCCAGTGAACAAGAAAACAAATGAGTCAGTGACAAGCGAATCAGTGATCTAGTAAAAAAGGAACTACTGACTTAGTGAGTCACTAAATGAACGAGTAAGTGAGTAAAAATCCGACAAGCTTATGGAACATGCTCACTCAAATAGGATTTGATAGGATCCAAAACTAATATTTTTACGGGACTATAGATTAGCAAAATATGTATTTAAGAAAGTTAAAGGACATTGGGTAAATTATCGAATTATCTAAGAGTTGTGGCTCTCTTTCTATGTCTCGACATGAAAAGGCTCTGTCTGTAATTAAGGTCTTGTCCGCATTGTATCAAAAAAACAAACAAAATCGTTGTTTATGACCTCGAGGCAGTTAACCAAGTTTTTATAAAATCTAATTAAAGTTACAAAAGGTCATACAACATAAGCTTTTCAAATTTACCTTAAACTTAACGCTTGTTGAACACAAATCGCAGATGCTTTTGTTTTCCATATTTGATAGAAATTTGTTAATCAACTTTTCTCATTCCGGCCACAAATAAAACAAAACGATGTCACCTATACTGCAAGTGCCCTGAAAAGTAGACTCTGATTAAATTACACGGCAAATACTGTAAAGCTTGCCCTCGTTTATATACATACATACCACCAAGTAGATGCATATATGTAAGTACATATATACAAATTTTTATATACAAATTCTTGTCGGTGTCTTGAAACATAAAAAGCAAATCAATAAACAAAAAACTCACTTCATGGCTAACGCGTGCGAGTAATCAAAATGACATTTGCTGTCGCATTCCCGCAATGACGGCGCTGTTTTGAGTTAGTACACAAAAATAATGCTTACTATACTTATTTCGATTTGTCACTGCCCCCAGGACCTAGGCCTAAACACCCAGCTATCCGTGTGGTAGGCGTGTCGCATTGATTTGTGCAAATCGCCAGCCTAATCACCCAATGGAAATGTTAATTGGATCAAACAATAAAAAAAAACAACAAAAAAAAAAAACGAAAATTTCATGAAAATGTCATGGCTACACACAATTACACAGCGTTGCACTTGATCAAAAATGAAAGCAAAGCAAAGTTGTAAAAAATTAATTTCATCTTTCTCTCTGTCTGTATGTATTTAATTTGAAATGGCAAATTGTTGAAGATAGAAGAGGATAGAAAAAAGGAACGAGGGAAACATAACCAAATTGTGTGGTGTGATGCTTATTAACCATGACAACACATGAATGAAAATAATTTCTAATTAACTCAATTGAACTCACTCACACAGCCACAGACACACACACACATACACACATGCAGAGTCGAATGAGAGAAGTCAAAGGCATTCCACATCTAATGGATGGTGTCTAATGGTGCGGGGGAAACGCACGAGTGGGTGGGGCAGAGTAGAGTGTTTGGCATCGGTGTCTAGGTCAAAAATTGAGGGTATTGGAGGATAAATGTTCTGTACTCGTTGTGTCCTAATTTAGTCATATTCATTAAATTCCAATAAAGTTTAATTATATGAAACTTGCTGTGGCTTTTGTGGTTTTAGGTCATTTCCCCATTGAGAATTGTCTAAATGGTAAATGCTAAAGTGTTATAAACTCATATTCCAGATTGAATTGAACTTGATTTCTAGTGGTCTTTAGTCTAGAGAGCAAATTAATGTTTTCATCAAAACTATTGCAAATCGAGTTAGACAAATTGTGTTCTTGCAATCCACCAAAATAAAGAATTTTATTAACAAAAAGGCCAACAAAGAAGGCTCAAATGTATTATTTAAACTACGAGTGTCTATTCCATCGATTCCAAGTAAAAAAAAACGGAGAACAATCGCATCTTGTTATCATTATTTATCGATAAACCAGAGCTGCATTAAATTCATTTATCGTATTCCTTACGTCTTTGTTCAAAGTTTAAAAAACTCCTGTGAAATCTTAAAGTCAATATTAAAAAGTTTTCCTATATTTTTAACCTCAAGAAACATTTTATTTTGCTCGTCTTACTTCCATTTCATCTTTCATCGATATGCTCATCAATTTCGTCGTATAGCTAGAAAAATTCTGTTCAATTTTACTCAAGTTTTCACAATAAGCACAGATAGCAATACTCAGGAGTTTCTGTATGAAATGATAACTCAATTCATGATTTCAAATATCAAACAAAAAAAAACAATTTTAGAATATTTTGGCTTTCTTTGGCCTTTAAAATTTGTTTAAAGTCTAAATAAGACCTGTTCTTTCTTGTAAAGAACTAAACTGCACACCATTTTAATTAGCAAATTTTGATATTAAATTTGTTAATGCTTAATTTTTAACTTTGATGCCAGACACCTTTTGACCTTCTGATATTACTTTGAGTTCTGTTTGCTATTGCTTTTTTGTTTTTTTTTTGTCGTTGTTGTTTATGATTTTCAATTTGTCATTATAATTATGTTGATATTTATCTTTCTTCAGTCTGCACATACAAAATACGAATTTTTTCTGTATGTTTATTAATTGGTTCTTGTAAATTGCGACTCAAATGTCACTCATTCATTCAGTCATTGGGTTGTATCCAGTCGAATGCGCTGCCCACGCTGAAAGTAGCCTTCAAGACTTTCTTTTCCAATTCAAACATTTACTTATAATGATCTATGTGCTTAGTTGCCAAAAAAAAAAAAAAAAATGGAGGAGAAGACCATTGCCTACACACACTCACTCATTCATTCATTCGTTCCTTCGTTCATTCACTCACTCTGTTGGGGGTGCTGCTGTTGGACAAAGTGAATTATGTTTGTTTGCTTCTTGGATGTTGCTCGTGTAATTGCTTTCTAGTTTTCTAGTTGGCTCTCTTTTTTGGCTAGACGTGGGGTTGATGGTGGGAGAAAGACTAGTTTAGTTTGGTTATTTATGAACTTCTGGTGGTCGGTCGGTCACTGGTCGTGGGCGTCTCGATATTTCGAAGATGTTAAAGGGTAAAACTGTAATCGAATTATGCTAATTTCATGTGAAGGCATGTGGGACGGGAAGTAAAGTCATCCTAGGGATGTCCGGTGCGTAGTTACATAGTCCAAATGACATCACAAGGAAAAAGTTTTGCGAAACTGTAAAGAAAGTAGGACCTTGAGCAAGGCAGAGTTAGAGGAAATGATGTGGATGATGATGGTAGTGCGTGGGTTACTTCGCTGGAAAATTATGACAGTACAGTCAACTTGACAAAACAAACAAAGAACGAAAGAAAGAAGGAACGAAACGAAAAGAAAACGCTTTCTTTTTTATTTCTGTCCCTTTGCCATCAAATCAAGCAAACAACAAACAACTGATGAAATGACTATAAAAAACATCAGCGTCATCGTCATCATCATTATCATCCTCGTCGGAGTCGCGGCAGACGTCGTTGTAGTCGTCATCATCAAAAGGATAAGGCATGATAATGACAATAATGAAATGTTACAGTTACATTTCCCAGCATTAAGTGGCACACAAAAGCTGCATGCAACACACCGCGAGAAAGAGAGAGAGAGAGAGAGAGAGATTGTGGGGTAAAGGGTGAGGCTCTTCACTTTTGCATTATTTAAAACAAACAACTGCAGCATTAGTGCCTTGCCACAATGGCCACAAAGAATTTGCATAAAGCGCACAGCCTCTGCCTGTCAGCGCTCATTGTCCTTGCCACTAAAAGCAGCACCAGCATCACCAACTGAGATTCGATTAAGGATTCCCAGAGTGGGTGGATGGGTGGCTGGGTGTGTGTGTGTGTGTGTGAGGATTGTCTAAAACAACTCACGCCTTGAACTTCAATTCACTTACTCGACCACCGACCACCCATCGAGCTCAGCACTTTTCGGTGCGGTTGAGGCTAAAATTCTTTTGTTTGGCTCTTTAGACAAAATGCGTTTACTACAGACAGTCTCTCGTTTCGTTTCGCTTGGTTGGTTAAGAAAAAACGAAATGCAATGAATGAGAAAATACAATTTACTTCAAAATATATATATATATATATATATATATATGTATGTATGTATATATTCAACTAAATATATTTGTCCACAGTTACGCAGAAATAACTTAATCAACTAAAACAGTTAAAGGGAATTAGAAATGACTTTACACCACTCGCACTTAGCTCTGACATTTGAGACTTTTTTCTGAGAAATCTGTAAAAAAATTGGAAATACTGAAAAATTTCTTTATAATTTTTATATATTTTGTTTAAATTTTGTAAAGATAATAAAATTCGATTACGAATTTACGTTAAATAAAGCAATTGGAATAACAAAAGAATTAATGAACCACTGTTTGTATTTATTTATACACAATGTATAAAGCTACAAATTAGTTTTGGAAAGATTTACTTCAGGGATGGGAAGAGAGAGAGAAGCGTTAGAGATAAATTAAAATATTGACAAATTCTTCAAAATTTGTACATTTTTACTTTTTTGTTTTAGTAAATTTGGCTAGAGATTATACTCAACTTTGCGCTTTGCAGCAGAATCTAAAATCTTTGTCGACAAAATGGTATATATAAATGATATTAAATTGTTAATTTTAAAATGAATTGCTTTAAGGAAAAATTATAAGACTATATGTTCATCGGGTTCTCGTTTTCGAATGGTTTTCAAACGTAAATTGAAAGCAAATATAAATTTTAGACTCAAAAATCGCCTTTTGTTATTGTATTAGATCTGAATATCTATTCCCTCGCGCTTTTTCATAATAGTTATCTGTATTTTGGGTATAATTTTATTTATCAAGTCCTAGTAACTCGAGAATTCGATATGCATTGGAGAAGAATTCAATAGACGTTTCGCCTTAATTAAGTTGGCAAAGAAACGAAGTCGAAATGTGTTAAGTTATATAATCGTAGGCTATTGTACGCCAATTTTAATTAGTAATTTCGATACCAACAAAGTGTTTATAGCCCCTACAAGTATGCAATGCATTTTATATTCTTCTTTTTGTTTAATAATTTAGCTTACTTAACTCATGGATAAATTTTGGGCCCAGAAATTGGGATAATTGAAACTCTCAAAGCCGAAAAATACTTCACCTAGAGAGTCATCACTTGTGACAAATTGAAATCGATTCCTTTTTTTAGCAAAAATAAATTGTTCAACTCCTTTAACAAATCATTGAGAAAAGTTCAAGTTTTTTGGGGGGTTCAAACATTTGAAACAGCCTAGATAGGTCCCTCAGGTATTTGTGGTTTATTTGTTTGTCGATGAAATTGTGCGTATGTATATTTATAAATATTAAATATATTTTAACGCCTTCTTGTGCTCTTTATTGACTTTGCTCTAGCGGCTGAACACATTACATACATAGTTACGTATGTATGAAGGTATTGACTCAATTTTGTCTACGTCTATGGAAGTCAATCCGTTAGCTCAATTTCATTTTTGTGCAAATATTGGATATCAACATTTTTGTTTGCCAATACGTAGGCCAAAAATAGGTACAGCAAAAGAAATCATTTATTTATAGAAAATTTGTCTTACTTTTGTACTTATTTTACATTATTTTCCTTTGTTACTGGCTGACTGACTAATTGACAAGTTGAGTGAGGAGAAATGAAAATGGAAACATGGAAGATTTAATTGGAATTGTTATAAATTCTATCTATCTCTTTCTCTCGTTTGAGAGTGAATAAGTAGAACTCTAAGGATTAACCAAAATCCTGTTAGTTTTAATTAAGCATGTTTATCATACGCACACACACATGGAGGACACAGCTGACCAATTGCTAAAGCGTAACAATTTTTGGCAATGTCCTGGCACAGCAGGATGACTAAGCTCTGCGACTAATTGACAATGTGTTTGTACGTCCTCATCATCCTCTTTCTCACTCCCTATTTGAGCCATTTGTCTGTCTAACTGTTCACATGCTTAACGCTCAAATTATCTGAAAATTAACTAAATCAGGCTGCAAAAAGCCACAGGCCACAGAGACAGAGCTAGAGCGTTACCATATCCTTTTGTATCCTTTTGCTTCTTGCCAGATAGCACATCACTTGGCACAGACTTTAGCTCAAGCATAAATATTAATTACGAATGCTTCCAAAATATATTGCACACACACACACACACTCTCTCTCTTTCTCTGTCTCTGGCTTCTAACATGTACATATAATTCGAAAGTCCTTGAAATTGTTGAAAATGGCTGGCACTTTAATGAAGTGGCCAAGCTTTTCATGCCGCTTTCATCACGTACTCACTGTGCACCAACCCTCCCGTTGCCCCCTCTCTCCTCTGCGCTCCTCTCTCTATCTCTCACTCAGTCTGTGTCGTTTTCTAAAAATAGATACGCACCATTGAAACGAAGCAAGAAGAAGGACGAAAGGAAAGCCAACGAGGTGTTCAGAGGTGTGGTCGGAAAATGCTTTTCGAAACTTTCACAACGTTTTGTCATAATTTGACCAACACGTTTTACACATAAATTTTTCTTTTGCCCCAAGTATATATAAATGTATACATATGTATATGTGTATATACGTGTGACCACCTACTAACTTTTTAACCTAAATATATACGTTCATTTATTTCCGATCGACAACCAAGTCGACAGACATATATGTTAGTTTACCTAGTGAGACATTTTACTCTCATATGTGAACTAAATTTGGACATTAATATTAAGCATCTATGTTTTAATTCAACATATGAATAAATTTCAACAATAGTAGATAAGAGTAGATTGAAGGGGATAGGAATCAATAGAAGAACTAAGTTGACCTAGGTAGGTAGCACTCTTATCATTTTATTTTAAATATCTAAATTATTTATAAAATGTTTGTAAAGTCCAAATAAAATATAAAAGAGATTGAAAATGTGGCATTAACTTTTAAAAAAACAGAATTGCCTTGTCGTGTGTATGTAATAATCTTTAAGGCTATTAACATAGAACACTCTTACTTTTCTTGATTTATAGATTTGTAACCTTAAAGGAACTAAATAAAACTAAGATGAATCTGCATCTTCAATCAAAATTAGTTCTATACTTAAATTCAGATTTATTTAACTGTTATTTTTACATAATTTTTAATAGTCTACACTTCTTCTGCACTTACAGTTTATCTTCCGTTTTCATCTACATTTACTATTAACCTGCCGATTAAGAAATATAATTGATTTAGAGTCAAAAATAACTCTTGCATATGGCTCCAATTGTATTCATATAAAAGTCAAAACCTATTAAAAACGACTGGAATTATTTATATTTAAAAAAAATACATTTCAAGTACAAGTACTGTACATTTCAATGTACAAATAACTACTATTTAACATATTTATATATGGAAAGGAAATGATCAAACTTCTTCGGCAATTCAGCAAATTATATACGGGACCAGCACAACTTCTCTGTTTCAGCAGTTTAAAACTCGATTGCCTATCGAAATCTAAAAGATCGATAAACTTAACGCTCATATTCCTTATGGACATTCTCTCTATACTTACTATACGGTATGCTTTAATTTTTATATAAAAGACTTATTTCATATTTAAGCAAAAGCTTAAAATTAAACTATTTATCGACAAACTTCCAGTCGATGGCCTTTAGGAAGATTCTGTTTTTTCTGTTGTGTCTTGATATTTTTTGTATATAAATGAACTATGTGGTCAATATGATATGTATGTACATATGTATAGCCGCTTCATTTTATTATTATCATAAAAATTGTACTATGACAGCCGAAACGTGCTGCTGTCGAAACCGTTTAATAGTCTCGGTGGGAAAATATGTACCTAAAATCGGGCCCATTACTAAACCAATACCAGTTAGAAGGGGCTTAAATCTTAGGGTGTCAAATTCAATTCATAACGATTCTCCCCCAAAAAAAGATATCTGTCAAAATCGAATATAGCCAACAAAACATCATGTCAAATGCAGAAGATGAAAGCACAGAAAGCCCAAAACAAAAATGCATAATATGCATGAGAAAAGAAAATCGGTTACACAAAAGGCTTGTCAGTGTGTGTGTGTGGGTGGGTGTGGGATAGAAACTTATTTTATTTATCAACAATGTCATAAATATACATGTATGACACAACGTTATACAAATTGTTCATCTTTTGGCAGAACATTCACAATTTATAATATCCTGAAATGGGGGCGTTGTTTTTTTTTTTCAGTCAATGGCCAAGTCAAAGGCTATCAATGAACTACCATTGGGCCACGGGGGCGTATGTGTAATGTAACTGCAAACTCAATTGATTGAAAAGCAATTTGTCTACACACACACACACACTTAAAAGTGTGGTCACGCCCACATAACGAGGCGCAGTAAACCATAAATTATGATGACAATAAAAATAAAAAACTAACCATGGGGGCAGCTAAACTAAACTAAACTAAGCTAAACTATAAGCAATTGCATTTTACCTATTTGCCAAGCTTTTCCAACGTCTCTCTCATTCTCTCTGCCTTCGCTTGGCTTTTTATTTTACTATAACCACGCCCTAAAACTGTCAACCGCACTTTATGCAACATTTCCGTTGGGTCGAGAGGTAAGTTGAACATTTTATTGACATCTGACAGATCGTCTGAATTTCTTCTGCTATAATCTCACATCAGGACTGCCATCTGCAGTCTTATGCATTGAATCAATCGAATTTTAAGGGAAATAAAAACAGGTAACCTTTATATAAAATCCACGAGATATAAATACAATGCAATGTTCGGATTATCTGGCCGTTATTATGACAGTTCTTGATATAACTTTTATGACTTGCCTTTGGCACAACTGACATATTGCCCAAAAATTGCAGGTTATTATTCATTGCATAAATGGCGACTTACATATATGATATAATTATTACAAAGTCGGCTTAACTCGAGCGTGATGGAAAGTGTTGAATCATTTTTAACAACATTGCACAATAAGTGAAAAACAGTTATGCTGAGATTACTCGTGACATTTTAAACCAGTTATGAAATGAATAATAATGTAATGGAAAATAGTAAAAGACATCCTTTTAATTAATTGTCTTTCTCGTTTTGAGTCAAAAATAGTAACTCGTGGCCTGACCATAAGGTTTTGACGCTATTAGTTTTTCTTAAACGAAATCTTCCTTTTTTGCTGAAACCTGTCTATTCAGACAGAGTGATAAAGACCTACAAGATTTACTATGCTACCCTATATATGGATTAGACGATTTCTGGCTATAATTAGGCAAAAACGATCCCATCTCTGAGTTACTTAAATAATAGTAAATAATTTCCTAAATTGTACAATTTTATTTCAAGCCATTCCCAATACTTTTTGTAATTTTTGGCGCCCAACGTGGGGCACACTTTAATTAGATACAGTAATTTTTTGCTGCCCATCGGCTACGTTAAGGCTTTGTACGTTACATTTTTTCAAATGTTTAGGTCAGCCGATTATGAAGAAAACGACAACGACGTGGTTTTACGGCTTCAACAAAGAAGTTCATAGTTAAGCTATTTATTGACCGGTTCGGTTAGGACCAAAATTGAACTCTATATTGTCATACTATGCAATGGCTCGGCTTGGTTTTTCAGAGCTCATACGGCACCAATGCAGACATCCTAGGAATTTCTTTATAGTTTGCAATTAATTCAATTGGGCAAAGATTTTAACTATTGTCTTTAACATATGGCTAAGCCATTTATCTTTTATGGAATGGTCGATCTTCGTTAGAAAAATTAATTCAATGGCAACACAAAAAAATGCAGATTGTCTTTATAGCCGCCTCATGAAGAGCCACCAAGTTCTATTATCGGCAGATATTGCTAAAGAGAACTCAAAAAGTGTTTTGGCCAACAACTAATTGAAGTTTCTCCTTTGTGTGAATCATATGGTTTAAGAGTGGAAGCCAACTCACAGTCTTAGGAGTCCTGTCCAGAATTTGAGTATAGTTTTACCTACCCAAAAAAAAATGCATTGATCTATAAAATGAAAACCCTTTACTTCTCGTTACAAACAATTATCATGTTGAGAATCATCGATTAACTGGCTCGTTCCCCAAAATTTTTGTGTTAGTTTTGTTTGTTTATTAATTTTTGGGCTTATATTGTTGGCACTGGGTACCATATGAATGGAATCTCTATTGTGGTTTTTTTTTTTTTTGTTGTGCCGTTTCTTACAAATGGCTTTCAAACAACTGAAAATAGCTGAAATCTGTGTTATCAGGTTCTGGCCTAAACCAACCACAAGTCAATAATAGAAAAACCAAAGCACGTGCGCTCAAATGTAGGCAACGATATTTTCTTTTTTCATTCTTCTGTCCTATTCTCTTACTCTGTTTATTTTGTACTAGAGTGAAAAACTAAAAATAGTTTAATGTGCGTGTGTGTGTTGGTGTGTGTGTAATATTTTAGTCAACATAAATTTCACACTCGCATAAATTCCATTAAGAAAAATCAGCAAAGCGCGTCGGGCATACGGAATAAGGCGCAGTAGTTGGGGTAGACCAAATCAAGGCGCTGAGAAGGAAGGCAGTTTGCGGCAAAGGCCAAAAGGATTTTTTTTTTGTTCTCTTTCTTCTTTTTGTTTTTTTTTTTCTTTTTTTAACGCCCACACAAGCGCATTCTCTCTTATAAAATTTCCAGTTTGAAAATGGAGCCGTTGCCGTTGCTGCTGCTGCGTCAACTGTTTCACTAGGCGAAGAAGATGCTGTCATAAAAATGAAACTTAATGGCAACCAAAGGAAATGGCAATAGAAAAATAGAAAGAGAGAGATAGAGAGAGAGAGAGGGAGGGAGATAGAGACAGAGTAAGAACAGAATGAGTCGAAACGTTTTTCTACTACACAAATATTTGGAGTATGAAAACAACAAAACGCCCACGCGTGCGAACAACTAGCCAAGTTGCCACTATTCTGGCCAGATTCAGATATATATCTGACAATGACTCTGTGTGTGTGTGTGTGTGTGCGACTAACCACGTGTGTGAGTGTGAGTATGCCAGTGTGTGGTTGGTAGTTCTCAATGAATGATTTTTCAAGTTGTGTGTAGGCGTTTGCCGCCAAAAATGCTGGCCGCAAAGCATTTTCGATTTTCATTTTTTTTTTTTGTCCTTTTTTTTGGCTCTTTGTTCGCATTGTTCCATTGAGAGAAGATTGCGAAATTGTCCTTGCAGAAGCAGAATTTTTATTGCTTTACACATTTGCATTGCGTTAAGGTTAGTATGTAGCCCGAAAGATAATGATGTCAGACAACGGTCTTTAATGTGAAAATCATGGCCCCACAACAACAACAAAGAAAGGAGAAATTTTTCAACTAACCTTTTTTTCCAGGAAAAACAATTTTTGGTTAAGTATGTATGTATTTTTGGGTTCTTTTGTAAAATGATGTCATGTGTTGATTGTTAAGGCAAGTTGTTGGCTTATGACATGACTAATTGAATAGAGTTAAGTTTTTATGATGGTCGGCCAACAATAATTATCCAATTCTTAGAATACTAATTAGTTAGTTTTGCGGTTTAAGCACATATTCGACTATCTCTTTTCGTTGAATAAATATTTGTAAACAAAAATAAAGCAATTGAATCAAATTTTTTAATTGAACTTCTTTCAGAAAAAAACATTATTTTTCAGAATTTGTAATTTAAGCCATTAATATGGATTTAACAGTCCACAAAAAAGTTATATGTTTTTAATTTGATTGACTTTTGATTATAGTTTTTGTTAAAGTTTTCGTTTTGAAGTAAAATTCAATTCAGAGAGTAAAAGAATTTACTAGTCACGGCAAGGAATTTTGAACACTTAAATTAAATGCTGAAGTGAAACTCTTTTTATGCTCTTCTTCAGTAGAAACTTTGGCTACAAAAATCAGTATAAATTAAGTCTTTCATGTTCTCTGACAACCTCTGAGGCAATAGTTTTTGGTGACCTCTTTTAATTATGATGATTAACAATTTATGTGAGGGGTAAAATTTTGTTGTCCCCAGCAGCTCTTCAGGCTTTTTCATCTGCAAACTTTTCTAGGAACATTTTGTTTCGACTTTTTACTAAACAAATTAAACAGAGTTTTGGTTTTCTTTTTTGCCATTTGACATTTGCCAGAGAGATAGAAAGAGGGAGAAAGCGGAAAAAGAGTTGTCAAAAAAAAAGAATGCCAGAAAAAATAAACTTTTATTTCTGGTTTTGTCACTCATTTGCTTGGTCGGTTAGTCAGTCATTCAGTTAGCCAATCGCTCAGTTGGGGTCAGTTTTGGTCTCTAATTGCTTTTGCAGTGCAGGAATACCGTTATACAGTTGGTGTGTGTGTGTATGTGTGTGCGTTTTGCTGTTGTCAAGCTTCGGTTTTGGATTTTTTTTCGCTGACTGTACTTAAAAATTTTAGTTCAGTTCTTTTTTGGGTGGCAGCCAAACTGACAACAGCATGAGTGTATTTATGTGTGTGTATGAGTGTGTGTGTGTATGAGTGGGCAAAAGATGTCGGCAACAACGTTGACAATGGCAACTTATAGAAAAGGAGAAACACATAGAGAATAAGAGACTGAAAGAGAGTTAGGGAATGGGAAATGTGTGTGAGACAGAGCTGTGGCTTCCGTTTGTGCGGAAGTCGTCGCCATCTTCTTGCATTTTGGTCATCCTGCGCCCACTCACCACACAGACACACACACACATACACACACTCACACACTCTCACACACTTTGGAGAAATTATGGCGGCATTTGCCACAAATCGTGCGTGTAAAGTGATGTCATGGCACAAACCAAAATCTCAAAATGCATGCGTCAGCATTTCTGCATGTGATGCAATAGTTTTATACACCCTTCACCTTCTCTCCACCCCTCCCGTCAGCTGATTGCCATCTCCATTGATAAATACAATTTGTATCTATGCAACAAACGAACGAATTTTTGACAATTTAACAGTTGCTTAGAAGATTCTTTCGGCTTTTATTTTTTTGCATATTTCATAAACAGGCAAGGACTTGGAGTGGTGATGGTTGGTGGGGGTGGGGCGGAGTTCAGGGGCTGTGAGGTAGGTAAGGGACCGCCGACCGCCACTTGCTGTTTTCATTTCAATAAACTTGAGCACTTTGTGCGTCTTGTCATGAATATTTGAAGAACCCAAAACGGCGACGTCTTATATCTTCTTCTACTTCGTTTTTTTTTTTTATTATACTTCGTCCTTTTTGTGTTATGTGCCCGCGAACGAACACCCATGCCGCCTAAATCCATATTAAAGTTGTTGGATTTTGTATTTCTTTTATTTTCTCCTTGTCCTTGTCTTGTTTTTACCCTGTAAAAATAATTATATTAAAATCATCATCGAAATGGAACTTGACATACTTTGTAAAACATTAGCAAGAAGTTTACGAAAAAGACGAAGTTAAATAAAGCGGATCTGTGGCTATGATATGAGTGAGAACTTTGCCCCTTAAAGTATGCAATAGGCTAGAAAGTATTCATTGTTTTCTACGAATTTATAACTTTACGAAAACCTTGAACCTCAAGAATTGTCCACAAACTATACTCTCTTCAGGCATTATTCTATAAACACACCACTTTTCAAATTTTTCTTTGCCTGTTTAAAAAACCAAACTCGTAACTGCTTCTTGAATACTTAAGGAAGTATTGTTCCCCCATTTTAAAATCTTAGAGCCGCCACTGATATATGTATTTTAGAAGATCCAAAAACATAATCAAAACTATATACGTAGGGACATCTGTCTGGTTAAATTTTTGAGAGTGTAAGAAAGAGCGAAAAGAAGTCCTACATACATACATATGTAAAACTTGTGAGGATTAAGACAGTCAGTATCTATTTTTCGATAAATTCCATTTTAAAACCTTCGAGATTGGCAAGGGCCTGTTCTGTCAGAGGTCATGACCTTTGTTGAAACTTCCAGGGAAAATTAATATATCAATTTTAGAAGTAAGCGTTCGTGTTTCAATCCAAATAGTAGTTAGTTTGTTTGCTTTAATAAATATGAAAAATAATAACTTTGAAATATTTGAAGTTGTTACAATAAAACTAATTATTCGATTCCTAGAAAATTTGCCTCCAAAGAACTTTATTTCGACTGAGTCGACTACGGGTCGACTCCAAAACCCACTGGGACTTGTTATTTTGTCAACATTTTCAACTTGTTGTTATTGTTGTTGATGTTTTTGTTATTGCTGTTGTTATTTTTTTTTTTTTTTTTTTTGTTTTTTTTTTTGTTTTGCTCTCCGCCGTCTTGTTTTGTCTCTAGTTTATTTATAATTTAGCACAAGAGAAATACATTTAAGGTAATTAATTTTGTCAATTAAAGTCTGAAGGAATTAAATTCTGTTGCTCAGTTTTGAAGTTAAAGCATTCTCTTACTTGCATTCTTTGAATTTCGATTTCAATTTCGCATTTCGTTTTCGATTTCCATTTTAAAATGACATGAACAAATCAAAATCATGTGACCGATATCAAACCTAATTTCAATTCCAATTGAACGCCTAAAAATAGGCAACAATCCGCAAGTAGAAACATACTCGGTTCGGCGGAAACAAAAAATTCGATGTGTGGGTGTCTAGACCACGTAGTATCGATACACAGGGGCTTCGCTTGAAAAAGGGATCTCAATAAGAGAAAGAATTACTATATTTTTTTCTTTCCTATCAATTGTTGTTTGCTTTGCATTTTGGATTTAGATTGGACTAGAGTAGCATTCATAACATAAATAAATAGGTTGAAGGACAATCTTGTTTCTTATTTAATCAATGAGCCATGAAAAACTGGGTTTTCCATTCCAACGAAATTGTTTTCAAGAGACAAAATAGTAAGGTTTTCGATTTAGCGGAGTATGAATTATCGAATCTCGACTTTAATACATTAGCACAGTAAACTTTCATAGCACAATATGATCAATTAGTTAATGATTTTCATAGTATGTAAACTTCAAACTTTAGTTTGGTAAGATACATGTATATAAAATTCAACTCTTGTTTGTATCAGACTAAAAAAAATCGGTACAAACAATAAGGAATCGTCAAACTTTTCTTCTATAGTATTTTGATAATTTTGTAATTGTTTATGGTGTTTTAAACAGAAATAACGAATCCTTAGAAAATTTCTGCTCAAATACTCGTGAATAAATGCTTCCCATAATCACAAAAGATGTCTCAATCAGTTTTGGCAGTTTTAGCTTGACTCTAAGTAAGTTATAACTGGTAGATATTGGCTTATGACTTCCCCCATGCCTAGATAAAAATCTAACAACGTTCGTGTGTCACTCTCCTTTCTCTATACGTCTCCCTCCCTATTGCCATGTGTTTGCTGACACTTAAACCTAAAGCAGCTTTGAAGCTTAAACGGCACTTGATGCTTGACTTAACACAAATATCTGCAAATATCACACACACACACACACAGAGACTCACACATCCGCATCCCCATCCGCCTAGACTTGCCATGAAGGCAACCGCCGACTTGTATCCTCGGATATCAAACGCCAAAACGCGTTGAATTTTCCATTAGGTTGAAAAGCATTTTGCAGAGGAGAGCAACACAAAAAACAGAAGCAGGGACACGTGGGTTCTGTTTTGGTGTCGGTTCTTTATTTTATTCGAGTATTTGCCTTGTTCTTACATCCATTGACAGCTGTGTCGGGCCCTCGAAAAATAAAATATTGCCTGGTGCGTGTTTAAAAAATAATTTCTTTTTTTTTCGAAATTTTCCGCTCTTGTTCTTCCCCAGGGGTTGGCTCAATTAAATCAATTAGCTGCTTCTAAGCAAAATGAAACCAGAACTGAATAAAATGCTAAAAGTTTTTTGGGAAAGGTCAGCAAAAAGTTTGTCAAAGTATTTCATTGTTGACTGAATTAATTCGATATTAAACGAAGAAGAAAGAAAGTTTATCTTTTCCGTTTTTCCTTTTTTTTTTGTTGTGCGTTTGTCGCCTCAGGCAAAGCCTTTAGACTAGACTAAAGATTACAGTTAAAGTTGTAACAACAAAGTGACAGCTCGATGGCGGAAAAGATTGTGAATACATCAAAATGAGAAACCTAAATAGTCATTCTTATACAAAACTTGTCATGGCTTCCACAACCAACTAACTTGCCATAGAAAATTCGAAGAAAATCAATTAAACAGAGTTCGGTGAAAGTAATTCAAAGCAAACAAAACTTATATAACTATTTGGAAACCCCTTACCATATCTTCCTTCGAACTGTCCCTCATTGGAAGTGTGAGGTTTCAGGAGTCATTATGTCAGAAGAAAAAACTTACTTACCTAATGATATGGCGCTCTCTGGCATTGGCTAACACATGGAAAAAGTGAAAGGTGGAAGTAGGATCAGAGTGGGAAATCCAGGTGGCAAGAGGTAAAATGCGTGTTTAAGTTCTTGAATTGCAGCTAGGATAGGAAGCGAGAGATAGACAGAGAGAGGCGGCAAGTATAGAGGGAGAGGGTGTGGTTTTGTAATTAACAATTTTATCCTAATTGCAATACATTCGTTTAATTATCATTTCATTTATAAGTTTTGATTGTAGGTACTGAAGGCCAAAAACCAAACCAACTAAAAGTGATCTTACAAAAACTCGATATTAGGAACTTCCTTATATGAATTTTCTGATATAAGGGATGTAAATCATGATTTGAAAATGAAATAGGTTTATAACAAATTCATAATTGCCTTAACCTACATAAATCTATGTACATACATAAGTACTTTTTGTCGACCGTTCATTACTATAAATATAGAAGGAATATAGCAATACATAAGTAAATATCAATCTGTATGGCAAAACTTTCAAAGTAATTCCCACTATGTAAGTGATTTTTATAAAAGAGTAAATACTTATTGTCGAAATTATAAGTACGTATCTAAATATAGATAAAGTCATAATTTATATATCTTAAAAAATGAATAATCCAATCCGTTTTCTATGATGAAATAGAGAAAGTATCACCCTAATGAATTCCTTTTCAATACCAAAAACAGACTAAACTACAGTCAAAAGAACTCCCACTTTTCGTTTAACTTTTTCGTTTAAGCGACCTTTTTCGAATGTGTAAGAAAGTAAAAATTCCTTTTTCGTAGATAATGGGATTATCGGTTAACATCTTGTTTTCGGACTCGGGAAACCTCTAGACGCCTTATACTAAATCTATATGTATTTTAGATGGATAAAGAAAAATGATATTTCTTTGCTATTTGTGACTCTGATATAGACCCTCTTTGCTTTTAATCTCAAGGCTTTCTTCTTCTGGTCGTTTCGGTAATTTCTTTAATTTTGATTTCCCTCATAAAATTAAACGTAAAAAATTGTATGAAAATTATAGGTAATTGCAAGACAGATTTTCATCACTTTTCCCATTTTATACTTACATATATTTTATGAATACGAAGCAAAAATGAACATTTCGTCGGCAATTTTATGGCATTTACAAGCCCCCATTGACCCCCTTCTGGCACCACCATAGCCAAAAAGAATCATCGTCGTCATCAGGAGCATAGGAAATCAGAAGCATAAAAATCATCCAAGCATATTTTTGGAGTGTAGGTTTTTTCTGCCATCACACATATCGTTTCGTTTCGTTTGGTTTTTAGTTCTGTTTTTAGATTTTCGCGTTCGCACTAATTAAGTTTGAACTAGACGACTAAAGAGAAAGAGGGTGAGAGGAGGGAGGAGAGTGCATATGCAGTTTTTTATGCACAAACTTTTTTCCCAAGGAAGGATGTGGGAAGGATGTATGTATGTAGTTGTGTGTGTGTCATAAATCAACGCCCTGGTAAATCAAAGTGCAAAACCAAACTGACATACATTAAGCATTTATGTGTGTGTATCTGTGTGTGTGGTTGAGAAAAAGCATTGGATGTTGGTTCTTGAACAATCTGGTTACTGGTTAGATATAGCCTTCACTGGTTTTTTGGTTTTTCGGTTTTCGTTTTTACGACTTTAAAATGTCATAAATGGTAAAAAACACAAAGTACAAGGGAGAATGTTGTTGCATTAAGGTAAGCCAAAGTCAATGGGTTAAGTGCCGTCAGATATGTATGTCTGTGTGTTCGTATAAGTGTGTGTGTTTGGCACGTGTGTACCCCTTCCACTCTTCTGGTCATACTGAGAGGACTGGTTCTAGTATGAAAGCCATATTGCCACGCGTTGATGCACATCATCAATTTTTAACGAGCATGTTTTACGTGACCTCCTCCTACTTTCTGCCTCCTTCTACTACTACTTCTACCCTTTGCCCCCATTCCTTCCCTTCAGTCGCCATTTGCACCAACGCACTTTGTGACGTCATTTAAATGGATTTGGTTTGGTTAAATCTAAATGCAAGAGTGTTTGGTGCCTAGCAAAATGCCATCCACTGAGGTTTTATTCGCATATAACATTTCAAAAGCCATTAGAAAACAACAAAAACAAAACACAAAAACACATCAAAAGTATTCGTATTCGTATTCGTATACGGATTCTCATGCACATTCCATTCCGCCATCTACTTTGCCATTTTATCTGTAAGAAGCGACAAACAGACATGAATAGCATTTTTTCTAAGAGTTCAAATCGAAAAGAAATGCGAAAAATAACACACAATAAAGTGAAAACTGTGCAAAAGTGACTAATAAAATCTTCAGACTCTGACAATTTTCTTTTGCACTTCTGTTGGCAAGGAATAACTTTCCACATAGATTTTATATATTTCAATAGAATCGAAAGGCTTGTTTCGAATGACAGTTGATTGGGTAAGACAGTAAATTTTCGTCAAATCCAATCTCTCTTTAGCCAAGTGCTCTGAAAAACTTGATTTACATATTAGATCGATAGTACAATCAACCTGTTCCTGTTTTTAAAAACTTTCTAACTCTCTGTTCGTCATACAAAACAACAATGGAGGGTCCTTCTCTTAAATTTAATAAAGTGTTTTTAGTTCAACCATAAATTCTAAAAATATAATCTATTTTTGGGGTGCCTAAGATAAAGATTGATTCATTTTATATCGTTATTATTTCCATATTTGAAACAGAATTCGGGAGGTTGAGGGAATAAAGTTTATAAGAAAAGACATCGTGTCGAGCCTAAACTATATATACGGTCGATTCAAGTATTACTCCAAGGAATTTGGTGAAAATAAACTTTCTTGTTCTTTACAATTATATAAGCATTCGACTAAAGTAGCAAGCCTTTTAAAAAGAGTTTTGAACCGATCTCCTCCACACTTTTTTATAAATGTTTGGAATCGTCCTTTTTCTTATTTTTTACTCGGTTAACATTTGATGAAAAACCAAAAAATACTTTTGTATCAGAATACCCAATCAGACTCATTCAATTACATATACTTAACTGACTACTTTTTATTTATTTCTGCCCAAGATGGACCTTTGGCATTTGAAACTATTTGCTGCTTTAGTATTTACTTTCTTTTTGCTTATGAAGTTTCCGGTTTGTTTTTTTTTGATTTTTTTACCTGGTAAATCTGCATTTGACGTCTGTCGGTTCTCTCCAGCAGTGCTGATGTTTACCGTTCTTTTAAGTGCATTAGCTGAGCGAAAGCTCAACAACAATTAGACTTTTCAATACCCTATATTAAATTTATTACTAAAATAAACTGCCGATAAGGTTTTTCGAATGCAACCGTATAGACAATCGATTTGTGTTTCAACCTAAGCATTTTTGTCATTTCAGCCTGGGGGTAGGCAATACAATACTATAAAATATCCTTGCCCCCTTAAATATCTTATAATAACAGTCGGGGTTATAAATCCCGGATTAAGTCCTCTTCCTTTCATATTTAATCCCTTTTAGAGTATTTAAACGATGTCCTCTTTCCATCAGTCTGCTCTTTGGCATCTCTAACAAACACCCACAACCACTCAAGGAATCATCGCAGATGTTTTTAAAATGCAGAAGGCAGCGATGGACTTTTTTCTTACAAAACTTCCCATAGACACGACTATATGTCACCTTTTAGAGTAAAATCCATTTGATATATGTATGGAAGCTTCTCGCTACTCCCAAAGTGTATGAAATTAATGAGAAAATGGAAAACTGAGTAAAACACAAAAAAGAAAGTGAAACAAAAAGAATGTGAAAATTGCTTTTCCTATAGATGTTTGTTGGTCGAGGAGGACAAGCAACAGGTAGATGGGTATGGTGGGAGCGGACAAGGCAATAAATTTAACTAGAATCCTGAAAAAGGCATTCAAAAAGGGAAGGAAAGAACGCAACTTAGCCTTAAGTGAAATGGGAGTAAAAAATACAGAAAGAAAAGGCTTACGGCCATATGGAAATTAAAACCAGATAAATAAACAAAGCCGACCAAAATATATATATATATACCTTTATATACATATATATATATTTATAAAAAGGAGCATAAAATACATTTTTATTTTCTTATTTTACTTTTTGTGGGCTAAAAATGAAATTATTAACAAATAAATGAAATTTGCGCAAAAGAACACACAAATTTTGTTCTTTAATATTTTCATTCAATTCTGATACCCTTTCGGAAAGAAGATAATATGCATTTTGAGGTGAACTTGTGTAAAGACTAAAATTTTGTTTTAGTATGAAAACTCAGTAAACATTTTGTTAATTGTGAGAACTATTTCATGAAACTTGACTTCGTCTTGATGAGGCTCCTTTAGTTTTTGAAATACTGCCATATAGAAATTGTTTTGAATTAACTAACCATTATCATATCATGCTATACAATTTTCAAACAAAGAGTTGGTATCAAATAGAAGTCACTGCTGCTATAGAAAATATTCTACTTAAGGTATTTAAATGCAAATTTGTAAGGTATTACAGGTCTAGGGCTAAGGTTTTGATAAATGTCATTAAAATATATGTTACATCCCTTATGAGGCAGCGATAAACTTAATCAATCACTTGCGAAATTCACAAGGGTATAACACTTTCGGTTTGAATAAAATTAACCCGACCCTCTGGGGTTTCTCACATTTTCATTTCGTCCTGTTTATGAATATCAAAGGTGAATGTGTGAGAAGGAGGCAACTGAGGATAGGAATTGAAGGAGGAGGAGGAGAAGGTGAAGAAAGGAGGCTGTAGTTGTATGTAGTTTAGCCAGGACCAAGTCCGGGACCAGAACTGTCGTGTCAATTCAATCAACTTGTCGGGTCTGGCTTGCTGCTGCTTTTGCTGTTGATGATGTTGCTTTTGTTGCTGTTGTTTGGTTATACAAATGAAAATTTATTGTATGTGCTTTGTGCCTTGACACACACAAACACACTCACACATAATACATAAGCATAAGCGTATCCCGCCTCTCTCTGCCCCTATATTCCTTCTGCCATACATGCCATATTTATAATAAATTTTCAATTTCACCTGCACAATCCACACTTACTCTGCCTCCACCTCTGCCGCTGAATGCCCCTTCAGCACCATTTTCATTCCATTTATGCCACCGCCAAAACATTGTCGTCGCTTTTAATATGCAGAAATTTTCCACAGTTTTCTTTTTATTTGAGTGTCACACACACACACACACACACAAACCCACGGATGAAGAAAATTGAAAAGAAATAAAAGGGAACAAGAAAAAAATGCTTATGTCTTTGGCCACAACTTAATTAAACTTCATTTCACTTCTCTCTATGCTGGTAAATCCTGTCAATTGTGACAGCTTTTTTTCAAGAAAATTTACATACAACAATTTTCCATTACCTGTTTGCAACACATGCCACATGTTGCATAGCTCATAAGAAATTTCATGGGACAACCCATTCACCGAAAGGGTCAAAACCCTTTTAATCGCCTTAATATACTTTACGGATAATGCTGGCATAATTAAATATAGCTATGCTTCAATTCGAAAGTGTACACTGAGAGAAATAGCGCAAGAGCAAGAAGAGGACATTAACTGGATACTCTTAATTCCAGAAAGGGACTAAGTCAATTAAATAGGATTAACTTATGCCTAGCTAACTAAAGTGGCCTAAACATCACAAGATGAGTTTATCTGTCAAATTCCAAAAATATAGTTTTAAAAGTTGTAAAAACATTCGATTCTCTATACAAGACATCACAATACACTTTCTAATCAAATAGAGATTTCTGCCCTTTAATATGGAAATAAACTAAAGCGTTAAACAAATGTTTAAGCCCATCTGTATTGACCAATAAATAAACTTTGTACAACATGTCGTACGTGTAATTTTATAAATTTTTGAACCTCTTGTCGCCGTCTCAAAAGAAAAATAGACTCTTTTTCAAATACAAAAATATCAAACTTTTAAAGTCTCTTATATACGCAAATATACTTCAGGAGAAAGTAAGTATCGACTGAAAGATACCTGGCTTTGCCCCCTAAAATATGTATTTCATTTTGAAATGTACAGTAGATAGAAAATAATCCTTCAATCAAAAGAAGAAGATGTCATCTAAGAGTGAAATTTGCAAGCAACACAAATACTACCATAAAAATCCAAAAATCAGGAATAAGTGTGATAAATTTAGCTATTTTTGGACACTTTTTGTTTTAATAAAACAATATTCAACACTTTTGCAACTCTGATATACTTTTAGATAATCGAAATGCTGGGTATAAATAGAATGCTAAAAGTGAAAATAAAAATCCATGAAATACTCGTAGTTGTGCACAACTGTGTAAACCGAAAGACAAAATGTGTGTGTGTGTGCTGAATGTAAAATGAAAGGAAGCGGAAATGTTCAGGGCAAAAGTCGTGTGTTGTGTTGTGTCGAGTTGAGCAACAGGAAAACAGAGCTGCATATACTCTCACACACACAGCCACACAAACAGTTACATGGACACTATGACATGATGACACTGTTATGAAACTTGCAACAAAAGGCTAAAAACCATCTTGTCGTTGTCGTTGTCGTTGTCGTTGTCGTTGTCGTTGCTGTTGTCATTGTAGTGTTGCATTTGCCTCCCGATGTTGGTTTGTTTTACAAGCAAATAAAGGCGTGACATAGTTCTTGCACTTTCTCTCTCTCAATTTACCTTCTTACACACTCACTGTGAGTCGGTCGTAGTCATTGCCAGTTAAAAAGTCAGTCTTACTAACAGGACACTTGAAAGAATTGACAACAAAGGGCATAGCTAAGAACTCAACACACACACACACACACACACACATACATATTGTGTGTAACATACATACATAAGCAAAAGGTAATTTCAACTTGTATTTGACTCTTGTATTCTCTCATAATTACCTTTGCGAAACTTCATTCGGTTATATTGAAACTAAACAAAGAGTACAGCTACAGGTTAGCTGAATGACTGGTGCAATGAACCTGGCCAGCAGCTGGAAGGCCAACAAAATGAATGTTTTTTTGAACTTAAAGGAAAAAGGAAATTGCTTATTGTTCGGCATCAGCTTGAGCTTCAGTTTTTGCTGCTGCTTTTCTTATAGAAATGTGTACATATACAGGGGACCCTCGGTTAACGAACGTTCCGTATTTAGCGAACGAATTGCATTTGATAACTGAGAATCCACTGTATATGTATAAAAAGCATTTTTTGTTATTTATAACTAACCGGAGGGCAATTTCCCTTGTCTGTCTGCTTGAGTATATACCTGAGGGGATTGGTTTTCCCCAAATTCCCATACAAGCAGTCAGTCAGTTCATTGAACAGCAAAGAAGTTTAAAATGTTGGGTCGAATTATGATTTATGAGTCAATGATCGCAGCACACTTAGAATGAAATAGTTCGAATGTTTAAAAAATCGCAAAATTTGGTCACACTAATTCTTCAGCAACATTCTTGGCGGGTTTTTTTTAATTTGCTAGCATTATCAATTTTTTTTATGCTTTGCTCATAGGCAATTAATTTCAAAATATTTTATACAATTCATATGCATTTTGAGAGATTTCAACCCTTAGGAATTTGTTGTTGTTGGCAAATTACATTAGTTCAAGTTGAAGAGCAAAAAAGAAATTGAAACCTATTTTTAGTCAGTAGGCCAGAGCTAAGGTGTCTTCTCTATGTTTTGTCGACGTCAGTATTTTATTGTATTCTGGTTGCCACAATCAAAACAGCCGTAAACGAGAACAAACTAAAAGGAAAGAAAATCGGTAAAACAAAAAAAAAAAAAATTATTTTATTTATTTTTTTTATAAATTAAATGATGGCCTCTTGCAGTTAAATAACCAAGATGCCGATCATACGTTTGGAATCTTCAGACAAGGAAATTTTTGAAATAGACCAGGAGATAGCAAAATGCTCGGACACCATTAAGACGGCACTCGAAGATTTGGGTGATGAGAGTGACAATAGCGTTTTGCCTCTCCACAATGTAAACTCACTGATACTGAAGAAAGTGCTCCACTGGGCCACCTACCACAAGGATGATCCGGTCCAGGCCGAGGAGCTGGAGAATAAGGAGAAGCGTACTGATGACATTTCGTCGTGGGATGCAGATTTCCTAAAGGTGGATCAGGGTACACTATTTGAATTAATATTGGCTGCAAATTATCTCAGCATTCGTGGACTCTTGGATGTGACATGCAAGACAGTTGCAAATATGATTAAGGGAAAAACTCCACAGGAAATTCGCGACACATTTGCCATTGTTAATGATTTCTTACCAGCAGAGGAGGAGCAGGTGCGCAAGGAGAATGAATGGTGTGAAGAGAAGTGAAATCAATTTGGCGCTTTAAAGAAAAAATAAAAAGAAATGTCATTAAATCGAAAAGTAATTTAAAAGTAACGTTTGTTTTTTTAATAGTCCTAAAGGTACGTGTAATAGTCCTAAGGGTGAGAGTAATAGTCCTAAGGGTGCGAGTAATAGTCTTAAGGGTGCGACTAATAGTCCTAAGGGATTAAAAAATCGACATATCGGAGCAAAGTAATCGACATATCGGAGCAAAACCTATCGTAATCGACATATCGGAGCAAAGTTATCGACATATCGGAGCAAATTTATCGAAATCGACATGTAAAATCGCTTTTTCGTCGGAAATCGGAAAAAAACACAAACGGACGCGACGGGGGCGTATTTTAAAGTGTGAACGACAACATGTCCAAAGATAAAGAGACGGAATCGGAAGCCAAGTCCAGTTCCAGCGACGAATCGGACGAGTATCAATCGGCTGGCGAGGGCGATGGGGAAGATGTTGATGCCGGCGGTGGGCCAGGACCAGAGCGTTCAACTTGTCCTGCACAGGGCAATCCCCCAATTACACCTGTAACCACACCAACAGCAATACCTGCCCCCTTCGATTTTGGCGACACATATCCCATGCATCAGAGCGTTTTCGAGGACGACATCAAAGGACTGCAGCGTCGTCTTCTGTTGGCCACTGCCCAAGAGGAAGTGGGTCGCAAGGACAAACATGGCAATACGCCGCTTCATTTGGCCGTGATGTTGGGCAGAAAGCATTGTGTGCGCCTGCTTCTGGCCCAGAATGCCCCCGTTAAGATTAAGAATAATGAGGGCTGGTCCCCACTGTCGGAAGCCATTAGCTATGGTGATCGGCAGACAATCACACAAGTGCTTCGCATGCTGAAGCTACAGTCGCGGGAGCATATGGAAAGTCGGCGCGAGAAGCTAGTGAATGCCCTGAGGCAAATGCAGGATTTCTATATGGAATTTAAATGGGACTTTCAATCCTGGCTGCCGCTTGTCTCACGAATCCTGCCCTCGGACATTTGTAGACTTTACAAATCCGGAGCCTCGCTACGTCTAGATACTACGCTGGTGGATTTCAATGACATGCGGTGGGAGCGGGGAGACATATCGTTTCTATTCCGAGGTGAGGCTAATTCAAGGGAATCGCTGGTCTTGCTGGACAACGAGCAAGAATGCTATCAATGTTTGCGCTACGAGGAATCCGATATGGAGGACGAGGTGGATGTGCTAATGTCCACGGATATTCTGGCCACCCAAATGTCCACAAAGACCATACAATTTGCCCGGGCGCAGCGTGGATGGATTTTTCGAGCGAATCGCAAAGAGCTCATTGGTGGTCAGTATCAATGTGAGATATACACAATTCAGGGATTGATACTAAAGCAACGTAAGCGTCGCGAGCATTTATCACATGAGGATTTGCAAAAGAATCGAGCTATTGTCGAGACAATCACCAAAGGCGGAAGCGGAGCTAGTAGTGCATCCGCAGATGCACGTCGATCCAGTTTAGCCACGACGCCGCCGCCACCTCCAACCACATCATCTAGTACCACCACCCCGTCGGATGGTGGCTCAACTGCACCTACGCCCACAAATGGTCTTACCTTGCCAGAGCTGCCGCGACGCAGCTCCCTGCAGGCACCGCCAGCCACAAATGTGACCTGGTCTCAGTATATTGAGGCTGCGGTCGGCAAGTGTCCGCAACTCGGACGACCACCTGTCCATAAGCAGTCCAATAAAACGTTACGCGCCACTGTGGCCATGAGCAAGGATTTCCCCTTGAGTGTGGACATGCTGTTGGATGTGCTTGAGGTGGTAGCGCCTCTTAAACATATTAATAAATTGCGTGAATTTGTTACGCTCAAATTGCCAACTGGATTCCCGGTAAAGATTGAGATACCTGTCCTCCATACCGTGACGGCTAAGGTGACATTCCAGAAATTTGAGTTTCGTGACAATATTCCAGCTAAACTCTTTGAGATACCCTCACACTATTGGGAGGATGTGCGTCGTTTTCAAGACTTATGACCACCACCAGCTGGTGGAGGAAGCGCAGGAGGAGACAGTGCATCAGCATCGGCTTCGGCAACGGCTTCGACAGCCACAACGCCTGGCAGCAGCCATTCATTACCAACTGGTCTTGGTCAAATGGATATGAATCGCAATGAATCACCCACTACGCCCATTAAAGAGTTTGACTAGTTTCACCACCCCATTAAACCATCCAAGCGCCCATCCATCCCTTGCCCCCATCGTCTATCGTAAAATTACTCCTAAGCCCTCGAACTCAAAATTGCAATTTTGTATTTATTTATTGATTTTTTTTTGTATTGTTTCCTTTTCTATATGCTGGAAAATGTATGTCACGCTCTTTAGGCTCGCCTCCGCCCCTCCATCTTCCGCCCTCCGCGCAAGAACAGAAACCAAATTGTCAGTAAATTATTGTAAAATTAAAATTAATAGGCTTGGAATTTTGAGAAAATTGCAATTATAGCAATAATTTTTGTCATGGTTTAACTGTACTTTTAGCTAATATTTATCTATATATTTCTGTTTTTTGTAATGGTTCGACTTTTAACATTCTGCCATATCTTAAGTGGCCGCCCATGAATCATATATTGATTGATCATATATATATATATATATAGATTATGCCCGGAGCCCCTCCAAAATAAATAGAGAATGAGAAATATAGATAAAGAGAGAATGGAGAGAAGTCCAAAGCAAAGCAAGATTAACTAGATTTTCTCTCTATATAATCTATATACATATATATTTATAAACATATACTTAATAATCAAAGTCGTAGTTAGTTTAATCTTTAAAATGTTTGAATTTGTTTATTTCTGTATTTCCATATATGTATGTATATGTATATGTGTGTGTCTATGTTTAGTGCAATTTTCCCCTACTTAAGATAAACAAAAAAGATAAAACAACATTTTCGGTTAGCCGCAAATATTTATAACATCTTATTATTTAGGCTGAAAGGCATCCGAGTAAACAAAAGAAAAACGAAAGTATTTATTGTAAAACCTCGCACCCGCTACCCCTTATCCATTCAAATCGCCCTCACCCGACACTCGATATCACAAAATAATATTTAAGGGCCCATATGCATCTAATTTAATGTAAACAAAAAAAGAGAGAACCTATTTATTTATGTAAAATTTGTATGTAGTTTCAGATTTGTTTTTTCAATTTAGTTTATATGATTAACATCGGCAAAAAGCTTATTTCGTTTGTGTTTTCTTTATGGCTTGTGATTTGTAAAAAACAGAGAAACCTTGAAACTATTTATTTATGTTATTCATGCTTGTGTAAAACTGCCATGATTTTTAATTGTTTACTTCCAGGCACAATTTGATGCAAACATTTGTATTTTTTTTTTTTAATTTTTTCAGTTATTTATAAGTAAAACAACTTTTAAAACATTATATAAATATATATATATATTTGTACTTGCAAAAATCCATAAGTATAATCGACAAATATATTAAAAAACAAAAAAAAGATACACAAAATCTGTAAAATTTGCAACCCAAAAAAAAAAATTGTTTTAATTTCAAATAATGAGTGGGAAATTAAATAGAAAGTGTGTTAAATAAAATCAAAATAGTTATATAAGGCTTTCAAGCGATTACACAAATTGGATTTTAAATTTCGCGCCTAACTTTTAAGCTTTGTAACTATCCAACACTGCTAATGACTGGCAGCTCTCAAATCAGCTGTTCCTTGTTTATTTGTTATTTATACAGTCTAGAAAACAAAAAAAAATGTTACGTCAAACTCTGCGGCCTTTGCCCGGTCCATGTTTTGGCCTAATCAATCGACAAATGGCCATTGTGGCCAAATCACTGAAGTATACAAAACACGGAGAGCCACAAGATGTTTTAGAACTAGTCGAGCAGAAAATTGAAAGTCCTCAGGCCAAGCAGGTTCTGGTGAAGATTCTTGCCGCTCCTATTAATCCTGCTGACATCAATACAATTCAAGGTAGGGAACTTTTTCGAAATCCCATAGGTCTTCATTTAAATTAATTAATCTCCAGGAAAATATCCGGTAAAACCTAAATTTCCCGCCGTTGCCGGCAATGAATTTGTGGGTGAGGTCATTTGCGTGGGCGATGAGGTCAAATCAGTGGAAACTGGACAACATGTTGTGCCATTGGCCACCGGCTTGGGTACTTGGACCACTCATGCCGTCTATCAGGAGGATCAAGTGATGGCCGTGTCCAAGAATGTGGGTCTAGCCGAAGCGGCTACTATTACAGTGAATCCCTGTACAGCCTATCGTATGCTAAAGGACTTTGTCCAACTAAAACCAGGTGATACGGTCATACAAAATGGAGCTAATAGTGCCGTAGGTCAAGGTGTGCATCAGTTATGCCGTGCCTGGGGCATCAATAGCATTGGCATTGTACGCAATCGTCCGGAAATCGAAGAACTAAAGCAAATGCTTCAATGTCTTGGAGCCACCGCTGTTCTGACGGAGGAAGAGATACGTACTAGTGACATTTTCAAAACCGGCAAATTGAAGCGCCCCAAGTTGGCCTTTAATTGTGTGGGTGGCAAAAGCGCCACAGAAGTCTCTCGTCATTTGGATAACAGCGGCGTCATGGTCACATACGGTGGCATGTCACGTGAACCGGTTACGGTGGCCACAGGACCCTTGATCTTTAAGGACATAGCATTTAGAGGTTTCTGGATGACCCGCTGGTCCAAGGAGAACTATGCCACTGCCGAGCGTAAGCAAATGTTCAAGGATTTGTGCGACCTAATGGAGCAGGGCAAATTCGTTGCTCCGGTGCATGAGATGGTGCCACTAGATAAATTCAAAGATGCGGCAGCAGCTGCTCTAAGCTTTAAAGGTTTCACGGGTAAAAAATTCATTCTCGATATGAGTAAATAAATTCGATAAAATTTGCATTTAATGTCTAAATCGAAGAAAAACCAAAATTGTAGTTATAATCTCAATTCATTTCCACTTCATTTGCTTGATATTTCAGCTGCAAGGTTATGGCCGTTGGTGAGGTAATATCGGTAACGGTCAACTGTTGACCATCCTCCAAGCCCAATTCTCCCAGAGATTGGGTCAGATTCTTGCGTGTGGCCTGCTCAATGCTCTTCACCGTGCCCATATACAAAGTCTTCTGCTTGCCCTCCTTGGTGACAGTAGTCAGAGCAGGACTTTTTAATTGATATTTAGCCGATTCGCATAACAATTTAATGACATCTTCCAGAGTTGTGGTATTGGGATCTTCAATGGGCAGTAATTGGGGTGTATTACTGCAGGCTAAACATGTCTCTGACTTTTCGGCCTCATATGTGTATGTGTAAATGCCATCCAGATCATTAAAATTGAGATAGTTGGCCATGCTGTCATAGCAACTGGTAGCCAATTTAAAGACCTCCAAGGCGCAGGCGGCTGCTATCACAGCATTTGTGCTGGCCACAGCGGGAATGATGTGTTTGATGACACCCTGCACAAGGCGATAGGTGATCCCAGTGATATTAAATTCACTGGCACGCTCCAGAGATCGCTCATAGATCCAACCAATATGTTGTGGATCATCGCCATCCAAAGGCACGGAGTTAAATGGACTCTCCTTATCCCATTGTATGAGTTTCACATACTCAATGCAATGTTCCGGCAACCGGGGAGTATTTGCTATGGTGCACAAGGGGTAATTCACTTGAGGAGGAAACAAATCCAAAGTACATTCTATGCAGGCCGTGAATCCGGGTAAAATAACTCGAGCATTGCCTTTGAAACCCTCGGTTCCGCCATCAATCATGGGCACTATGGAACTAACATCGATGGAGCCATCTTCGTAGCGCAACATGGACAGGAGCATACCATTGATCCATCGCCTGGCCACAATTGAATCCAGGCCGCAAACGATCAAATGGAACTGGCCATAGAATGTTTCATCGAAATCCTGGATTCGTTTGAAATGCGGTGTCACCCGGCAAGTGGGCACACGTCCATTAATAAATCTAGCTGCACATTCCGCCTTGGAGGCTCCAATATCCGAACGACGGAAAAGAAACTGACGATTGAGATTTGATAATTCAATGGTGTCCATATCAATCACATGCAGATCACCAAAACCGACAAGGGCCAGATCCTTTAGAAGCTCACAGCCTAAACCGCCGGCCCCAATGACCAAAACTTTGCATTTTGTTTGCAGGAACTCCAAATTGTCGGGAGATGGTGAAAAATCACCCTTACAGAAGGGGCCTTCGCGTTCCAAGAGATGGCGTAGGCCATTCCACCGTTTACTCTGCAATGCCAAGGCGGGATTAGGTGAAGCTACGGACATATTGGACAAACGATTTAATTGAAAATTGGTGAAATCTGAATGAAATAATTCTCCCGCAAAGTTGAGTGTTGGAAAATGCAGCGTCCGATTGTGATGGACAGACCGCTGACAAGTATCGTGAATCACGCTGGCACAAAAAATACAAACATTAAACAGTAATTAGTAAAGCTTGCTTTTACTTTTATGTTTACAAAAAAAATAGCATTAATAATATTAATGAAATTTGTATTTAAACATTAAATTATTTTTCTCACATCTCTAAATAAAAACACTTGCGCTTTACAACATTAGTTTTGCATATCGCTTGTTATCGATAGACTCCAATTGAATATAACGGCGCTTCCGAACGAAAATTTATCGCGTCGCTTTGCCTCGCTTTCTTTGAGTTACTTATTGTTTAGTTAAAAAAAGAAAGGATTTTTAACAGGCAGCAAATTGTTATTAAGTGAACGTACACATCACATCTACGATGGCGTCTTCGGCACTGGAGATGTTTTTTGATCTGGAACGCTGCATGGAGATCCTCGTCGATGGCACTGTGGAAGAAGGTAAGCAAACTTTTTCGAAATAGTGAAGCATTATCTGTAAAAAAATTGCTGTTGCCTTAGAATTTCTACGGTTCCTGCGCATGTTTGAGGAGTATCATGACAAATGTACTGGCTATGCCGCCGAAACTGCAAGGATTCAAAAAGAGCTGGACCAATCACTGGCCAAAATGGGTGATTTAGAAGGAAAACTGTTTCATGCTCGCCGCATTATCGATGTGGAGACCAAAGCGCGCCGTCGAGCCGAGCATGAGCGGGATGCCATGGAGAACAAAATTGTGGCTGTGGCGGATTTGCTACGAAACGAGCGTAATCTGAACAATGAGACGCGTGACAAGTTGGCCTATTTAAATACATTGCCATCGTCGCGCAAGCGCAAATCGATGAACACGCTTCTTGAGGACAAATCCTATGGCGAAATAAACTCAACTGGTTCGCTCTTGTCGGATTTATCCATTACGCAATCGGAGGATGATTTTCTGGATGTACGTCGTTCGAAATCCTGGAGAGAGCATCGACCATCGTTGCCCAAAAATCAAGTACCCTGCGTGGGCACCAAGAAGTCTCGCCTGAGTACAGGTCTCAATACCAGTCAGCAGGGTGGTACAGCGACTCCTGGCACACGTCGTTCTGTTATTGGAGTGGATCAGCATACGCTGAATGTGGACGGTGGTCAGGGCGCAGAGCGCTTTTGTGCCACCACCAAGGTGACTATACCCCAGGATGGACAGGGTATTATACGCGCCGAATCCACCATTGAAACCTTACCAGTTATTGCTGGTTCTGGAGATGGTCTAACCTCTACGCCACGAAGATCAGCAGGATTCAAGGAGACCGCTGCTACTGCGACTCCAGTGAATGCCATGGCTGGATCTCCAGCACAGCATCGCCCTCCACTGATGCGTAGGCACACATTCAGCCAGAAGACATTCTTGCGCTCCGACAATTGTGTTCAATGCCAGAAGCGTATACGCTTCGGAGCCGTCGGTTTGCGCTGCCGGGATTGCCCAGTGCGTTGTCACATCGATTGCAAACCATTGCTTACTGTCAGCTGTATACCCCAATCCGGAACGCCTTCGGCCAAACATATGACTGGTTATATAAGTGACTTTGCTCCGTCCATTTCGCCCATGGTGCCAGCTTTGATTGTCCATTGTGTGAATGAGATTGAGGCTCGTGGCCTCACCGAAGTGGGTCTCTATCGCATATCCTCGTCGGAGCGAGAGTATAAGGCCCTCAAAGAAAAACTATTGCGTGGCAAGGCCACTCCACATTTGGGTAACATCGATGTCCATGTCTTGTGTTGTTGTATTAAGGATTTCTTGCGCTCGCTGCGTGAACCCTTGATACCAACCAGCCAGTGGAAGGATTTTGCCAACGCTGTACAGCAACCTGACCCGAAAATGTCTACAGAAGCCCTGTATAAAGCAATTGATGAATTGCCACAAGCCAATCGCGATACTTTGGCCTTTTTGGCACTCCATTTGCAGCGCATTGCCCAATGCCCTGTCGTCCTGATGCCTATTGATAATATCTCCCTAATCTTTGGACCTACTATTGTGGGTTATTCGACACCCGATCCAGATCAACATGCCATCTACACCGAAGTTTTTACTCAAAAGCAAGTAATGAAGACCCTGCTGGAAGTTTCTAACCTGCATTGGGAGAAATACTTGGCCATGGAATCAAATACCTCAAATTCACATAGTGTAAAAGATCTGTTTGCCCATTATGGTGAGTTTGGAGAACTTAAGTCTGCCAATAATGAGCCTAATCCTAATCATCTCTCTTTGCAGCCACACCAATAAAGGGCACCATAAAGAAGCGTAAATTTTACCACACTTCGCCATCTTCGGCCCAAAAGAAATAACCATGCTTTACTTAATTAATTACAAATTTACTTTAAAGTATTTCTAACAATTTTTCAATCACATCCGCACATATTGTTTTATTTTCGGAATAAAACATAAGTTCTATATGTATAATATATATGTTTTGTATGAAGTTATTAATATTAATAATAATAAAATGAAAATTGAAGCACAATATGATTAAATTTTAGCTAACCTGGCAACTACTTCTAAATTTATTTCATAAAAATTGCTAACGCTCTGAATCCACCTGCCCAAAAGTATGCTATATATATTTTAAAGTTTACCATACTATGGTTTCTGTGTTCGCCCGGCATTTCATTTCAATATTTATAGCATACTTTAGCGCTAGGTAGAGCGTTAGTAATTTCTTTGACAACCCAAGACAATTAATTTGAATTTAACGGCCATATTTTGCTATATCAGACTCGATGCGTTCCAGCTCCATGGCCAAGCGCTCAACTAGATATCCCTCGGAGGAATTTTCCGGCTCAAAACTTAGCAAATCCATTGCCTCCTTGGCCACCAGACGACCAGTTTTCAGATGGGTCTAGAAATCATTAAAATGTAAAATACTTGACTTAAGTATAACCTTATCGTAGTACTTACCGCATATTCCTTTTTATTCAATTCACCTTCGGAAAATTGCAATTCCACCAACTCTATGAGGGACAACAGATACTCGAACAGGGCAATGGCGTACAATTTAGAGATGCCAGGCACCACAGCACGACAAATGGGCAACAGTTCGGAGCACAATTCCACACGGCGCCCCAAGAGTTTCTTACTTGGCTGGTCCATGCAGTTCATTAGAGCCGTTGCCCGCAGAATGCTGGCTATATTTTGTTTGATATCAAGCATCAGGAAGTGATTGGGATGCAGTAGCGTCTTGTACTGGGCCAGCAGTGATTCAAATGCCTGTAGTTCACCCTTAGCCTCGACCAGAGCGCCACCCAGTTCAGCCAGTAGCTCATGGACGTCGGCTGCAGGCAATATGGCTGAACATTTCGAGCAGCGCCAATCTCCACCAGAACTTAAGTCGCAGAGGGCATAACCATCGGGGCATTCCCGACACTTTACGCTGCTCATATTGGTGCCACATTCAGTGGGATCCAGGCAACGTGAGCAGGAACACTCCAGCCGCCGGGTAAGACGCAATTGATGCTGCCTCTGGCTGGTGCCCATCAATGGATTCGTATAGGAATTATAGATAACCTCTCCCGATTTAAGATCCACCGCTGCATACAACTTGAGATTGAATTCATCATCCAAAGCCACCACCGTATTGGGCACACAATGATGCGGTAAACTGCCACAGACATAGACACCTTTGAGAGTGTCACCATCACGGGCTGTCACCTCGAAGGAGTAGCTATCGATGCGTATACAATAGGCATGCAAATCATCAGCTGTCAATGATTGGGCTTGGGTGAGCGACATAAGAAGACCGCTAGCCATTAGTGGACGAACTGCCAGCTCTTCGTGTTCCTGCCACATGCCATCACCATCTCGATAATCATCCAAATTAATGGGTGTCTCTAGCAAACGTTCGCAATCCTTACGTGTACTAGGATCCTCCAGCAGCAGAAGAAACTTCATCAATGCACACACACCATAGTTTTTAACCAACAAATCCTTGCAGATGTAACCTCCAGGTCCACCACTGGCAAAGAACTGACACTCAAAGTCGTCATGACCTTGGCAATCCATGCAAAGAGGAAACATCTTACAGCTCCTACACATCACATACGATTCCTGCAAACATTTGGCACACTTCATCTGCCCGCACTCCCAATGGGGAGCCACTAGCAAAGGTCGCTCCTCCACCAAAGTGTCGCCGGCCTCAATATCCAGTTGAGCCACCAAATGCCTATTGAGAGAAGCCAGTTAGATCCAAACGACATCATAACCAACATCTTCAGTGAAGCTTACCTGCCGAATTTTTCATTATGGATTACCTGTACCTTTTCGCTATAGTCTTGCATTGCTAACGATCACGTAAATATATATCTTTATTTTTATTTTTATACTAAATTTAGTACATATGCCTCGTTTGCTTGCCAGACATCTACTAAACGGCGGGATTCTTGGGACTACTCCAATAGCAATTATATATGTATATACACAGTTCTCTCTCCGAGACCAAAAAGATCTTGTTTTTGGCTAAGTAGTTTCTCTAATTGCGTGCGCGTAACTTGAAAGCGAATGCTTTATTTATAGTTCTCCCTCAGTCTGAGGGAGAATACATTCCGTACAGATTTGCCAAATGATTTATGGCACTCTCTATATACCCTAGATACAAATATTATTGATTATCAGCCAATAAAATATGAAACTAAAGAATTTTTATCATTAGTATTTTAGTAGTTTTTAATGATTATATAGCCTTTTGATTATGTGACATAGTGAAAAATAAACTTAATAGGATTTGGATGGAAGATGACTTTAATCAGCAACTAAAAAGTTTTGAAGGTGCTACACAAAATTAATCATCAGGATTAGTAGGTATTTGTTTTAAATACACACTAACATGGATTTAGTAAAGCATATTTGATGACGTCCTTGAAATTAGTGCTTAGATACACCGAATTCATGGAGTTATCCCTTGAAATCTTAAACGAAGAAGGAAGTAGAATGCTTCCGATAGAAGGATAGGAGGAGACCAGGATTCCAGAACATAAATGAGTATGCGATACGATCCGCTTCAGACCAAAGCTCACATAAGAAACCCAAACCAAGTATCAGTCGAAAACCATGCCAACCAACCGTAAATATGTATATAGTCTTGTGATCCTCCTTAAATAGGGTACTAGAAAAAAAATAAACTTATAGTAAAGTAAACAGAATCGAATAAATTCAAACTGTAATCTCTTTTTGTTCATTCTTGTTTTTAAAGTTTTATTTAAAATATTTCTTTGCTTTACTTTTTTGTTGTTGTTTCCTTTCATTTTGTTATTGTTGTTTGTTTTTCTTCTTCTGCGTGAATTAAAATTAGTTTTGCTTATTAAATTGATTACGAAGAGGGCGGGGGGCGTTCAGAGGAGCGTGGGTTTAGGCCTGCACAATCCAAAGGATGCGCCTAATACTATTTGTTATGTGTGTGTGTGTGGGTGGGCCACCCTTTAGGGTACTGTGTGTGTGAGTTTGATTGCTGTGGATAGACTTTTTGTTTAAACAATAAGAACGTAGAGTTTAATAATAATGATAATAATCAGTATGCCTATTGCATTTGACATTAATAATTAATAATCATAATAATAATCGATTTATATATATGTATATATATATAATTAATTTGATTTCTCTTTTAACTCTAGAGCTGGGACCAAGCCCATGGTTTTTTTTTTGTTTCTTACATATTTTTTTGTTTTTTTTGTTTTCTTTTCGTTTTTTTTTTTTTTTTGTTTTGCTCTTATCTGTTAAATAAGTTGTAAAAAATATGTGTATATAATATGTAGATAATGCTTATTTACTGCGCTTGCCATGCGTATTTACACATCTGTTGGCCTTTTGTACTCTACGTGCTTTCTTCGACTCCTCCGGCTCCTCCTCCGTTATGGAGGAGCCAGAGATAGCCAGCTGCTGCTGATGTGGCATCTTCATGGACACTGGACTGACAATTACACCGCTACGCTGATGATTGCCATAGAAAAGTTTTGTCGAATATCCCCCATTAGAGCCAACCTCTGCTGGACCTCCTGCTCCTGCTCCTAATCCGCCGCTGGTTGCTACCGCAGCCTGCTGCATAGCTGACGCAGCCAATTGTGGTTCTTCCGATGCTTTGGAAGTGGACGCAATGGCCTCATTATCCTCAACATTCTCAACGAATGGATATTTGCGTTTTAGATTCTTTGTGGCCGTATTCACAGCCAACAACTTGGCCGTGGTCGATTCATCGGGAGAGGCAAACTCCTTCAGTTCGCAACCGCTGGCATCGCTCTCCGCATCGTTATCCTCATTTATGATAATTATATGTTCCGGATCAACACCCTGATTAACCAAAGCTTGTAAATCTTCGGGTGGTAATACGGGAGATACTTTCTGATTGCACGCATTGCATACGGAGGATATGGCCGGGCTCTTGGAGCGCCAGAATTGCAGCTCTGTCTTACATTTGTTTAGCTCCTGAAAAATGAGAGATATGTATAAATGTATGTCCCAGAGGACTCAGAGGTCTCCACCTACCTGTAAAAGTGTGGAGAATTTACGAGCCATTTCTTCATTCTTTTTATCATTCTCATCCAGACGATTGGCATATTCGAGTGTCTGTTTCTGCTGTTCTGTCAATAGATTCTGTTGCTCGGCTAGTTGTCTGCTCTGTTCACCCAACTTTCGTTTGCAGCCGGACAAATCCTTGCGTAGCACTGCTAATTGATTACTATACATTCTCATGCCCTCCTTGATTTTCCTTATGCCCTTGCGCAATACCATGTGATTTTGTGGTGGCGAATTGCTGCTGCTGCTACTGCCACTACCTCCACTTCCGCTGCTCTCCTCCAGATCAGAGGCAATGGCCAGAGTGGCTAGAGAAATCCCAAGTAAATTAGTACCAAAATCGATCATTATCATCACTTGCTAGACCTACGTCGTTTCGTTGTGGGTGGCAATTGGAAAAAGTCCTTGTTGAAGCACGCCAAGCCAGGTAAAGTTGGCTCAATGCGATCCTTAAAGTACTCCATGGCCATGGTGGAGAGATCAAAGAGTTCATCGGTCACCCGATAGGGTCGCTGCAATCTAGGCGTAATACTGATATAATTCATTATCGAATTCACTTCATCCAGTATCTACAAAAGAGTAAAAAGATGTTGGTTACGGATTTAACGATCATTTCTTATCAAACTTACGGATCCTGGAAAGAAACAGCAATGGCCACGTTCAATATGCTTCCCCATGGACATCTGGAGTAGCGATAAACGCATATAACAGGTCTCAATGATGTCACATTCACAGGCTAATGGATGATTACGACGAGCTGACTCCCGACGTGGCATGCTAGCCTTTATCGTCTGGAACCGTTTGAATGTATTCTTGATCTGTCCACCGAATGCTCCATTCAATATCGACATACAAATATCATTCACTCGATGTGATACCTACACAAAATAGAAGAAAATTATTCATTTACGCCGATTAGTATTAGTTTTTGTTAGCCTAAAGGGGGGAGGTCGTTTGGTTTGGCGGTGGAGTTTCCCCAGCCCAAGGATACGGATTCAAATTTCAACATTCACAAATTGTTTATTGATTTTGGTTATGCTTTGGTTTTTGCGTTTGCCTTGGCCTTTATATGCCCGCATCCCAAAATGTATGTACATATTTGTCTACCGACCACTCTTCCTGTTATTAAATTATATCAAATTACGTGAACGTTCACTGTCCCTTAAAACCAAAAACAAAAAACCTTTGTAGTAGGTAGTCAAATCGAAGCCATCGAGAAAGAAAACCTAAAAAAAGGCGACAAGTCGTTATACCCTTGCTAATTTGTAGTCTAAGCATTGGCTTACCACATAATCTGTGAATTATAGGACTTGCTTATGGAATATTTTCGATTCAAATGCTTAAGACTATCCATTTTTATCCTGTAGTCTCTCGAGATTTCAACCATAAAATAGATAGCAAATAGAAACCAGACAAGCTCTGATAATAAGGCAACTTGAAGAGTGTGTTTGTGGCCGTTAAAAACTAAACCCAAACCCTATGGGAGAGATATCGAACATGACTATAGAGGGATAAATATAAATATTTCCACTTGTTTACCCTGTGTAAGGGTATAATACCTAATCAGGCTAGGAATTACAAAAGAGGAGCAGTTTGGTCAAACGCCTAGGGCGGCAAGTTTAAGATATTTCTGTAATATTCATTAATATTTTCTCAAGTTAGTTGTTCTTCAGGTTCAAATATATAGACTTGTTTACTAAGATTAATTCATTATTTTGACTAGCTGTAGCCATTTAATTGTTATATCCTTGGAAAAGGGGTATATTATTTTGGTCAGAAGCGTGCAACGCATAGAAGGAAGCATCTCCGACCATACAAGGTATATATATTTTTGATCAGTACGACGAGACGAGTTCATATAGCCATGCCCGTCCGTCTGGATCGACACGAACTCCTCATAGACCGTTGGAGCTACAGGCTTGTATATAGTGCACAGGTTGTATATCTCGGATTCAGCCGGATCGGACCACTATATCATATAGCTCCCATACAAACGGCAAAGTCATGAACTGTGACTTTTCTCAATAACTTTGTTATTTTTTGAGCTATTGTCGTGATATTTAATAATGGTAAGTTTATTACACCTATAAACGACTGTGCCAAATTACATCAAGATCGGGTGACTATATCATATAGCTCCCATAGGAACGATCGGTGGAATACAGTGACTTTTGTCAATAACTTCGTTACTTTTGACGCGATTGCTTGCCAATTAAACATTTGTTAGTTCAATGTATATGTTAATGACTGTGCCAAATTTGATAGAGATCGGGTGACTATATCATATAGCTCCCATAGGAAGGATCGGTCAAAAACAGTGACTTTTGTCAATAACTTTGTTATTTTTGATGCAAAGATTGTAGGCCGTTCTTGCGTTCTTTTTAGATAAAACGTCTTTTCACTTTGATGGCTATAGGTAAGGAAAGAGTTACCAAAAAAGTTGAAAGGGTATAAAAACTTCGACGCGGTCGAAGTTAACCCGGACCCCAGGTCTTTTTTTGTATTTCTGATTTCGAACGCAGTTTTAGTTAAGTACATATAAAAATAATACAAAAAGGCGTAATTTTTGTTGTAACCCACCCTGCATTTGATCCTGATTCTACCACGTCGACTACTATTTAAAATTAATCATCAAACTTACTTAATAAATGGTTAAACCCTTGTGTTTATTATTAATATACTATAATTTTGAGGCATAAAGTGAAGATTGGGTCAACGGACACCCTGCTTTACTGTACATAGACAAAGATCAAAGGTTGACGAACCTTTAATACCCTAATAATAACAGCTCATTAAGTTTATCATATTAAAACTTTTTAAACCTTGTTTGAATTTATGGTTTTTAAAACTTTTATATCTATGAACAAGTGTGTGTGTGTATTTGAATTGGTGTGTGTGAGTATGTGTGTATTTGTTTGTGTGTGTGTGTGTCAGGTCGAATTGCATTTAAGCGGCGGCAGGAGGTCGTCTCAGATGCCGTGACAAAGTTATAAATACCTTCCTCCACCTCCAAGCCAAGCGAAGGGTAGGACAACAAAAAAAAAAAAACAGAAAGCAGAATCAACGCACAGGCAAAGGCTCTAGACCCAGGCACAATGGTCGTCGGCGGCGGCGACTTTGAGTGGCAAACATAGCCAAGCCACTAGTTACTGGTAGAACAAGTGCAAGTGCATGGCAGGTAGTAGTATTAGTAGTAGCAGTTGGGATAACCCACGGTATATAACCCACACTCGAGCTATCATGCACTTGGCAAATTGCTTTTTATTGATTTAATACGAAAAACCCGACTTTGCCCCCAAACTTTGATGAAAGGTGGGGGCATGTAGAAGGGAGGAAGGGGGTGGGGAAGATTACTTACCACTCGAATTTGTGAGATATTCTTATAATCCAGGTATTCAAAAGTCTTCTGTATTAACTCCGTGGGTAAATCGAGAAAATTGAGTGTTTGAGCTTGCATACGATTTAATTCGGATGCTCCTCCTCCGGAAGAACGTTGCATCTGCATGTTGTATGATGGATGACGCGTTGCAACGTTGCTGCCACATACAAAATTTGGTGCCGATTGCTGCTGCTGCTGCTGTTGATTGAAACGCCTCAATACGGAAGTACGTGTGGCTGTCTCTTCCTGGCCTCCTTGTTGTTCATCTGTATTGGATCCACCTGAGCCATTGCCATTCCCCGATCCGGCATTGCCACTCATTTGGCGGGTGGAAACCATTATAATTGTTGTCGGGGGAGGATAATTTTGGACAGCAATGAGATTCCGTTTCTAACCAAGACGTGAGCGATGTGGACGTTGAGGAGAACTCCTGTTGAAGGATTTTGAAAAAATTATAATTGACTTTATAGTAACTTCTGGTTATGATTATTAACTATATAGAATTTTATAAAATTCTATCTTTGGCGTCTCTCACTCTCTGCTTCTCTTATACTCTTTCCCTCTCCCTCTCTAAAATTTCGTGGTAATTTGCTACGCACTTTTTCAAGCAAGAGCAATTTTTCGTACCCGTATTTAATTGATTATCAACTGCATTAGCAACGTTTTTTCAATCTCAACCAGTAGGCCATAATATCTAGCACACAGTCCGCAACATTTGCATGCAATTGCAATGCGTTTTCATGCAGTTTTTCTTGATTTTATTTGAGCACAATTATAAAACTACATACACAATATCCGTGGCAAAAAAAAAAATGGTAGGAGCGAGTATTCTGAGGTGAACACACTGGAGATGAGCGATAGCGACTGGCGAAACCACAGTTATCACTCACCAAAAATATTGGTGTGACCGCAATAGAATGAGTTTTTTGAAATTCACTATACTTTGTCAAGAAGTTGAGGATAATTGCAGAAGTTATTTATTGTTTTTACTTATTATTTTATTGCTTTTAATTGGATTATATCTTTATATTTCGAGAATTATACTTCGACTGATTGATATTACTATGAATTGCGACTTTGAAAATGTTGTGAGTGTGACAAGTAACTGGTTCCGCTACATAACAACTCATCTCTTGTTCACTCCAGTGGACCTGGAACTAGTTCCATATTTAAATGTTTTGTAACTGTATTTATCGAATAATATTGAAATTGTTTTATTTTTATATTTATATAATATTCAATTTCTTTCACACACATTATTCGCTAATTGGCTTATTCAAATTCTGTACTTAAACGGTTGCAAATTTTGTTTTTATTAATTAAAATAATAAGAAGAAGAACGAATCTTTTTTAAATATTCATAGTAACATTTCAGCCAATCTCCAACGAATTTATAGAAAAACAAAACCTACCAAAACAGGTGGGTTTACCATATTCAAAGGATGGATTCAAAGAACTTCAATAATTGTTCATATGTTGTGTACCGCGCCATTGAGTCAACTACTATTTACCCTTTTTGTATTATAGTGTCATCATTTTAATAATTCAAACTTAAATATAAAAACACATATGACGATCAAGTAAAAATACCATTTTATATATGATTTTATACGATTTTTTTAATTTTCAATCTGAAAGTTTCAAATGTTTACTGGGTTTTGTAGCTAATCGCTCTATATTTGGTGAACTAGTTCTGCATCTTGCTCACAATTGAGTAGTTCATTAACGCCCCTGTTGGAATTCGTACCAAGTTGTTACAGGTTTATTTTACCTGTCTATACCAGACACCGTCAAATATTAAAAGAATACAACTGAAAACGCAGGCCAATCCACAACTATGTTAAATATAATAGCCTTTCCCGGTAGTATTTAAAGTAAATAAATGGAATCAAACGCGCAGTCTTTTCTGTTACCTCCTTTTTCCAACTGGGTCTCGCAAGTTGGTGGTGTCTCGCTGGTCGCGTTTAATTTTTTTTCTATCAGTTTTGTTTTTGAGCTAAGAGCCGACGGCGATTTTCCTAAGAGTTCGAGGAAGTCGAAAAAAACCAACAACAATATTAAAAAAGAAAACTAGTTGAATAAATTTCCTAAATTCTAGTTTAGTACATACAACTTGCGCGCCAATGTTTTATGTAAAATTACCAAGTGTTTTTCACATTACATATGTATTTGTATATTTTGTTGTTTAACCAAGATAAGAGAGAATAATACAGTGAAGAGCTACAACAACAAATGGATTTCAAGTGATTTTTGTTTGTGTCTTATTGGCCTTACGACGTGCTTCGAATTATTTCAATTGGCGAACGAAAGTAAAAGTTTAAAAAAATCAAGCAAAAAATAATTACACAAAAGCATTTGTTGTATTTGCTTATCAACAACCACAGTGTCCAAGTTCAGAGTTTAATCAAGGCTGCGCCGGCAATGCATCTCCCTTCACAGCAGCAGCAGCAGCAACAACAACAACAAAAACAACGGCATCTCTTGTTGGGCACCACTTAAGAAAAATGTAAGTTTTGTGATAGGTAGGGATATTCGTACATACATATGCAACTAGAGTGAAGGGAGGGGGCGGCAATCATCATCGTCAGCGGCATTTTCCTTGTATTCATTTGCATAAGACACTCACTCTCTATCTCTCTCTCTCTCTCTTCTTTGTCTATTCATTAAGATGATGCTCGCTCACCTTGTAAATTTTTTTTGCGGTACTTTTTAACCCCACAATGACCAGCTCGTGTCTGTCTGTTTGTGTTTGTGAGTGTCTGTGTGTGTCTGTGTGGGGTTGTGAGAGCTTCCCCTGAGCAAGGTGTTGAAAGACGTCAAACAGGCAAAAATATTTGTTTGTTTCCCTTAAACTTGCTGATGCAGAAATTTCCTCATAAATATATTCAATTTAAAAATTTTCTTTTGGTATAAACACTTTAATACATCTGTACATGTAAATCCAAATGGTAATACCAATTAATAGCAGTTTTTCAGAATTTTTATGGGGTTAACTGAGATGCCTCACCCTCTTAGACACTTGATAAATCAAAATTTGTAAGCAAATTGTTAAGTTTTATTAATTGATCGCACACATCAAGTGAGCAACAATGATTGTTACCTTTATTTATTTATAGACATGCTCTAAATTTCGTATTCATTACTTTGAGGTTGTTTACTATTCTATTTAGTTATACAGTGGCGGTCACGAATTTAGGACGTTTTTTTTTTTGACTTTAGTGCTGATTTTTTCGGCTTCTAAATAATTTAATGCAATACTTTTTTCTGTAATTTGTTGGTTATTGTATTTGGATCATGAACTGTAAAAATGGCCATCATAGTTTAATCCGTTTTTTGCACAGGTGCATTTGAACGAAGAAAAGTCCGTTTTTTGGCGGGCATGAATTTAGGACGTTTTTCAAAATCTTAAATATTAAAGATAGAAGTATGAACTCTTTAAAGAAGTTGTAGATCTAGCAAAAATAAGATAAACTGCATACCACAAATTTTAATTTAGCCCCCAATTTTCGAGTTGGAGACAATTGAAAATCTGAAATTTGTATGGTAATTTTTGGTCCTTTGGGCGAGGCCTGATACTTTGTTTGTCGGAAATGGTTTTTTCTGGGGTCTTGTCAGAGCCTTTAAAGCGACTTTCGTTAGAAATCATTTCATCTTTTTGATTGTGGAAAATTTCAAGCACTCAATGGGGGCAATAATTAATCTCTTGATTAAAATGAAATCTAAATTGGAATGTTAATCTATTCTATAATAAACCGCCTACGCACTAAATTTCAAAGTATTTATCGTCATTTTCAATATGAAATATTTATTCATTTATTTCTATTTTCATTTCTCATTATCAGAGCAAAGAAGACGACAGCAACAGAAGCAACAACAACAAGAACAACAATGATGATGTTGACAGTGGTGCTGCTTGAGCCAATGGCAAAAACAACAACATCAATGCTCAATAATTGTTAAAAAAAAAAAAAAGAACAAAACCAACAAAAAATAAACACTCTTCACATTTTGTGATTGACACAAACGAAAAGAGGAAAACGGAAATCGAAGAAGCAAAGAGAAGTGAAGAAGAAATAATCTAATCTAAACTAGACGATTTAAAGACACCCAACTTGGGTCCTAATCACCCTAAAACACATTCAGACTGGAGGCCTCACTGACCCTAAAACACATTTTTGCACGCAAAATTGCCTACAAAACGAAATCAAAGTCAATTTTAGCGGCCATGCGAACGAAACACTTGATCCTAATACTAATCGGTGTGATAATCGCTACGATCGTATTTATTGTCTTTGGACCCGCCGGTGAACCGAACGATTCCTTCAAGAATATCGTTGTCCAGACGCATCAGCAATTGAAAGAGTTTCAGGTAAAGAGACCCTCAAAATTCCACCCACTTCGATTTGACTGACAGTCGTATTGTGGGGGGTTTTGTCTTATCATAGATTTTGGAATTAATCCTCTAAGATAACGCACTGCATGTGTGTGTGTGTGTGTGTGTGTGTGTGTGTGTGCAGTGAGTCTAGTTATCTCTCTTATCAGAGAACCTTCATTCATCCCAATTTCAATTTGGAATAACCATTTAGTGATGGAATTTCTATATTGTCCATCATAATTTTCCGTTGCTATCATAGGCACATGACAATTTTATAAGATTATATTCAAATTGTAAATTAGTCATACTAACACACCTACAAAGTAATTTGCTTTCTGTGTGACTCATATGGAACTTCTTTTATTATTTTGTAGGGAATTTTTATGCCAATCCCCAAAAAAAAAGAAAGATAAAAAATCAACTTTTGGGTATGTTTTATCTAACACGTAAGTGTAAAAGTACCGGAAAAAACTTTAAACATTCGATTTCCTATATCGGTTTTGCCCCATTGACTAGGTATTTAAGTTTATGTAGTGTTGTTTGTTATGTAGTGCCACCACATTGTAACTCAAGAGGTTTTTACCATAAAAAGCCAATGTGAATATGAGTAGAGCGGAAGTTTGAATACCTTAAATGTTGTTTTGTGGTCAACTTGAAAAGGGAAAACCTAAACAGGTTTATATGTGAATGAACTAATTGTTGAACCACTTTGGAATTATTGCAAAATGGGTTGCCATAAATCAGGATTTTATCATTTCTATTGGATGTTTTTAGGAAGTATTCAATATCAAGAGGAATTTTGCATCTTTTGCCCCAAGATAAATGGTGCTGGCAAAGGGCTTAATACGACAAACTTTTGTCTCACTCTACTTTATAATATCAAGATCATTTCCATTATCTTTTATTAAGGTATATTTCCCCTTTCAAATGGGTATAAAATAGTGTATTAAATACAATTAAAAACGTCTTTAAAGTTAAGCTTTAGCAATGGTAAAGCATAATTTTTCATGAACTCTTATTGGACCAATATAAAAGGTCTTATTAACAACTCGATAAAATTGTAAAACGCCGTCAAAATTCTTACAAAATCTTTTAAATACTTCAGAGAGCAATCTGTTTGTTATCAAGTCACCTTTTTGGTTAGCTTCAGTTTAATTTCCAACAAAGGTTTGTTAAGGTTGGATAAGATAATACATAGGATAGGATATGGAAGATTGTGTAAAGAGTCACTACTTGCTAGGAATGTAAATAGAGATAAGAGTAAATAAAACGTTTCATTTTCATTCAAGTTTTCTTTTTTTTTTTTTTTGTAGAATTTAAGCATCCTAAAAGGGTTTTCCTATGTGTCAGTTTCACTTTGGCAAAGCCTCATCAAATGATTGCCAATTTTCTGTGTTGGTTTTGGCAGCAACAGTCTGTCTGTCTATTCGGTCGGTCTATCTATGCTTGGCTTGGCCTTGAACTGCACTCATCTGTCCATAAGAAGGCTCCCACGTTTGGGCCATCAAAAATGTTTAGGCTTTCATCTTCAAGTACATGGGCGTAGTAGGATGCAGATGAAGGACATTTAATGATGTTAGAATTGAATATTTGGGTCGCTGATCAATCGATATGTTGATAGTGGAAACCAATAACCATTAGGTTAATAGACCTAATGAGCTGCTTCATCCCCTTGCGATATTACTATATTGAAGTCGAGGGAATGGGTGTACGCCCATGTCTAGCTGTATTATTTTGTCATTCTCATGCTCTTAACTAAATTGAACGACTCTCTACTCACTAGGCTGGCCGTCTAGAAAGTAAACTAAAGTAAATGACCCAAAAGAAATCATCACCATAATTTTGTTTCTTTCCCTACACCTACATAATCCTACCCCATGGGTGTGGGGTGTGGGTGATTGTGTGGTAAATACAAATTCATAGCCCTCTAATACATATGTCTGAAACTTCAATATTATTTTTGTTTTTTTTTTTCATGTTGTTTGTTTGCCAAAACGTTTACTGTTTACATTAATTAGATTGCGGTCACTTTCCGGCCTCGATGTGCTGGCTTTCAGCTCTTTGTTTCCCTTCCTCCCGCCAGTTTTGCGTGTGGCATATTGAATTTCATTTTGCCACAAACACACACACTTAACGTAAACGTAATTTCAACATTAAAATTTAAGTTTACAGTCATTCCAAGAGTTTTTTGTGTATGTTTGCTATCTCTAAATACCTGAGCAAACAACATTAATTATTTCATTTCTGTGATAAATCTTATCATACAAAGTGAATTAGTCAGTCAGGTTTTCTCAGTCTTTATCTAACCTTCTATCTATATATCTATGTATCTTGCTGCCATTTAGTTGATAATATTCTATTCTGATAAAAAAAAAGTCACTTTTATTTTCCCCCTTCTTTTTAAGCCGTGTGTGACGGATTTGATTTTTATTCATACACAGATTCTCACGTAGAACAATAAAAAAAAAAACAAAACAATTATTGAGCTCATAAATTGGTCTCATGGCAAAGTTTCTATACCCTTTCTTTAGGAAAAGTACGAAAACATATCTATATACATATCATATTAAACAGTGCTAAAGCTATATCTTAGAGATCAAAAGACTATAAATATTATCCCACGGTTCATCGAGTCCGAATTAAGCGAAGTTTTGTATTTGTATTTGTTTAAATTTAATAACTAAAACAGAATTTACCATTTAAATGATAAATTTATAATGACAAATGTTTATTTAATGAAGTAAGTAAGTCGTCTTAGGTATACCATACACCAGTAAAACAAATATTTCAAGCATACGAGCACCCTAGCGCCCCCACCCGCCAACGACCAACTCCGGCCTTATGGAAAAACGTTTATATGCATAACTTGGCTAATTTTAGTCCGTTTTAATTCAAATTTGGTATTTTGCTGGATATTAGTATCAAATTTAAGTGTGCCAAATTTAATTCCACAAGGTAGAAAATTACGGGAGATAATCGAGTTTTACGTGGGCGGAGAGAGGCGTGGCAAAATCTTTATACATACAAAATGTGCGCATTTACTAAGCCAATATACATATCAAATATGGTGTCTCTAGCTTGTTGTATACTGATTCTTTCAAATGCTATTCTTTTCAACAATATTCTAATACCCTAGCCGGAAGAGTAAATCAAAAACCGCCAACTCATTGTATTTCATTAGTCAAGTTTGTTGCATCAATATTAAACTGGTTTTAGTTAGGCCATTGTTTTGTTTTGTATTTGCATTAGGTTTTTGGTTACATTTGCTTTTGATTCAATGCAATTCTGAATCTATTCTGTTTGTCGTATTAAAACAACGTAAAAACATTTTTTTTGGGGGTTTCTGTTGTGTCACTTTGGAATTCCTACAATTATCATCATAAAGAATTGAATTTTGAAAAGTGCACGTGTCTTACCTTAATTATATTTGAAAATTATAAGTTTGCGTCGATTGGATTCGATGAGAATAAGACATGTGTGTTGACCAAAAAAATCCAAGGGGGAAACGCAATAAAACCAAATGCATGCAATCGAGGGAGGTTTCAAGAAAGTATTCTTTATATTAATAACATAGTAAAGCAAGTTTATGAATCGACCTCGAGATGGTAGATGGTAGATGGCAGAGTGAGGGAATTGGGTCGGAATGTTTGGGTTATATCTTTTATGGATATCCGCAAATAACTTTTAACATTTATGAACACACAAATAGTAAAGAGGAGGAGCCCTTTTAATAGGCTATATAAAAAGATTTCCTACTTTTAATTGGATTTGAAGTACGCAAGCAAAAGAAAGTCCATTCTATATGTACATATTTCGTATGTATATATATTATTATTGTATTCGTTTAATTAGAGCAGTCAAGCGATTTTTATTGATTAGAAACTATAGTAAAAATAAGTTTTAGATAGTTTCTCTTGAAATTGTTTTCAGCTTTCATCATGCTAATTGTAAAAATTAGAGCTTGAAAAACCAGTTTCATTTCGAGAATGAATTTGGAGCCATTTCCCATTATAATTGTAATGGAGTAATGGGCACATTTAAATGAATAGCCACCATCAGTTGATAATGCATTTTGAATGGTTATTAGTATAAATGTAATTATTATCGGCCAACAAGCACTTTTCAAATCATTCAAAGCCACTTAAAACTATCTAACCTCTGACATTTGATTAACATGAAATAAATTGTCTTTGTGTCTGGGAAGTCATTGCAATTTGTCTAATTTTCATTGGACATGTCCCTTCATTTCACCATTCATCTAATAAGCCAAGTATATATATGTACATATATACCATTCATCGGGGGTATAACAACTTGACAAATGTGTCAACCCCTTAAAGAGCTGAGCTCACGCTCGATACTCTTAAATAATTGAATGGCAAACCAAATGAAGAATGACCCCGTCGAGTCAGAACTAATAACATTAGCCCCCATGGTTCTTGCATTGTTTGAAATTCCATTAAAATTAGATAATCAAGAGGCTTTATTTTACATGCCAAATACTTGTGAAAGTTGTCAAAGAAATTAGCGTAGAAAGGTAGATATGCAATTCTCCCCTTTCACGTCTAATGCTTAACAGCATCCATGAACTCTTCAAAAGTGATGAATCCATTATTATCGGTATCCACTTCTCGAAACATATCTTTGAATTCCTGTTCTGTGAATCGTTCACCCAAATTGGTCATTACGATTTTCAAATCGGGCTGTGTGATAAAACCATCCTCATCACGATCGAATACCTTGAATGCCTCCTTCAGAATGTTATCATCATTAAGATTTTGAAAACGCATTGCCATCATGTGTAGAAATTCTTGAAAGTCAACCTCACCATCCCCATCGAGATCGACCTGGTCAATCATGTCGTAGAGTTCAGCTTCGGTGGCCAATTGTCCCATAGAACGCATTACCTTGCTCATCTCAACAGCGGTTATATTACCGCTGTGATCCAAATCGAAAACTTTGAAAGCATCTCGAATTTCTTTAACTTGTTCTTCAGTTAATTCAGCCATAATAACAGAAACTTATTTGTATCAAGTTTTGTGCTTTGTATGTTGCCCTTAGCAAGTGAGAGTTGTGAATGAATGTTGAATGGGTTATGAGTTGACTTTATAACAAAATACAATAGACACAGCCTTCTTTTCAAAAACATTTCCAATCTAGCCGATTTGAGTAACATTTTTGAGCGGCCGTCCTTCTGTTACTTTGTGTTTGGGTATGCGAAATTTTCTTTTGAGTTAAATTGATTGATTCCTAATTCCTTATTGCTAGGATTCTCATGCCTAGGATCATCAATTTGTTATCCTTGTTTGTCATTCAGCTGCTTTAGGATGTCTTCCCTCTTCAATAGAACACTTTCTCTGATTTTATCTATACTGATCTATACGTATTTTCGCCCACATGTTCATGATTTATGATCTGTGTTAAGGCGAAGCCCTTTACACTAATTCTGATGGCGCCCAAAAAATGTGGAATGCACATAAAAAATGTGGAATCTGTAGTTGCAAGCTTTGCAGTTCTTTTCTCCCTTCATGTAATTTGAATTCCCAACTAGTTTTAGCGTTGAAGATATGGTATGGCCATTACAACTGTGGATTCTTTAGCAAAGTCTGCTGATGATAGAACTTGGTGGTTCTTGAAATAGCTAAACAGACACCTACCTTTACACCTATTCTCAATAACTTGAATAACTTAAAGAAAAGTGATGAGATTAGGATTAGGTAGACTCAGTATTTTGTTCTTTGGTTCAAAGGGTTCAAAAATTAAATGCATTGCACTTTGAATTAAATTATCAAATTCTTCAAGACGTTTAAATGAAGGCTATTAAGGTCTTGGCAATAAGCTTCTGATTATCTTGACCTCGTTTTTATTGCAACAGAGTGTCCCCAGAGTGTTTTGTGTGTGTGTGTGTGTGTGTGCATGTCATCAAATTAGTATTGAACTCTGCCCCCATTAATCTTAAAAACAAAAAAACATATATAAAAGAAATTGCGCCGCTTGTTCAAATATTTAAATTGCCATCGTAATCAGCGTTGTTCTTTATTTTCCCAAATGCTTGTTTACAATTGTGTGTCGCCGTCGCCGTTTTGCCTGGCTCCCGCTTTGCCCCTTTTGATTTTCTTCCCTAGTCGGAAGTTCCTCCTTCTTTGGCAAATTCCCTGGGCGCCTCCATTAGGCCACATGCGAGCATTTCGAGTCACGCCATTGCAAAACAACAACAACGCTGGAGAGCTCACGTGCCACGCGAATATATGAAATGTAAATACATATGCGATATATATACATATAGATTGAAGCATTGCCAACTTTTGGGCGGAATGAAAACATAGAAAGGAACTGAGGAAACAATCTTCGACATATGATTGTTTAGTCTCGCATGGCTTTGACGAAATCTGCATAACTGATCACACCATCATTATCAAAATCAATCTCCTGCATCATAATAGCAAACTCTTCCTCGGTTACATGTTCGCCCAGATTAAAGAGAATGGCTTTCATCTCGGCTGTTGTTATAAAACCATCCGAGTCACGATCAAATATCCTAAAAGCCTGCCTTAGATATTCATCACTACTCAGCTCCTCCAGACGTCTCATCATCAGGGAACAAAACTGTTGGAAATTAATCTCACCCTCACTTGTTTGATCCACCTCATTCATCATGTCATAGAGCTCAGCCTCGGTGTGATTTAGACCAATGGCCCGCAAAGCGGCACCCAATTCAATGCAAGAGAATTTTCCAGATTTAAGTTTTAAGCGATCGAAGGCCTCACGAAACTCATTCATTTGTTCGTCTGATATTTCAAACGATGATATTTTTACCTTTAATTTGTGCATTTTTGTGTATATTCTTTGTTTACTTTTATATATATTTTTTTATATTTTTTATATTTTTTTATTTTTTTTTTTATATTTTTATTTTTTTTATATTTTTTTTGTGTTTTTTTCTACCCTATTTTTGTGCTCGACTTTTTTTTCGAGTGTATTGTGAACGGTTTCGAGTGTATATAAGATGCTTAGAGATTTCATCTTTACAAGTAAACTCAGGCACAATAAAAAGCCTACTTAGTAATTTGAACTATACTTTTGTGTACGTTTTATAGTAGACTGGAGACAGAAACCCCCAGAGGATATTAGGGATACAGTTGGGTATAAGAACAAAAGAGGATCTAGCAGATCTTCTATGGCTAGACTTTTTTAGGCTTCATCTTTTAAATTGTCAAAAAGAAGATAAAGGCAAAATGTATCTTAGAATTCTTAGAAACCTATACAATTATATAGAAAATGCGATTTTCTAGACTTAATGACATTAAACTTTCGCCTTTTGTATGTAATTCAAAATCATTTTTATACCATTGCAAAAAGGGTATATATTAATTTTGGTCAGAAGTGTGCAACGCATAGAAGGAAGCATCGGATGACTCCTTTTGGCCCACCATGTACCTCAAATCTTATCCCATGTTAAATAACGTTGCTCGTATAAGTGTTGACAAATGTATTTTGAAAAACAGAAGCTATCTAAGCAACACATGAGAAAATGTTTTCTATAGTGTTACATTTGCATGAACAAATTGATCACTTTCGATTGAGAGCTCATCCGACAACAACCAAAATGTATTCAAAAAAATTTACCTTTGATGAAAAAGTTTCAGTGAATTTTTTTGTACGTGTCCTTCAAATTTTCAATTCGTGCTTCAGTATTTTTTTGACTGGTGTCTTGCTTGTTGTACAAGTGGTTAACGAGGGCTTCAAGGATCTCATGGAGAAGATATACTTGAAGCTGTTCATCCCTGGAACTCTGGGTTATCGTCTACTCTATACAGGGATTCGCATTTGTGTGATGGCCTTTCTCATTGAGTGGCTCATGAAGACGAGCGATAAACTCGTTTATCTGATGTTCAAAAATTTGGAACTAGACGAACAGGAAACAATCAATGAAACGGACCTGGAGGGCTCTGGCGTTGATCTGAAGACGTATCACTATGGCTTTGATCTGGGGTCATATCATTATGGCTCATCAGGCAGCCTCTTCTAAATGTTATAAAGCCTATTAGAAGAAAAACCTCCACATACATCTACATATACAACTTATACTCGAAGGGGGGGTGGACACGGGTGGCGCTGATCTAGAGTCACATCATTATGGCTACACATACATCTACATATAACACTTATACTCGACGGGGTTGGACACAATTTACTTCTGGAACTATACGAACAGGAAACAATCAATGAAACGGACCTGCAGGGCTCTGGCGTTGATCTGGAGACGTTTCACTATGGCGCTGATCTGGAGTTACATCATTATGGCTACACATTCATCTACATATACAACTTATACTCGACGGGGTGGACACAATTTAATTCTGGCAATACCGATGTTAATTCCTTACTCTTACTGTGGTTTACTTGATTTGGAATCTGGTGGTGGGCTTTTCGACTATAGTCAAACACACTACTTGGGTTTCCTTTTAAAAATTTTTACTGTTTTTGGAATAAATTGTTAATAAAATTATACCCAATATTTCAAAGCATTTCTTCTTACTGTCCACAATCTGGCTCATACCCTTTTTATACCCTTGCAAAAAGGGTATGTTAATTTTGGTCAGATGTGTGCAACGCATAGAAGGAAGCATCTCCGACCATACAAAGTATATATATTCTTGATCAGTCCAAGGAGACTAGTTCAAATAGCCATGTCCGTCCGTCTGACCGTCTGTCCGTCCGTCTGGATCAGCGCAGACTTCTCGGATTCATCCGGATCGGACCACTATATCATCATATAGCTCCCATTAGCCCCGGCCCTCTATATTTTTTTTGTATAGTCATTTATTATGGAATTATTTTTTTGAATAGTATAACGAGGAATTGGTAATTGACTTTTTTTCTGCAACTATTTAAGTTAATTTTGAGTCTGCCTTTTTTTGAAGTAAACTTTTGCATTGAAATTTAGAAACTTGATAACATTAAAAGCCAATTGAAAAATTACTTAAACTCATACTGTTGACATCATGCCAACAAAATCATCGAAATTCATTTGTCCATCATGATCGATATCATATTCTCTAATCATTTCCTCAACTTCTTCATCGGTGATTTTCACACCGAATGCCGTCAATACATATTTCAATTCGGCTGTCTGAATGAAACCATTGTTATCTCTGTCATAGATACGAAATGCTTCACGTAGTTCATCCTCATTGTTGGTGGCACGCAATTTCCTTAAAATCATGGCAGTGAATTCTTCAATTTCAATGGAACCATTGCCATCGTAGTCCACCTCATTGACCATAGACTGAAGTTCACCCTCACTGGGATGACAGCCCAAGGAACGCATCACATTTGCCAATTCGCGCGTAGTGACACTTCCTTCGCTATCCTTCTGAAGTATTTGAAAGGCTTCGGTGATCCACACCATTTCATCGGGTCTAAGTTCATCCATAGTTAGAAAATATATATATGTAGTTAGAGGTTTATCTATATAGAGAGTTCCAATAGACCGTGTATTTCTGTAGTTTTACTTTATTGGGATGTTGGGTTTTGTTTGAATTGTGTTTGACGAGTAACATATGAGGACCTGATGACATGAGTATATCATTTCATTGCCTACTTGATACATAAACAGAGAAACTTTTTATGAATTTTCAAAGGTTTATTTGGTCATTGCAATGAATTGAGACATTCTTTTCCATTAATTATGGTTTTTAAAGTGGGTTAAGCCTTTTAAATATTAATCAAGAAGACTCCTAGAAAGGGTTATAAAACTATATGTGCCTATAGACATAGTGAAAACGTCTCTATTACCAACATAGCTAGCCTTGTGCATCTCTCAAACTAAAATACTTAACTAACGAACTGTGTAAGATGATGAAAATGCCATTTATTGCCTGACTCAAATTCATTACTCATGTTTAAGTATAATAAAAACATATTTTCATTTCCATTGATAGCCATCTTAATAGGTTCTTTTTTTTTTGCAATGTTGAAAACCTTTAACAGAATTGAGACTTTTTGTTTTCTGTAAATCGATCAATTTAATTTTAAAAGCCACAAGTTTATTTTGTCATTGTTTTTGTCGCCATTTTGCCTATGATTTTTGTCGTATTATGCAAATTCAGGCACCTTGCCCAAGCTATGCATAATCGTGGTCCTTGACACACAGGTGTCATTCCTGTCGGTATCTGTGGGTGAATGTGTGTGGACATTGTTGTTTGTGTGTGAATTTGGGGCCAAAGTGTCATGCAATTTGTGTGTTGGCGACAACAAGCCTGCCTTTTGTCGTAGGTTAATTTGGTTTTCGCCTCTCTGTCCTCTGGCTCCTGCAACCGGCAACGTTTATTCTTTCTCTGCCTTTGCCACCCAAAAGCAAAAAAAAAAAAAAAAAGGAGAAGAAGAAGGAAAATACTAATCTGAGTGTGCGGCAAAAGTGAACTCTTTACAGGCATGTGGCACGCCACACACAGAACGAGAGCAAATTTGACATCAACACGAAAATATGCCACAGCCGTGACCAGACGAGCAAAAACGAAACTAAACCAACTAAACTAATAAAGCGATTTCTTACATATGGCAACGTTAGCTATTACAATATAAATTCAAGAGCGCTATGAGGAAATCAGGATCAGAAGCTGATCTCTGATATTAGAAATCAATCTGAAATATGTTGAAAAAAGTATTGGAATATGCAAAAAATTAGCATAACTTCTTTAGCAATAAAAGAACAACTAAATTTTTTTTTAAAGAATGCAAAGAAATCAAGGATATACTTTTTGTTCGAAAAACAACCCAGGAAACAGAGAAAACTGCCGATAAACTTTTGAATAAACAATCGACTTTGGGTATTATAACAAAATATTATAACCAAAAACCTATTAGAATCTATTAGTTTGCATTTTGGTTTAAAGTTAACGGTCAGATATATATGTAGATAAGAAACAGCCCCTGCCGACCATTAAGATTATATTTTTTGCATACAATGAGTCACTGTGAGCCTACGTGTTAGTTGTCGAAATTAGTTTATTAGCTCAAACGAAGGATATATATTATATATGTGTTCTTGGAATGGGGCCTCTAAAAGCCAGGCCTGCATAACTACTTTAGCTAACAACTAGGTGTAGGCGGGATAGATATTGTTCCCATGACAGAGCACAATTTCATTGTCTTTCAGAGCTAAGGGAAAAAGGTATTAAGATGGGAAAGGGTCTGGGCTGTCTATTAGCAGCTAGCCTATTGATATATATGTATATACCAAATGAATAGAAATTGTGGCGCCGTTATGGATGGTGTTTTTGTTGTGTCCACGCCCTTTTGAAGAATAAACATAAACCAGGAGGAAAAAAAAAACAAACTCTATATAGGAATGATATTAATGATACAAATTTCTAGCACACGCCATTTCCGGGCAACCATTCAATGGCATGTTGGAAGTGCAAATGTAGTCACCATTAAATATGCGAAAAAGAGGCCAAGCAGATGACAATTAACCTTTCATTTTACTATCCTTTTCTTTTTTGTTATAGGAGAATTTGCGTGTTGGATTGGAACGCAAGAAACTCGAGTTGGATCCCAAATATTTATTGTTGCTTGGCTTCACCTCAGGCAAGGATAATGCACAGCAGGATGCCAATCAGGAGCTGCACGTGCAACAGACTGATGTTCCCGCCTCGGCGACCAAGGCGGAATTGGAGCTCAATGATTTGCGGCATGGGGATAGGGCAAATAATTTGGCGGAGCTAGCCAACAAATATCAGAGAGCTAATGGAGGAGAGAAACGTAAACGCATTACCACGCCATATAATGGCACTAGAGCCAATTTCACTATAGTCACTTATGTGCAAGAGGGCCAAGCGCCATCGGCCATACTTCTGGCCCAGAATATAGCAGCCAAGCTGCCAACGGAATATCTATTAATTTACGATCTGGGCATATCGGAGGATCAATTGCGTACACTTAACGCCTATTGCAATAGCAGTCGTTGCTCAGTCATCACCTATGATCTATCGGAGTTTCCATCCTTTGTACAGGATCAACGTACACATGCCTATCGTCCTATTGTGATAAAGGATGCCCTAATGCGGGCCAAATCGGTGCTCTTTACCGAAAACTATATGCGTCTGCGTGGCGGTCATCGGGAGTTGCAAGAGCTACAGAATCGCGTCCAAGTCTCTGGAGTTCTTGGCTGGAATACCCCAACAGCCGTATCCTCGCGCACGCATCCGAAAATGTTTGACTATTTTGAATCGGATGCAGAAAATTTTATATTTCTGCGCATGGTTGATCTCGATGTGGTCTTCTTTGTGGATAATCTCTTTGTCACTGAGAAAATCATGCTGCCATGGCTGAAATGTTCATTAACATTGGAGTGCATCGATCCAATTGGTGAGTGAGTCGTAAATGGTGCCTAGTGATGATCCTGTATTCCTTTTGGTCATTAGTTGGGCCTTTAGTTCGCCTTACTTCTAATCAATATAAATCAATCAATTGTATGGGGGCCCACTAATGACCATCATTTGCAGGGCATTTGCTTGATGGCACGTGAAATATTATTTGTTTTGTTTTGTTATATGATTAAGCAATGACATTGCATACTTTTGGGGGGTACCGAATTTCACCTTTAATTCAAAAAACCACACACATCATCTTATCGGCAATTGGTAATCGAAATTGCATCATTATCCAATGAAACAATTACCATTACCAATAAGTTGATAAGTTAAAATAAAAAAAAATAACTTAAATCTAATTTATATAATTTTCAATCGAAATCGTTGGCTTTCCCATTAAATGATCCACTTCAATTAAAGCCTGATAGCATTTACTAAATATTGGTTTTACATTCGGTTCTTGATAATTGTCATACATTTCTATATGATAATCCTTAACCATCGGATAAGCGTTTGCAGCATTTGATAACGCCCATAAGCAGGTGGAATCCTCTGAATTGGAGTGCTCCAAATTTTCGTCCATATCCTCCTCTTCCTCATCATAGCATTTAAGGCAATTCCACGAAACATTTTCACATCGATTATTCATTTCTTTAATAAATTCAGAACTGGAGTACTCAGATTCCTCTTCCTCTTCGCGTTTTAAGCAATTCTGTAAAACAATTTCACCTCGATTACTCATTTCTTCAATAAATTGCGAACTAGAGTACTCCAATTCCTCATCCAGCTCTTCCTCCTCGCTGGCAATTTGTTGATCGTTCGCTATGGATTGTTCTGCTACTTTTAGGCAATTCTCAAATACAGTTTCCTGATTTCTCATTTCTTTAATGAATTCCGAATCAATTTCTTCCCTCGCTATTCTGCTAAACTCACAAAATGGGCAGTCGCAACATTTTTTACATTTTGCTGTCTCTTCTTGACTCACTTTCTTTTGGATGGGCTTCTTTCGGTTGAATTGCGGTTTTTTCTTTTCTTTTTGTCCGAATTTCTTCGTAAATTCAGGAAACTCGAATCCCAAATATTGATCTGCATCCAAGTCGAAATACAAATGACGTCGAGCCCAAATTTTCAGGTCCACAAGACTAATTGTTCTGGTTAATTTACTTGTTACTTTAAGGCTAGAATCACGATAATATAAGGAATTGCTTCTGGGAAAGGATAAGCTCGGTTTAGAAGGATTCAAAGACTTGAGAAATGGACGTGATGCTGTTGGATGTTTAAATGATATGGGATCTTTTAGAGATCTAAAATTTAATTTCCTATAGTATCCAGCCAGATCTTCCCTTAATTTTATAGTCCTTAGATAGCCAGCTTCGATCTCCGATGGACACGGTTTTGCTAGCTCACTATCCGAGGATTCAGTTGATGTTGAAGGTGATTCGGTTTCAGTATCAGATAGAAGGTAATCTATTACTTGAGGTTTTACTGTCAATACATCATGGAGTTTTTTCTTTGATCGACCAATTTCTAAACCCATATAAGGCTTAATTTTGATATTTTGTTTCAACTTAAATGACGGAGAAGAAACATCGCGAGGCATAAAAATAACTTCACCTTTTTGAGAGCCACACAGATTTCCTTCATTCGCATCGCTAGGCTTAAAAGCCGGAAACTTTTTGAATCGAAATTTACTTCTCAATTTTCCAACGAATTTTTTCCAACGTGGTCCAAGCATGCGATAGACTTTTTTATAATTCAGAAGATATCTAAGAAAACCAAAAGCCCTTATATTCTTCAAATGACGAAGTATTCCAAATAGATTTAAATCTTTCTGGTTAAGCAGATTTCTCAGCATTTCTAAATTAAGTCGACGTCTATGACGAAATTCTTGTGGCTGTTTAAATGTTTCATATTGTCGCCACAAGTTTTGTATATATAGAGTATCACTAATCGGTTTTGTGTAATCGAAACGATTTCTCCATTTCAATTTGGATGCTTTACGTGTCTTCCAAAATATTCCTGCCAATTTCAGGCGATATAAACTGGCGTAACTTTTTATTTTCCTTCTTCTAGCAGCGATTCTTTTGTATTGTGCTCTATTTTTAATCATTTTCACTTGTGTTTCTATGGGCTTATAGTCCGAATTCAATTGCTTAATGTCCTCTACAATATTTTGCCATTTGGGCGTTTCAACTAATTGCCTTTTTACAACGATTTTTGATTGATTTTCTGTTTGAATCATAATTAAAACAAAATTTATAAAAACCGAAAAATTTAGTATTGAATAAAAAGAAAAAATAGACTTTTATTTTAAAGGTATCTTTATTTTTAACAGACTTCAGAGCGACAACAGTCACGACAAAAACGAAAGGCTCCAATAATTTTACTAAGAAATACAACCTTAATCAAGGACCATATGAATTTTGGTACATCGGCATAAATGTTGCAAGCGGCATAGATATATTCATGACTCTTCAAATTATAGCCATGGCGACCGCAAAGCATATGCTGTGTATCATAGAGCACATACCAACCTTCTACGACACAAACACCCGCTGAGATTACAGTCATCGTTCGATTTAGCTGATAGGCCAATACCAGGAAGAAACTAAAAGTTAAACATAATACTGTAATGCCGTAAATTTGATTGAATTTGAATTTATATTGCTTCGAATAGAGCATTAAAGCAAGTAGTTCAAATATTAAGGCCACCGGGTAGATTTGTATCTAGTCGAATAATAGGTTTTTAACAAAACTGAGTCAACCATGTAAGAAGGAACAAACTCACCCAATGTGTTCGACCCAAAGTGTTGATATATAGACTTCTGTTTATCACACTACAAATTGTGGTCAAGAGGAGCGCCAAATAATTATACGGTGGTGGTCTGCGCCAATCTCTCAGAATGTAGAGGCAGGTATATATCAGCACATTCAACAGGCCCGTCATTAAATTATACATTTCCACAAATTGCAAAGGAAAGGCCAATAGAATCTCTACACAGGGTATACACAAAGCAATCTGTAACTAAAAAATAACTGCCAATTGGTTTATAGCTAAGAAATGCAGTAGAATCCGGTTATAGCGACGCTCAAGGGACCGACGATTTTTTGTCGTTATATCCGGAAGACGAACTAATCGTAGGCCCTTTCATATAAGTTTGTATTGGGACCAACCAATCACTCATCGAACTTTAGTCGCTATAACCGGCGGAGTCGTCATAACCGGATTCTACTGTATTATTATTTCAAGATATCGTTTGTGGTTTTTATCATTGCAAGAGAATCAAAAACATATTTTTTGTACAATTTTTGCAAATATTCGAATTTTTAATCTGTGTATTGCTGTGTATATTTTGTGCCTTAATAAGTCAACAATAAGAAATCGACAAGGTTTCTTTTGTTATCTATAATAGTAATATATTGTAACCTAATTACTAACCACCACTTACAATAATTATGGCATAGAAACGTCTCACCAATGATCGTCGAAAGCGAATATCAGATATTTCAAACTCATAGATCCGGCCATGTCGTTTTTTCCGATCGATCAACAGTTCACATTGTATGGCTATATCCTGGCCTTCGTCGATTCTAATGGAGCTAGCCATGCGATAGCATTCAATAGCCGTTTACAACTAACATTTAAATAGCTGACTCTATTGACAACAATTATATCTACAGATAAGAACAATATGCAGACATATATATATATATGTATATATCTACATTTTAATCGTTTATCTTGTCTAATTTGATTATGCTTTTTCTTCCCTCTCCGCCGCTTCAACTAGGTGCTCAATCTAATGGCTGCAAATTCAATAAAAAGCCTTTGTATCGGTATTCCGGCTGTCACGGCTATGATGCATCAGCTTTCAATATAGTACTGGGTCTAACCTGGCACTTGGATGACTCAAAGTATTCCCTGCCGAGCGATGCTGTGGAGAATATGTTCTACAAGGAGACCCTGGAGCAGTCAACTAAAATCTTAGAGAGTCGGCGACGTAATAATAGCGATACCTCAGATCATCCATTCACAGAGGATTGAAGGAGCGAGAGGAGTAAAAGGATGAGGATTATGATGAGGACTCAGGAGATTAGCCGCTGGATCAATGCAAACGAACTGAATTTTGCAGTTTAGTGTGTAGTCTTTATTTCATATGCATACACAAAATGGATACAAAAGCAGAAAAACGAAAACCAAACAAAAATTCGTTGTATTTACAGAGTGTGTAAATGCATTGCAAAAACCAACCGACCGATCTATCTATCAATAGATCGAATACTAATTGTGAATGTATGTATGTATATGTGTGTATGTATGTATGGGCAAAATTGACCATAGGACCAGAACAGAGAATCATAGTCGCTTTTTGAGGTTATATAGTCGAAGCCTTAGTTAATTATTATTAAATTAAAGTCAAGAAAAAACGTATATATAGATATTTATGTGTGTGTGTGTGTGTGTATGTGTGCGTGTTTGTTTGTATGTGTTTGGCGTATCCCTTTTCCTTTCTCCCCCTCTCTGTCTGTCCATCTCTAGTTTAATTTAACATTTATTTTGTATATAAGGAAAAAGTGAAAAAATTCGAAATTACATACGATTTTATGTGATTGTATTTTATAGTTACAACCCCCAATACACATATACATATATAAAATTTATAATTATACATATGTAATTAACAATAGACAAAGAGGAGCCAAAAACAAACTTAAGCTTAATAAAATGATATATATATATATATGAAGAAAATGAAACTATGCAACATAAAATGTTGAGTTGTATTCATCAATTATATAAAATCAACAGCCTTGACTCGTTTCTTTAGTATGGATTTTATTTAAAATAACACTATGCTACAAAACTTCGATGTTCATTTTGCGAATGGCACAAATAGCTAAAACAGATGCTGATAAAGAATGGAAACGGTCAGTATCTTAAATGTTATATCAAAATTTTAAAATTGTATGAGATGAATAAAAATAATGAAATTCCATTCGTTTTGATTGCATAGTGTATATTTTATATAAAACTATTTCTATCTTTTGGCTAACCATTTGATGGCCATTTTTTGATGAAGCTTAGAGCTAAACAAATGTAATTATTCAAGAGTCTTTAGTTTTTTTTCTTGTTTTCTGTAAAATATTTTTCACAATGTACATTTACATATATAAAATGGTAAATTCACATAAATTTAGTATATATATTTAGGTTTATATTAGAAAGGGTTTTCTGTATCTGATGCAAATGCAGTTTATCTTCTGGCAACCAAACGTAGAACATATAAAAATATACGTACTATATCCACATAAAGGGTCAGGGCAGCAAATATATAATCCTCTGGATTAAACTGATACTTGTGATTGCCGCCCATGATCAACTGAGTGTCATAGATGAGCAGGAAACAGGCGAGCAGGGCGCCGAGAGAAGCAATGGCAGTGTTTGAGAAAATGGAAGGATTAAATGCGCCCACCAGACTTAAAACAAACAGACACAAAATACATGAGACCAGGACACCACCCCAGGCGGTAAAATCATATTTGGTTTGTACGGCATAGATGGAAAGACCGACCACTAGCAAGACTGTTATGCCGACAGCCATTAGGACATCTTGTGAATCCAAGCTGCTGGCCACAGCGCCCAACAACAACGACATGGTCACGGTGAAGAAGCCCAAGCATATGAAATTCAACGGAAAACTTCGTCGAGCTGTCTCACAGCAGGCCATAGATAGCATTACGATTATATTGGCGACCATTGCGACTCCCAAAACGTATTGATTTTGCCGTACAAACAATTTTGTTGGCTCATGGTAAATAAAAAGTGCAATAACACCGCAAGTAACGAGTAATTGTACCTAAGAGAAAATATATTTCAAAATTAGAATATATATGGAAAAAAAAGAATTTTTTTGCACTTACCAAGAGTATGCCATAGACTTTCCTTATGAAACCTTTGCGTATGCTTTGATCATTAAACACAAAATTCGGATTCTCATCATCTTTTGACATCCCTGACACCACATAGGCGGAACCGTTGTGTATGATTATCTGACCACTCTCTAATACGGGCAATGGATCGGCTGCGACTACTCCGGTTGGCATCATGGCGGCATTTGCCGGCGGTGGCAATGCTATAGGTGGATATCGTTCGGCATTATTAAGTGGTTCTGCGAAAAAATGCCGCAAAATAAATAAACCAATTATTGCTTAATGCACATTTCTGGGTAATTCCAAGAAATTTTCCCCAATGGGTGGAAGCAGGACCGGTTTTTGTATACATGTACATATGCACATAATTAATAAACAATAAGTTAGTAATTATTGGGAATTTTCTTGAATGATTTTACTGTATCATTTAGAAAATTGTATTTATATGGAGCTCTCATCACATTGAACTTTTAAATTTCTTAGTATTTTGACTGATAAGATTAATTCAATTAAATATATTTTTTGCCCATAAAAAGGGCGCCCTTTTGCTGATTTGAATCGCACCTTACATATGTATATAAAGATTAGTCACGCTCCCCCCACTTTCGCCCGATTATCTGGTATACACATTTCAATTCTCAATATTTGTCTCATGTTTCAGTCCAATATAGCTCTTTTGTTTATTACCCCGGTTAGAAGATGGTTGACAGGTGACGTTTTATATATTATAAATGCATATATACATATAGACCTACAAATTTTTAATTACTTACTGGTTAAAGAGGACAAGTCCTTTGGCTCATTTTGCATCCGGTTATATGACATTTTTGCAAGTAATCAGTAATTAATTTTCAAAAATTTTTGCTTATCTTTTGCGTTTTGATTTTTCTTTTTTTTTCGTTAATAACTCTTTTGAATAGACCAGCTTCTTGTGATAAACGACGTGAAATCTGAAACGCGAATTCTTTCCTGTTCTGTATACATATTCTAATTAAGCTTTAGTCAATTTTATTTCTGGCGTTGCCCCACATTGGCCAAATTTGCCGAGTGCGCGCATTTTTTAAAAAACAACAGCTGTTTGGAGCTTTTACGGCTAAAAATCTAGCCACTTTCAATTTTAAAAACCAGTTTTTGGATTTTCTGCACAAAAAAGTAAAAGTACTTTATGTGCGTGTCTTCTCGTAGCTGAGTGTGTGTGTTTTTTGTAAACAATTGACAATAATGTTTGTAATTATTAAAATTGTACAATTCTTGACAATTTGGCAATTGTCAAAAATACATATAAGCCATGTGGAGGCCTATGATCCAAATGATCAGAAAATAAGTGAATGTTGTCTTCCCCCAGAGGGCATGTTCGAGGCCTTCTATCCCCGTGAAGTTGAAGGAATACCCAATTCAAATTCTCGTCCAGCCCATGGTCATGGGAGTTTCTTTAAGCATCGCAATCCAGCTTTGGTGGATACAAAAAATGCAGCTGCCTATGGCTACCGTTTTGATGGCAAAAGGCGTTTTAACTATGATTGAAAACTAATAAAAAAAACTCCAAATTGTGTCTAAACTAAATTAAAATATTTTCTTATTTCTGGCGCGTCTATCTTATTGGATGGTTGTAAGAGCTTACAAATTTTAAAAGAGTATTTTAAATGTATCGAAAGTAAATTTCTATTCACTTTCCTGAATAATAGTTTTGAAATTATCAACGCATTTGGAAATTCATTATCCTCACTTCCACAGTTTAACCTCATTAGAAGATAATTCCCAAAGTGTGAATTAAATAATTTAATTTTAATTGGTTCTTTTTGTAAGTGTAATGGAAGAAATTTATTATGTCGAAATATCATGGTTAAAAGAAGGCCATACGAAAATGCAAAGGATTAAGCATAGCAATATCTAAATCAACAGCTAAAAGATATTAGCGAATATTTTATTGTTTATTATTCCTTGGCTTTAAATTAATGTAATGTTCTAGGTACAAAGTCCAGCTAGAGTTTTTTTTCCGATCTTCAGAGAGTTGTAGAAACTTTTGGCCACTAAGTAATAAGCAAACTAAAAATGCTAGAGATCCAATGCAAATCAAAGGAATTGGTACAAATATTTGTCTAAATTTTAGACGTTAAGCCACTTTTGTGTCCTTTATTATATTTGATCTCAAGTCTGAGAAACATCAAAATAAAGTTGACAAACTATAAAAATAATGTATTATCCCCTGTTTTTACCGTTGCGATCTTTATAAGGAATTGTAAAACTGCCGAAGGTCTGGCGGGTGGTGGAGGTTAATGGTAATCCTTCAGTCGTTATGATAAAACTTATGAAAAGTAAAATCACGTTAAAGAGCGATATGGCTGCGATGTTCATCGTGAATAAATAGTCGGTATACCAGTTAAAACCAGCGCTTTTTATAAGAAAATTCACAAATGCCTTAACCATACATAATTAAATCAAGTTTTCTTGAATTGCATAAGCGTGAACATTGAAATTGAAATTCCGATAAACTTGCTCCGATATATCGATATGGCGACCTAATCGATAATAAATATTTCCCACCTCTACCAAATTAGTGTTGAATAATTTTGTTACATGGGGAAATTTACGTTATTTGTCAACACCTTTTGGAAGTTCAGCTCTGACATCTGACAAAATTTATTTAGCAAAATTCAGGGTCAAAAACAGAAAAGAACTTTACGACCAAAACAAAATAAACCAGTCTAGCCACACGAAGAGGAGGAGAAGATGAACGCACGGTCCATCAGCATGCTGAAAATGCTCAAACTCAAAAACTCATGGCGTAGCACGTAAGATCCAATCCACCGGCTGCCGGGTGATTGTTATGTGACATGTGTGTCAATTTATAGATTTCACAATTCTTCCCAGGTTACCTCGTTGTTTTGCCACTAAAATCACAGCCGTGGGCGGTGATGAAATAGGCAGCGGCACTGGGATAGGCCAAATCACTGGCGGCGCAAGGCCCAACGAGGGTGGTCCGCATAAAGTAAATAACCCCTCAAAGGAAATTGTCACACACCTGCCACCATTAACAGAGCCATTGGCCAATTTGCCAGAGGCTGTCTACGCCCAGCCATCGGCCGATAGTGCGGTGACAAAGGTCACAACTTTGGCCAACGGTCTGCGCATAGCATCCGAACCGCGTTATGGCCAATTCTGCACCGTGGGCCTGGTTCTCGACTCGGGACCACGTTACGAAGTGGCCTATCCCAGCGGCGTGTCGCATTTTCTCGAAAAACTGGCCTTCAATGTAAGTTACATCAAGCTCTAATCATTTTGCAGTATGTTTATACATTGCTACATTCACAGTCCACAGTTAATTTTCCCAATAAAGATGCCATATTAAAAGAGTTGGAGAAGAACGGCGGTATCTGTGACTGCCAGAGCTCAAGGGATACCTTAATATATGCTGCCAGTATAGATAGCCGAGCCATCGATTCAGTTACCCGTCTTTTGGCGGACGTTACTCTAAGACCCACACTCAGTGAACAGGAAGTGAATCTAGCGCGACGTGCTGTTAGCTTTGAATTGGAAACGCTAGGCATGCGGCCAGAACAAGAGCCCATCTTGATGGATATGATTCATGCGGCTGCCTATAGAGATAATACCTTGGGCTTGCCCAAATTGTGTCCCGTGACCAATCTGGACAGCATTGATCGTCAAGTATTGATGAACTATCTGAAATATCATCATGCACCCGAGCGCATGGTGATTGCTGGCGTTGGCGTAGATCACGATGAGCTGGTGGAGCAAGTGAAAAAATATTTTGTTGATGATCAGGCCATTTGGGATACGGAAAAATTGTCGGACTCTGGCCCTAAACAAGTTGACATATCGTTGGCCCAATACACCGGAGGACTTGTTAAGGTAAGTTTCTTCTACATTAAAGCAGATCACTTACATAAATTGAAAAATTGTTCATTGACAGGAAAACTGCGAAATACCTATCTATGCTGCAGCTGGCCTGCCAGAACTGGCCCATGTGGTTTTGGGATTTGAAGGATGCTCTCATCAAGACAACGACTTTGTTCCCCTATGTGTTCTCAATATTATGATGGGAGGCGGTGGCTCCTTTTCCGCTGGAGGACCAGGCAAGGGCATGTACTCACGTCTGTATACCAAAGTGTTGAATCGATATCATTGGATGTACAGTGCCACGGCGTATAATCATGCCTATACGGACACTGGGTTATTCTGCATCCATGGAAGTGCGCCACCCCAGCATATGCAGGAAATGGTTGAGGTATTGGCACGCGAATTAGTAAGCATGGCCGACGAGCCAGGTAGTGAGGAGTTGATGCGTTCAAAAATTCAGCTGCAATCCATGCTGCTCATGAATCTGGAATCGCGACCAGTTGTGTTCGAGGATGTGGGCCGACAGGTGTTGGTTACGGGACACCGGAAACGGCCCGAGCATTTCATCCAAGAGATTGGTATGATGTTTGACAATGTGTAAAATTAATGTATAATTAATTTCGGTTATTCCCAATTGCAGAAAAAGTAAAAGCCGCGGATATTCAGCGCGTGGCCCAGCGTCTACTGGCTTCTCCGCCATCCGTGGCTGCCCGTGGTGATATTCACAATCTGCCAGAAATGAGCCACATCACCGGTGCCCTTAGTGGAAAAGGATCAACCACTTTGGGTAGAAGACTGTCACTTTTTAAGTAGCCGACGGCGCAACTGAAGTCTTCTTAAGTGCAAACTGATGTTTTTGTTATTGGCTAAAATTGGCTAAAAATCCAACCAAAATTCAATCTGATCGCTTAATCTTGTATCATTCAAACTCATTTTTATTTTGGGATATGTAACTATTGGGATCAGATAAGAAGAGTAGTTACTTTATATATACGCGATGATGAAAGCATTAACAAGACTTTTATTTAAAACATTTTCCAACAAGTTGTTCTACAATTTGCAATGTTTATTTCTACAGATGCAGTCTTCCTTAAATTGGAAAAGTTTCAAATATTGTTATTTGTTCGTAAACCTTTAGTAATTATTAAACTATAGTTAAATATTTGCATTTTCCGTTTTGAACAAGTCAATAAAATTTGTTAAATCCCTGCTATTTTAAGTATAAAATTCAACAATATTTGAAATTAATTTTAATTTAAAAATAATGATCCGGATCAGCATTTAGAAAGCGATGTTGACTATTATAACATAGCCGAAGAATTAATTTACTTACTTTTAAATAAAACCAGCTTGCTATCTTTTCACCTACTATGTGGTTTGAAATCAAAGTCAGCTGAGAATTTGCCTTTTTCCAAATATTATAAAACTTATACTAACCAATAACAAAATAAAATTCGCGGGGAATTCAAAGTTTTAAATTTTGTTGTCATGTCAAAACCACTATAAGTTACTAAGAGCCCACTATTCGAAAAAATCCCAGTATTCGGTAAAGAAATCCCAGTATAAAACTCACGATAAACAATCAAAATTATGTTTTTGCTGCGCTCAGCTGTTAATGGAGTATCTGGTGGCGTTCGCATCCAAATTTATAAACAAACTGCCACAATGGCTTATTATGCAGTGGCCAAGGGACGCGAGGTTGGCATCTTTGATACATGGTCAAAGTGCGAGGAGCAGGTGAAGGGTTTTAAAGGAGCTGTTTATAAAAAATTTAAAAGTCGCCCAGAGGCCGAGGATTTTATAGGAGTTAAAGACTCTTCTAGTAGTAGAGCTAAGTATATGCCAGAGGAAATGGCTATTCCATTGGGACAGAAAGAACCACCACCCAAACAATGGAACAAAAAGACGGAAAATAAAACATCCACAAAGGTGGATTGGCCTGATGAGCAACTTGAGGATCATTGGGTAAACTAGGAAATTACAAACTTATGTTGTATCTTAACTAATACGCACTCCATAGGCAAAAATGATGGACCAACTAGAAGGATCAGGAGGGACAGCATCTAATTCAGAACAGGAGGAACTTATTACAGAGGATGACTTGGTGGGCGGACAAAAACTACCGAAAAGAGGATATATTTTAACTGAATATATATTGCAGATTGCAGTTATGAATGAAGTTGAAGGAATTCCTAGTCGGAAAAGAAAAATTGATGATGGACCGACCACGTCGAAGATACCGCGACATTCTTCACAGGTTTTGGAAGCAGTTGGTCGCAAGCACATAGGAAAATTCGAATTTGAGATCGATGCGCAGGGATTTGTCATTGTTTATACAGATGGCTCTTGCCTAGGCAATGGTCGCAAGGATGCCTGTGCCGGCTTTGGTGTCTTCTTCGGTGACAATCACAAACTGTATGTTACTTTTCGAGGTGTAGGCCTACAGTTTTATCTAAAAAACATATTTTCAGGAATGCCGGCAAGCCTGTTCTTGGACGCGTTACCAACAATGTGGGTGAAATTCAGGCTGCCATCTATGCCATCAAAATCGCCAAAGATTTGGGCATTGAAAAGTTATGTATATGCACCGATTCCCAATTTCTCATTAACTCCATTACATTGTGGGTGAAGGGCTGGAAACGCCGTGGTTGGCGCTTGGCAAACAGTCAGCCAGTGAAAAATGTAGCTGACTTTAAGGAATTGGATGAACTGCTAGAGACTGGCGATGTTCAAGTTCGTTGGCAGTATGTCGAGGCTCACAAAGGCATCCAGGGCAACGAAATGGCTGATAAATTGGCACGACAAGGTTCTGCCCTATACAGACAATTAAATCAGAAATAGTTTTTATTGTAGGTTTTAATAAGTCTAACGATTTAAATTTAAGCGCCTATCTCGTGTTTATAAAATGTCAAAAAGTTGGCATCACCGTAAATAAATTATAATAAGTTGGCAACCCTTCCCGTTTGTTTACAATCAATTTGTGATTTAAGAAACAGCAATTTAAGAAGACAAACCAAAACAAAAACAATGTGTTGGAGCATTATAAATGGAATTGTTGGATTAATTTCACTTATGGGCGTATTGATTAGACGAGTGGAAGGAGATCTCCTACAGCAACCCATTGTGCGTGTTGAAATGGAGAACGCCGGCTTTCATAGGTAACTTCTGTATATAAATCATATTTGCAAGGGTAATTCTAATTGCTGGCTTTTTGCAGATCCTTGACATATAGTGTGCAATTTGATTATCCACTGGCTGGCCAGGATTGTGAATATATGCTATTGCAGCCATTGCCGGCTGGCGTCTACGTAAGCACCGACGAATTGGATGATCTTCAGCGCCTCCGAAGGGTGAGCACATTAAAAAGCAAAGAATTCAATTTTAACTATGATGTGCCTTGTTCCTCCAGCTGCGGGCTGTCTATCCCAAATTTGTGGACATTGAAGTGCCGGCGATGTTTGGTCAACCCTTTAACGTTTTGCTTGGTGGAGCTCCAAAGATCACTGACACCCTAACATTGCCCATACACTTTCGTTACCATGCTCCCAGTGACAAGAGGTTAGTAGTAATGAGCGCGAGCATGGTTATGTCCAAGGCAACTGCTATACTCCAGTCACACCTATCAAATGTTGACTCTTTAATCTTAGCAACAAATGAAACATATTTCTTTATAACATAATGACACAGAATCGTAACTATTACCTTGATGAAATGATTGTAGTTGGGTCTATGAACCAAAAATGTAGTCTTAAATTCTAAAAGCCGGAATGTTAATAATATATCCATATTTCTTTATATTCTTTGTAGAACCAGTGTCACCGTATCACTAGACACACCCGAACTCTATCTCAATTGTCCCCTTGGCGATAATGAGCTTATTGACAATGAATTGGTTGCTCGTCCTGATAAGCTATACTGCCTGAATGAGGCTCAAAGCAGTTTCGTTGAGCACTTGGTCAAGGTTGAGGCCGCAACTGGCGTGGAGAATTGCAATTGGAAGCAAATCCATGTGGATTATCAATTGAAAGCCCCATTGCGAGCTGATATTCCTATTGGCAATACTCGTGCCTATTTGCCAGTGCTCTATTGCACAATTTTGCTTAGTTGGCTAATGGTAATTTGGACAATGCTTCGTACCAGAGGCACAACAAGCCGCATTAATCAACGTTTGGAGGAACAGCGTCAATTGCAACAGAAAGTTAAGTAACAGGCAATGAAGACGGTGCGATTTCATGTACATACCGAAAAGTGATGTCTAAGACATTAATATAAACAGCGATTGTAAATATTTATTGGGAGATAAACTAAATAACTATTTGGACAAGGCACGTCGGAATCCCAAGGAATGTCTGACTCTTATCTTATTAGACCAGAATGAATACATATTGAGGGCAATTTGAATTGTCTAAGGCTACAAACCAAATATCAATTGTACTTTCTCTTAAATTACTTCATTTCGACAATCTTTATAATAATAAAAAAAAAACTAGTCTATGATAAATAGTATTAGTTTAGATCTTTCCTGTCTTTTCTCTTAGAATTAAAAAGTATATAAAGTGTTTTTAAGTCTCTCGCTAAAAGACGATGGGATTATAGCTCGTATATTTAGAAAAGCATCCTTAATCCTTTGGATGTTAGTGAAAATATATTAAAAGGTGATCCTTCTTTGCAGTACTATACTAGCCGTACATATGAAGTTTTTACTTTCCATGTCCAAATCCTTCCTGATTCGTTACCTTTCATACAACTTGACGGTCGTTTTTCTTTAGGTTCAATTGTTTAATTGTATCTTAACTTATTTTCCTGACCTTTCATCCACTCTTGGTTTTATCTGCTTATCAGTCACACAGTTCATTTCTTGGTTTTGTTTTAATTGATATGTTGCAATATATACATTTATATATATATATATAAGTATATTAAATAGTATTATCTTTATACATATGTACACACATTTATTTATTTGTTAAATATTCAGCTATAATTTCGCACCTAACTAAGTCATTTATAATATTTACTTAATCTTTATAGTCCCCATACATACACACACGTGCCTGGGGGAATCGTATAATAAATTGTTTTGAGCTTATCGTAACTTAAAGTCAAATTAGGCTAAGCATAAATCTAAATGGATCATAAAGAAGCGGCACGTTCCATGCTGGTATGAGATTTATAAATGATTCTCCTTGTCTGTCGCTATTGGCGCAATGGTCTTGGAATCCGTTTGAAGATTATGACGCAAGGATGTGGTACTGGACATATTGGCTGGAGTTGTTGGCGCGTTCCATGGCTGAACTGTGGCCTTGCCAAAGACCAGGAAGAGTGAATTGCATAGCAAATAGACACCGCCGGTTATAAAAAAGATCACGCGCCATTGACTGGGATCTGTTTCGTCGGTTAATATGGCTCCGACAATCAGAGGGGCAACAATCGATGTGATGCCGGCAATGCCATTGGTAACCCCCATCATGGGACCAGCGAAATTGGGTGACAAGTCAATATGATTGATCAGATAGCCACACGAGCAGCCGGCATTGATGCCCACAGCCAGAGTAAGCAGAAGAATGGCCCATGTCTTCTCATTAGCCGTCATATAGCCCAATCCTATCAGACAGGCCATCGGTCCATATTGGCCAATCGAATTGAAAAGCTTACGAGCTGTCGTTATGGATATTGCACCACGATTTATCAGCAAATCCGATATGGGACTGACCACCAAACAGAGCACACCCATGGCAAAGTATGGCAAGGACGAGAGTAGAGCATTAGATTTTACATTCAGCTCCAGGACACTGCTCATATAGGTCGGCATCTCAGTGAGCAGGGTGTAGAAGCCCCACGTAAAGCCACAATGTGCCGCCAACAGACCATAGAAAGCTGGCGAACTGAAGATCGACAACCAGGGCACAGGCATGGACTGAAAACGGGAAAATTTCAAAACGTTAAAAATGGAAAATTGTAGCGTGCTGGTGGAATATATCAACCCACCTGACTGCTACTATTGCTGCCCGTCAATGCTTCAATATATTCCCGCTCAACTTTGGTAATCCTTTTGTCCTGAGCCGGTTCATTGGCTCCCTGCCAGAAGAAGAGCAGCGCCCAGAGCAAGCTAAGACCACCGGATATGTAGAACAAACCATGCCAACCCATTCCGGATTCGAATATAAAACCACTGGTTCCCAATATCACAGCCGTTCCGAATTGGGCACCCGAATATATGCCCGTCGTAAGGAATCCTCTCTCTGTACGTGGCACCCATTTGGCCAGCAAAGTGTGCACACAGGGATAGACAGTTCCCTGGACAATTCCCGTGAGAACACGCAAAACACAAACACTAATCACTCCACTTTCAGCAGCCAGGGGATGAAAGAATGCCAAAATGCCTCCCACAGCTGTGGCCAAACCCAGCACCAATTTGGCTCCAAAACGTTTGGCCAAAAGACCTGCAAAGATGTAAGTGTAAGCCCATGGACTTGACTTGATGGTCTTCATCATTACCTGAAGGCACTTGGGATACTACATAGCCCCAGAAAAAACTGCTTAAAATCATCGATTTATCCGAAACATCCCAATTATAATAAGGAGCTCCGGCAGTCGACTGTGTCATGGGCACTATGGCAGCCGATATATCCACACGTTGAAAATAGTTGATCATCATGCCAACAAAAAGGAGTATACCCTGCCAGTGTCGGGTTCCAAAACCATTGGCTATAATAAGAAGCAATTAATTTCCAATTGAAAACTAAATTCCTTGAAAGATTTCTTTTACAATTCAAGTTTTCAAGAGCCTGGCGGATCAGAAGAGGTGTCCGCTCGTTGCTGGTGATATAAACCATGTTGAAACAGTTCTGAGCCAGTTTATTGATTCCCACAACTTATATTATCAGTTCAAACAATGCAAATTTGTTTTGTCATTTTCCATCATTATTTTCTAGGATCTTTACGCTCAATCAACGTTTTATGAGGTCTGATAGTGTGATTTTTTGCTGTTTGCTTGTGCTTTGTGTTTGCTTTTATTTTTATGATGATATGCCAATCCATTTAATTAATAACGATTCTCAGTCAGACACACAATTGTGTGTCATTATCATTAACACTTTTGCTTGGCAAGGAAAAACAAAGCAATATACAGGCCCGATCAGCACAATAGGTTTAAGAAATATTCTTGACATTATGTTTTTGATCTTGGCTCATAACAGAACAGAAGAATAAATCAACAGGAAAATGAAAAATATGAAATAAATCCCTAAAAAAAAACGTGTGTAAATAAAATGGCTAATCAGTTTGTTTGCTAAACCTATTCAGTTGAACGTCACTGTAAGACCCGCATTCTATCCCTATATGCATTCCTCCAATGGAAATTTACCGTTTCTTTAGCCTTGACAGCGGTGGCTGGTAATAGCTGGTGTTGAGGGAAGGGGGATCCAAGGCCCATCTGCACTAAACGCTTCCATCTGTTGTCTAGCTCAACAAATTTCATTATTTGTTGACATTTTTTTGATAATAATCAAATAGATTTATCTAGTCTGGTGCAATTGTAAATTTATAATGCTGCCTGATATAAAATGTTAATGTCCAACCTAATCTCTCGCTCTCTCTCCATCTCACTTTTTAAAAGAAACTGTTCATTGAATTCGTCGGGTAGGTCTGGGTAGCAGCAGTCTGAAGTCTTATATTGGAGACACGAAACGTGCTATAGGCAGGAAACTCTACATAATCTTTAATCAGTAAGCGATGGCTAGGTCTTTAGACTACTCTTGTACACAAGTACATACATTTATAAGTAGAACACATTCGAGTTTGATTCCGCATAGTATCAATAATAATCAGTTGTCGTATGATTTATTTATACTTACGTTTTGCTATATCCATGGAGCTCTCAAAACCCATTATATTGAACTAATTGTCTGTATCTGACACAATGATAACTCAATATATTATAGATTTGTTGAATGGAATTGTTTATAGCCAATATAAACTCCACTATCCTTGTGTAAATGTTGATGGTGTAAAGCTGTTGGCAGACTGAGAGTTGAAATGCCTCCACTTGTTCCTTTTATACTGATACCACAAGAAATTCTGGCACCGACATTATCTTAACTCAAATAATCATAAAGTAATAAAAATGTTCCCCTTAGTGCCCAAAAAATAAAGGCACAAGCTTAATAGATTTGTTAAATTGGACATAATTTTTGTTTAAAATTCGCACTGATTTTTTGTTATAAATAGTTAGATGGCATAATTAATATAAGCATGTAATCTTATTTATATTTTCATGTACATACTCACTGTATACATATATGGCAAATTCGGTTTTGGGTTTTCTTGTTTCTCAGTCTATCTTATCGCTTAGATGATATGATCTCACTGCCTTACACTTGAAAACCCTTGGATTTGTGTACTCATTTCGCAGAAATGTGTCATTAAGATGCATTTAATGTGTTTATCTTTAATCAAGCAAATGTCAAGGCACAAACAATAATAGAAATTTCTAGGAATCTACTTACAACTATGTAAAATCAAAGTAGGCCTTGGCAGTTAACATTCTATTGAAAAATCATAGTGCTGGAGATAGCCAGCTATTGAAACATAAAGTTACTGTAGCTCGTGCTACAAAGACTTCTTTGACTAAAACAAAAATAACGCTTTTAATTCAAATCAGCTGAAATTTCAAATAACGTTATCGGTACATTTTTCGATAACTATCAGAGTGACCGTTCTTAATGAGAGTCTGAAAAAAAGAAAAGGATCCGAAAAGTGAAGAATTATTAAAAAAGATTGCTGTAAAATGTCCTCACGTTCCTCCCTTGACGATGTCGAGCCGCAGAAACATCCACGCATCATGACATTTCGTCCTAGCTATGAAGAATTCAAAAATTTTTCGGCCTACATTGACTATATAGAGTCGAAGGGAGCTCATTTGGCGGGTCTAGCCAAAATACAGGTTGGTGGTGGTGTTCCTCTTTGCCTAGGCAAAAATCCTTATTAGATGAACTCTCTTTTTAATAGCCGCCTGCGGAGTGGGTAGCAAGAAAGTCTGGCTACGATATTGAGAACATCAACATGACCATTCCAGGTCCCATCAGTCAAGTGGTTACCGGGTAAGTAAACTTCGCCCATCTGTGAAGCATTTGCCTAGAAAGCCGCTCCTGTTTTCTTTTACAGCGCTCATGGTTTCTATCAGCAAATAAATATACAACAACGCCGCCAAATGACATTGCGTCAATTTATGGAAAAGGCCAACTCTGAACTGCATCAGACACCAAAACACTTCGATTATGATGATTTGGAGCGAAAGTATTGGAAGAATATCACCTACGTTTCTCCTTTATATGCGGCAGATATCAAGGGTTCGCTAAGTGACGAAGATCTCGACGTTTGGAACATTGGACGTCTCGATACCATATTGAATTTAGTCAATACCGACTATAATATAATCATAGATGGAGTAAATACAGCTTATTTGTATTTTGGCATGTGGAAGAGTTCTTTCGCCTGGCACACCGAGGATATGGATCTATATTCCATTAATTATTTACATTTTGGTGCCCCAAAGACCTGGTATGCGATTCCACCCGCTTATGGCCGCCGTCTCGAGAAACTAGTGAATGAAGCGTTCAAGGAAAACTATTTGGAATGCAATGCCTATCTGCGCCACAAAATGACCATGATTAGTCCAAAAGTCTTGCGCCAGCATAACATTCCCTACAATAAAATCACACAGGAGGCAGGCGAGATTATGATTACCTTTCCCTTTGGTTATCATGCTGGTTTTAATCATGGCTTCAATGGTGCCGAATCAACCAATTTCGCCTCGAAGCGTTGGATTGAATATGGCAAACGTAGCAGCGTTTGTAAGTGTCGCAGCGATATGGTTAAGATATCGATGGCAACATTTGTGCGTCGTTTTCAGCCCGAGCGCTATGAGAATTGGCTAAGGGGCGAGGATTATGGTTGCCATCCAGAGGAACCGGGCAAAATCTGTGCAGCAATGCCTCCTACCCTTAATGAGGATGAGCTTAAACAACTCCAAGAAAGGTTAAACATACAATTGAGATTGCCTGTTTCAGTTCTTTGATTATAATTATTTCTCCTATCTTTTAGCCCTCTTGAACAGAAACGAGGTTGCTCGATGGCTGTAACAACCGATAAGACTGACAATGCAGATAATGCTACCGAAGATGCCGACGATAAGGCTAGCATTTACAGTTCCAGCAGTGCTTGCCTTAAGAAACTTGTTGTTAAGGTCCGCAAATTACCCTCCAGAGACTCAGAGCCAGCTGCAGTTAATTCAGAGGCATCAGCCATTACTTCAGAGCCAGAGTCCTCCCACAAGAAATGCGATTTTAATTCAACCGCTGTAGTACGCATTAAACGTTTGTGGAATGATCTGCCTAATCCTAAGCCTGGCACCAATTTGCTTACCAATGGCATTGTCAAGAATACTAAACGAATGCGCTTTCAGACCAAAGAGCTCACACTAGACGATGAGGATTAAACCATCACCCACCAGTAGAGAAAATGGATTCGATTAAACCACTTTACGATCTCTTGTTTTAAAAAGTCTGTAAATGAATCTATAAATATATTTCAGTATGTAGCTAAGTATGTACGTTAAGGCACCTTTTACGTGTAATAGTTTAATGTAAAGATATTCATTCCCATTCACACTCCCCGCCTACCTAGATGTCTTGACCTGAAATGTGTTGTATTAAACTCCCACCATTGGTGGCCATTTTGGTAAACAAATTATGAATCAAAAACGCATGTAGGGATGTTGGGAGCCTTTCTTGTCACCTGTAAAAATGGAAAACATTCTCAACCAAGATCTAAGGAAACCTTACATATATTTTTTCAGTGGCAACTGTCTCTTCCCAGCAGGAATAAACGCCATTGGTCGTCCCTTCTTTAATTGCCACTTCTGTGTACTTTTGGCGAAAAATTCCCCTAAATAGTATTTATATAACATATTGTCGGTAACGCCCTAGAGTTTATTTAAAAGGCCAATAATTAAACTAAACGTTATGCAACATTCCCATAAAAATTGGATAGAGTTGAACTATAAAAGACACGGGCAAATCCTAAAAATACTTTAGAGACTTGACAAGTATTTGACAAAATGTTATTTAAACGCATCTATCCGAATCCTTTGACCGTGCCCACAAGTAGTCGTGAATCGAATGCCTATATGATGGGTACTCTGGAAATTTCAGGCCTTAATTTGCATAACGATTTTGGTTATGGTAAGAAGATCTGGCGTGTTGTATCCTTTTCGTATGGCATGGGTTATTTGCCTATGAGTTTCCTTCTGAATTACATTTTCCATCTTGAGGATTTCTCGGCAGCCGTACTACTGCAATCGCTTCAATTGTGCCTGAATACCTGGTGCTTTGCTTTAAAATATTTCACATTGGCATTTTATGTCAAGAATTTGGAGGAGGCCAACAAGTGTTTCGATCAATTGGATGTCTTCTGTCGCACCAAAGAGGAGCAACGTGAGATACGAAAAATGGTGGCCTCGTGCAATAAATTGTACATGATCTTTGCCGTGGTTTTCTTTGTCTATTCCACTTCCAGTTTGGTCGATGGATTGGTTCATGGTCGTATGCCCTTTGATACGTATTATCCGTTTATAAATTGGCGCCTGAGTCGCACACAATTTGTGGTGCAGGCTATTGTGGAGTTCACTTCTGTGGGCTATGCTGTATTTGTGGCCACCTCGACGGATTCGTATGCCGTGATCTTCGTTAAGGCTCTGCGCTCCCATGTCAAATTGCTGACTCGACGCCTTCAAAATATGCCCAGTGAGACGACGGCAGCTCAGGATGAAAACTTCATGCATGCCAGTCTAGTGGATTGTATCAAGGCCCACAAAGTATTGTTGGCGTAAGGGCAATATTCTTGACGGAGATTGAAAGTTGTAATCGTTCCAGTATACTTTACAGATTTTGTAATACCATCAGACCTTTGATTTCGGGCACCATCTTTGCTCAATTCATCATTTGTGGCTCAATTTTGGGCATCACCACAATCAATCTGTTGGCATTTGCCGAACCATCGGCGAGATTTGGCATCTTTTTCTATATAGTGGCTGTCATTTTGCAGACCTTTCCATTGTGTTACTACTGCAATGCCATTGTCGATGACTGTAACGAGATGTGCGATGCTCTCTTCCATTCCCCGTGGATAGAGCGAAATCAACGTTTTCGCAAAACAACTTTGCAGTTTCTACACAAACTACAGGAACCGATTGAGTTCACGGCCATGAATATATTTAGGATTAATCTGGCCACCAATATCAATGTAAGTAAAAGATCGAATATGTAAAATGCTTTAACAGAGTTTGAAGCATAAAAAAAAAAGAAATGTCTTAAAAAATAGAGCAGAATAGTAGCTTCAATCCAAGTCCATCTGGAAAGCTTTTGTCCTCTTATCTCAGAGTCAGAATCCCCCCTTAATAGAAACTTCTTGCTTCATTTAAATGAGAAAGATCAAAAGTTCGACAAAGTTGGAGAAACTGAGCCTAACTAAATATCCCACCTAATATTCTTTTCATTTCTCACTTTCAGGTGGCGAAATTTGCTTTCACTGTATATGCTATTGCCAAGGGCATGAATTTGGATGAGAAATTGAAGCAGTAAAACTCCATAAAAGGATCTCACACATAAATATATATATATATTCACATATATAGTAGAATTTTTTTTGTTTTTTCATTTTTGTTTTGTTTTATGAACTTAACGCATTGTTAACATCGTAATATTATAATAATGCATACAGTATGTGTGTGTGTGTGTGTTTTGGGGAGAGGGGATGAAAGAAAATTAAACACAATCAAAATGAATTTAAAAAAAAATTAAAAATCAAAGAAAAGCTTACAATTTCTTGTCTTGTCTTTGAGTACCCTAAATAAATGTGTGTACATATGCATGTATGTGTGTGTGGATGTGTGTCTGTGGATGTAGGTGTGTATATGACCTGGGAATTGCACCAAAACGCTTATCCGGGCAAAGGAGGCAAGGATCGCTAAGTATATTTCTGTTTCTCTTTCTATGGACATCTTTTCGTTAGTTTTTGTTTTTGTTTTTTTTTTTATAGTTTTTGTTGGGCATGAATGAAAATAGCTAAATTGTTTTTTCTTTACAATTGTTGTTTTGTTTTTGTTTAACTTAAGCGAGATAGCTATATGTGTCTTTGTGTCCCTCCATACGTTCCAGATACTCCTTCTCGATCAATATATCGATGCATTTCTTAATCACAGGCACCTTGGGCTTGAAACGTGTCGATAATTGATTGAGCACCTCCGATATGAGATTGGTGTGATTGAGTCTCTTGCGCATTTTCATAATACGCACAATTGCCGCCTGTATGAGTAGCTTGCGATCCTCCTCAATGTGTTTATGCACAGTCTCCTGTTCCACTTTCATCTCAGTCTTGAGCGGTTGATTGATGTTAATGCGTCGCTTCTTGTTCTTATAGTCCAAGAATAGCTCCACTGTCGATTCGGGTGTCAATGAGTTCTCATTGTCGCTGGAGGTCAATACCTTGGCCTTGAGCAATATTTGAAGAACCTGCCAACACAAAAAACCGAAACCAAAAAGAAAAGGTTAGTAAATGAATGAGTCGATCTTTGGCAAGTCATCAAAAGTATTATTCCTACCTGAATCAAGTTCTCCAGCTGTGTCTGTGTATTATCCAGCAATTGCTGAACTGTAAAGCTAAGCTGATCATTAAACTGCAATAGCACGGACATTTGGAACGTGCTGGCTTGCAGGGTATAGACGGTGGATGCATTATTACGAATCACATTCATGATCAGTTCTCCCTTGCACATCTGATAGAGCCAATTGAGTTTGCGTCCTGAATGTCTGGCCGCATAGAACTCATTAAACTGCCTCACCGAACGTTCCAGCTCCGAGGGCAGGAGGAAGTTATTACTTAGCATAAATGGCCATGAACCCGATGACAGAACCTCAATGCCAAAATCAATCTCTGGTACTACATTCTTGGTGGCCAAATATTCTTTGAAATTGGAATTGAGGTCCTTCGATACGCCAATGTCCTGGAACATGCGCTGCAGCTTCACTGTGTACTCATAGCCACATGTTTGCTTCAGCTTGGAGATCATCATGGCCTCGGCATCATCCGAGGCCGATGTGTGATTTACCAGACGCTTGGCCAGCATCTTGGAATAGTATTTCTGGAAGACATCCTTATCCTCGATATATTTAAAGACAACCATCACTTGATTTAGATTATCCTCAAGTTCCTTATCTTCGGGATTCTTTGACGATTTCTTAAGCAGCAAATCGCAATATTTGGCCAACAATTCGGGGGACTTACTCGGACTAGTGGCTGTTGTGACCACATTCGAGTTGATAAACTTGCCGCATGCCTTATCCAAAGCGGCCACAAATCCATTGTCATTATTGAATGCAGTCAGCACAAGAGCATTATATTTTTTATGTACATCCAATATGGTTTGGACATAGGTCTTGGGATCATTTGCCGCATCGGAGGTGCAACATTTTTCAATCGCCTCAGTGCCCTGCTGTAGGATATGGGCCTCAAGGATTGTCTTTAGATCGGTGAGGTTTCTGGGTGAGAGGGCTATCAAGGAATACATGCGTTTCAGATCATCATTGCGATCGGCATTCAACAGATTCTGAAACTCTGAATGGAAGATTTTCAAATGTTTCTCAATGAGGACCTGCAAAATTAAAAGGATAGATTAGAGTCAATGGTTACTAGGTAGGTCATTAGACTATTCTCACCTGTTCACACTTGGACTTTAATACCTCCGCAGTGGTCTCATGCAGATATGAGAGACCATTCTTTGAGTTTAGACCACGAACACGCTGCTTCTCCTCTTCGAGACGATTTTCGACATGTTTAAGATATTCGGTTACCGTATTCGTCGATAGGAACGCGTCCGATTCCTTCTCATAGAAGGCAGAGGTATCGTCAATGAACTTAGTCTCAAAGTTATCTTTATAGACCGATAGCTTCCGTTCGTTGCCATCTATGTCATCCTCATTGAAGCTCAATTCCACATAGCATTCAATAACATCCCGGACTAATGATCGATTGATCAGTTTACCCTGACGTTCCTCCTCAATGGACTTGAGGACAGCTTTGGTCACGGGTTCGTTGAGCACCTGGAATAGGTGCGCCTTCCAGGCCACCAAAGCCAAACGATAGATTTTATATATACCCTTCTGACCCTCCTCGCACTCTCGTTTCACCCAATTGCGATTGAGATAATTGCAAATGCCATCCAGAACCGTGCTGGAAAACTGATATTGCTTCCATTGCTTGGTATATCGCGAGAGAAGGACTTCCTCCCCACTGATTGCCTTGAATTTTGTCAACAGATCACACAGATAGGTCTGAAGGAAATTCTCTAAGCGATCATACAGCTTTTTGCCCACTAGTTGAGCTCCACCCGTCTTGCCTGAACTGCGTCCAGCTGGCGCTGCACTTACACTTGTGCAATAGTCATAGACATGCGTATAGAATCTCATATACTGACTACGGGTCAAACATTTCTCCTGATCGAATATCTGTAGGATACCCTCAACCAGCTCTGTCCAGATGTCATCCAAATTAACGAGCTTCTGTGTGGTTTGAGCATTGTTCGAGCGATTCATTTTTTTACTAGCAGGCAGAACCTGCGATTTTTGCTTCTGCCCCGGCGGAGGCAGTTGCTCAATTATATGTAAGGATGTGGAGGAGGATGGAGACGACGCCGACGGCTTTAACGATGCTGGTGCTGTTGGTGGAGGGGTCGCTGCCGGTTGAGGGGAATTGCTATCCTGAAGACGTCGTTTGGCTGCTGCTGCTCTTCTTTTGGGGGTTTTGGTCGGAATTTTGGCAAAATCAAATTCTTCAAAATATATATTTAGAAATCAATTTCGGGAAATCTGAAAAAAATAACAAAAATATTCAAAATTTAACTATATATGTACGATTTACATCCAGATGGATGGATTTTTGTCCATCCACTGCAGACGTTGTTCCCTAAGAGAACAAAATTATTGTTTTCAATATCGCGCTTTTTTTCTTTTTGCTGGGCAATTAAAATTCGGGAAGGCCGTTGACGACGTCGTAGGTCGCAACTTTTTATGTATATATATTGTTTTTTTTTTTTGCTTTTAACCAATGTCACTTCAATAAAGAGTATAAAGCAACAAGACGAACGAGACTTGACTTACTGTATGTAAGATATACACGAGGGCAAATGCAAAAGTAACTGAAGACTGTTTACAATGCGCGAAAATATATTATATTTCGTTGTTAGTCAAGAAAACTTAAACCATATAAATAATGGAAAATTATTCCGAAATTGAAATTGGTCACTCTTTGTTTCTGACATAAAAGTCATAGAAGATTAGAAAGGAGGGAAGGTAAAATTACAATTTACTTTTTTCCAATTAATCGGACCGCCCTCGCATAAGTGCATATGTGTGTGTGTGTGTATTTGTGCAGGTTATGCCCAAGGTGTTGAACAGAGGAGTGGAGTGAGCGGGGGCGAGCAAGAGAGAGTAATTTGATATTGCAGCACTAAAGTGATCTGCAAAAATATATGCCCCTAGATTCCCTCTCTCTCTTTCTATCTCCATCAACTTTCCCTTCAAAAAACAACAAAAAAAAAAACTCCGTTATGAAATTAGCTCCAATTGCCTATCTGTGGTTGGTCCCTCTGAGTCTGTGTGTGTGTGTGTGTGAGTTTTATGTATGTATGTATGCTAAGTGAATGCGAATCCAACTTCCTGGTTAAATAAATACCCACACACCTGCAACAATCACTCAAATGTATGGATGTGTGTACGTATTCCCCACCTCCCTCACCCACAGACAATATGAACATTTTCTCCTAACATATATTTTAATCGTATTTAGTAAAATTTCGTTTGTGAAACATTTCTAAAAATTCACTTGCAACATTTTGATTTTAAAATGAAATAACAGTTAAACAGACGCTGCGCCATCGTTTCGTATTTAATTTCAATTTTCTTTCTGTGACGTCGTGATTTCCCCTTGTGGAGCACCTCAGTACCTCACTCATTTATTCACTCATACACATACACGCACGCACTGATATATTTTTTCTCTCACTTTGGCTTTTGTTCGCCATTTTCACTTTAGATTCTTTGGCTTTAGTTTTACTTATTGTGGTAGCTTTTGCTTTGATTTACCTGATGCCAGATGCTCTTAAACCCTTAGACAAACTTAAATTTATTAGTAATTTAATTTAAAAGTATTAAATTAATTATTATTTTATTGCTGAAAAGTCACACACACTTTCCCACTAACAAAAACACAATGACAAAGCTAATGTTGCCAGATAGTTGCGTTTACCAAATATCAAAATGTTTCCACTAGACAATTGTGTTCATTGCATTTTAACAATAAGTGTCTTATCCTTTAGATGTGCAAAACAAGTGAATGCTGCAATTTTACACTTGCTTGGCAGTTGATCATTTTTTTTATGTTTCCTTTACTTAAACTTTGTAAAGAAATATTTGTCCCATCTTCGGAGTGCTGTGGAAACATGTTAAACGCGACATTTCGAGTTATCTCTTTTGCACCGATTGGGCAACACGCTACGATAGCATGACTAGTAGCTATCGATTTTCGGTGACAAAGTTATCGATTCATTTTATTTCATCATATGTGGTGACACTGCTTTTGAAATAAACAACACAAACCAGGCGATTAGCATACGTTTGAAAGTTATTGTTATTGATATTTGCCGCTATATATTGAGCCTATTTGGTCATGCATAATCGCGGCTTTGCATTAGTTGCCACAGCATTGCTGATGCTTATTTTGATACGCCATGCAAAGTGTCAAGCGGCGGGAGCTGATGCGCCAAAGCCCGCAGCAACAGCGGCTCCGAATCCGAGTCCAATTGCCAACAACACCAGTATCAAGATTAAGACAGAAGGGGGGCTCGAGTTGGGAGTACCTGCAGCATCCAGTCTATCTAAAACAGATAAGGGGTCCGTTAAGAAGGACGAGCCACGAATTCCAGAGACAAAAGTGGGCGTTATTACTGAAAAACCTAATGACAAGAAGAATGTAGAAAAGAGTGTTCCTGAAACCCCTCCTACAGCTTCACCGAAGGAAGCTGCGTTGCCGGCAGTGTCCAAAATGCCTCCGGATGAACATCATTTGGGTCAGTCCTCTTATAATGAGGAAATGGATATACCTGGACAGGCTTTCTTCTATGTACTCGTGGGTATCACAACCACTGCCATTATATTGCTTATCGTGCGGGTCTATGGGTATGTCTTATCAGCATTGTTAAGGTCATTATGCGTCATTAAAATTTGTTTTAAATATATTTACATATATGCAGATTGCGTCTATCGCGTGCCGAACGGAAATATGGCGTACAAGGCGACCGGGCCAATGAGGAGCTAACACCGCTGCCGATGGCCATTGAAGATGTCAATAGCGATGAGGAGGATCATACAGTTTTTGAGGTTAATCGCCAGAATATACGCATATTATGAAACGTCAGCTGGGTTGTGCCAAAGAGAACTATTCTCACATTAACATTTTTCTCATTCAATTCCAAACTTGCCTTTTGTAGTTGTAACTATTTGCTAATGCATTGTAGAATTATTCTATTTAGCTGCTAATCTGCTGAATCTATTTTGCCTAGACTATAAGCCACACTATATATTATATCTATGTACATTTACACCCCTATTTCTCCCCCCTCTCCATTTTCTTAACAGTTGGATCCAATTTAATAGAAACAAAAAACAAAAAGGGAAAACCATTTGTGATAACACTCTGATATATATATATAATATGTAAATGTTTATAAAAACAACGTGAAGAGAAAAATGCCTGATAATGCCTCGAATTGCAATGTCAACAAAACAACAATATGATACAAATGCTAATAAATGTTATTATTAATTGTATTACCAAACCAAACAAATGTAGTTTTAATTAAACAATTGCAAGGTGTAAATCGTTGGACTATGGATGAATATATAATACATAAGCATTGGAAATATATACTAAAGCATTCTCTGAAAGAAATTTTAGCAATAAGCTTCCCATTTAACTAAAATTAGTAATATTTAATAGCCCTAGTAGTAAGAATTATATTTTTAATAATGTCTTCATTTATTCCACTTTCTATATAGTTATATAATTGTACATTTGATTGAATTTTGTGTTGATATTCTCTAGACATTCGAAAATTACAATGACTGAACATTTTTTTTTGTCTTTTTTTGTTGACAAATGCTAGTTAATCGATATAATGTCTATAAGTATTTATAGTTATCATTAAACCCTACCTACATACATACATATAATTTTAAACCTTATTCATACACAAATACATACATACAAATCATTATACTAAGACACATATACAGAACAAAATGCACTCTGACAAAAATCTTAAATGACTAAGATCACATAAATAATTTATTAACAATACTGTGTACTAGGGCTAAACAATTTATCGTTTCTTTTCCTTTTGCTGATTGGCACTCTTAATAATTGCATTTTTACTGCTTTTGAATTGTAAATGTTATGGACTACATAATATGCTGTTTAATATATTTATATATATATATACCTAGATATACTATCTGATGTAATTAGATTTAGATCATACTGCCAAACATTCGTTTGCCGCGAGTTAAAACCAAACTGACTACCATTACGGTTAGCAGAAAGAATACGAGACTTAGAAACGTCGTAATGAAGCGACATCTTTGGCGGAATTTCTTCTCCTTTTCCATTTTTAGGCGTAATTGCTCAGCTCGGGGTAGATCGAGTGTAAAGTCCGATTCGGGTCGTGAGGAGGGCTGCAAAACAAAAGGAAAATCAAATTAATTGTCATAAATAATGATTGATATACTCGTGTAGATTATGTATGATAAATGATTAACATCCGTTTAAAATTCGACATTTGGTATTTGAAGTTTTTCTTATATAAGATCTCTGCAATTATGTTCATTAACAAATTTGAGGCTATTTTTGACTGCTCGTCTCTCTATGTAAATCTGTCTAGGCCGATGATAGTTTTGGCATTGATGATGCAAAATTCAAACTTATTTTTGAATTCATTTCAATATTTGTTTGATGTATGTTATTGGTTCAACATTTTAGGTCAAAATGTTTGTTATAAATCAAAGCACACACAGAATTGTTTCTTTTTGCCGCTCTTTAACAAGGTGTGGTTCGAAAAAAGGTTCACATATTTTTGTGATATTGTTACAAGTCGAAGTTTTTGTACTCTATTATTAAGTAGTAGCAGAAATTAGGATTTTAAATCCGTTAAATACAAATAATGTTTTTGTACTCAACCAAGAAAATGAACGATTGATTATTTTTTTAGAAGGATTTAAGTGTTTATGCTTTAATTTTAGGATTTCTCCCACAACACTCAAATACTAAGCCGCGAAATTTTATTCCAAAAATTTACAAAATGTACTTGGAAATCTGGAAATCATTCCCTTATACTGGGATATATAATTCCAATTAGCACAATCTTAAAATCATTATATAAAGAGAATCTCCAAAATGTTCGTCTATCAATTTTGGCGACTGAACTAATTGAAGTTCATTGGTAACTTTCAACTTTTTTCATAAAACTGAAACAGACACTTAAAACTTGGTTCAGTCTATTTTGGCTACTACAGATGTTCAAAAATTTATGGTATTCTTTGTCCCGAAATGTTAAAGTTTAGTTAGATTCCAATAAACCTTATGTCTTCAGCTGATATCTGAGGTTTTCAGTTACGACTTGCTCATACCCTATCTTTATCTCTCTTTCAAGTGTTGTCAAATGTGAAATTTAACTTGAAAACTTCTTAAAAAAGCTGATGGACACTTTTAGCATTAAGGGCATATAAGAGAAACAGAAAAAGGGCCTTTACGAGAAAAAAATTTGACCCACTGAGCTTTTGTTTGTTGTTGTCGTTATTGTTGTCTCTCATCATCATCATCAACATTTTGTTTTTTGTCGTCTCATATGTTGTTTCTTTTCTTTTTTTTTTTACTCTTCATTTTAGCGACAATAACCTTGAAATCTTTATAAAAAGAGGGAGCAGGCAAAAAAAAAAAAAAAGAAAAAGATAAAACAAAACAGACAACTTTTGGGCTGCTGTTGTTGTTGTTGATGCTTATTCTCACTAAAACTTGTTACAACGAAAAGGTTATGAAACTCTTTGGGTTTTGTTTTTTGTTTTTAAATTTCACTTTGTAAAAGAATTTGCAGCATTGTGGTTGGAGGGACAAATGTGGGTGGGTGGGTGCATATTGCATTTGCATAGCTGTGAAGTTGCATGCCACAAATTTGAAATTCCATTGGCAAAACTACACACACACACACATACTCTTGACAGGCGGCAACATCGAAAGGAGGAAGTCAGGATACTTTACGATAGAAGCAGCACCCATTTCCGCCCGTTGGCTAAGCTAATGTGTTTCTCTATGTGTGTGTCTGTGTGGCTTTTGGGTGTGGCTGAGCTTGTGTGGGGTATCTTATAAATTTATCAGAAAAGATCTACTTGATGGCAAGTAGGGATTATACTTGAAAGTGCTTGATACATTTATGCACTTTGAAATTGAGCTTTTTTTCCCTGTTGGGAAACAAAAATTTAGTTTGCAATTTTAAATGGAATTCATGTATGTATATGTATATTTCATCAAAATTAATGGAGTTTTGTGTTACTTGGATATTTTCGACTTTTCTTTCCATATTTTATATATGTACATAGGAATTATTCTTGGGCCCTTTCGAAGCTCTTGTAATTAATGCAAATCTCTTAAATAAATACGTGTTAGTGTGTTTATATCTTATGATAATTAGAAAAAGTGTAAATAAATTTCAATAATTTCTATTTTAAATGTTTTCACATTTCAATTTGAACCACATTGTCAGAATTTCATGGCATCCTGGTTCTAGCTGAGTCATTTTCGGTCTATTATTAGGGCATTTTATTAAGCTTGTTATACAACACTGATATTCTAGCTACAATTCTAGCTACAATCAATGAAAACTCTGGCAACTCGCTGAGTGCTTTTAATTTTTGGGAAATTCCCCCAAAACTATTTGGGTTGACATAATTGTAGAAATCGTTATTGTGCGTAGTTAAATTACATGCTTTTTGAATACCGACTCGTATAACCAATGAAAGTTTCGGCACGTTCTTGCCAAATTGTCAAAACTAACTGCTAAAAGGAAAACGAACGGGAACTCATTAAAAATTTGAAGTATTGTGGTTAATGGTTCTTCTCTAAATGCTATTTAACAGTCTTTTTGAATGTTAAAAACTATTTTTCTAACATTGTGTCTTAGTTGTCTGTCCCCCACATGCAAATTGTTATAAATTTGGTGTTTATTTTTTTTTTTGCAGATAAAAAATTGCATTACCAAATTTATTTTGTTTGAAACTTCAATTGTAATATATAAAAAATCTATTTATGGCACATATTAAATTACAAAAAAAAACAACAAAATAGTAAAGATGAATTATATGTAGATATATTCATCAGGTAAGTGAAAGTTGCTCATACGCAATCTAGTCATTAAAAGGGCATTCAAGTGTAATTTCTGTGTGCGTTTAAAATGCCTTTCAACACACACACACACACACATGTGCATCTAGGGTGTGTGTATGTGTGTGTGTAATTGAGCTGTGGCAAACATTTTTGCACTTCATTGTGATGGTGACGGGTTTTCATTTGTTTATTTGTTTGTTTGTTTTATTTATATAAAGGTATTCATATATGTAGTAACGAGAGTTAATATTAAAGTTTCAACTAGCATTTTCGCTACTAAAAAACATTAATAACTCTCAAAGTCAACAATTGTATAAAAAGAATTTATATATGTAAATGTTATCAATAAGTCTTTTATATAAAATAAGTTGCTAAGTTTTCCAATTGTTAGCCTGGAAACATACATACGGCACACACGGCAAAAATTGATGATGCAGTGGTCGGCTCGAAGCCCAGATCTAAATACGATCGAAAACTTATGGGCTCTGCTAAAAAAGCAACTGTCGCACTACGATACTCCGGCAAGGACAATAGACGAGCTTTCGAGTCGAGTCCAAGCGGAATGGAGCACCCTGTTGCGCGGATTGATAGAAAATGGATGGAGGGTATGCCCAGACCATTGATTTTATTCTTTATTCTTTCGAGTTATCCGAACATTGCTTTGTTTTCATTAAATTCATATTTGTTTTAAGCCTTCTTCCTTTCATTTATTATGACACTAAAAAACTCAAATGTCGATTTGAATACTTATTATTTAAGCAGCTTTTTCTACTTGCTTTGGTTATTTTTGATTTATAAAATATGCCTTTGAATATTTTCAGGTTAGCCCTTTCACATTTTGGTCTGTTTTTCTTGTAACTTTTCTGTTGGCCCTCGTGTTTAGGTAAATACATGTACATATATATTATTTTTTGCATTGTTTTGTTTTTGGGGTGATCACTCGATTATATCGAACTCACTCACACACATTCACACACACAGACATGAAATGAGAAATTGAAATGAAAACAACTTTGCGGTATTTTTGCTGCCTTCCGGCTTCTTTTTTCTGTTTCTTTTTTTCTTTATTGCTTGGGGCTCCCTTTGGCGCTTGTCTGAGGTTAGTGATGCTGTTGTTATTATACACACACACACACACTGAGAGAGATTCAGTTATTTATCAGTCAAAGTACTTTTTGAAAAGGCAACCGACGTAATCGGCCAGCATCGATGAGCCCCAAGAGGGGCAAGAGAGTGGGGGACGAGAAATTACCGCATTGCTTTTGCTCTCTGTCTGTGTGTGTGTTTGTTTGTGTGTAGTCGTGTGTAACGGTTTTATTGGCTTGGCAAGGCAAATGAAGTGCAATTGAAGTGAAGATGATGAGTAAATTGAGCTGGGAGGAGGGAAGCATCTCTAATGTGTTTGAATAAATGGGAATTTACACACCCGTTTAGTAATCCCCCCAACCCACGCTCTCCCCATTCCCCGCCCCACATGCTTACACTGGCACTTGCCTTCCATCAAGCCACACCTATGATCAAAACTTTGGTTACCCGGCTAATTTGCAAATGATGCCAAACACACACACACACACACACAAACAACAACAACTTACTAACTTAGTAACTAACTTTAGCCGACTAAATGTCTGTCTAGCCTGTAGTTGGCCTATACCCTCTTCTCTTTCTCAGTCTGTTGGGCATTTCGATGATATAAGCTAAATCATTTAATAAATTTTGAGCAATTGTTAATTAACACATTTTTTGTAAGATATATAAAAAAGGTTTTTCCCATTTGGCGTGGTCTAAAGGAAACAGAAGACTGTTAATCAAAATGTTTGACTAAAGAGGGATTTTCCCTTGTTAACTCCATTTGAAAGTGTCTCATGACCAAATCAATTTTACCCAGTCAAAGTTATATTATTAGCAAAAAGTTCGTTTTGAAATATGGAAATGAAGAAGATTATCGCTATTAACGGCGTATATTAAAGGATTACAAAGGTTTCAACACTAGAAAAAATTGATAGAAAAATGGCCTAGGACGAGCGTTGGCCATAGTTGTTAGTTCGGTCTTGATAGGGCTAATGATCAATTTTTCTTAGAATTAATAGAGATAATAACATATTATACATATAGAATCGAATTTCGATTATAGTCGACTCTCGTTAATTCGAAATTCAAGGGACTTTTAAAATATTTCGAATTATCGAGAGTTCGAAATATTAAATGGTTCGAATATCAAGAGATTTTGTAGGGGACTCGTGATAACTCGACTGTATATGCAATTCAGTCTTCTAAACTTACATAAATAGAACATATTATATATAATATGTAAATTGTTTGGTATGAACTCCTTTGGTACTCTTTGATATTCTAACGCCAATTGAGGTTTTATATCTTCCATATTGTTATGCCAAATAAAGAAAAATATCTGACACATCTTCTAGTCTTATACATATATTGCATAACAGATTGGCAAGCCGATCGTTCAACAAGTTGCAAGCAGAACAAAAAACTGTCAAAAAGTGTGTTAATAACAAAAGTTTCTTTCAATTGAAGTGAGAAGAATTGAGGCAATAAAATACCTTGCCATAGCTAAATCGATCAGCCTAAAATCTAATATATCTATAACTTTAATTTCAATAAACCTATACTATATATGTGGTGATAATTAACACCTGTTTTGTCTGACTCTTTGTTAGTTATTAATTAAATGTAACCCCCTTTTCGGTTAGAGTATCGAAGCCAAAATGCCACAGTAAATTTCTTGTTTATAATTCGTTTAACATATGCACAGATTGAGAGAGTTCGAAATGATTTTCAACTTTTGACGCTTAAGATGATGCTGTAAATTCCCACCAAATATTCATATGGTTAATAACCTTGAAATATACATACATACATATGTATATTTTTGCTTTATTTGCTAATTTTTTTTTTGAGTTTTTAGTTTGCCATATATTTGGCCATTTACCCACATAGTTCAAAAGAAAATGCGACCTGCCCATAATGCTTGACTCTTTTTAATTTGCCACACACGTTTTTCCACTGACATTGAAAATGCGTTTTGTTTTTATTTTTTTTAAGTTCGTTATTATTATTATTTTCGGTTGGAAGTTGGCCAAGTTTAATGTAGTTATTACTACACCTCTTCACACACAGCCCATGTGTGTGTGTCTAGTCGTAAAGTTGAAAAATCACTTGAAGAGAAAACAAATTTTAACACGTACTTGGCACAACTTGCATGTAATCTGTTTAAATATGGAGATGGGTTTGTATTTCTTTTTTTTTTCTCTCTCTGCTGTTGTGGGAAATCCATGTCATATGCACGATTCAACATATATACATGATGATGAACATCATCCACACACATACATACCTACATAGCTCTGGGTCGGGTTTTTTCTTCTTCTTTTTTTGATGTCCGATTAGGTTTAGTTTTGTGTTTGGGTTTGGGTTTAGTTAGCGCCATGTTAACTAAGTGAAGTAGTCAAAAAAGACTATATAAATTTGTAATTACAACAAAGACTCAAACATAAAACTAATTTTCAAACGCTTTTCGCTTTTAAGTGAATCAAGTACACAAATTTATTTGAAAATTTGCCTATTATAAATTGACATGGCAGTAAAGATTAGTTAAGGAAGAGTGTTGGTGCATCTCGGTATATTGGACTGCACCGCCCTGAGACACACGAAATTCACCTGTGGGACTGGCCAGCCTCAACAGTTACTAGGCTAAAGTAGTCTGCCTTTTAGAATTGCTGTATGAAAGAAATGTCCTACAAACCCAACCCAAATGCTTTCATTCGATATCTGAAGAAGGACATTAAGAATTTGCTTCATTTCGCCAAAAATACTGACACAACTAGAAATCTATAGATCATGGCAAAATAGGTATAAAAAATAATCTATTTGTCTTAATGCTATTTCTGCTGTTTGTCTGCCCTTTATTTTTATCACTGGGGAGGTCAAGCAACCGAAAGTGCAAAGGTACATCTCGCTCTTTATGATCACGGTTTCCACTGTGTCTGTTTTGTGTTGAAATATTCGAACTTTACTAGAGATTCACTTAAATACTTAAGAAACTTGAGTTTTTTTGAAGGTAGCACGAAAGGAAAGAATAAAATTGGGAGAATTTCTTACAAAAAGGACATTCAACATTAGTTAGATGATTACCATACCATGGATTTGTCATTAAATTTGTGTAAGTAGACGGAGAGAAGTGGATCTATATTTTTTATTAATTTTTTTTATTCTCCATCAGTTTCAAATATTTGCGCAATATTGCTTCAAAATTGTTCACTTTAATTTGTTTGGTAAACTTGTCTTTTGAGTAGGTTTGTGCACATTTGTTAATCCTTCAAGTGATTCCTTTTCCACTTTCTTACTTCACTTAAACTTACATTTTCTTTGGGAATGCTCAATTTTTGTCCCATTTTTAAAAAATTGAAATAAATGTTAACTTGCCGAAATCAGAAACTAAACTAAAACAAAATGATTTGTATAGCTGGCGCTAAGAGGTAAAATATTGTGTTTTATTTTAACTGGTTTTATTTTTGTGTTTTTGCATAGACGTTGTCTATAAAGAAATTAACAGTTCTATGTGAATTGATATGAAGTGTGGCAATAAGTGACGTTGGACCTCAGAGTGTGTAAGATCAAATTTATAAATATATACCACAAAAGATATATAGAGTCATGTGTGTATGAATTTGGATTTTCTTTTGTTGTTCTGTTGATTTTTTACTTAATAATTATGGATTTGTTATGCCATTTAGCATGAGGGACAAAGCCAACAAAAGAATTTCAAATTTGTAACACAAAATTAGGAAATTAAGAGAAGCGGCGGAAGGGGAGGAAAATTGCACAAATTGTTTAACTAATTAGTTTTGAGTTTTGACTGCCTTTCGCTGTTCAAATGTAAATGAAATTTGATTTGCTGCTGGTCTGCACATTTGCAATTATCGGTTATGTAATCACCCTCCCCCAAATCTGTCTCCTGCCCCTGTATCTGACTCCAATCTATCTCACCTTCTGGCTGGCATATGCCAATGAAAATTGTTCAAAAAAGTAAAAACTTTAACGTTGGCCCCAAAGGCTTTGGCTGCATATAGGGAGCTGGGGCTAGTAAATTACCGCCTTGGACTAGGCGACAATTCCATAACCAATGGCCTGCTCTTGAGGCATAACCCAGTTCAGTTGTCTCTTTTTATGGTTTGCTTACATTTCTGCATCTCTGCATCTCAACTATTGCAACACTTTGTGGCACAGCCTCAACTTGAATGTTGCCTCTATATACATACATACACACTTTATATTATATGTAGGTAGTTAGGTAGACAGTGTCGTAGTTTAATTGTTTGGGGCCCCTTTCTACTTAAATGTCTTCTAATATATTTAAAATTACTAAAAAGTATTGCTAAAAATTAACCTTTCTGGTTAATGAAAAAAGTGTTGTTTTTTTAGATTTAGGTTTTAAGAACCTCGGAGAAAAATTAAATATGGATCCGACAATAAATAGAATAAAAGAAATTATAAATATTTTGCTAATTAGGCTAGTAAAACTGTGTCTTAATTCTATTCTCTTTATGTTTTAAGCAAGACAAAAGCTATATCGCCTATACATATAGGATCAAAATCGAAATACCAATCGCTCGATTTGATTCTTAGATTTTTATATTTTACTCTTAAACTTTCGAGTTCGAAATATGTTAGAAAACAAAATACTTGTTTAAGTAAAAAATGCACAAACAAAAAGGAAAAACTAATTAATTTATGAAATATGTTTTTACTGGTCTATTCATTAGGCTGTTCTATCAGAGTCACGATCATCCTTACACTAAAGGAAGTCGAATAGATTAAGTCGACTAGATTAATTAAATACCCAACATTTTTCTCTTAAATCAAGCAAACACTAATTGCTTTAGAGTTTACTTCATGAAGTCTTGGCTTGACGGAAATAAGCTAATCCTAAACTATAAGAACTTTATGTGTTTATTACTTCAACTGGTCATGAATTAAGTAATTGATTAAATATAAAATAGTAGCCAATAGCGTAACTGGAGTGCATAGTTTGTCTCTAGTTTCAGCGACCTTATGTTTGTTTGTCCTTTATTAACTCTAAACTGCTAACCAAATAAGAAACTAATATCTTCATAAAGGTTTTGGCATTTTTGATATCAGTTTTATGAATTTCGAGAAAATCGTTTCAAAAGCCTATATGGAATGAAATTTAATTAGATCCTTCCATAGTGTGTTTACCTTCTCAAAAACCTCGGGTACGAATTTTAAAAGTTCCCCTCTCGGCCACCCTGTTGGTGGGTTTATATAGTGTAATATATATATCGGCTCTAGCTAGCCTTACATTTCGCAGCGTTTTCGTTTTGGCATTCATATGTGTAAACTTGTTTTTCAGTTTTCATTTTCGTTCGTGGGACGAGTTTTGGTTTCGGTTTCAGTTAAATTTTTGTTTTTCTCTTTTTCTTTTCGGCTTCTGTTTTGTTGTTTTGTTTTTTGTGTTGTTTTGTAGGTATCTTCCTTGCTCTATAAACAAATCGAAACGTCCTTAAAGGTCATCCGACTAGTTGTTATTGTTGTTTTGTGGTAGAAGACATAGGGTTCCGGTTTTTGCCACTTGTTGCATGCCCCGGTGCTGCAATTAAGTTGGTCTGCCGCCTTTTTTAACGGAATTTTAAGGTTAACTGGTACAGTTTGTTTCTTTTTCGCCCCTTTTTTTTTGCAGGTTGTTTAACTGTTTGATTTGTATGCCAAAACCAATCTCAAGTTCAAAAATATATTTAGCTATTTACTTATATGTAAATATAGTAATATATGCAGGTATTAAAAATGTTAACGCTTAAGGTGAATAAACCGACGTGCTGCCATTGAGAGTGAAAACTCATTGAGAATTCTAAGCATTCAACGGAAATTGCATAAGCTCCAGCCCTCGCAATCAACTGATATAAATATGACGTATGCTTGGAGACAAATAGATATATCAAAGATATCAGATACTAGAAAACGGAAGCCAAAAGAAAATGAGTAATAAGTTGGCTTTTAGTCAGCATAATGGTAACTGATTGGAATTGTGTTTTCTTATGCAACAAAATAAACATGGAAAAATTTTTGGTTAATAGAAAAACTTAAGTCATCTTCAAGAAACATCCTAGATATCAAGAATGATATTTTTTCAGAAGCTTCATCTCACTTAAGATCGAAAAAAAGAGATACCAGATATATTTATATCTGTGTTGATTAAGAAGGCTCACTTACTATCTCAGTCTTTAATTTTAGGTATAGGAAGTTCCTGAAATAGGATGTGCTTAGAAAAATTCTAAATATTATTACCAAAAATCTCAAAAATGTAATCAGTTTTACTGCAAAACTTTTACAGATTATAAGATTGTTGGCGCTTGTGCTTATAAATTTTAGAGGCAGTTCAAAATTTACAAACTGTTTCTCATTTCTTGATATTAACTGTTGCAGAATTCAGTTAAGAATAAAAAAACTAATTAAGACTTAACAATAGATCTTAAAAAAACGATATAAACTCCAACTTTATGCGAAATATTTGCCAAAGGAAATACATTTAACAGGCCAAACGAGACATAAGATGCCTAAAAGAATAAAGGAAGTTCATAATTGATCATACAAATTTTTGATGGCTTAATCAAGATTTTGGCAGACAAGAAAAAAAAAAAATAGAGAAAAAAACCGCCGTAACCAGTTTGTTTAGACAGATTAAGCTATACCTGCATATTAGTTGTAATTTTGCCTTCTAGCCTGTCTCTCTGGCACGATCTCAAGTAGATCGATTCTAGACTGGCACAGTAGCCTCTCAGACACGCACATCCATCGACAGCCACATCATTAATCACAGATGCCAAAAACGTTGCCAATGACAGAGTAGCGATAATATCTTGAATATTGCCGCTGTCGTAGAATAATAATAATAATGGAATCCCATCTAAAAGAAGGTGGCTAAGTGGGTGAATGGGTGGAAGAAGGCGGATAAGGGGGAGGGAGGGAGGTTGTAATGGCGGTAACGTCAATAAAAGATGCGCGGGTGTTTTTTGTCAGAGTCAATTCGAGTTGAGACACTCACGCAAAACCCGCTACCAAAATGGCTCACATTGCGGCCAAGGATGAATAAAATACTCGGCACGATCTCGAACAAAAAAAAAAATTGCACTTGGCATAAGAATCTACATATTGAATAATTGTTTTTGCCGTCGATACTCATTGGCAATAATTAATTAATAATAATAATAAGATGATGATCCGTTGCCCCGTTCATCTTATGCATTAAACCAAAACAACAAAAACCAAAACCTACAAATTTATTTTACTCTGGCCAATTTGGTTTCGTTTTGACCTCGAGCTAGAAATGTTGAAGCCATTTAACTGCAATTAACTTAAGGCATTAATCATACGCCTTGTTGGCCCAAAACCCAAACTCAAGCACAACTCAAACACACACACATAATTATCTAACCATCCATCTAGACATCAAATGTATACTTATTTTTTGCTGCTAGTCTCTATCTCTATCTGCACATGCTAAAAAAAAAACACGAAAACTGGGCGTTGGATTATTTTGAAATCACTTTTCAGTTTCAATTGGCGGCCCTTCACCGTCTTCGTATGCAGTTAACTCATAAAAAGCTGTTATATGATTTTTCATCTCTTCCATTGGGCCTGAACTTACTTATTTTATGTAAAAGGGTTAAATAAGCTATGCGACTTGCTCATTTAACCCTTTTTATCCCATGAAGAAGGCATTTTTGTGATGCAATGCAGGTTTGGACGGAATAGTGTGGTCATCTGGTAATTTAGATTAATCCCCATGTTGAAGGAACTCAAAATTTTTCTTTATCTTAACCTTCTCTATCTATAGGCGCCTAACTGGCGATTAGTCAACCTATCTTAGACGGAAACGTTCTTGGATTAGTATCTTATTGTTTTTTAAATTTTTAATTTAAGGTCTAAGACTCCCGTTGATTCTCCACTGACCCCAGAAATATTTCCTTTCAAAGATAACTATTTTTTTATATTCAAACGAGTCCATCACAGTATCAGCCTTGATAAATTTAGGATAGCAAATAGAGATTAGAGAAAGATATTCATAAGCTTCTTTCAGACCAGCTCTATCTAAAGAAAGTATCTAAACCTACGTAATGTATGTATGTATAATCAGTTATAAGAATTTGCTCTACTCACATAGGATAATGTTGGCTGAGCACTCGATATGACCAATTCATTGCCATTGCGTTGTTTTCCGAGCAGTGATTGATGCAAACGATTTGTTCCATAGTACATTTCCCAGATGCTTGGCTTCTTGCGATGCCATTCCGCAGAGCTCTCGGCCTTTTGCTCCTTGCCATTGGGAACATGACCCACGCCAAGATTACCCATGGCCAGGTGGGCATTCTCGGCACTCAGGATGGGTTTGTGAAAGGTGAGATTGCGTTGGAGTTGGGTCACCATCGTGGTCATTGTTGCCCCGCCTGGGGGTGGATGTAGAGCCTCCAATTCCAGTTGAGGCGTAGATATGGGTGTTGGGGTATTACTTCTCGACATGGTTGTGGTAGTCACTTCGGATTCTATGTAACATTCGGCAGCCGGAAAGATCTCTGTGATGGACTTGCGTTTCATCTTAAAATTGGGATCACTGGCACAGCGAATGGTCATGATCTGTTCACGGACACTGAGTGGACGGCCATTGGCTGAGATTAGGACGCCATCGCGTACCGCCTCGTAGGCATTGAGTTGGGGCTCGGCGTAGCTGCGTCTCCTCTCGAAGGCATTTTGCAGGCGCACCACATGCTGCTGGCGCCCCAAACCGCTGCACAATTGACGTAGCTCCAGTTCGCTGTGCTGATTCATTCGCTGCAAATAGGATTCAAGTTCTTGTTTCAGTGTTTGAATCATGCCATCCAGTTCTTTGGGTATGTCAGGTGAATGTCTAGGCATGGGTGAGGGTGACGGGGTGACATGCGAGAGAAGGCGTATCTTATCTCGCACATCTTCGAGTAGTTCACGAGTGCTTTGGAAATGCATTTGATCCTCGTAACGTTTCACATAGGTCTTCTCCACCTCTTCGGCTTCCGCCTCTTCGCTCTCTAGTCGATAGGCATCTTCTGGACAGGAATTGATATATTTGGCACACTTGTAATTATTCTCCTCCAATTGTTCATCGCTCAGGAAACTGGGATTATCGATACCTCGTCTGCTATTGGCCAGAGTCTGCATAAGGGTTTCTTTTTTGGGCTTGGGTTTCAACAAAAAGGCATCCAGATCTATGTCCATTAGGGAATCATCCACCACCTGTTGTTGCTGCTGCTGCTGCTGTTCCATTATGGTTGGCAATTGATTGTAGGCCTTTAGTTTCTCACCCAAATCCTGGTTATTACATGCCTTGACCATGACGCCTCCCCCTCCTGTTCCTCCTGCTGATGCTGTTGACATGAAGTTGACTATATGATCCTGGGCATATAGACTCGGAAACGTCTTCAAGTGACGATCCAGATTCTCAATACTAGTTTCCAGAATGCGTAATTTATCGCTATAATGAGGGAGAATGGAATTTGTTTTGTTTTCCTCTCCGTTGGATTCATCCTCGTCGTCGTCGTTGCCATTGCCATTAGGATTTGCCTCAGCTCCCTTGCATCCCGCATCTTGCATGTCCAAACGCTGACTAATCACTGAACTGGGCTGAGCTGCATCTGTAATGGTTGTTGTTGCCGCTGCGGCTGCTGCTGTTGTTGCAGCTGTTGCTGGCTCTTTCAGGGGTAACTGCAATTGTGGTCGCTGGCGTACACTCTTGATCTTCTCTTGCTCGGCGGCTGCATTGAGGATGTCTATGACCGGTTCGCAATAGATGTGCTCGTCCAGCGAATAAGTGGAGCACACATTCGAGCTATAGTAACCGGACGAGCCACTTTTATCGGTGGAATAATGTGAACCATTGCCAGCTACTGCTGCTGCCGCTGCCGATGCTGCAGCTGCTGCTGTTGCTGCTGGTTGAGTTGTGGCAGATACATTTCGTGGCATGGCCAGGCCAGAGTCCAAACTGTGCGTGCTGCTCGCAATGGACAATTTCTTGCCAACAGAGATTCCACCAACAACAGCTGTTGTTGCTGCTGTTGCCGACTGCTCATTTGGCTTCTCGTGGCTCATTCCAATCCCAGAGAGCGTTGTCAATGGCATTGAAGTTGCTGCTGCTGTTGCAGTTGTTGTTGTTGTCAGGTTGCTAAAAATAGTCAGAGAAAGAGAGAGTGGGAGTATGAGATGAGAGTGAAAATTCATTGAGTTGTATTGAGGGAAAGGAAAAGTGGTTTCCCATTCCTGTAAGTTAACTAGGTTAGCAGTTCCTTTCGCTGCCTCCCCACCCCATAAATTTACCCTTTAATTCTGTCATGTGTTTGTTGGTTAAACCTTTTTTTTTTGTTTGTCTGGTCTGTTTTTTTGGCCATAAAATTTTATTAAATTCGCAAACATAAAAAATTTCGATTCCGATTCAAATAAACTCGTTCTAAACAGGATTTCAGCTTGAGTGACTGTTGCAATTCGGTTTTAGTAATTCTTTTTTTTTTGGATTTTATTTTTTGGTTGTTTGTTTTGAATGATTTTTTTTTCGTTACAGTTTTTACAGTTAGAGCATTTGTTGTTGTTGTTGCTAAAAAAGGGGTTTCTCTCTGTTGAGCCATGAAATGAGATGCAAAATCGGATTTTGCAATTTCATTTCGAGGAGTGATTCATATGATGGGTAGCCATTGCAACAACCCCCCTCACCCCCCAGAGAGAGGTGGCAAGAGCATTGTGCCAGGCCACACAAAGAGAAGATACATAAAAATTTAACTTTCTGTTTCTTGCTTAAAATATTGATTAGTTATAAATCTAAATGATTGCATTCGACAGATTTCTCTTTTATATTTCACTTGGATTTGCCAAAAAGTCTTTCAAGTTGGTAAGTGAAATTATATGAAAATTCAAGATGTTCCTCAAAAATACAAAATAAAAAGATTTCAACTTAATCAAAATAGACCAAAAGCAAACAACAGATCACTTCATTGCAAAATGTTCTATCAAAAAAGAACAAGAGGATAAATAATTGAGTTGTACTCTAGAACACAAAGTATTCTACATTGAGCTCTTTCCACTTTAAAGGCAACTCTACTTATTGAAATATAAAGTTAATTGCATTACACTTCTCATATTTGCTTTATCTAATACATTTTAAGCCCAAATTGTGGTCTCAAAACAAATTGAAAACTTTACTAATGAGGTTTTTTTTAAAAATGAATTTAGTCTAACAGTAAAAAGCTTTTACTATTATAATCACTTATTTTTACGTCAAGCCTTGTTTTTGTTTTGGGTTATGCGAATTTCACCCTTGAGAATAAACGCTGGACAACGGGGCGGATAAATGAGAAAGAACTAGCCCAGATTAGAAAATGTCACCCACAGTTACTACACGAAATGGATTAGATTGGCCTAATCGTACAGAACCTTTATATTGGAGGAAAAGCGAGTTAAATACGTCAGCCTTTGATTGTCACTCACAGAATTGGTTCTTTTGTATTTCAAGATTATCTCTCTCTTTATGAGAGGCTGCTTATCTGTATCTTAAGATCCGTGTATTGCACAGCGAATGTTAAGTTTATAATTAAAGATGTTTTGAATAATATAGTTAAAAATTATTTCATTCTTCTTCAAATCCTGGTTAAATCAATGCATTTGGTCAGTTGTCAAATGGTAAGTGAAAGATCATAAGCTGTTAAACCGCAAAAGGGTGGAAAAACGTATTATAGGCTGGTTAAAAACTCTTGAAATGTTGATTTAAACATTGAATGAGGATTCTTGAATGCCTTTCAGGTAATCTAACGTAGGCCTAAGTTGTGGATAGTACTCTTATGTTGTGGTTAGTACTCTTATGTACTCAAAGACAATGTGCGATCTTCGATCATATCTCTGAGGACGCCAACTAATCTATTTGGGTGAAATTAAAGATTTGGAATCATAAGTCATGCTTTGGGCATTCTTAAGGCAATAATCCTATCTAAAATATACATTTCCTTTACAAAATCGGGTTTTTCGTTTTTAACTTTAGCTAATATATTATTGCTATCTTTAGAAAAGGCTTTTAGTTTAGTTGTAGTAAAAAGCAATCTCTCCAGAAATGGATTTGCATTTGCCAAGATTTTGATTACTCAGTGTGTGTGTGTGTGTGTGTCAAAAAGTTGGTCCAATCATTAGATTTATGTACAACGCACAATGGTCATTAATTCTTGGTCTAACATAAGCTCGTGTCCGAATTGTCGAGTTTTATTTTGCCAACCCAAAGGGGGCATTTGCATATATGTATGTTAAGAATTGGCGCCAGTGGCAAAGCTTTAATAACTCACTTACGATCAGTTACATGCTAGAATAAAGTATGTAACGTTCTATACCAAGTCTGAACAACTCGTCACTGGGTCAGCGGAACGGCGATACACACGGCGTATGAGCGATAGAATTGCGTAATGTCCCCCAACAAGCAATCCAACGGTTTTGTTGTCGTTGTTCTGGTATGAACAACTTTTCGTGCGTTTACGCACCCAAAATTGATAAGTTCGCTGGTCGATGGTTTCGTTTGGTGGTTTGTGGTGGTTGGTGGTCAATTCCGTTTGGATGGTGGCAGTGGCACTTGGCTACTTGGTTGCATGTTTATCGATGCGTTTATTTCATTTTTTTTTTCTCTCTCTTCTGCGTGAATGAGTGATATGTAATCGACAAGGTTATGCGCTATTCCATGAAATATTTTGCAATCTTGTGTGTGTGTGTATTTAATTTTATTTCATTTTTCGACTTCGACTAGTGTTAATTAAAATGTTCAGCCTCGTTTGCATGTCGGAACGAACATGGGCCACACCATGGTTAGATATACATAGTATGTATGTATTATTTTAATTTTTTTTTTCTGCTAATTGTTGTTGACTTGTTGGCAAGACAAATTGCACCTTGCTTCGAAATTTCTGTCCTTCTTCTTCTTCTTCGTGTACTCAAACTGGTCGATCTGCTCGATAGCAAATCAATCAAAAACAAATCACATTTTATATATATTACTAGTGATTAAATCGTTAGTTTATCGCATTTATTTCGCACATGCTTTTTGGTGGCCAATAAGATGGATGGCCAGAGGTTGACCTTGGCATAGCCAAAGTTAGTTTGGCATAATATTGAATACAAATTAACAAGCAGCCGCCACAACAATTGCCGCCTGCCGTCTAACTGCATTGTGATGGTTAGTCTAATGGGCCAATAAAACGCATCAATCGATCGATTCGATCGTTTTGCCGAAGGTCAATTCAACACAACATAAAAAACAGCCTCTGCCACGCGGGGAAGACCAGCTACTGTGCAAATTGTTGATAGAGTTGGGCAAAATGTTTTGTTTGTTCACTTAATATGCACAAGATGTGAATGGAACGCGCACGTTAACTGCCTTTCAATTGCGGGCGAAAGGGCCCAAGCCAAATCGAGCTGAGAGCAATATTATTGAACCTTCGACTCATCCATTGTCAGAGTTGACGGATTTTTGATTGATATAATTTAACAACATTTTATTTGATATGTTGTTAGCACTTCTATTTGTTGGGGGAGCTTTAAAGTGAAGCCTAAATGCAAATAATTGCCAAATATATTGAACTTTGATTTCAAAAGGTCTTTACAATTGATTTTTGCGCAAAATTTTGCATATTAAGATATTTGTTCTCGGAGTTCTTTGGAAATTGGTAAGCTTAATCTGAATGATCTTCAACCTGAAATTGGTCTCAACTTGAATACTTTATTATTGAATGTAAGACAGAATAAAGACATCATCATGGAACAAAAGTTTAAAGGCGATGTAACATATATTGACTTTCAATGTTTGAATGAAAGTAAAAAATTAAAAACCTTGTTTAAAAAATGATTCCAACTTTAAACTGAAAAAAGGAGAAAGCCTTTGAAAGAAAGCCAGCTAAATGCATATATAATTATGTTTTCTATTCCCCATTTGGTAGACATACATTTACTTTGTATTGACAAGAGATATTTTATTGTCTAAAAACATTTGACAATTTCAAAGAATCTACCTAGTTTCTAGCTAAATCTTTATCCTTAAAGAAATTATCGAAATCATCAACTAAATGGCTTATGTACGCATAGTTAGCATTAGTTGGAGCTTAGTATGATGGCTTTGACATAGTTTTGGATTTGAAACGTTAATATGTTTGCTGTTGGATGGATTGGATCAAGTGGGCCAATTTATTTGGTAAAAGAAGAGAGTGAATAGATATTGGAATTGAAAACGAGAACACACGTGATTTAGCTGTTACCTACATATATACACCTATATACCATAGTCTGATTGCATAGATCATCTAATTCTCTAAAAAAACGGATAAATTCTAGGAATATCCAAAGTTTTAATGATTCAAATGCAAATTCTTTACAATTATCATACCAAACTTGGTGATAAATTCCTCAGCTAAAAAGAATCATGTAAAATCATTTAAATTAAACATATTTGCCATTTATAGCAGTTGGTACACGAAATCTGTTTATATAGAGATAAGAATTCAGAATTTGATGCCAACTTATTTGGCTTTTGTTTGCATCGTAAATTGCTCTTTTCTCGATTTAAGTTTGCTTTTTTCTGACAGGGGGCATTTGTTAAACAATCTTATCATGGTTAGCCAGCTAAATGTTCAATTTCCATAATTTGTTTACTACTTTTTTCATACAATTTTGTGGGTCATATGCACAAGTTGAGAGTAGATAATATATACATATATAAATAAGTATGTAAAATATATTAAGCAATTAGTTTACAATTGCTTGGACAATAAACTGCACGATTTAATGCATATATGTATCTACATACATACATACATGCTATATTATTTATATATTATTGTATAAAAGTTTATTTCGATTTGTAATTGTTTATTTTGATTGGTTTTTGTGATAAATACCTACTTGAAAATCTTACCAAAACGGGCAAAGACTACTATGAATTGGCCTTGATGGCATCGAGAAGCATGTGTGGTGGCTTCTTTAATTTCAATTAATAAACGTAATTGTTGCAGCTGTCTGTCTGTTTGTCCATCTGACTGACCGACCGACAGCCTGACCAACTGTTTGCCAAGTCAAGTGGCGGCGGCGGCGGCGTCTCTCAACAACAGCGCCAGAAAAGAGGTGAAGGCTGACGACAGGCGCCAAAAACCGCATTGGCCGAGGCAACTTGAACTTCGTTGCAGCCATAATTTACATAGTTGCAGTAAAAATGAAAATAAAACTTGGTAGCTGTTGCAGCTGCCAGCTAGGCAGCCAGCTACGATGATAGCCGCCAGGCAACACCAGGTTGCAAGTTACAGCAGGTTGCAAGTTGCTTCATTTGATTGGCTATTGACACAGTGGTTTACTCTCTGCTGTTGTTGTTGTTGATCTTAATCTCCGTCTTAATGCCCTGCTAATTGCCTTGGCAAAGCATAATTAAAACAAATATATATGCTGGTTTTGGCTGCTACTTGATCCATCCAACCGTGAAATCTTGAGCAGTCACTACCCAGGTAGTTCACCCATAATCTGATAATTAAATTGCATTTACAACAGCTTTAGACCCCCCTACAGTCCCCCCCATTTCCTCCATTCAAAAACTGAACAGATTTCATTTGTTGTAGTATCTTGTCGTCGCTTGAAGGTCGTTGCGACCTGATGGTTTTCGGATGTCTTATGAGTGGCAGCATAATAGTGTCACGCTAATTGTCTTTAGCTTTAGCTGAAAATGCCCATCAAATCAATTTAAGGAAAACGCTTTTAAATCACAAACCGACACTTGGTCAATGCTAGAGCGATTAGAAGTGCCGAAACGAAATAATACATTAGAATTTTTTTTATTAGTCGAAACCTTTGACAAGAAATAAGAAACTCTAATTAAAAGAAGTTATCGTATATAAAATTTGCATATCTTGATGACATTGAGATGCGAGAGAAATCAAAGATCCATAGAATCTTATCCACATGCAGTTAAATACATGCATTTCCATAAGAAAGAACTGTTATTCCTTCTTTTCAAGGTCTTAATCTTGTAATTTCAGTTTACCAAGACTAAGCAAAATGCAACTAATAAATGTTGTTTCCTTTTCAAATCCAAGTCTATAAGCCAATATTGTGTATACATGTAAGTAGAAAAGAGCGACAACAACTTACAACGTCCGAATTTCAGTCTCTTACTATACGAATATGTGATCAAAACTCAGATCATTATCTGTTTTTCACTTAACAAAAACTTTAAAATTGATCACTCGAATCAAAGTGTGACCATGATAATAAGAGGCAGTTCTAATGCTAAGTTCTTTTTCTCTGAATCAAACATAGAATCATTTCTTGTCATCATATCATTATCTAAACATTTAATGGTTTTCTTTGCCTCCTCTTTTTAATTCCATTTATCTAAGCACTTCCTAATTTCTTTCATTAGCTAACACGTTAGCTGTCATTCAGTTAAAGGTCTTAACTTATGTAAGTCCCACATTATACTTACTTTTGATACTTGAGCATGGCGCGGGGCAATAGAAAGTTATCATTGCCAGCTGCTGATGATCCGGCATCAGCTCCTCCTGAACCAGCTGCATCGCCATTGGCCACATTATCCTTTGAGCCGTGGCGTACAAAAAAGTCACCCAAGCGCTGGAGATACGTAAATTTATTCGCTGAACTCTCTACTGGATAGCCTCTACCGGGAGCCTGATCAGTGCTACTACTACTGGCCGCCTCCATTTCGTCATCCTCGTCCTCATCGTAGGGCAGCACTTCGATGGCATCGAAGTCATAGGAATTGAAATACGCCTGCTCGCGTGTCCGTTTCACCTGGGCTGCTTCTGTTACATGATCGGCGGATATATCCGCAGCGGTTTTTGCCGCCGAACTCTTGCAAATGGGCATGGCTACCAGAGCCTCGGAATCGATTCCCCGCAGTCTGAAATGAAAATAAACAACGAATTCAATTAACGAATGGCATTTTGGCAGGCAACTTGCACAATTCGCGTTGCTTTTTTGTTGTTGTATGTTTTTTTTATGGCATTTTATTATCAACGTCTCAAATGCATCCGCTTTTGCTTTTGCCTGTTGGACTTTTTTTCTTGCCTTTTTGAAAATCAACCAAAACTGGTTGCTGGCTCAGAGAATACATTTAGTTTTGCTGTTGCACCAGTTTTGCAGTTTTCAGATTTTTCGGCTCATGCTTTTGCATTAATTAGCAATTTGAAAAATTTGACCAACAAAACATAAAGGGTTTAATAGATTGCATAATGAGAGGAGAGGAGTCTGTTATATCGAATGGGTGGGTGGGCAAAAATTTTCCAAATGCCAACTCTGATAGGCAACTCGCACATGAAAATTTGCAAGCGTGTTTTATGTAAAAGCCTTGTCTGTCTGGTCTGTCTTTTCGTCTCCCTGACTTACTGACTGATTATCCATCCACCTATGGGTCTGGATACCTGTCTGCCTGTGTGTGTGTGTGCGGTTGGCCGTTATGCATATGATAGATGGAGAAGTATTCATCTAACTCTCGGCTATGGCTATGGGGAGCTAGCTAGACAATGGGGCACAACATGCTGACAGCTTCATCATTACCCCGTGGGGCATGATGATGATGACGCAGGCAGGTGAGAGTGGTGGATTGCAGACTTCACAGACTCATCATCAGTGGGGTAATAGTCTTTGATGCTATTCAACCAAAAGCGCCATAGCAGTTAGTTTAGGTAGTTATTATTGTTAGCAGTATGCTGTAATCAACAGTTTTGGTTTTGCCTTTTTGTGTACACCTTTTGTTCGCTTTGGTGGGCCAAGTTTTTGGTGCGTTTTTGAGTGACCTTTGATGCCCGCCTAGATTAAGTTTCATAGAATACGTTTTCCGCATTAATTTTTTGGCATTTGATTTCAACATAACTGACAATGATGAATTTTAATCAGCAACTAATCAATACACAGTGAAACAAATTGTAGAGGATCTTCGACAAAGAAAAATGTCCAAGAAATCAACAATTCTGTTCAAGTCATTCAACAAGGCGCAACAAAGACTAGCATATGACAATGAAGTGAGGCAAAAAATATGTAGAGAATAATATTCTATAGAAAATTCAGTTTATTTAAAAGCTGTCTATGTACCTAAATACATTTTTTTGTTTATAATTTTATGAGTCATTGCAGTTCTTAGCATAAGGGTAATGATTATTAAAGGATATATAAGTAAATATTGCTTGACATGGATTAAAATCTATACAATAAAACCACAACTGTGAATCCTTGAACAATAAATCATTATATAGAATAACATTTTCTCTATGCAGTCCAGGCGATTTTTTCTATGGGTTTCTAATAGATAACTCCAAAATGGTTTGGGTTTTGACCCATGTAAACATATTTTAAGAAACAAATTTATGTGACTGGAGTAAGCATTATTTAAGGACTTTTGAAATAATTTAATTTATCTTATTAAAACGTTAGTTAACAAATAGATAAAAAATGCTTTGATATATCATTCTTCCATTTACTTGAAAGGTTGGAGGAGCTACTAACAGGAACATTTAGACTCACTCATAAATCGAGTTAAAGATTACTACAAAAGATGAAAAGCTATGAAAATGGTTTCAGTTAAGGCTGCTGTAGAAGCTATCATTTATAGTTTTGAGTTTAAGGAACTAATTATAGGTATGCATTCTGTTAGATCATCAATTTTAACTTTTCTTTCCGAGTGACTGTTTGATTATATTCAAGTATGACTTGGTCTCCACCCGTTTTTGTTTTTTGTGCATCACAAACAGAATTACAAGAATTACAGAATTCTTCATGGTCATATTGAATTGTATATACTTAAAGTCAGCTATAAACTCATCATCAGGTATGTTGATTATATTGAAAAGGCTCATTTCTGTGTCAGCTGCAGCCAATAATGATAATAGTAATAATAATGGTGAATTAAACACTGCTCGTGTTACCATATGCGATGCCATGCACATGTATGCCATGGTCAGCATACACACACAGACACACACTCTCTTACACACATGCTCATCATATGTTTTTTTCTAGTTCTGTAAAGTGACAACTCAAAGTAACTTTTTTTTGTGTGTGTTTGTGTATGTATGTGAGATGTGCCAACATTTGTTGCCGTCTTCTATTAACAAAAACAATACAAAAAAAGACAGACAACAAACAGTTGGCTGATTTCCGTTGGCTTCACACCAATCATCAGTCAAGCAACAACTAACAACAAACAACTAAATTGGAGCAGTCAGCTATCGAGTCAGTAGTTCAATGTGATGACTGAGAGGCGAGGTTTAATGATCGAAACCCCAAATCGTTTGCCCATTGTTCATCAATCTTCATTTGTGGCCCTTTTGATAGGCAATATCCAAAAAGGGCCACAAAGGCTAAATCTTAAAACTCTGTCAAAATATTATTTTATAATGGAAATAAAAACAGAAAAACTCTGTAATCTTGATCATTTTTCAAAAGTAGAGCAACAGGAATTGTTTGTGTATTTATATGAACTTTAACCGCAAATGAGACTCAATTTCGGTGTTAAGAAAAGGGGCCAAAGACTAGAGATGATGATGAGTTGTGTCTTTTATTTATACTTTGATTAAGTAAAAAATATTTAAAAATTGTTTTTTTTGTAATATAAAGAAGTCTTCTTTCAAAATTATTCCAGTGAGAACTGATGGAAAATTCTCTACCTACAAAATTTGTTACCTGAAAAGTTTCTATCATGACGAGAATATTTTTAATAGATTGTCGAATCATAAAATGCGTTTTTCCTATACCTTTGATTAGGTGAATATCCTAAACTATTTAATATGTACACCTTGAAATTTGTATAGGTTAGTTAGTTTGAAAAGGATTTTCATCTAAGCATTTCTGTAAGATATTGGTAAAATGTTTGTTACGAGTTTTGTATATTGTTTAATTCGAGAAATTTCTAATTATATACAATTTAAAATATAAATAATTAATTATTTTTAAAGGGGAACTATTTAAAATATAAAAATCTTATTCAAATCCCTTTCTTTCTGAAAAATGATCGTATTTATGGATCGATTTCTGATTGTTCGTCGAGAAAAAATGGCATCCTAGTCACGACTTCTTTTGATAAGTTGCTGAGCCTTACATTTTGGTATTGTATTTGTATTTGGTATATATATAAATCAGATTTTGAGCACAAGGAACAGTAATTAACCTACAGTTAGGAAAGAATAGAACTAGCCAAGAACATTTTTCATTTATCAAACAATAAGGCGTCTAAATATTTTGAAATATATTCTTTCGAGTGCTTGTTGTGACACGCAATATGACAGAATGACTATTTCATTTGCTTGGCCTTTATGGATCTTAGTAGGTTACTTAATGCAGAGTATCTAGAGGTCGCCCACTCGCCCCGTCATGGCAATGTGGAACATTTCGTCTTATATTTTCTTGACAGTTCTTTAACCTAGCAAACATCATAGTCCAAACAAACAAACATATGCAAATGTTGCATAAATTTCTGTATTGTCATTGCCCCTCCAAAAATAAAAAAGAAGAAAAAAATCAAAAAAGCTGTTGACTATGGTGTTAATGGTGGCGATGTGGCTGATGATGATGTGGATGATTGAAGGAAGCAGAACACAGCATTTTAAAGTCGCCATGTAGACGGCAGCGGCGGCGGCACTTGAATTGACAACGTGAGTGCTTTTATTTATAGTTCAGTTCACTTCTTTTTTTTTTGTATTTTTGCCTTTCGAATTATTTTTGTACATTCTGCGCTTGGACGACGGCTTGGCTTTTGATATTTTAATGAGTTTCGGGTTGCCATATGGCCAAAGACCCATCCACTACCTTGACTTATTATGTATTATGATTATTTGCCCATGAAATCATCAAAAATCAAAAAACTGATTTGATGACAGAAAACAAAAGACTTAGGCGACAAACTGTGAATGAAACGCAAAAAACGAACACACACACACAGCGAAAAAAGAGGAAGACTGCATAAATCTAGCAAAATAAATTGCAAAATCTGTTATATCTACACAAAAGATGCAAATTATTTACAACAACTACAACAAGAGGCTGGTTTTAGCATTTTGCATGTAACTAAAAAGTAGAAATTTACCTCCCTTCAAGTTGCAACATTTTGTGTTCAAGCATAAAAAGCGGGAAATATTTTGAATTAAAGTTAAAGTGAATGGTAAATACCCTTTAAAAGGTAAGTTCAAGGTGGTTTTGTTCAGAATGGGTTTTATAATAAATGTAGAAACTAGAAAAAACTACTTTGTTCTTTTATTTGAATACATTTTTAGAGCATTTTAAATCAAGAAGAATCATAATAACAATAATATGTTAGTATTTATCTCGAATATTTTTGCAAATTATGAAACTTAAATTAAAATTTTCTATAAAAATTTTTCAACAGAACTACTCAGGTCAGTTAAGATCATCAATAAACAGTTTGAGAATTAATGTTAATAAAATTTATGAAATGTTTTGTCTTATTTTGACACTAGAATAATAAATTAATTACGATTTAGAATCAATCAATCACAGTTATCGTCTCATGATTATACACGAATTATCAAGGGAACAACTAAAGGAAATTACTTAAAGTAAATAAAAATTAATCATTTGGGAATTTTATTTGTTTTAACTTTAACATTTTAAAGAGTATTAAAACTCCCACTTAAAGCAACCAAAATCGACTTGGGGATTTTCTTTCCCTACTTTTACACTTTGCTTGCCTTAGATGCGGTTTTCTCGTTGTCTAACATTAAGTCATTGTATTGAAATGTTGTAATCCGGTAGTAGACTTGTCTTAGTTGAACTATCGGCAAACGGGTAAATATTTATATTTTAGTTTCATTGGGCAATTATGTTGACCCTTTGGTCAAGTCATAAAGAAAAGGTCAAATATTCAAACTTATGTAAAATTTGTAAAATTTTTCAGTGAGTGATTCATAGTTTAACTTATACATGTGACTCTTAATTAGTTTCTTGCGGTTGATGCGTTGCCTCTTGACACCTTTTGCATCTTTTCAAAAGAGACACACACAGTGAGGGAGAGACAGATTTAAAGGGAGGGAGGGAACACAGGTAGGCGACACGAGTTCGAGTTGAGTTAACGCCTCGTTGCACCTACAATGACTACAGCTGCAATTGCAACTTTCTGCCACACGGCGGCAATTAACTAGTCCGCGACATTTTGCAACCATGCCGCGGATTGCGGCAAGTTGGCAGCGTCGGCGTCGGCATCACCACCAACTGCGGGCAACGGTGGCAAGTAATTAAGGCATTTCTGACTGAACATTGTCCACTGAACTCCAGTAATGCTATATCATTATGTTTGCTTGGAAAAACGCAGTGGGTTAATGCTAATTGCAAATGCATTAGGCTATTTTTTTCCTCTTGCCTTCTTTTCATCTGTTGCAAAGAACTAATTGAGTAGCGATTAGAAAGCTAAACGAATACAAAAACCTGTAATGTATTTATTTATAAAGAGAGCATTAAATGGAAAAAAGGGAAATATCTAAAGACAAAGTTTAATTATGTAAATCTAAAAGAATTTATGTTCTTATTGGGCAATTAGGGCTATCTAGCTTTTAGTTAGCTTTTAACAATTTTCAAATAATTGTCCATAGCTTAGTCATTTATGACCTTGTTATTGATAAGTTATAAGTAAATAGATGCTCCTTAGTAAAAAAATATGATAACCTTTTAAGAACAAGAACTTATGAAAGCTATTAAAGGATATCTATCCTTTCTATCTATCTATCTATAAAGATAGTAAAGACTTCTTCAGAATAAATATAATTTAGAAATTCTTTATAGAAAAATTCTGTATAGAAAATGGTGTAAAAACTCAAAGGTAATACCATGATATAACGAATCTGAAAGAACATTCGTTGCTTAATATGATTTCACTTAAAACGTCGATTATGGAGTTGAAAAAACTAACAATACTAAGACTAGATGAAATGGAAATTAATATAAGCTGATCGTTGATTAACATTTCAATGTTTTTCATATAGAATTTTCAAGAAATATCTGATATTAATTGGAAACTACGAATTCTTGTGGGAAAATTATGTATATCTGTTTAAAAAATATCTACAAAAAATTGTTCGAAAACTAAGAGAACTGTTCGAAATTATGTATAATATGGAGTTTCTTTGTGTAAACTTCATGAATATTTTAAAAATGTTTTCCTTTATTTGTTTATCAAATAAAAACAAATATTTTTTCATTGAATACTATTTTTTTTTTCCTTTTTTATAGTCGTAAGTCTGTTTATAAATACTTTCATCACGGTCTGCGTCTTTACTATCTGTGTATTAAGAAAGTTAGAGAGTAAATTATGTTTACTTTATAGTAAAATCGATCAAATTATATACCCTCTTCTATCACTATCACTTGTTGATACTAAAATTTAAAAAAATGTTGAAGGTCTGCTCAGTATTATTCTACAATTGGCTATTATCACATTTCATTAGTATTAGATTACCTTTTTGATGTTAATTTTCGAATCTTATGTACGTTATTTGATACTTTATAACATCTTCAATTGGTTTCCCCGCTTATCGAAGAGGCGTTGATTGATTTTTTGTTTTATATCTCACTAATTTATATTACCGAAATTGGCTCATAACATCAGCCGCCTGAAAAAATCACTTAATAACTACGTAAAGTAGTTTTATGTCCAAAAACCCAACCAAATAACCAATCTAACAACCTACCTGCCTTCCATTATTAAATATATGCTATTAAATAAATGTGAATAGATCATAAACAAAGAAAGAAAAAAATGTGGAAACTAAGTGAAACCTACACGCCCGCCGAGACCACAAAGTGAGTCATAAAATTTAATGAACATAATTAAGTGTAAGTTGTAAATAAATGCTAAAATATGGTCAATAGACATAATCGATGATCAATATGATGAGAGAGAGAGAGAGAGAGAGAGAGATGGAGATGGAGCGATTATGTAAATGCATTAAACAAAGATTTTTAGCATTAGAACAACTAAAAGATTCAAGTGCCTTTCGAAAAATTTATGCAAAGCTCTATGAACCTAATGTGTCCTTGACTTAATTTTGACTTTAAGATGCTAAAGCAAAGTTCCGTCTGAGGTCTAAACAATTCATCCATTCGATTCTCATTCCAAAAAGGTTTCTGTATTTGGCTTAAATTAACCTTGTAGGCCAACCAAAACGAACAAGCTCGCTGACCATCAATATGAAACGCTCTCTAAAATGAAAAAAAGTAAAGCAGAAGACGCTACCTCAAAATAGAATGGTATCTCGGTCCTCAAAGATCAAAGAGGGGGGACGGTCAGAAGATGGCGGGCGAAGACATTAACCGTGCCTTGATGGTAAGAAAAATAATTGCAAAAAACAAAAAAAAAAAATAATAATAATAATAACTGAGACCGAACTGTAGCAACTAATTATGCATGCATATCAAGAGGAACTTCAATTCACAGTCAAGTTAAAGTTAATCCCACCCAAGCGGATCAGTGAAGCGGCAAACACTCGACTTACCCACTGACTAAAGTATAGTAACTTTGCATTAATCTCCCCTCTGGCCGCCCCTTTCCCTCTGCTTCCATCAACGTCTGCGTCTTTACTGTCTGTGTTTTAATTTGTTGTTATTTTGTCTACTCTATAATCATCGAATAATTGAGCATATTAGGTTTATTGTAGTCCATATAGTCATAGGAAGTGTTTGGCAAAACCCATTAGGCATGTTGATTCCTGATTCATATCGAAAGCTAGATATACCTTTGTGTGTAGAGTAGTGTAGCTATTGATTTAGATTTATTAAGTGCTGGGTAATAGAGAATGGGTAGACAAAAATAAGATTCTATTTGTGATAAGATCTCGACAGCTATATATAATAATATATTCCATCCTTCCATCCTGATCCTTCTTAACGAATTCTTCTCAATATGGAATCATTTCTACATTACCTTATCTTATTTTGGATATTTTCTCTTCACTAAGTGAAGAAAGTTGTATTTGTATTCTTATTCCTATCTGCCTATAAATTGCTTTATTCTACAACGTCTTTCAGGATCAGCTATCCTTTCTTTTTCCTAATTAGAATTAATACGTTTTAAATTACATTTTCTTATAAAGAGCTGTGAATGGAGTGAAGATCTTAAATTTCGTTTATGAAATATAAGCTTTTCCAAATATTTTCCACAGCGTATCAAAAATTCGTTTTCCCATCGCACTTATGGGACACCAGGAGCCAAAAAACCAATGTTAAAAATCATAAAAAATATTTCAGTTCATGTAGGGTATTTGAAAGTCCTTGTCTTGAGATTAAACGTTCAAAACGTACAAAATTTTTCCTTACTCATTTTGTTTACTTTTCATATATTGCAATTTCACAACTTTCGCTCTCTTTTTCCCCTCCTCCTTCTGTCTCTCATTGTCTACCGCTCTACTCTTTTTTCTCTTGCAGTTTAATCTCTTTTGAAATGTGTTTTTGAATAATACGCGAATCAGAAGAAAAGAGTGTGTGTGGCAGAGACAGAGGCAGGGTAGACGGGGAGGACTTTGGCACATTGCAAAACAAGTTTTCATGTTTATAGAAAAATTTTTTCCTTTTCATGCAAAAAAGCAATTGCAGCTTAAAAGCAGCAGCAGCAAACTCACTGGAAAAATGTGTGCGAGTGTGTATGGGGTGTTTTTTATTTTGGGGGAAAATGTTAGGAAAACTGTCGAAATAAAGAACTTGGCAGTTGCATTTAGTGCAATTGCTTTTCTTTGTGTCAGTTGTCAATGTTGCTGTTGCTGTTGTTGTGCAGCTTAAGCATTGCCATTGAAACTGTTTCTGAGGGACCGACTTTGCGGTTTATGAACCTACATATCTCTTTGGCATCTCCACAACATGCAGCATGCAACACATTACAGAGATTCATACATATATGAGTGTGCTTACCACTGTCGACAAGTGGCACCCAAGCACTTGGCTTGGCAACAGTCAGAGGAGAGACACAGAGGAGATTTCCAAGGGAAGATGATGCATTTAAGCTGGTAAATGAGCAAACGATGTCAGACTATATAAATATATCTACACACACACACACACACACTTACTCTCACACACGGACAGACTCTTCTTGTACATTGTGGCTTAATTTTTTACCCGAATAAAAAAACAAAATAAACTTGTCAAGTGTTTAAATTGTATTTTTTGTCTGTTTTACTTATATTTTTCTTTGTGGTTTTTCATTTTTTATTCGTAACTCGTAAACGGAATATGAACTTGAAAATCCCCTTACCCAGCCCTTTACATCACTTGACATTGTAAATTAGAAAACAGAATAGTCAAATGAATGCCACGAAAACATTAGACTGAAGACGCTATAAAACTATAAGAATCAAGGCAAACAGACAATGCACTGAAAGAAAATGAAGGCAATCAAGGCTAGAGAAGCTAACTATGCGACGACTGGATTTCAAAAGAACTTTGAGAAGAACTCATTAGTTAGTTTGTTTTATTAATAAGATATTGAAAATACGAAAAGTCATAATATTGATCTCAATTTTTAAACTGAATTGTAAGTTCTAAACATTTAAAATATCCAAAGAGAATAGCCTTACTATAATTGATAACTAAATAAATGATTCAAACTAAAACACAGACATTTGGACAATAAAACAGTTGAATTGAATAAAAAATTGATTTATTAAAACCTTAATACGCATATAAAATTTCAAGATGTATTAGTTAAATAAATATTCACCCAGTGTCTATCAACAAAAATTGAATGACCTCATTGAGAATATTAACTTCACTTTACTTTTTGCGTATAAAATTTAATAAATAATTAATAATTTAATTTTATAGTTAGCTACAAAAGCCTTTTAGTTGAAATAACAAAAAAGTTTCATACAAATTTAGGGTTTACTTAAATTTGGAATATTTTGTTGTATATTTATGTTTTAAGGCTTGGTCAATTTTGAATTGTAAATTTCTTTAAGTGTAGTCTACTCAAAATATATGCATAATCATATTTTGGCCAGACTTACATACATACATACACATATACATCAAACACAGATACATACATGACTATATGTATCTTTACGAAGAAGATTACAAGGTCAATATCAATCAGTAGCCAAGACATGGCATCGCATTTGACATTTCGTTTGGCTAAGAGCATACGAGAAAAAAACGAGCTATGGAAGTTAACTTCGGCCTTGCCGAAGTTTATATACCCTTGCAGTTCTTTATTATATTTAATTCGATAAGAAAAGTGAAATTTCATACATCAACAGCATTAGTTGTCGTATTATGAATATGCTCAAATATTTTTCAAACTACTGAATTCAAAACACATTTAATGATTATTTAACAATATATGATAAAGTAGTCCGATCCCGATGATTTTCATACTTTATCTCACACAGGTAATAAAGAGTCTCCAAAAAAAATTTCAACCCGATATCTCTTAAGATGGCTGAGTAAAACGCATTTTCAAAACACATTTAATGATTATTTAACAATATATGATATAGTAGTCCGATCCCGATGATTTTCATACTTTATCTCACACAGGTAATAAAGAGTCTCCAAAAAAAATTTCAACCCGATATCTCTTAAGATGGCTGAGTAAAACGCATACGCACAGACGGACGGACAGACGGACAGACGGACAGACGGACATGGCTATATCGACTCAGCTTCTCAAGCTGATCAAGAATATATATACTTTATGGGGTCGGAAACGTCTCCTTCTGTGCGTTACAAACATCTGATCAATTTTATAATACCCTCTGCAAGGGTATAAAAACAAAACCAAAATGTATGTCAAAATTGGAAATGCAGCAACAAGTTCAATTCAGTTCAGTTTCTTTTTTCAGTAGCTTACACAGCAACAGGTGTAATTTATATTTATGGCCTGAACTTGAAATCGAGAAACGAAAGAAAATGAGATAAACAAAATTCGATTGAGGGCGCGATTTGCCCCCCAACAATGAACGAAAAACCTGCACCTACTCCGCCACATTATGCCGGCCGGACATCCGCGTTTTTGGGTCAAACTGTGGCCAATTAAATGTGTGTTTTTTCGGGTGGTTAGATTGCAACAGTTTATGATATTTATTTATGTGTGTAGCGGAAAAACCAGTTCAATTTTAATCAATTTTCATTTGTTTTCTTTAGTATTTGGGTCTGTCTATGGGTCAATTAGTGCAGCATTTGTTCAATTCAATTCGTTTGACAAAAAGTGCAGTTTACCGTAAATGTTGCTCCTATTGTTCAGATCTGTCAACGAGTCGAATGTTAATAAAACTGGTTAACTGATCTCCAAATACCTATTATTGCGCTTTTTATGCTAATAGCCCCAACTCAATTCAAGTCTCAGTCTCAAGTCTTTCATTATGATGAAAATTAGCTTCATTTTGGGTTCGAGTCTTCAAAGACTTTGGCCTCTATGTATCAGTATCTGTATCAGTATCTGGGGTATATATATACATATGGGGGACCATTATTGTGTATCTCTGTCAGTCTCGCATCGATATAACAATTAAAACCATTTAAATCAATTGAAAGTTGATTTATCGATGTCACCGGATGCCCTGAACTTGAAAAATGGTAATTTAATTTGTCTGCTCGACCATTAATATGAATTAGTATTAAATACCTTTCAGTTTTTTTGTTTGTATGTACTTCGAACTGGAATATTCAAATGCTAATGCTAATAACATCATATGAGTTTTGTTTCGGAACTTGTTTTCAATTGACTGTTAGCGTGTTTAATATACTTAATGAAAAAAACGAAGAATTGGCATGCTTAATATACTCTAACAAAGGACAGGGTTCAATTAACTTGAACCTTTATTGCAAAGGTGAGGTCAAATAGATTTTAGGAATTTATCTTTTATATTCTCCCCAAAAAATAGTAATTTACTTTCATTGAGAGAAGACATGTATCATATGTATAGGATATCTAGAATATACTGCTTAAAGAAGATAAGACAAATACTTGGATCCCCTCAAATCTAAATAAGCAACAACTTTCAAATTTTCTACTTATTTTCTTAGAACATAAATTGAAATTTTCTATTTTAAATTGGAATTTGGAAGTTAAAGAAATGATGAACAGAAGTGAAAGGGGTATTTGATATGACAGATTTTTGTATATAGACATTCATAAACTGGTTTATAGTTTGTGATTCGTGAATTAAGTTTGAGATCTTGGAAAAACAGATAATTATTTTCACTTCATAGAAACTAAATAGATTCGGTGAACGAATTCAATTTTCCTTCACCAGAAAAAAACAGAAATCTATATTTTTCTTTAGACTTACACATATTAAATTCAAGTTTATTTCAAATTATTCTAAATCCCATTTCCTTCCCATGGGAAAGAGTATAACTTGTTTTACTTAATTGGGTTCGAAAGTGTCTGTGTGTGTGTGTGTATTTATTCTTCAAATTGTTTAATTAGTTGACACGCTTCAAACAACAGCAATAATTTATCATTGTTCTTTCGAATTCCAATTGCTTAATTTAAGATTAAAATCTACATAGACTTGTGCAATCTCGATGTTTAGATGGATACCTACTATATATAGTCGACACTCTAAAATCTATTATATATTCAAATAATTTGTCACGTTCTCGAGCATTGGAAATATCATAAGATAATCTCAACTAGTTTGCCATACCTTTGAGTGTAGGTTCATATATATATTTTGATCTTAGTTTATTTAGTCATTTAAATTTATTTAAAATATTTGTTTAATATCGTTCTCTTTCTTCCCATTTGGCCAACTGGAAACGTGTTTTTTTTTTCTTTTTGCTGCTCGAATTCTATGGACACGTTCGTCGGGCTTATCACTACTCGATTGACTATTTTTGGGGGTTTTGTGTTCAAGATTTTTTCGCTTAGTTGCTTAGTTGTTGTGTTTGTCGTGTGTGTGCGTGTTTTTTTTTTTGTGAGTTTCTTATTTTATTTATATTTGTTTTAGCTAATTCCGGTTCGACGAACCTTTCACTTATTGGATCGCTGTGAATTCCATAGCCATACGAAATGTTAAATAATATTTCATGTTCAACGATTTTGTTTGTTTAGAAATATTCCATAGGGAATGACGTACGTATGTATGTATATACCTATTCTATTGGCATTGTTTGCCCGTGGCATATGCAAAAATGCATTCACACATCTGTATATAGAGATACAAAAAGGTATCTATATATTGTTGTCTTTTATTGATTCACCGCAATTAGCTAAAGGTAAAGTAACACTGGAAAGTGAGGTACATTAGTTTTAGGCAGCAGCTTGCCAAGAGTTTAAGTTTAATGTCATTGGTTAAGATTTAACAGATTTTTCAATATAATAAACTTTACCATAAAGGTTATTAACTTGTTTTAACTTTCTATATAATCTGTCTTTATTTAAGAGCTGACCTTACTAGGGCAATTATTAAATTGCTTGTCTACATTGACATAATTGAGAAATGCCAAGAGGAAGATCCAGATTTATTCTCCAACCATAGTTAAGTTAAGTTTCATTTTGAGGAATTTGACTGGTGACTTTCAAGAAGGAGAGGAATTGGTCTTGAGAGTGTATTCTGTTGTCTCTTTTATGGCAAGCTACTTGAAAGCCCTCCTTAATTATAACCTTTTACTCAAAAAATCTTGGAAACACCTTTCTAAGTATAAGAATAATATATAAGTTCTAAGAGTTACTTCTAAAATGAGAGAGTACTAAGTCTCTGAACCTCCAGAAAGGGAGTCCAAGAATAATAGACAATTTTAGAATATTTATAATAGTTTATATAGGAATTAGAGACTCAATCTTAAATAAACAAATCTTAACTACCACATAACTTACAGATAGCTTTTGCTTATAATTTCTAAAGTATTGAAAAATGTAGAAAAATTAGGTATATGTATGTTAAAGTTATTCTTGGCATAATAATTTTTAAGGAAACTAAGGAAAGCAAAAGAAAGAGTATACATGGGGCGATATATACATTATTTCTGTATCTATTTGTTTTTTTTTTCTTTTTTGTTGCTGCATTTTAAGCAATGAACTGTAAAAACCACATAAATGAATTGTTTCATTTGTTTTACCATATGAAACCAATTGATGTGTCTGGGGGCAGTTTAGAAAAATCCATATACATACATACATACATATATATATTTCTGTAGACATTTGAAAACATATGTTTCGAATGACCGCATTCATTCATTAATTATATCGGTTTCGTTTTAAATTTTGTTATTGTTGTTGTTGGTATTGCCTCATTAATTTCAAATTGACAGAGAGTCAAAAGACGAACTCCCACAATAATCTAGCTTATTCGATGTATTTTGCATTTTAGTTAACCATTTTTAGTAATTGTTTATTGTTAGAGATGCGATTAAGTATGGCGTAACACACAAAAAACAAAATGTGTGAAATTTAAACAATATTTTTTAAAATTTCTAGCGTTTGGTGTTTGGGACTCGTATGTTTCATCTCCATATTTATTGAGGCCGCCTTTGATTAATTCATACATTTTGTTGAACAAGTGTTGGAAGTGTTGGAGATGTTGCAACCACACCCTCGCCAGCCTCTCCGCCCACTGCTAAACAATGTTGCAGACAATGAGACAGACAATGTCTATTAATAATCGTCTACAAATGTAGAAACAAACAAACCCAAATTGAAAAGAAACAATTTCAGGCTATTTACATGTTTACGATGACGAAGTTTAGGTACCCTAACTAATTAGTTTAGCTAACATAGCTAACTAATGTAGTATAACCAATTTACTTATGAATCTATTGGCAAATGTTTTACCAATGAATATGCACTTTAGAAATTGGAATACCTATAATAATAATGAGATATAGGTCAAAATATGTGGCCAAATGTTTTCAATATAAGCAATTGATGTGGTCTTATACAAAGATGGATATAGTCGGTTCCTTTTTCAATTTTTTTGGCCCTTTCAAAACAAAGTCTTTGGAGAATTAGAATTCTATTTATTTAGGGAATTAACATAATGCAATCTTTTTGAGAAAATGTTTAAGAATATTTATTGTCAATGCATTGTTAATAGCCAAATATATATAATTTTTATCAGCATTTTGATCGTAAAATCTATTAAAATTGCAAAATTTTTGGAAATTGTTTATTTCTATTTCAAGCAATCAAAATTAATTTGTGGATCAAGGGCAAGTTATGGGCAAATTAGTCTGCTTATTGATTTGATTTCGCCCTAAATATTAATTCCTGTTACCAAAACAATAATTCTATACCAGTTCAACCACATTTTAGCATAATCATAATTTGTTTATGATGTTTAAGGAAATGATAAATAGACAAAAACATTTTGAAAAGAATCTTAATGATAAATAGGTTTGATGACTTAAAAAAGAACTGACTTATATAGAACATGGAAAGGAAGTTTCACAATTGGAATAAAACACGTATGGAAGGAGGGTATAAAAAGATTTGGTTGCTTAATTCTTTTAGGTTTTCATACAAATTCTGGTTTTCAGAATATTTGGCCAAGACTAACTTGTTTATGGGCTTTTGATTTTGATGTTAAATTCATTTCGACAATTAAAGCAAATAAAAAAGGGGCAGACATTTAGTTCATGTTCTATTCATTTTGAATGCAACAAATATGGTCTATGAAGTTATCGATTGAGGAATGGTCTCTGATTATTTATAAGCTTCTTTTACCGCATAAGGCATTGAGTTGTTGAATTACGAGTATTTTTACTTGTCACACTCAATTTGCATACAAACATCGATATCCACACATAGAATGGAGTGGAGTCGAGTGGAGTGGGGCAGGAATCTCTATCAATGCGTGCTAGCTTTTTTGGTTTTAGCCAAATTATATAATCAAATTAACGATTTTGAGTCATCCTCGGCACAGGCATACATACAAATGATAGATATGTATTTAAGTTTCAACGAGGGCAGCTAGTTAAGTAAGTGTTAATTAAAATACTTAATCCAGTTGAACTTCTGGTTCTTGTATATTCAAGTTAGTTAAATCATTTGCTAGGAGTTATAGAATAGTTTTCCACTTTGACTGTGATCAGAACTGAAATTGTTGTCCTAAGAAACCTGCTCTGACAAATAAAGAACTAAGCTTAAGCTTAATGAGTTGATTATATTCTTAGGTTTTGTCCATTTATCATTATAAAGACCCTTCTCTTTTTATACCCTTGCAGAGGGTATTATAAAATTGGTCAGATGTTTGTAACGCACAGAAGGAGACGTTTCCGACCCCATAAAGTATATATATTCTTGATCAGCTTGAGAAGCTGAGTCGATATAGCCATGTCCGTCTGTCCGTCTGTCCATCCGTCTGTGCGTATGCGTTTTACTCAGCCATCTTAAGAGATATCGGGTTGAAATTTTGGAGACTCTTTATTACCTGTGTGAGATAAAGTATGAAAATCATCGGGATCGGACTACTATATCATATATTGTTTAATAATCATTAAATGTGTTTTGAATTCAGTAGTTTGAAGTATGCGTTTTACTCAGCCATCTTAAGAGATATCGGGTTGAAATTTTTTTTGGAGACTCTTTATTACCTGTGTGAGATAAAGTATGATATCATATATTGTTAAATAATCATTAAATGTGTTTTGAATTCAGTAGTTTGAAAAATATTTGAGCATATTCATAATACGACAACTAATGCTGTTGATGTATGAAATTTCACTTTTCTTATCGAATTAAATATAATAAAGAACTGCAAGGGTATATAAACTTCGGCAAGGCCGAAGTTAACTTCCATAGCTCGTTTCTTATACTTTTTTTCAGTTTTTGTTTTAACTACTATTGGAATCGACTAAGGTGCTAATCAAGAGTTATGTATATAGGGTTTATAATGCGGTTGAATTTTAACGCAAGACCCCCCCAAAAATTTTGGTCTTTCCAAATATGTTTGATATTTTTCGACTTTATTTACGCACAACTAAAAAGGCTTAGACAGGTATAGATAGGGGAGAACAGTTGTCCCCCCAGCGTTAAATATTATACTTTCATTTATTATTTATTTCATTACTATATTCATCACTATATTCATTACTATATTCGTTACTATATTCATAAATAATTCAATTCATTTAAAGATGAATATTTACTAAATCTGCCCATGATTACAAGAGATATAACAGATTATTCGAGATCTACGAACCATCTCTCCTTATAGTTAAACTTATTCAAGTAATTTATGTTAACAAGTTGTCAAATCCGTTGCCAACTCGGTCTCCCAATATATTTGGTCGGATTCAAACTTGAAGTCAGTTTTCGCTTCTCGTTTTGAACAACAATTTCTGCTTTTTGATCAAATAATTTAAGTTTTTCTCATGTTTCGAAAAACGTTTACGCAAAGCAACCGAATTACGTTAGAAAACAATTTGGAAATGAGTTCAGACCTATAATTAGATTTCATTTATTTACTATTTCTAATTAATTGTAATAATTTGCAATTAGATAATTAATCACTCTGAGCTGCAAGTAAAATTTACTGAAAAATCCCATTTTTTTTATAGTTGGCAAATACAAACATTTGGGAATTACATCTAATTTGTGATTTTAGATTTACAAAGTACTAGATTTTAATACGGAAATCCCCTAGTAAAATTTCTTATTTATATTTGGATTCCACTAACGACATTTCATTTAATTTACCTTACAACTCCCGCTCATTATTAGCCAAGTTTATATCAGACCCACTCAAGACTTTGTATTGAATGCCACATTTAACTTATAAACTTAATTATTAACAAAGTCTTTACTTTTCAGACACCTCTCGCTATGTGTCTGTTGCCAAGTCTGTCATTTATTTAATCATTAAGCAATTTCAATTTGTATTTAACAAATGAAATTTTCTGTTGAAATATATTCAGTAATTAAAAGTGTGTTTGGCTTCTTATTTTATGACTTTTCGCTGCTTTTGTCCAGCTGGGGCACTTCTAAGCCAAAATCCAAACCAACAGGACAATTTGTTGGCTTCTATTCTAACTGATTTGGGTCATAAAAGGCAAAAGCGTATGCTTATCCAATTTATGGGACATTCCCCAGTTTTTTGAATCTGATTAGAGAATTGAATGCCAAACCAATTTGTTTAAGTGTAAATTGTTTATGTAATTTGGTTTGTTGGTATCATTTTAATTGCATTTGTTTTGAAACTAAGCGAAACTTACCTCGTGTCTTTTTTTCGTTGTCGTTGTTGTTGGTTTAGTTTTGTTTAATTATTTCTTGTGTTTTTTGGAATTTAATTTTGAAAATCGAGTCAAACGCATGAAAGACTAAAAAACAGAGAGACAACCAAAACAAAAAAAATAAACAATTGCATTTATAATTTTTTTAATTGACAAACAAAAAACTTGAATGCAAACGTCGCGACAACTTATTCAAAAGTCAAATGGTCAACGATAAAAATAAAACAAAAATTGATTAAAACTGAATAAATGGATATATACAATATATGTATGTGTGTGTGTGTGATGAGCCCGTGGGCTTTTAGCCCCAAGTTTTTGTTTAAGTTTATAGTTTTTGTTGTTGTTGTTGCTTCCATAGAAACAAAAACCGCTTAAATATTGCATGGGCAAGCAGCAACAACACCAAAAGCAAAGACTTGAGTTTAAAACAAAACGAAGATGAGCAAAGCGCACGCCAAAAAATCCAAAATTATGCAATTTCTTTTTGTTTATTTCCAATTTCTCACTTTGCTATCTTCGGTTTGCTTTCGGCTTCTGTCTTCTTCTACATTTTCGCCATGCGGCGGCTTGCATTTTGCTTTTTGTTCACAGTTTTGCAGTTTCGTTTAAGTAGCATAAAAAACCGCGAAATTGTGTCAAAAAGATTATTATTATCAATTTTTTTCCCCGTTTTTCATTTTCCATTTTTTTTTTTAAAACAAATATTTATACGTTTTGCACCTTGTTGATTTGTGACTGCAACGCACACAAAAATCAAAGCAGCAGCACTTGCACTTGATGCGTTTTTTTTTATTTTGTTGCTTCTTTCCACTTTGACTTCGACGGAGTCTGCGCGCATTTACCGAACCGACTGATCGACAACCGGATCGAACGACTGACTACAAGAAACTGAGCAAGAGAGACACTGGCCAGTAGCCACGATCAGCCAGCCAGACAGCAGTTCAGTCATTTAGCAAGAAGTCTCGAAACTCACAGAGTCTGCAATTGGAAAAACACAAAAACGTGGCATACTTTCGGGCTAAACCTTAAATTTCATCGGCTGTTGAAATACAAAGACTAAGATTTGCATTGTGTGTGGATTCATAGCTTGGATAATAAAAAAGTCTTAGAAAAAAAAAAAACAGTTTAATCTTAAACCACCTTAGTCTTACGTTTGTATGAAGAATAAAGCCTTAAAGTGTATTGAAATTGCATTTTTAAAATTTGGAGTTAAAATGATCTTAGATCTTAGATCTTATCGAAACAAGCAAATGAGTAATACTTGTACCTCAATGATTTTTTCTAGTTTGTGACTGCTGTAACTGACATTTTCTCACTTACTTACAGATAAACATAAAAGTAAATAACAGCTATCAACTACAGTGTGCCACTAAAGTCACCGTACGCTTGTTATATTTCCACAAATCACCAAGTAACTTGGCCAAATTTTTGTTAAATTTAAAAAACTTTGAAGTAGGCCAACAAAATAATGCAACAGAAAATAAATTACTTTTAATTTAAGTTTGATAATATTGCAACTAATGTAAACATACTCAAATATTTGCCTCAACAAAAGTCTACATACTCTTACAAACCAATATAAACTTATTAACTATAAGGAACATTATTTTAGTGGTATGTAATTATCTTTAATAGAAAATCATTTAAATGTTATCTGTTGGTATTTGCTGTGGCACCCATAAACAAATCTAGTAAATTTTTATTCAAATTTTCATATCTACTTAGTATATGTATTCAAATCGATTGATTTACTTTATTTTTAATAATATAACAATATATTTTGGATATTGTTGCTAGAGTTAGTCCAACGGTGCAGGTCTGGATCAGATATAATATTCAAAACCAATAAAAGACAGTTAGTCTTATAAAAGATTTTTTATGCTGAAAAAGTAAGTTATTATATGTATTTCGCCTTATTAAGTTCCATACATTCCTAAGCTCTATGTATATAATTATATATATATATATACAGTCGACTCTCGTTAATTCAATCCTGCGATAAGTCGAACCTCTCTGTAATTCGAAGTTATCACGAATCCCCTACAAAATCTCTTGATATTCGAACCATTTAATATTTCGAAATATTTTAAAAGTCCCTTGAATTTCGAATTAACGAGAGTCGACTGTATATATATCTCAGTTCTTTTCTATATAATCACATATGGAAACATAAATATTTTTAATAGGATACATAATTGGGCAAACAGTATTCCAAATAAATCAAAGAGTCTTCGTTTACTTCAAGTTCAATGCAATAAAAACTGCATATAACTTCATAAAATTAATAAAAACACACTAGAAGTAAATTTGAATTTCAAATTAAAAAAATGAATCATACTATTGTCTAATGCCTTGCCTCAAATGGTCATTTTATACCTACTTAACAATTTTACTTGGGGATTTCTTTTCACTTTTAGCTTATACCCAATTTTGTTGCAATATATGTATATAGACATATATACATTATGGTCTAGGTTTATATATGTGTACTAAGTCGAAACCATCCATTATCGTTGACATCTTCCCAGCTATATCGTAAAATATTTCATTTAAGTGGCTATTTTAAAGTGCAGCCTGTAAGTATGCTTTAAATAAATAAATGGCGCATTGTCTGGCCGAATTACCACACAGACAGACGTGGCTATAAAAAATTGGCTACTACCCTATCACCCAGCACCCGCTACATCGGCTAAGAAGTGGGTGCGGTGTCTGGGTAGGGGGAGAAGCGAGAGGAGCTGCCATTTTCTTTACGAAAGCATTGTGGCAACATTGACGTCACTTAATTATGGCTAAGAGAGGCAGGTAGGGTAGAATTGGGGTGGAGGGGGGGCTTGCAAAGGGGCAAAATGCATAAAAACATCCAATGTAATAGCCCGTAACTGAAAAAAGGAAATGGGCAACATTATGATGCTGAATTGAATTTTGTTTTCCTTTTTCCTATATACCCTAATAAAAAATCGAGTACATTCGTGCAGGACTAACAATAGGAGGGATGCAGTTAAGGCGGCACTATGAATAGGAAAGAAAAAAGGATCGAAGTTGAAGATGTCTTTGAAATATATTCAAAATAATTTACCAATTGTTTTCATAAAGCAAAATTATTTTTTCAAGGTTATAGTATGACTAAAACTAGTCAGACACTCTCATGGTAAATCCACTCCTTGATACCCGTATGAATATTAGTTGTTAATGAGAAATTAGTTATGGCAATCAGACCAGACGAGGGGAATATATGATACACATATATAAATATATCGAATATATCACATAGAGTCCAATATCCAACTTTTGTATAGTGAGACCATTTAGTATTCATAGGGTATCCGAAATGAAATGCATACAAAATATTATTTGGTGTGCTTGCCTTTTAATGTTGAAATTTGATTAATTTAAAGTGATTAAATAAAAGAGCAGCGCATATTATATTGCTCTTGATTTAATTAGCCAGAAGGCAAGCAAAAGGCAAAAGGTGTCATTGTCTGCCAATGACCTTGAGGTGATGTTTTTGCCTTGCAGCCAGGAAACCAATCGCACCCGCACCCTCTCTCTTTATACCATCAGCTGTCTCACCTTTTGCGTGTTGACCCTCTTATTCGCTTATGTCATCTTGAGCCGGCTATGCGCATGGCTTCCTTTTGTGTGAATATTGAGCCGAGCCCAAAAGCCTGCAACACCAAAAGAATACAAAACTAAGGAGAAAGAGATAGAGAAAGATAGAGAGGGAGAAAACGTTAAATGGAAAATCCTATTTATTTGCCAATTTTACATTCGAGTGCACAGAAAGCGAGAAGCAAGAATCGAGAAGTGACGTCAGCAATGCCACGGCGCCATTTCAAAAGCAGAAGCCAAAAACTATTCACACCGACACACCGACACACAGACACACACATACAGGATACAAAGAAACGCATAATTTCATTACCAAAGCTGCGAGGTTTGTTTTCAATGATGTCATATGGTCGTTGCGCTTGCCGGAAGTTGCAGGAGCAAGCCAAGAAAGTCCTAGCGCAGGCGCACTATCAACAAGGACCACATGCAATTTGATACGCTCTCTATGTCTCTTTCTCTTGTGTCTAGGTGGGTGTGACGTCATGACTCTCTTAGAATAAAATAGCAAAAAAGGACACCATTATCCTTAGAGGAGGCAAAAGGAGTGCGAGAGTTGTGTAGCAGCAGCTGTTGTTATGATGTGACTTGGTTGCTTCATTTGGCAGGATTTACGCTCTGCCTATGCCACGCATTGGCATTGTGTCGTGTGGCATGTAAATATTGATATTAAAGTCCAACCTATCCAGCCGAGATAATGGGACGACAGACAGTTCGAGGGCATTAACCTCAAAGCTTTGATTAAAATATTGAATTACATGGAACCTAAAAAAAAAATATATATGCGAATGTGAAAAACAAGGATATTTTCCTCTTTTTTTCTTTTTGACAAATTTGCAGTAATTTATCGTAAGAGTAAGGGAGACACATTCAGATAGAGAGAAAGCGAGAGGGAGAGGGATGGAGAGCTGCCATGTAATGTAATGCAAACATTGTGCGAATTTTCTTTGTCAATACTCATGGCCCATTTCCACACACTTTCAGCACACACACACATTTCCCTATGGCCATTAGTGTCAGGCCATAACGAAAGCCAAACAAACAAAACAAAAAAATGCCCCTCAAATCGCACATCCCCCTCCTCCCAACCAACTCCTGCTCCTTCTTTCTGTCTTTAACGAGTTGCTATGACAATTTTGAAATTCACTTGACATTGATGTAAAAATAAGAGATGGAAAAAAAGCGAAAAGTCTGCATGTTCAATTTGAAGTTGAGTTGGCTTTTACCCGAGCCTCCACCCCTTCCTTCGCCACCCCTCCTCCAGCATTTTGCCACCATCTTGCTGTGGCAGCATGCATAACAAATTTATGGCCGGAAGTGATTTTCACTGAAATCCAATCAATAAAAAATTATGCTACTGCTAAAAATAAAAGCAAATAGAATGCCAAAACATGGCGAAACGAAAGTAAAAGGAATAAGCCAAGCTGATGGAATGGGCGGGGCTCAGTATGAGGCCCATCATGATGATGATGATGGTGGATGGGGGTTGGGCTGATGAGAGGGGCAACAGGAAGCTCAGAGAAGTTGAGTTGAACAATTTTTTTTTTTTTTGGCTCAGCATGACGGCGGCTGCCTAAAAGTAGGCAACGATAAACTGCCGATGGACTTTTTGCATGCGTAACTGTGTGTGTGTGTGTGTGTGTATCTTTGTGAGTTGGCTGAAGTGGCAATCTGCTATAAAACGCTGAAAAATGGCAACAAAATTTATGACGCGAATCCTTTATTTCCATTTTCTTTCTTTCTGTTATTTTTTTTTCTTTTCTGCTGAGCCTTTTGTTCTGTGCTTTGTGTCTGTGTGAGTCTCTGCTTGTGTGTGTGAGTCTGAGTCTGTGCTTGTGTGTGGGAGAGTGTGCACATTTCGCAAGTCCTGTCTGCAGTCTGCTTAATTTATGCTCCATATGTCCTTAATTTTATGCATTTGGGGCCCGAAATCAAGTATTTATTGTCATTCAGTTGAGAAATGAAAATGCGAATGGGGAATACGAAATTTGGAATGTATCTTAATTGTTGATTGAAAGGCAATGTTTAATATCTGAATATTTTATTAACTACTGACAATTATTCGATATTATACATTTTGCATTTCTCATAACAGAATTTTATTTCTTCCTCCAAGTGTAAAGCAAATAATTTTCTATTGACCAAATGAGATTCCTCTTTAAAGCTGAAAGCTTAGCTTTATAATGCAAAAAATAAACCTATTTGCTTTCAATGTTCATAAAGAACTTTTCTGTTAAAACGCAAATAAAGTTATTCTGCTGCACATGACTTTCCTCTATACATAAATTGCCATTTGTAAATGTTGTAATCTAACCATATGGTAATTGAGAATTGCTAGACCGTAAGCCCATTTTAATATTGGGCATTTGCCTAGAAGTATGCTATGCAATTGCAATAGTTCTGGCAAAAGTTTTGCCTTGTAAACATTTATTTATATTAAATTTTCAGTGTTAGCAGCCGTGAGTGAGAAAGAGAAAGAGATCGCAAGGGAGAGATGAGTGAGTAAGAAGGAGAATGAGTTCAAAAGTTATGCGCCATTTGAGATAAATCAACAGGAGCAAGTAAAATGTAAACGAAAAGCTGGAAAACAATGAGTAGAGCAACAACAATAGAATCTAGCCAAGAAAAATCACTTGCGGCCAAGCTGGCAATGGAAAAATATCAGCAAGTCAGCCAGCCAGCAAGCATTTTCTTTGACTATGGCTTGGGGGGAAATATGTAAATAACCAACAACAAAAATAACAACAATAATAAGTAGAGAAAATCAACAGAACTATGAGGTAAATGCAACGACTTAGGGTTACTCTGTTTAAAAAAAAAAAGGTTTTTCTTACAATAATTGTTATAAACTAGAAATTCGTCTAGTTTCGACAATCCCTTTGAGCGGTCTAAAGTTGGTTTGCCAACCGTGTATATAATCCTTACGATCAGACTTATTTTCTTTCAGATCTTTTTCTTTTATTATCTACAGATTAAAGCTATATAAGAAAATTCTCTATTCCTTCAAATTCTTCGTTCTGATTCCCATTAGAACCTAGGAATCAGCTTACAAATTAGCTGATTCTCATACTTCTGAGGTTTCTTTAGTTAATCCATGGATTCTAGGCTGGCTAGGATATATGTATATACAACCAGCTTCTTGACTCAATTTGCCCTATAATCACTCAGTCTACTGCATTTGAGTTACTTTTACTTCGTTTCTTACAACATTTTTTAATCAGTTGGCACACTGTACGTGATATAGCATTTTATTTGATATCAATAAAAAGCCAATTTGGATGAGGTATGCATGGATTGAAAATAATCCAAGCAATAGTACCTTACCTATCTCTTAATATTCCTCAGATGGAGCATTGATTAAGTGCCTAAAGAAAAATGTCGTCCAAAAAGCTTTTTGATAATCTGCTAGTAAAGAAGCAATCTCTGAACATCTTTTAAAAAACCATCAACAATAATACGTATTTTTCCAAAGGGGTCACTAAACAAAATTTTGTTATTATTCAGTTATTTTAAAGAGTTAAGCCCAAGGTACAAGTACATATGTATATTAGTTTAATTATGTGAGTTTTTTATGTTTTACATTGCGAAATTTTTAAAACTTTAAGACTTTGAATAACTGCATGAAATGATTAATTTAAGTATATCAATTTACCTTTAAATATACAAAGAACAAAAAATACTTGTCGAGCTTCCCTCGTATAAATGCACATTTCGGGGAATTGCTTGTTGAGGTTGATCAGGGGATTACATACAAGGAAATGCTCATTGACTGTTACACAGGACTTGATGGCTTTAATATACCCGTTTTATGTCGTTAAATAACACAGGGTACTAAAATCCCTGAACAAGGAAGGGAAAAGCGCAAAAGGTTGCCTGCTAATTTATGGCCACAACTCGCACACGCACACGCACACACACACTGACAAACACGTAATCACACACACATACACACATACATACGCATACACACAGATGGAGTGAAAATATTTAGCACGTGCAATTTAACAAATGAGAATTTGTGTGACGTCATTAGCTTGATAACAGAGGATGCAGCAGCAGCATTTGGTTTCTCTCTCTCTGTCTCTTAGCATCCACAACAAGAAAGAGCGCACGACAGAGAACGAGAGAGCAAGTCACTCCAGCTGAGTGGGGCCCAACGAATGTGGGGCCCAACGAATGTGGAGCCGATTGTGCCAACAATTTGAGAGTCACTGGCCAATAGCCATGCCGTGCACTATGGAGTTTTCGGACGATTTTGAAGCATATAATTCAAAAATCTATGTTTAACAATAATTTTCATTCTCATTGCATTGGGTGAAGTAATAAATATGTTTTGCAATTGTTTTTTGACAAAATGGGTGTGGCATCTCGCCTCCACGGTCAAAAAACCGTATTTTGGCCATAAAAGTATATCATTAAACATAATACGTTTCCTACAACCGTTGTGATTTTAATATTTTCTTCAAATTTAGGGCCAAGATTCATAGAAAAATCTACAAAACGATCTTAAAGTTGATCAATATCGTTATCAGCATAAGTAATATAGACACTTCAAACAAGAAACTGCTTCTGTCGGCCGTGGAGTTCAAGAAATGCGTTTGCAGTTTTTTTTTCAGGCTTAAAGAGAAAATCAAGAGATCTGAACATGCGGAAAAAGTTTGTAAAATCTGCGATTCTATTGTTCTTCTTGGCGTGAAGGTTTGGCTTATATGTACAGCAACCAGCAACTGTGTAATACTGCGTATTACCGCTTTCGGTAGCTAACCCTATTTGTGGTTGTATTGGTGCTATTCCCTATTATTCAATAGGTCCTTTGCATCTACCATTTAAAATACTGAACTTAAAAACATTCAAATTGGTCTTATATGTTTTGGTGCAATTTAAAAAAAAAAACGCCTACTATTCACTTATAATTTCGTATCCAATACACCTGGAGCACGGTGCACTACATGTGCCTGCAACCTATGAACACTAACTCTATATACTTCATTCCTAATTCGTTGTTTCCTGCTATTTTGAAATCTCGTCCATATACAGGAATATGAGGTTATGCGCTAAAAAGTTAAATTCCAAAAAAATTGGTTTTTTGTGGACATTGGGACTTTTATATTTTACAAAGAATTTATTATTCTATTCAACAGTAAAAATTTTAGACTGGACACTGCACCATGGTCCAAAATCCAGATTTTGTGGCATTAACTAGAAGGAATGCAGTTACAGAGTTGAAACTTTGCACATATAACCATGTTAGAATGCATAATAAAAAAAGAAAAAAATTGGAGTGATTTGACCACGCCCTCTTGACCTCCCATACTAGCCCACGCAGCGTATACGTAATGTGATTTAAATTAATTTGGGATCAAAATAATTGTAGCAATTAAAAGTCAACAACTTAAATTTTAATATTTTATTGCAGTGTTGAACAAATTTGAAAAACCTACTATGCAGAAATGTGAATTGATATATTATCTATAAATTGGCATCAAAATGTTTGGGTTTCAAAAACTTTTAGAAATTGACTTAAGTGCTCCAAAAACGTCTGAAAACTCCATAGTGCAGCTGAGTGGGGAGCCGATTGTGTCAACAGTTTGAGAGTCACTGGCCAATAGCCATGCCGTGGTATAAAAGCGAAAGAGAAAAGAGAATTTGGCTCAGTTCTACAGTGGAAGTGCCGGCGTTTGGAAGCTCGAACAAAAAGTAGAAAATATATACAAAACAAAAAATAATTTACAAAATAAAAAAACAACAGCAAAAAAGTTAACAACACAAAGTCGAACGAAAACACAAATTTATTTGTCCAACTTACAAGAAAATATCAAAAAAAAATATATATATTTTTATAGTAAATAGAGAAACCAAAAAACAAACATAGAAAGAAAAATCCAAAAAATAAAAACAAAATTAAAACAGTGCGTGAGTTTTTTTTTGGAAACAACAACAACAACCACAACAACAATGCTTAAGAAAACCACTTAAAATTCAAATGTAAACAAAAAACAAAACAAAGAACGAGTTTTCCTCTGCAAACTGCGCAACAAAATGTGCTGCAACATTTATTGAAGTAAACTAAACCAAGAAGGAAAGCAAAGGACAACAAACACAGGTAAGATATGAAAGTGAAAATATGTTTATTATATATATATTTATATTAAAAACAATAAATAAAAAGAAACATTAAAACGTGAGGCAACATTGAGATGAAAAACCCATCAAGTAATAATGATGGGCGATACCAAAAAGTGAAAATGCGAATATAAATATGGAAAAATGTTCATAAATAATGTCGAAATATTATGATGGAGGACTCCCTTGGGGGAGGGGGAGGAGTAGAACTTGAGTAAAGTCTTTTAGCATATGTGGAAATTTCAATACTCTTCCAAGTGAATTCTCAGCTTAGCTGACATAGAAAGAGTTAAATATATGTAGTTATAGGTTTAATTACTGGTAAATGATTTAAGTTAGAAGATTAAGTGTCATATGTCTATGAAAATATTGTTAAATCAACTTGACTTTGTACTACAGTTGGTAAACTGTTATGCAAAATTATTGTATTGTATTTACCAACTCATAAGGACAAAAATTTTGGTTATCGTAATGAAAAGACAAAACAAAACAAAAATCTTTTATTGAGCTCAATGCCATTTTTGGGCTATAAATCAAATGTTATGGTAGTTGTAAAATATATATGTATGTATATATACAATTCAAATGCAGATGAAAACTCAGATGTTTATAAATAATGTACCTATACCTATATATATTTGAAATCATACTCGTCATGCTGATCAGACATAAAACCCAACAATTTGTATATTTTAATTAACATACCCCTCACCCAGTTAGGGTATACAAAAAAAATGCTTGGAATTTCCAACAGAGCAAGAAGGTAAATTATTGTGTTCACAAAATGAGAATAAAAATAAAAATAAAGAAATAAAATACAGAAAAAAATGAAGTGTAGAGGTGCAAGTATATAAAATGTTATTACCTACACTTAAGCCTGAATGCCCTGAATTCTGCACAGTTTCGCGTTGACAAACAAATGTTATGTGAAATGAAAATGTGGACAAAAAAAAAGAAGGGAAACCCCCATCCAAGTCTCACACTCCCACACGAGAACGAGGGAAGTGAATTTTTTATACAAAAAGCCAAACATAAAAGACTATTAAAATTTCATTCGGCCTTTCCAATTAAACAGCATTTTATTTAGTGTGTTTTCCTTTTCTACGAATATCATAATTATGTGAGTTCATTTAAATTTTTATGAATTTCACGTAATACAATACAAAATGTAGCCGGATTTCTACGAATTTTGTGATAAATCAAAGTGAAATCGAACTTAACATGTGTGAAATAAAATAAATATTAATGGATTTTGGTCAAGTAAAGAAAAAAAAACTATAATCGAGAGCTTTGATTGTATTTAAAAGATTTTGAGATTTTCTGACAAGAAGAAAAGAAAATTAAGAAAATTAATTCAAGCATTCTTCAATTGGTCATTTTGCTGATTATATTTGAGATAATTTTCTATAATTCTAACATTTTCTAGGGAAAATTGGTTTCCTTAAGTGGTTGATGATGGTTTATGACTTATCATTTAAGCATTTTCTTAATGAATTTTCGTCAATACAAGTTCAGTGCTCTCCTCTCTCTCCCTTTCTTCGTTTTTCTGTCTTTGCAAAATGACTAGCACATTTTCATTCACCTATCACAAAAGCAATTCATCAAATGCCTAGTTAGACATTTTGCATAATTAAAAGTGTCAGGCAATTTACTCCAGAAGCAATCGGAACCATCAGCATCAGACGTAGCGATGGAGACATCAAGATTGGAGGCGGAGGCCCTAGACTCTAGATCAAGCAGGCGAGACAGCTGGCAATTTGCGATTGATTCAATTATGCTCCGCCAACCTTTTGCACACTTTACGTCAACAATAATTTCATACTCTTTCGATGAGGATACTAACATTTCGTTTATCTATGTGCAACGAAAGGGAAATTCAAGTAACTGAATAGAAGAGGAAAACTTATCAGATAAGTTCTAAAGATTGCGAAATTTTAGATCTATTAATAAACAGGTTGATGTTTTGTACCTTGTAGTAATACCTTATATCACTTATCATTCTCAAACGCAATATTTGACTTGTAATTCCCAGCTGCTTCAAGGCAGAGTATTCGTCATTGTCATCAACAAAAGAGTACAAACTTAATTTGCTTAAGAAAAGGGTACGGCACATGCATTGTATCTAAAGTTTACTTTGCTCTTATGTCATGTGCGTAATATAATTTGATCTCGTGTCACTTTAATGCATTCTTGTGTCACATGGCGTATACTTTATTTGTTTTTTAATATGAATTTCGTAAAGTTTTTCCCTCATTCAATCTTGCACAATTACACGTTACTATGATTTTGTCGTTGTTTTTTGTCTTTTTTCCACCCGCAGGCCAATTTGTTCTTGTTGGCTTTTGGTTGTTGTTTTTTTTTGATGTTGTTGGATCTATCTATCTGTGTTGTTGTAGTCTAATTTGCGATAAACTGACACAAGATTGCAGCTACTTTATTCAAATTATGTGATAAGCCGCAACGCCAAAGCAAACAAAATGCCAAAAATAACATGGAAAAAGGAAAACACAAATGAAAAACGTACAAAAAACAAAAAAAAACCAAACCGAACCAAAATGAAGCAACAACGGGGAATGGGGAGGCGAAAAAAAGTGACATAGAACCCAAAAAGCCAACTAACTAAACGGTTTTCGTGCACGCAAATCAGTGGCGAGGAGAGTAAGGAAGGGTGCGAAGTAAACGGGAGGCAAAGCGGTAGCCGTGGGCGTGGCATAAAAACATTCAAAGTTTTCTACTTCTCCTCTTTACCCGAAAAATTTCATTCATGTCAGTTTTCTCGTTTGGCTCTTCTTTTTAGAGGATACCCTATAGAAATTGAATGAGGGTATATGCTGATAGTGTAATAATTGGGAATATTTATATTTTTCTCTAATCTCCCACTGGAGATCACCTGACTTTTAGATTGTCATCGATTAATCTAACGATGTCATTATTCAACTTTACACGTCATATATGTTGATATCTTTTAAAACTTTTCCTACAGGGTACTCTGTAGTCGGTGCCGATTCTCAAAGTATATACTTTGTGGCGCTTTTTTGTTTTTTTCGCTTTCTGTTGTTTGCTGCGCGCTGATTAGATGACGACGCAAACGAGGCGCTGACTGATAATTTGCTTTAGATTTGGATTTGAGTGGAGGCAAACATCAGCAACTACAACACGACCACAAACAACAACAACAACACAAAGAGCAATAACTACAACAAGCCAACTAATGAGCATTTAATGCAGGCAGCATTATCCTATCGAACTTTTATATCGATTGATATATATCATAGACTGAAACACATGTATGTATTCAGGGTCGGATTATTAGATAACAGATTTGAGTAGTTATAAGATGCGTTAAATCCAAAAAGAAGTCTCTACCAGATTGAAGTAGATTAAGGTGTGCTTGTTTTTAGATGTCAGTGAGTGTTAAGTATGTAGAAATGGGCAAAGAAGTTCATAGCAATGACTTTTAGAGATATTGCAGAAATGGAGTCTAGAAAATGCCCAAAAGACTTGTTAAAAAAGAGTATTAAGATAAGAATTGCTTACTTTAAGGGTGAATTCAAAAAAAGTATGCAGTAATTCTTTACTATTTGTGTACTATTTTTAATATTTAGCTATAAAACTATCAGTAGATCCTTTAAAATCATTTTATTTTAAAAAGAACTGCATTCTTTAGGGAGTTAATTTACCAAAATATGTGCAAAATAACCGCAACTAGTTTCCCTTTCGGAAAAGAAAATGTTGTCAAAAGTTTAAGTACACTTTAACTATGTAAACTTTTTGCTAATGAGAGATGGAACATTTTACGATAGCCTTAATCCCGCCCTGTGTGTGTTGGCTGTAGAAGTAGTATATTAATATAAATTTTTTACGGAAATGTGTATAAACGTGTGGGGCATAATCACGTGCCAGCATATTTTGTATTTCCCACGTGAACAAATGACTGAGCGACGACAACAACAACAATGATTATGATGATGATGATGATGCCAATGATAGGGAAGATAATGATGATGTTGCTAATGAAATGATGTGAACCCTTTTGTAGCTCTAAATTGATTGTGAACTTTTCTTTATGACCATAAACTTTGCCCTGCCTGTTGTCTTTGTGACTTCTAGTGCGTTTCTATGGGGATGAGTCGTACGAGTGGGCAAAAGGCACTTTGGAGACTCGAAAGTAATTTCAATTTCACACATTCTAACAACAAGCAAATTATTTTATATGCATGAAAAAGTTTTTCTTTTTCGCAAACACATATTGCTAACTACAAGGCACTTACTTTACTTTACCTTTGGCTTCGCCTGACAGTTTTTTGTATATATACACTTTATTTTTTTTTCTTTTTTAGAATGTTGTTAAACATATGTTGGCAGACACTGAAGTTTCGCAGGAATACTGCACTACCAAAGGGAAACCACAAGGGATTTTTCAGGAATGGGAATTGGGGTAGAGGGAGGAAGGCAAAAGTTATTTTCCCCTAAGCAAAATGCATTTGCTTTGTTGTATTGTTTTTACATACATAATTTGACATTGTTGGCCCCTGTGAAAAGTTGTAGGAAAAAGTTATGTGTACTGCATATGGTTGGCAGAATATATTATACATATGTATAGATAGGAAGACTAGATTAAATAAATTATCAAATAAATATCTTAAACGTTCAAAACGAGATGATTCATCTAAATAATTTTAATCTCTCTAACCGTAAAATATTCTTTCTTGATATGGCTTTGGAATTAGGGTTAAGCTGTAGCTCAAGTTAAACGTCAAATGCCAAAATTAACCCCATTTTATTTAGGGCTTAAAAGTGCAATCTTCTATAAATATAGCATGAACTTGTGTTATAACAAGGCTTAACGTTTTTATCCCCAAAACGAGTTTGGTCAACAAATTAAAGCTTACTATTTATATTTGTATAAATCTACGAACAATTTTTTTTTGTGCTTCTTTCGTTTGCCTCACAAACAAATAATGGAATAAGTATTTATTTAATAACAAAAAGAAGAAGCACAAAAAAGGAAGAAGCCCCATGGCAATGCTGAATTGTTGTATACTCTTTGTTCGAGTGGTTAAACTAGAGAAACGACTGAGGGGAATAATGGAATAAAGGTACACTGAAGTCCTTCTTGGAATAGATATGAGAGAGCACTTGATAAAATGTTGGGTAAACATTTGTTAACAGTTCCTTGAATGTTGTTATGACAACTTACTATCACTTTACACACTCTATGCAATAAAAAATGCTTTTAATTACTTATAGAAATTGCTTTTAGGCTTGACTTACACAAAGTAATTTCCATTCAACTTAAACAAAAACCCGATTGGTGAAAATTATTTAACGCTTTTACTTGAATTAATTTGTTTATTATAAATTAGGATAGATTTGTATTTCAAATCCGAAGTCCTTCTCATATTCTTGTATTTTTTATCTTTCTGGGAAGCTGATTCTAACAAAAATAACGACCTAATTTTAAATCAAAAGCCCCTCGAATACTGATATAGGGTTTATATATAAAATGACGTCTGAAATCAAGAAAACCTGCTTCATCTATTGGTGTTGAAATGGAAATGTTTTTTGTCATAACAAATATCTTATCATCATTCAAAAGCCTCAAAAAGTCTTTACAAATTATCTTGACTTAGCTTAATAGCAGATTTTCTGGCGCAGATGTTTTGAAATGCTGATAAACCACCAAAGCCAAATATGTATACTATATGTAAAATTTGTCTTTCTGTTTTTTTTTTTGCAGCATGCATTAGCCCAAGGAAGGTAGACAGACTTGGTGGCCCCTCGCCATCACTTTCTCTTTCTCTCAAGTCCGATTCCAAGTGCTCAACGTCTTCTACTGGAAAGATACAATAATATATAAGAAGGTATGTAAATATATAAACATCGAAATAGATAAATACTCATCATCATCATTATCAGGATGGTAATCATTCTCCTCATCAGTTTGGAACATCGTGCTCATTGTTCATGTTCATGTTGATGTTGATGTTGTTCATGTTTATCAAAATGTAAATAGCCTCCAGGTTTCATCGTTTCTTTGGGGTTTGGGTTTTTCTTTTTTTTTTCTCCGGGGTGGAGTTCGCCTGTCTGAACTCTGAACCCAAAAAAAAAAGGAGAGGTTGGTTAGGCACACGTAGTAAATAAATTCCCACCCAAAAAAGAAAAAAATATACAAAAATGTTGAATAAATACAACTCGCTTGTTGTTTGCATTGACAGAAAGAATCCAACAACAATAACAACAAAAGCAACAAACCAAGCAGACAGCAAAATATGTTTTATTAATAATTAAATTCAATTTTGTTGCCACTTGTCTCTACAACTATTAACATACACATAAGGGGGTAGCCCCTAGAAATAGATCCATCCAAAAATGGCAGAAAAATGGAAAGTAAATGCCATAAAAGTTGCGCAAATTATGAGCCATAAAACAATTTATCAAAAATTTGTGACATTAACTAGCAGAGGCAGATAGATAGAGAGAGAGATAGAGGAGCAGGAGAGGGATATATGTATATAGATGTGGGCATGTCAATCATTGAAGTGGCAAGTCCAGGACATGCTCATTAGGCGTGCCAAATGTCACGCCCACACAGACGCACACACACACACATATAATTTGGAGTGCAATAATTATCTCACTTATATGGGTGGGGAGGGGGACATATTATTGAAACAAAGCTTCCAAGCGCCATTGATGACGTCATTATCACACACTAGTCCTGGCACCCTTTCCCATCCTACTGATCCGTGTTTGGGGCAGCTTTTACAGTCCATATTAATGAGATGCAAATAAGGCTTATGTGCAAACGATTTGACCGACTTGGCATTACCATTTTAGCATTTTACGGTTTTTTTTGCCGTTCGCCATTTGCATATGTCCTGGCCCCGTACCCAAATGCGACCCGGATACGGCTATGAAATGCCGCTGTGGACGCGCCAGTCCTTTGCCATATTTGCGCATTACAACAAATGTCGATGATGACGACGATATACGACGACAAACGCACACAAAAGTGACGTCTGTATATACATGGACACGGACATACATATACATACATACACATATAAATATATAGATGGTATGGATGTTTGTATGCGTTAATGACAGCTGACAGCCCTCCAATAAGAGTCCTAGCCATGTCCTTTGTTCCCACTTCGCATGTGTATGGGTATGTGTGCGAATTTGTGCAAATGCAAAAGGTTAAGTATACGCATGGTAGAACAATTCAAACAGTTCTCGTAAAGAAGGTTAGCTACGGGTTAAAAGAATTTGGCCAAATCTTCGACTATTCGATTAGAGCATAAACTCGGGGAAACCTTTCATTACAAATTAATATCAATTTTGGTTTGAAAAAGTAAATACAAATAGAATTTGAAATAGATATTAAAATGCTTGGGTCCTTTTTGTGAAATGTGTATAAATTGTCTCACATAATGAATCTAGGAGGTTTTAAATTAGTTAAGGAACTAATTTATTTTGAAGCCAACTTTTGAAATATTTATAAGCTCAAAGCTTTAGATGCTTCACCTTTTAAAATTACGCCAACTGATAAATTTGAAAAGAATTTCCTAATGAATGTCACTCACACATATTAATTAGTTAATGGCTTAAAGGTTCGTCAAGTCTATAAAAAAATGGAAAGAATTCATCTTAATTTATTTTTGAGCTTTTTCTAACTGCCTTTTTTTCCAAATTGTTATATGTATTATAGCTAAACAAACTTAATGAAAATATTAAATAGACATGTACTTTCTATTAGATTCAAATGTCTATAAGATGTGTCTTGTGAAGGTTTCATAAAGCCAAAGTTGATTGGCATTTTGTTCTAAATATTTAAAAAGCTTGAAGAATAAATTCTGCTTAGCCAGTGGCCAGTGGCCTTAGCCTTCAATCGATTGGTTGGAAGATATGGCTAAGATGTAATACTGCAGGACATTGTCTTTACGTCACATGGGCCACTTGAATCCCTTGTCAGCATTAAGACATGCTTATATTTAGTCATTAAGTACATATTCAGCCACTAACACATAAAAATATCGTTAATATGTATGTATGTCTAGGGATTGAAATATATAATCAATGTTGGTTAATTTTTTGAATGGAAAAGTGAGTAACTAAATGTGTTAATACATAATAACTTGTAATGATATTGTTTGAAAAAATAATAGCATTAACAACTTATAACAACTTATTAGTTAGACTAAACCCAAGTCAAATAAAAATCGGGCTTCGATATAATTAGTCTAGTCAAATTTACATTTAATTTTTAAGAAAGTTTGATTTTAACTAAATTTACTGCAATTCTAAATTTAGTCTTTTGTAAGCGAACAATATTTAATATACAAAAGAAACCAAATCCATTGATTTATATAAATATTGTCAACTTTACAATGATAGAAATCACTCATCATCATCATCGTTCAATTCGGTTGCTCGTTTTGGTGGCATTTTCATTTGACCTGCCTCAGGCGAATGTCAAATGTGTCAGTCAAATTTTGCTGTCTTTTTCGTATACATAGGTTTTTCTTGTTGTTATTTTTGCTATTATTATTTATTATTATTCTTTTTTTGGTTTGTTTCTTCTTCTTTTGTCGATATGCGTGTGGCACACTCCAATTAAACGATAAAATGCTCTCAATATTTTGTCATGGCTTTGATTTATTTGAATTTCGAGTGCCTTGAATTTGTTACATGTGTCAGCCATTCATCACAAGTTCACCATACAATTGGCCACAACCAAGAGCAACACACACACGCGCTCACTCACTCACTCACACAGACACGTACACATTTTTCCAAAGCGAAGCTTAAGCTGTCGATATATGAAAAATATTCGTTGCATACTTTGCAGAGCTTCATTGTTATTTCTTAATTGACACATGGGAAAGAGGAGAAGAATGAAAGGGGAAGGAGTGGGGAAAAGGGGAAAATGGGGATTGGCCAGATTTCAAGTGTTTTTGCAGCTTGCCAAAATATTAAGGTAAAGCACAATCAATTTTTCATTTATCTTTCGATGTGGCTAAAACAAATACACAGTCAGTCAATGAATGTCAATAAACTAAAAGCACACAAACACACACACACATACACACAATCGGGACATACGTGAATTGTATTAAACAATAACAAACTATGGCAATCAGTAGGAAAGACAAGAGGGAAATCCGTTACTAGCAGTGCCAACGACGTCAACAGCAACGTAACCAATTCAATGGCCATTTTCGTTGCGGTTTCCTCGTTTTGGGTCGAAAACCAACTCTGACGTCAGAGAATGTTGCTGCTGCTGTTGCTGCCGCTGCTTCTGCTGGGTGATGAGTGCTTAAGCTGCGTATATGTTGTGTCTATCTGCGTGTGTGTGTGTGTGTTTTTGTAATTTGGGGCAGCCAAAATGCTTTTGCTATTCCTCATTGTTTTTGTTGCTGCTGCTCTAGGTTTCGAATCGATTTCGTAAAGGAAATGCTGCCATATCTCATGTGTCATGGAGATGGCATACATAGCCTCTGCCAGACCAAGATGCAACTGCATGCAGGGTCATTAAAAACGTAAAGTATATACTTCCTGATGGCTTCCCATACATGAATATGCTCTCTGCATCTAAATTCAACAATACTACAAAATGTATAAATTCCTCTAGGCCATTGATATGGGATATATTTGCACTTGTGCCCGTCCACAGACATCAAAGTTTTCTTTAAACGAAAGATTATTTGGCTATGAAATTGCATATTCTAATATCCTTTTTAATTGGTGCGGATCTTACTTAAGTCTTTTATTCAACCGATAAAAATTAAAGTGAAACGACCGTAAAAAAATGCTAACTTAATCAACTAAGTCCAATATAATTAAATATAGGTCTAGAAATGTTATAAAGTGGGTAGTTAGGGGTTTTTTTAGGTTCCCAGGACATCAGCTCTTGAGAGGTGGAGTATATATAATATTTCATTTAGAAGGTTATTGATTTCAAAAATGTCTTTGTAATATTTCAAATACTTTAAATTATCTCTAGGTGATAATTTGGGGAAATTCGTTCCTGAATATTTCTTCTAAAGCAAGTTTTTTCATAGCGACAACCGAAGTAAACCGAATTTGTAACACTCTTATTATATACAAAACAAAGCATTGATATTATAACTTTTCCCTTGGTTCCAACATGTGTCATTGTGTTTATAATATTTTCTTCATATTGTTTGAAAATTAGCAACTACAGGGCTCAAAACAATGATTTATGGCGTTTATTGTAGGCAATTCCTATTTAAATAATTTTAAAAATTCAATATGTGTTCTTTTAAGTTTGTAATATAGAAACTCTAGTCTAAATACAGAAGCTGATCTGTTAATCGGTAACATCGAGATATTGCCTAAGGAATTAAGCACATTTTGTGATCTTTAGTTTTGCCTATTAAATTGTAAAGTTGCAATAATTTTATACAAACATTTTATGTGAAATTGAAATTCAAGTTGAAATGGTGTTCAATTAAATCAATGAAATCAATGCTTCAATGATTGCTAGCTTTTATTTATTCAATTGCATTTATTTCACTTAAGCCAATTTGAATATTGAAATCATGATGAATTTTCTTTTCGATTTCATCTTGCACTTTTCTGTGTGTGTGTGTGTGTGTGCAAGATGGGAGAAAATGCATTCAAGCATTCAATTTGTAAAATGAAAGCAAAAAAGGAAAATCACTTTTAATTGTAGTCACAGCACTTGGCATCACAGCGATTGCTAAATCACCTGCACCTGGCAGGTCTGTATTATGATGTGGGCATCTCATTTGGAGGGGGCCATAGACATTGGCAAATATTTAAAGGTTGGGGCCCCTTCTCTCACCCTAATCCACGCCACTTCATTAGAGGTGAATCGAAACGAGAATTTTGGAATCAGATCATTTGGTATTTTTATATGTGCCGAAAGATGCGGCGTCCGGCTCCCTTCCATCTATCCATCTATACATATCTATCTTCATTCAAATGTATGTATATATGTATACATAGAAAGTCTGTCCGATTTGTCTGACTGACTGCTGTTTCGTCTATTTGTTTGTTTGTCTATTTTTATATTGCGGACATGCATGGGGCGTGCGTGTGTGTGTTTATCGAAGACAAAACAGTTTTTATTGTTCGAAATTATTTTCAGTCCGCTTCTGCTACTTCTACTTGGCCCAAAAATCTCTAAAGGCGGATGGGGTTTGGGGTTGGGCAGCATCAATTTCCATTGAAGGCTGTCCGCCGTCGATCAAAGTGAAAAGTCAAAAGGCTTCCATGCAAATTTTGCTATCTATCCCATGTTGAGCTAGCGGAAATGTGTTTTAGCACCATCCAAAAAAGTCGAAAGGAACGAAAAGGGTGTTGGGTAGGGCGAGGGGACGCAAGACTCGCACTCGCACTGGTACTTTATGCGGTATTGTAAATTTTGCTTATGGCCAACATTATGGCAAATTTTCGCAAGACTTCCGTTTTAGCCGTAAGGCGTTTTTCTTTTCCCAGCCTCCCGTCCATTGAGTAAGACTTTGTTACTAAGCTATTTTTGGCCATAAAAAGCATTTCTCAAGCATTAATTAAGCATTCATGGCACGTTCTTGTTGGAGGTTGGCCTTTACGCCAACTTTTCTCTTGTCTTGTCTAAATAAAAATGAAAACAATTTGCCCTATGGCCTAAACGACAGAACGACAAGAAAAACCAAGAACCAGAGAGAAAAATCCCTCATTTTAGTCGCCCAATTAACGGCAATTAATGAACTCAATGCCCAAATGCATTTTCCAGCTTAAACAAAAACTAAACTCATTTTTCAGGGCCAGCGCCTTCAAGAAAACAAGAGAGAACAAAGAGAATAATATTGTGAAAGGACAACGAAAAGAAAAGCAAAACAAACAATGCTAAGTTGTGTGTAAAAGGGAATGGAAAGAATAGCTAAAATTCAAAAGAAAAAGAGAAAAGTATTCGCTGACTTTTTAAACAACTTGGCACGAATTGAAAAAGTCTACAAAAAAGAGGGAAAACGGTTTCAACTTTCGATTTTGTTACCCATTTCATGGAATTTTGATTAATATATTGAATTCCCATATATGTAGTGAGTGATTACATTATAGGGTCTTTTAGTTTTAGTTAGTTTGCTTGAAACTTAACTCCTACAGGACTTTTCCTGCGAAGGGTTAAAATCTAGCTTTAAAACTGAGCTTTAAACTATAATTTCAATTGTCTGTTCTCAAATTTTAGAGAACCTATTTTTAGTTCCCTTATCCCATTAGTGAAAATTCCCGTTCGTTCAATTGACAACTAACTTGGCCACATTTGCCTAAAGTCACAAACGACTCTAACAACGAGCATGTAGATTGGCTAGGTGGCAAGTCTTTCTATTTTTCCAAGCAATTTAAACAACAAATGGCCCAAAAAGACATTTTGGGAATGATTTTGGGCTGAAATTAAACGCTGTTCAAATTTTAATGCCAATTTCAGATAAGAGCCCTTTGGCAATTTTTGCAGATAAAAAATATGGAAGCGATTGGGGGATTTTGTTCATGCTTGAGTTTTATTTTGGAAATTAGGCAAGTTTTTATAGCTTTTGGAGCTGAAATTTAACTGGGTTGAGTATCTTCAACATGCCAAAACGGCAGAATTTAAGGATCTTCGAAAATTTTTGTTGTACAAAATAAATGGCGAATAAATACTTATATGATTGAACTATTAATCTTCAGAATATTCACCTAATGGCTTAAATGCAATTAAAAAAGAAATCGTAATCATATATTTTTCCATTAAAAAAGAACAGATTATTAAAATAATATGGCTTTAGAATTGAGTAAACAAGTTTTGAAAAGATCCAATTTTTCAAAATTGAGACGACAATAACTCAGCTAAAGTCTGGTAAGGCACATGAGTTACCTTTAAATGTTTTAGTTGCCAAACAGTCATCAAGTGCATACAAAATTCGGTTTTGGTCCCCTCTTGTTATTTTTTTGTTTTTTTTTTATTTTTCCCATTTTCAGCAATTTTTCCCTTTGTCCGCTGTGGGCTATTGACATTTTCAACGTCCAGCAGTTTGTTGTTCGGTTTTTATTTTTGGCAAAAGAGAGGAAAAAAACTAAGTGGGAAAATCTATGCGCAAATCTCATTTATATTTAATTTTTCATTTTGAAACGTTTGCCGTCATACTTTGTGCACTTGATCCTCGTAAAAACAGGACGTGACATTACATGCCAAACTGACAATGGGTAAAAGAGACGTAAGGAGAAAGCGAATAGAAGATGCCACGAGTAGCAAAGTAGTGAAAAGAAGATGCCATGAATGGTGGGCGGAGGGGAGGGTAGTGGGTGCAGCAGCGGATGCAGACAATAAATTTGATTCAATTGCTTTGGGGAGAGCTCTGAGCTTCTCATTCTATGTATCCTTTGTGCCAGGGCTTTGTGTCTGCTTCTGTGTCGCGGCTGATTGTGCATGACCAGCATTTGATAAAGGAGATATAGTTGTATGGGAACCTTCTGCAATTTCTCTCCCTCCTGCCCTCTCTCTCTCCCGATTTATATAGAGAGAGAGCTAAAGAACTGAAGCGAACTAACAATGACAGAGGAGCTTTCACCGCTGACAAGCGGAAGTGGTGCGAAAGGCACAAAGCTCGCAACGCGTTTCCTGCGGTTAGACATAGTCATAGATATAGATAGTAGGGTTCCATTTTCCCCCAGCCTCGACAGCCCTACACAATTGCATTTTATTCCACGCCCATGACCATGCCCAAGTCCATAGTTTTAATTGCTTCGCGTTATCTCCCTTTCTTTTTATTTCTCTCCCTCCCTGTGTGTGTGTGTGTTTGCTGGTTTTGTCTTAGCCCTTTCATTCCGTGGGGTATTTTTATTTACTGTGAACATTCCTTTTTTCGGCTTGCTGTGACATTTGCCGCCCTATTCTGTTCTGTGTGCGCTAAACTGACAGTTTATGGCAGAGTTTAAGCCGTTTAACAGCGGGCTTACCACATACCAGACCAGACCAAAGTAAAACCTTAAGCCCCCCGTCCAACTACAACTCTCCTAGAACGACCATGTCGTTCCTAAAACATAAACAATTGGAGTACTTCTCACTATTGCTCCAATATGCTCTATGCATTAGAGGGTATTCTCCCTTTTTTTTCATGTGGGTGGAACATAAAAAGTTATCTGTGTGTGTGGCACAGAACTAAATACGTGGCATAAATCCATGATATATTGCCAACAAAAACTCTAGATACACTTTTCGGGGGACAAACAAAAAAACCCCAACGACCTACCCCAAACCGTGTCTGATAAACAATAATGTCAATTTCACATAAGCAAATACTTCAGTTCAGTTCAGATATGTCTGAATGTCGTTTCACTCCCTTTTTCGTCATTCAATGAATATTATTCTCATGTAAAAGCGCAAACATTCTGTGCACTCAAGCAATTTATGCTCGACAACAAGCAAGTCATTGGTAAATACATTTCATTTCACCATCCGAGAATCAGTGGGAACACAACACATACAACCGTATGCATATATCTGAAAATATCAACTCTATATATGAACATACATATATAGACGGAATGTTGGCATTAGCAAATAAATGGAGCAAATTGTTGTTGTTGTTGTTGTTCGCTCTGACATTAATTGAAGCAAACTGTGGGGGGAAATAGTGCAATATTTAAATTGCAAACAATTTATCGATTAGATAAATCACTACAATCGAAACGTAATTCAAGTGGTTTGAGTGTAAAGTAAGTACTTGGGTGAAATTGAAACTTTTGGTTACTATTTAAAAAAGAAATTGCTAAGATTTGCTTACTACGGCTAAAAAGTTAAACCAATTGAAAGTTCTTGTCCATGAAAAGTTATTCGAAAAAGAGATTTAAGTATTTAACTTGAGATTATTTCATTCAAAATGTTTATTGTTTCTATGTTTGAAAAGTGTAACCTGTGAATTATAGTGGGAAATCAAACGATTTTTTGCTTGGAGCTGAACACTTCGAAAAGTCGGTTTGTTATCTTGGTCTAGTCAATCATTATTGACTAATCATTATTAGGGGCTGAAATGTACTACTTATCAATTACATATACTTTTTTTACTCCCTGTATCTTAATTAGTTTACTCATTCGTCACTCGTTCAAGGTTTATTCCTTCCCGTTGATTTCCTGATTGGTTACTTATTTCTGTCAACTCGTTTCTCGTTTTTCGTTGATTTACTTTGTAATCCAATTTAACATACATTTTTCTGTAGAAAGATTACTTATTCTAGTGATCTCCTTTGTTAAAATTTATTACTACAATTACTCGTTTATATCTCATATGCCATATATAGCCTTGTGGCAAATCTCTTTTAGCCTACTCAATAAAACAATGTTTCGCATTAAAACCATTTACTTGTTGAATAATGGCAATTCGCCATTAATTGGTCAGCACTTAGATGCTCAGATTTGTTAGCATAATTAAAATGCATAAATATTTGAATACATAAGCAAATCCATAAATATAAATCACGTAGAAATATAAGCGTATAATTTTATGTAAACAGCTAATTACCATACATAAGTGAATCAAGTGACAGAATGGCATTATCATTGGGCATTGTGGGTAATTTAAAACAAAAAAAAAAATTAAATTGTTATTAATGTGGTGAAAAAATGGATACACTTTTTTTTGGGGGTTTGGGCTATTTAAAAAAAAACCCACAGAGCAACAAAAAAAAAAAGCTAAAGGCCATAAAAAATCACAATATGCTGCTGTTTTATTTGATTTACTTTTATTATTGTTGTTATTAAGCGAAAGAGATGTGAAAAAATCAAAAAGAAAATTTCCTGTATCTATGTTTGTTGGAGAATTTTATGGCAATTTATATTCGTTGTGTTTTTGTTGGCTAAAACAAAAAGAACGAAAGCCAAATAAGAGTTCCTTTATCAAAGCGAGTGTCTCATAAAAAAAGGACGCTTATTGTATGCGAATTACATGCTTAGAAACACAGATACAGATACAGACTGACACAGAGTTGAAGAGAACAGAACAGAACGGAGAAAAAAAACGCATAATCTAATAATATTTTATGTGGACAGCATAAAAGCAGAGCAAGCACTTGAAAGGACATTGAACTTTGTCCAAAAACCAAAAAATAAAAAGAAGAAAAGGCAAACGAATGGAAAAAAAGGACAAATCCAATAAGCAGCATGGAAATCCAGGCCATTTATTGAAGTTTTCTCGTTGTCATGATATGGCCAAAGACCGCCAGAGCGACCATTAAAAACAGCAGCATTTCATTCAAGAGTCTTACATATTTTTGATGATTTACAAAAGGAAAAGAAAAGATACCCCACACTCTAGGACCATCTTAATGCCGCAATTAGCATTCCCATATACGGCTATACTGTGGTTTTTATACCCTCTAACCTCTGGCAATAAAAGAGCATATTAAAGTAGTCAAAGTGTGTGAGTGTGTGCATGTAACAGGGCAATCATTTGTCATAAATTTTATACATATATGACTAGATCAGCATTAAACAGCTGACACCATTCTTTGAATTGCTTGGATACTGACTACCTCAACTATAAATGTTGTTTATGAATCATTAGCTACGTCATTGGAAAAAACGTAATTGCAATAAACCACATAGTTACCACATAGCATTAGTGAAATTTCACAACGTTTCATTGATCAATTGTTACATCTAACATCTGTTAAACCAAGGCTAAGTCTAAATAAATCTGTTTACGGAAACGTCAGCTAACTAAACTAGGCAAAGCAGCTGTTGCTCTAGTTGGAGAGCTAATGAGGGATCTCTCTCTGCCGCTTTTTCGGCAACTTTGTTTAGAGAGTGAGAGAGAACGAAGGAGAACGAAATCGTATATGTAGGTATAAAAGCAGGTCAAGTTTTTTTTTCGAAGTTGTGACGTAGAAATTTGTATTTTTAAAGTTTGTATTTATATTTCAAATTTCATTTCAATAGCTCAAGAAATGCTGAGGCTATAACCCAAAAAAAAGAAGGAAAACCACTGAGGAATGACTTAAGATATGACAAGCACATCATGTTAGTTTCTATGGAAGTTTCTAAGAAGTTTGCTTTTTTGTTTTATAGAGTATATTCTAGTCGGCTCTCTAAAGCTAATTACCCGCTGATTAGTACTTTTATTTGCTTTTTCATGGTAAAAAGAATAAGAAAAGAAAACTTTTAACGCTCTGCGGGCTCCAGCCACTTCAAATGAGCTGTAAATAATGACTTTTTTTAGGTGGGCAGTAGGGGGCGTGGCATTATTTAAGTGCCTGTAAATATTTTATTACCTTCCGGATGAAGAGCATCGTAGAGAAAAGAGAACAACAAAAACTATACACACTTCCATGCATTAGTCAGTTAGTCATTCAGTCAGTCAGTCATTCATTTGTTCAATCAGTTTGATACAATTTGCCATAGATCTAAAAATAACAACATTTGAAGACAAAAGCTTTATAAAAATATTTGTGAAATGAATAAATAAAAACGTTAAATGGCCAAAAAGACGAAAATAAATGCCAAAGCAGCAAAATCGAGAACGTAGAAAAAATCGGGCAAATGAGTGAAGAGGGAGGGTGTGAGGAGAAGGTGGGGCAAGTGTGTGAGTGTGTGTGTGTGTGAGAGAGCGCAATATAACGGAACGAAATATAAAATACAAATCCCGCTGGCAATACCACTCGAATGAATGTCCGTCCGTCTGCTAGTCCATTTGTCTATCTATCCCATTTGTATACCTGTCTGTTGCTGGCACATGCCAACTTGTCTTGGTGTGTATGAGTGTGTGTAGGTAAGTGGGTGTGTGGGAGTGTGTGTGTGAGTTATTCCAAAATGCCATCAAATGGCGAACGACAAATGACATGCGCCAATACTAAGGCAATGGCAACGGAACGGTACGGAAACAGCGGCAACATCATCAAACAGTAGCAACAGCTGAAGGTGGGGCGGTGGAGGGGGAGTGGCAACATTATGACGCCACAAAACTCATCGATTAATGTTTGCCGATCAAAGCCAAAACACGATTATGCTTACGTAAATAATCATTGATGATGATGATGATAATAATAATGATGCTGCTGCTGTTTCTTCTGCTGATGACGTGTCAAACAGCAAATGGCATACCTCCCGCACACACACACACACACACATTGGAACTGGGAGATAACCAAATGTGAATGGAAATTGCCTCATAATGTGCCTTGTTTCCCTCCACTTTTGACAAATCGCAAAAAAATTGCACAGTGGGCAATGATATATTGCATAATATATCATATTAAAATAACTAAAATATGAAATACTTGTCAAAATTTTAAGCACATACAAAAAATATCACTCATACGACCGGTTGTTCAGGTAAAACTTAATAGCAAATGAATGCTTTCGTCGTTATTGGTAGAATATTCTGTGCAGAGTTTAAATAGATCTAAAACTATTTATTATAAAATGAACCCTTCTTGAAGTACTTGGAAATTGTAAAACAAACCTTTTTTCATACTTAAATGAAAAAGTTAGCCTACATATATACCAAAATATTGAATCATATTGAGCATTATAGTCGAAATTTTCTTTACCCTTTTTTATTTATAAGTTATATAAATTAGTTAACTAGTTAATTTTTCCATTTCTTAATTTATTTTTAAGTGCCATAAGTTAAATAAAACTCTTTTCATAATAATAACCCACACATATGTACATATGTGTCTAAAGATGTCCACTTAGGCTAAATTTAAGTTTCATTTTAGAAAAATTGGCTGAAAATAAATGCGACTGTCTTGAAAGATTTAAATGTATGTGTTTTTTAACATTTTCTTTGAATGCAATTGAAAGTCAGAGATACATTTTTATAAACTTAAACTGCCTAGCAAATTAGTAAATGGTTTTGCTCGTCTATTTTATTCCCCCATTGGCAAGAGGACATTGTGCGAATTTCTATTCGCTATTTATTTAGTTTGCTAGTTGTTGTTGTTATAGTTTATATTGATGTTGTTGTAGCTGGTGCTGATGGTGTGTTGTTTTCTGTTGTGTTGTGGGATAAAAATATATATATATCGAAACAACTTGAGGATTGTCAAGCTAAAAGCGTTTACGTGTGCGATAAACATTTTTTTTTACCAATTTAGTTTTCAACATTTCAACATTTTATTGGTTTTTCCCCTCCACCGAAAGAACTGAAGGGGAAAGGTAGTCAGAGGATGGCTGTGCCCACACACAAACACACACACACTGACACACACAAAAGTTACGTGCTCCTCACACATACATACTATTAAATGGGCACGTGGCTGTGGGTGTTTGATTGTATGCTCTTACTTGTGTGTGTGTGTGTGTGTGTGTGTGTGTGGGTGAGTCAATAATTCCTGCATTTACACCCTTTTTCGCCTTTGTAAATGCAAATTGCAATAAATTATGCTTGAATTTGCATTATAAATGGACGGACGACAACTCTCTGACTGTATTTTTGTTGTTGTTATTGCTTGGTTTGACTTTACTTGGACGATTACAATTTGTCACCAGTATTATTATTATTATTATATGTATTTTGTTTTGTCTCGGCATTATTGCATACTTTCAGGCAACATGAATATTGGCATTGCAGCACAGAAATGGGATAAATTATCACCAAGGGAATTCTTGCAGCTACAGGAATTGGCCTCATGTAAGTTTATTAAATGTAAATTTACTTAATACCCTGTAAAGTTTATTTGAAAATAAAAAAAATGCTTAATTAATTCAGAAAATTTAGCCAAAAGCAAATACTTTCCCACAAATTCGACTAGAGTGTTAGGCTCTTTCTTATTATGAGTTCAAAAAGTTTGCAATGTTATTTTGGAAAAGATTTGCTCCCAAACTTTATCGTCTATTGAATTAAAGTTAACTGGGGTTGTTGGTATACAAACTACGTTTAGAAGTATCAAAGAATAACAATCAAAGAAGAATTCATGAGTAATATAATTTTCAAAAAATACATCGTAATGAATTTATTATTTTAAAATATAGATTGCTCTTTACTTTTCTGGGTCTCTTCAAAATTAGAACGACAAATGTATTAACAACTAATTTGAAAGGAACAAATTTACGTATGATTAAAGCCAAACAGGGTATGTCCAAAAACGAACTTCAACTAAACTGATGTGAAAAGATATGATTTTTTTATAAAGCATATTAAACCGTTATTTATATGACTGCTTCGTATCATTCATTGGATATGAAATTGAAAATGATTAATTATGCATTCAATTGAAAGTGCATTTCGCTCAAGTGCAATCAGCGCACACGTTTAACATGTCATTGAATTCAATTGATTGACTTCAACACCTGACTGACTGATGGAGTGCGAAGTAGAACTAAAGCAATTCCATTAATTTAAATTCTAGTAACTAAGCAACTACTAGAGAAGCGAGAGTAAGGAAAGGAACGTCATCATTATCCAATGGTTTATCATAACAAATTTCTGTGGAATTCGTTTGCTTGAAATTGACTTTCAGCATAGATTTCGTTTCAATTTGACTACCCCACCCCAAATTGCTACTAGTCCTGGAATCCTTACCCCCCCCCACCTACTCACTCGCTCACTCACCAAGTCACTGTCAGCCGTCATGGTCTGTGGTTATGTCTATTTCCGGTAATCCTCTCAGAGGATTTTACTCTTTCGTTTTCCTGCTACTGCAGCAGCTAAAGCCATTTGACATAGTAGAGTAAAGTAGTTTACCTTTTGCAAATGATGCACTTCACTGCTAAAGCAGTTTGCCAAAGGGAATTACTCTATATGAGTAATGTTTAGATGAGTGTGTGGGATGGGGAGGGGGTAGGGTAGGGATTGCATTTTTCTATTCTATTCTTATAAGCATTTTAGTTAAGCCCACACTCTATTTAGTCATTATTTGAAGATGAAAGATTTTAAGATAGTTGAGTTAAGTTGAGTAACCATCAGTTGGTATTTATACCTTGTGGGGTATTTTTTGTCTACTTACCAAAAAGTAAAGAGTAAATGTACACAAGAGTTGTTCAAAAAGTACTTCAGAAGGTGTGTATTTGGCAATTGTAATTGCAAGTTGTGTAGAGCGTCATCAATCTTTATCTTTTATAGTCGCTAATTGTCTAGCTCAAACGGAATACAAATGGTATTGTTTACTATTCTTTTCTGTTCAAACTATTTCAGAATTATAGTTAAGTTTTAAGTAGAAAGTTAGCTTTTATAGGGTTTTTTTTTAAGATTTGGAACCTAGTTCACTTATAATTCTCAAATTGCTGAAACGTACTAATTCTTAACTTAGCATAAAATATATGTTTCCTAGGACTCAGCAAGACAGTTTCCACTTTCGGATGGCCGAGTCCTAGTGAGATTTTAGGTTATTTAGCTCTAGTATGCCGAAAAAGTAGTATTTGATAAGAAGAAAATCCTTCCAAAGAGTTTACATTGGTTGTCTGCTAAAGTAATCAAACGACCCTCCTGGATCGTAGGTTATGTTGTCTCTTACTGGTTTGGGTGCGGTTGCAGGTGCGTATTAGTGTGTGGTTGGAAATGGTTTTTAGGGTGGTTGGCTGGTTGGATGGCTGGTAGATTGTTGAGAATGGCAAAGTGTCAGCAACAGCTGCAGCCAATGCCATGAAGTATTCGAGTGCAAACACTCTAGAGAATTGCGGTTGCAAGCAAACAGCAAAAGCAACAGACTGCCCCATGCAACAACGTAGTACATGCAACATACAAAACTCTCATTAAGTTAATAAAACTTTGACTCTGGCTCTGACTCTCTGACGATGGGTTCACATTTTGGGCAATTGACTGCCAAGTTAACCCAGTTTAACTAAAGTTCTCTCAACACAACTTATATACATATGTCAGGTAACATTCTTTCCTTCTCTGTCTCTCTCTGTCGTTGTTGTTTTCCATTAGTTAATTATACTTTTCGCTCTGTGCGTTTGAGAGTGTGCGTGTGTGCTGCATCGCCCACAGAGTGCCCCACTTAAGACATCGATTAAACTGGCGCCACTAGAGCAATTGACACGAGAGCGAGGCGTGACAGGGTGCAGCTAAGACACCTGATGCCATTTCACCTCTTGCTCCTGGCACCAGGCACCGGGCACCTGATCCACTCCTAGAAGTTTGCATAATCCATGGCTTACATTTCAGCTCACTATTTTGTTGATTTTTCATTGCAGATTCCACACGCAAGCTGCAGGATGTACTGAAGGAGTTTTGCAGTCCCACAGCAACAGCCACGCCCAAATGCATACCAGATGGGGTAAGTTTGTCCTCTTTTACAGTTTTTGCAATTAATTTAACTGAGATGTTCGAAATGCTTTGTTATCCAAAGTCAAGAATTCAAGGATTTTAGGACGTTTAGGGTTACATTTATAAGCCTTAACTTTAAGTAATTCTCAGGGTCATTGTGAGACGATGAAAGGCGACTCCAACAGGCACACAAATACACACAAACTCACACAAATCTTTTCAATAGACGAGAACCACTTGAGGGGGCTTTAGCCAGGTGGAGATGAATCGGAGCAAAAGATTGAAAGTAAATCTTCTTATGCCACACAATAAATCACAGTCAGGTCTTTCTTTTTCCATTTTTTTTTTTTTTTTTTTGGTCTCTGTTTCTGTTCTTAAAGTTTATGCCTGAATTCCAAATTGAAAGCCATTGAATGTTGGTCGAGAATGTAAAAGTCGAAGAGTTACTTCACCTGAATGGAGATAGTAAATTAATTTCAAAATCCTTGCAACTTCATCAGTTTGTTCTTTGGCCCCGTAGCCTAACCTGTTGGAAAAGGAACTGAACCTCAATCTCAACCTTTTTAGACATCAACAGAGATGCCAACACACAGACAAAACCAAATTAATAACGAAACTTGCTCGAATCCATCCGGGTAAACAGAGAGAAACACCGAGCGTTGGTGGGAGAAGGGTATATGGCTCTGAGGCAGTCAGGTTGGCAACATGTGCCGCCAACAAGTACATCACATATAAAGCTCTTTGACACCGCTTTACCTCTACTTTCATGTCCATTCCCATACCCATACCCTCACACCCATCCTATTCCCATTTCCCATTGATTGACTGACTATCTGAGAGGGAAATGTGGAAAACGAAACGAAACGTTGATTTCCGTTTTAGATTACTAAATTATTCAAGCTTCCAGTGATTAAGTAACTGACTGACTAACTGACACACAAAGAGCAAAAGTTGTTAACAAACCGACAACAGCTTCAAATGAATCAAGTTTTCAATCAAGTTCTAGAGGCAGTATATAGGTAAATAGTTTTCCTATTTTTGGTTTAGATAGAATTTAAAATTTTGTTATTGATTTTTGGAGTTTGTAAAGCAAAACAAAAATCAAGCCAACATTCAAGTCGATATCCAACTATATCCTTCTTCAGCATTCGCCCCCGACAGCCTCTTCAATATTATTTATCATTCAATAATTTTCAATTTGATAGCAAACTTTTTGGGCTTATCAGTTTAACCATAACTCATACGCAGTGTGTGCCAACTTGGATAATGATATTGAAGATGAGAATAAAGTTAATTATTTTAGTGATGAAAGCAGCACAAAACTGCATAGTTTATTTAAGAAACTCATGAGAAACATTCAAGACCAAACCAAACTGACACTAGACCAAAATTTGGACTTTCGAATTTGATGTAGCGATTCCTAGAATTCCTTTTGGAGAAAAATAATATTTACAGCCTTTTAATATTCATTTGGTATCAAGGCCTTAAAGTTTAAAGAACCAATTCAATTTACCCATTCTTCTTGCTTTCCTAATTTTGTATAGGATTTTCTCCTACCTCAAGTCCATATAATTATAAACTTCTAATTAAATGAAAGGAAATCTGGTGGCAGAATTACCATTAAATTCTAGTTTATCTTTTAATGGAATTAATAAGTTATTTACTTTATATTTTTGCTAATTTTGTCATGAAATATTCTTATAATTCTTAGCAAAATTGTTGGAAATAAAATAAACAGATTTCAGTGTAATAAAACATTCCCCCCCCCATATCCAAAATGTCAATTGAATAACACTTGACTGTACTGGCTAATGCTATTTATATCACTTTGTGTGTACACAAGCCGATTATTATATAACATCGTGGGCAGAAAGTGGAGGAGGATTCCCATCTCATTTGAAAGAGCAAACCCTTTGAGTACTTATTATGCCAGTTAATTAGTTCTGGCAAATAAGCTTGTAACCCTCAGACGAAACTGAAGTTTGTAATCAAAATCAGAATAGCATATCTTAGTTAGTGCACAAATTCAAATGAGAAACTGTCTCGGTTAATTCTCAGACTCTTATGCAAGGCGCAGACATCGTTTTGCATTATCCTAGAGTTCGTACGTGTGTGTGTTTGGCAATTCTAGTTTTCAATTTATTGTCAAATCTACTTCAGCTCATGCTCATTTAACTTCAATACAATATACAAATACAAACAAAATGAAATACTTACATATCGCCTGGACTACCAATGTCGTTTCCATTGTCGTTGCCATTGCCGGTTGCCGTTGCTGTGGGGCGTAGCTGTAGCTTTATTCTCCCATCTCCCATTTGGTTTTTGCTATACTTTTTTTTGTTTCTTCTTTCTGTTCTTTATTATTTCGGTTTTTTTTTTTGCTCTGTTTTTTTGTCAGCGTAACGAAATGGAAAAAGTATAATTAAGTTTTTTCCAACACCACACGATACCCCCTTCCCATCCATGCTGAGATCCATCGGTGCCCAAAGGTTCGAGCTCTTGTGTACATTCAATTTAACGTCACTAACCACGCGGAGTGAATATTTTTTATGCTTTTATTCTCTCTATTCACTTTGATATTGAACGCTACTGTTGCTGTTGTTGTTGTTTCTGTTACTACACATGCTCACGTTTTACATACCCTGTAATGCCCATTGGCTAAGCAAAGAGGGTATATCAGAGACGAAAGATCATGGTTCTAGCTACCTTTGAGAATGATCATTTACCAGAAATGTAATATTAAAAAGATATGGGAACCATTTTTGATTTTCTTGTAATCTTTTTCTATTTCCAATCGTAAATGAAAAAGATCAAAATGAAGGCTCAACTTTATTAGAGCAAAGATTACTTTCACTAAATTTATTTAACCAAATGCAAAGGAAATATAAAAGACCCTTAAAAACTCTTTTGATAATTTAGATCCCTTAATAAGTTTTTAAATACTGTTTAAAATCAATAACTATGCAGGTTATGAACACAGGCGAATCTGGAGCTTGGAAATGGGAGATAAAGTATGTTGTAGACAGCAAATGTATGCATTGGGCTCAACAATTTTCATATTTTCTCTTGCCGTGTAACTTAACAATTTCCAAAGTCTCATTGCTATAAAGATTCTTTTTTATTTAGAGGACATTCTAAAATTTCTTTGAAAGTTTAATAGAGTTGTAACTTAGCTCAGAGATAGATAAAGGCTTTACTTAATAAGGTCTTCTAACATGATAATCCCTCAGATTCATATAATCAAAGGGTATGACGAAGTCCTTGCTAAATGAACAGTGTTATATACATAATTTTTTTCTGCATTTTGTTTTGTTTTTGTGACACGAAGGATTTGGTGTAAATATTTTAGCAAATGAAATGAAATGAAATGAATTTTTCTAGCTAAAACAGAGCGAATACTTATTTGGTCTCGGTCTCGGTCTTGATGAAAAGCTGCTTACATGACGATGGCGACAGCGCTTACGATGATGACTACGCTCTCTGGTTCAACGCTTCAATTAAGTTAATTAAAAGCAACTGCTTAAGTGACTCGTCATAGTAGCGTAGCGTCTCGAAGCTATTGGGCCATGTCCTTTGGTTATATGTATGTATATATTTAGCATTTTTCACTCTAGTTCGCTCTGAAATTTATTTGAGTAAAATGAAAACGAATGAACGCCTTGTCTTTTGTCTCTCTGGTTGCAAATTGATAAGCACAATGGAACATTATTGAAAGCCATTCATTAGAGTCGCATTTCACTGGATTCACTGGTTGAAAATTTGTTCGTTTTGGATTTAAGTTTCATTTGTTTTTAGAACAACGCCCCCAAAAAGTATGCAATGCATAATGAATGTTCTGCTGTAGATTAGCAAGGATTCTCGGAACAGAGGAGGGAAGAAGATGACGTCGCTGGCGAAGTGAAGTAGAAGTGCTAAATGGCCTGTACATACGTGCATGTGTATGTGTGATTAGAGGCTGTAATGAATATCACGCATACGCACTGAGCCCCCAAAAATATGCTTGAATATTTATTCATTAAGCCATGCCTTCACGCACGATACAAGTGTGTGAGGCGAAGAGAGTCTGCTTTTCGCACGCGTATCTCGTTGCTGGCTAAATAAATTTTCTTAACACAATTCGCGCCATTATTATAGTGCTTCTATATCCTATGTATATATGCTGGTGTGTGTGTGTGTGTGGGTGTTTTAGTGTGTATGTGTGTATGTGTGTGTCTGCGTATGTAATATAAGCTCCAGCTCCACTTAGGCATGTCGTTGCCATTTGCGCTCAGTTTGCTTTAAGCAGTTTTTGCTGCTTTTGTTTTTCTCTATATAGCCATGAGTATAAATTTCCATTTACTTGTATTCAGTTTCATTATGGGCCCAAACCCATCCGAGCTCAAGCCCATGCCCAAACCACCACTAAAGTGCCACCAAGTGCCTACAAAATGAACTCAAATTCTCTTCAATCTTTAATGTCCTCCACAATACATAGTATACTAAACATATACACATACATACGTATATATATTTTTTTTTTCTCATTTTGCATGAAATTTAAAACAACAGAGATAATAAAAACCCAATCCCTAATTGGTCTTATTTGTATAGTCCAGTTAGTGTTTACACTAAACAACATTGCCTTTTATTTGGCCTTCATTTGCTTAGAGTACTAATTTTTTTTACCCTGAAGAGAAATTCGTTTTCAAGTAGTGTAATTTTCATGTAAAACTCCCGAAAGTATTTAAATAATGTTAACAATATTTTCACATATAGTTTAGTTAATTTATAAATGGAGAAAAAATCATAACGAAAGATCTGTTATACCTTTGTATATAATTTTATTTCAATAGAGTTTTGGAAAATTTCTAAATTTAACTAAAAAATTGTATTGGTATTTTGTACCAACAGAATTTTATCATACTTATGTTTTAAACGGAACTTTTTGGACTGCCTTTTGCATACTTTAGGGGGCAAAGTTCCCACACTTCAAAGCCCTAGATGCGCCGCTGACTTTAGACAGTTATCAGATGGGTACATAAAGCACCTACTTCAATCTTAAAAGCTAAGCATTCGTCCATCTCAATCCTAGCACACTTTCTACTACACTTAAGTGGAAGATGCTCCCTTAAATAGGCACTTGATTTTGGCAATTAAAGCGAATTGCAATTGTCTTCTACACCAGCCTCAAAGATGAAGACTAGTAAACCTAATGATATGCAGATAAGATTCGATTCATACCGTCAATTCAGTAAACCAAGCAAACCTCAACATAAGCCAGCTACTATAGAGAAGGCTTCAAGTCTTCTTGAGTCAAATCAAACCAATCAGCCAATCAATCGGTGCATACTATGCAAAAGATAAAGAGAGATTGAAGATGCTGTGAATGAAAATGGAATTGCTCTTTCTGCATGATTCGTTCATTTTCCAATTAGCGAAATTTTTCCGCTTATGTGATTAACTGTTAACGTAACTGCAACTGAAAAACTGAAACCGTAACTGTTACTGTAGCTGGCAACTGTAAAATCTCTTTAAGTCTTCCCTTTTATCTGGCATTTTGTCCTGCCTCCACCTCAGTCTCATCCTGTCTCTGTCTATCAATGTCATTGGGCTCGTCGTCGTCGTCGTCGTCTGGGTTGTCTGCGTCTATCAATGTCGAGGCGGAATTTTTGTTGATTTAAGCATCGCAACGGAGTACGAAGAACTGTCAATGTATTGACATTACACGTGGTGTTGCTGTTGACATGTAATTTGCCTCGATTCCATAAAAAACTTTGACGCCTGTAAAGTTTCCACCGCACCAACTCAACCCACCCACTCATTGCAGAGTCGAAGAAAGCAGAAAATATCCCTGAGGGACATTTACAAGCACGTAGTTACGTGTGGGCAAAAAACGTTGAGATTTGATATGGACCCATGTAAATACGAATTTAATGGTTTACCAGCAACAGCCAAAAACGAGAAAAAAAATAATATATACATAATTATAAATTCTCACAGCATAGCAAAAATAAGTCAAAAAAAGAAAATGGCATTTCATATGTGTCCCTGTCCCTCTGCCGCTATGGGTATGTGTGATTGTAATGCCAAATTTCCCAAGAATCAAACTCGAAATGGTAAAAAAGTCAACATACAAACGAAATTCTACACCACAATCCACAAAAAAAGAAGAAAAAAACACTTCCTTGCTATTAGAAGTAGCAAAGTAGGGGAAAAAAAATGTGCTGACAACCTCTGCATACAGTCGGAATCAAGGACTTTGGTCCTTTATAAAATAAAGAAGTTTTTTTCTAAGACTCTTATTTACATAGCAAGTCATTAGGCATAAGGTTTGTCTTCGTTTTGTATAATTTCTTATGTTGAAAGAAGTGACTTAGATCTATGTGGCTTCTGCATAGTTTAAGAGGCTTTCAGGATATTGTGAAAAAATTCTAGTCAAATATTAAGAAATTTATCATTTTGCTATATGCTATGGAAAATTCAAACAACAAACTTTAATTTACTTTAGCATTGAGGTATTTAACTTATTAAAGTACTTATGCTTTCATATGTCAAGAGGCTCGATGGCAAAATGGTTTCTCTTGTTATCTAAGCCCCAACAAAAGGAGTAAGATGACTTTGTCAACTGCTCTTTTCGACTTACTGCAATATAATTACAGTCAGGTCCAAGATAATATGTGTGTTAAGGCATTCGTAAGGTATTATCAGAGACTTTGATTGTGTATTATTTTCGTGGACAAGAAATTGTCCTTGTATATATAGGCTCCTTGTACCTTGTTAATACTAGATAACATTATAATTGCAATTTTCGAAACAAAACTACAAAACTTATTCCGCATTTGTCTCAAGTTTCTGTGTTGTGAATATTTTCAGTGGTTTAGTTTTTGGCTTTTGCATATTCATACCTACATACATATGCTCATATATATTTAATTATTTCAGGTTTAATTGCAACAATGCAAGAAGTCGTCTCTCTCTATTCTTCACCCGTTACTTACCACAGACTCCTCATGCCTCTTCTCGCCGCGTCACCCAGTTTTGCCATCAGCACTTTCAGTCTGTGTCACAATATGTAGAATGTATATTAATCATACGCTCCGTTGGCTGTAATAAAGCCATTGCAGGGCTTCTTCTTCATCTTGTGCTACGGCTACTATTGCCGCTGTCAGCGACAATAAAAAGATGAGAAATGTGCAGCTTTAATTTAAGCCAACTGACAACGACAGCGTCAACATATTATGTTGCATAAGCAGCTACAGCAACAACAGCAGCAGCAGCAGCAACTCCACCAACATCAGCAACATGAGCAACATCATGAGAATCCCTCATAAACTTGTGTGATGGGCAAACATAAAATATCTCTTTTGGTCTCTGGGCAAACGAAAAATATGTATAAAGATTCATGCAAACATTTTAGCTTGTCACTTGCTGCTACACTGACTACGTCGTCCTTGGTCCTTTATCTCTCATCCTTGATCCTCGAGGCAAAAATTTATTACACATTTATTTTTTGGTTTGGTTTTTGTTGAAGTTTTCAACTCCGTTTTCTGCTTTTCACAGGACATTGATTTCGATGGCTTTCGACGATTTCTGGATGCCTTCTTGGACTGTGAGGCACCGCTGGACCTGGCCAAACATTTGTTCGTATCCTTCCTCAAGCCAAATGTCACCCAGGCCCAGCTGCATGGCAAGGCGCTCAATCAAATGGCAGCCATTAGCAGCACAGCAGCCTGTGCCCCGGTCACGTCCCATACAAAAGGTTAGCATCCAGCAACCTCAACCTCAGACCCTCCTTACATGCCATTGCATGTGAATAATTGTGGAGCATTTCTTCCCTTCCATTTTGTAATTAGGCTCCATACCGAACATCAACAGCATTGCCGAGCTGATGCCCCAGTGCAGTGGCGGAGGAGGAGGAGGCGGCGGCGGAGGTGGATCCGGCAACAGCGGAGTCAGCGAGGCTCAGGCCCAGGCACGCAGCAGCTTTGTAGACAAAATCCATGGCATTACGGATAAATTACAACACTCGCTGGGCGGACATCTGGTTTCCACGCATGATCCCAGCAAAACGGGTAAGGCCTGAGCCTTAAATTAATCGTGGTCGAGCATTTTAGCATTTTTGGTCTCAATACCTTAAAACAGGCAGTGTCCATCCCATGGTGACAGTAACGCCCAGCCCCTTGGCCAGTGGACCGAGCATATTTCAGGTAGGTAGGATTAATCAAAATCGATATATCTTACATATGATAAATTTTGGTAAAGTCGGTAACTAATTGTGAGTTAGAACTCTTGCTGTGAAATTGATCACCATATGATAAACTGACTAAGAAGTTGCGATAGCCGAGACAGCCACTCGGACTTGTTTCCATTCCATTTTATTACTTAGAATCTATTGGTAAAATATCGATATAAATGCATATTTCACGTTTCTTTTATAATATTAACATATTTATAACCAAATTACATCAATATTAAATTAAAGTTAAACAATAGCCTACCAAATAAATATATAGAAACTGCAAATCGACAGATAAACATGTAATTTATCGAAAGTATATAAAGCTACTAGAAAAAAAACATACAAAGTGCGGGTTTGAAACTTATGGTCGATGTCGGAATTTCATCACTCTAAACATTCATACATATGTGTTAATATTTAATTTAAAATCTAAACTCAATTTCAGACAAACAATGCCTCACGTCGTTCCGTGGATTCTAGTCCATCGCATTCGCAAACGAATCATTCACAAATGTCACGGAATTCCTCGAAGAAAAGCTCCAATTCGGTTAATTGCAAAATTGACAGTGAGTATTAATTTAACATTTTATGGTATACGGATCCAGCAATTAGTCGCTTGTTGTTCAATTAACTAGTAATAGATACCTCCACCCATTCAGTCATCTTTGGCGTAATTCTGCGCAAGAATTTCAATTGCAACTGTCACTTGTAAACAGATTACTTTGGCGACAGACACAAGTGACAGCAGCAACAGAAAATGCCAACCGACAGTGGCAGGGAGGTAGACGACATTGCGGTGGTGGAGAGAAAGGGGAGGTGCAAAATGAAGAAAAATAAGTGGAAATTGAAATAAGGATGTCATGTCACACACACATTGGGTCACTGGCAAATGTAAATGCAAATACTTACTCAGTGGCAGTGGAGAAAGAAGAAAACAAAATGGTAAAGAGAGAGGGAATGGGAATTGGAATGGTAAGGGAAATGTTGTAGTGTACTTGCCTCCTGCTGTTTACCAGCAATTCGTATTTTCTTTCAGTTTCTTTATTGTACGTACTTTTTTATTTCCTCTGCTCTTGTACTCACTAATTAGGATGAAAACAAAAATCAGCATTTGCCTAAGTCAGGGCCACTAATTCATGAGTTCATAAATTATGCAAAAAAACAAAAAGAAACCATAGAAGAAAGCCAAGTGAAAGCTTTGCTAAAGTTTTCAACCGGAAGTAGGAAGTGAAATTGTATGCACTGAAAGAAAATAGCAACTATTAAAGGTTTATAAATAATTAAATGCAAGTATTTATAAGCGAATTAGTTATTTAACAGCTTCCTGCAATTCGGTGGAAATTAATTAAAATGACTTGTTAAGTTATCTCTCCTTACATTGGTGTAATTTAGAGAAGGTTAGAAGGTCAAGATACTTTTGCTTCTTAGTAATAATATACAGTGAAACCTCGATATAACGAACTTCGTTATAACGAAAAACCCAATATAACGAATTTTTTGTTAAGTCCCTTGAAAGGACTAAGGTTTTACATTTCAGTACCTATAGCGAATCAATAGATATAACGAATAATTTTGCGATCCCCCTCAGATTCGTTATATCGAGGTTTCACTGTATAACATTCATAGTCTTTTTTATCAGATAAGGCCCGAAAAAACAATTGTTTGGGTTATTACACACCTCTTAGTTATCTCTAGCTTTGAGTCTAAAGCGTTTCTCTCAGTGTGTTTTAGTGTGATAATAAAGTAAAGTAAATAACAGAAAGAACAGAGAGAACACAGAGACACATTCATGACTCACAGAGATCGTGTCGTAAATCAACGCCCAATTAGAAAATTTTTGCATTTCACGAATAGCTCTCGTAATATGCGGAAATTCTGTCCCAAACCCAAGACCAAGTTCTTCTCGTTGTCCCCCTCTCTGTCACACACACGCTTTTTGTTTAGGCCATCTCTGTCTGGCTTTTTATCGCTATCCTGTTTTGGCCCCTTACTCCGCGCCAATGCGTAAAATTAACATTTATTGCAAAGACAAGGCCTGAAAGTATGCAACGGAAATGTTTTTTGTTCTGTTGTCTGCTATCCTTCGGTTTCCTTTTTTTTTTTTGTTTTTGGTTTTTTTTGTTCTTTCCCTTCTTTTTGCTTTTTCCATTCATTTGGCCCTGTTTGAAATGTGCACGAGAATGATTAATGAACGTAAATTTCATTTTTTTATTTTCCTTTCTTCGCCTTTTGTTTCGCCACGCAATTGTGTGTCCTGGGTCTGGGTCTGGGTCCCGAGTCCTGAGTCGTGAGTCCTGTGCCCCGAGACAAGGTCTCTCTCTGGGTGCTGTGGGTGCTGTTGCTGTTAGTCGGTCGAAAATTGCGTTTTTGGGGTCAAAAGGCAAACAGCAAATAAGTGGAGTACAGTCAGGAATTTGCTATTAGCATTATATATTAAGCAAGATATGGGCTTTTGGCTTCTATGTGGGTGCCCAAAGCGCTAATTGGATTAGTTTTGCTTTGCTTTTTTCTTGCCCATCCACTGTTTGTGTCTCCCTCGCTCCCACTGGTTTTGTGTGCACACGAAATTAAATTTATTCCTGGCAAATATCCAGTCCTGACATCGATCTGCATACATACAGTTAATGCATTCATCATACTCAAATTCTGTTGACAAAACTCAAGTAAAAGCCAATGGGAATGAGCAGCAGCATATTATATACATACATACATGTAGTCGTCTCTCATTTAGTTATTAATATTAAAACAAATATTAACCTTTTAATTTATTGGCAACATTTAAGCAAACATAATTAGCTAAACCCAAAAAGTGGCTGGGGCAAACAAGGGGAGAGCGGACAGAGGGGCCGGCGAGTGACTGAGTGTTTGGTCGGGTTAAGGCACTTCAAATGTGTTTGTCTAACTTATGGGTTACATTTTTCGACAACAATCTCCATTAACATATAAATTACAAGTATATCTTGCTCTCACGCTCAATCAATTGTGGAAATGAACCATTTTGGCATAAGCATAATGAAAAGTCATTTAAAATTTTTGTTTTTTTTTATGTGATTTGAAATTCTGCATTAAAATATAACAAATTAGCGGTTCAACCTTGTAATGCCGCAGATTTCAATTGAGAGAATATTGATTAGCGGTTACCTAGGCGTATGAGTAATATTTTTCATGAACTTTATCTGTTTGACACAGATTGCTTATTTTGTTATTAAGGCTCTTTCGCATTTGCAAAGTCTTATAGTATATAAATTAATGTTTTTAAATTTTGTTCACTTATTACAAGTAAACTCTTCTTCAATTCATGTAAGAACGTTATAACCATAAGATTGTTATATAACAATTTGTCTTCTTATTTTTCAGCTTGTTTGTTTACAATATTCTTCTTCCTTCTCTTGTGAATAGACCATAAGCCATTATGATTTTTTAAAAACTCTCAAACTCTAATTGCCACCAACGATTGATTTGATTTCGATTTTGATGTTAGTCAACTTCATACATTATTTCAAGTTAAAAGTTATCACTGATATCTAAAACGAAAGAAAAAAAACAAAAAGCATTTAATTGCATTTAATTTTTTTTCCGCTTACTCAACTTTGAAGTGAAGTTCTCAATTTTGTGATTTTAATTGCATTAAAAAAAAACATAAAAAAAGAAATAAAATGGAATCTTTAATCAAATTTCCTTGTGCACATGTTCGTTTCTGTAAGTGTAATTAATTTAGCCAAAAGGGCGAATGTTTTGTACAAGGATTACTTGGCAATCATCAGGTTCTTTGTGTGTGTGTATGTTAGTGTGCATACACACAATATAGGAGTAGGAGGAGTCCAGAAGGAGAAAGAGAGGAGTGTCTGCTCGAAGGAGTTTTGGTAAATTTTCGCAGGAAATTTTGTTTTGTTTTCATAAAATCGATATTAATGTCATTAGGCGCAAATTAAATTAATAATAAGGCAAAGCACACGAACACACACACACACTCGGAAAGTAACTTAAAAAGTATCTGAAGCATATTATGAGAAAAGTTTCCTAAAGGGATTTAGAATTTGCAAAGAGTGAGAGAGGGGAGTGGGGGCAATACATGGTTTAAGTTGAGTTAGATCATCGTTTGGCGTTAAATGGCGAAAAAAAAGCGCGAAATTAGCTTTTTGCATTGCTAATGCCATTTTGCTTCGGTCACAAGTTAATTAAAAGAAGCAAAGTGCGCCCCGAGAAGTTGTGGAATTAAAATCCTCACTTTTTGTTGTTTGTTTTTGGTTGAAATTTGTTGGCGGCAATTAACATTAAGCATAATGAGGATGAACTTTTCCGCTTTAGCCAGCTGTCAATTGCAGGCGCTCACTCAGTCACTGACAAGAAAAGTATTTAATGAATGCACTTGAGCGTTTCGTTTACACTTTTCCAGTTTTCCACTCTGTCTCTATCTGTCTCTTTCACTCACTTCAATTTACTTTATTTATTTTGCAGCTGACATTAAACTCTTGGCACGCAAACTCTCACATTTTGATCCATTGACACTTAAGGTTCCGCTCAAGGATGTCGTTTGTTATTTATCACTGCTCGAGGCTGGACGTCCAGAGGATAAGCTTGAATGTAAGTCTCGTGACCCTGGTCACTCTTTCATTCATTCAACTCACCCACCCTTCCAACCATCTACTCATTCATTTCATTTCATTCATTCATTCATGTATTTATTGTCTTGCTTCTTGCAGTCATGTTCCGGCTATACGATACGGACAGTAATGGGGTCCTGGATACTGCCGAAATGGATGCCATTGTTAATCAGATGATGGCCGTTGCCGAATATCTGGGCTGGGATGTCAGCGAATTGCGTCCGGTAAGTGCAATTCAATGTGATTTACATTAAAATCTCATTATTCCTCAATTTCCTGATAATTCTCTGCTTTTTCAATTTCACTCAATTGCCAGTAATTTCGAAAGGATTTGTTTTCGGTTGTGTGTATTTTATTTGTGTTTTATATACATTACAACCAGACAGTTGCTAATAGTTTTTGCCAACTACAATAACAAGCGGAATAAAACAGGGATATGGTTTCATGTCAAGCACAACGAAGTGTAATTGCTCTAAAATTTTGCTTCTAAAGACAGTTGTTGCTGTTGTGTGATCCGTAATGCATAAAACAAGATATTTTTTAATTCATAATTAAAAACTATTTCTTGCTTAAATCCTTAATCCTGCGAAGTCTTATGGAAGCTAAGTTATCGACATTTCTCTATGCTCGGTTTATTTTTGAGGGCGTTGATAATACTTATATATGTATATTTTTGTAGCATACTTCTAGGATGCTATTGAGACTCATAAAAAATAATTTATATGTAGGTATATTAAATCTTTTGAAATAACTCTTCTTTCCCATAAAATATCTTCCTAATATCAACAAATCGAACTTGAATTTTATAATTTCATAATTATAATTATTAAACTTGGAAAATGAGGGCTTCAACCTCTAACCTAATCATTTTATTTCATAAATCTTTAAAACCCAATAAAATATAAAAAGTTAAAACTTTGAAGAATACAAATTATGGACATCTATTTTTAAGTCTATTTTCAAGGCTTTTAGCCTTAAAGACACGAGTCTTTGCTTGCATCCTTCTATTCATTGCAAACTTGTGGAAAAACCAAATGTATCTACCCATTTCGCAAGTGTACGATAAAAGAAGAAGCAGAACGAGAAGAAGAATTAAATGTTTCGCTACCGCAAATAAAGTCACAGAGCCACAAAACTCAATTAACAGAAACACACACACATTCACTCTCGCTCTCTTCCTCAAAAAAGGAAAAAAAACATAGACTGGACGTTTTTTGTATGTTTTTCAGCTTGCCAAATGGCATCATCAACATCATCATCATCATCATTGGTAGGAGCGGTAGGAGAAGAATCATCTTCATAATTATCATACTGATGAAGTCTTTATGACTACCCTAAACCAAAAGGAACTCAGACTCGAACCCAAAGAGCATATTTTAAATTCTAAGCAGACACAGAAAATATTTTAATCAAAAAATATTTTTGCCCTTTTTTTCCAAAACAATTTTCGCCGCCCCCCGTCTGCGTCTTTTCATCTTTCATCTAGAGCAAGAGTGAGAATGAGAGACCACAAAATAATCAAAGCACTTAATGAATTGCATAATTCTGGAATTCATTTCCGGCACAATCCAGCGGAAAAAAAAGAAACGTAGAAAAATTATATGGAATTCTGAGATGAGAATCAATGAAAGAGCAAAGATGCCAAGAATATGGCATAAATTTCCCTTTGAATATTTCATTTCATTTTGGGTTGAGCAAAAAGTTAAAGTTTGAATCACAATCCGCAGAATCCGCAACCGAAGCAGCTTATTAGACAGAAATTTATTCACCAGGTAATGCATTTTGTCGGCACAAAGATAGAGGAGAGATAGAGAGGTAGAGAAGGAAACACCTTTTGACTGAAAAATTACCTTTATTTTCTGGATTTCACTTTCTGCCTGGCCTCAAAGAGCCAACTTCCTTGCCCAATCTCATCACACTCATGCAACCCACAATCCACGACGAATGACATTTCTCACACACAATCTCTGCAATCTTCTTACCCTAACTTACAGATACTGCAAGAGATGATGGTTGAAATCGACTATGATGCCGATGGCACAGTGTCCTTGGATGAGTGGCAACGTGGCGGGATGACAACAATTCCCCTACTCGTGCTTCTAGGTGAGTAGAGCATAGTGCATGCACCATATCCAGTGACATTGCCGATGGCAACTGACTCTGCTTGGTTGGCTGGCTCAGTAATCAAGTCATTTACAGGTGCACACGCACACACACACCTGCTCACACCTGTAAAAAAAAGTGCCAATTCCGTCAATTTCTTTTTTGTTTCTGGTGCTGCGTATGCAAAGTGCCTCCATCCACTTCATCTTCTAACAAGTACAACAACATTGCAAATATTTCACAGGTGTTGACAGCACCGCACTAAAGGAGGACGGCATACATGTGTGGCGCTTGAAGCACTTCAGTAAGCCGGCATATTGCAATCTCTGCCTCAACATGTTGGTCGGCCTAGGCAAAAAGGGTCTTTGCTGTGTGTGTAAGTATTCTACCCATCCACCCACCTACCATCTCCCCATCTATCCATAAATCCAACCAAATGCAATACGCCAGAACGGAAATTGTCTATCTCTCGTACGAGAGTTCATTTATGCTGCAGGGACTACCACACACACACACACATAGACACATACACATGATGATTTAACAAACCATGAAGGACTCACAAAAATTTCCAAAAAGAGAAAAATTTCATTTCTGTCGAAAAAAATCATTGAACAAAATTTCAAGGCAAAAATAGACTTTCTAAACTAAGAGTCCTAACAGAATAAGAGTATTTAATTGGATTAAATACTTACTTTTATCCATTAACTTTTATTATGTTGAATATTATTTGAAGTCGCAAGAACTTTCCATCATTCAATACTTTTAATTTTTTTTTGTCTTACCTAGAAACTTTTTATTCCTTCAGTAGTTTTTTTGAAGCATAATTGCCAAATTGAAATGAATTACTGTGCAATTATTCAATTTGCATTTAGTAATTTGTAAAATAAAATAAACAACTACCAAAATATACTACAAAAATGCAATTAAATTTATTCTATGTATGTTAATTTGAGTAGAGATAAATTTTAATTCTAGTAAACAGTAATTTGCCATTGAAAGGGAAGAAAATTGTTTAATCTGACTTTAATATGCATGCAATCATTTCATCAATGCAAATTGTTTGATTGTCCCAAATGAAGGTCTTTTTTTTTTGGTTTTTTGAGTTGGCACTTGGAGATGAATAAATAAATTAGTTTAAATTGCAATTTCTGCAAATTGTCAATTAAACAAATTTTGGTGTCTATTTAATTTACAAATGTTTTGTTCTCTCTCTATCGCAGTGTGCAAATATACGGTGCATGAACGTTGTGTGCAACATGCACCCGCCTCTTGCATTACCACATATGTGAAATCGAAGAAACCGAAATGCGGAGGCGATCTGCTGCATCATTGGGTCGAGGGTAATTGCTATGGTCGTTGCTCGAAATGTCGGAAAAGGATTAAGGCCTACCATGGCATCACCGGACTGACTTGTCGTTGGTGTCACATGATGGTGAGTAATCGCACCTTGTGCATAACAATGATTGAGTGACATTTGAAAAGGTAAGACATTGTGTTAGAGAAGGTCAATCTAATCAGGGCATTTTTTCTGACATTTGCATAGGCCAAGAGTCAAGATAGTTGAGAGAGAACTGTTCTTAATGCGGGATACACAATGTTGTCTGAGGGCATTCCACAAATTGTTGCAATGTCGCAATTTGTTAACTTCAAAGCATTTACTTCACTTCGTATTAGTTTCACCAGACAACATTCCATACGATTCAAAGGAATGGAAACGAAACGAAAGGCAGGCAGAAAAAAATTTCAATTATTTTGATCAACAAGGCAAGCAACCTCTGCTTCACATGACACACACACACACAAATACTTACTCACACACTCACACACACACACACACTTCATCTAGTTCTTGTATTTGTTTTTTCAACACACATTCCAAACGAAAAGTTTTTTGTGAGACGGAAGTGATTTTAACTGCATCATCCAGGACAAACACACATGAACGGTTGCTCCTCGGGCATCTACTCCGGTTTCCTTTTGCTTTTACTTTCTCGTGCTCGTTATGGCTGCCAAATTGTCACGTCTCGAGAAAATTATGCTCCTGCATGCCAGACGTTTGCAACACGTTCACGTTTACGTTCGCCATGGCAGAACGACGATGAGTCAACTTTGTCTTGCCACTTTGACAAGTGCAGCAAAGATAATGCCGAATTTGTTATCGCAACGACAACTACCGCAACTGGAACAACGAGTACTGGCAAAAAGTGCAGCAAGATGCAGCAGGGGATCGGAGCCAAGAAACTTCCTCGTCAGCTTTTGCTGCATCTGCAAATGTTTCGTAAGCTAACTCATTGCCCACAGTCCTTTTTTGGTCCTAGTCCCAATATATGTATATGCATAAATTGAGAGTCTATGGTGCGAAAGTTATGCATATGCAAGTGGCCCTAACCATAGCTCTTCTCTCTCTGTATCCTTCTGTTGTGCTTAAAACTTTTGAGGCTTTTTTTCGCATCCATGGAAGTTAGTTTCTTCAAGTTATTGAACTTTTGTATGTAAAATATTCATTTTGTTGAAAACCTTTCGCCAAATATAACTCAAATTCAAAGAACTTTATCAAAGTCACTGAGGAAGCCATGAATCGTATCAGTCTTAATTTAAGAATTTTTGTTCCATTGCCTTGAACTTGAACTTTTAATTAACAAATTCCAATTTATATTGTTGGGTTCTCTGACATTTGCCACGACTTTTTTTTCCTCCCCCCCCCCCAAATACCCAGCAGTTAAAAGTTGTACGTGAAACGTATAGACTGACTAATGTTTCAGTAAGTTGAGCACCTGTTGGCATGGATATAATATAGACTGGAATTTAATTTTCCTCAGTTAGTTCAAAAAGTATTTTTGGCTAAGTATTGGAATTTTTTAGGCCACGTCCAAATAAAATACTTTACTTAAAAATAACTAAACCAACAAATAATTGTTACAAAATCTTCTTTGATATATTTCTTATCAAAATTTGTATTATTCCCTTAATAAATCGTCTCTTAATCAAAGGTATTTAAGAAATGCACCTTAAATGCAAAATGGTCCACACAAGTTTTTTAAAGTTTATTCTTCTTTTTTTTATTTTCATTGCCATAACTTTAGATTGATCAAAATAAACTACAATTTTTGACTTGTCTCCTTAAATAAAATACATTCCACTACATTTTCCATTATTTTTTAAGCATTTTTTCAATGGAAATAAAACTTCTGAAGTTTTCTTTTAACAAGTCTTATTGGGTAGCTCTTCACTCCTACTTCATTAGCAAAGTCTGAAATTCAAAAAAAGTAAAGAAAAGTAAATTACTTCACGGATTTTCCCAAGATAACTACATAGAATTAAGCCATTTGCAGTCTTCTTCCGAGTTCCACTAAGTATCTCAAAAGTCTTTATTGTTAATTGTGTACATTGCAACATTTTTGGTTTGGTCATTTTCGATGAATGCCAGCAAATTTGTATGGCACGCAGAAGACCTAATCGACACTCATCTAAACGAACGACGAAATGAAATAAAAAGCACAAAACTTTTAGTCTTCTAGGCCAGGGCAAATGGCAAATTGGTATTTAAATTAAAAATCCTGGCTAAATCTAATTTAAACGAAAATTAACAACATTTTTTCTATCCTGTTTCCATGAAGAGATGCTGACGTGGGAGGGAAGTGGGAGGGGGAGGTGGGTTGGTTTGCTTTTGTCCTTGACAAAACTTTTAATCGGATTCATTAAAGCGAAATAACGGTCCTAGAGTAGTGTACACTCTGGCATACATAGTTAAGTAGCTATGAAGTGGAAATTAAATTGAAAAGAAAAATGATTTCTCTTTTCTTTTTTTTTTGTTTGGCATACTTTTCTTACCCATATTTTTTCCCTCTCTGGTTCTCTCTCTGTTGTAGCTCCACAATCGTTGTGCCTCGTCGGTGAAAAAGGAATGCACTTTGGGTGAATACGGCGAATTGATTGTTCCCCCCACAGCTATTTGTCCAGCGGTTTTGGATCGCCAGCGTTCAGTAAATCATACAAAGGTAAGTTGGGGCATATATAACCAACTAATCCAGCTTTAGTTAATCCCTCTTAATTGGCTAACGACAAACAAACAAACAAATTGAATTTGAATTGGTCCTTCCTTCCTACAATAACAAAAATTTGCACTAAAATTGGAATTGCTGCCCATCCGTACCCCCAACTCACCACCCAACCACCGCATCACATAAATATTTATTCGAAAATTGTTAAGAAATCACAAATGCATCATCACCAGGCCACACATTTTCAAATAACACCCCCGGATGAGCTCAGTTGCCCACTGCTGGTGTTTGTCAACCCCAAGAGTGGAGGTCGTCAGGGTGATCGCATATTAAGGAAATTCCAGTACATGCTCAATCCCAGACAGGTCTACGATTTGTCCAAAGGTGGACCCAAAGAAGGTGCGTACATATTTTAACTCACCGTGGCCAGGTAACAAGCAGGGGCAAGTGGCACAAGTAGATTACTTATGCTCACACAATTTAAATGCAAATTGCGTGGCAGACAGACAAACCCAGAACAGAGAGAAGGAACAGAGGCAGAAGCAGAAGCTGGCTCACTTACAAAATCTTGATTTCTGTATTCTCACCTCCTAGGACTCACGCTGTTTAAGGATTTACCCAACTTCAAAGTAATCTGCTGCGGCGGCGATGGCACCGTTGGCTGGGTGCTCGAGGCCATGGGTAAGATAGATATTCACATCCATATATATGTACATGTATTTGTTTCGGGGGTATAAACACAATCCTTGTCTCTGTCTGTGTGTGTGCAGATTCCATTGAGTTGGCAACTCAACCGGCTATTGGTGTTATACCTTTGGGTACTGGCAACGATTTGGCACGCTGTCTTCGCTGGGGCGGTGGCTATGAGGGCGAGAATATACCCAAACTGATGGAGAAAATAAAACGTGCCTCGACTGTCATGCTGGATCGCTGGAGCATTGAGGTAACCAATACGCCGCCTATCGATGACTTGAGACCAAAGGTGAGTGCGTTAGAAGAGCAATTGAATCATTTTGGGTGATTCTAGACAAATAAGGACATAAAATCGTAATAATTTTCATTCAAATTGAACTTGATTGGTTAATTGAGTTTCTAGAACCGCCCAAGGAGTTCGTAATTGATTTTCAGTGAAATACACTTGCTAACCAACACTATAGATAAGTCTGACCAAACTCTTACCTATACTTTTAGTAAAGTTGAGTAATTTAGATTAATAAAGATAAATTTGGCGAAACTATTTAAATTAATTTCGCTTTTAATTGCCAATGGATTATTTTTCCTTAATATTTCTAAAATAAATCAATTTTGGCCAAAAATAACTATAGTTGAACCCATAAATCTAACTAAAAACTGTTACTTGAGAGTTATGAGATCATAACTTCCACTAAATTCCAAATTGCAAATAGAATCCATCACCTATGCTAACAATCTGTTCAATGCGGCAAAACGCAAAAGTAATTAATGTTTCGAACGATCTTTGGCCATTAGCTTTGCCAAAAACATGCATATGGGTGGGAGATGAAGGTGTGTCTGTTGAGTAGGCGTGTTTCAACGCCCTCAACAAAAAATCCAATTATTGGAAGCAAAGCGCTAACCCAGCATATTCCAATCTAATGACCATTTCTGTGGAGGCCAAAACCGATTACACAAACTAATTTAGCCGACTATCGTGTGGTAGTCGGGGAACGATGAGGATTGGGTTCTGGGGTTGGGGCAAGTTACATATTCCGAGTCGATTTGCTAAAACCAATCTCGTTTCCTTCTCTCTCTTTGTGTGGCAGGTAACTTTACACTCCAACATGCAGAAAGTGATTGAATTGTCGCAAAGTGTTGTAGTCGACAAATCGCTAATCGAACGTTTCGAGGAGATTCAGCGTCAGAATTTTATAAGCAGCAGCGCCAGTGTGGGTAGTCTTATGGCCATGTCTGGGTTGTGTAGTGGCAAACAGCAGTCAACTGGCACATCGATTATGATGGCCTCGTCAACGGAATACACACAGGATACCATGAGACTGGAGGGTGGTGGAGGCTGTACCAGTGGAAATGGTGAACGAATAACCACCACCAACAGCACTAGCAGCACCGCCACCACCACCACCACCACCAAGAGCATTTCAATGTCCACATTCGAAACGAGACGCGTACAAAAAACATTGACAGCCACATTGAGCAGCGGCAGCAATGGGCCAGAGTCAGGACTCGAGTCAGTGGCAGAGCCAGCGCCAGAGGAAGCAACAAAAAGGACGACGTCAGATGTAACAGAAAAGCAATCACTTGAGACATTGCTCTTGCAGCACAAACAGCAACTTCTCTTGCAACAGCAACAGCAGCAAAAGTCGGCAGCAACGGATGCTGCAGAGGAAACAACAGCATTGGGGAATAATCAAAGCGATAATAATAGTCAGCGCAATAAGCAGAACAACATCCTTAAACAGCAAATTACATTGTCATTGGATCTCTCGGCTGCCAGTGAAGAGGATGTGGAAGGGGAAGGAAAAGAAAATGCCGCCATAGAGGATGAACACGAGCGGGCACAGAATGAGGATGCAGTCGCATGTCGAAACCAAAGCCAGCCACAAGCTGATCCCATTACCCCAACAACACCCACACCAACAACTGCAGCTATTGGCATGTCCGGACAACAACAACAACAGAAACCCATCAAAGTGCAATCGGACAAGGATTGCACCGTCCCCTATAACATTATCAACAATTATTTTTCCGTTGGCGTGGTAAGTACACTGAGAAAAATTATCTATCCATTTATCTATTCACACATTCATTTGAGATTTGACACTGGAAAATGCGAAGAAATTGTTGAGCCTTTCGGCCATGTTTGCATTACTTATAGTATTGTTAGGCAGTTTAAAAATTTTGGGACCTTTTTTTCTATAAATACTATTTTGTAAGACACTTTTGCTTAAGGTCATTTAAGGTTCCCATTCCAATAACACTAGAAGTATTTAATAATAAACTTGCCATGTTCCATGTGAAAGTGGTAATTTCTTTTGAAATGCATTTTTTTTGGCGATTATTTCATTGGTTTGAAAGTTTATTTCTTGTTTGTTGAATAGAGAGAAAATGGAGAAGATAGGAGACTTAGCTCGATAGAGTTCTTTCCTCCTGTTTTGGTTGTCCTTCCCGCAATAGCTACGATTATATTCTTGTTCTGCTTTAGGCACATGTCAGGCGTTAAGCCGAGCGTGTCAGTTGTTTTGCTCTATCCTGTCTTGTCATCAGCAGCCACATCCGCTGGACAGCAACAACAACTGAAAACAAACAAGAACAACAGCCAACAATTTCATAATTAACGTTGTCCATGAGGAAGAAAGGGATTTTGCATTTGACAGAGCCGACTCTGTGTATTTGTACGTATGCTTAATTTGATTATGTGACGTTGTAGTTCTTATGCCATCAAAAACACTTCATGGGGTAGATCAAGTGCTTGAACAAGCTTCAATCAATTCGCTGTATAATAAATCAATCGAATAAGAAGCACGTTTAACAAGGTGTCCTTAAAATAAATATTCATTGCCTACATATTTGGACAAGTTAAAGATAAAGAGAATATTATAAGAAAATTTCGTTGCCTACATTTTGGGGCTATGAAGTACAACTTTCTTACAACTTAAAGTATAACTTTCTTACTGGCGAATCGAAAAATGACAGAATGGAGAGGTCTCTAAAGGACCTAGACCGAATCGCAAGAGTCCTGTGCAGGAGCAAAACTTTGTGTAAAATCTAAAAAAATAAACAACATTCAAGGATATACTTTATCACAGAATGTTTGATGCCAATTTGAAAACTTCTAGGTGAATAACTGTGTGTGTGTGTCCTATATGCACTTTGTCATTTTCTTTTTGGCAATGTTCCCTTACTCGAGGATATGCAGGATTGCTTCGCATTGTCCTTGCACAGACAAAAAAATCAAGTTATACTTTTTCAGAAAAAGTTAGTCATAGAAACGCATTGCATGCCTTTGGCGGTTATGGATAAATCACAACAAAAGACAGTTGTGGAGGTTGCTAGGACTTACCTTTCAGGGGAGAAAAACAGCCATCAATGTATTTTAAAAGCAGGCTTAAACTGAGAGACATCCATGGTTTTATTCGATTTAATTTCATTTCAATTCATTTCATGCTTCGTTTGACTTCTGTTTTGGTATTAACGATATATGTATGTATGTATGTATGTTCAACACAAATCATTTTAAAGCGCACATGATTTATGGATAAAACAAGTTCATAAAATGAACACACACAAACACAGACACACAGCGAATGCAAAGGATCAAACCTTGACTCTGAAACGGCAAAAGGCAAAAAGGCTCACACAATTACACATGTTCAATGCCAACGGCGGCAGTTTCCCTATCTCTCTCTCTCCCTTTCTCTCTTATTTCTCTTTTTGCCCTTATCGTGGAGTGCTGTACACAGTGCTGTCATTCTGGGTCCATCATCTTCTCTCAGTTTTATCATCAAGGCAGAAGTTCGCGCTTAACGTCAATTGTTGACGTTAAACCAAAGCGTCAGCGTGAAATACTTTTCATGCTGTATTACCCAACCGATGTATGTCCTTTGTGTGCGTGTGTGTGTGTGTGTGTGAGACCTCCCAAAAGGAGACTCTGGAGCCCAAGTTAAAGAAGCCCTCGGCATCTATCTCGGTAGTGAGTGGAGTGGAGTGTGAGTGACGGTGCTTGTTGGCCACTCAAGAGGCTGAGACAGGATGGCTGCCCTCCTACAGCTTCATGTATACACATACATAAGTGTTAAATGGATTTCGTGATGGGGACAGCAGCAAGGACTCTCTCCCTCTCTCTATATGTGTGTGTGTGTGTGTGTGTACGAAATGAAGCCGACAAGTGAAATCCCAGCAGCAACAACAATATTGTCGACACTTTGCTGTAGACGACGACGACAACGCCTACTGTTTAAACACTCACACACAAACACCAAAGTTCTCACACACGCACACATATCAAGTCATAAATAAACTAACACGTAACATTTTACGGTATTTTTATTTTCGGTGCAGGATTTTGGTCTTGGCAATTGTCTGGGATCTTTCTGTATTAGGCACAAAATGCTTGCAACGGAGCCACAAAAAAAAAATACAAAACGAAACGAAACGAAAAGAAGATATCAAAAGTTTAGCCAGGCACTTGACAAATGGTTTGAACCTACCAAAAAGAAAAGAAAACGCACACAAAGAGAAAAGGCTGTACACTACATACACACACACACTCATACACAGACGAACACTATTCCTCTTTACTGATTTGTCTTACATTTCCGTTCATTTCATTTCGTTCTATCGTTTTTCGTTTCCGTTTTGGTGGGTCTGGGGGAGGCCTTTATTTTGCGGTTACTTTTGCCTTTTTCCTGTAAATTTGTCACTTAACATTTCTTTATGGTCGCATTAAATCTTTTTCTTGTCCCTCCATAAGGATCTTTGATTCCTCCCCCTACCGTTCACTTGTGGTAGGAGCTTTTCATATCTCGGCAATCATACTAAATTATTCAAAAGCCTCAACCTCTGTTAATATGAAACTTTGAAAAGTTTTTCGCCCCTTTTTCCGCATTCGCATTTCTATTTATTGCCAAGTATCTCACAATCTCTCACATTGTACGTGTGTATGTGTGTGGGTGTATGTGTGTCCCTAGGGTCCAATGTGTTGCATGGCCTGGTGTGAGTTTTTTTCTTTTTCGCTTGTTTTTTTTTTTTTTTTTTTTGTTTTTGGAGGCGGTAAACTCAAGTTAAGCAGTTACTAATTTAACACTTGACGGAAATTGTAATTAGGCAAGTTCCGTGCCACAGCTTGGACCAACATTAATTTCAATGTGCCACATTTGTGTTTAACTATTTATCTAAAGAATGCTTTTCGAAAAAAAAGAAATTAGTTGACCTTCTAAAGCAATGTATAACATTTACATTTTTTGTTTTGTAATGGAGAAGAATAAAAAAACAACTGCATTAGTTAAGCTTTTGTTTTAGTTGCTTTTTTATGTTCCAGTTTTCAATCTTCTGTATTAGAGCTGGAATAAATATTGGAGATTCGATTATCTGGAACTGCCACGGCTTTAAGCCTTAAAGAATTTCTATTAAATATTAAAATCTATTAAATGTTTCTTTGAACCCCCGGAAATTATTTTAAGAAAAGAATTTCATTCTCTCAAAAATAGTAAAGGTAAAATTACAAAAGTAAAGAGAATATTTAACATTTCTTAAAGTTGCTGAACTACACTTGTGTATAACTATGATTCGAGCCATTAAAACAATAGAGTCAAAGTTGCTTCAAGGATCTGTTTTCGTAATACAGTGAACGAATGAGCAAATGGAAAATAAATTTGGCATATACATACAACGTTTTCTTCTTTAAAAACGACTTTCACTTAAGCACCTTTTTGATTTTTGGTTTTGGGTTTTGGGTTTTTCAGTCATGATAAGCCCTATATGTAGGTCAAACTGTAGCCCACTGGAAAAAAAAGCGTTTACTTAGAAAGCGACAAGTATATAGCCTTTAAAAAATCATATAAAGTAAAAGTACATATTTAAGTTATGTTTACAGTTGCGATCTTTGGCTGAAATTTCGAAAGAAATTTGGAGGGAGCGTGAATTGCGTCACGGAACTATGTAATCGTAATCAGTCTACTGTTGTTGGCAATTGGCAAGGCAACCTACGTTGCATCAATGATGCAATCCAGCCTCGAGCCAGTTGATTGAGAGTCGGAATGTGGGGGAGTGCTTGGCTCTTTAGCACCTCGTCAACTCCATGCATGTAGTGTTACCTCCAACTGGGCACACAAATTCGTGTAGCATAATCTGCGCGCAATTCTCTATCTCTCTCTCCATCTGTGTCTATTACTGCTTTCATCTGCATTTGGCATTCGACTTTTGTGTGGCTCAATGCAATTGGCCACTTTGCATGCCAAATGTGCTGCAGCAAACACTTCTCCTTTGACTAATCGCCAGACAGGCAATAGCTAAAAGGGCGAACTCAAGTTGGGAAATGTGTGTGCATGGAAATCAAAATGGAAATTGTGCGCAATGGCTTCTGCTGCTGATGCTCTTTTCATTTCTCTTTTTCTTGGTAATGCCATTGTTTACACACTTTTCACCCAAAAGCATGTTATATGAGCTCATCCAGTGTGTGCGCGTGTATGTGTGTGAGTATGTAAGGGCGATGAAGAAATTTGCATGAAAAAGTGTGTTGAAGCTTTTCATTTGATTTTTAGTATGATGCCAAAGCACATAAAGAAGTTACAACATTAGCAACAACAACCGGAAATCTGCGGTCAAAATACTGAATAAATGATTAAGACAATTTGTATGAATTATTAAAGGGACGGAAAGTTCTTACCATATATGTTAATTTGACCCAATGTGTTGAACACGGCATTGCTTTCAAATGTTGCGAACAAAGCTTCTTGTGTTTGGCAAATTAAGCAAAACTTAAATGTGAAAACAATGTCGAGCTAAGTAAAATTGGCATTTGAATGCCAAGTATAAAATAAAAGTATATGTATGTTTTATATGTATGTACATACGTAGATGATACATATGTATATGCTTGTATATAAATAGGTAAATTTAGTTACTCCAGCTACCTACAAGATTGCATTTCTTTAATACATTTTTATTTTTATATAACTTTTAGTTTTATTGCTTTATTTTTACATTTAAAATTTTATGGTTTTTATAGTAATTCTCTGATTTTGCTTTCCCCAAGCGTAAATTAAGTTGATTCGTTTGAAAACCTTTTTAATGAAATGATCTTTTCGATGAGTATATGCAACATGATCGAACTAAGTTCGATAAATTAGTTATTACTCAGCAGATTATCAGTAAACTAGATGTTAATCTATTTATTTCTAAATGTCTCCATTAAATCGCATAAAGATCAGACGACCATTTCTAATAAGTTTGATAGGAACATTCCAAAAGGAACGAAAAAAACACAAACAGATGACAAAATATTTCCTAGAAACATGAACTTGGCGATCCTCTAACAAATATTTGTAAGTTTTTTAAAAGCTATGGCTTTATGAGGTACACTCTAAGAGACAAATATTTGAAAAGATTTGAAATCAAATCTTTTGTTTGTCTTTTTGTTTCTTGTCCTAAAATACCTTTCTTTTCATAGTTGTGCATTTTACTGCACTTGAATTCATTTTTTAGTTCTAAAACAGATTTTTTCATCAAGAAATTTCTAAAAATTTAGAACAGAGAAGGAGGTACTGTTAACATGTCCCTCAGGGGTCGCGCAGTCTACCTAACTGAGCCTCTAATGCATTTACTTTTTCTCATTTTCCAAGGCAATTTTTCCATCCTTGGTATGTGCAAATTGGATTTTAGCCTAGTTTCTCTGTCTCTCTCACACTCTCGATGTTTTGAGGTTATTATTAAAATGCCTTGAATACATTTTTGGGCTATTTTCCCATCCAATATCAACTATTTAAACAAGCTGTCACTAATCGGAGAGCAGGGAGGCAGAAAAGGTAGTTGCCCATCATCGTCGTCATCGTTGTCAGGCCCGTGCCATAGTGCCGACCGAAAGCATGCTAATAAGCCGCTGTCACTAAATTAGTTTACCACCAGGCCAGGCCATGCATAAAGTTAAAAGTGACATTTTTGGGCCCAGGCTAATTAAAAAGTTTCCAGCTCTCCCTACACCTAAAACCCACTAACGTCCTCCTCATCCTCCCTCTGGCCACAAGGACCACCAGGCACTGCCAACGCCGCCGTTTTCCCTCTTCTCTCCTCTTGATCATCACTTTATTTTACAATTCAATTTGCGCTGAAGCGGTAATTAATCTTATTTGCCTTAAAAGCAACAACCAAAAACATAATTGAAGCCGGTACCAGAGTCCGGACTAAGCCGACTGAGGCTTCTTCTCATAAAGCTTCACCTCATCCCGTATGGATATGTTAGTGTGTGCGTGTGTATGTGTGTGTGTGTGTGTGTTGACATGCATAACAAATGTGCCTACAAATGTGCAACGTGTCGTATGAGTAACCGTAACGAGGACACGCGGCGGTATAAGAAATTAAAATGCTAAAGCTGATGCCGTTGTTGCTGTCGTTGTCGTTGCCGCAACTGAAACTGTATCTGAAACCCTGTAGGCTGCATGTCCGATAAGGTATACATACATATGTATTCAGGTTGCTGCGGTTCCACTTCAGCTCCATTCCCAAGCCACGCAACGGTTAGCCACCTTAAAACAAACACCTGCATTCGTATAAGCCTTGCGTGCTCAGTTACATGTGGGCAAATGAACTACTCTTCTGCATCCTGTCATAACTTTGGCATGGGTACTACTCTTACACAGAGGATACAAAGGATTTTCTTTAAAGAGAATATCAAATAGTTGCATGAAGCATTTCCAAAGATTTTTATTAAATAATTCATTTACGATTTGTTGTCGAAATTTCCCTGAGGCAAATGAAGGACTAATTAAGACGAGGTATTCTATCGACTTATTCTTATAAATTAAACCAATCTTTAAAGATTAAAGTCAAACATTAGAATTGAGTTAAAAAATGTTCAGTCAACTGTATAAATAACTATTGTACGAAAAATGTATTAAAGTCTTTAGTAAATTTAAGATTTTGTTTCATTATGATCACTTCAAAAATCGCTGATATAAACACCTGAACTAGGTAATCTGATCTCGTTCAGATTTATCTTCCTTTATTATACTTTAAAAACACTTTTTTTGATTGATTGAAATCAATAAACAAAAGCACCAATATCCAAGGAATTTGAAGTTATTTGTAAAATTTTTATCGGCTTTGAAATCTGTTTTGTGCCCAGCAGATTTTTCATCTTTATATAATATAGATTTTTTATCTTTATATAATATATTAAACAGAATTGAGCTCTCAATTTAAGAGTGTCTTTCACAGAATGTGGGCAACTTTTCTATTATTTTAGGAAATCTTTTCTCTACCTTAGCAAATTAATTAAATTTATAGGGTTTTATCTGCCAATGACTTATATAACTTGACTTTAAAATTTTACTGTGTGTGAAATATTTTATTTCGAAAGAACCCAATGAAATTATTTAAAGCAACCTGTTTAGATGAACAAATAATAATAAATATATGTAATAAAAAAATTTATAAAAATTTAAAGAAGCTATCTACTTGCAAAAATTTTAATAACTACAACTGGAAAGGAAAAAAGGGTTGAAAATGGATTTGAAATAATAAATAGTTTCTCATTTTTTAGACTTTATCAAAACAAAATGAATCACCATAGAGTTGCATATGAAAAATGCCAGGTCGAATGGGTTCAAATGTTGTTCATATTTATTTTATGTATTATTGTGTTGTTGCTCATTTTCGCATTTAGCCCTCTAATGAGGGAATGTCAGTCAAAAAGTGAATTGAATCCCATTTGAATACACTTTTTGGTTATTTTCGCATTAATTATTCAGTTCAGGCCCTTTGCCCCAGTGGCCACCCCTTCTCCCTACTGGCCACAGTTGTTATTATTGTTATTGTTGTTGCTATAGGCGATGAGACCACAAACACCTTTCGTGGCGGCGCGTAGACAACAAAGCCAACACAAATAGCCAAATGCTACACATAATACCATTATGTTACAGTTTGTGTTCTAGACTATGTATACATACACACATATGTACATGCATGCTTTGTGTGTGTGTGTGTGTGGTGATGTCTGTGAGTTATGATTATGCAAATTACAATTACTTTGGCTGGAGTCCATGTTGTGGCATAATTGCGGCATTTTGTGCTAATAAGCTTAAATTTATTGTTATTTTGATTTAAGCCAACAAGTTGCAGTTATCAACAAGATTTGCACGTGCCCCTGAATGAATGAATCCACAAAAGGCAAAAAGCAAAAGGCTTCATTTTTATTTCTCAACTGCATTTTCATTTTTCTTCCTTTTACAGGATGCCGCCATTTGTGTCAAGTTTCATTTGGAGCGAGAAAAAAATCCGCATAAATTCAATAGCCGCATGAAAAATAAACTTTGGTATTTCGAATACGCAACCTCAGAGACATTTGCTGCATCGTGTAAGAACCTTCACGAGAATATCGAGATTGTGGTGAGTGGCCTTCTACCTTCTACTTGTACCTATCATCTTCATCATCTTCATCATCATCATCATCTTACTCTATGCACATACATTATACGAACGATGATGTTTTTTGCTTGTTAGTGCGATGGCATGGCCTTGGATTTGGCCAATGGGCCACATTTGCAGGGAGTGGCCCTATTGAATATACCCTATACACACGGTGGTTCAAATTTGTGGGGCGAACATCTATCCCAGAAACGTATACGCAAAAGTGCTGGACCTTTTGGCAAGAGTAAGAAACTTAAGTCCAGCGATAAAGAATTCTCAGCAACCAGTTTCAATTCGGTGGATCTCTCAGTGGCCATTCAAGGTGAGTTCCAGTTCCAGTAATTTAAACTTTGGAAAATTATTCTTGAGAATAAGTTTATGATTAATTTTATGTAATTATTGTCTAAATTTGTTTCAAAAATATGATCAATTAGGGCATACTTGTCAACAAGCATATTTTTGGTTTACAATTCAAATTCAATTCAAATTGTTTCTAATTCGTCGTCATTATTAGCATCTTTTGGTATACATCATTGTTCTTATAATGAGGTTTATAAGACTGCGTATACGTAATTATTATTTGACAGGCAAGAAATAATTTTTATGCACATTTTTTTAAGTTTTTGCACTCTGTATGCGATTTTGAAGACCTTAATAGTTATAGCTTAAAGTCCGATTTTCTTTTGTTGGCTAAGTTTACTTAGTTAAAAAGTGTTTAAAAAGAAATACAGAGTAGGGACAGACCATAAGGCAGCCTAAGAGAATGAATAATTTAAGGATATAAAAGAGTTATACTAATCACAAATAGACAGATATGTAGAGAATCAAAAGCAGAAAATACTAACATAATTTAGAGTCAAAAAAATATCTAACAGGGATACGTCGGTTGTACGTACTTAAAGAACTACATACATATATAAAGATAGATAAATAAATAGATAATAATAAATAGATATATTCGATATTTTAAGCGATTCCATAAAATTGGTATTTACCGATAAGTGCAGAAAAGATTTACTTTATCAAATTGAGTTTCATATTTCTCTTTTTAGACATCGGCGATCGTCTGATTGAGGTAATTGGCTTGGAGAACTGTTTGCATATGGGTCAAGTGCGTACTGGATTGCGTGCCTCCGGACGTCGTTTGGCCCAATGCAGTGAGGTGATTATCAAGACAAAGAAAACATTTCCCATGCAAATCGATGGCGAACCCTGGATGCAAATGCCCTGCACAGTAAGCTCGACAGCCCATTAGAGTGGAATAATTCTAGTTACTAATTAAGGTACCTTTCCTTTTCTGACAGATTAAGGTAACACATAAGAATCAAGTTCCTATGCTTATGGCACCCCGCTCAGAGAAGGGACGTGGATTCTTCAATATGCTGTGCAGTTGATTCAGGCGCAGCGCATCGACCGACTTTATGGGACGTGGTAAGAGGGAACGTGATCGCCGATGCCAGCCCAATGAGTCCGCCGATGAGCTGGATGATGATGATGATGATGATAATTTTCGTATTGTAACTAGAAGCACCACCGTCCATAACATAGCCTAGCGTAAATAGTTATATATTATTATTATATTGTTTTCCACCACCAACAACAACAACAAGAACAAATTTAATTTCGATTTGAGTGAGTTGCAGAGCTTTATTAGTAATTTTAGTATAGACAAAATGAATATATGTATAAAGTATTTATATGTATGATACATTCCAAGTTGGAAGTCAGTGTTAACCCAATGTGAAAGCTTTAGGTGTACAATATAAGATATACAGAGATATATAATATATACATATATATATATAAAGAGAGAATTTATTTGTAAAAAGAAAACCAAATAGAAATGAATAACTTGTCCAAAAATGCAACTAAAATGAGACCAACAAAAACAAAATTGTAGTGCGAATTTTATGCCAATAAATACAACAAAAAGAAAACAAAACACAACCAAAGAACACAATTTAAAACCGACATTATACTACTACCAAACCAAATATATACAGATATATATATACATATGTATATTGGGCTGGATCAGTGCTATGTGTATGATACATATCGTTGGTTTATCCCCGCGCGAATATTATGAAATATTATTTAATTATTTATTACACTATTATATTGTACATATAGAAACAAAACAAACAAAAAATATGTAACTTGATATACACGAAATATCAATTAAATGGTGAAGCTTTAAATGAATTTTTGATATAGACGAAATCAACAACAACATATATTGAAATTGAACAAAAAGCAACTAGTTAAAACTAGTTACTATAATTGAAATTAGTCAAATATATGTATGTAAAATGAGAAATGTAAATTTGCCAATTGGTTATACTCATATTTATCAAATCTATCTAAATGTAAATATAAATTAACATCTAATATTATTACTAAGTGAAGTTGACTTTTAACAAAGTTATAGAGAGAATCTGTAGTAAAACTATTATTGTATGCTGTATATTAATGTAAAAGAGTCTAATGAAATACTTTTAAAGTTATAGGTTTAGCATAGGCCATGAGCGTAGCCAAAATAGGGGAACCCCCACCCAATTAAAACTAATTCAATTAGCTTTTTATTGCATCTAACGCAGGGACATTCAATGTCCATTCAGTTCCTTTTTTTCTGCAACTTTTGGATCACCCAACTGGACTTGGAATCTAACATACAATTCGAAATGTAAAGGTTCTTTTGCGGTTTTGTTTTATCAGATGATAAGTATTGATGTTTCTGATATTTAAGCTTGATAGTTAAGCTGTTTTGCTTGTCAGATATGGAAAAAACTGTAGGTGGTCTATGTTAGTCACTCACTTATTTTAAAATGGTTGTAACCTTGAATATTTTCATTAATCTGTTGCAAAAAATTCACTGAAAGTCCTATAACCATTTTCCTTGCAACAAGATTTTGGTTTAGTTTGGATGATCAAAAAGTTGAGTCATTCTATTTTTATTACACAAATATGAGAGCTGGAATTAACTTTCAGAAACTTTAGTTGTCCAAGTTAGGCCTTCTTTTTCCTATACTTTTCTACAGCAACCTGCGATATAGAAGCTCAATTTGTTGATAAATCCGCTGAAAGCTAGAAATTCTCTTTTCAATCTGTCTTTATAACAGAGTATTTCATAATCTAAAGATTATTTCAAATAGTTTTTCCAAGTATATATAAAATTATATATATGTATATATATAGGAAGCATGGATAAAACATTATGGAAATCTTAGTGATTCAAAATATTTGAATTTGCATAGAAAATTCTAAAAAAAAAAACCAGAGGGCCGGGGCTAACTTCGACCGCGTCAAAGTTTGTATACCCTTGCAAGTTTGTTAGTAACTCTTTTATCTAAACTAACTGTTTTATCTAAAAAGGGTAATGTTTGCGAAAGAACGGCCTTCAATCTTAGCATAGGATATAACGAACTTTCTGATGAAAGTCACTGTTTTCCAGCGATCCTTCCTATGGGAGCTGTATGATATAGTTACCCGATCTTTACCAAATTCGGCACAGCCATTAACAGATATATTAAACTGACAAATGTTCAATTTGAAAGCAATCGCATCAAAAGTAACGAAGTTATTGACAAAAGTCACTGTTCGTGACTTTGCCGTTTGTATGGGAGCTATATGATATAGTGGTCCGATCCGACTGAATCCGAGATATACAAACCCTGCAGTATATACAAGCCTACGTGCAAGCTGTTACGGTCTAGGAGGAGTTCGCATCGATCCAGACGGACGGACATGGTTATTTGAACTCGTCTCGTCGTGCTGATCAAGAATATATATACTTTATATGGTCGGAGATGCTTCCTTCTCTGCGTTGCACACTTCTGACCAAAATTAATATACCCTTTTTGCAAGGGTATAAAAAAAGGTTAAGACTCAACAACAAAAAATTGAATTTACTATCACGTAAAGATGACCTAAATTTCACATTTATTTTCAGCCTAAACACATGAAAAATGTATTCAATAAAATCCACAAATCAAATCAAAATAGACAACTAAGTAAAAAACAAATAAAATATTGAATAACCTTAGAAGTCCCCTTTAAGTAATAGAATAACAATTTTTCCAAACTTCAAGTGACTTTTAAACATTGTCAATCCCCATTTGGCTACGTCTATGAAAAAAATAGAAAATAAATTTAGTTTAATCATTCCTATGACATACAATTTAGGGGATACATTTATACTTTATCATTTATTAATAGGTTTCGTAATTAACAATTTGTGTACGGATTTCTACAAAGGTTTAGTAGCTTTTTGTTTCTTAAGTAGTTTATGTAGAAGAAATTACAAATTAAAGTAGTTGTTCATTATAATGTATATAAATAAAAGTTGTGGTTCGCTTCAGATCGATTATACTTATACATACATATATATTTGAATGTTCCTATTATGAATTTATATGATAATTATGTTTTTCTTTTGGCATTTCAATTACCAATTTTGCACCCGTTTGAAACATATTAAACTAGAAACACTCACCCCAGAGCATATAGAAATAAAAAAAATATATATCAATGTGAAATATACTCGTCTCTATAAATGTATGTGTATAACATATATTTAATTTCCATAATTGTAAATCAATTTTCATTTGTTTTGCAAAAACGAAAAAACCATTTTTCAATGCGAAATGCCTCTGCATTAAATATGCGAGGTGCAAAAGCCACACAGTAGCCAGTTAACATTAATTATAAATGAATGACAAAACAAACCAAAAACTAACTAACTAAACTAAACTAAACTAATTGTTAAGCCAAACTAAAACTAAGCTTAATTAGGAATTACTATGCTTAGGACAAGGCTTGTGTATAGAAAAGAAAAACGATATTTAGCATGTAAGTGTAGATAACAAAACAAAAAGAAAGAAATAAGAAAAGAAAACTCCAGCAGAGAAGCCAAAAATATTTTATGTACAAAATGTTGAATAGAATCTTAATAACTGAAATATGTATTTAAACAAATTAACCAACCCAAAAAAAAAAGAACAAACAAGTTAAAACCAAGTGGAACCTATAACTGAATATACACACATACATATATGGTATATAGAATTATATTGATAAGTAGGCAATGCTTTGTTCCTATTCAGTTTAGCTAATTTGCCCTTACATGTGCAACTTCTACAGATTCAGATGCAAACATATAGATTTATTATATTATTTCAACCGCACTTTGGATATATCCTAGAATATATACATACATATATTATAGCCACATATATACATAAATATATACCTATATATGGGTCTATGTAATCGAAATAAATGCAAATCTATCTATATAATGTAGATCTTATAACTTAAGCAGTTCACTGTTCCCATAGTCATTCGATAATTGCAATTGGACATGTGGTCCATATAGACTGATAAAGGTAAGAACAAGATTTTCGCTTTTTTGACCAAATTGATCTAAAACCTCGGCCGTACGACATGGATGCAAGGCCATAAACGGACGAAACAAAACTGGATGCTCTTGTTGGGTTAACATCTGCAAGAGTTCCTCCTGTCTCCTCGGAAACTCTAGCATTAAAAGGCTCCAAGTTGCTTCTAGATCTAGCAAACTGCCATCTAAAATTATTAAAAGCTATTTAACAAATGAAAAGGTAGCCAATAAAAATTATATTTACCCGATCTGTGAGCCTGAAAGTATAGCATAGGCACTTGATAGGACACACTATATAATATATGATATTCCACATTTATTAAGTCTTCATTACTACGTATTTTCTGACTAAACTTAAGAAAGATATTGGGTTCCTCTTGATTCTGGAAGGACATGTTAAGCTTTTAGATCTGACGAAAAAAGTTCAAGTCGGCTGACCTTTTCATAGAGATCCCATTTATCGTTCAAATGCTGGGACATCCGCAGAAATTGTCGAGACTGAGTGAGGAATTCCTGCCAAGTTAAGGAGGCCATCACCCTGTAATAAAATTAATCAGCTATCAACCAATTTAAATAAATTTAAGTTATTTTCGGAAACAAAAACCACATTGATTATTGCATTTTAGACAACAAGCCTCAAATATATACATATATTTAATATCGCATATATAACCATCTCATTAACATTGAACAACTTAAGAGCTAAGAGCCCACAAAATTAAAATCATCTTAAGTAGCGCCCTCCAAGCCTGAGACTTGGATATTTTCATTGCGTCGCACTTGGACCACAGTCACAGTGGAGGCCTTATCATCAAATTTGCAGGTCACTGTGACCTCGCTTAGTTGAAATGTAAAGATTTGTGAGCCATATTTTGTGCGTAAATAAACGGAACGAGGATCTGCCTCCAGGATGTCCACAATGCATTGCTTCTCCACCTGCAGCTCGTTTAGCTGGGCCTCGGCATGCTCATTGAAGCAGACAATGAGACGATGACTGGCCACTACCCAGTTGGGTACACGAACAGCGCTGGGCAGCGGCACTATGTTGGCAGCATCTGTATCCAGATTGTTAACCGTATAGCCAGCAGCACCGTACAGCTCCAGGTCGGACTCTTCGCCGTCGGGCTCTTGACGGGAATCATAGAAATCCACACTAGTTTCATGCGGGCCAGCAGAACTAGGACCTGGCAAGAAGCGGGTAATTAATAACCAGATCTATTGGACATCGATCCAAAACCTACCCGAATCTTGGCTTAAGACCGGAGCATCGTAATATGGAATGTATGGCTTAATGTCTAGAACGGGTGTGCCATCGACCATATCAGTGCCGTAGAAACTTATGCTCGATCCTGTAATCTTTTCAATTTCCACCAAAGACAACCCAATGGGGCATGGACGATGCGGTGAGCGGGTGGAGAAAACGCCGACTCGCTCGCCTCCCAATCGTGGCGGGGCTACCTTGGCCTTAGGATGTGCCTGATTGCGATGGAAATGGTAGATGAGCCACAGGTGGGAGAAATCCTCCAAGCCATCCAGTGAGTGCTCCGGATTGGTGAAAACATCCGAATTCAGGTGTAAAACACTGCGTAGGCGATTGCCCACGCTAGATTGCCGTGGAACCGCCCGTTTTTCTGGAAAGTCTGTGCGTATGAGGCCAATGGGACGAAATTGGGTGGACTCCTCCCGACTGTTACTGCCAGTGCTTCCCGCCACTCCATTAATATTTGTATGCTGGGAAGATAAGTTTCTTTTTTAAGTAAATTTCCGTTCTCTCTCTTAATCTCCCTCTCACCTGTCCTTCGGGCTGTTTGTCCTTGCCCTTGGCTGTACGGTTATTGGCGGAGCAACCTTCACATCGAAAGTCCTGGAGTAATGTTCTTATGGTCTCGATGTCCTTGCGCTGCACATGCTGCAGATTGCGCACTTGCTGCCTGCATATATTGTGAACTTGAACTTTAAACAGAAACCGTAGACATAACAAAGGATTCAAGGATAAAAACGCACCTCAAATTGTTTATTTCGTTCCGCGCAATCGTCAATTGATTTTTCAAATCATCCTCATGCATGTCCGCCATGCGGCAATGCAGCCAAACAACTAACTTAAAACAATCCCACTTAATTACAAGTGCCTAATTAGATATTTATAGGTAATTTATTACCTGGCAATTTACTTAATTCCTTGTTTAAAGTTTCCGTTAGCAACGCAGGACGCGTTGTTAGCAATCAAAATATTAGCGCTCAACCGGAAAGACCTATATTTCCCGTTAAATAATATTATCTTAGCTAAACACAGATTTTTTATCCGGCAGGTGTATATCCTGCGTCAGTAATACACGCACTTGCTGCTTTAAGGATTTCAAAACAAAAACAAATCAAAAATCACAAAATGAAACAAACACAAATTCGCCACGATGTTTGCCCAGTTTGCCGCAATTGAATGCTAAACAACACTGGCAACTATTAGCCAATGTGACCGTTTTGGGTATTTAACATTGCTTAAAGCAAATTGTTAGCCAACACTGGCAATGACTGTAGGAAATTTGCTGGTCATATCACAAATTGTTTAAAGCGTAGGCTATTCCAAAATATATAGTTAAAATTATAAATTTTTACTGCTGCGAAGGTAGAGCAAGTGCTCTTAGAAGTAATTGAAGTTCTTACATCTTTGTCATTTTCTTACATTGACAGAAAACCTTGGAAATCAAGCAATATGTCTCGTGGAAGTTCTGCCGGTTTCGATAGACACATTACTATTTTCTCACCCGAGGGACGCCTCTACCAAGTTGGTAAGCAAATGAGTTCCTTCAATTGTTTGCTGTTGCTAACCACAATTTGCAATTTTAGAATATGCATTTAAAGCAATTGGACAGGAAAATATTACTACGGTAGCCATCAAGAGCGGTGACTGTGCCGTGGTGGCCAGCCAAAAGAAGGTAACCGAGAAAAATATTGTGCCCGAAACAGTGAGCCATTTGTTTCGCATAACCAGGAATATAGGCTGCGCCATGACTGGGCGCATTGGTGAGTCCGGAGATTAGAAAACAGTCGCTGTAGAGGATGAACTATTTGTGATCTATCTTTCTAGCTGATTCTCGCTCTCAAGTGCAGAAGGCACGATACGAGGCTGCCAATTACCAGTATAAATTTGGCCACGAAATGCCAGTGGATGTACTTTGCCGTCGCATCGCAGACATCAATCAGGTCTACACGCAAAATGCTGAAATGCGTCCCCTCGGCTGCAGCATGGTATTGATTGCCTATGACGATGAACTGGGACCTAGTGTTTACAAAACCGATCCTGCTGGCTATTTCAGTGGCTACCGTGCCTGCTCGGTTGGCGCCAAAGTGATTGAAGCAAACAGTTATCTGGAAAAGAAATACAAGAATAATCTGTCCGAAGAAAAGACCATACAATTGGCCATCACCTGTCTGTCTCATGTGCTAGCCATTGATTTTAAGCCCAATGGCATTGAGATTGGTATTGTAAGCAAATCTCAGCCAGCATTCCGTATGCTTGACGAAAAGGAGATCGAGGATCACCTTACCAAGATAGCCGAAAAGGACTAAGTCGCTCGGTCTAGATGTATGTATATTTTGCATAATTTTTTGAATGAAAATAAACCACGGATTCTTAGGGATTTGATTTGCTTAACTTGCGTTTTATTTTTTGTCCTTTTTTGGATAAACCTTGCCTCCATAGCGCGCAACAAATGCATTGACATCGAATTTTCTCTTGCAACCCTGATAGTTCATGTACCGAACTTTGCCAAATATGGGACGTTCTTTCCAAGCGGTATCATGGATGCCGCCGATTGACCACATGCAACCAACATAACCATTGGGATCACGGCCATCTAAACTATATTTGTCGTTGAGCAAAATTGTCCACTCCAAGGCCTGCTCTGGTGACTCTGTCCACTCCAATATCTTCTTGCCCCAATACATGCGCAGAAATCCATGCATTTTACCCTCTCTCACCAATTGAAGTTGTGCCGAATTCCACAAATCATCGTAAGTTCGCGCCGTTTCCAAATCCTCAAGCTTATAGCATGGATCACGCGGATCTTTGCGATGAGCATCGAGGGATTGATAAGCCCAACTGGTCACTCCCTTTAAGTTGTCATAGTTTTCGTTGTAGTAGCAGAAATTATCTGCCAATTCACGACGCACAATGGTCTCTTCGCAAAAGGCTTCGGTAGATGCCTTGTGTTGTTTAACATAACGTTTTACCTCCAAGACGCAACGCTGGGCAGAGATTTGGCCAAAGTGCAGCCAGGGCGAGAGCCCGGACAAGGCATCTGCAGTGGGATTGTTGCGCTGGTTATGGAATTTACCCAATCTACGGGTACAAAATTCATAAAGCTGACGACAGGCAGCATTATAACCAGGCTGAGCCCACTCCACTTCATCGACTGATTTGTCACACTCGAGCGTCTCATATGCAGATGTCCAATTAATCTTCACACTGCCCTTGCCATGGGGATGTTTTGCTACTACCGGAAACTCGCTAAGATATTCACCCAACTTTGAGTTAATCTTATTTCGTATGGTTCTTGCCGCATATTCCTGTTTATCTGACGCCACCCAAAGTGGAACTATATTGTGGGCATCGACTTGGGTGAAGGGAACATCTTTGGGCAATCCCTTGGTTACATCCTCTACCCACTGGCGTGGTACGCGCAGTGGAGCAAAGTCACAAATCACCGCCCCAATGTCATTAGCACGTACAAATTTTGGTAACTCCTCTTGTGCTGAACCTAGTAGTAAATGAAAACCAATATTCAGATCTCGGCACTCCTTCTCCACTTCTTTGAGGCCACCTAACATGAATTTATAGTGTCTCAAAGTGGCATTTAGAAACTTGGGCACCAAGCAAAAGACCACAGCCAAAGGCAGATCCAATTTTAAGGCCAGACGCTGAGCAAATAGCAATGCCCAATTATCCTGAATACGACCATCTCTTGACATCCAATAGACAACACCTCCACGACATCCTTCCCTTACATCAATGGCTTTGGACAACATGCGAACGCGTTTCTTCTTGAAAGGGAATTCCTGAATATTTGAGGCAGTAGCCAAACGTTGATGGTGAAGGTGTGTTAGGAATTCCTGAAAGCTAGTGTGGATCACGGATTTTTTTGAACTGGTAGAAGGAACCGCTTCCTCATTGTTACTACTGGATTCGGATTCTGATTCGGTTTCCTTCTCCTTTTTAAGCTTCTTTTGCGGCTGGGGTTGAGTTTCCTTTGTCCTTGTGCGCTTCATACTTTGTTGGATCAGGAGCTAGAAGTATAATTAGTTTATAATGCGCAAAAATCATCAAAATCTCGCTTACTCTTGAAAACTTGGCGCGAATGACGAAATACATGTAAATAGAGTTACCAGAGCTCGCAAATGATGCTGTTAAATACATTTAGAGTTAACAGTGATAGGTGAACAGCTGCACAGTGGTTCCGAACTCCATTTAAAACAGTTCTTAAATTCAAATTAAGTTTCAATATATTTTCTGTTTGATTATAAATATAGCAGAATTTTATTCACTTGTTTAATACGTTAAGGGAATGGCTTGACCTGGGATAGGATAAAGAGATTACCATAATTTGTCACTAAAAACAATCTCCTTGAATATGCAATCCTGTTTGGCAATGCTAACCATTGACTTTTTGGACTTCATGGCATCTTGTACCTTCTCTCGTACCTCCGCCGCCTTTACATCGTTGCGGATATAGAAAAGACGCACCAGATGATCCTCTGTCAGAGAAGGATAGCTGCCCAAAAGAGTGTGCAGATCCAAGACCAACAATTCAATATCAGAGATAAGCAATGCAGACAGAGTAGCTATCAAATCCAATGGAGAGTCGGAAAGCGAAATCTTTGGAGCTATCTTTTCAAAGAAGAGTTTAAAACGTTTTGCCTCCTGATTAATCTTGCGGGTAATGGCATCACACTCTACGCGGGGCTTGGACAGCCGCTTGGAGAGGAGAGCACGTATATAACGCTTGGCCAGCAATTTTTGTGCCTCATTGATAACCATCTCGAAATTTGTGGGTCGCAAATGATTATAGTCCTGGAAATAATCATCCAAAGTAACGCCAATGGTATCCACAGCAATGCTGCTGGCCAACCATTTGGCCGTAAAAAGATCATTGAAATGACACTCCATATCGAGAAAGGCTTCCTCCAGCAGATAGCTGGCAGCATGAGCTCTAATCCTTTGGAAAGTTGCCAACAAACGCTCGAAATCCTCATAATGTTCGGTGCGGGACTTTGGCCAGTAGAGCTGCTTCATCTGCTGGGCAAGCTCCACCATCTGTTGACTATTATTCACAATGGTGATTATGTAGTGGGTAAAATATTTGATCTGATCTCGATTACGAAAATGATGCTCTTTCAGTTCAATGACATTCTTCAGATATGTCTGTCCAAAGATCTCAACCTGTTGTATGGACATGACGAGAGCCTTGAATGTTAGCTCTTGATGAATGGTATTGGTCACTTGCAAATGCTGATCAATCATCTGGAAGATTATCACCGGAGCCGATGTATGATAATAATGTTCATCCTGATCGGGCACCATTTCAGAGAACCATTCCTGCTTCTCTGTTTCAGCAGCTTTGGTCATCCACTCCTGGTAGTTGCGTTGCATATTTTGCAAATACTCATCTTCCAAGGATTTCAAATGCTCTGGATGCAGAAGAGTGCCTATTACCTTATGAACATCCACATTGAGATCGGGATGTGACATAAGCTCTGCCCCGGGATAGGTGTGCGTGACCCAGGCCAGCATTGACACATATTCGTTGCCCTCCAGTCCAGATTTTACAATGTTGTCAAGCTAAAAAATGTAAAAGAAATGTCATGAAATAAGGTTTCCATGAAATAAGGTTGAACTTACATAGCTGGACAATCCCTCATGGTAAAACCTAACGTACTCTTTGAATATATCATAGTGAGCAGGAAAACAGGGTACACACAATGACTTGACCACCCGCAAATCCTCTAGAATGATTTGTCGCAAAATCTCCAAATCTCTGACAAGCCACATTTTGTTATCTGCTCTCTCCTCCAACTTCGAGCCCTCAATGCGAGTAATTACTGCCTCCTGCAAAACACCAAGGATCATTTTGCGCCATGCCTTGGGTCTGCCAGGTGGCAAGAATCCGGTGACCTTTTGCTGTTGCAGAGCAAACTGATCGTTTTTCTCCTCCCGCTCTATAATTCTTAAAGCCGTCACTATAACCGTGGGCTGCTTTCGCACAGTGTTTAACGTACGACTAAGTATTAGGCGTATTTTTTTTTCCAGGGCCTGAGACACGGTATCCACCTTCTCAAAGTGCCGCTTTAGAGTGATCTTATCCGAAGCATGTTGCTTCGGCTGCTTATGCAGTTCGTAAAGCAAATCATCTCGTGAATTTTCCAAATCCGCCAGACACTGATGAGCATTGAGAAGTTTGTCCTCATCTATGAGAGCCATTGTCTTGGCCACACTGGCATCAACATTAAAGATGTGCTTGAGATTTTCCATAGCAGTGGCATATTGCGAATGTTTTGTATTCTCCTCCCGCACCACTTCTAAGGCATCATAGATCTCGGGGACACCTTGTAACAGTTTAGCCACTTCCTGCATGCGGCGTCTCACCTCGCGAACGTCCTGCATACAAGTCACCAGTTGCTTGAGACCCACCCTGACTCCATCCAGCTGATTCTGCATTCCCGTCTTGAGTAACGCCTCCACAGATGCTTTTTTTCTCGCTATGCGATGACGATATTGTTCTACCTTTTCCAGTTGACCAGGACGCTGAAGCATATTCTGTATGTCCTTAAGCGCCGCTTGGCGGGCCTCCTCTTCCAACTGCTGCAAGTCCATGGCAAGGATTAACAAGAAATCAAAATTCAACAATTATTTGTCTTTTTATTTTGTTTTTGCTCAGGGATGGACTATCGCCAGAGACGAAACTGTCGATAACCTCCGATAACAGAACTATCGCAAAAGCTCTTCTTTCAAAAAAGATGGACACACTTTTCGTTCATTGTTTATTTCTGTTTTACACCCCCGCACGATTGGATATAAACAAAAAGAAAAAATGAGCGAAAATCTATTACAATTTGCTTCCTTCGAATCCTTTGTGTCGCCCACATTCTGGCACAAGCTGTCCGAATTAAAATTGGACCACGATCGCCTGTCTGACACCAAACGCTCCATATCGGGATTCTATATAAATCGTAAAGCTGCTGGATGTTTACTTGAAGTGGATTACACTGCGTATAATAGGTAAGCATATGGATAAATAAATTATTCGCAGCTCACAACCCGCATTTATTTCAGCTCTTCGCAATGCCCGAAATTCAGTTACCCAGCAGTGGGAACCATATACAATAAAAATACCATCGAAGAGTTCAAGGAACTTGATAAACTGAAGCTCCTGGCCGATGAGGGCAAAGAACTCTTAAGTGATATAGATAGCGACGGCATTGCCAAAAATCCTAGTCTCTTGGCTCGTTTCTTTATTCTTTCATTTGCGGATCTAAAGAACCATAGCTATTATTATTGGTTTGCCTTTCCTTGTCCCCTAATGCCCACACTAAGACTACAAAATCAAGTCATCAAGCTTAAAGAATTGCCACAGATGACGAAATTCAAGGAAGCCCTACTGAATTGGCCCTCAGAGGAGCAAAATTTCTTTCTTTTGTATACCAACGGAAACGAGGGGATGGAGGCACGCAGCTTAAGTTCTTTAAGGCCGGACGATGTCGACCACTATTATTTCTGTTTTGCAGATCCCAGCGAATATGAGCATCCGGCATGGATAATGCGTAACTATGTGGCCTATCTTATACAGAAAAAGTGAGTGGATCTTGGTATATATCTAAACCAAATAGCTAAACGAATTGCTCCTTTTCTTATAGTCCTTCGTTTGTCGGCAAAACACTAAAGTTTCTGGGCCTTCGGTTTAATCAGCAATTGGCAGTGGATGACAGTCTAATTTGGCATGTTCAACAAACAGAGCCCTGTGACTGGAGTCAAATGAAGTTTGTGGGCTGGGAATTAAATCAGAAGAAAAAGATGGGTCCACGTATGGTCAATATGCGAGACAGTATGGATTCAGCAAAGTGGGTCTTAATGTCCTTTTTAATTTGGAGTTCTTACCGAAATTTTTTTTTTTGCAGGTTGGCTGAAAACTCAATGAATTTAAATTTAAAGCTAATGAAATGGCGATTAGTGCCGGATTTGGACTTGGATAAAATTGCTCAAACCAAATGTCTTCTTTTCGGAGCTGGAACCCTGGGCTGTGGGGTGGCACGCAATCTATTGGTGAGTGCAGTCGCCTTGGTTTAAAACCTTAGTTAAGTATAAAGCCTTATTCATTTCATTTCGTTCTAGTCATGGGGTTTCAAAACCATCACGATAATGGACAGTGGCAAAGTGAGCTATTGCAATCCTGTGCGCCAGAGTTTATATACCCATGCCGATGCTGCAGCTGGAAACCTTATGAAAGCCACAACTGCTGCCAAACGCTTGAAAGAGATTAATCCCAATGCTGAGACCAAAGGATACGTTATACAAATACCCATGCCAGGACATACCATTGGAGAATCTCTAATAGAGCAAACCAAGCAGGACTTGTCCTTGATAGAGGAACAAGTGCAGGCTCATGATGTGATCTTTTTGCTTACCGATTCACGAGAGAGTCGCTGGTTACCCACTCTTCTGGGAGCAGTCCACCAGAAGGTAATGAGCCAATATGGATCGAAGTTAGAGTCTCTTAATTAGCTACGGTTCTTGTTTTTAAAGATTGTCATTAATTCTGCACTTGGCTTTGATAGCTATATGGTGATGAGACATGGCAGCACCAAATATTCCATTCGTGATCACAAATTCGAGGATATCGAAGGATTAAAGTGCATTGTGGGCAATCAACTGGGCTGCTACTTCTGCAATGATGTCACAGCGCCGGGTAATGTAAGTTCAGACTTTATTTTAATAGTAAAAATCATAGGAAACAATTATATAAATTTTAAAAATAGCTTTAGGCACATTCATAATCATGTCGCGAATACTTTTCGAAGGCCGTACATGCAGGATCGCCGGTTTGCAAATGATCCACGCCGGTTATCTGCGTGACTAGACCATTAATGTTGGTTAGCTTAAAGCCCACCAGATTCATCATTGCGTTAGGTGTTCTCCAAGCAAAACTAAAGAAATTGTAACCATCTACAGCAGTAAGAACTTCACGTTCCGTAAATGCCAATGCCAATTTGAATTGTTGGTTGAAAACGAATGGAAAGCCTCCATGTCGCTCTTCGTGGCCAAATCTAAGGAGGGAGAAAAGAAACGAATTAATCTCGGAATTTATCATAATCTCCTATATATACTTACTCAAAATTCTTGTTCATTGAATTTCTCACCACACATTTCTCATCGAAACGCACACTGAAATGCAACTCTTCTCGTTTCGTATCCGAGTCCATGAATTTAACTATGAATTGCCCCTTTTTATTTTCAAAGCAGCGTGCCGTAATGACAATGACATGCCCGGGACTAAACAATATAGGCTGATCATTACTAAAAGCCTTGAAATAATCCGAGGCATGTATGGCCGGCCAAGGATTGGGAAATATTGTTCGATGATCGACTTGCTTGATAACTTGTATCTGATCCCTTATTTCGACAGCTCGTATGGCACTTAATGGCAAGCGATAACGAAACGTACAAAACTCTCGACTATTAATTGAAATGTGAAATTTATCCTCACAAGCCAATATATAGACCATAAAGAACTCTCCACTGACTATGGGATTTGGCAAATTAATTGCTCCCATTGGCTCAGATTCCTCTTCGCCCCAAACGCCATGCATGCGTGAATTTCTCACAATCAGATCATTGCGAAAATAGCAGGAGAAACGTAAACCAATATCTGCCTCGGGATCCACCGAAGATTTTGCCGTACAGAGATTTATATGGAATCTAAGCAGAAGAAGAAGTTTTACAAATTATTTCTTTATGCCACACAATTAGTCACTTTCAATGATAAGGAAAGGGAAATTTTTTCTACTTATAATTTTGGTCTATTAGTCATGTATTTGTGTTCTCAACTCACCTTGAAGCTCCATCGATGGTCTTGGCCACAATTTCCAGAACATGGCCAAACTCCAGAGGATGGGAAAGATTGCCCGAGTACTCTGTTAACATTTTTTTGGCTGATTTATTTGGTTTTCTTTTAAAGTAGTTTAAGTTTTTTTTTGTCCGCGCGTATCGAACTTGTCAGTTACACGCTAGTCCAGTCAATTTAACATTATCGCTAATGAAAACAAATATTTTTGGTTGATTTCTTGCACACCTAACTACAGGTGCACTGTGGGAAATGTCTGTCAATCTTTGGAAGCCACGATGAGCCTTTTTCGCACAGCTCTTTAGCTCAAAAATGCAACCATACAAAAGCCTTGCTCTAATAGAATGAAGAACTTCGACTCCAAAAAAACCTAAACTCTAGAGGATTAGGATATAGGGACAGTAAAAACAGCTTGCGACTAACCTACCAAACACATCTTATTTTGCTCAGTGTATTTGGAACATTTATTTAGGCTTTTATCTTATCAACAATTCCAGGTCTCTTTCTCTCTCTCTCTCTTTCTCTCTCTGTGTGTTGGTTTGGGGGGGATGAGAATTAGAACAAAACAGTTGCACCGTTCCCTGCACTTACTCAGACTAATACTAGTACTTAACTTATTTTTAACATATTTTTACTTTTTAATTGTTTACTCAACATTCGCACACTTACCCAACGGAGGCGTCATTTTTGGCTTGCTAAACAGAACAACAAAACCTTTCGGCTCCGTATTGTTGACATATTCAAGCCCTCTCTACTATAAAAAGCTCCAGCAAGCACAGCTTTAAGCTTTTGAGACCTAATCTCTTTTTCTCTCACCCTCTCTCTGGTTTCTCTTTATGATTGCAGTCTCTGAAAGATCGAACTCTGGACCAACAATGTACTGTAACCCGACCGGGAGTATCCAATATCGCAGCCAGTTATGCTGTTGAGCTGTTAGTTAGCCTACTCCAGCACCCACAGGGTGACTTGGCCGCTGCCTATTATGCCCATAATCGGCAAGAATCTGTTGGCAAGATTCCAGAGGGCATGCTGGGCATTATCCCCCATTCCATAAGAGGTTTGCTCTGGAACTATGAGAACATATTGCCTGCCACACAGAAGTTTGCCCAGTGCATTGCTTGCTCCGAGGTGGGAATGAGCATAAATAATGTTTTTCCTGATTCATAACTTACATATTATTTCTATATTGCAGCCAGTACTTAGTGCCTTTAGAAAAGAAGGTCATGCATTTCTTTTCAAGACCTTTGAAACAGCCAAATATCTCGAGGACTTAACTGGCATTTCGGAGTTCAAGAGGCTCAATAGTGAAGTAAGTTATTAATGATTGCCAAACTTTCATTCATCGAATAAAATAAAATTTAAATTTCTACAGATTATAGACTTTGATGACGCCGAGTTTGAAATGTCAGATAGTGATGAATAGAATCAGTCCAAATACTACTTTAAAATTTCCACATTTTACACCAAGAAATAGAGGAAACCTACTGCTTGTATTTACATTTAGCATTTAAGCATAATCTGAATTAAATGAATTCTATGTAAACTTTTGTTTTTTTTTCTTACAATTTACATTTTTTGTGTTTTTCTTTTGATAAGCATATATGTATTTAGGTATTTAAATACATTTTTTAAAAGGCGTCGCAATTCCACTTAGGTGACAAATAAGCACGTCAATTGTGTTCAATGAAATTTGCTTGGAACACAAACAAATCCCAGTGATAAGATTGCTTTGGTCTGAGATTAATACGCATATGATATGCTAATTATTTACATGATATTTAAAACCTAAAGTCCCACTAGAATAGTTCAAAGTTTAATAACCTCAGAAAGAAAGATATACGCCGGGAAGACAATGATTTATGCTAAGTAGACGCCATCATTTGACTTTCAATCAGGGGCGCCGTTTCGAATACATCTTCAACGTAAAAGTGGGGACACTTTGTCTTTAAAAATAATTAGCAAAGGCGTCCATTTGAAAAATATAATGTAATTGAAATATGCCAGCCTTGAAATGTTAAAGAAACTTAATATATAGGACACAGGCGAGTGAAAAGTAAACTAAAATTTACAAATCTGCAACATTTTCTTGTTACAATTGTCCTAAAACCTACCTCAATGCGAAAACAACATGTTTATATGTACTTGCACGGATGTAAGAGAAATGCGTCAGCATAGAAAACGTCATTTAGATTAGCGAATAAATCAAAATGCATGTTATTGTAAAGATTTCAATCTGAGTGTGTTTTAAAGAAAAAATGTGGAGTTCCTGCATCTGCATTTGTATTTCCACCTGCAATCCCTCGACTCAATTCATTTTGAAGATAAAGAACAAGATCAAACACATAGAAACTAATCTACTGTTTCTTTTAAGAACTCACGAACGTTTTCTGAAAGGCAAACAACATTGACACATTTGTTGAATGGCCCAAAAAAACATACGAGGCTAAATGAATTTCGAAACCGAACATTTGACCCCTGCGGGCAAAACTCGAGTTAAAAACGCAAAAAAAATAAATAAAATTATTCAAGAAGACAGCAGCAACAACAACAATAAAAGGAATGTGACTCAAATTGCTAACAAAAGGCTCAGGGCATTTCTTTACTCTCTCTCTGCAAATATTGAACAAAGATAACAACAACAAAATGACATTCATAATTAATAGTTTTGAGCCCAAAAGAAATGCCTTTATGGCCAAGCAGGCAAGCAGCATAACTTTTTACTGCCAACTGAATAAACAATAAACTGGCTCCGGCTCCGGCTCCGACTGCTGCTGCCAACTTTTCGCTCAAAATGGCATTTCGAGCGCAAAATGGTATTTTGACGACCTGTTGGTGATGCTGCGGCTAATTCGGCAGCTGCTGCTGCGCAGCCGTCGGAGTTGCCTCTTAAAATTGTCACTCAAATTGCGTTTTGAGTCAAAATGTTGCCGACATTTCCATAAATTGGTGACGACCTGTTGCTGATGGGCACACAAACCAAGTAAACGCACATCCAAGAGGTAAAAATCCAAAAACAAAAAAGCAAACAAAATATCCGTTAACAGGATTTGAAAATTGAAATTCAAATTGAAAGTGAAAAGTTGGTAATCAAACAACAGTGTTGAAAAAGGATCAATAAAATGGTAAGTCCTCAACTCCAAGTTTATCCTATTTCAAATTCTTTCCGTCATATCCTTAAACATATTTCCAAGTTAGTTCAATAACTTTAGTGCAATTAATTTAAGTTTTTTTTTTTCTTGTTTTGAAAAACATTTCTGTTATTGACGTAAATGTTTTCACTATGTTTACTTATGGCCTTAACCTGTTGCGAAAGTTGGCTATGCCAAGCTGGCGGATTTGTTTTGTAGTTTTTTTGCTTTTGGCCATTGCAAAATACATATTTTCAAATACACAGTTTTTTCATGATGTGGCACGATATGATGTTTATGTATGAGTATAAACAATTCAAGTTCAACTGAAGGCAGTTTTTCTTATGTAAAGACATTTTCACTTTTATTTAGAGGCCAAAGGTACAGATGTTAAATGTAAATTACAATGGAGCTCAGTTTGTAACAATATACATTTGGAATTTGTAAAAAATAAAGAGTTGAGAGGAAATAGAACAGAGGAAATGGCAAAATTTGTTCAACACCTGTAGGACAATTAGGATTTATATTTAGGATATATTGAGTAGAACTTTGGAAACTGAACTGCTTCAGTATGAAATCCTGACATCATCAATCTGTCAATAGATTTCATCAATAAATCTAGTCTATGGAGAATGATAAATAAAAATATTCTAGTGTATATGCCTTGTCATGAATGCTGTAACCTAATCTAAAAGAGAAATTCATGGATGAAAATAAGGCCAAGTTCTTATTTCAAAGAAGTCTAAGAAATTATAAATTATGTGAGAGTGAAAAGAATATTGCAAAACATATTTGAAAAATGGGGCAAAGAAAAGTGAACAATATCCTGAACATTTGAATGAAAGAATTTGCCTAAAACTATGCAATAGTTTTGTTTTAAACTCATGGATGCTTGGAAAAATGTTTTTTCCTTCAAAGATTCTTGGAAGAGGCTGGCTCTAGAAAGTAAATAACCTCACGCGAATTAAATTCTATGCAAGATCGTTGATTTTTAATCAATTCAGCTGACCTCATTAGCAGAGAAAGTTGATTAGGCTGACACTTTGGCAGTTTGAAAGTTCACCAAAAATAAACACAATACAAAAGAAATACCCGTAGCTTGTTTGTTCAAGGGGAAATTCCTTGCCACCTTTGCGTGCGTCAACGATTAGAATAATCTGCCAAAAAAAATGCGCTTATCAGTTTTTCTAGCAATACTTATACAAACATGTATAATAAATTTTTTTCAATTTGTTTTTAATTCTTTTAAAGTGAGCGATTAGAGTGGCATTAACCTCTGGTCCATATTATTTGGCACATGCCTATACCAGATGTTGCATTACGCTCCTGGCAACATTAAAGATGAGCCTCTGTTCCTCAAAGTATATATTATACATGTGTGTTTCTATATAGAAGCATGATTCTAACAACAATCTCTGCTTTTGATAAGGATGAGGCGATAATTGTTTTTGTTTTTCAATCTGTTCTTATGTATTTGGAATCTTATATACTCGGATCTTCATTTTCTTCGTGAATTGTCGGCGTCAGCAGCATTCAGTCAGTCGTCGGTCAGAGTCTGAGTTAAGAGCGTTAAAGCGGTTACAAAACATTTCAATTTTATTTTAAATATATTCAAATCTCTAGATTACATTACAGCAATAAAACGTAATTCATTTAAATCAATCAATCGGTAGTTTTCCATTAATCACATGCCACATATACATTTATGTTTTTAATCTACAGGTCAATCAAAGCAAATCTAAAATGGCTCTGTCCAAGATCGATACGGAAATCGAGCAAATCGATCAGGAGAAATATTTACGTCAAGCTACCAACTATTATCAGGCATTGGAGAAGCCATTGAAATATGGTCCAGTGGTAGAGACCTTACAGGATTTGATTTATGCCTTGCACAAGGAATTCGAATCGAATTATGTCAATATCGAGATGGTTAATCATTTGATGCTCTCTTATAAATCAAATCCCAAGGAGTGGAAAAAATATGCCAAATTCGATCGTTACAAGTACACAAGGAATTTGGTAGATGCGGGCAATGGCAAATTTAATCTCTTGATTCTTTGCTGGGGTGAAGGACATGGCTCAGCAGTTCATGATCATGCCGATTCGCATTGCTTTATGAAAATGCTGAAGGGGGATTTACGTGAAAGACGTTACGAGTACCCAAATCGTCCTAATAACAACAATAACAAAAACCACAAGCAGACCAGCGAAAAGACGCCACATAATGGACATATAGATGACAAAGAACTTGTTCAGATCGGGGAAACTCCAATTGCTGTCAATGATGTGGCCTATATTAATGGTAAGCATCAAAACGGATGAGATAATTTCCCATTTAATGCCAAACTAATTACCAATGTCTCTATAGATAATTTGGGTCTACATCGTGTAGAGAACCCCAGTCATTCGGATACATCTGTCTCCCTGCATCTATATTGCCCACCATTCGACACTTGCTCGGTATTCCAGGATAATTGCAAAAAAAGCACATCCACTGTCACTTTCTGGAGCAAATACGGTGTGCGAACAAAATTGGATGATCAGTAGATTAGAAATATATATATGTATATTGTTGTATAATTTTAAGAGCATCACTCCTCCCATCCCCCATGCATTCCCCTAATTTATGGTACAGTCTCAATCTAGAGCTTTAATTATTAGCTATACCAAATAATACAATCTATAAGTCAAAAAAAACCTAAAAAGTATAAATTCCTTATCAAGTATTACTTTATTATTATGATTGACCCTTAACACTTTACGTCTCGTTGGTTGAGTTGGATTATCAGTAGTGGGCAACAGCTGAAGCTGGAGTCGTTCTCCTCTGTCAACTAGTCATCCATTTGTTGGCGTATTTGAGCTCTCTTTGGCGGCCCCCTGTCCAGAGTTTGTTTAATTGACTTCAGCAAACCGGGCAATAGATTGATATGCTTATCCACACAATTGCCCGTACAATTCTCAAAGAGGTGCTGCTGTCTGCTCATGTCACGCTCACTGGGACTATTGGGTAAACCCGCTCGTGCATCAGTATTGCAATCCTAAAATCGAAATTACCATGAAAATATAAATGAATGTTAATGATAACTACTCCTCCCCTACCCGCACACAGCTTTGCAAACGGTTTTGAAATTGGCCCAACTCATGTTGTAGATAATCCTGGGCTTCCATCAGCGGTTGGGCGCATTTCTCAATACAATTTTGTACACTTTCCAAAGTTCCTCGCTCGTCATCACAACAACGGGCCGCACAACGATGCATGGTGGACTACACGGAGGTAGATTGGATTCATTAGACACGAAACTGATTAATATCAAACTCACCTGCATTCGTTTCAAATGCGAGCGATACATATCCTCGATCATGTCGCTGATGGCTCCTTCTAAACGTTTCTTCTGCTGTTCCACCATTACATCGGCATGGGTTATTTTAAATTTAGAAAAGAAATATACATAAATACACAATTAATACTAAAATGGGATTTTGTAGGATTGTTTATTTATCTTTTGGTTTTGTCATATTAAAAGATAACTAGGTTTAAAAAAAAAACACTTTTTTCTGTACGAAAATGTTATATTATAAATTCTGATAATTTTGTTTTCAATCAAATTAAATTGAAAATCTATTGACCAACTTTTAGGCTTTCTTCATAAACATTCATGCTTTATTTAATACATACTTTGTCGTAAAAATATTAATCTTAAGAGTCATTATATTTTAAGTTTCCCGCCAATAGACAATTTTTATGCCATTTCCATATTATATTTGTTCGTCACATCGTTATAAAAACTTGGGGATCTTATTTATTTTACATGGAACTCTCTTATACCATTACACAAAAAAAAAGTAGTAATAATCTCTAATAATGAACAAATGTTTTAAGTTCTATAAGTGTGATATAGTGTGATGATAACGGCCCTGTACTCAGTTTTTGTCAATCACGTCAGATTTTCGAGAAAAATGTGTTGAAACTATTCAAAGTGACCACATTAGCAGTGTTTTAATGTATAATATAAACATAATAGTATACCAAAAACATTATTATTTTAACCTATAAATATATGTATTCTTTGCTATAACGCATAACACCATATATTTTGCATTTGCAGAAATGAGTAAAATTTGAACCCAAAAGTGTGCTATAGAGAATCGAAGAATTTTTTGTTTTTTTTAATTTTTCGAACCCCAGATCCCCCGATTTTACAAAATGTGGGCGTGATGAGCAAAATCTGAGTTCATATCCGTAATCAGCGTGCCTAAATTAGCTAGGAGCACCTCTTAAATTAAAGTCACCAAAAATCATGTCACCCTGTGCAATATATGAACACTTTGGTGAAGATTAACATTATAATTGTAAGACATAAACAAACTAAATAATGATAAGTGAACACTTCAATGAAATCCTTATTAATTTTGTGGTATTCCGTCGGGTCCCTTGGATAAAACGGCTTTCATAGTTTTCATAAGAGTAGGTATCAGGCCTACATGCTTGTCCACACATTGGATGGCGCAACGCTCGAATTGATCTGTATATTTGGCAATTTGATCTTCATTAGGATTCGGAGGTAGTTTGACTTTGACATCATCATTGCATTGCTATTTTGAGAAAGATGGCAAAAACGAACTTGCGTTTGTTAAAACTTCTTTAGAGAAATGGCTATTAGATTCTTACCATGACGCAACGCTGAAGGCGCCCTTGAAATTCTCCTAATTCATGTTGAACATAGTTTTGAGCTTTCGTCATTGGGGCTGAGCAACGGTCCACACACCGCTGCACACTGTCCACACTGGAGGTTCCATCCTGACAACACTTGGCGGAACACAAGTGCATCTCTGCCTGCGGGGAAACAAAAATAGTATCGACATATAATATAACCTGTAGCACAACCAATTTCAATTGGATTTATTTGCCCACCTGCATTTTTCGTAAATGTGTCTTGTCCATGTCGTCGATCATCTCCGTCACGGCGGACTCAATACGTTGACGTTGCTGCTGGATCATTTTGAAGTAAGTTATAAAAGTCAGACTAAGAAAACGTTTGATTTCGTAATATAAAAAAGAAGTTTAGCCGGCAACAGCGTGTTTTGTAATTTTAGAGATGGCAAAAAACATATACAAAAGTTATCGAATCCCTGGAATGGCCGATTGACACTGCATTCCCTCAACATGATTAACTTTTTTGAATTTTTAAACTATGTATTTGTCGCGGGACGGGACATACACATATAATCCTAATATTAATCTTTATAGAATAAAACATCCAATGAATTACTTTTGAACGAGATGCGTTTGAATTTAAAACAGCGGTTGTTAAAGGCAACTTTCGGCAGAGAGAGCGACCCTTTTTTGAAACAACAAAACATTAACGTTAAATGTTTTATTTAAATTTTGTGTTTTTTTTAGCATTTAATATAATGATGATACTGACAATGTCTCCACAAAAAAGGACAGTGTCATTTAATATCACGACTCAAGTTTAATGACAGATTTTCCTACAATAATTTATATTTAAACTACATTCCGAAGCCACAGCTTAAAGAATCAATTCCAGATTTTGTTGAGTACTTTTTGAAGTGCTTTTAAAAAACAGACATTTAATTTTTGTACTCTGTGGTAGCAGTTAATTCTAATTTGTCTTTACATTAGGCTTACAAGCAATCATATAGACTGGAAAGAGGCCTTTAGGAAAGTTTTGTTGTCGCACTTTGCGCACGATACGAAAACCAGCCGTTTTGAGGAAACGCTCCATTTGATCCAACGGACGTGTAACGGAAGAATCTTCTTCATCCAAGATCACCTTGTTTGTGCTGCTGAAATTCTTTTTAAGGCAGAAATAGGCATCCGGTGCGAGGCTCAAACGCATACGCTGAAAAAATTCCGCCAAATCATGATCTGTTAAATGTCCTAACACCCATTGGCTCCATATAAGGTCATATGATTTAGTTGGTCTGAACTCCTGTAATCCCATGTTGTAAATATTGCCAACGGCACTGTCAGATCGACCTTCTTGTTCACAGTATTCTCGGGCCTTTTCGGCAAATGCTGGATCTTGTTCCACCATATCAACACAGCTGAAACGAGGCATTAGGAGATTCCGAGAAACCCGGCCAATGCCAGCTCCACAGTCCAATGCCAATTTACGACCTGGCACGCGTATTTCCCGTAAAAAGACATTGGAGCCTTGTATATCGATGGCGCTGATGTATCCCAATCCGCCGAGCATGCCATTTACAGTGGCAGGCACCGTGGACCAATACTTCTGAGCTTTATTATAGAACTCTGGTGTGCGTGATGTTGCTCCGGCAGCGGATCCTCCTGTAACATCTTTTTTTGCTTCTGTTTCTGTTGTAACCAGTTCACTGGTTGTCTTCTCTGGTGAGATATTCACAATATCCAACTTGGTTATCAGATCCGTTTCCGTAGTCGAAGCCATTTTGTCTTAGTTTTTAGCTTGTATGCCAAGGCATACTACTGATTCAACAGTAATTATTTCATTTAATTCTCAATTTGTGGTCGTTCAATTTAGTGTGGTTGTTAATAGAATTTAAAAGCTTCTTTGGAGCATCTCTAGAGATGAGCGTTGTGTCACGGTGATCAGGGTAACAGCGACTGTGATAAGAGAAATAGCCAACAAAAATCAAAACCATAAAAATACTTGATTAATGCTGCTCCTTATTTAATTTTACTCCCGCTGCTAATTATTCGGTGATCAATTCCCGTCCCGCGACAATTATCAATTATAATTGACCGTGCTTCCAATTGTCTCAGCTGCGAATTCTTCTTGTTTTATTTTGGCTTGAAATATTTTTTGCCATCACTGATTAGTGAATAGTGCTCATCTCTGATACAAATAGATTTCATTGTTATTGTGACGAATATTTGTTTTTTTTTTTTTATAAAATTCTTTTTTAAAATGACACTCGATATAGATGCTTCCAAGAAGGATGATAAACTTTTACTTACTACAGTACAACAGGAATACAAGATCCTTGCGGAGTAGTAAGTGTATCACAAATTTGTGAAGAATTTTTACGAATTTGTACGTTTTTTTGCAGTAAAATGATTGAATCGGAAAAAATAGGAGGTGTTTATGTTATACCAAGCTATGCCAATTCTTTACGTGAGTTAATAAACAAAACTGTAAGCCACAAATGTTGAAATAATCATAATTTTTTCTAGAGTGGTTTGGAGTATTCTTTGGTCGTAAGGGCTTCTATTCCGAAGGTGTATTACGATTTACTCTGCTTTTGCCCGATCGCTTTCCTGATGATAAAGCTCTTCCAGTAAGTACATCTGTCTATCCAGTTGTTTAACATTCTGATTGATTATTTCCATTTCTAGAGCATTATCTTCCAGCAAAAGATTTTTCATCCGCTGGTCTGCCCGTACACCCATAGCCTTGACATAAGCCATGCGTTTCCCGAATGGCGTTGTGGAGACGATCATCTATGGCAACTTTTGAAATACATACAAGCTATATTTTCCGATCCCCTGGAAAGCATTCGTCACGTGGAATTGGACAAATTAAAAAACCCCGAGGCTTCTGACTTACTAATTAATAATCGCGAAGAGTTTGCCAATCGGATTCGTGAAAATATTAGAGAAAGCCTCACACATATCTATGATACTCCCATAACAGAGGACCCGCATTATATAACATTTGAAAAGTTTCAATCTGAGGTGCACGGACCCGTCTTGGAGGGCATTAAAGCGGGCCAAAGCAAGCACCTAGAGAGTCAATCACAACAAAGCAACGGTGGTAATGGAGGAGGAGGAGGTGCGGCCACTGGCTTATCTTGGGTCAAGGAAGGCGAGTTCAAGCCTTTAAGTGTTGAATGAAATTGTTACAATCTTAATTCGTCGTTTATATTTATAATCATATTAAAATTTATTTTACAAACTCGCCCAGTTCTTCATTCATAGGAAAACGTTTACTTTCCTCAACCCATTTATTTTCGAGCTTTAATTTCTTGCCTTGCCAATGAAAATGTGTTGGGGATTCTTGACCTTTGGAAAATTCAAAATATTGACTTAATTCTATGGCCAATTTCGAGCGTACAAGGCCAATGCCACCGACTTGAGGCCAAGCTGGATGATAAACACGACCTGTACGGGGATGCATATAAAGTTTTTCAGGTTGAAACTCAACAGTTAAAACCTGGCCACTATGGGCGTAGCTAAGGACTTCTACCCCTTCGTCACCATTTTTAGTGAACTGCTCGGTAAAGACAATGGGCGTGTCATCACAACGAATGAAATTTCGCTCTCGTCCACACAGCGATATGTAAGGGAAGTTCTTTTGAAATCGGTGCGTCTGATTCATCCGCAAGCGACTAAAAAAGAATTTCAGAAAATCCTTTTCCTTGAAACAACTAGTAAAGTTCTTCATTTTGGCATCATCCAAAAAGAGCTAAAAGCATATAAAAAAAAAGGATCAGAGGATTATACAATTCCAGAAATGGCTCGTTTACCTTACCATTCCCTCATGATCTATATAATAGAAATATTCCCTTATTTTCGGTTCCGGCGACTGTCCTTGTATATACTGTACACTTCGTGTGCTTAAATTAATTTCAGTAAACTGCTTTAAATTTAATAAATTGAAACGTTTAATCAACATCTTAATATTGTGTATCAATACGGCAGAATCAGCTGTTCACATTGCATTCGATCAGCTGTGTTTTGTTAACACTAGAATTTGAATTTATTCTGTATTTATTTTTATTTGCCCTTCTTTTTTTTGCCTGTACCGCCTGCCTTTTGTGTGCGTCCCATTTGCATATCCTTGAGCTTGGCATCCAGACGTTTCTTGGCATTCTCCATTTCCTTTTCATGGCGCACAGTTTTCAGTGGCTTGGGATGCAGAAAATTCTTCCGTTCATCTCGTTTCACCTCCTCGCCACAACCGTGAACTTCGGGCAAGCCGTGCTTAAAACAAAATCTTTTTTTGCAATGCTGACAGTCCTGGCCCATTAGACTAGTTTTGGTCTTACAACGCGCAAAGTCACAGAGATTGTCAACCTCTTTAACGGCGGTAAGGACATCGTCCAATTTGAGATCGACCAATTCGGTGGGTATGCGCTCGAGAAGCTCTAATGTGTCGTTTGTTCCATAGTTCACACGCTTGCCCGGCTTAGCAGGTGGAAATAAAGGAGTATTGTCTTTCTTGGCCTTGGCTGAGGCTGCGGCAGAAGTTGATGGTTTATTTGGATCATCTAAACAAAGACACATAATTCAACTTAGTGGAACAATTAAACGAGTTGCTATTTCATACCTGTCATTTTGAGGAACATAAAAACCTAAACAAACGATTAGTGGTAAAAAGTGCTAAAATAGGGGCTACCTGTATAGAGCAGTGTTGTGAAATGACAAAGGCCAACGTGCAATTTGAATTTGAATGCAGCACCCGTTAAAAGCCGTTAAAAGTATAACAATAAAACTGTTTATTTTTAAATGCAGCATATAGATTTAATAAAAACTGACAATACTTTCAATACTTTAATGCTTTTTATTGTCGTTGTAATTGAGTTCTAAGCACAAATTAATGTGATTTAATGCTAATATTTAAACAAGTTCTCCCGGCTATTTCGTATACATCTAGAAAACACAAACTACATATATAATTGTATACAATATATGGTATATAAAAGCCGTATATAAATGTTTCTTTTGGTTGCTTTTTAACATTTGCAGTTTCATTTAAATGCTAATTGTGTTGACAATAAGTGGACCTGGCTACGAGTATGTATTTATTATTAATTGCAATCGTTGTTCTTACAATTTGTTTTCGCAATGGCATGAAGCTGCCGAACCGGAAGTGACAGCAGCATGAATAGCTTTGGCTACATAATCAATATTTCCTGTATTCAAACCACACATATTAATACGTCCGGTCTTGAGCAAATAAATGTGATATTTATCAATGAGAATGCGAACTTGTTGCTCATTCAGACCAGTATAGGAGAACATTCCGATTTGATTGACAATGTGATCCCAGGTGCCTGGAGTGCCCAATTCCACAAGTTTGCTGCGCAATGCTTGGCGCATCTCGCGAATTCGTGTGGACATCGACTGGATGCAGCCCATCCACTCTTGCCGCAATTCGGGAGTGTTTAACACCTTGGACACAATGCGTGCACCATAAGCAGGAGGATTCGAATAAGATCCACGGATAATCAGAGTCAATTGGGAGTGAATGGCATCACGTGTGGCTCCATTCTTTTGCACGATCGTCAAATTGCCAGCTCTCTCGCAATATAGACCAAAATTCTTAGCAAACGATTGGCACACGAACAGCTCAAAGCCGCGATCCACAAAATAACGTACAGCCCAGGCATCACGGTCAGGATCGCCGCTGGCGAAACCCTGATATGCTGAATCGAAGAGGGGGAACAATTTTTTGCGCTCCATTAAATCGGCAATTTCCTTCCATTGCTCTTGGGTGGGATCACTTCCAGTGGGATTGTGGGCACAGGCATGCAAAATGATCACTGATCCGGGAACAGCCTGATCCAAATCAGCCAGCATCCCCTTCAAGTCCAATTGACGTTTGTTCTGGTCCCAATAGCGATACGAATGCAATTTAGTGAATCCCGTATCCGCAAAGATCTTATGATGATTCTCCCACGTGGGATTGGAATAATAGACATCATTACGCTTCAATTGCTGATACAAAAACTCGGCGGCCACACGCAAGGCACCAGTTCCAGAGATAGTCTGAAAACAGCATCAAAAAAGGGTTTTCAAAATTCTCAGTGGTCTTATAAGTTTATCTAAAATTCCATCGATTTCTACAGTTTTTCCAATCTCACAACTCACCTGGACACCAAAGGCACGTTTCTCCTTAAGAGCTATGGAATCGGCACCCAAAACCAATTGCGTTGCGGCACTTGTGAATGTATCCAAACCTGAAATTGATTTTTGAAAACAATTGCAAATTAATAATCCTCGGCAAATGATTAAAGTAAGTTCTATTAGTTCGAAACTGAAACCTTTCCATTTACTCACCAGTCACTGGCAAATACTCATGGTTAATGTTCTCATCGCTGGCAATGCTTTTTTCGGTATTCCTAACCACGGGCAGAACCCAAGGCTGTCCCTCATTTGTTCTATAGGCTGGAAATATAAAACAAACGAACAAATATAATCATAATTCAATTTCTAATCATTTTCATTGTTAAGCTTATCTTTAGAGATTTGGCGGAGTCTAATCAAAGGTTAATGTCATAATATTGAATATCTGAATTTGGGCAATTACTAAATAATATTTTTATGATAAACTGAAAGGTGTTTTAAGACAAATTTATATGAGCCGAAAATTCCTAAGGCCTATTGTTTGTGGGTTTTTTGTTGTTGGCATTAACAAAAGCGGCAAAACTTGTTCAGAGAAAGGGTCGTTGACATTGAAAAGTCACGAGAATAACAAGAATAAATTATTTGCTGACATTTTTTTTTCAAATTCCTCTCTGGCTAAAAACAAACAAGCAATAATTATGTATATATTTTTATGATTATGCAATCAAGGTGAAGGTGAAAGGCGCTGTCCCATTCATAGAACCACTGCAATGGTCCAAGGGTGCCGATAATGAGGGGAGATTATGAATAGAGGCGGCCTGTTGAAAAGCACCTGTTTAAAGGCCAATAAAACAAGGGGCTTATCATTAAAACAATATACTATAAAGTTATGTTAGAGATTTGCATCTGACGTCAATGGAAATTTAGTTTCTGTAAAAAGAAAAGCTGATCGGCCTACACAAAATGAAAGAAAAAGTAAAAACCCAATATGATATTTTAATAAAATCGGTCAACTGTGTCATAAATAATATGTATGTATATAGAAACTAGATACACGAATGACAATTTGTCTGCACTTAATTCAACGGAAGTGCGATAGTTTATCACAATCAATAATGTATAGAATATAGTCCGGGAAGGCAACAAACAAAAATCAAAACAATACGACTTCCAAACGACCTCCAGTTTCAACGGAGGGGGCGACCCCCCGCAATTGTGGCAGGAGAAGAGAGCGGGCGGCTTTTAGCTAATTGATAGCAACTGAACAACAACAAGCTTCAACACAAACACACACACATACATGCATTCAATACAACACCTACATGTTGACAGGGCACAGACAAACCTCATGTAATAACAAATTGCTTTTCATTTCTTTTTTTTCTGATTTTGCTTACCACCCACTGATAAATTGACTTTGTTTGGATTTGAATCGTCCTTAAAGGCTTGGGTGAGGGCAAACACCTCAATTGCCGGTCCTTTTTTTACATCCGCGTATATGGACATGGCTTATACTTTTATGCGCTTCACTTGAAATTTGTTGTGTAAATTGTTTTAAACAAAAGAGTAGGGATGTTAGAAATATCGATACGATGCGTTATATCGCATATCGATATACAACCATCATACATTATCGATAAACTATCCTGCAGTTACTTTCGGCAACTGAGCCAGCGTCTGAGTACCGTCTTGGAGGCAGGTCAGGATTATGACAAAGAACTGGAATTGGAAACTGTTTATTAGCTGTGAATGTGAATATGTATATATGTATAGAAATATGCACCTTATGCACATACGGCTGGTGTTGATTATGAGCTTCGTCTATATTTAATGTGTACAACAAATTCTTTTTGAGCCGTGCCATGGCGCCAAAATTCAAGTAATACTGTGTTACGTTGTTGACAACCGTGTCCAGCTTTGCACGCAGCTTCCTCACGAAAAGCTCCTTTTCCTCGAGCGTGTAATGGGTTATTCCTGTAAAGAAATCCAAATCGTACACATATTTTCCAAATTTTATTTTTTGTGGGGAGTCCATGGTGGCGCGGTTTTTAAAAGAGACGCTAAGTTTTTTCATAGTGTGACCGTTTCTTTTAAATAATTCTCAAGAAAGAGTATATTAGCTTTACGATGCATTTTGTTTTAAAGCATTTTAAATTATACTTGTAATTGGTTTCATTGTGCTTGCTTTCAAAATATGCCATCCGAGTTCAATTGCTTAGTCTAAAGTTTTGATTCCAATAAAAAATATCTTGAAGATATTCCGCCTATACTGTATTCAGAAATGTAAGGGTGTGCAAAATTCGCATTCGTTAGCAGAATCACGCAAAATATAACGGTAAAAATCAGGGTTGCATTTTGCAAAATTTTTACTCTGTTAAGTGAGTGCCAAAAAAAATTTATTCCAAAATGTTTTCGTGCAGTGAATGCAATTTTAAATCTCCACGTCGGTCGAACCTGCAGCGGCACCATCAGAGAAGGCACGCCAACAAGAAAATTGAAGGAACCGTCTACCAGTGTAATTCCTGCAGTTACACCACAAATCTGCCATACAACCTTCGGAGGCACATTCAGGAGCACCATGGGCAGGGACAGCAATCGGAAGAGGGACACCTGACACAGGAGCAGCAATTGGAAGAGGGACACCAGACACAGGAGCAGCAATTGGAAGAGGGATACCTGACACAGGAGCAGCAATTGGAAGAGGGATACCTGACACAGGAGCAGCAATTGGAAGAGGGATACCTGACACAGGAGGAGGGGCAGCAATGGGAGTACTCAACTCCAACCTCTACGTTGGGTTGCAGCATCCCAATGACACCAGCAAAACGAAACCGGGAATATCATAGGCCTACCTCGTCCAAAGTGAAACGGAGTTTCAATTTTGAAATGGTGGACTTGCAAGATGCGTTAGCCCCAATCTCAAAAAAAATTTACATGCTTAGCCACTCTGAGATGAAGTGGAAATGTTTTGAATGGCAACGAAAATTGTTCAATAAGAGACTTGCCAAATTGTCGCCTGGCCATTTTAATGACGATGTCTGCTTGTTTTCCGTGCCTGAATCGTTCTGTTTCTAAAATTGGTATAATTATTTGTGTTGTGGAGGACCTGGGAGGATTCCACAGAATCAAAAACTGCGATGAGGTGGTGGCAGCACTTGTATGAAAGTAGACTGCTCTCAATCGAAATAATGGAAAAAAGGCGGAAAAGCGAACTAATTGCCCTAGAGACTCCATTATGGTGGGATGACGGAGAGCCACTCTCAGTTACAAACCGGCATATATTTCTAAACCGTAATTTCGTATCAAATAAAAGCGTAGCAAATGTGCTGAAAAAAATATTTAGTGACTATTACGAACATAGCCAAGTCACGATTGGCGAACCTTTTAAAATCAAAGACTCGTGGATGTACGCCACAAAAATGAGTGGTAGGCAAATTTTAATGAATATGGAAAAGATGTATATTGAAGGTCCAGAGTGTGAAATAAGCTTTTAAAATATTTCATAAATGTATATTTTAAGAATCACCATTTGGCATCGGCAACGGCTGCGGTTGCAGCGACAAAGTCGGTATAGCTGGAGGTGGTGGTCTATATGCCCCATCAAAGGGCATAAACAAGCAATTGCCATCAGCTGGAACTCGAGCACCACCCAATTGGGCTGGTGGTGGAGGCACAATTGGATATTGAAATACCTCATGGATGGCGTCGAGCCGGATGCCCATGCTGGCAACTAGTTCATAAAATGCGTATGAATTTCTGTTGCGGCGGCAAGTGGTTGCAATTGCAATTCCCCATCTTCTCGCAGTTGCTGATGAGTGTCCATGGAATTAACACTGCCTACTATATCCTTATATGACATCTCAACCATGGTTTCCAGAAGAAAGACACCGACACGCATTTCACATAAAACGAAATTTAAAAAAGTACCGATATGTCGATTACTTTGCTCCGATATGTCGATTTCGATAAATTTGCTCCGATATGTCGATTTCGATAGGTTGCTCCGATATGTCGATGTATCGATAGCTCAAGTGGAAACTAGCGCCATCTGTTGTCGGTGGTTCGAAGTAACCGGCTCAGTCTCCTTAAAAATAACAATTTTTATTGATAAACAAAATAAAGATTTAATGCGATGTCCAGTCGCAAATCAAATGAATTGGAGGCCAACCCGGCTCCTGATCCTCAGGCTCCTATCACCCGAAAAGGTTTTCTCATGTCCCTGAATACGGGGCAACCTTTGGCTATTCCAGATTGCAATGTGGTAGGCTACAACCAAAGCCATGGTTATCAAATGGCTTGTTTCATTCTCTTTCCATTTCAGTATGGAAGCTGTCGTCCTGTGGCTGAGTTCGAGAAACTTAACCGTGTGGGCGAAGGCAGCTACGGCATAGTTTGTGAGTCAAATTATTTTTATCCATTTGGTGCTAGATCTGAAATGCAATCCTTGCTTTACCTTCATTTCAGATCGGGCTCGCGACACACGCAATAATGAAATTGTAGCCCTGAAAAAGGTGCGCATGGATCAGGAAAAGGATGGCCTTCCTGTGAGTGGTCTTCGAGAGATTATGATCCTTAAGCAATGCCAACATGAGAATATAGTTCAATTGCGCGAAGTTGTGGTGGGCAAGAGCCTTGATAGTATATTCCTGGTAATGGACTTCTGTGAACAGGACTTGGCATCTGTTTTGGACAATATGCCGCAGCCGTTTACAGAATCGGAGGTTAAATGCATTACTCTGCAAGTGCTGCGCGCCCTAAAATATATGCATGCTCGATATATAATCCACCGTGACCTAAAGGTATCCAATTTACTGATGACTGACAAGGGTTGCATCAAAGTGGGCAAGTGACATTTGTGGAAAATTTCCATTGCAGATAACTAAATTTTCGCATCTTTCTCTAGCTGACTTTGGCCTGGCTCGTTTGTATTGCAATCCTCCAAAGCCTATGACTCCACAAATGGTTACCTTGTGGTACAGGGCGCCAGAACTATTGCTGGGATCTCGAACCTATACTGCAGCTGTAGATATGTGGGCTTTTGGATGTATTCTTGGTGAGCTGTTGATCGGTAAACCTTTGCTGCCGGGCAACTCGGAGATTGCTCAACTAGACTTGATTATTGAACTGCTCGGAGCGCCCTCGAAATCCATTTGGCCAGGATTTACAGAACTGCCAGCTTTACAGAATTTTACTCTTAGCCAGCAGCCATATAACAATTTAAAAAGCAAATTCCAAGCACTACGTCCAGCAGGCAGAGGTCTTTTGAATCTCCTCTTTATTTACAATCCCAGTACGAGGGCTACAGCCGAGGAGTGCTTAAATAGCAAATACTTTGTAGAGCCACCGCAGGGTAAGAAGTTCAGCCATATATGATCTATAGCCATTCCTACTTTTATTGACATCGATTCCATATTGCAGCTTGTGATCCCCGCATGATGCCCACATTTCCACAGCATCGTAACTCGATGACAACAAACGCACAACCGCAGCCACCACCACCGGCGGAAATACCAATTTCCGATCTACTTAATGTGTTTATAAAAAGGCAACGTTTAGATTAAAACAATATAAATGTATTTATTATGCAATCTACAAGTAAGGCCGGTCCATGGGAGTCTTTTTGGCCTTCTTGTCGCGGGCTCGTGGGAACCACCGATGTTTTGTGGTGTGGGTGAGTTGCATTAACTCCTGGCGGGCAACTTCTGGATGTTTGGTTTTAAAGGATTGCATGGCCGACTGCAGTGCTGACTCCTTGATCACCTCGGAACTTTCGGACACCACGATTTCGGGTAAAGGCTTGGTGTTTTCATAGGGAATCTCTTGTTCAGGATGCCAGGCGACTATGGTTTTTCCATTCTTGGTTATCCCAACGGCTTCGACTAGACTTCGACCGCCCACCGGATTAGTATTCACAGCATTTCGTGTCAAATTTGTAGAAAATAAACGAAAACTTAAGCGTGCTACTGACATTTTTCCTTTCAGTGATGTGAGAAGGAAATTTCGATAGCACTTGCACAACAACAGCTGATCTAAGAGCATTTTTAAACACTTTTTCCTGTCAGCTGTTTTGCCGGCAACTATCAATATTTACGAAAACACAGAAAAACAATGTGGATCATTTACGCCCTGCTGGTGCATATTTTGCTCCTGGGATCCATTTTCGTTATCTACTTTCGTTCACCCGTCATTAAGGGACTGGAACCGCAGCAGCCCTTGTCCTCGTTTGGGTTGGAACCACCTGCAGATCGTTTGGTCTTGATTGTAACGGACGGATTGCGTGCCGACTCCTTTTTCGATGGAAACTGCCGGCATGTGCCTCATCTCCGTCAAATATTTTTACACGAAGGCTTGGTGGGCATTTCTCGCACCCGTGTGCCCACTGAATCTCGGCCAGGGCACATAGCCTTGATAGCCGGGCTGTATGAAGACCCTTCTGCAGTCACCCGTGGTTGGAAAGAGAATCCCATTGAGTTCGATACGGTGTTTAATCGTAGCGGGCATACATATGCTTGGGGAGCCCACGATGTGCTTCACATATTCGAAAAACTGTCTTCTGGTGGTCGTCCCATGCACTTCGATAGCTACAATCATGATTTGGATTTTTCCGGCCAGCACAAGACTTACAAGCTAGATGAATGGGTGTTTGACAAGGTGCGATTCTTGCTGCACCGCAAGCGAGAGGAATTACAAAAGGCCAAGCCAGTGGTATTCTTCCTGCATTTGCTAGGAATGGATACAGCCGGGCATGTCCACAAACCGGGAACTCCTCTGTTTCTAGAGAATTTGAACTACACAGAGCATGGTATTTGGAAAATCTATCAGAAATTTGAAGAAATCTTTCCCGACAAGAGAACAGTTTATCTGATGACCTCGGATCACGGCATGACGGACTCGGGTAAGTGATAAATAAAGAAATATTTAATGGGATCCACACGATTTAAAATTGCCACAGGCTCACATGGCGCTGGTGCACCACACGAAACGGATACGCCCTTCATTTTGTGGGGTTCGGGTGTTGTGCAGACGGTGAACACTCCTTCAAAGCAAACATTCGTTGCCAACGATGAAGGCAAACTACTACCACTGCATGAACTGGAACAAGCGCAGCTAACACCATTGATGTCTGCCCTAATTGGCTTGCCACCGCCCATGAATAATTTTGGAATGCTTCCCATGGGTTATATAAATGCCAGTGCCGAGTACGAGGCAATGGCTGCATATAGCAATGCTCTGCAGTTGCTCGGCCAATATCAGATGCTCTTCGAGGAACACAAACGTGGCATTTTGTCCAACTATCTAAACTCTTTCGGTAAACTAACCACAAAGGAAATCCAAGATTATAAATTGTTAACAGCCAATCTGCGGGCTAATAAGTCCTATGCCGAATCTATAGTTAGAAGCAGACTGATCATGGAACAGACGCTAGAGGGTATTGATTATTATCATGGCTACTATGGCAATGTGCTGCTCTTGTCAACTACGGCGACATTTCTGGGATGGATCTATTACCTATATCAACTGCTAACCGCACATAGAACAAAAGCAAAGGGGACAGGCCACAATATTAGACTAGAAGCTGGAGTTATTATCGCATTAATTGTCTTGCTGGTGGCGCAACGTGTACCCCTTGTTATTACATTTTATTTACTTCTTCCGCTTTTTATCTGGCGTCTGGCATTGAAGCCCAACTTGGGTTACTCCGATGCCATTGCATATAGTCAACCATGGGCCAATCATTTGGCTTCTAAAAAGCAATTGCTTCTACTAATAGGCTGCGCAGAGCTTTTGGTTTTCACATTTTTCGAACGACGACTCATCTCACTGTGCTTCTTTGTCTTTAGTGGATACAGCTGGTGGGAGAATTTTAAATCCCATTCCCGTCAGGTTTACGGCAGGCTTATACTTATAGACGTACTCACCTTGTTTCCTCTTTTTCCACCTTCGGTGGGCTATCAGAATTCCTATCTTGTCTTTGTCGGCATTCTTGTCATCTTTTTGAATGCTTTTTGGTCAAAGAAGCAACGCCTTGCCCTTAGCTTACACACCAAATTCTGCAATGCAATAATTTTGGTTAATGCGGCCGTGTGTATGCATCTGAATAGCAATCATCAGGGGATTCCCCTGCCTCTATATATAGCCAGTTGGCTATTTTTAATTTATGCATTCGCCTCAATATTAATTAACAAAGAACCCGATCTAGAGTTGCGTTTAGCTCAAATATGTTACAATTTAAATGCACTTTATGCCATGCTCTGCACTTCCTACGAAGCTCTCTTCATTCAATTACTGATTATGGAGCTGACCATGTCGTTGGACACTTCAAACCCCTCTTCGACCAAGGCTATGCAACAATCCCCACTGCGTTTGGCATTTGCCATTGTTCTCTACACTTTCTTCTCGATGTTTGGCAGTGGCAACATTGCCTCAATAAGCTCCTTCGATCCAAATATCACACGTTGTTTCCTTGGCCATTTCGCACCATTCATTATGATGGCTTTGGTCTTGCTGAAACTTCTATTACCCTTAATTCTCAACATGTCCGTTGTGTATACGCACTGTGGTTACGCCCGACAACAGGAGACACGTATATTCATCTGCCTGCTGCTTATCTGTGATATTATGGGCTTGAACTTTCTGTATTTGGTGCGCAATCAAGGCTCATGGTTGGAAATTGGATCATCTATATCGCATTTTGTTATCATGGAGATGACGACATTGATTCTTCTACTAGTGACCTATGCAGCAAAGCTATTGTTGGGTCTTACTGCCTATAATAATATAACTCCCAAGCAACATTAAACAAGTCCCTTGAGAATATGTAACATAAGTTTCAAAAAACAAACCCTTTGTAACATTAAAAAGCATTATTATTAATGTATATTATATGTATATAATTATTAGCGATTAACTGAGATTTTCATCTTGATCATGACCAAACAGTCAAATTAAAATTTATGGCAAATTAATGTTTCTTGTTTTGTATGTAAGCCAAGAGCCATAAACTATTTACGGACCAAAAATGTGTCCAAAATGAAAATAATTTGTAAAGTTTACAATATAAGCAACAAAAACATTCCAGCTAGTAAATAACTATAAAATTTGCCAGTTGAGGTAATTAGGTTCATTATCGTTCGGACATTGCAAAGCTCCTGAGCAGGGAAGCATAGTTCTAGTTCAAGTTAATTTGACGTGGATGAAACTGAATCCAAAAATCGAAATTGTTGTTACCTTTTAAGTAGTTCCATGTGTCCTAATGAAAATTTCCTCCTATCCTGGACCTTTAACTTTTTAACCCAGTCATTGTTGGTAGTTGTGACTACAACCAATTTTTAGACAATTTAAAGAATTTGCCCAATTCCAATACTTTTATATTGTTAGTTACGTTTCGTATATATAGTTTTGTCGTTATGGATTTCAAAAATATTAAAATCAGAATTCATTTACAAAAATTGTTTTGTTTTATTATTATAAGCTTAACTTAGGCAATTTATATCGAATTAATATATACAACACTAATTAGTAATTACATACACACAATGTAAGCTTTAGAATCTAAATGATAGGAATGTGTGTGTAGGCGTGTGTGTGAGTGTGTGTAGGTGTGGGTGCATGCGAGTGTGTGTGAAAAGTTTTTTTGACATGGCACGACGACATCTAACTAATGAGTAGGAGCAGCTGCACAGTAAAAAATTATTAAGTAAAAAAAAAAAAAATACTTTAAAAACAAACATTTTAAAAACTAATCTTTAAGATACTGCTCCAATGGATTTGATCCATGGAGTCGCACAGTGGCTGTCTCATCTGTAAGAAAAAAGAAATTCATTTGTGGATATATAGGATATATCTCTGATGTGTAGAGAAACTCACTTGACTGCGCCGGCTTTGCTGTGGTGGCACTCTCTGTTTTCTGGGATTGCAGACAGTCTAGCCACTCGGACAACGAGATCTTCTTGTCACCATTCACATCACAGTAGCGTGGCATCTTTTTGCCACATTTACCCAAATTTCTGAAAATTTGGATGTTTATTTCCTATCCTTAAATTGTGTGATAAGAGCTGTTTACCCACCTGGCACTGGTGACCAATTCACGAAAGACTTTCCATTCTTTGCGCTCCCAAGATTTGTTTTTATTCTTGTCTAGAAATACAAAACTTAAAGTAGCAATACGTTCATCTTCCGACTTCCAAATGGTTGTATCGGAGCTTGATTGAAAGAACAAAATATGATATATATTTTTGATTTGCCTAAGTAAACAAAGGAGAAGCTTACCCCGTGTTGCCTCTGGGCAGAAGCTGAGTATTGAGGAACTCTTTCAACTCCTTGAGAAACTGCGTTTTACGTGGCTCCGGACAACCTTTCATGGGTCGCACAGCACTAACTACATCGCATTGGGGTCGCTGATTCTTTACTGAAGTGCCTGGAATATGTTTGCCCGTATCCTCGTTGACACACCAACAATATGGAGTAGAATGATAGCATTGCTCACGCTGATAACGTCCATCGGGCATACATTCGGGAACATAAAGTACACTTTTGCCACCATGCTAAAGGATCAGCCATTAGAACAAGTCATTAGAGACGGGGTAGTGGTAACACTTACACTCTGCTCCTCTAGGGCCACAGTTTGATCTGTCCAACAATTGGTCTCACCCTCGTTTTCGTTGTTTGTCGTTTCTGCAGACGTTTTGGAATTCAAAACTGTGAAGAAATGGGCATTAGCATAGACTCTATTTCTATTCTGCCCTTTTGGAAGCATGCCAAATGGTAATGAAATGGATTACTTATTGGTTAGTTTGTAACTAAACCCAACATTTACGTACTATCGTTAAGAGATGTGCGTGAATGTGGAAAACTGGGTAAGGTCATATCATCATCGTCCTCGCCATTGCTGCCAGTGCCAGTGCCATCATCATAGTTATCCTCAGTCTCCATATCGGTATCAGCGTGCTCCAATGAACTGCCAGCTGCATCATCATGGGATGTATGTAAAATGCTGCCGGAACTGCCGCCAATGATATTCGTATTGGTATGATCATGTTTCGGATGCATTATGGTTGTTGAGTGCAATTGATAATGGTTTTGGCGATTTGGATTTGGATTTGGAGTTGTCATTATCGTTATGGTGGTACCATTTAAAATGGAGACAGCCACATTACCTGCATACATACATACAACACATATACAAAAAAAATGAATATAATGAATGAATCAATTTGTAATTGAATCGATTAATTATTCAAAGTTTATATGGTAATGCTTTCATGATCTATAAATAATGCCAACTAATAAATGGACGACGTAAATTACAATCAAACTAAAGGAATTCTAAACTAGGTTAGTAAAATAAGGCATTTGCCCCCTAAAGTATGCAATAGACGGTCCAAATTTCGCCCATTTCGCTTTTATCTACACTAAATCTACAGTTAATGTTAGTTTAATGTGCAGTAAGAGATTATTTTTTTAAATAGATCGCTTTTAAACTCACGATTATTGCCATCTTTGGATAGGCAAGTGCTCCACTCCAGCGAATTCAGACTCTCGTCTTTGTCGACATCACAATATTTGCCAAAAGCACGTCCACATCGTCTAGGCTTCACTGCCTGTGCATACAAAACAGTTCAAGAATTGAGACATGCAGAAGAATCGGGTGTGGATTCAAAACTCACCCGCTTGACAAGTTTCTTCAGCTCACGAACTTCATGCCTGTCCAGCATATGATTGTTATTTGCATCCAATTGGACAAACTTCCAATCCAAAACATCTGTATCCGTAGGCCGCTGATCGCGTACAATCGCAGAGCGTATGTATTCACTTCGAAAGATTTCGATTAATTGATCATTGAAGGCTACACGATCCGCCTTGCTGCAGGCACGATGAGCCGCAGCAGCACCAGCCTCAGCCTCACTGGAATCCGAGGGCACAGGATTCACTAGACGTGTGGGCGAACGACGACGTGTATTGCGTCTATAGGCACGGCATTTGGGCTTCGAGCGCAGCGATGAGGTTGAGGTATTCTCTATGGGTCTGCCCAAATGATCGCTGCACCAGCAGCCAGTTTCCCCCAGACATTGCATGGCAGCAAAGGTGCCATCACGGCGACAACGTGGCACAAAATATTGAGGATTACGTGCCAATTGTCGGCGTGAATACTGGCGCGCCTCCAGGCAGGCTGAGTGGAAAGGGGAGGATAATCAGTATTAATCATGAAACCCCTGGAGGATTCGCTAACTTACCCTTGCAGAAACCGCGATATTTAAGGCTCACTTGATGACCACTACACTGCACTCTCAAAAGATGACAACGTGTGGGATAAGTCTGATCGTCGGTACCACAAACAGGACCCTCTCGTTCGTCGCATTCCCCCAATTTGGCGGCACATTTGGATAGCGTAAGCGATAGTGTCTGTAAGGCCAAAGCATAGAGAAGGTGTCAACTGTGAATTTGAGGCATTTTGTACCCACCCCCTCCCTCCATGTGTTCCCCCCAATGGAATCAAACACGCGTAAAATGATTTATTACATTTATGGCCAAGCTTCGCGGCAACGTCTGGCCGACAGACTCTCTTAATGTTGACTTGAATACGAATGAAATAACCTGGACATGGCTAATAAGTATGAAAATCAAAGTTGTCAGGCCATAACTTGACTGGCATCGCGAATACGAGAACCCATAAGTGAAAATACGCCAGCCCTCCTCCTGCCACCTGCCACCTCCCTCCCACTTGACAAAAAAAAAAAACCAAATACCGACCAAAAATTATGGCACTGGCACCCGAATGTAGTCTGTCAACCAACTGGCTCTGTCTCGAGCTCCACCGGCTTCCAAGTCGGTGGCAATGCGATTTGGTCTGTTGCTGAGTGCGCAAATTCTCGTTTAGCCTACAAAAGTCGGTGAGTTATATATGTATATATATATTTCATACATATATACGTATGTATGTATGTATATATCTTTTTTTGTATGTGTTTGGGCAAATCAAGAGAACAGCAATTGCTTAGCAATCTTGTCACCAATTTGTTGTAATAATTTGGACATTAATTAGTTTGCATTTTCGTTGCGATTGAAAAGTGAAAACGCCTTTGCATCTCATTAGCTACATATTTTTTCAGATGTGTGTGTGTGTGTTATTGCCTTGTCAGGTGGAACACTAATACTTTGTAAAGTCAAGTTGATAAGCAACTGAGCATTTGAAGTCTTTGCCATTAAAAAATGGAAATTTTGTGAAAATCCTTATACGAAATGTTGGTAAGTTTTTATACCTGGAACTAAAACTTGAAAGAAAATTCAAAAAAAGATGAAAATAAATGAAATTATTTGTTAAACTCTAGGGCTAATCCAGTAATAGAATGCATTTTGTTATTTAGTTAACTAAAGCCTAGGTAATATCTGATTTATTACGTCTGTTTTGGACTTAACTCAACTTTAATTTTTAATCAATAGGCCAATCAGTTATTGACGATATTTGCGGTGCATCAATGACCAACTCAAAACCATGAATTAACACAATAAAATATATTCAAAAATTGGTAAATTCAATGTCTGAAATTCGTTTCCCCAACAAAATATGTATATTAAAACATTATACTATTACTTTATAAAAACACAGTGTTATCTATATTTTTATACTCTTGCAAAAAGGGTATATTAATTTTGGTCAGAAGTGTGCAACGCATAGAACGAAGCATCTCAGACCATATAAAGTATATATATTCTTGATCAGCAGAATACTCAGATCAGCAGCTGAAATTTTGCACGTATGCTTGTATATACTGCAGGCGTTGTATATCTCGGATTCAGCCGGATCGGACCACTATATCATATAGCTCCCATACAAACGTCAATGTCACGAACAGTGACTTTTCTCAATAACTTCGTTATTTTATCAGCAATTGTCATAAAAGTTGGTATTTGTCAGTTTGGTGTTCCTATTAATAATTGTGCCAAATTTGATCAAGATCGGGTGACTATATCATATAGCTCCCATACAAACGGCAAAGTCACAAACAGTGACTTTCTCAATAACTTCATTAATTTTATAGCTATTATCATAAAAGTTTGTATTAGTCAGTTGTGCTATTTTTAATAATTGTGCCAAATATGATCAAGATCGGGTGACTATATCATATACCTCCCATAGAAACGATCGGTGGAAAACAGTGACTTTCATCAAAAAGTTCGTTATATCCTATGCTAAGATTGAAGGCCGTTCTTTCGCAGACATTAGACTTTTTGGATAAAACGTTTTTACACATTGATGGCTATGGGTAAGGAAAGAATTACCAAAACAGTTGCAAGGGTATACAAACTTCGACGTGGTCAAAGTTAACCCCGGCCCTCTGGTTTTTTATAAACAAATGTATAAATATTTATATTTTAGACTATTTTTTTGAGAATTCCAAAGAGTGAAATCATAATTTCAGAGCCTTTTCCAAAAAGAAGATATCTTTTATATTGAATTACATTTTTCATTTCTATGGATTTAGGTTGTGAGGTAAGAAAGGGGAAGACCAGCCGGAAAAATTATAATTATGTTTATAATTTTTAATAGATAACTTAAAACGTTGTAAAAAGTCGTGTATCTGAAAAACATTTATAAACATTGTTTTTGATTTTAAAAAGAAGTGAAGAAGTCAGTTCCTTCAGATGATGCCTCTTTATATACCCAAATCCCTTTAAATCATATCGATTGCCTATTGCTGGTTGATTGTTCCCCCTTTTTCGTATGCCTTGATCGGCCATTGTATGATTTTTTTATTCGAACTCTAGATTTCCATTTTCATACCAAAATTTCAATATATTTAAATGTATATAGAAATTGTCAATGGAAGAAATTGTAAACCATTTTAAAGCTCTTTTTAAACATCGCACAAGCATAAGATCTATGTATGTATGTATATCATTTTCTCCATTCTCATCTGTTTACATATTTTAAAATTAAAAATTAGCCAATTTTTTCAAGCGAAGCGTATTATTTTACTTTCATTCAACACAAGTATTCTGAAACTTGCTGATAGTGCAAAAGAAAATTAAGTAACATCTTTAGGCAAAGTTGAATGAAACAATGATGAAAGTAGTGATTGAAAGTGAAGCCAGAAAAAATTACAAAATTCCTCTATAGTAATTCAAAGCGTTTTCAAACTAAACTAGAATGTAAAATCTATTCCATATCACTTTCATCTGTAGAATCTGCTTAAATATTTCGATAGAGTTTCGAGACACTACGTGTGTTTAAGAAAACAAAAACCAGTAGCCCAGAGAAAATGTTAAACATTATTAATGATTGCCCTCACAATTGGCCTATCTCATTTTGTACAGGTGTATCTGATGTACACATGTATGTATACATTTATGTACCTATGTAAACACATCGATTTCGAGGCAAGCCACCTTGCCCTACCTTTCCTCTTGAGTTTTTGTTACTCCTAGAGCACGCGCTGGCTGGTAATTGGAGCGGACAGGTGACGGTAACTCTGTCTTTGGACAGATATCAAAAGAATATATGTATATACATATGTATGTAGATAACGATAAACAATAATGGAACAGATATGTACATATGCATATAAAATGGCAAATGAAACAGAACAGACATTAATATGAATACTATACAATATAGATATATGCATATGAAATGCTGTATCAGCAGAGCTTTGGATTCTTTGGAATAAGTATTGGCATCTTATAGCCACTTTTATGTATATGTATGTAGTTGTAGTTGTTGCGGTGGGGTACATATGCCCATCAATCACCAATCGCATCGAAATGCGGCGCCAATAACATGTGAATTGTCTAATTGAAAATGCAAATGGCAAAATCGAAATAGGGCGTTATCCCAGAACGTGTCTGAATGTTCATACTTACTTATAAATGTATTTATGTATGTGTGTGTATATACTTATATATCATTAAGACAAACGGAGTCACTCTGTACCTTGTGGCCACAAATTATAAATGAAAAGAGGGACACAGAGACAGCTCAAGGATTGTTACCAGATAACGACAAAATTATTGACTGACAGTTCTCACGCTCTCAACAACAACAACAAAAGTCGAAACGATCCCCAATCCAAGCCGCAACTTCTTAAATACTTCTTCACACTTTGTCATCATCATCGTCATCAGCATCTTCTTCATCATCATCATCATCATCATCATGACCATGGTCATAAGGCTGGCTTTCAGGCAGGCAGGCAGGCAGACACTCAGGCAATGGCAAAATCCGAGTCCAACTTAAGGTAAAGGAGGGCTTGAGCTGGGGTTGCCATCATGGGGTTTTATTTTGGTAGGGGGAACCCAGCCAAAACGCTTTTGACTTGTGACCATTTTCTGTTCTTTCCTTACATATATATAAAACATTTTTTTTTGCTTTGGATAAAACACGTTCGTTCGTCGGACAGATGAAACGGAAAACGAAAAAAAAATTACACATAAGAAATCCGTACATTATGTTGGGGTTGTCGGCTTTAATGTACCCTATATCAAAGAGAACTTTAGATAGACATTGCAGCTTTTCAAGGTTTTATACCGATAGCTCTCATGGGCGTGGATTATGTCCTACATCTAGGACAATATTTTGGAGTGCTCCTTGAAATATCGTATATCACATTCAAAACTATCTAACACTGCAGTTTGGCTGCGATTTTAGCTCCAATGTTACTAGGCCTTCCCTTAAGAAATTGAAAATGAAATGATGCTCAAATTTGAATGCTCTTAATATACCCTTTATTATTCCAAGTGGTACTACAGGGTATTTAAAAAACCCCAAAGAGGCCGAAGAAGTTGGCGGTTTTGGGTTGTGGCAGACAGCGCGGCGACAACAGAACAACACGATGACTGCGCGCATGCGCACATGTACCGAAGACCCAAAGAAGAAAAGAAAACACAGAAGAAGAAACCTCATGTATCTGCAGCTTAAATGCTGCATTAACTTTTGGTCGTTCTTCCTTTAATACCTGGAATATTCAAGTGTTTTCCTGGGATTTGCACTACAAGTGAAAAAAAACTCGAAACACGAAATTTAACACTTACCGTCGTTGACTCCTGTTGATGATGAGCCTTATCGGCCATCTTGATGCCAGCTTCAGTCATTACCACCATACCAAGTAATAATATCGAAAATAGACATCTTAGCCACATTTTACATACGCCAAAATATAAAACCAATAATCTATCCAAAGATTGGTCCACTAATTCAATTCAAGATTTTAGATTGATTCCAATTATTTGTTTTTTTTTTTGTTTTTGATTTTTTATTGAGAATGTTTTTAAGTGGTTAACATTATAGATTGAAATATGTATATTATAATTTCGCACAATTTGAATTCGGCACTTTTTTCCTTATTTTTTGTTTGTTTGATTTCCATAGGCTATTTATAGGAACTTGTTGTTGATGTTATATGGTATAGTATGTGTTTATATAATGGATTTCTGCTTTATATGTGTATGGGAGAAAAGTTGAATATTTTTTTCTTTTCTTTTTTCTTCTTTTTTTTGTGGTTTCGTGAAAATTGTTGAATTGTGTATAAAGCCAACTGAAATAATTGAACGAAAATTCGAACCGTGCGTTTCAAAGTTTCAGATACAACTAACCGAAAAACCCAAGCAGAACCAGCAGAACCGCCCAGCAAGCAGTGCACAGGAGAGCACAAAAAAAAAACTAACAGAGACACTCATACAGAGAGAGAGTAAGAGAAGCAGAGACTCTGAGACACAGAGAGAGATAGAGTGAGATAGAGAGACAAGTAGATGGGATTGGAAATCGACATTGTCGCCACAATGTCTGGCCTGTCTGTGGCATATCTTATCTTTTTCTTTCTGAAAGAACTGGACAGCAAAAAGAGCCGAAGTGTTGGTCTTTTTGGTCTTATGGTCTCTTGGACGAAGCGTCGATCGTCAACATGAAATGCTATTCAAGTGTGTGTGTGTGTGCATGAGTGTGAAATTTATCTTCCTTTGTGTATCTCAAGAGGTTGCCCCTCACCTAAAACAAAAACACAAAACAAAACCTGAAGATCAAGCCAACTTTTGTAGGTATCGAAAATGATATACCCTTTGAAAAAAAGTGCACTTTCTCAAACATATAATTCTGATCCTTCTAGTGTAAAAAGGATCAAATTGAGGAATTACTTTCCCCTTTTCTACTTGGATATATAAAGAAATTGATATAAAATACTGATATACCCTTTTTCTTAATAGAGTGTCTTTAAAGAGGCATAGGCACATTTACTTTTTGGTGGGATCGTCATCATCATCGTCGTCGTCGACAGCGATCTTCTACTGACTAAGGCCCAGCTGTGGCAAGCGGCAAGTAGCAAAAGGCTGAGAAGAAGAAAAACGTTAAGTAAAGGAGATAGAGACAAAAAAAAAAAAGGAAAAACGTGAGCTATATAGTGTGGTTGCTCCTGTCTCGAGGCCCCTGTGATTTATAGAGCCCGCTGTTCAAGTGGAATCACCGGCCGGTCTCGGTCTCTCAGTCTGTCGTCGTCGTCGTTGGTCGGTGTGAAACCTGCCAGACATTCTGACGGCAAAAGCCTTGCCTCTGTCTCGGCCTCTTTTGCCAGGGGCGTCCAAACAGTAGGGGCTTCCAAAAGGAGGGCCTATTAGCTGTACATAAGGATATCTTCAAAAACATTGAAATCCATCCGTTAAAGATGTTTTTATGTAAGAACTCAAGAGAAAGACCTTGAAAAATCAAATGTTCAATATTAAACGTAATTAAAGAAGACATAGTTCTTAAGAGTTTTGGAGTGTAACTTAATTTCTACGAGACCCTAACTACTGAGCTAGTACTCTTGTATACATACTAAGTATATAGAGTTATGATTCCACCCCCTCTTGGTCTTAATGCCTCTTGTCTGGGATATGCCACTGCATTAAGCATTGCATTGTTGGGACGTTTATTTTTGTGGTCTTCTTTTATGACCGAAACCAGGGGCTATACAGATAATGTTTTGGGTCGCAGTAGGGGGCGTATGAGGGGGGAAGGGGAAGCGGAGTATAGGCCACTGCCAGACAGTATGACGCCAAATTCAACATACATACAACATGGTCGATAACAAAAGGTAAATAGCAAAGAGACCAGGCAACACCAGGGAACGGGCAAGCCACTCGAGTCCAGAGATCCCTTATGTCCATGGCTAAGCCAGATGCAGATGTAGATATAGATACACACACACACACACTCATCTAGTAATCATTGTGTGATTCTTGTTTGTTTACATATATGTGAATGTTGAAACTTTTTTTTCATTAGAAAATGTATGTTTTTCTCATTACAAATTGCTGCCTCTGTCTTCGTTTTTTTTATTTTTTTGTTGTACAATTAAAAAATTATTGAGAAAATCAAGGCATGAATTATATACAAACATTTGTTTGAAATAAGCGAAAATATTGTATCCAGCATTCAATCATGGGTTTTTACTATATAGAATCTTAACCACAGAGCAAATGTGTGTAGATTGTGTTCTGACTGTGGATCATGTATAAAAATATTGAAAGCGAAAGCAAAACAATTTTTTTAGTAGGTTTGCAATGCATTATCCAAAGGTTTCTAATATTGTAAAGATAACTATAACTATTTCCACATAAAAGATTGTTCTGAAAGCTGCCGATCGGAAATATCGAGGAATTTTGAATAAAAATAACTCACTTGGAATTCCAAAACCCAAAATTAAGCAAAAGAAAAAGTATAATCATCTTATCGCATGAAATGCGAACATCATGAAATATTTCCTTTCTTATGAAATGTGAAATAAATGAAATATTAAACTTCCTACGAATTCATTATTTTAATAGGCACACATTTGAAAATTTCAAAGATAAGAGACAATTCTATAATCTCTTTTGTGTTGTTTATAAATTTAATTTAAAATTCACCATTTTATAGTGTTTAGTTGTTAATAATAGCTTACAGATTTGATATCAGCCCACTTTACCTATTCTAGGATTTCTAATTAACGTTAAACATTTATTTATGTAAAGAATAGGAAGAATACTTTAGGTACTTTGTCAAATATGTATGTACATATGTATATTTAAGTTTGTCGCCATTAAATCAAGTTAATATCCTAAGTACATTCATTAAATTTTCTTCTATTTATATTGGATGAATCTCGATACAGTTCTGATAATTAAAAACTTACATAAGATTATCTCACATATAAGTGATAGCCCTACAAAAAATAATTAAAGTAGTAAATAACTTTTCCTTTGTTGTCTCACAATCTATAAATTTTTTAATAATAAAACATATCTCTTAATTTTTGATTGCAAATAGCCTGCAAGGAGGGGAAACCCTCACTTCTGAGTACATCTGACAATGCCTACAAACAAATGAATTGAGTCTTGGACACGTTCACATAAAATCCCCCATTGGGAGATGTGCCCATGAATACTGAGAATGACACAAAAAAAACTCAACGACGAATGGGAGTCCCTTAAAGTGAGTGACGACTCAACTCAATCAATAAAAACTTAAGCGAACCTCACTCCTATATAAACCGAATCCGGTGGAAGTTGACTATTCAGTTGTCTATCTACTATCATTTCAGTTTAATATAATCCAACAAAATAAACAGAATGAAGTGCGTTCTTATCCTGTTCGTTACATTGGCAATGATGATGTGCCTGGCCCAAGCTCAGCCAGTTGGTGAGGAAAAGCCGCGAGTTCGACCCCTTGTCCAAGTGAAGGAAGATTACCCTGGATCCCAAGCAAAGGAAGATAAAGACGAATCGGTGGAGACGCACTATCGCCAAAAACGTGCCACCTGTGACCTGCTCTCCAAATTCAATGTCAATCACTCGGCATGTGCAGCCCATTGCCTGGCCAGAGGTAACAGAGGTGGCTATTGCAACAGCCAGGCCGTTTGCATTTGCCGCAAGTGAAATAAGAGTGGAAAGAACCTAAACCTGTTCAAATTTAATTGAACCAATTATAATGAATTTTCAAAATTGTGCTTTTAAAATCCAAAATACGTGAATAAATGAAGGATTATCTAATGAACTACTAATAAATCTTGGTATAAGGAAACATTCTGATTTGAAATGGGCTTTACAAAATGAGAAAAATACCTATCCAACACATACGAAAAGGTTAAATAAATAGCAATTTTAAGTTAAATTGGTTTCAATTTTATTTTCTAGACTTGGAACGTTGGGGTAAGTTTAAACTTTTAGGCGATTGATACTAGGTAAATGCTGTTCATTATAATTAGACTCGGGAGACATTTTAAGATCCATTAATAGGAGCTCAAGGGGCCATTGGCTAATAAACTGAATAACAAATAAGAATTACTTTACACCAAGTTAATATTATCAACAAATTTATAATTTTTGAGAAAAGAGGCTAAAATGGCTACAAAATTTGCTATACTGCAAAAGAAATATACATATATACTAGGAGATGTGATATATGTATGTACCCCTAATTCCTCTAACAATAACTTTTTTCTTCTACATATTTTAGTTTCAAAGAGCCAAAAAGTCATTAATAATCCATTAAACTTACTTAAAAAATCAAAATGTCCAAAAAATTTGCATAAATATTAATATAAAAAGATACGTTTCCTATATAAATGGTTTGGTTGATGATGATATCTCTGGCACAATCGCAGCCAGTTTCGAGGGGGATAAACAGCCGCCAAAAACGTGCAACCTGTGACCTCTTCTCGATACTTGGTGCTATCCAAGCCTTGTGTGCAGCCCTAGGCCCACCTTAAAAGCGTCACCAATAAATGTCCTTGCCCGAAATGTCCTTCTCTTGATTTGCTTATTCTGCCTTTGTATAGATCTTTGGATAGCATAGCTTTGAGAAAAGCCATTTTTACCTCCTAAGCCAGCAAAATTTGAATAGATTTCCTTAATGCAAACTAAGAAAAGTTTTAAGTTTTCTAAAACCTTAAAGTCATTAATATCCCATTCAATTTGTGTATGTAAATAATAGAGTTATTAGTTAATAGAGTTTTTTTTTCTATTAAATTAGCATAAATATCAATATGAAACGAAAAAGAGTCTGCGGCTCCTATATGAAGAAGGGATAGTTGAGACCTTTAATTCTAGAAAGTTTCAAGTAAAAACAGTAAAAAGCTTAGCATTAAACTCAATTTGAAATCAAAATGAAGTTCTGGATATTCCTTGGTCTATTTATGATTGTGTTTCTGAGCTGCGCTAAATCGAACACTTTGGAGTCATTAGGATCGGGATGCTTCCGTTTGAATAATAACTGGAATGCAGGAAACTGCATTTTGGACTGCACAAGTCGAGGATTTACCACTGGCATTTGTACGAGATTGGGTATTTGTATCTGTTTGTAAATGCGGATAATCAAATCAACAATATTTTTGAAATAAAACGCAATGAGAACATTCTATATACTGAATTTTGTGTATTAGGCAAAGGAGAGAACACTAAAGCCTAAAGTTTTTGACCTTTAAGAGCGGAACACTATGATATTCCCCTGAAAAGTTTATAAACTTACTGAGTCCTTGGGAATAAGAACTATTGCCCCGTATATTCGACTCTGACAATCAATAACTAATTAAATTTAAATAGTGAGAAGTTTGTAAAAAACTAAAACAAAAATTTGCATAAATATGAATGCAGATAAAGGATTTTAGATAGTAGAAGCAATAGCTTGGAATTAAGTCAAAGGGAACAAAATGAAGTTCCTGATAATCCTTGGCCTGTTATTAATGGAATGCATAGATATTTTACTGGCTTGGCTTGGCTTCTATCTACTGAAACATTAGTTTAACCCCAATGTTTAGATTAACTTAAGTTGGAAAGAAAAATTTCATAATCGTCTAGCTGACTTAATGAAGTGTCTCAATTATGAAAATAATTTATACAAAGTTGAAAGATCATTTTAAAAAATTTGATAGTTTTGGTCATAATTTAGCCATGCGAATTTTTGTTTTCTAAACATAATGGGGCTTGGCCCGGGAGGCTCTTATCAGCTGACGACGCACGAGTTCAGAACTTCCAGTTATGGGTCACATACTTAGAATCAAATTTATAAGGTGATTGCACTATTTGGTGAAATGTGTAAAATTTTATCTGCATTTCCGTTTTTTCCATTCGCAATGTGGAATTCTTTCTTATCAATTAAATGAACGACTTAACCACAGCCCCCGCACACGATCACGACCACATACACACACTTAATTAACGCCAATTATATGATGAACTCTTAATAAAAATTGTTAATAAGAGAAAGAAAGTTTTAGAAATTAATATGCAGAGTTTACTATAGGAAAATGGTTGTTGTTTTTCTAAAAGATAAACAATTTGCTTTTCTGCATTTGTAGTTCTTTTATTTTTTTGTTCTATTATTTCAGTTTTCGTTTTAGCAAATCAACCAACCCGATCCGTACGCGAATGATTCTTTATTTAAACTGGCACTCTTCAGTTATCAGGCAGCGTAGAAAAAACAATCTTAGGCCTCTCTAGAGAGGAACACCAAAGTCTGAGCTACTGGGAGAATTCTTTGAGAAAGAGTGAGATGGAAAGAAGAGGCAAGAGAAAACGAAAGTGGGCAAGTGAATATGCAACAATTCAAACGCCCGCCAAATCGGTCAATTGCTATCGATATGTATCGTTTTGGTATTTTCCCTTAAACGCTCTTTCAAAAAATATGGCATTACTGTTGTGAGAACGACGTTTATTTGTTGTTATTTTTGTTAAATCGCTCTCCTCAGTTAAGAACATATTTAAATGCTTTGATTTACTAGAACTCACATTTAAGTACTAACGTCCACGTCGCTATTGCCCAGTAAATATATCGCAAAGTCAAAAACGAAAATCTCATTATCTTTTCGCGCATTTTTAAAACGTACGCCAACCTTGCAGTTAGTTGCTGACGTGGTTCAATTTGAATCCCAAGCATTTCCTGTCAATTCTTAACTTAATCTAATTAGCATAAAACATGTTAACAAAGGCTTTATTGATCTGCTGCCTGGTGGCATTAGCCCAGGGTTATGGTTTCACGTCCAAAGAAGTGAAATGTCATGGTAGGTTGAGCAACAACTGGCTAACAACTGACAATCAAATTGAGAGTTAATTATTTTCTATAAATTTCAAGTGTGCAAGGCCGTTGTAACAGAACTGGAAGAAGCCATAGCCAAGGAAGATGCCAATAAAAAGGTGGATGTCAGCGGTTTTCGTCTCGATGCTCAAGGAAATTCAATTAGCAAGCGAGTGCTCCTAATTAAATCCGAGATGTTCCTTACTGAGCTCATGGAAAAGATCTGTAAGTAAATTCTTCTTAGAAATCAAGTCAACATAACTTATAATATAATTTATAATGTAGGTGACAAAATGGATGATTACTTAAAAGCCACTTACAAAAGCAATGGCAAATTCACTCTGCTCAAAATGATTATCAATGGCAAAATGAATCCTGAATCGTCGCTTGTCGATTTCGTTCAGGATGGCGATCTCAACAAGAGTTTGGGTCACTTTTGCAATGAAATTTTGGAAGAACATGAAGAGGCTTTCCTAAAGGCCTTCCAAGCCGAAGAAGTGGCCAGCGATTTGGATATAAGAATTTGCTCCGAGCAAGCCAAATACTGTGATGAAGCTCCCGTTCAGGACGAGTACGATTTCGATGGCAAAGAGGAGCTGTAGGCCAAATGCCTTAGTCTGAATAGTTAAACGAATTTCCTTGATCGTCAATTGTTTATAATAAAAGTCCTCCAATGGAAGGACTTTTATTCAGTACTGAAATAATGTATATTTTCTTATATGCCAACGGAGCAAAACAAAATTAAAAGTGACAATAATAAAAAGACTAAATTCTTAATGTGCAATGCCCTCCGAAAGGAGTAACAAGAAAGTAAAATCATTTTATTAATATATTGTAATTATTTACTACTTCTTTGCATTCTCATCGACAACTGCTTCAGCCTCATCCTCGGAGACACTGAAATCATTTAGAGTTAGATGTTAATATGGCCAGCGCTCTACTTTATTGTACTCACGGTTCGGGTAGAGTAACATCCCGAAGCATTTGATGGCGTACAACCAACCATGGAGAACCAAATCCCAAAATACCAAGAATTGCATAGAATATAGTGAAACGTATGGGACTATGCATGCCCTTGCTCCAGGGCAGATTCTGAGAAAAAATCCACATTAAAACTCAAATGGAAGTCATCCTGTTCATCGTACTCACCGCTCCTGGACATCCACCGCCATAGCCACCGGCAAAACGACATGGTAGCGATCCTTGAATCTTATTACCCATACGGCTTAGTGCGGACCACATGATGTTAATTTCTTTGACTACAAAAACTATAAATTCAATTCTCGCCAGGCCAATACAAAATCTGAAATGTATGTATATGGAGACACTGATTCCCAATTGCCCAACACAAAAAACATTTCTCAAAGCCTACTTTAACCCAACGAAAACAAAAACAATTTTGGGTCGTGTTGATCTACAGTTTTATGGTAACTTTATTTAGGGTTTCCACTTTACACTTATAATTTAAGCGGGTCCAACAGACAAAATAGCATCTAAAATAAGATTAACAAGAGTTGTGTTACTTGATGTGGCAAAAGTTTTCTTAATCCGCTTACATTTGTTGTTTTTGCATGTTGTAGGCGGAGCCGGAGCACCTTCCTTCAGTTTACTTCTTCAACAGCTGATGTCTGACAATCAAGAATGGCGAGCCAAAGCCAAGAACGCAGCCGATGGTGAACAGGGCGGTCACACGGTACTTGTTCTGTATACTGAAAGGCAGATTCTGCAATGACAATAATACAAAACCATTGTTTTTTTATTGATTCTTTGTGAAGGATTACGGATGGATTGCAACATTCAATTACGTAACCCCAGACATAATAATCGCAAATTTTTTACACTGACCTCGCCGGGAACACCACCATGGCCGCTAAAGCGGACCATGGACTGGGAGAAGTTGCGTGCAATTACACTGCTGCGGCCCAACATTTTGTTAAATAACTTTGTTTTTTTAGCTAGAAAATTTTCAACAAATTGCAAGACCCTTCGATGGTAATGGATAGAGTTGCCAGAAGTTTTACGGAATTCCCCCAAGACGATAACCGATCACGAGTTCGATATCGATAATTGAATTTGATTGCACTGTGGTGAAAAGATGTCGTGTTGTATTCAGTGATGTCATTTTTTGTTACGCCAAAACAGCTAAATTGGTTCTAGAAAACAGCTAAAAAAGCGGAATCCCGAAAAAAAAGTTTCAACAAAAACTGATTTGTATATATTGTTTTTTCATCCAAGAATGAATGTATTATCCAATAATACTATATTGTCAATTCTTACTTATCGCTCGGATAATATTCTCTCTGTTCTATTGAAGTTAGTCAGCATGGTGGAAGTTGGTAATCATAACAGCATTTGTTTTGACGGTGCAATCCATACCTAAAACTTTAGATAAATTAATTTATAATTTAAAAATATGTTTATATATAAATATGGACGTTTAACGTTTTTGTATTTTGGATTTAAGCACATTTACTTGAGAGGGTTTTTACTCTCTACTTTGTCGTTTGACCAAGGCAGTGACAGCATTTGCAGAGTAACTGAAGCCAATTCATTAAACCGGTCGTTTCCCCCAGAATCCCGGTATTTTATTACTTCGCTCCCGACTAATCGTCAAATGCGATAGAAATAACAAAAAAATATTTCAATTTGCTAAAAAAGCTAGAATTCCCGCTGCCGGCTGTTTTTAAATTTTTCCCCGCAATCGCATTTCCAAAACAGCCAGATCTGACTGGAAAAAAGCTGAAATGACATCAGTGGTTGTTTTTGTTTTTTTTTTCATTGTTGTTTTTGTTTTCTAAGTGAGCGGACGAACCACACAAAAAAATTTATGAGAGAATCAAAATTCTTCCAAAATTACAAAAAAATTGTTGCACAAAATTATAAGTAAAAACTGTGCGGCGCGCATTTGCCAACGAAAACGTGCTCCAAGAGCCGCGGACCGCTTCCCCCGCGCGTGTCCCACTGTTGTAAAGCCAACGCCTCCGCCGCCGCAAACGAGAATTTTTCCATTCCAAACCGAATCACACAGGAACGGAAAAGGCGAAGAGACAAGAGAATCAAAAGCGACGCGCTTTATCTGTGTGTCTTGTGAGTGAATCTTTTGTGTCACAAATGAAGAAGAATCAGTGAAATATATTTATATATATATTACATATATCTGAAAGCAAAATGCTCGAATCACCAAAATTTATTGAGAATGATTTCTACGATGGCAGCCGCATTTTTACCTGGTTGGCCGATATGGTGGGACTATCTGTGGATTTGGTAAGTTCTTTACAAAAGGATTATTATTCATCATTATCATCAACTCGACTCGGGCGTGTGTTGCACGCGTATATATAGATAGATACAGTTTAACTTATATATGTATGTGTGTGTTTGTGTTTAATAATGCGGACAAAAGCCGCAGAGAGCGAGAGAAAAAACAACAGACGCAGCAGCCACAGTCGCATAATTTAGCCACAACAATAGCAACAGAGGGAAACAGGAATATGTATACCCATCAGACCACCGCATCATGCAGTACCGCCCCTCTTTGCCCCCCACTTCCCACACTGCCTTGACTTTGCCTACGGTTGGAACAACAATTACCTGTTTTCGAGGCTAAATTTGAATGCCGGTTGCATACCAAAACCAACTGAACCATATATATAAATTAAGTCTTAAGGTTAAACACACGAAAAAGACCCACGCCGCTCCCAAAAAACAGACACCACCCACTTCACCCCCAACAACTGCCTCCAAATATGTCCAAAATTTTGTTTCGTTTTGTTTTGTGTGTGTGTGTGTTGTTTTGCGCTTATTGGCAAGCAAATCGAAAGTTTTGGCACTAGTTTGCAGTTTGTTTTAATTACATTTCATTTGCTTTTTATTTCTGGCCCTACATTGTTGTTGTTGCATAGTATAACCTTGACGAGTATGCAGGTGATAGAAGGAATTTATTGGTATCAATTTCCCTGAATAATCGTAAAAAGTCTGTAGAATTTCTCCCAGACTTAAATATGGCGCATACCGACTGCCGACCGATCGACCGTTAAATTCCTCATAAATAATCACAACTTTTTAGTTGTTGCCTCATTAGGCAATGAAATTACAATATAAATCTGTTTTTTTGTATACTCTATGTAGATAATATACTTTTAGTTATTCATGGGACAATGACGTCATCGCATAACAATAATAGTATTACTTTAAAAACAAATGAGTAATCAAAGGCAGCCAATCTACGAAAAATGTGAGAAATTTTCCCCCCAAGGTATGCAATAATCATTGAGTTATTTTGTTTGTTTTACCCTAGTTTTTTCTTTTGGACTTACCAAAACTTAGCCAAGGAAATGCTTGCATACATTAAGGGGTAATTTTCGCTTTATTTCACATTTCTTTAACTGCAATTATTTTTGTGAGTTTTATTTATTTATAGGGAAAACCAGACATTAAAGTTTACATTTGTTTTTCACCAGAATCTAAACAATTTATGTATTTAGTCTATATGTACCTGGCACCACTGTGAATCGCCTTATCTTTCATTCCATTTCACTGTCACTTTTATACAATGCATTACTTGTAAATTAATTTCATTTTTCCGCTTGTATCATCTCTCTGTGTAAGCCAGTTTTATCCCATGGGCTGAGCACAGAGGGTACAATAGTGAATATTTTATAAGAAAAGAGGGGGAAGGGCTGGGCAAACCCAAGGGCTCATCTGCCCTTTGGAATTAATCGCTCACCCAAGCAGAGGCAGCAGAGACACAGAGAGCAAGCAACTAGAATTAACCATAGTCAAAGCACATAGAGCATGGAAAAAATCGTAAGAGGGGATAAGTGAGATACATTTATGCAATTGCTTTGCACAAGCTCTCAATCCTTTTTCGAGTGAGACTTGGAAAATGTGAAATGGCTGCACTACTAGCCGCATTCTTTTTATGTTTTCCTTTTCTATTTTTTTCCGGTTTCATGATGATGACGATGATCTAATATCAAACGTCTGAATGTAAAAACTTGGCCACATGACGTGGTAACACACACACGCATACAGAGGCTGACACAACTGTTGACTTCATCAGAAGCTACTTGTGAATTCGATTTAGCTGGCTTCACTTTTTTTTTGCGCTTTTACTTTGCGAAACCCCCAAAAGATAATTGAATTTTTAGAGCTGCTTTTTGTTTGCAAACAAAAGTTACGTATGTGTATGTGCGTGTGTGTGTGTGTGTGTGTGTGTTGTTGTTATTGGCCACTCAGCTGTTGAAATGACTCACAGGGTGTCGGTCGCCTTGTGGGCGACAATTCAATTCCGTTGCCATAATAAATGAAAAGAAAAAATAAAAGTGGATAGGGTCATTTCATTTCTCACCCAAAATCTGGTATCGGGGGCTCAGAAATATATTGTATTGAAGGTCAATTATTAGGTAAATGCGCAAAAAAAAAAAACACAACCAAATATTAGGCAAATGACCTAATGCAGTGCATAAACAATTCTCTGTCTCTGTTTTGCTTCTCCATCTCATCTCTCTGTTTTGACGTCTCTCATTTGTTCTATTGAAATCAAGAAGAATTCACTTTGTAGTCGACTTGTTTATACCGTGTAATAGGCGCTTTCGTTCCCATACGGGCGGGTTTAGGTACAGATTTTGGATGGAAATCAGTCTTGAACATTGAAATTTTATCAGTTAAGAGGTCAAATATGGTTCTTGGGAAAGGAAATTTCTGTCAGGTTCTTCCCCAAGGAAGTAACAGTTAAGATTCAACCCTCCCACCGAGTCACCGGAAATAAATGGGCGATGATACCGGGTTATCCGGAGAATTTTTGTCTGAATTTATATACCCATCTCGCCTGCAGGATATAATAAAGAAAATCAGCCTCCTTGTGTTTATTAAATATTTTTTGTTTTTTGCTTTGAACACAAAACATATGGGGTGAGGATTGATGTACATGCATCTATGTACATATGTATGTACATTCATATTTATTTATTCAGAACTGGTTCATAAAGCAACTTTTTCTTTCAAATTACAGTGAGAACTTGCTTAACGGAAACCTCTAGTGGGCAATAATTCCCTTTGCCTCCATCTGACGATGGTCAGAAAGCTTTTACTGTAAAGGCAATGTTAGACTCTCTAAGAGAGACTAGGGTAAATGAGAGGTTCAAAGTCGAGCTAATAGTCGAGCTAATTGATGCGTCTTTAGTAGTTCTCGCTCTTGTCATATCATGTTTGCATAAATTATATTAAATTATCATTTCTATGACCTTGGGGGGTGCTCTTAAATGCCACTGCCCTCACTCTCTCTCTCTCATACTGCTTCAGACTTGAACTTGTTGCTGCTTGAACACAGGTGACGGCACATCAGCTGTTGGCTCAGCTGCCAACGCTGCTGGAGGGAAACGGGGAATTCTCATTGCGGTTTGTGCCATTGGTGAAATTGATATAAAAAAGTATTATTGTGGTGTGTATGTATGTATGTATGTATATGGGGAGGTCTATCTTAAATTCGGGTAATTTTAACACTTTGTGTTTTTTTCTTTATCATCATGCGTGTACACACTGTGAGAGAGGGAGAGAGGGTATTTGTTTTTGTTGTTTATGGTTTTATTTATTTATAGCCATCACGCCACATTTTGGTTTGGCTCTGCTTTGTGCTCCTTACACCCCCTACCGTACCCACAGCATGTTAAACAAATTTGTAGATTGAATTAAATGATTTATATTCATATTTGTATGTTTGTGTTCTTAGTTTTCCAATTGATTTTGATTGATGAAACTCATAGCATATGTATGTGTTGACCAATTCACAGATTACATTGCGCTCTTGGTAAAAGAATCTAATTTCTTAGGCATATAAGAGAGCTTTGCATGATCCAAAACTTTCCCCAACTGAAGTACATGCGCGACTTTAATACTCGGCAGAATTGGCTAGGGTAGAGTCCATAAGAAGAGTAAAAAGATAATTAACAGGTAGAAATGCCCTCTATATAACCAAAAGTATGTCGAAAATGGAATTCATGGAATTTAGACTACCATCAACAAACCAAAGGTCTTGAATCCGAATCCAGAGATTTAAAAATTTAAATTAAGGCTATAAAAACAATCTAATTGTGACAGTAACCCGTCCGAGTTCAATGAGCTCGAATCACACTAAACTCATCCCAAATAATTTCCTTTAAGCAGAGTAAATGGTATCTTATATGGAATAGTTTACGGAGTTAAATTTGTACAAGATATATAGAGAGAGATGGATATCCATATGGATTCAGCTTCTCATACTTTCTATATAAGAATGTACATATTCATACACAATCCTCTAAAGGGCACTTGTAAATGTAGAAATAAATATGAACACAAATTGGTTCTGCATTGTGTCTGTGTGTGCATTGTTCAGAGGAATCATTGACTTGGAATTATGGCATGGCTTATCTTTGGCCATTATAATGCGAACAATGGGACGGTTATAAGAAGTATAGAAACATGAAAGTGTTTATTGTTTTATATTAATGTCGACGTCAGCCAAAGTCAGAAAAAGATTCATTATCAATACTCGAATAGCAATATCGAATCAGATGTATTTATATTACACAAAATTAAGTTACCTCAAAGCACAGACTAGACCCAACTCTCTTTTATTATTTGGATGACAAAACAACATCACTTGATGATTTGCAATCTCATGGAATATATAATTTATTACATTCACCTGTTGAACCAAACATTTCTCAGTGTGCCTGGCATAATATAGTATTCTTTTGCAAGATTTCAATTCGTTTTAGCACACATTTGTTCGCCATCGAGGCATACAACGTGGTATAGACACTTAGAGAAGAGGAAAACAGGTTTTCCTTTTGCTGCCCAACATTATTGCGTATACCAGATTTTTACCAACTTGCTTGCTTATTTCCCCATAATCTATATAAACAATCAGAAGCTCAAACTTGAGTTAGCCAAACTTTAAACCAGAACCACACACATCTTGCACATCTCAAATATATTCAAAATGTTTTTCAATGATTGAATTTCATTTTAGTTTGAAACATTTTTGGCTATAAATTATAGCACTTGAGAATTTGTCTATTAACTGTTAACTGCGTATATCGTCAAGAACTTATCTTGATGACGCAGTTGAAACTGAACAGCCCATGGAAGCCTTTGTCTTTGACCTGTGGCGCGATACAAATCGTCATCAGTACTTTGAGACCCTGGATAAGCATGTCTTTGTTGACGATAAAATATAATATACGCGTACATTCACTAATATATTTTTGAATCGCGCGATAAAGATTACATCAGCAGCACCAACAACCACACTTATGACGGAAATATTTATTGTTATAAAATAAACTTCAAGGAGCTATCTATGAATAGATACTGTTCTTGCAAATGTTGTCTTCTTGTCTGTTGCACTTTACAAATTAGTTAAATTATCTTAGGTTGTGTAAAACAACATGTAACATGCAGTTTGGCTGCCGTTTCGGCGGTTATAAAAGCCGATGGTAGTTGCATTTCTGGTCAGAATGTTGCAGAAAAAGTGGTAAAGATACTTATCCCTTAGATGAAACTTTGTAAGTGTTCACTTTTATACCTAGAATAGTACGGCGCACATTGCCTAAACTCGAAGTCCCTGTTTTCAGCTGCCTTTTTCTTTCTGGCCTTAACGGTGGCCGCTGCTTATCCCGCGAACGCTCGTGGTCTGCGCGGTCGTAAACAGCAACGATGTAATTTAGAGACCACCCGAAAGCCGCCATGTAGACCACCGATTACGACACCATCACCTACGACTACAACATTACCTTGTCGAAAACCAACAACTACAACGACTACCAAGTTGCCTTGCCGAAAACCAACAACTCCAACGACTACAATGTTACCCTGCCACAAACCAAAAACTACAACGACTACACCTTGTAAGGGTAAACCAACGACTACGACAACTACTAGCACGACAACAGCAATTCCTTTGGATACGACTACTACTACAACTCAACATCTCTCGACAACTTCTTCCGGTGAAAAACCAACCACAACTTCTTCCGATAAAACACCAACGTCAACTCCATCAGCTGAAGAACCAACGACAACTCCTGCAGCTGAAGAACGCACAACAACAGCTTCCGGAAAAGAGCCAACAACAACTGTTTCGTGTGAAGAACCAACGACAACTCCTTCATCTGAAGAACCAAAAACATCTACTTCATCTGAGGAAGCAACGTCAACTGCTTCGGGTGGAGATCAAACAACAAGTCCTGCAGCTGAAGAACCAAACACATCTACTTCAGCTGGGGAACCAACGTCAACTGCTTCGGATAAAGATCAAACGACAACTCCTGCAGCTGAAGAACCAACGTCAACTGCTTTCAGTGACGAACCAACAACAACTGTTTCCGGTAAAGAATCAACTACAACTCCTTCTGAAGAACCAAATACATCTACAAATGAGAAACCAATTTCAACTGCTTCGGGTGAAGATCAAACGACAACTCCTGAAGCTGAAGCTCCCGGTGAAGAACCAACAACAACTGTTTCCGGAGATGAAACAACAACTCCTGCAGCTGAAGAACCGACGTCAACTGCTTCGGGTGAAGAACCAACAACAATTGTTTCCGGTGAAGAACCAAGTACAACTCCTGCTTCTGAAGAACCAAATACATCTACAGTTGAGGAACCAAATTCGACTGCTTCGGGTGAAGATCAAACGGCGACTCCTGCAGATGAAGAACCAAATACATCTACTTCAGCTGAGGAACCAACGTCAACTGCTTCGGATGAAGATCAAGCGACAACTCCTGCAGCTGAAGAACCAACAACAACTGCTTCGGGTGAACAACCAACAACAACTGTTACCGGTGAAGAACCAACAACAACTCCTTCTTCTGAAGAACCAAGTACATCTACTTCAGCTGAGGAACCAACGTCAACTGCTTCGGATGAATATCAAAGGACAACTCGTGCAGCTGAAGAACCAACAACAACTGCTTCAAGTGAAGAACCAACTACAACTCCTTCTGAAGAACCAAATACATCTACTTCAGCTGGGGAACCAACGTCAACTGCTTCGGATGAAGATCAATCGACAACTCCTGCAGCTGAAGAACCAACAACAACTGCTTCCGCTGAAGAATCAACTACAACTATTTCGGGTGAAGAACCAACAACAACTATTTCCGGTGAAGAACCAAGTACAACTCCTTCTTCTGAAGAACCAAATACATCTACAGTTGAGGAACCAAACTCGACTGCTTCGGGTGAAGATCAAACGACGACTCCCGCAGCTGAAGAACCAAATACATCTACTTCAGCTGAGGAACCAACGTCAACTGCTTCGGATGAAGATCAAACGACAACTCCTGCAGCTGAAGAACCAACAACAACTGCAGCTGAAGAACCAACAACACCTGCTTCCGGTGAAGAACCAACAACAACTCCTTCTTCTGAAGAACCAAGTACATCTACTTCAGCTGAGGAACCAACGTCAACTGCTTCGGATGAATATCAAAGGACAACTCCTGCAGCTGAAGAACCAACAACAACTGCTTCGGGTGAAGAACCAACAACAACTGCTTCCGGTGAAGAACCAACAACAACTGTTTCCGGTGAAGAACCAACTACAACTCGTTCTTCTGAAGAACCAAATACATCTACAGTTGAGGAACCAAACTCGACTGCTTCGGGTGAAGATCAAACGACGACTCCCGCAGCTGAAGAACCAAATACATCTACTTCAGCTGAGGAACCAACGTCAACTGCTTCGGATGAAGATCAATCGACAACTCCTGCAGCTGAAGAACCGACGTCAACTGCTTCGGGTGAAGAACCAACAACAACTGTTTCCGGTGAAGACCCAACAACAACTCCTTCTTCTGAAGAACCAAGTACATCTACTTCAGCTGAGGAACCAACGTCAACTGCTTCGGATGAATATCAAAGGACAACTCCTGCAGCTGAAGAACCAACGTCAACTGCTTCGGATGAAGATCAAGCGACAACTCCTGCAGCTGAAGAACCAACAACAACTGCTTCGGGTGAAGAACCAACTACAACTCCTTCTGAAGAACCAAATACATCTACTTCAGCTGGGGAACCAACGTCAACTGCTTCGGATGAAGATCAATCGACAACTCCTGCAGCTGAAGAACCAACAACAACTGCTTCCGCTGAAGAATCAACTACAACTATTTCGGGTGAAGAACCAACAACAACTATTTCCGGTGAAGAACCAAGTACAACTCCTTCTGAAGAACCAAATACATCTACAGTTGAGGAACCAAATTCGACTGCTTCGGGTGAAGATCAAACGGCGACTCCTGCAGATGAAGAACCAAATACATCAACTTCAGCTGAGGAACCAACGTCAACTGCTTCGGATGAAGATCAAGCGACAACTCCTGCAGCTGAAGAACCAACAACAACTGCTTCGGGTGAACAACCAACAACAACTGTTACCGGTGAAGAACCAACAACAACTCCTTCTTCTGAAGAACCAAGTACATCTACTTCAGCTGAGGAACCAACGTCAACTGCTTCGGTTGAATATCAAAGGACAACTCGTGCAGCTGAAGAACCAACAACAACTGCTTCAAGTCAAGAACCAACTACAACTCCTTCTGAAGAACCAAATACATCTACTTCAGCTGGGGAACCAACGTCAACTGCTTCGGATGAAGATCAATCGACAACTCCTGCAGCTGAAGAACCAACAACAACTGCTTCCGCTGAAGAATCAACTACAACTATTTCGGGTGAAGAACCAACAACAACTATTTCCGGTGAAGAACCAAGTACAACTCCTTCTTCTGAAGAACCAAATACATCTACAGTTGAGGAACCAAACTCGACTGCTTCGGGTGAAGATCAAACGACGACTCCCGCAGCTGAAGAACCAACAACAACTGCAGCTGAAGAACCAACAACACCTGCTTCCGGTGAAGAACCAACAACTGTTTCCGGTGAAGAACCAACAACAACTCCTTCTTCTGAAGAACCAAGTACATCTACTTCAGCTGAGGAACCAACGTCAACTGCTTCGGATGAATATCAAAGGACAACTCCTGCAGCTGAAGAACCAACAACAACTGCAGCTGAAGAACCAACAACACCTGCTTCCGGTGAAGAACCAACAACAACTGTTTCCGGTGAAGAACCAACAACAACTCCTTCTTCTGAAGAACCAAGTACATCTACTTCAGCTGAGGAACCAACGTCAACTGCTTCGGATGAATATCAAAGGACAACTCCTGCAGCTGAAGAACCAACAACAACTGCTTCGGGTGAAGAACCAACAACAACTGCTTCCGGTGAAGAACCAACAACTGTTTCCGGTGAAGAACCAACTACAACTCGTTCTTCTGAAGAACCAAATACATCTACAGTTGAGGAACCAAACTCGACTGCTTCGGGTGAAGATCAAACGGCGACTCCCGCAGCTGAAGAACCAAATACATCTACTTCAGCTGAGGAACCAACGACAACTGCTTCGGATGAATATCAAAGGACAACTCCTGCAGCTGAAGAACCAACAACAACTGCTTCCAGTGAAGAACCAACTACAACTCCTTCTGAAGAACCAAATACATCTACTTCAGCTGGAGAACCAACGTCAACTGCTTCGGATGAAGATCAATCGACAACTCCTGCAGCTGAAGAACCAACAACAACTGCTTCCGCTGAAGAATCAACTACAACTATTTCGGGTGAAGAACCAACAACAACTATTTCCGGTGAAGAACCAAGTACAACTCCTTCTTCTGAAGAACCAAATACATCTACAGTTGAGGAACCAAACTCGACTGCTTCGGGTGAAGATCAAACGACGACTCCCGCAGCTGAAGAACCAAATACATCTACTTCAGCTGAGGAACCAACGTCAACTGCTTCGGATGAAGATCAAACGACAACTCCTGCAGCTGAAGAACCAACAACAACTGCTTCCAGTGAAGAACCAACTACAACTCCTTCTGAAGAACCAAATACATCTACTTCAGCTGGAGAACCAACGTCAACTGCTTCGGATGAAGATCAATCGACAACTCCTGCAGCTGAAGAACCAACAACAACTGCTTCCGCTGAAGAATCAACTACAACTATTTCGGGTGAAGAACCAACAACAACTATTTCCGGTGAAGAACCAAGTACAACTCCTTCTTCTGAAGAACCAAATACATCTACAGTTGAGGAACCAAACTCGACTGCTTCGGGTGAAGATCAAACGACGACTCCCGCAGCTGAAGAACCAAATACATCTACTTCAGCTGAGGAACCAACGTCAACTGCTTCGGATGAAGATCAAACGACAACTCCTGCAGCTGAAGAACCAACAACAACTCCTGCAGCTGAAGAACCAACAACAACTGCTTCCGGTAAAGAACCAACGTCAACTGCTTCCGATGAAGAGCCAACAACAACTGTTTCGGGTGAAGAACCGACGTCAGCTGCTTCTGATGACGAAGCAACGATGACGCCGCCCGTTCAAGAACCAACGACCACTCCTCAAGAACCTTCCATTACTACGACTACATGTAAATTAATTTTGAACACAACGAGTACGCCATGTAGGCCAGTCTTTACGACGACAAGTTCCTCCTGTAAACGCAAAACGACAACTAGTCCCTGTGGTGTTAAAACCACAACGCCATGTCATGGTAAACCTTTGATCACAACAACTTGTGAGCAAGAAAGCAGTGCAATGAAATTGTTATCCAGCGGTTCAAAGACCAAATCTGGATCGGGTGGCAATATGATCGCCGTTATCGGAAATGTTAATATGGGAAAGGAGTTTTACGCAAATGCAAAAAATGTTTTTGAGGCGATATTAAAACTAGCTGGGTTTGAAAACGGAGCTTAATGATGAATAAATTCATGGAATAGGGACATGGGAACAGAAAAAATATATATTTTCATATAATAATCATAGCATCTATATATATATATATATATATATTAACCAATAAATAAGCAATTGACTAAACAAATTCTATAAAACCTACGTGAGGTAATTTAGTTTAAAACATTAGCTACCTTTTTTCTTCTACTTAGCTCAATGTTAAGTGTATTCCGCTTTTATTGACAAGACCTAGATAAAATATTGACTTCTAAATGGACTATTTCAATTCATTGACTCTTGAGACTTGATTGACTGTTGAACTAATTAACAAGGCTGATTAAACACAATTTACATGTATGTATTGTATTGTATTTAGTAGTAGTGTTTGCTGAATGTGTATACTTGATTTGATTTAATTATAAGTGGTGGCTGATTATCAAGTCTCATAACATATGACTATAGATAACGGTGAGACACATATGTATGTATACTTGGCACTAACTTTTGAATCGCATTTACATAAATAATGTACCTACTTTTATATATAGCTAGGTATATGTACCCTCATATTTTTCAGATTTGTGCCAGGGTATATTTTGGATTCGCTGATAACACATTTTTCTTAAATTCGCCTAAGCTCTGAACAAATAGTGTACTTTTTTTTTTAAATTTTCTGTACAAAAAGTAAATACGGGTTTATATACATACATACATATACATATATATTTATATATATTCAAACGGGAACGGGCCCTATCACAAATCGTGTGCGTTAAGACCCAATTACTTGACGGGGTGGCCTGACTGCTTTACTTCAGTTCATTATTCATTTTGCGCTATCAAAGGCACCTTATCAGTATAATTGGCACAGACAGCGCCTTGAAAAAAAAACTAAAAATAAAGACCATTGATAACATTTTGTTTGAATTATATTTTTTTCGACAATCGTATGAACTTTCCATCAAAAATACTGCATTTTGTAAGGTTTCGAGGTTATCTGTGCATCATCGTCGTTGCATTTTCTTTGTCTCTTTTTAAATTGGCAGCAAAAACAAATATAAATAACAGAAAATCCACAACTCACTAAAAATGTTCATAAATTAGCAATTGGTAAATGACATTCGAGTGGTTTTCCCTCTCCTTCTGCTGCGCCTCTTGTCAGTGTTAGGTTAGCCAGATGGCGTTTGGCAAGTTGGCAAATTGCATTTTAGCATTTTAAACCTTGCACATGCCCTTTGTATTAAATGTATTTGCATAAAATAAAGAGTCAACCGGCAGTCAAGGTCGATTATATAGTGTATATGATGGGGAGGGTTGTTGATCACAACGCGTGATCGTGATCATGATCAAGAGCAATGAAGCGAGAGCAATTCTACAATTGATGACATGATGCTCTGTCTCTTTATGCCAATCAATGGGAATACACGTGTCACCGGCATGTGCCCGGCTATTATATTGAGAAAAGCACCAATTTATATAGTTAATTTTCGTTGTTTCTTTTATTTTCGCAGGTGAACTTTTTGATATGCCAAATATCTGCTCTATTCTTAGCCTCACTCTTTCGTTCGCTGTTGCATCCTTCCAAAGTCTCTTCAGAAGTTCGTCACGTGTTTGCTCTGTCACTTGGCCTGACCTTTGGTTACTTTTGTTTCGGTCAACAGGCAATACATATTGCTGGATTGCCGGCAATATGTTACATAGTCATCCGTACTCAAGATCCACGCATTGTTCAGAGGTAAGTAAAAATTGAAATCTAATAGATCATTTATTGAATTAATTTTCTGTTTAATCGAAGGAGCGTTATGCTTGTGGCAATGTCCTATTTACTGTGCATACATCTCATGCGGCAACTATATGATTATGGATCATATGCCTTGGACATAACTGGGCCCTTGATGATTATAACACAAAAGGTTACCAGTTTGGCCTTTAGTATTCACGATGGCTTTGTGCGGCAGGATGAGGTTAGCAGAAGTTTGCCTTATATGATGAATCAAGAAGTACAAGTTTATACGTATATCTTTACAGGATATGACTAAAGCCCAACAATATCATGCCATACGTAAAATGCCCTCAGCATTGGAGTACTTCTCATATGTCTGGCATTTTCAAAGTCTTATGGCTGGACCATTGGTCTTCTACAAGGACTACATTGAGTTTGTTGAGGGTTACAATCTGTTAAAATGTCCTCCCAGGAATGTAAGTGTTTGAATTAGTCTCATTCGGTCTGAATTTAAAACATTTATTATTGCGTTTTTTTTAGGGCAATCTGGATAATGGTAAAACCCAATTAATTGTAGAGCCATCACCCACGAAAACGGTTATACGCAAGGTTATTGGCAGTCTTGTTTGTGCCTTCATATTCATGAAATTCGTCAAACTTTATCCCGTGAAGAATATGAAAGAGGATGACTTTGTAAATGCTACAAGCATACCCTATAAATTTTGGTATGCCATGATGGCAACCACTTGCATACGCTTTAAGTATTATCACGCATGGCTTCTGGCCGATGCTATATGCAATAATTCAGGCTTAGGTTTCACTGGTTATGATAAGGATGGCAATGCCAAATGGGATCTAATATCCAATATAAATGTGCTGTCATTTGAGGTGAGAGAGATAATAATGGATTATTAATTTGTGCATTTTATTGAACTTTTTGTATTATCTTGCAGTTTGCCTCGAACTTCCGCGATGCAATCAATAACTGGAATTGCGGCACCAATCGCTGGCTACGTACTTTGGTCTATGAGCGTGTACCAAAGAAGTACGGCACACTCCTCACGTTCGCCTTGAGCGCAGTGTGGCATGGATTCTATCCAGGCTATTATTTGACCTTTGCCACAGGCGCTGTTGTGGTCACAGCGGCACGTACGGGTCGCCGACTATTCCGTCATCGTTTCCAGAGCACTCAATTTACACGCATGTTCTATGATATACTTACCTGTGTGACCACACGCATTGTGATGGGCTACGCCACATTCCCATTTGTTCTGCTTGAATTAATGGTAAGCAATCATCAATTTTCTTGAACATTTATCAAACAATTCAATGTGGTTTTTTGTCTGTTTCGCTTACAGGGCAGCATCAATTTGTACCTGAGATTTTATTTGTGCCTTCATATAATTTCACTAGTGACCATATTTATTTTACCACTGTTCATTCGTGGCGAAAAACGTGTCAGGCCGCCGTCCAACAGCTCAGAGGAAGTAGAGACATCAGAAAAATCATTGGAAACTGCTATCCAGCCGCAGGCGGCTTTGGAGCCAGCAGTAGAGACTGTTCAGGCAAACACTACAGATCTCAAGAGTGAGGATAATGAGGAACAGACGGAAGAGCATCTAGTTAAACGTAATAATAAACTACCACATCAACACCTACACTCGCTGCAACAGCAACAACAAGAGCAACAACAACAAACGAATATAATACTCCAACCACGCCCACAGCAATCGCCGCAACAAGTCAAGCCAAAGTCACCGCCTCAGCAAACTAGTGCACACGATGCAAACCGTGTGCCGCATGATCAATGTGAAATGGATCAATTATCCAGCAAGCTAAAGGAGAAATTCGAGGCTGAGACCAAAAACATTGAGGAATTTATTGATAAGACTGTGACCAAAACCGTTAGCGGCATTGTGGAATTCAAAGATGACTTGATGCGTGACATTGAATTCCCCAAACTGAAGTTGGGAGCTGTTTCGGCACCTTTAGATGCGACTGCTGTTGGTTTGCGCAAACGTAACATATCCACTATCCATGACAATGGATCCGATGTTTCTGCCCATGCTGTCGGTGAGCAGAGTGAAGCATTTCTCAAAAAGGAAATCGAGGTTATCAATGCGGTAGTTCCGGCTGTTTTAAGCAATGGACATGCCAAATAGTACCACAAATGAGGAAGCAGCATCACTAGCAACATCACCAGCGTGGGAGTCAAACAAATAACAACGATCAACAACTATATCAAGGCATGGACTGTTGAAACTGAGACAAGGGTACACTAATTGTAGGTGCTGCTAAAATCCAATTGATTTAATTCTGTGTCAGATTAAACCAACAAACCAACCAATCTACCAACGCGCACACAAAAGAAGACACACAACAAAAACACTCACACACACCCACCACACACCTTTTGATTTCATATCACCTATCTTGTTTTTAGTTTGCATCATTTTTTCTAGAAATTTACAAGAAATTTTGCTTAAACATTTGTAAGAATTTGATGAATTAGCCAAATAATATAATTATAAGTAACTAAATAAATACACAAAAAATAATAATAATCATTTCAATGTTCAAATGTTTTTTGCTCAGCGCATAAAATTTACAATATTTATTGTTGCAGCAAAACCGAAATAGAACTCGGGAAACTTTTGTTAAAAACTTTAAATATGCATGATGATATTGATTGTCTAATTGTTGTTAAAAATATCAAAAGAAAATAAGAATAATTTATGTTTGTATGAACGTATGCGTGTGTATGTATATGTAACTGTGTTTCTTTGTTATCTCAGAATGTTTGCAGAAAGCACTATAAACCAATTGAACATTTTCTCCATATAGTCTATATATTGCATTAAGAAACACGCTCGTAATACCAATGAAAATGATTTGCCCCTATAAAGTATCTTCGGCGCTCCGAAGTTTATATTCCCCTGCAGTTTCTTGGCGCTTAGAAAATCACTTCAAACATATCAAGTGTAAGCTATAAGATACACAATCAATATAATGTTAACAGTCTATAGATCAGAGCTTAAAACACCTTTTAACACCAATGTGGACAAAAATGCTTTCATTATGTTAATCAAATAATCTTGTTGTGAAAACAACAGTATAACTTATCTAATGTCCGACTTAATTACACTATACAATTACTAGATTATTAACCAATTGAAAGAATAGAAAAAGAAACAGCAGTTGGGAATTATAAAACAAAAAAAATATGTCGAGACATTCAACCAAAAAACAATGTAAATCAACTTTAGACTGAAGCTATCTGAACATTAAAATTATAAAGATAAAGCGCACTAAACAAACCATAAAACAAAATAATTAAAAAAGAAGTGTAGTTAGTAATTAAGAATTTTCGAATCAATGTGTTTTGATCCCCCTTTTTTTGACAATTGTACAATTTGTATACTGTGTATGCTTGTGTGCCTGTGTATGTGTGAGTGTGTTTGTCAAGTCCAATTCCCGCCCAATATCTTCCAATATAATCGGGAAACTTCCTGCTGGTTTTCTAACTCTGTAACCTTAACTTCCTAATTTTGTAGCTTTTAAGCACACTTTTAACATATATATGGATATATATATCTACAGTACATTTATACATACATATATGATTTTTTGTTTATCCCATTTTTCTTTGTTAACTTTAATAAACACAGAGAGAGAGAGAGAAATTCTCTACAAATGCGCATATGCTCTATATATGTTTGATATATTTACTGCAACAAAGTTAATTGATTAACTCGTAATTGGCACTCATAAAAGACAGGAAAAAAAGGAAAATAAAAAATGTTAAATGCCAACAAAAAGACCTCGATATATACATATATATTTGTATGTATGCACAAAGGGCGATTTTTTCAGAAATGATTTTATTGACCCATTAAAACCAAACTGAACCAAAACAAACAAATTATTGTATGTAGTCCAATAAAGTGCATACAAATCAATTATTCAATGGAACAAAAATAAATCAACTCTTATATGTGTGTAAACTGAATACAAAATCTACGCTCTCTTTTATTGATGTTATTTTTTAAAAGTTCAAGCTGCCGGTTATCTTATAAAAATCATCGGAGTCACCTGATGAGCCCAGGACACACAAATGGACTGCATTACATTGGACTGTTCCGAAATCATGCTCGCCAAAACGTTTCAAAATCGCACGGGCATCAAAGCTGTTGGCGCATTTCTCATCCTTTTTCTTGAGATAACGATTATTCAGCACTGTCATGTGAAGTTTAATTGACTCTCTATCATTATTATCCGTGGCACACAAACCAGTGGTTTGAAAAGATCCTAGACATTTGTCGGCAAACTTTTGCAACTCCGGCGCCTCAACACCAGCGTAGAGTATACGTGTGGAGCTCGGATCATCATTCATAATTTCCAATCCCTTGACTTTCATTTCAAATGGTGTGGTCAAACCGTCCAAAAACTGCTTGCAAGTCTGCAAATGTTCCACAGCTTTCTGACGCTCAGCATCATCGAGAAGGACATAAACTCCTAAAGTAATGTGAATGCAACGTTCTGATATAAACAGTGCCTCATCTATGCCGGGCAACTGGGCCTCCAATATACTCTTCTTTAGTTCCGAAAACTTGTCTTGCACTTGTCCTGCATTCAAAGCGACCGCCAGAAAGTGAGTAGGCTTCATGCGCTTTCGTAGGGATTGAACAAGTAAACGAATCTTGCGCAACGCTGCACAAACCTGGCTTCGTTCTCTGCCCTTGATTTCCAAGTCCTTGGAATTCTCATTTTGTCGAGGTACATAGATCTCCACGCGGGTTTCCTCCTCGATGCGACGTTTAGTGGAGCCTTTAAAACCAATTATTCCACCATAAAACGATCTGCAAGGGTGAAAGGTTTATTTACTTGGAAGCAGGAATAGGAAAACTCGAATAAGTTTACCCACTTGGGCACATGTAAATGCAACACAAAGCTACCATCAGCAGTTGTTTCTATTTTATTGGTCTCCTCATCATCCTCGTAGTCGTCTTCGGCATACAAATCTGGAACAAAAGGTTAACCCAGTAAATGGTTTTTAAATAACTGAATTACAGGGCAAATACCTGGTTCTTCATAGCCCTTTTGCTGACCAGAAGTACTCTTCTTGCTGGAGTTCCACTTGTCTCCACCAAAGTCTTCATGGACGCGATTTACACGATAGCGCCGGTTGTGGCTCATGGCTAACACGGAAGGCGCGAGGATGTCTCGACTCATTTTACTAATGCAAATCTACTTAAACCAGCAATTGTAATTTTCAAAAATTTATGTGAGTCCCAATCAGGGGAAGAACAAAAATCAAAATTAAATTTGCGAAATAACTCCTGGCATTAGAGGTGGGAGAAGCGGCGATAAGACTGTCGATGTATCGATTTCGTGTAATAATTGCAAATTCAATGTTATCGATGTTATTCTCGACAGATCTTTGAATAAAGAGAATGCGTATATGTACAGTATTTTGTGGTTAATGTATTATTAATTCTATACAATTAATAATTATTTTTTACCTGGCGCTAACTTATTTAAGATTTGTATCGATATTTCAATCATTTTAGTGAGGCCCTGCAAATTCCACTCACGGAACTAGTCACGATTCAAATAACTAGATCCCGTCATCAATTCACACGTGCAGTTTGTTTTGGTTTAATAGTTGGGTTTAAAAACTAATAAATTAGTGGCCATGCCTGCAGCAGCCCCGCACTCTTTGAGTAATGGCAAATCCGCCCTGGCGGAGCCCCACAAATCTTGGAAAAAAGTCAACGAGGAGCGCAAGGCTCTTAAACGCCAACGTAAACAAGAGAAACTTCTAAAGGAACTGCAACAGGCACAGAATCAGGAAGCTGAGGCAGAAGCTAACGCCGCCTCTAATGCCCAGAAGGCAACTACTGTAAATCCTTCCACCGTTAGCATAGCAGTTCCTGGATCCATTCTAGAGAATGCCCAATCCAATGAATTACGAGCCTATGTGGCTGGACAAATAGCCCGAGCAGCCTGCATATTCCGGGTCAACGAGGTTATAGTCTTTGACGATGTGGGCGTGGCAACGGCCAGAGAAACGAAAAAAAGTTATGAGGAGGACGCTGAAGGCAACGCCTCGGGCACTGTGAGAAGCAGTTCATTGCAATTGGCGAGAATCCTTCAGTATCTTGAATGTCCGCAATATTTGCGAAAATATTTCTTTCCCCTGCACAAGGATCTAAAGTACTCGGGCTTGCTCAATCCCTTGGATACACCGCATCATCTGAGGCAACAAAGTAAATTTCGGTATCGCGAGGGAGTAATCTGCGATAAAAAGGCTAAGGAAGGTCAAAGTTATGCCAATGTCGGCCTGCTGAATGATGTCTTAGTCGACAAGGCCATTGAGCCGGGTGTGAGGGTAACAGTGAAGATGGATCAGCCCAATGGTAAGTAGGAGATTCACCCAGAATATTTAATTATTTTTAAACCCTTTTATGATTTTACAGAGGCACAAAGAAAGCAGCGTGGCAGCTTGGTCAGTCCGGATGAGCCACGCCGCGAGACAGGTGTCTATTGGGGCTATCAGGTGCGCATTGCGCATTCTTTATCGGAAATATTTACGAAATCCCCCTTTGATACTGGCTATGACGTCACCCTGGGAACGTCTGATCGTGGCAAAAACGTTCATGAGGTTCCTGCCAAATCATTTAGCTACAATCACCTACTCATTGTTTTTGGTGGCCTCCAAGGACTGGAATCAGCTTTGTCCAATGATGAAAAATTGACTGTAGATGATCCTGAATTGCTTTTCGATCATTACGTCAATGTACTGCCCCGTCAAGGATCCCGAACCATACGAACAGAGGAGGCCCTATTAATAGCCTTAGCAGCTCTTCAGGAAAAATTCCAACCACAAAATGCTGAAGTAGAAACTGATTTAAGTGACCTGCTGCCTCGTAGCGATGAAACTGGAATTTCAGTTAACCGAGATGCATTGGTTAGCAAGAAGAAGCCGAAAAAGCGAAAGTTTGCAGAACCTGAAAATGACGACACCAATAACAATGCAATAGAAAAAGAAACGCCAGCAAAACCTGTTGCATTCAATCCATTTGATGAGGATAAATCAGTAGCGGAACCAGCTCCTGTGGATGACGATTTCGAGGTGGTGGCCGCAATTAAACCACCAACATGGAATCCATTTGGTGATCGTAAACCAATAGAAGCCACATCTGCCAATAATATTTATGAGGTGGTGCCAGCTTCCAAAACGACAACAAATAGCTCTAAAAAGTCGGTCTTTAAGCCGACTGATGATTTAAGTCGATTTGATTGAGAGCTACGCAAAATGTAGACCATTTGCTCTGATTACTTTATCTATTACTTCAAATCTTAACATAAATCATTCTAGTAGCTGTCTGTCATAAAGTTTCTATTTGATTTTAAATAGATTGATAGAAATTTATTGTTTTTTTATTTAAGCAAAGGTTTCGACCAAAACTTAAACATTTTTTTATTAATGAAAAAAGTTTGATTAATTCATTTTTAATTACATTCTTTGGACATGTTTACTCTTTAAAAACCCCACGACCACATAATTTTAATGATTTTTTCACCTCTTAAATGTGAAAATCTTCATTAAAACTTGCTCGATTGTATAGAGCCCGACTGGCAGCTCTATCCTTGCGTCTGGTTAAGCCAAAGCAACCACGTCTGTATAACATAAATCCACCCAAACTAATGGGTATGGCAATCAGAACGAATACAAGAAGCCCTATCCAGACGAGACTTCCTTGCTCCGCATTCTCAACCAGATGATCGTTGTAAACTTTTACTAGCTCCATATCCTTTAAGCTGGCTGGCCAATCGCATTGCACATTTTTGGCCAACAATGGTGTTGCCTTTTTAATTTGTGGAATCAAAGTGTTGATTATGTGGGTATTGGATGAATCACAAGTCCAGGGATTATAACGCAAATCAATTACGCTTAGCTTATCCCAACGTTGAATTAGTTCCCTTGACAATTTGGTCAAGTTGCAATTATTCAGGTAAAGCTTATCCAATGGTGCATAATCCAAATATTGTCCGCCAGTTATATTCTTCGCGAATGCCTGTTCATCGATCTCTTCTAGAAATTTGTTATCACTCAAAACTAATTCGCTAAGATTCTGCAATTGGCTGAATGCCCCAGCACCAATACGTTTGATATCTTCCATATAGGCAAGGCTAAGGAATTTCAATTTGGGCAACTCTGGAAACACATTGTCGCCTTCCAAGTTACCAATGGGATTTTCATTTAAAACAAGACGTTCCAAATTGTCAGCATGTTCTAGTCCTTCTGGCAATTTGGTGAATAAATTACCAGCTGCTATGAAAGTTTCCAGTTCCTGGGGTCCATGAAGAATTGTCTTAGGTAATGTATTAATTTCCATATACGATAAATCCAAAATCTTGAGATATTGAAGTCCCGAAATTGCTGATTCTGTTTGCAAATCGATGACTTGAAAAGCATTTCCGCATAAAATAAGCTCTTCCAGATTTGGAGCATGTTCGAATAAATCAACATTCAGTGTATGCAATTCATTGTAACCCAAATTTAAAGATTTCAAATTCTCCAAAGCCTCAAAATCGGTTATAGTGTATGGTCCTTGAAAAACGTCCGGTTTCAACATTTTAGCGTTCAATTTGTTGTTCGACAAATCGAGAGTCGTCAGTTCGGTTAAATTTGAAAATGCTCCATTGACAATCGAATCGATTTGATTGTGTCCCAAAAAAAGATTTTTCACACCATATTTTGGTAAAATCGGAATGTTGCTCAAATTAATGTGTTCCAGTTTAATGGTCTCAAAGACAATGTCACCATTAACCAATATAGTCCATTCGTCTTCCGTAAACCATCCATCTAGTTTCTCCGTGCAATCCATAAATTTCTGTTCAATGCTACATGTGCATTTTTTACATAATGTACTATTATTAACATCTATAATGGGTTTCACTGTAGTTGGTTTTGTTGTTGTTGTTGTTGGGGTGACATTGTCATCGGAACATATTGGTGAAATTATGTTTATTACAAGCCAAAAGAATAGGCCAAAAGAGACCGCATTGTTTCTACGCCAAATCATTTTAATTTATACTTATTATTATATTTATATTTGTTAACGTTTTTGGCCCAAATCAAATATGTTTCTTAGACACTTTAATGTGTTTTTCTACTGACAAATTTCATGACTAACATGCATCGATGACCAATTTGGTCTTAACTAATTTATTGAAGAACGTTATCTTATCTAAACACTCACGATATGAAATTTTCACCATAATCTAGATTTGTTTTTTGTTGTACTCTTTTAGGAGTTACCCACAAAATATTTCGATATGTTGGAAAATATAAATCAAGCAAATCGGCAAATATGCGTATTATTATCTTATAAAAATTGGGGAAATGCTTCTGAAATATCTTGATACCCAAACTTCTTCCATAGTTAAGCGGGGATTGTAGCAACCAAGCTGCCAACTTTTTCCATTTTTTTACGGCATTTACAACAGACATAAAATTCATAGAATACATTTGTTTAAATTTTTGCAAATATAACTATAAGCTATATATTTTTTACTTAGTTGTAGCACACAAGCAAATCATAAAGTACAAACAAGTTTTTAGTCCGAAAAGTTTTTTGTTGAAATTTCATTAAGTTGGCAGGTTGGTTGCTGTCTTTTCGGCGGGCTTTTTAAATGTTTATGAAAGATTTTTGTAGACATAATAAAAGGCCATATATAAAAACGATTCAACGATCCCATATAGAATTAACGAGGTGATTTCTAATAAAAACATTGCTGGGTAAACAGTTTGGTAGTAGGAATTGTGAATTAATAGACTTCATTCAAACTTCAAATAGTTGAATGCTCGCCAATATTATCTTTTGGAAATTTGGTAATTTTCGCTAATGTAGTATCCATGATCTAAGTTTAATACAAATGTGAATGTCCAATCAGTTTCAGAGATTCCCAAAATCGTCATAAGTAGAGAACAACCAACTTCACCAAGATTTGTTTAAAGAATTTTCCAATTCATTTCACACGCTCTCAAATAAAACAATGCGATTGAGTATTACTTTTTCCATTCGATTTGTTGTTAAATAGTTTATAATTTCATTTTATATAATTATAATCTATAATTATAGTCTAGTTATACTGCAGTTCAAATGCTATTTAGCTGATTCTTCTTGTATCGACAATGACTTTTTATGTTTTTGTTCGAAACTCTCTTAACTTTTTGTCTACTTACAAACTAAGTAAATTGCATTTAATTTCTTTAAAATTTCATGGAATGTCTAAAGCCGATATTGTTTTAACACATCAATAAAGAGAAGAGTTTTATGATATTCAGGATGTGTGTGTGTGTGTTCTTATGTTTTCATGAATTTTTGGTTATACTCAGTCGGCTCGCTCAACATAAGACACTAAAGTCTAAAGTGTTACTTTGTTTTTTTGCTTTTGTTTTTAGTCTGGTTAACAATCTGGCGCTTATTTTACAATTTCAGATAGACAGTTATATACACAATAATTAAACAGAAACAAAACCCTTGAAATGAATACATTTTAAGTTGACTTCTATATGTAATACGTGGCAACATTGTCGTTGGTCATGATTAGCTATGGAATCTGATCTGGAAAACGTGGCTCCGGCAGAAAGTCTTCTTCCATTTCGATGCGTGTATCACTGTGATAGCCCAATAGGGATTCGGTGTCCTCCTCCTCAAGATGTCGTATGGGATAGCTAATGCCATCGCCAAAGCTAAGAGAATTTTACGCAGAATTTTTGGTTGGATTTGTTTTATGTTTTAAAATGGTTCAGGCAAGATAGAGAACTTATGGAGATTAGTAATGTGTGTGTGTGTGTGTGCAAAATGATGTGTGATTGTGTGTGCTTGCATGAGAATAGTATGGAATGTTTTATATATTTTTGGATTGTTCGTTTTCTTCTTTAATGATTTTCGTTTGTTTGTGCGGTGCAAAAAGCAAAGCATTCAAAGTAAATACTCATATGGGATAGACCGACAGACAGATGATTTGGCAAATTAAAACGAACCTTTGTAGCATTTAATTCTCTAGATAGTAAGATATATTTTAGTTTTTGTTTTTTATTCATAATTATAAATAGGTATAAAAAAGAAAAACAATCATAGCTAAAAAATAAAAGTATCAAAAAATTGTATTACAAGCTTGCAAAAAACTTTAAGGCAATTCCAAAATGTATTCTAAAAGCCAAAACGGAATTTCCTAATATAAGTCTGTGTGTGTGTGTGTTTATGTGTGTAAGTCTGTTTCTGTTCAAATTGATTTGTTTTTGAAATTAGATTTCGTATTATGTACAATTACTTTTCAAAAAATGTGTCAAAGAATTACAATTAAGAACCGCCATAATTTTGCTTACGTAAGAATTTCGTTTGTTTTTTAAAGTTAAATGTCTTAATTACATATACTTGAAATGATAAATGAAACGGATTTAACAATATTACAAAAAATTGAAACCTTCAAATTCGTCCAACAGCCAGCCGAAATAAATTCGTTGAATTCAAATGGAACTTAACACATGAAACTTGGTGAAATATAAATTGTAATACATATATACACATAAAAACTGTATAAATGATGATAGTCTCCCGTATAATGGTTTTTGTTTCAGGTTTCAACTTAAGAGTACATTACATAGACATTTTTTTGTTTTAGACAAACAACTAAACTAGACTAGGCACTCTGCTACTACTCTGGCAGTTTATACATAAGCCAAGCCAAGCCAAAACAAACGAACAAACACCTAATTGAGTCTAGCATTTAGCCATCAGGATGGTAGTTGCTTGCTGTTGTTGTGTCGATGGATCCCCATTCATGTCAATGATTAGAGCTCCCGTGTCGTTCCTTGATGACGATGCTGAAGTGAGCTCCATCTGGGGCAACTGGTCGTCCAATTTGGGGAGCAATTCTGGTTGGAGATGATGATGATGATGCTGCTGCTGCTGTTGATTGTTGCTGTTGCCCTCTTGGATCGTTGGCATTTCTCTTACTATGTGATGAGGCGAAGGTAATGTTGGTGATTGTGGTGTTGGTGGTTGTTGATTATGGTTATTCGTGGTGGAATTGTTGGGTAGAGAGTCAATCAACTTATCTGTTGGATTGCCATCTAACCTGCTAGTTGTTGTTTGTCCCATCGTATCATATCGCTGAGCTGGTATATCTCCATTCTGGTCGGTGGATGTGGGAAAGGTCAAGCCATCACCACGACTATATTGATCCAACGATTTGTGAATAAGCAAAAGTTTTGTACAGATTTGTTAACATGAAATTTTAGTTAGGAAAACAAAAATATCGTTGAATTTGCATTTTTTTTGCTTTTTTGTTGGTTTGTTGTTTTTGTGAGTTTGTTGCGCATTTTTGTTAGCATTTTTTTTCGTTTTTTTTTTGTTTTTACAGTTTTTTGTTTAAGTGTGTTGTTTAGGTGTGTTTTAAGCATGGTGTCTGTGAGATCTTAGATTCGTTAGCAGCAGCTTCTTCAATCACTAAATACTTAGTTTTAGGGGAACAAAAATAAACACTTAATTTGGCCAATTCCAGTAACGATTTTGGTTGCTTTTCTAGTGATTTTTTTGTTTATATTCTTGCAAAAATCTAACGTATATATATATCAGTATCAGTTAGATATGTATTAGTCTGAAGTTGGAACAAATAACAGTATGTTAGTCAAAAACCAGAGGGCCGGGTCTAACTTCGACCGCGTCAAAGTTTGTATACCCTTTCAACTTTTTTGTTAGCCATCAAAGTGTAAAAACGTTTTATATTGGCTAATGTTTGCGAAAGAACGGGCTACAATCTTAGCATAGGATATAACGAAGTTATATCAAAGTCACTGTTTTCCACCGATCGTTCCTATGGGAGCTATAGTGACCCGATCTGGATAAAATTTCAGTCGTTATATAAAATAAACTCACCAATATGAAATTTCACGACAATAGCTCAGAAAATAACAAAGCTATTCAGAAAAGTGACTGTTTATGACTTTGCCCTTTGTATGGGAGCTATATGATATAGTGGTCCGATCCAGTTGAATCCGAGATATACAAACTGTGCACTACTTCAGCTCTGTAGCTCTAACGGTCTAGGAGAAGTTTGCATCGATCCAGACGGACGGACGGAAGGACATGGCTATTTGAACTCGTCTCGTCGTGCTGATCAAGAATATATATACTTTAATATGGTCGGAGATGCTTCCTTCTATGCGTTGCACACTTCTGACCAAAATTAATAAAAACTAATTTTATTACCTTTATAAAGGTAATAAAATATTTAATAATAATTGAAATGTAATAATTCTCACATAAGAAAAACCTTCTCTGCTCGTATTTTTTGAAGGCATTAGAGAATCGTTTTCATATTTCTTGTTTATAACTTTATATAAAGTAATACTATCTTTCTAATCCGGCTATTAATTTTGTTGATACAGCAAAATTTGATGAATTTCTTTTCTGATATTGGATTCACCGTATATGATTTAAGTTGATTTACTTTATTTTATGTTACAAAACATCATTCGGAAACATCGTTTTTTGAATATGTTTAATACTTATTAAAAATTAACTCAAAGAAATGATCTCTTTGCATAGTCATAAGAATTTTATTTAATTTCACTAATTTATGCTATAGATTTTTGCAAGAATATGATAGCTTCGGTGCTACACCGATGTTAATTTGACTTTTATATTTGTAATAATGTTTTTGTTTGTTCGCTTAACACTAAATTACAAACAAGGGAACAACATTTAGATATTCTTGTTGATTTCTTCGTTTCTGCTTGATTCTTCTTGCTATTTACTATCTTAGATATTACAACGTTTTGTGAGTTGTGTTAGATACTTGAAACACACACACATTTAGAGTTTTAAATTTCAACAAAAACAAAGGAGAAATATATCAAAATTCGCACTACTAAGCATAGCTTCAAATTTGCCAAATATGAGTGTGGGCGGAGAAGGGAAGTAAATAAACAAAAAAGCACACAAAAACAACTAAAGAGTAACAAATTTGTTAGTTCAGGATTTGTTCAAAGTGCAGCACATAATTACTAATATTATGCAAATGACAAAATGATTTGTGGGAACGAGAGAAGAGAGAGATTAAGAGATATGCAGAATGACAATTTACATACCTGGTAAATATGGGCAAGAACCAGTATTGCCAATCATCGCCAAATACTTCACAGAAGTTGGCAAAACGTCCAAGATTGTAGCCGTTTTTATCCGGTCCGCCAACCCGAAATATCGGAGCACGAAAAGCCTCTACATATTAAAAAAAAATATATATATATTATGTCAATTTGTTTTTTATTTATTGAAATTACTCACCCAAGGTGGTGCGATTGACGAGCACCAAATAGATATGATAGCCAAATAGACTCACCAAGCTAATGGCAAACATTATGGCAATGAAGAATAGGAATAATATATGAAAACGACCCACGCCGCCATTCAGTTGACCCTGTTCCAAGTAGTCATTTTCGTACTTTTTTATACATGTACATATAAATAGGTATTACAACAAATAAGGTATTATATATACAAATAAACATGCAAAGGTAGTTTCAAAAACAAAACAAGATGCAGAATGAAGATGTTTAAGGTGAATAACATTGACTTTGAATGTCTTTTCTCTTCTAATATTAAATTTACTACTTGTGAGAGAAATTCTTAACAATGAGTCATTAATTTACCCTATCCTTTTCAACTTCAGAACAAGGAGCAAGTTGGCCCCTTACTGACAACTTGTGGTTGGTATGCAATGCAAAAAGATTCTCAGAGTATTGGACAGATAGTAATAAACAGCCTAAGGACTTAATTGAGTAATATTGATGATCTATCCTCTCCCAACAACTAAAACTAAGACTTTAAACTCCAAACTAAATGTTATGATGGTGCAACATCTTTGATAATTGGTGCATGCAAAAATATATAACAAGAATTCGAAACTTACGGCACCTACCTTCCAAAACTGCACAAAATCGTGCAGTGTGGTTAAGGCAACATATAGACAATAGATCAGGGCATAACCCAGAAACAATACGAAGAATTTGTAGTTGTAGAAATTAACACAATTGTTCACCCAGGGACAATGATGATCCATTTTTAAGACACAACAACTGCATACACTGCAATGATGTGAACGATCTGGCTTGATGATTTTACATTTCTCACAAAATCGGACAGAGCCATTCATTGTCCTGTAAAGTAAAGTTAATTCACATTAAATATTGTTCAAGTCGTAGGGAATTTAAATCAATACCGATTTGTCACTGGCAGATTTCGGGCAAAGTTGTTTAAAATGCGTTTTTGTGTTTCTGGGTTATCGGCCCGAAATAAACGAGTCACTTCCTCATCGGGTATGCGCCACTGAAACAACAAATTTAACGATAAACTATTTGGTGCGGCACTTTCAATGTGATAAGATTGGCATGTGACTCACCTGATCGGGTACTCGGCCTACCGAAGTCATGATGGTCCTCCAATAGGACCACAGGAGCAATACAAGTGCTATGTGGTAGAAGAGAAGCATAAACGACATGGCCACTCGATTCTCTACATTGCCTGTGGATCAAGATATGCACAATTATTACAAAATGAAGAGGACGTGAACTAGACTGGACTTACGTATGCACAGTTCCACGACATAGGCATAGTAGGACCAGCATATAACGCTGGTAATAAAGAGAACCGGAATCCACTTGAACACAGACATACAGAAGCCGCAAGGTGTCTTCCTTCGTCGATTATCCTCGTTTCCCATTCTATTGAAGCAGGCTAAGGCCTGTGTGGCACGATCTTCAAAATTTTGATCTGTGGGAACTGCGATTGCCAGTACTCCGTTGTTGTTGTTGGTCGGTGCAGCAAGGCCTCTGGGATGAACCTTTATCTGTTGTATGCGTTTGTTGTTGTCAATGATTCACAATTAAACAAAAAAAAATATTGCTAAACACCAACACTAACACTCATAGGATCGGGCCAAGAGGAAGGGGAATCTTGCAAAATGCGGGGTATCTGAATTTAACTTCGTTTGCTCCTGCTCGCTTTCCCTATTGTGGGAAAGTGCTAATTTTAACTAGATGCCATTGTTTTTGATTTCAATCATCAATTTCTATATGTAATGCTGCTCAGCCTGCTTGATTTCACATAGAAAATTTATTAAAATTATTATATTTCTCTACTTAGAGCTGAGTTGCAGAATCATCAATGGCCCTATCGATGTTATCGATTTTATAACTTTGTTTGACGATAACTATCGGAAATCGCCTATCGCCTGTTTCCCATTTCTCCAAAACGTTATTTTTTTCCGAGAATCAAAACATATTTGAATTTTAAAGTTTCTCTCTTTCTTTTGCCATATCTTGGTTTATAAAATACAGATTTTTTAACTACCTCAAAAGCTTTAAACAATAAATTCAGACATTTTGGACAAACTAAAGTTAAATTTAAAATTGATGAAGAAAATCGTATCTTATCTATTAAAATATATCCAATTAACGTAGTTAATGCTGTGTAATTTCTTTGTTAATTTTCATCTGTTAATAAAACATAATTAATATTAGTGATGTTTTACCTGAATTCGCTTCGCTTTTATAACCATACTAACATGTTTGCTAACTTCAGGTGCGTGCGTGGGAGGCAAATCAGTGCTGTCAATATAGCTTTTTTTCCGTGCTATCTAATAATATGGAAAAAATTAAATCTAGTTCAATGCAACGAGATTTCAACGAATTAAGAACTGGACAAGAGAAGAAGATATTATCAACTCAACTTCAATTCAGATATTCACATTGTCAGTCCTTTAACAAACCAGAATTTTTCTCGTCTTCACAAGTTTGTTGGTTAAAATAATTTTTCACCAAAGTAGCTTTTATTAACTCAAATTTAAATCAACCGCTTAATTTTTTAAGCTTTTAGCCATATAAGCTAGATATAGCCATAAATAAGCCAACTTGGTTGTTGTTCAGCGAAGTGTAGGAGAGGAGCTACTTTTCTTCTTCTTGATTTCAGTTTTCTGTTAACCATCGAACCATCGAGCGGGTGTGCTTTTGTTAGATGCGCTCTAAGTGCGTTTAAAAAATTCAAAAAAAGTAATTAAACAAAAGTAATAAGAAAGTGTTTGAAATCCACCCGTTAGCCGCCTGCGCTATTTTCCTGTTGCCAACCCCCACCCACGTGCCCCTCCATTGATTGTGACCAAGTGACAAAAACGAAGAAAAAAAAGTTGTGAAAAAGTTACACTACGTGCGCGTAATATAAAAAAAAAAAAAACGAGGCCGATATGCACGAGAAGTGAACGTTGTCGGGGTTGGGAAAGGGGGCTGTGGCAGTCGACAGGCTCCCCCCTACAACCAAAAAAAAAAAAAAAAAAAAAAAAAATTATATATACACACATACATACAAAAATCTACCTATCACTTTGGCATGTTGTTGTTGTTGTCGTTGCTGCTGCTTGTCGGCAAGGTTTTTGGGTTTCGCCTCAGCCCTCCCCCCCCCTTAGCTTGGGTGTTGTGGCGGGGGGGTCTTGGGGAAAGACTACAATCAATAAACACGCTTTGAGTGGGAGAGACGAACAGCCGCAGCAGCAGAGCATTTAGGCCTGGATTTGAGGTATTGCCCGCGCGCGCATCTTCAATAATTGAACCCCCTCCGACACCCCCTAACCCACCCACACACTCTGCTACTGAACTAATGCCGGCAAGCCGTCGGCAATTAGAGCTTATCTTGAAATAATATTTTACGATCAGCTGTTTCACTGATTTGATTTCAATCGAAATGATTAACCAAATTGTCAAATAAATGCAATCAAGAGGCAAGATTTTCTATATCATAAAGTTAACAATATTACTATATTCTATAGTTTATTGCAACTTTAGAAATGAATTGGTTAGGAAACGATTTAGTATTTTGAATTAGGCATTCCGGAATTTGGTTAATAATAGAGAGCTGCAAGAATGATAGAAAAATCAATTCGAGTTAACAACATTCAAAACCAAATGACTGAATTGAATGATTTTGAAAATCAACTTCAAGTAAATGTAGTACAACATTCAAACGAATTGAATGAGTTAGAAAGTGGGACAATGAGTTGCTATGATTCGAATGCATTCGAGTTCCAATGCTGATACGAATGAACTAGCGTGATCCGTGGTTCAGTGGGGACCTACTCAGGCTACAATACCCTTGTTATCGGGCTCAAACCCCATACAGGGATGAATTTTTCTTCCAACTAGTGAAGTATGTAATATTAAAAGGTAGATCCATCATCTATATAATGGATTAGCGAATATTATTTTTTATAATATATTAGATAGCCTTATTTATGTTTTCTCGATTCGTGACAACTAGGAATCTAATTTAGAAAAATTAGATCTTACAAGATTTGTCCCAAATTGTCCAATTCAAAACTGCGCACTAAAGTTTTTGGTGTATAGCATATTTAAATTTTAATAGCCCTCATTTCGCCCTACATTTTTGATAAAATAATTAGTTTTTGTAACTTTCATTAGGAAGAATATTAAAACGAATTGCATTTATGACATCTCATTGAGTTAAAGTTCCTTCAAAGTCCTAGCCCTATCATGTTAATGACCATTTTCTTAGTCTCCAGTTGTTTGTAGAATCATAAACAACTTTAAAAAACAACATTATCAGGTGTAGAATTTGAAAATGACAAGTTCTTGGGCCAGTGCAAGGGACTTGATCATATTTCCAGGCCAATATGAAAATTTTATTTAACTAGGCCAACAGTTAAAAATTGTTAAACATTTTAATGTAGCTGGTTATATTACGACCTATTTGAAATTAATATCAAACCTTGCAGTTTAGCCGGCTCGAGGTCAATCTTCCAAAAGAAGATTATTTCAAAGACATCACAACAAGATGAGCAGGTTGTCTGTCTTCAACGCTAGAATTAGTTGGGAATTGTAGTAACCAAATGAAGCGAAAAAAGTTGATAAAGCCTACAACTTAGGCCTTATTTTAGCCTTATTTAGCCTTATTTTCATAAACGAATTCATACACAATTCACTTGACCCCATGTCGTATGAGTGATATTGGAAATGGATATTTTATGTACATTTCTTGTTAGCTTAACCTTTCGTTATGCTAATCAATTCTTAGACACTAAAACTGAAAACAATTTTCCAAGAATATTTCCAAACCAAAAACACAAAAAGACGAACAAAAACAAAACAGGCCAATCCACAGATATTTATGTATATATACATAAACATGTGCATGTGTGTGTATACCTACGTATTTTATATACGAAATGCTATGCGAAATGTTTATTTAAGCGAAAAATTATTTCGCACACACCATAATTAATTAAACAATTACATGGCAAGCAGAAAAATGTGGGGATACATACGAAAGACGGACAAAATGATATAGATATATATGTATGCATATAAAGACCATGGCGATAGCGTGGGCATCGGCAACAACAACAACAACACCAACAACAACTAAAATTTTTGTTAAACAAACATAAATCATTGATAAACATTGCTTAGCAAAACTAAACTTTAACCAATGCCAATTAATTTAATTATAATGCTTAAAAACGTTTTCTTTATAGACCGATATCTCTCTTTCTCGCTTCCCCAACCTCTTTTACTCCCCTCTCCCTCTCTCCCCATGTGTGTGTGTGTGTGTGTGTGTGCGTATCCTAGTAAACGCGCTTTTTTCAATCAAATCTAATAATGAATTTTTTTCTCCTTGTTGTTGCTGTTTTATTTTTTGTTTCAACATCAAAGTAAAAAAACAAAAAGAAAACAAGAAAAGAAAACCAAATATATATGTATATATATATACATATACATACATATGTATATATATATATATATGTACATATATATAGAAGACAGATACAGAGCACAGAATAAACAACAATAAGAAAAAAATTTACAGCAACAAGAGTAACGAAATTAAATTTGGTTTTAGCCATAAAAAGAAGCAGCAGCAAAAGAAGTAACAACAACAACAACAACAGGTGCAGGAAACTGAAGCTGTGGAACAAATAACTCAACCAACACAAATTCAGTTCAGTCAAGTAAAGTCAAGTCAGTCAGTCAAAGCAGAGGCAGAGGCAGGGCCACAGTAAAAACATCCCAATATATCCACATCAACCTCGTCGCCGCCGCCGCCTCCATTTGGAGTAGTAGTTGTCGCCATCGTCTCCGTCGTCGTCGTTGTCGGAGCACCAAAAGTCAGGTGAGTTGTACTTACATATGAGAGCAGCCAGCAAAAGCACAAATATTATATAATATATACTCGCTTATATCTATACTATATAGTCGATGTGTATATATGTATGATATTGTGTAGAAGTTACCTTACCTTATTTGTTTGATTTGTGTTCTGTTTGCTCCTCAACGAGCAGCACAACTCATATTCGACCCCCTTGCCCCTACCCTCCCCTTTTAGTCTACACAATCACATTGTATGCGATTAAATATTTTAACGCGCTTATCAATAGCTCTCAAGGGTTGACATTGGGTTCCGATAATAAATATTGGAAATAACTCAAAGAAACGAATAGAGTTTAAAGGCACAAAACGAAAAGACAAACACAATTTTCTAGTAAATTTTGAAAACAGGGCAAATTCGAAACTGCCGAATCGTTGATCTAAGATTTTTCTGCAGGAGTTCTTCTCTTAGGGGGGTTAACCTGCCCTGGATTTGCACTAGGCGTAGCTGAAGCCCTGCAAATGTATACAAGTTATATAAAATATTTGAAAACTTCAAAATTCTAGATCATATATTATCCATTAAACTCAAAAATAACCAACTTTGCATTTCAAAATGCATCTTATCAAAATTGCATAACCGTTTTGGTACCTCTTATTTGACTCTTTGATGGATAATGGGCAAATGGAAAATGAATTTAAAACTTTGATAACCTAATAAGTAAAATGAATTCACAAGAAAAACATTTCTACACACAACTTATATATTTTGAACCGATCAAAAATTTGAAATAAACTTCATCACTCTACACACTACATGAGCCTACATACCAAATTTGGTGGCTCTATCTCTTATAGTCTTCGAGATCTACGCGTTCATACGGACGGACGAACAAGGCTAGATCGAATGGGTTGTAGATGCTAATCAAGAATATATATACTTTATGGGGTCTGCCTTCTGCCTGATACACAACATCGGATGAAATCTTTTGGCTTTGTGTTTGGTAAAGAATTACTTTAAACAGCATAAAGCAGTTTTTTTAATTGGCTTCCTAAGTATTGGTACTTGGATAAAGTTAGTTTCCCTATTGGTCCTGGTTGGTGGCCTTTGTCTGAAATTTTAGAGTTCCAATGGGAGACGACGAGAATTTCAATCCCCAATGTAAAATTTGTAAAAGTTTTTTCCAGAGTATCTAAATTTAGCTTGCCTAATTTTATGTAAATTATTAAGCTGCCTAAGTAAAGAATGTTGTAAGTGAAAATTTATTAGAATTTATGTATAATATATAAAGTGAGAGACAATCGAAGCAGTTTAAGGCATTTTGCTATGCCATATTCGTTTTCTTTCTTATTTATAGCATCCGCTTAGCCATTTCACATAGTTTTCCACACGCTTTTCGTTTCTTTCTCCTTGGAATTCGTTCGCTTAGTTGGAAAGTGCAGAAAAGAAAATTTGCCACAGAAATTTAGTTAGCAATTTATCCCATCTCAGCAATATTCTTGAATTTATCTTTGAACCAAACTTTCATTAGTTTATTTGGTTTTTTTCTTCTTTACTTGTTTCGTATATGTTTTTGTTTTAATTATTTCATCAAAACTTGTGTAACGAATGTTCCAAGTCTGGACAGTCACTCATTGAAGTCCATCCATCAGCATTATGGCAAATGTTAGTCACGCACATACACTTACACACCCGGACACACACAAACACAAACACACACACACACGCATACATGGGTATTACTTGTACACACAATTCCCATTCGATGTAGATGACGGCAGAGAGGAGAGGATGAATGAATGGATGATGGGGGAGATGAATGGCGGAATAGAAGGCGGTGGATGCCAACCTCAATTCGTATTCGATTCAATAGCCTGCAGCGAGGCTCGTCATCTTTTATACGCCCCACTCAACCCCCTATTAACCGTCACCGCCCAACCCAACTCCCCCATCAATATCCCATTCCTCAAGAGTTTTCTCTCATTCTATCTTCCTCACATTTGCCATTTTTTCTTTGGTTTTTCCTTCTCTTTTTTGACTTGTCTTAGGACCTCGGCAGATTCCAGGCATGTCCTCACGTTTCCTGGTCGTGCTACGCTTATGACCCAAGGTTCTAATACCCTCTAGAGTCTAGAGGGCATATTGACTTTGACAACAAAGTGAAGTAGTTCTAAAAGATTTCGCAAATCAATACAAATGACATAAAGTCAATCACATTCGTGATTAATGAAATTCGTATATAATTTGGGTCTATCGCCGTTTCCGTCAACAATTTTCGATTAATTTTTACATATAATTGCCGCCCTTTTAACGAAAATGTTGTGAAATTATGTCAATAGCTCAAGATATCCCTAATTTATAGGGTTATATAGGAGGAAAATGCCCTAAAGTATGTAATAGATTGCACAAACAAATAGAGTTCATTCAAAATCCAAGATTTTACACTTTGTTGATCATTTCTCATCTCAAGGATACTCCAATAGTTCCTTATTAGAACGATTTTGTTTAAGTGTAGTAAGTCCTAGACTAAAAAACAAACAGGTACTAGTTGAAAAGAAAATAACTTTGCATTTCTCTATCAAATATATGTATCAGTAGCTGTGTTGTTGGTTATGGCTTTTCATCTCTATTGATTGAATTTTAACTACCCTCTTATAAAGAACTGTAAAAATACAAATATATGTGGATATAACTGTAAATATATATCATATATCTGCACAAAAAAGTTCAAGTTAAATAATGGATGAATGAAACAAAAGAAAGAATTGAAATGGTATACATATTTGTGATAGAGTCCAGTTTATTGACAGGACACCAATGCGTTTTCTTTCATTGCCAAAGGTTGGTACTTCATTTTTTGTCCTCTGTTCGTGTATGTGTGTGTGTGTGTCTGGAAACACGTAAAAAACTCATCAGTAAAGGGACAAACGGAAAAAGTAATAATAAAGAATAATCTTCCATAGCCCGACCATCCTTTTGCCCTCGCCCTGTCTCTGTTTAACAAGTTTTGTTTTATATTTTCCTTTGAATTCAATTTGAATAACCTTTATTGGAAAGCGACTCAGATGGAGGGGAGAGTATATATTACTTACCTACAACTTTGAAATGTAGAAATTTATAATTTTGATTACCAAATTTCTTGGATTCAATTCAAAGTTTTAACTATATAGAAAACTGATCGTTGAAATTTTCTTTCAGGTAGGAATTTGATTGGTTCTTTGATTGAAATGGTTTTTCTCTTTTCTTATTTCCTTTTGGAGTTGGATTTCTTTTCGCATTGTTTTGCTGCTCGCCAGTTTCCATAATAGAAAGAGAGAGAGAGAGAGAGAGAGAGAAAGTAAGAGAAATTCGATTTCGTAATCCTAGGAAAATTAATTATTCTCAAAGTACAAAAATAGCAACAGAGCCCAACACAGAGTCAGAGAGAGAGAGAGAGAGACAGAGAGAGATAAGCAAATTTACTTACGCATTTACCTGTTGGAACAAAAAGTTAATACTTAGTTACTGCTGTTGGCTTAATTCATGGAAAACTTGGAAAACCCTGAAGACAATTGAATAAACTTAACTGTGCTTAATGTTATTAATTAGTTTTATGCAGCAACTGCAAAACTTTTAAGTCTAATTAGACAGCCATCTAAGTATATATACTATAGTTTGATAAGTTATAAGCTCCATTTATCCCTCACACATTGCTTCCCCTTGATATGTGACGTCAAGTGAAATTTGGTTCTATTTCATTTTTTGTTTTGAGTTTTATATTTGATAAATTATTTGTAAATATGTACACACACCGAGATTTCAATTTCTGTTTCAATTGTGGCCAAAAGTGAGTCACAAATTATGGCGCATAATTTGCGTTTTTAATAAAGTGGCCGACACACACACACACTGATAGAGACAGACACACACACACACACAGTTTTCATTTTTCGTTTCATTGTTGTGGTGGATGTTTTTGTTACGTGGGCGCTGGCCAAATAAATAACCAGAATTTCCTCTCTTTACCCTTCCATCTCGTCTCCACTCTTCTTGCCATTCAGCAAAATAAAAGCGTATCAAAAGAAAACAAAAAAAAAAACCCCAAAAACCAAAAGAATGAAAGAATTCAACAAACGAATGGAGAAAAATTATTTATATATAGAAAAAGAAAAGATGAAAATGAAAAATCCATTTAATTGTTTGGCGGCCAATAAACGTAATAAAAGAAATAGGGAAAAATACTCTAATATTTCTTAGAAGGGCTATTAGATTACAGTTTCATTTGTAGAATCCTTTTTAAAGAGAGTAGACAAATCCGTTCTCACTACTTGGCATTGAGTTTTATTACTCTTGTCTGTTTTATATGTATTTATCTCTTAGACATATTAAAAGAAACGATTTATATGATCAATTTTTATATATAACCTTGCAGTTTAGCCGATTCGAGGTCAATCTTCCAAAAGAAGATTATTTCAAAGACAACACAAAATAGTGAACACGTTGTCTGTATGGCTATTTCAAGAACTACCAAGTTCTATCATCAGCAGACTTTGCTAAAGAACTCCGGAATTGCAATAGCCATACCATGTCTTCAACGCTAGAATTAGTTGGGAATTGTAGCAACCAAATGAAGCGAAAAAAAGTTGGTAATATTTTATGGTATTCATTTGAATAGTTATTCGATCTAAATACTGAATGGCTCAACTTGGCTTCAACTTGGATATTTTATCTACTACAAATGTGTATAACCCAGTTCTGATTAAATATAAGACTAGAAATCACCTTGATGAGTCTATTTTGAGACTATTTACTAAAGAATAAACTCCAAAATTATGCTTCTATATGCTCAAAATGTCGATAATGTCTATAAAAATGACTCTTAAAGGAGTTGACATTGATTAAAAGAAGAGGTCAAATGCCAAGTATGAAGAAGATTCTTACAATAACTATTGTTAGAAAAAGAATACTAAATACTCTTTATGTGAAAGTGTATTCAGAGACCATTGAAAGACACAAAAACTAATCCAACAGTGGGCAAATGAGTGCTCCGTGTGTGTACATATAAGTCTAGGGGATTGCAAAAGCAAATGCAAATAGATCAGTTCATCAATAATTGGCAGCACTTAACAATTGCTTTTGCCATTTTTGGATTTCACAGAGAGAGAGAGAGAAAGAAATCAATAAGAGCCAGATACACACAGAGAAATATGTTTATAAATAATATGATATCAGCTGACAACTAAACAAAAATTGTTTTTCAATTATTTAGTGCTAATTGGTATTAGAATTGTTAACTATTTAAATTTAACTTGGATCCCTTAAAGCTGAAATTCAGTTTAACACAAACAAATGAATTGCAATTGAGTTGAATGCCAAGTTTTTAATTATAAATAATGGCATAATGTTTAATTTATAAACGAAAAACGAAATATATTTTATGTTTAGTTCAAATTGCAAATATTTTCTTGTATTTTTGTTATTCTTTTTTTGGTCGTCATCTTCATCTTTCGTCTTTCTTTGTGCCATATTTATTTTTCAAGCGGGGGTCGTCTATTTGACTTGGCAAACTTTTTTTGCGGGCTTTTCTTTCGCTTTCACAAAATACTCAGTACAGGGTGTAGCATTACGAGATGAATCTATTGATTGGCCGCAATTATGGTGCTTTTTGATCAGATATAGTGGACACAGTCACATTTACTTTACTCGTTTTCTCTGTGTGTGGGTCTTTCTCAATGGACCAAAAAGAGGTTTAGATTCAGTTGAGCAATTGAGCGATACAATCTTTGAAACATTGCCACAAATAAACCGAAATGGATTAGTTTATATATTTATTGTTGTGACACATTTTTAAAAGGCATAGAAAAAGCTTTGTATCTACTCAAAGTTTGTCGTTAATGTAAAAACTAAAACTAAATTAGTATTAATTTTTGCTTGTAGTTCCCAGTATATGTGGGTTAGTACAAGACTCAACACTTGAAGATAATGCCAAAGATAATGCATGAATGTTATATTCCACTTGGCTTGTAATCTTTTTAAACAGTTACTTGGAATCACTAAAGGTCTGTAGAAAGCTTTAACAAAATGCTGTCTCAGTGTTTCTAGAAATCTGAAAATCCCTTTTAAGTACTTGTACTTGCAGCATAGACAGAGTTTTTCTATAGTTTTTGTTATGAAAGAGGTTCTAAGAGGCTCTATATGCCCTTTAATTATAAATGTCAACTATTTTTGATTAATGTACTGAAGTTTTGAGTTTCGAATGAGAATACCTCTCCAAGACTTTGCTTGTCTGTAGGACAGGAGGGGACCCTGTATAGTATGTATACATTGAATACATTATATATTTATTTTGTTGTTAGCCAAGAAACTAATTAGAGAGCAAAGTGCGGTCATGGCACTTTTTGATAAACTTCTTATTGAGTTTTTGCCCTCAGTAGCCTTAGTCAAGAAGAAGAGAGAGCAAGAGGGAAAAAGGTAGACGACAGCAAAAAAGAAACTTATCTTTTGATAAAGTTACATAGCTTGTTATCAACTTGCACGTGAGTTCACCTATTTTTAGAGTTGGTGAATAAGATTAGGTCCATACAACACATGTGGAGAGAAGAAAGACAAGGCACTAAACACTAAATGGCTTTTAAAAGCCAATTAACGCCCGATATGAGCTTATTTATTTCTTGCTCTACTCCGACTAGTCAACTGCTCGACTACTCGACAGAAGCCATGGCCTGTCTGACTTGCCGCTTGCCTGTCAATATGCTTAACTTGTCATTTGGGTCCCTCATCCCCTGCCTCGTCTATTCCATTCCCTGTCAAGTGGAAGAATAGAAAAAGGCAAAGAATAAAGAACATTTTGTGTCTGACAAAAAGTGATTTTCGCATTTTCATTTCATATTGAAGATTTCCCAGACAACAGCAGCAGCAACATTTTTATGAGCAGTAAATTAGACTTTTCTTTGTTTCATTTTTATATTTCTCCATAAATTTATAGCAAGTGTTGAAATGGCATCGTATCAGCCCACTCACAGATGAGAAACAGCAATATATCTGTATATCTATATATATTTTATGCATCGTTTGTCCCCCCCTTATTGTACTTCTGTGTCAGTGTCTTTCTGTGGCTTTATATTTGCATGTGTCACTCCACAGACTTGCCAGATGATTTTGACCCAGTCTAGATTCAGTTGAGTCTATCTTTGGGTCTCAGTCCATGGTATATTTTTCCTTCTTTTTTTATTATGCCAACTGATAAGTTATCTTCTTGACGCATTTCGGCCATAATAATGTATATTTTATTCCAGTTCTTATGGCTTTGACTTATCAACATATATTATATACATACATACATACATATATATGCAAAATATTCAGTTTTTTATTCAATGACGTACAAGATTAGATCCAAAGCAACTTACTTTAAAGCTTGTTTGTCATTTGCCACCTACTTTAATTAACAAGAAACGAACTTCTAGTTATACTTTTACCTACCAAAAGAGGGTACATCAACTTTATGAATGACATAAATGAAACCAAGACAAACAAGGATCAAATAACAGAATTAATTGAAATTTATAACAAGTTTTTCTATCATTTTATTACTTGAGAAATGGTAAGCAAAGCGGATGAAATAGTCAAATTAATAATAAAACTTGTCAATTTGTATGTTTTACTTGAATTTTATTTTCATTTTCAGAGATTTTTTATCAATATTTGTCCTTCAACTTATTCTTAAGACAAATTCAGGATGTTTCTGCAACTGAGTGTTTCTAGGGCAAACTTAATCCAAAGGCTTCCTTTTACAAATTTATTAGTGATGCAATGTCGACCTATGTATGTACCTACCTAGGTTATATATACATATGTACTAGTAACTGGGAGTAGGTTTTAGGTGTAACTTTTGACTTTTTTGATTGCAAAAGTTTGTTTTACATAGAGCCTGGCCAAATGATTGACAGCATTATCAGGCTCGGCATTATCCTGGCTGCTGTGCGGTTAAAATACAAGTTGAAGAAGCAGCAGCAACAGCAACAACAAAAAGGCAACTTTTTACACTCAGACTCTGCTTAATGGAAATGGAAAACTTTGCGTTTAATCGATTAAACAATTTGCCTTAGCGGCCAGCCAGTGACACCTCTCCGCCCCCTCTATTCCCGGCAAACCGCCTTTAAGGCAAGGCAAGGCAAGGCCAGTCCAGAGGCAAACATCAAAGTCAAGCACCAGCAACAACAACAACAAACAGTAATAACAGAAACAGCAGCTGTGTGACGTCAATTGAAGAAAGAGCGAGAAAGTGAGTGAGAGTGAGACAGATTCAGGGGGGGAAAAGTGGGAGTTTTCTGTGTGGTCAAAACCCACACAACAAAATATATACATATACACATATACATACATATAAAAAAGGACCAAATAAAATAGACCCGCAAAACATAAGTCAATTAACTTGAAAGAGAAATGCTGCAAATCAAATTTAACCCTAAATTGTGGCAAATTTAATTTAAATATGCTCGCCCTTTCATATTTAATACGCTGATATGAAATGTCTAACAAAATATTTCCAAAGTTAAATGTTTAAGAATTCAATTTGATTTTTCGAATTTTTTGAATTAAGTATGCACTTGAAGTAATGCAGCTAATTAAAAGAGACATTTTTAATCACAGAATAGTTTTCTTAGAAACAGATTTTAAAGACGATGAAATAATAATCGAAACCAACATCGATAAATCGAAAGAAAAACTCTTTCTTCAACTTCTAACCCGCAAAGGTTGATTTCTTTTTATACCATACACCCATAGGATGAAATGGTATATTAAAGTCGCCAAAATGTATGCAACAGGCAGAAGGGAGCTTCTCCGACCCCATGCGGTTCATAAGGCAGAATTGGCCGTCGGCTAATGGCGGCGCTAAAGTGCTGGTGTGGTTCTAGAGTGAACGAGATAGCATATTCGAAATTCGGTTTTCGAAATTTGAAATATTTGTGTCACCTGGTGCATGGTATACCCAAGTATACTATATATTTTTAGCATTTACATTAATAAATCTGAACACTAAATTGTTTAAAGAACAGGAATTATTGACAACTAACAAAGTTTTAACTTTAAAGTTACCAGTGTTTCAAGAAATTTAGCTAATTATATTTGTTATTTCTTATTCCTTAGAAATTCTGGGACTTTGTAATAACTAAGTACTATCACACTTGTAAGGACATGCTAAATCAAATAAACTACTTCATCTTTATGACAATAATATCAGAGATGAACAAATCAAATTAGGATGTTGTTTGAGGTTTTCTCTCATGATTTTTTCAAATGATCAAACAGAAAAAGTTGACTACTCACACACACTCAACCACCCTATGGAAGTCACTCACCTAAGGACTAAGGCTATCCTCAGACTATGCCTCTGCGTGCAGTGTATGTGTGTGTGTGGGTGTGTGCTTCAAACACATAATTTGATTAGATTTTTGGGTAGGTCGGCACACATGGCTGGCTGGACTAACTAATTGATGTTTGGGCTGTCTGCATCCTGCAAGTTTGCTAAGTAAATTATAAGTCTTCATCGTCATTGCCATCGCCATGCTCACTTGTTCCTTTTTTGCCCCATCTTGGTTGCAATTCAATTAGTTCTTAAGGCACACACTCAAGAGCAGCAACAACAACAACAACAATGAGAGTAATAAAACACAAAAATCCGTCAGTATTGGTTTTTTGTTTTTAAGCACATAATTTACATTAAGTATGTATGTATATATAAATAAACATGCAGAGATTCCGTGCAGGATTGGATTGGTTGCCACAGGGGAATTCCCGTATATGTTGGCCTGTGAGCTATTTATTGCAACAAAGATTTAATTTCAGTGAAATGTATTTCAAAAGAGTTTTTATTTTTAGTGTTTCTTTGAATCTTTAATTACTTATGGAAAGTTTTCGGCTTATTTTATTGAGTGTGGAAATTTTCAGTAATATAGATACACTTCTAGGAACAATTTATTTTCAAATTTTATTGAAATTCAGGCCCGTATTCGTCCTGAATTCTGAATAAATTGGTTCATTTTTTGTGAATATTTTACCTCATTTCATTTTCTAAACGCTTAAGACTGATTTGGAGTCGAAAACAATTCCAATAATTCGGCTTACATAACTTGATAAGATACGATACATAGATGAGAGGTCAAAATTTAGTTAATATTTCGAAAAGGAGGCATTTGGTTTTGGCTTGGAGGGATCGAATGGTTTTTGGGTGTCGTTCTTCTTGGAAGCATAAACATTTCTGTTATTGATGCGGCTTAGGGGAAAGTCAATCGAAATATTGTATCGATAAATGTAATTCTAAAACTTATTCGCGATTACTACTCAAGTGGCATTATTCAACTAAGTCGAAGGAACAACAATATTATTTATATGGCGGCATATAAAATGGTGGCGCCATAAATATCTTAATTCGTCCCTGTGGTACACAAACAAGGCTCTGACCTCTTGAGTTCACAATCTTGATAAATGTGTTACAAATCCTTTAGTCCTTCCAACGAAAAACATATTTTTCTTCACAACCCATTGTCCATTGTTTGCTCTTACCGAAAATTGTCATCACAGTTTTGTGACCCTTTTTGTTGTTGTTTGTGTTGTGTGTGTGTGTGTGGGAGGCAAGTTGTGTTATCCTTTTTCTCCTTTTTTTTTTTGGATTCTTTGACTTATTCATTCGGAAGCGGCTTAAAACTGTAGCTGCATGTTGTTGAGATGTTATTTTCGAACAATTTTCTGCCAGAAGAAAAAGTAAGCACTTTAAAATGGCAAAGAAGAAGAAGCCACCCAGCAGAGGGCCAAAAGGATTTTTCACTTTGCAAAATTTAATTTGCCTAAAGGAAAACTACTTATTCGCATATGTATGTGGGTGAAAAGTAACTCTAGAGTCTAGAGACTAGAAAGATAGGTGCTACATCTATGTACACAGAGAAGAGATTGTATGTTCCTGTACATGGCTTCAAGTTTCCGGCGTGGAAAAGCTTTTCCTTTTTGGCTTCAGCTCCGGAAAGAAGCGACCTAGGGGGTGGTGGGAGAGTGTGGGTGAAGGGGAGACGACAGCAGGATCCAACGGGGAGAAGCTACATGTTGCGCTTTTCTCTGGTTTTCAGTACTCATTTCAAAAATGCAACCACATACGAGATACATAACCATAGGAGCGAGTGTCCGTGTGCCGCACCGTATCTGTCTCTGTGTGTGTGTGTGTATGTACTGGGATCTCTCTGAGCTACATATGCAGCCATAAATAAACATAAGTTGTCGCTTGTTTCCCCCCTCCACCGCCTTCTGACACCATGCGTCGTCTTTATATCATCTTGTGAACACACGAGCAACAGTTTTCTTTTTCTCTTTTTATTAATATTTTATTTTATTTTCATTTTTCTTCTTTTTGTGTTTCTCGTTGGACTTTTTATTTAAAATTGTTTTTTCTTTTCTTTTGTGTTGCTGTGTGTGCCTTGGCATTGTTATAGTCTTTTTTTTTCTTCCGCCTGGTCAACGATTGGCAGGAAGTTGGGTGAAAGGGGGAGAGGTGTGAGGGAAATGGATGTCGAAAAGGTGCAGTTTGGGTTGAGCATCTGCTTTGCGTAGAGAGAAGAGCCAACACACAACGTGCCATTGAAAGTTGGACGAAAAGTTTTGGCTTTTGTTTATTAAGTCTCAGGCTAAAACCTTTTAAAAGTTTCCACGTACATATAAAAATTTGACGTTTCTAAAGTTATTTACCAATTTTTTCCCCAGAGTTGGACAACGACAGCCGTTCAAGCGGTTACGAGCAACCTTCGAGGATCCAAATTGAATCCTTATTGACTTTTATATAGATAGATGGTTCTCCTAAAGAAGACCACTATGATCTTCGGATATTTATGTATTACGTATATGTAGATTGCAATTTAAGTTTCATAAATTTATAATTGTCCAAATTATTTGTATGTAGAGGTATAAAAAACTCTATAGATAATACAGTCTGATCCAGCTATTCAAAAGTAAGCAGATTGATTTTAATTCAAGTATATGTCGAGGTGGAATAGTTCCAAACTCTTTACAAAACCCACTTTTTAGTTACCTAGTCTGAATAATCTCTTAACTTATAGCAAAAGCAAGCAACTATAGCAAATCTGAGCACAAATTGTTTACGCTATAGTTGTAAACTATCAACCTAACTATATTTTTACAAGCACTGGCAACTAAGGCCTTCGGCTTAAACTAAAACTACATTCATACCCAGTAGCCTGGGATTCGAACCCGGATTCTCGTTGTTCAGTTGACTAAATGACTGGGCCACTTAGACAACTAATCTACCGAGGACTGTCAACTTAACTTCTATATTTCATAATTTAATGACAACACACGATTTGAAATTTAACTAAACCAATATGCATACAAGTGTATCAAAAAGTATACAGAATTTGTTACAATAGCTTAAGATTGATAATCTTTACGACAAAATATTCATTTTGCTTGCCATCTATCATCATAATTAGAATTAAATGATAGATAACATCTGCTTATAGTTCCGAAAAAATATTCATTTATATTCGTCTTTGGGGAAAAAGAAATAAATGATTTGAAATCTGATTTTAGCAGGTAAAATATATTCTTGTGTCGAAATATATTTTGACACCAAGTCAAATTGCTTTTGCATAAGTGATTGATTGCTTATTAAATAGAGTGTAATCCAATTTTAGCCTTCAATTTGTTGAACTGCTTGAAATATGCCCAATTATACAATTAATTTATCAGGAAAAAATTTCTTGGGCTTCCTCGCTTTGCCGTTGCTGCTGCTGCTGCTGCTTGTGTTTTATTTTTAATGCTTTGTGACTAATTGTGGGGACATTTGTCTGAATGATGTCTAGATGAAAATTCGGAAAATGCTGAAAACGCTTGTGCTTAAGTACCCGTAGTTCTTGTTGTTGTTCTTGCTGCTGTCATTATTCGTTTTTCACTTTGTGTCATACACACACACAGAGAGCATATAGATGAATATATATATATAGAGATACTTTTGTGTGTATTTGAGCTTATGATGTAGATAGGAATAATGTGTTTCCCGCATTTTAAGTCAACTCGTACACAAGTGCGACTGTGACAATTTAGAAAATTTGAATATTTAAATATGCATATGTCGCAAATGTGTTTGTTTGCTTGTTTGGCCTCAGTTTTATTTATCGCTTGAATTGTATGAGTTTTGTTAGACAGTTGCTTGACAGCCAACAGTCGTGTGAACATTTATTCAAATACCCTACATAAAGAGGATATGTCTCTGAACCAAGAATGAAGCAATTCTATGAAATGACTGCAAAATAGTCTACCAATCTATCCTCTTGCATACACATTTCATTAATGGCAATCTAGTAGCTTCGTGCTTGGTTTAAAGACTAATATTAATATCATTTAGTTCAATATCTGTTCGCCTTAGTATCTTTCGGTTTGGTATCTGCTTAGTACCTTTAAGTAGAATCTTTATTTATCCAAGTAACTTCATGGCCAATATCTGATTTTCCTAATTCCTCTTAGACTTGCATTTATTCTAGTATCTTTCGGACTAGCATCTATAGGTTTTAGCCCAAGATCTCTTCATCTTTCCTAAAATTGTCTATAAAATTAATTGTTTTGTAGTTCATTATAGAGTATCTCAAAGTTGATTTGACTATGATTGAGGCTTATGCTATTCTTATATCTTTACGACTTTTGCGGCATAGTTTTTTGTTGTTGCTTTAAATATACGTATTGAGGTTGCCCCCTAACAATTTCTTAACTTGAATCAAATCAGGCTAATACAAAGTGCAAATTTACCTCGCAATAGTTGTTGCAGTAGACGTGGCAGGCACTTGACGTCATCGCCATCGCCATCGCCATCATCATCATCATCCACAGCAACAACCACTGATAGCCTTGGGCTTGTGTTTTGTGTCCACTTCCTGCAAACACATTTATCTGGGTGGTGTGTGTGTGTATATTCGAGTCGCATTGTCCTCGTTGTTGGTTGTTAAGTGATTTCCAATGCAGTTGCCGACAGTCCAAGTAAATTTGCATAAATGCCAAATGGATATGGGTATATCAACTACAATTGTCTAAGTGTGTGTGTGTGTATCTACATACATACACATTTGCATCGTGTGATTGTTTGGGTCTCAAGTAAAAAGGCCATGCATAAAGTCATAGGCCAGCCAACCAACACAACAAAAACTTGAAATTTACGTTTTGGTTGTTTAGCATTTCCACATTTTCCACATTAACCCACATGCCTGGTTTTCTTTCTTTTACCTTCGTTTTTTTTTTTTGTTTTCGTTGTCTATTGTTTATTTTGCAATTTCGCCTTTAGCCCAAGGCAGAAGAAATTCACATTTTTTTTCCTTATATTTTTGCATAATTATCGTATAAACGACCCCGCATATATTTACTTATGTATACAGGTTGAAACTCTTCTGATATTGTCGGCCCCACAATGTATGCTATATTTCTTGTACCTTTAATGGTTTCTCACTTGCTTCGCTCGGCCATTTAGGCAAACACTTATAATTGTTGCCCTTAACACATGGGCTTGGCCTTTTTTTTTGTCGCATTTTTGTCAATTGACAGTTTAGTTTAGCTCTCAGTTTTAGTTAAGTTATCGTCACAAATTGGCAATAGGCAGCAGCAAGAGCAACAGCAAAAAGCAATCAATGCGCCAAACGAACTGGAACCCTGGGAAATCGTTTCATTTACTCGCCGCGTTTTCAGTTTTCTCTTGTTTCTTTTTTACTAATACCCTTAAAAAAATTGTGCGACGTGTTTTACAGCTTATCTCAGCAACATTTATTGAATCGATTGAAGAGATTAACACCACCAATTATTGTCAAAAAGAGGACTTTCAGTAGAGAAGTCTTCTCATGTCACTTCTCTCTTCATCATCTCATTTATTCTAGAAGCAAAAACATTTGTAAAGATGATTCAAGGGTATATGTACATTCGTTAGTACTGAAAGTTAGCCTGTTCCTCAATTTTTTCCCACTTTTATCTACACTGCCATGTTGTTAATTGCCGAAATACTCGGTCGCAAGTTTTTCTTTTCGGCCGTCTTGTTTTTTATTTTGTTTTTGTCAGTTTTCGGCTTATTTGCTTCGTAGCACGCGCCGTTTAACTGCCACGCGCAACAAATTTACCCAAAAAAATAACAAAAATGGGAAAAATAAAAAAAAAAAAAAAAAAAAAAGAACGTGTTTAAAATTAAATTGAGAGAAGCAACAACAAGAACAAATGAAAATCGTTTTAATGGGGGCAGCAGGCAATGTAGATAAACGTTTTGTTACAACACATAATCGCTGTTGCCGGTGTAGATACCAAAACCGTTTTCAACTACAGTGAAGGCTCCTGTAAAATGGATATTATCAATAGGAAATTTAGAGAAAATATCTACCTTCCGTTTGGCGGGTGATTATTACCAAATGCAGAGAGAAACTCAGTCAAATGATACAGTGAAAACGTGAGAATCTACTTCGATCGATATAGATATAGAAATGTCCTTTATAGACCTTAGACTAAAGACGCAAAGGGGAAACGAAACTGATGTGACATTTTTTGATGACCTAACTCGTTTACTCCAAAGTATATTTTCCTTTTTAAGGACTTCTTAATACCACATTATACTACGAATCTTTATTCTTCTTTTCATTTGAATGCTGTTTAGGTTTTACATATTCTCGAAACAATCCTCAGTTTTTAAAAGGATTGAGGTCTTAAGAAGTCTCTTTATCTATATACTTAGTATATTAATTAACGATTGGTAAAAGAACTTGGTAGTTCTTGAAATAGCTATTCAGACAAACTGCTCACCTTTTTGTGTTGCCTTTGAAATAATCTTCTTTTGGAAGATTGACCTACAAAATTGAGAATTAAACAGAACAATATTTCCCAATTATTTCTGGACTTAACTTAACTTAAGGTGAAATATTAGAACCTAGCAAAATTTGAATCGCAATTCTTGTAATATTCAAATATTATTAGCTAGAAAAGAGCAATTTGCTCTGTTTCTTTTATTAGATTTCACCTGTATGTTAGCTTATGTATCTAGCATCTGCTGCGACTCTTGTTTTATGTATGTACGTGTGTACGTGTGTGTGTTTGTGTGTTTGTGTGTGTGTATACAAACGTATCTACAATATCTTTGGGGGTGGCTGCTCTGGTTGTTTCTCTACGTTTTTACGTATCTTTTTCCGCTCCCCTCAAGGTTACGTCTCTCTCACTCTGTATCTATTAAGCTCCTTCCTCACTCTCCTTTTATCTACTTTTGTGCGGTGTCTCAGCAGCAAGTGCGTATAACATAATTGCGCTCTAATTTAACGCTAATGGATCTCAATCCATCCAGCTGACAGTTTATCATTCCGTCTAATTAGAGGGAAAGGGTATAGAGTTGGAATTTATTGCGTGGGCCACTTAAAGTATTTGACTTAACTATTTATTTATAGCAGCGAAGGCGTTTACCACTTTCCTCTTGTTCCCATTCTCTTTATAACTTTCTTTATATTTTTATCCTTTTTGTTTGAAATTTTCCTCCACTTTGGCTTAACTGGTCAACTAGCTAAACCAACCGCCACCCTAGCCACCCACTCGATCTCCAACTACTCCTTCCCTCGACGAGTTGTTTCAAGGTCAAAGCAAGTTAAGTAAAAATATTTTCTTAGACAAGAATTTCCACTGAGGTTTTTCTTTACTCTTGCAAAATATTTATTAATTTTGAACCGCTGCTGTTGGGAAATTGTTTCTGTTCTTTAAGTTAAATTCTAAAGTCAAATTGATCAATAATTTCATTTAAACAATCGAATAAATGTCATTGCCTTCAATTTATTTGCAATAGAAAAATTTAAATCTTTGGCATGCCCGAGCAAATCTAATAGATTATAAAATAATTGAATTGACTCTCAGTCTGGAGCACAAAAATTGAAAAGGAAAAAATGAAAAGATAAAAATAAATAAAAATGAAAAGTCGTCATCTTTACGACTGGTATACGACTTTCAAATACCCTGTAGGTAATATAATTCATATCAATCTAGAGACTTATTCCAACTTCCAACTTGAATGAGGGGAATCATCATAAATTGAATTGAAGTATTTCAGATTATCAATTATTTTGTCTCAAACCTAATATCCTCTGCTAAGATACACTCTTCTCACTGCATGAGTACAGGGTATTCCAATAAGAAACCGCAAATGTGTGTTGGAAGAGGAGGCTCAACAAAAGACTTTGGGCCAAAGCAACAGCGAAAGGGAGAAACTGGCTTGTAGAGTGGGTGAGAATAGATGGGAATGACAGAGACAAACGTCAAAGGTTAACTGGCAAGTCGTCGCCCCAGCTGCATAAATTCTATAGAATTGAAAGCGAAATTTGATATATATACACATACATCTGGGCGTGTGTGTCTGTGTGTGTGTGTGTACACGCGGGAAAAACTGGCTAAATCTCTTGCGAGTTTTTTCTGCGCGAGCTATAAAAATTCGCATTTTACATTATTTTGGTTTGGACAGTTTAAAGCGTTTCATTTTCATTTTATATCCCTTTGCCTTTACAAAATCCCTTTCCGCTCCCTTAGCAAGTAAGTAAGCCTCTCATTACGTATACGACATGTGTATCTACTCTACGGTTTACCTGGACGCGTTAATAAATCAATACATTGGGCCTTGTCTGCTCATATATTTTGACAAACTTTTCGTACTGCTTTTCTCTCAAGCTTGATAACCTTTTTACTTTAATGCCAAATAAAAAAGGGCCAGCAGATTACACACCTTACGCCCCCTTCCCTCCCAGCCCCGCCTCACAATACGCATTCACATATACATAAAGGTATTTTTTTGCCCTTAAAGTTGCGTGACGGAGTGAAATTTGCGCCAAATACTCACGGGACTTGCTCGCATTTGCCGTTGTTCTCTGCTCAGTTCAGTTCAGTTGGGCTCTTCTGACATTTACGATTGTTGCCAACCCAAAAGTCTAAACCAAAAGCAAGAACCTCATCAACATCATCATCATCATCGTCATCTTTGCTCAAGTGCCAACGGCGCCCTGAAGTATGCCTTGAAATTGCTTTGATGTATATGCCATATTTTCCTGTCACAATACACCAAAATACACACACATACACAGCTACTATGTACATATATATATTTGTATATATTCGCTAAGGACAACTTTGGTATACTTGCCACTCGTATAACTTGTCTGGCGGGAGGACTTCTTTGGTAAGGGGGTTAGCTGAAAATTAAGTGCTTGTCGCGACTTTTTAGCTGCCACTTTGATGCATTGACCGGAAAGAGATAAATTTGCAGGGAATAAAGAAAAGAAAATTGTAAGAAAAATGTGTGTATCCGCTAAAAAGGAAACATATAGAACGGAAATTATATATTTTGGAAACTCATGAGACAATTTTTTCACTTTAAGGATTTTCGAAGAATAACGACAAATGGTTGGAAGCCCCACCACATTGAATTTATCTGGAACTTTATTCCATAAAAGAAATAAGACAATTTTCCTCCCCCATCCGAGATTTTACCTATAATGCTGCTCAAATTTAATCCAAAAACGATTTGCCCTTCACAAAAGAAGGCTTTAATTTTGGTACTACTAAAAACTTATGAGCAATAAAAAATATTTCTTTCAGTTTGTATTCTCCACTTCTAACTAAATTTAGAGCATCTTTGGCATGTTATCTTTTTTTTTCTTCTTAGAACTCAAAGAAGTGGCAGGTTTACAACTTAGCGGAAATAAATTAATTATCAAAACATTGTAGATCAACAAAAGTTCTGATAAAATAAAAGAATGAGTCGTTCCAGTTATTAGGAATAAACTTCAACTATATGAGATTTGAGTTCAATTCATATGAACCAAATTTTGGCTTAATTTGGAGTAGTATGAAAGATGTTTAAGATCTTTTCTCAGCTAAAATGGCTGAACATTTGCTGCTTGCTCTTCCAACTATTTGAAAAGGATTCTTAAGCATAGAATGAATTAAATGCACCTGCTTAAACTTTCGATTAAATGTTTTCCAACAACAATTAGTTGCAACTACAAAGTTCCATGGATGCAAAATTAAACAGACAAGTTCGTTTAACGCACTGGCAAGTCTAATTAGCTGGAAACTTTTACCACCCTTTTTTGTTAGTTCAGTTTTATGTCATATTATGTTGCAATAATGTCACAAATAGTTTGCAATTGCTGATATACATATCACTTTAACGTTATACGATGATAATATCTAGCAACAAAGTGGTTCAACTTGCGTGTGAGTCTGTGTGTTGACTAATCAAATGTTTAGCTTATCGATATATATGTTTCTATTGGTGGAGTTAATGGAAATGCCAGTTAGAAAGTTGAACAGGTTTATCTCTGTATTTGCCGCATTTTACTTTTAGCCAATTTTCATTGCTTTTACCTCTATTCTGGTTTGCTCTTCCTTTAATTTCCATGCCCTTAACTCATTTCCATATCTAGGCTTTAGCGTTCATTATGCTTTCTTATTGGCTTTGTTTTCCTCTCTCTTTCTGTCTCTCTTTGTCTGAACTTAATATAGACTATACTTTTGCCAACCGCGCCTGCTTTTCATGCTACTTCTCTTCTCGTAATTTCCTTTTAATTCCCATTTTATGGGGGGCAACGGAAATTCGTATTTTAATTATGCATATCATGAAAATGCTTTTTTGGCGAACACTAAATTGTCTTGTATCATGAAACAATTTTTGGTTTTGGTCATTAAATTGGGAAGCAACAAACACAACAACAACTTATATTCACAATTGCCAAATAAATAAATAAATGATACCGAAAATATTCATTACATATGAGCGCTCTATGTGTGTGTGTTTATGAGTTTTCCACAATTTTCATTTGCCATTTCCGTTATGGCTCTTGGTCTTGGTCTTCAGTTTGCCATTGCACTTGAGCTCATGAATAAGATATATGTATATACAAAAATTAATGCAAAATTGATATCGGCCCCTATTCGATTAACACTTAACCCAATTCAAATCACACACACACACACAAGCGTTGAGAGAAAGAGACGGAAAGGGTAGAATGTGTGGGAGGTCAAGTGGGTCTTACCCTGGCACTGGACATTTACTATTTATGTATGCATCTATGTACATACATATCTATGTGCTTAGGGCCACGCCTCGACAACTGTTGATTAGTTGAAAATAGAGGCCAACCTTAGGACAAAAATACAAAAAGTAGACCAAAAGTCGCATCAACTTTAACTAATTATGCATAATGAAGTCATGTTTTTGCTGTTTTTTTTCTTTTTTGGGTCAAATTTGAAACCCACGCACAGGTGTTATTCCTTGTCAAGTTGATATTTTGTTCTCCTTCTGTCGCTGTTGACGTAATTTGATAGTTTGTTGACAACGTAGCCAACAGTTGGCCATCTTAATGTATCATGTGTACTTCAAGGTCGAGGTTTTTTTTGGTTTGCTGTTTTTTTATTTTGTTATGTTATATGATATGCCAAGGACATAAGCATTAACTCTTGGTCTTTTTTACCTGATTGCTGTTAGGATGTGAATAAATGCAATTTTCGCTTTGAACTCGAAACTCAATTAGCTTGAAAGCAATGCCAGAGTGCTCTGACAAACAAACAAAAACTAGTTAGGTCGAGAGATAGCGAGTGAGAAAAAAAGGTAAAATGCTAAGAGAAACACTATTAATGGGAAAAACCATCGCACAGGATATACATACAAAAACACACATGGACATGGTGGTGGTGGCGAGTCCTGCAGCACCTGCAGTTGCAGTAAAAATGACATTAAAACGAAAGTCATATATGCAGCACATGGTTAACTTTTCAGCGCATAACTAAGCCATAATCATTTTATGGCCAGCAGCCATAACAGAGAAAACCAACAGAGACAGAGCAGTCAAGGATAACATTTGTAATAGTAGTAGTGCACGATATAGAAATAATAAAAAATAATAGTAATAATGATGATGATGATGATGATGATGTCAGCATGTGTAGGCACAAAGGCATGTTGTAAAGTGCATTTGATTGCACTTAAACATATTCCTTAAAATAAAATCTATTCCCGCTCCCTTTTGAATGTTTCATTAGGAATTGCGACTGCTAAAATCAGAAGCCAATTGTAATCCAATGCGATGATGAATAGAACACAATTTGTAGCAGAAATTTGTATAAATTTGCCTCATTTGGTATTGGAATTGTATTACAGAAGGCAAGTGCCGCCTCCTCACCGAACTAGCCATAATTTGAACAAACTTGTTTGCTGTTTTTGTGTTTACTCGGAGAAGAATTTTGGTGCCAATTAGAAGATAGAAATTTTGTAGTTATCAGCAGTTCATAGACCTATTGTTTGTTTGGTTCTCTTTACAACCTAAAAGTGAACTATTGATTTTTAACAAAATTTCTCAGGTAGCAGAAACTTTAAAAGCTTTTCAAAAGACCATTAAAAATGACTGACAAATGGAGAAAAACTCTTTTCCTACGTTGTTCTGAGAAAAACAAATGATTATTTGCAAAATTCTTTTGCATTGAATTGAATCTCTAAAAAGTAATCAAGGAAAATAAAGGATTTCAAGTACTCAGCTTGATGTTCTGTCATATTTATTTAAAGTAAATAATCCTTAAGTCAAGAATATTCTTTGATGTTGCTTTCAGCTTAAAAAGAAAAATTCAAATATGCTAAGGATTCTATACCCTGTAGTTATATTGTTTCATGATGAATAATCTTAAACAGGGCCGTAATAAACATTAATTCTAAAGTTAATTAATGTCATGGCATGAGTTTTTTAAAATTTGCAATAAAGATACAAATAGTTTGGTCTGTAATTTGATTTATGATTATTTTTCAGTCTGGCGTACGCTGCGTATACGTTATAGATGGCTGACAAGAGTTTGGTAAAGTTATTTGTTGAATTAAATAGTATTTGCAAAATTCTCAAGTACAAATGTTTTGTCTAGATAATTATCTACAATACGTTTTCAAGTTTAAAACAAAGCTTAAATCTTTTCACTTTAATATTTCAAACTCCATTTATTTTATAAAAATATTAACCATTTATCTTAAAACTATGGAAAATAAACTCCGTGAGAGGTAAAAGAGTTGATTTATTTCTCCTCTTTGAAATATGTTTTGAATTCTTCATTAAACTAGCTAAACAGATTTAACCAATATGTCTGTCCCTAAATTTATTAACAATTTTTGCCAAAACTTACTAAATTTGCTGCAGGGTGTATGAAAGTCGTTAGTCAAATAGTTGTTAATAAGAGAAAGAGGGGGTAAATTTTGACTTTAGCTTATTTTCCAGTATTCTTATTTTTAGTTTTTCATTCGTGTCTGTGGCCATGGTATGTGGACAATGGACAATGGACAATGGACACGCCATGTCTGTCTCTCTCTTTTTCTTTCTCTCCCTCTCTCTTTCTGTTTTCTTTTGTCTAGCTTTCTCAGTCTTTCTTATTACTTAGCAAACTATTTTTAGTCTGTTGCTTGTGTTTGAAAGCAATTTATTTATGCATTTGCTTTGCTTTGCATTGCATTGCAATGGGGTGCGGTGTCGTGGTTGCGTTGAGTGAACCACCTTGACCCACTAATTGCTTATGTCTCAGTCTCTCAGAAACAAATAGTTTTCGACGTTTTTTTAGTTGTAAGTCTCGTGGCCCGCCCCTCACTTATCGTCAGTTCAATCAATAAGCACTTTACTTTTTTTGTCGGCAAGTGAAAATCAATTGGCAGGATGTTTTCCTTTTACTCCTCTTGAAAATGAAGCATACAGAAAATTTAATAACCTTTATTAGTTTTGTAATTTTATTTGAATATTTATATTTATTTGCCCGACGTCAGACCAAGCCAGACCACCAACAGCATTTGAGTCCTTTGGCAAAGTTGAATATTAATGAACTTAATTGAAAAAGTTCGCTTTTTAAACAATACCAAAAAACAAACAACAAGTGGAACAACAACAACAATAGCAACACTCAACAGCAACATCCTGCCGGTTACCTCATCTTGCTCATACAACTTTCCATATAGCCCAATCATCGTCCTCTTGGGGTAAAAAATTAATTTTCAAATTACATCAAATACAAGTGAAGCATTTCTGGGGTGCAGGGACGGGGCTAAGAAACCAAAAACTGAATCAAGACCAGAAACCAAAGCCACGCCCATCCTCATCATCATCATCATCGTCATCAAGAACTCTCAATAGACAATTTACATAATTATGCATATTTAACAAAAAAAAAAAAAAAGAAAATTATAAATATTTATGTTAACTAACTTGCGGTTGATTGTGTGTCTTGGAATTGTTTAGAGAAGTTTATTCCATTTCACCTGGTTAAATTCTTTGATTTGATTACATTTAAGATTGAATTTGCGGTTTTTTGTCTATTATAACAGCTATCTATGCCCCAACAGATTATCTATTCAATTTTTACAATGCCTCAAATTTTCTTGACTTAGTTAGAACATCTAATTTGTTTGGAAAATCTTTGTCATTGTGAGAGCTAAACACAAAATGGGCCAAATATAAAATCGTGGACTCTTTTTAATGTACCAATAACATTTCAGTTTCCCCTTGAACACTAATGGCTAGAAATCTAATCCTGTTCCAAAACGTTTTTTATTATCCGTTGGTTAACGAAATTTTCTACAAAAAATTAAGCATAATAATTGCTGTCCTAGTTTGGTTATTGATTTTCTGCAGGTCAATCTAAGTGAAATCGATTACTTGCTAATGGACTTTAAGGAATTGTTTTCATGTATTTGCTGTCTTCAAGGATTTTGTGAATCAGTGATAAAGATATTTGATTGAAAGTTTACTAAACTTTGATCCAAACTAAATCTAAAATAGTCAATTTCTATATTTTACTTGTTGGTTGCTAGTTCTAATGAATCTCGGTAACAATTGGCGTGTTGTAGCCCACAGGGTTTTTGGTCCCATCCTCTAATAAAGAAAGTTTCTTTTCAGAATCTTAAGTATCTTTGAAGCTATGAAGATTGTAAGACTAAAACTAGTAAGACTACAAGATACGATTTCTTGCAGTGATTCAGATTATTCCGCTAATGCAATTTGTCTTTTAAATAATCATGGAATAATGTAGAAAATATTTTCGGAAAAAGTCCTTTGGCTTAGAAAACTCACTAACTTTTGATTGAGGCCTTTTTGTTGGAATAAGAGTTTATCAAAATTGTCCGTCCACTTGGAAGATTAAAGAACTGCGAAATGGTTAAAATTTATACGAAACATTGACATTTCGAGGATTTTTCCTTGATTTGTCCATGTCGATGATATATTTTTCTTAAAAACTACATTGATATGTATTAATTCTTATACTGAACAACTCATAATGTAATTTGTGTAATGATTTTCTATATGAATCTGTTTATTTCGGTACGAAGCGATGCCAAAATTTAGATTTATGTCAATTATAGTAATTGTAATGCAATATTAGATGGCGTAAAGTAATAACTTAAATTGTGATAAATGTATTATAAATTGGTTGAAATCATTGAAATCATTTTTCTTCGACCTTTGCTTTTGTTTATAATTTTAAACATTTCTGTATGTTAATGTGTTGAACGCGTCACCCAAAATGCAAGTGAAATAAATGGTTTTTGTTTCTGTTTTTATGAGTTCTTTTTTTCGTTTTTCGTTTTAGTTTTGTTTTTAGTGTTTTTTGTTTTGCTCGTAAATTATATTTGTTGTTGGAGCGCTCGTTTGGCGCCCCCCCACAAACTGCAAATTTACGAAAAATTAAAATGAAGCTCACGTTCATCGCTGCCGCTTCCAACAACAAATGGGCGACTGGGCGAATGTGGACAATCCAAATCTGAAATTGTGCAATGTTGAATCACGCGCACCACTCTATGGCTCTATGGCTTTAGTTTTTGTGGTGGTGGCGGTTTCGGCGGTGTTGGTGGTGACCGAGGCGGCGGTGGAGGCGGAGTCGGTGATGATGGCTCCCTTGGGCATGGACAACGACAGCTAATTGCCGACTAAATGACCAGCAGGTGGCATCAGATCCATCAGACCTCCCAATAGAGACCCCCACCAACCAGCCTCAACATTGGCATGGCAGCATGGACACTGGCACTGGCAGTGGCAGTTGTTACCTTTTACCTGGCCCCCGAGGTCAAATGCATTCGTTGACAAATTACCCGCACACCCATGCACATACATATGTACATACATATATGGAGACTCATATGGTTTTCGTTTGGCTGGTGTTGCATTGCAGCTCTCTTGCATACAAATATGTAGTCTTGTATGAAATTAGTTGTAAATTGATTTCACAAGATTTCATTTGACACTTGCACTTTATACAACATTTTGTTACATTATTCTGTGAAAACATTAACTAAAGCTTGTCTTTAATTCAGGGAAAGTTTACGAAATAATCAAAAATTGAAATTCCAAGAGGTATTTACTAGACATCTGCATGAGTTGCAATAAAGTGACATTCGAATGTACAACAGCTTAATTGAGTTGAGTGAATATGAGTACAAAGCGGAATGAGTATGAAATACAATGTATGTTCTGTGATACCCGAGTAATTCGAATGTTTTCAGCATGTCTCATTCTCACTCAATTCGCTTTGCATGAGTGCTAAAATATACCACTGCTTTATACACATTCATTCATTGTGTGCTTCTCACTCATTCAATTCAATTCCATTCGAATGTACTCAATTTTGCGTATTGAGTGAATGGAGCCATGCAGATGTCTAGTATTTACCTACTGGTTATTGATTTAAACTGTATGCCAATGGGTTTATGGATTATTTATAAAGGACTTTGCTGTCATCTCCAAAATGGAAATCAACACGAAGTTGTTCTCTTTTGCGCTCGAATGACTGGCGGATCTCTATGTGGCACTTAGGAAGTAAAAATCCCTTATACTAAAAACATATCAGTCTGGGATATTGAAATTCTATCAGTTTAAGAGCTAAATAATTGTTTTTGAGTCAATTTTTCACAAATAATAAAAATTATTGCAACATTTAAATAAAAGTAGTAATGAAATCTACCATGAATTTTATTATAACTTGTTTTGGCATGCCAAATTGATAACTTTTGAGTTAAATTCCCTTTTACATGCTGAAAATTTCACGGTTGTTACAGAAAAATTGCTTTATTTCGAAGCTCCATAGAGGTTTATTTGTGTTTCTGACACGATGATATGAAAATTTGAAATTAAAAAGCATCTGAATAATTTCAACTGTATTTCAAAACTTTTCTTTTGTTTCTGAGAACAAAAACAGATAAAAATTTCACTTGACTTGCTGTTAGGCAGATTTGTATACGAATCTATAAAGTTTTCTTAAATATCCCTGCCAACCAATAAACCTACAATTAGTTTATTAACTTTAAACTCTATGTGCAGACTTTGTTAATAGGAAAGCAAAGGCTTGATGATGATGCGACAGTGTAGAGAACAGAGAGTCCTTTATTCAAATTTATTACGACCTCAGTAAATGTATTAGTAATAAAGCAATTAAGCAGATGCTTTTTTATTGTGGGCTTCAGTCACATGAAAAAAAAACAAACTTGTCAATCTTTAAATTAAACAAAATTCTTCGCCAATGCAAAAAAAATATTCAAAAATAATTTAAGTTGCATGTTAGAGGTCTGTCTAGACATTGGGTTTAAGAGAAACTTTGCAAACTCCTTAGCAGATTAGTTGCTAATTCCGAAACGTGACAGTTAGCAGATGCCCAAAGGACATTCAAGGGATTCTTTGAAAAGGATTAATTAGTCTGCATGGGCACCATCAGGCAAAAGGTGGTCATTCAATAGATTAAGGTATATAATATTTACTTTTGAATAAAATTGTTCATCCCCTCCTCCCCCAATTACCGTCTCTTTGTACAAATCGCCGCAACTATATCTATATGACCCATTGGAAATTTTATGATCAAAGCTAATAATTCATCATCGAATCCAAAAAGGAAAAATCTATTTTTATCTTTATATAACCCAATTTGCTGATAAGTTTCTCTATAATTGAATTTTATGCTTATTAAATGAACATTGTATCTCTTTTCGTTTATTGCAGCACAAAAACATAAATAAATAATATAAATAAACAATCATGTCGAGCGATTCAAGTCGTCGCATACAAGTGCCCGATGAGCTGAAGGAGGTTCTATTGCAATTTTCGATTTCATATTTGGTTGAACAGCCGCCAGATGTGGTTGACTATGCGGTTGAATATTTTGGCAAACTACAGGCAAATCGTCCAGCCGCAACTAATACGGAACATAATACCGATGATCAGCTGAGCATTAACTCACAGGATGGTGATGGTGAGTACTAAATAGTTTAGTGAATTGGGTATAAAACTTGGCTTAAAATTGCGTGTCCTGTCATCGGATATTTTGCAACTATTTCTGGATTTCTTTACGTCAGTTTTATGTTTCTTTTTGCTGCGTGTGTTGCAGTTCTTCATTTTATTTTTAGTCATACATAGTTGTTTTTGTGTACTTCGTTTCTCTACTACATTCCTTTTTATATATATTTATGTATATATTTTTTTTTTTTTTGCTACGCTGTTATTTTAGTTATTTCCGTCATGCAATTTGTGTTTTTTGACGTCAGCAGTGGCTGATGATAGTTGATTTATGCTGTCACATTCTGGCCAGGGGGACCAAGAGGAGGATGATGAAGGGGACAGGGCGGGGCTTGCAAGAAGTAAACTTAATTTAAAGAGAAAAGTAAGCAAATCAAGAGCAAAAAGTTGGCATTTACCTTTGCAAAAGGGACGTCGGGTAGAGTGGGGTATAGAAATTGAAAAGTTTGCCATTTCTTTTTAACTTTTTTGTTCTTCATTCTGGCAACGTGTATCTCATTATTTGTATTTGTATCTCTCTGTGTGTTTGCGTGTGTGTGTGTGTGTGCCTTTGTGGTGTGTGTGTGTGTGTGTATTTGGCAGACAATTAGCTCTCTCTCCTCGGTTGATGATGGTCACGCATATGGCCATAAATCTTTGCAGCAAATTAAATAATAATGATGATAAAGCTTTTGGCCTGGCTTCAATTCTGTTCTCACTTCTACTTCTACATGAGCTTGCCCTCTGTCTTCCCTCGCCCTCCCCGACTTTGGCTCTATATCCCTGTTGCTGTCTTTCTTCCTTCCTTTTGCGTGTTTATCTTCCGGTTAATCAAACACGCAGAGCCCTCCAAGGGATGCCCTGCCAGCCTGCTATTGCTCCTGTTACTACTAAGTCTCCCCCGACATCCTCCTGCTACTCTTGTGTTTGGCTCCAGTTCCTGGTTTTGGTCCTGCGTTTGTCATTAAAAATCTATTAATTGCACACACACACACACAAGACTTGGGGGGGCAGACTCTCAAGAGCTGGGCAAATAATGATGATGTCGATGTGATGTGTCGGTGGTTACTGTCATCCCTACTAGTTAGTTGGTTAGTTAGTTAGTTGGTTTAGTTAGCCTGACATTTAATTGGAGTTACGGCTTTGTCTCACTATACGACCTGTTATCCCTTTCACCCTTCCGTCACCCTCCCTTTGCCACGTCTGTCAGTCATCTGGAAATTGCTCACTGAAGCCCTCAAAATCCTCTCCTCAATCGAAGCGAAAGTCCATTCTGTGTTCGCTTCTACGCAAATAGAGCAGGAGCCAACACTCATCCAATATCGTTTCGCATCTGATGGTCCTTCATTGATTTTTTCCGCTATGTATTTTTATGCTTTGATGTCTATTTATGGTTAAACAAATTATATGTACATATATAACAAAGTTATGTATTTAGTAGCAGCAACAGAAGTAGCCAGTGTCTATTCGATCCCGGAAGCTCAATTTTAAATTCTTGCCTCAACTTTAAAATAAAGCCCTCTGAAAAGTAAAATAACAATTTTTGTGGGTGTCAAAAATGTGGTTTTAATAAAGGTGTGTGCGTGTGTTCCTTTTGGTCATGTGGTACATTTTATAAACACAGCAAGAGAGAAAGAGAAAGACCAAGAGAGAGGCTGAGGCCAGCAAACACAAACATATAGGACATGCAAACCAAGATGGGCGAGAGAGAGAGAGGAGAGAGAGTGGGAGAGCAACAACAAGAAAAAAAGGCTACCTCAGTTTACTGAAGCATATAGGCCGCTCACTTACGCTTCACCAGGCACAACCAGCACATATACCACGCCCCCTTTCCTTCTATATGCGCTGCCCGCCTTTCTCTGAGTAACATTTCAACATTATTGACATGCCAACGGCGTTTGTCGAAGGACTTTTAGCTTGGAAAAATCCAACAGAGTAGAGAGGAACCTGAACGGATATTGTTGGCCATCATCGTCATGTCATGTCTCTGCCGCGTTGTTCCTGTTGCGCTTAACAACAACAACAACAACAGCAACAACGTAAAGAGAAAAACACAAAATTGTTCATGTTAATCAAGACAAAGCAAAGTGTTTGCTATTTATACAAATATATATATATATATATGTATATGGAGAATGCTAAAAGACCAGAGAGAATAGACAGCGCGTGAAGCTTTTCATATAAATAGCAGCAGCCAACACGAGCATCCTCTATAGATGTGTGTGTGTGTGTGAGTTGTCTGTTTTGTGTTGCCTACTTACAGGCACTATTTCCGCTTTGGTTTGATGTGTTCTGTCACCACCGATTTTCCTGGCTGCTGTGGCTCCATTGACAGTTTTAGTCGCTTACCAGACGTCACAACGTTCACAACAGTTTTACGACAATCAGACAGACAGACAGACAGAGAGAGACGGGCAGACTGACAGACAGTCAAACCAGTCAGAGACAGTCAGTCAGTCAGTCAGTGTCGGGTCCTTTTTATTCATTTATATTCCAGTTAGAGTTGTCTGTCGCTCATCATCGTCAAGCGTCATCGTCATCGTCATATCGTCAAATCGTCATTGCTGGTGTTGTCGTTTTCTCTTCATCTCTTTCCGCTAATGAAATTAATGCTGGCAACTTTTATTTGCCGTTCTTAATTAAATTTTTCTAGCACTCGTCTTTCTCTCTCTCTTAACAGTGTGTGAGTTTTCGAGTGTGTGTGTGTCTTTTGTCTGTGGCATAACTGTCGTTTTTAATTGAAATAGTTTGTCATTTGACTGCCAAAAATAAAACTTATGTGAATGATAATTGCAAAATCTTATAAATAGTAATAACATTAACATCAACACATTATTATTTTCTGTGCAATTAAAGTGAAATTAATAACTAAATAAATCTGAAAGATTAACTATTGAATAAAAAACAAATAATCTATTCAAAAGCGCTATAAAATGTTCGAACAATATAGCACTGATCGTTCCTAACTCATTTTCTTTCTCAGAGAACAGCTGATTCGTTAATTTTATTTTGTTCTTGCCAACTTTCTATATGTAGTGCCGACAAAGTCATAAACAAACCCTTTAGAGAAATCGGCAATCTTTTTTATCAATATCACAAAAGTCTATCTTTTATATAGACTCTTTAATCGCTTATAATTTTTGATAGGTTTTTTATGACATGACAGTATAATAGATAAATATATATTTTGATATCAATTTGTATATATGTATTACTTTGCGTAACATAATAATACATTTAAAGGTCACAGAATTAAATCTAAATTAAATGATACATAAATTGAATGATTGACATAAATCGAAACCAATATCAAAACTATGAAGAATCCAAACACAGTTAATTTTGAAATGAAATGTAAAGTCTTTTGATATAAATATTATCCACTCTTTAGTCATTAGGACTAGTTTATCATCTTTATTATTTATTAATTTAAAATAAAAGATTAGCGTATTCTTTTTAAACTTTAAAATGGGTTTAATCTTCTAAAAAGACTATAAAGACTCTTAGACTATAGATTTTGAAACAGAATACCCGAATTTAATTGTCTTTACCTAAAAATATATATCGTTAAAATATAAAAAAGAATGTTTCTGTTATTTGGCATAGAACTTAGTAATTTCTTAGTTTCTTTTTTAAAATTAGTTTCAATCAAGTCAGTAACAATTCATTATTCTGCCTCTTTTTCTATAAGAGCAATCTAAATGAAACAAATCATTTAATTAAAACACTAATAACTAAATTTCATTTGCTTTAGGCCATATTAAGTCCTGCTTGTAAGAGTTCTTCAAAGTGTTGAGTAGAAAATTTGCAACAAAATTGATTCAAAACCTTTCATCACTAAGCAAATTGAGGGCTTTAGCAATTTGAAATTTACTTTGCCTTTGACCAGGCAAAATGTGAAAGGTTATAATTCAGTTAAGAAGCATTCGTTAGAATTAACATGCATTCATTCAATGAACGAACTGAATGAATGAATGAATGACAACATGGAAAACCAATGGGGAAATGCATTTCATTTGTGCTAAGCTGATTACATACAGAATGGACTTTATTCCAGTTGAATGAAGCACTTACATTACATCTTTCTTTCCTCAAATGGAAGACCACAAATTCACTTTGAAAGAAAACTTTGAAATTTTGAAATTAAATTTTTACTCTCTTCATTTCGACAAACTTTAAGAAGAACTTCCGTTTTAAATCAAATCAAATGTGACCTCTAGTTGAGATAGTAGTAGAAGACATTGAGTGAGTGCTTCGAGTGACCAACAACGGATGTGCAAGTGGATGGCTGACTGTGTCTTAAGTAAATACTTAAACCAACCGCCCTGGAGATTGGCTCTGATTTAAACTAGATGTATATACATGAGTCTGTGTCTGTGTGTGTGTGTGTGTGTGTGTGTGTCTGTGTAATTGCATCATTAACTTGACACGTCTCCTTGGCAACTTGACACGATATCATCTAGCTACATAGATTCAAACGCACATCCGAACGTTGATGGCAATGCAAACATTTTGCGAATCAGAACAAAATATCAAATATGGCGAAGGCTTCCAACAAAAACTAGTCAAGTGTACAAAGTGTGTACAAGTGTATACAAACTTACATATACGTAGATATGTATAAATATTTATTACGCATACGCCGCATATGCACGCTGACGGGAAAGCTGAAAATGCGTGAAGGCCTTGAGTTACATATAGTTTTTAGTTTCGCCCGTGTGTGTGTGTGTGTTTGAGTGTGCTTTTTTTTATGTTCAACTCTGAAACGTGTTCATGCCTAACTGGTTTTCATTACAACAAATCTTGAAATTAACTAAAATAGAAGCAGACAATATCAAATTTGTGCCAAAGTGAACGAAAAGAAATAACGAAAATTAAAATCAATTCGCAACTTAACAAAATGTCTACCCAAGTGTCTGGCAATTTATTGGCTGGTAAGAACAAAAACAAGCCACATTATGTATGTATTATGTAGTCATGTTCAGGTCAAGCGAAATGAATAATTACTGCAATTGGTTTATGGTTCTGTCTATCAGAATCAGAAGTGGTTGCCTCTGTCCCTGTCCCTGTCCCTGCTAATGAATGATAAATTGCAAGCATTTTGTTTGTGCGCTGCCATTCGACTCTACAAACTCCACAAATTCTGCCCAAATAAGCATTTATTGATAAATATAGAAATTAACAGAGGAAAACTCATTTTCCTATGTTTGTGAAGTCTTCAACTGAATAACACTAATTGTGCATAGGTAGATAGAATTTAGCAAATGAATAATTGTTAAATCCAAGTTATAAATGCTTATAAAATAAAATCTGAAGATTAAATTATGTAAATGAGTCTTCTAAGTAGAATTTATTAGCAACATTTATTACCTAAGTACCTAATAAAATTTTACCTAATAAAGAAAATAATGACTTAGTTTGACTTCAGTTTTTTTCTCTTTTATGTGTCTATGTCAGCAAATAGCAACGTTTGGAGGAAAGTATTTTCGATTATGTAATGCAAATGTTATATAGTTTTGTTGAGTCAGACTATGAAATTAGTCCTAGGATTTGTCAGTAGACCAATTTATCGATTGAAATTGTATTAAATATGTCCTCTTTGGAATCTTAATGAAACTGTCTAGGCTTTGAGCTCCTTGTTACGTATTGAACGTAGCTTATAGTTCTTACAGAAGTAGAAGTATTTTTTTCTAGAACTATTAACATCTAATTTAACTATTGTGACCATAACAAGCATAGCTAATACTAATTGGCAATTACATCTAACTCCATAGGAAACAATATCCAAACAATAATAAAACTTGAGTCTGCTTACAAGAAAGTTTTATTATCTCATACCTCTTATGTAGGAACAATCTATGCAATAAGTTATACCAAAAGCGTGGCAAAAATTTGTTAATCCTGAGCATTTTAATTCAGTTTTTTTTCCAAAAAATATTGCTTCTTTTTGTCTACGAAGTGACAATCGTCTTGTTCCTAAAACTTTGCATTGAAAACATGATGCAAATTACCAAATGAAGTTAATGATTAAGTGAAATTAAGTTTATGATCAGTAACAAGTATTAGGAAGATAAATATTCTGGCTTTCGATTAGTTAAATCGTTGATCGATTAAAAGGGCATCAGATTAACGCACTTGTCCATACTACATACTTTTTGAAATCAAATAACATTTGCCTTACAGATAATTAAATTAAAAGAAATTTGTTTTCCTTTTTCTTCGATTAAACGTGATTCATAATCGGGCACCTTCGATTAATCATATGATTTGAATAATCGATTTCATATTGCTACCATAAATTCTATCAGTTAGTTGTCTTTTTATTTGTTTTAGCAATTTAAATTGGCTTTCTTAATTTAGTTTTTAGTTAAATTCAATTTCAAATTTGATAGGCAACAAACAACAACTTATAAAAAATGTCTATTTGACCAACTTTAAAAGCTTTAGTTTAAAAGTTAAGCCTTGGACTCGAGACAATGCCTCATTGTTAGCTCTTCGAGTTTTATTATAAATTAATATCAAATATTTGCATAACCTCAAGTTGAAATTTGGTCTTTATGCTAGTTTTTCGCAAAGGAATGCATTTGCGTTGCTGCATTTGAACACTTCCATATACATATATACATTCATTCTCGAGGTATATATTATATACCCAGAAATGTCAGCTTCATCTCCTGCTGTGTGAGAAACTTAAATCCAGAAGCATAAAACTTTAAACTCAGCTAAATTCTCAAGTTTATATAAAGTCAGCAAAATGCAAAAAGATACGCCAACTATGCTACAAGTCCCAACTTTAGTTTACTTAACTTGTGCATATATGTATGGACATATATTTATTTACATTCCTTTTGTTGTTTTGTTCACTTTATAATTCCAGAGCCACCAATAATACAAAGTTCACGCCGTAAATCAGTTTTCGCCGAGGCCTATGATCCCGAGGCGGACGATGATGATGAGGGAGCCACTGCCGTATTCCCAAAAACAGATGAACAGCGTGCCCGTCTCGTGGAGTCGGTGAAGAATGTGCTTCTATTCCGCTCACTCGAAAAGGAACAGGCACGTATACACACATAGTCTTTAACCTATAAATCATATGAAAATATATATCTACATACATATATATTATGTCTGTTGTGGTCTGTGTGTGACGGTGGTTAACCACCGACGACGTCGACAAAAGTTGCCACCTTGCCTTGCGGTTCTTAAGTGGATTGTATGAGATTTCCTTTACCTAAATAAAATTGTTTTTTTTTCCTTCTCTTCTCTCCCACTCCCACTGCTACTCCGGCTCCGTCTGTAGATGAATCAAGTGCTGGATGCCATGTTTGAGCGTAAAGTGCAGCCAGGCGATTATATAATACGCCAGGGCGATGATGGTGATAACTTTTATGTCATTGAATCGTAAGTAGCCTACGCAAAAATTGTAATGAAATTTTGTATAAATAAGTAAGCCAAAGTAAATGAATTTAAATGAAGACTTTACTTACATACAATGAGCATCTTAAATAAGTGTTAATTAAGTTCTTAGGAACTCTGAAGACTTTTTATGTCATACTAGAATTGAGACTATTTCACAGTTGCATGGGAAATTAGCATTTTATAGCTAATCTATTCACTATTTATAGACATTTAAAAAAGGATGTATAACTTAATAGTTCTTTAAATAGTAATCCGTTTAAATGTTATATTAAATAGAATATGGCTATAACGACTCCGCTTATAACATCCGTCCGGTTATAGCTAGTAAAGTTCGCTATAACGATGAAAAACTTCGGTCTCTTGAGCGTCCTTATGACCGGATTCTACTGTACTTGTTAATACAATGAATATTCCATTTCTCTATTGGCCAACAGCCTCAGCTAATAGTTCTTCTTCCAAACAAAATGAGGTCTCCATTTAGCAAAGTTCATTTAGTCTCATCGTCTTTTCTCTAGTAGTTATTCATTTCAGTTTTCCTTAGATTTAAGTAGATATTTTGCCTTAAAAGTGTTTAGATGATGCATTGTTTTTAAATTATTGCCATCACTATTATTTTGCTCTTAATTACAAATGAAACTAACTTAATTTCAAAAATATTTCTACTACAAATCGAAGTTTCTCCTAGACTAGTTGTAATAGATTATTCCATTTCTTCATGCTAAAACTTTTCAAATTTTAGGAAACCACCAAAATTTTTTAAATAGAATCTAAATGAGAGCTTAATTAAAAAAAGGTTTCAAAATCAACTGCATCGTTAGATCTTTATCCTTTCTATGACATTATACAAAATTTCAAATGCAAATGGCACCAAATTGTTTTTAAATTTTGCATATAATTTTGTGAAATATTTAAATTGTAAGCTTCTTGTTTAATTTATTTGTGAAATGTTGATTGTGTGGGCAATTAAAATGCATCTGGCTATAATGTATGGGCAATTTAATGACCAATTAGATTAAAATGATTAAGTTCGCAATAGGTTATAAGTGTGCACATCTACATATTTATAAATTTGCATTTATATAAAATATATATCTTTCATTCCTCATTCCCATTCGCAGTGGCGTCTACAAAGTCTATATTAATGACAAACATGTTAACACCTACAACCACACTGGATTATTTGGTGAATTAGCATTGCTCTATAATATGCCCAGGTATGTCTGATCCGCGAACTCATCTCTCTGCTGTGCATTCATTCAGTCAATCGAAATGTTGTGTATAAATTCATTTAATCAAATTTGGCACGCTGTCTGAACAATTTCGGTGTGAAATGAGAATGTGTTAATTTGGCAATTCAAAGCAAATAAAAACTATATATACATACGTGGAAAAAAACTTAGTGACAAGCAGCAACTCTTGGCCCTTTAAAACTGATTCAATGATATACATATTTACATTTGTTTATTGATTTTTTCCATTAGAGCGGCCACTGTGCAGGCAGAATCGAATGGCTTACTCTGGGCCATGGACCGTCAGACATTCCGACGTATATTACTGAAGTCGGCATTCAAAAAGCGAAAAATGTACGAGGAGTTGTTGAACAGTGTGCCCATGCTTAAGGCCCTCCAGGTGAGTCCAAAAATTTAATTCATTCATTTTGGGAAATGAGTCAAAGTTTAGGAAAACTGAGAAAGAAACTAACAAAGTCCATACTGTTTACAAGTCAAAGTGTCTAGGACACACATACAAGTAAATGCGGACCCAAAGGAATTGAACAGGGAATGAGTACCCCCAGTTTTGCCCCTTAAATCTTTCTCAGGATCTTTCACTGATCATATACTAAGAGCTCTTCTATTTCTTCTAATAATAACTGGATGTACTCAGGATCTCTTGGCATCTCTTTCTTTGCTCTTTAGTCCTTTGGTTAACTGTTACGCATTCGCTCTGTGTGACAGAAAAACTAATAACATTAAACATAAGATTCTAATAATTTAAAAACAGGAGGAAAATATCAAAGAAGCTAACTTCGGCAATGCCGAAGTTTATATACCCTTGCAGTCCTTGGCAATAATTTTTTTACATTTTGAAATTTCTTTCGACTCAGCTTCTCATGCTGATCAAGAATATATATACTTTATGGGGTCGGAAACGTCTCCTTCTGTGCGTTACAAACATCTGACCAATTTTATAATACCCTCTGCAAGGGTATAAAAAGCTGAATCTATCTGTGTGTTTAGATTTAGGTTTGTTTTTGAAAATATTCTAAAATAACTTTAAAGTTCAACAAATTCTCGTTTTTGAAGTTATGTCCAGCTTTTACATTTTCAAATTGTTAGCATATCTTTATTTTATTCAAAATATGTAATATTTAGCGTTTTGAGTTTTCCAAGTGAATACTTTGAACCAGTGAATAATGATCTCTCTGTCTGGATTTCGGCTCATTTATGTGTGTCTCTGATATTCTAAGGATATAAAAGATGACAAAGGCATTTAACTTTGCACTTATAAATTTATAAGTTTTTCTCTTTCTCAAACATCCTAAAGAAGTTTTCACTTCAGAAATGTAAACTATTTTAGCCACGTTATTATTCGTTATGTTGGGTCAAAATTTTATCACAACAAACCGCTGAGAAAAGTGTCATACAGACAATTTACTCTATAAGTGTAACTTTCAAGACTTTTCTTTGCTTTGAATTAGAATTATTGACTTTGGGCTTGAGCTCGACTCAACGTTTGGTTTATGCACTTCAATTATAAGCTGCATATTGAGGCAGGGTAAATCTTCTACTAAATGACAGTAGAAATACATAAATTGAATGATAAGTTGGATTTGTCAAGAGCTTGAAATAAGACCCTGGAGATAACGATTATTTCATAATTAATACTTAAACATTTCTGTGTGAACTAGAAGATAATTTGAAATATTATTTTGCTTTACTTTTCAGAACTACGAACGCATGAATCTGGCCGATGCTTTGGTATCCAAGAGTTATGAGGGCGGCGAACGCATTATTAAGCAGGGTAAGTTCTCTGAAGGACTTTCGCTCCACATATGAGAATTTTGCTATTGTTTTTGGTTTGTTTGCTGTAGGAGACGCTGCCGATGGCATGTACTTCATTGAGGAGGGCACTGTTTCGGTGCGCATGGATCAGGATGATGCTGAAATCGAAATTTCCCAATTGGGCAAGGGTCAGTACTTTGGTGAATTGGCTCTGGTGACACATCGGCCACGTGCTGCTTCCGTCTATGCCACAGGCGGTCAGGTTAAACTGGCATGTAAGTATAAACTGCTTCAAAAGATGGAGACAAGTGAAACGTTTTAGTCCACTCCTCTTTTTGTGTTTTTCCCCCGCTGTGCACATCAATTTTTATTTAATGCTTTTTGTTTATTATTTTTCCTATTTGTTTATGCACTCTCTACATGTGTGTATGTGTGTGTGTGTGTGTATCCTGTGTGTGTGTGTGTATTGTGTTGTTTGTCTTGTATGTAGTTCTCGATGTTATTTGCTTTGAACGTCTCTTGGGTAATTGCATTGGCTTGCTTCAACGTGGCATTAGCGATTATCGCTATTTGGAGCACGACCTGCGCACATATTTTGATGGCCTGCAAATATTTTGAGTGAAATAGCTTCTTTTATTAACAATTCAATTCCGTCCTAGTCCTAGATACCGATGCCTTTGAACGCATCTTGGGCTTCCTAACCGATGTACTAAAACGCAATGTTGTGATCTATGAGCAAATGTTTACCGATATGGCTCGACGTAATACCAGTTTGTGAATTAATCAAGCGAATATCCTTTCAATGAAGCCTTTCCTCCCTCTCTTAAGCCCCTAACAACACTAGTGTCTATATATATTTGTGTATATATATCTTGTTGTTTGAATTTTCAAATCCGAGAACAGTTTCAATAAAATTTTACAGTTCGAAATGTTGTTGGTATCCTTTAACACACACACAGAGAAACAAACACACAACCAAGACACACAAATTCTTCATACACATGCTTAGCAATGTCTGCAGCTGACACAGACACTGATAATCCTTATGAAATTGGTAAGAACCCAAGCCGGAAAACCCCGAAAATATAATGTACATATAGATAACTAGGGAAAAGGATAAAGGAATGCTAAATGTATGTATATGAAGGTGCAACTCAAAGGTCTCTTGGTGTATGAATGAATGGGAAATGGATTTATATATAAATTATATATTTACTCTATGTACGACTAAAACTTATTTGTGTTTGGCATGCTAAATGTTATTTTTGCAAAATAAACTTGAACTAATTGTGATCTCTTGTTCTTATTCTTAGTCCTGGATGTTAGAGCCTTTGAGCGATTGCTGGGTCCCTGCATGGACATTATGAAACGCAGCATTGATGATTATGAATCGCAATTGGTTAAGATTTTTGGCAGTAAAAATAATATCACCGATACACGATAAAAAGTCTGAAATAATTACAACAACAAACAACAAACACCATCTACAAGCACAACAACAACAGCAACAGCAACAACAACTACAACAATCGCAGCGCAGCTACAACACACAGCAACAACAATTTAATATACTAATACAAAGGCAGCACAAAAATAAAACAACAAATGTCCCCTCCATGCCATTTATTCAGCTAGAAATTAAGGGAAATTTTGAAATTTGTAAAAATTCTCTTACTCATCGTCCCCTCACCACTCACCACTCACCGCCCCTTCTCCCAGGACTCGCCCACTCGGCGGTAATTGTTAAGCAAAAAAAGTGAAAATAACTAAAAACAAAACAAACCACAAGAAAAGAAGAAATCAAGTTTTTAATTTATATATATAATGATATATTATATATTTAATGCATTATAAATATTTATTGAAATTATAATCTAATATATAATTATTGATTGATTAATTAATTGATTGATGAATTGTTGGCAAAAAAAGAAACAAAAATCAACAAGCACAAAAACAGAAAATGTGGAAACAAAATGATTTAAGAATTGTATTTGTATGTATTAGCAATTGTAATTTTAATGTATTTAAATTGATGAATCGGTAAAAATCACCCAATGCCCCCCTCACACACACACACGCATACACACGTTTTCCCCCCACACACACACACAAACAAGTGAGAGAAAATGAAATCTATTTTCTTGTATCGTCTGTCCCATTGGCTCAAAACAAAAAAAAACAATGTTTCAAGTGTCAAGTGCTTAGTTTTTAGTATTGTTTTTCTTATTAATTTAATTGTAACTATTATTATTATTATTATTATTATATATATAATTGTATTATATTTTTTTGCAATTTTGTTATCCATTTAGCGCAAATATTTGAGAGAGAGAGAGAAAGAAGAAATGTAACGAGTAAACTAAATTATTTTCCAATGATTTATTTTTTATACTTTTTGCTTTCTGGTTTATTCGTTAATTCTGTTTTTCGTTTTTTTAGTGGGCAGAGAAAAAGAATTTTCTATATATCAAAAACAAAGTAAACACAAAAATGATAACAACACATCAAGCAGAGAATATATGCTAATACCTACCTACACATATGCATAAACAAATCTAATTTATTTATAAAATAAAGCAAAACTACAAAAAACATAAGTAAGCCAATCAATGTACTAGTCTAAACCTAAAAACAAAACAAAAAGAAAAAACGAAAAACAAAAATTGTATAGCAGCAAATGCAGAAATTAAATAAAATCGAAAGAAAATGTTTCAAAAACCAGTCAAAAAAGAATAAATACAAACACACAGAACACAACAACACAACACAAACAAATACAATTCGATCTCAAATTCCTCAAGCAATGAAAAAAGAAATTACATTAAATTTCAAGAATTGTTATTGTTATTCGCATCGTAAGTTTCCTCTAAAGTGGGAACAAATTATCAACAATTTCGATTTGTAGTATGGCCAAATGAGAAATTGTATTATAAGAGTTAAGCTATATACTAAAGGAAGCTTCTTAAACACATCTCCTTTTCAAATCTTTTGTGGCCCTGACCCTTTGTTTTTCTCTCAGGTCGAATTGGCATTGCTAATCGTATGAGGTTAGAATAAACGTTAATGAATTCTGGCTCAAAAGTGATTTGAAAACTTACGAAAATGCTGGGTAATACTACGAATTGAAATTCATCATATCCCCATATAGATATCTATATATTTAACAATTAATTTTTGCTGGCTCTGGTGTGAAAGAAAACAAAATGAAAAGGCTAATGGCACAATCAAATATTTATATGTTGCAAGGGATCAACTTAGAAAACTTTCGAACAAAAACCAAAAGAAAAAAACAAAAATTTTAACAAAAATATATATAAAATCATTCAATTTGAATATCGAAATTTAGCTGGCCAGAAAGAAAAGTTAGAAAGCAAAGTATAGAAAGATTAACAATAATTTGCTAAACTGTTTTTTAGTTTGTCTTTTTTTCGCATTCGTTTGATCATTTTTGTTTTTCGTTTAGACAAAAGCAATAGAGTAAATATACACATACATATGTATGTATGTAAATGATATATTTTGAGTTGTTATATATATGTATATCTTTTATTGTGTATGTACTTATCAATTGATAGAGCTTTGATGTTTTGTTGCTATTTCTTTGTTTTGAAAAAGAGACTATAATAAACTTATCAACTTATAAACAAATCCTCCTCACTATTCCTGTATAACTGAATGAGCTTAAACCCTAAAAATCTAATTGTAAACCTTATAATTTGTATTTTCTATATATATATATATATAATGCGTAACTAAAACCAATCTTAGATCGATAATCAATAACAAAACCCAACTGCACATACACACACATACACGCATAAATTAAAAACAAATATATTCAACTGGCATACCAACAGTCGACAAGGTGTTCAACAAATAAACAAACAAAGTAATAAGAACATATGCTACATAAATCATATATATATATATATATATATATATATTAATCATAATTGGTGTCTAGTCTATGTTCAAGACTTTAAAAGTAACAAATTCTTGAAAAATTTCAACAACAATTTAATGAAACATTAACAAAATATATCATATAATAATAAACATAAAACCAAACCTAAATGTACATATACATATATACTTATATACATATATGTATATGCATATAAAATGGATAAAAACAAAAATTATAGAAATAATAGAAACCGAAACTAATTATTTAAGATGCTGAAAGTGCTGGCCATTTTCTTCCAACTACCAACACACACACACAACATACATACACACACACCACACACACACTAACACACTCTAACCACACACCCATTCACACACACACACTCATACACAGCGCCATTTTGCAATAATCAAGCGAAGCTCAAAAATCGTTAATGAAAAAGTAAGCAAAAAAATTGAAATCTTTAAATTTACAATTTAAAAAAAATAAAGCAAAAACCAAATTATTCATACTTTAACTGTTGTGTTGTAATTAATGCATAGCGCGTATTTAATTATGTATGTGTAAAAAAAAAAATACAAAAATGAAAAGCAACAAAAAAATTAAACAAAAAAATCAAGATTTATATATATATATATATATATATAAATATATTAAACAAAACAAAAGAATTAACTTATACATGCGCAAAGCATAGAAAATTCAAAGTGTAGACACTGCAAGAAAACAAAAAAGAAACATTTTCAATTTTCCCCCATTCGAAGCTACCCAAAAGAAAAACTAAAACAAATTCTGTTAATTTCTATTTCGTTTTCGATCATTAAATATTGATTTGGAAAAACAAACAAAAGAAAATAACTCTCAATAGAGCAGCTACAAAAATGGTTTGGTTATTCGTAAACAACAAAAAAAATTGTAGCAAGAGTTGATTTATTATATAACATGTATTGTATTGTGTAAGATCGATTGAGACGATGATAATTATAAAAACAAAAAAACTATGTGGAACGATTCAAACTAAAAGATAACGCAATTCATCCCAACAAACAAAAAAAAAAGATATCGTCAATAATGTGAAAGAAAGCAAACATGACGAATGAAAGAATAAAAGTTTAATAAAATCAATTTAATTTGCCAGTTTTTCTCTTTGTGGGACATTGACGTTTTATTATGAAGAAAAGTGAGATTGAAACGTATTCCAAGCCAGAATGGATGAATCAAAATCTCTGCCCGACTCTGATTCTCCTCTATTATCCATTTGTTTTTTGCCATCGTTTTGTATAATATCCAAGGGGCAAACGTTATTTTAACCGAAGTTGATTCGAATTCGATAATTCAGCAAACCGATAACTGAGTATATAAGCCGTTATCGAACTATCAAAATTTGATTTGCGCGCGTCAGTTTGAAAACGTTGAAAATTCTCAGCAAGCGCTAATGAAGTAGAATCTTTTGGAATTTCTAATTTTTTTTATTCACTTAAAAACGTAGCTCCAAATACACTTAAAATTTTACTGTGTTTAAGATGTATTATATTTATATTTAAATGTATGTGTGTATGTGTATTTTCTCATTTATATAATTATGTATATAGAAACTCATTTGTCGGTTCCAATTGACCGATAATGCGCACGAATGATAAGTGAAGGCGTTATATTTTCCGTTTTGTTTTTATTTTTTACTGCTGCTGCTGTTGTTGTTGTTGTTGTCGTGAAGAACGCCGATTATATATATTGGTTGATTTGGTTAACCCAAATTACAAATTCTTAAAAAATGATTTTTATTTGGATTGGTTTTCTCTCTCTGTATATACTATATATATATTTTTTTTATCATCTGACGACAGCTGATCTAGTTGCTGTTATTGTTCTTGTTGATTATTGTTCTTGTTACTGTTGTTGTTTGTCTGGCCGTCAGATCGAATGTAATTTGTTGTTTACATAAATAAACCGAGGAGAGGGGAGGAAAAAATTGATTTAAAAAATTGATGTTCGTTTTGTTTTTTTGTTTTCTTTCGTGGGTTATGTTGTTTTTGCTTTGTAAAACTAGAAATCTAACTGTAAAGATCGTCATCACCGTTGTCACCTGGCGAATTGACTGGCATATTAGTGCCGGACCCTGAAGTGTTGCCGGTTTGACCGGGGAATCTGAAGGGCGAGGGCGAAACGACAAGAAATTATTCAAGTTGTTGAGATCGATAATTGTACCATCTCTTCCTACCTGAAGTTCTGTCCAAAGCCACGAGACTGCTGCAAAGTTTGAGCAAACATCTCGTATTTCCTGATATCATTGTCCGATACGGATCGGCGAGCAAACTTCATGGCCTCCTCGAAGTGGGCACGCGTAATCTCCGGCACGGGATCATCCTCATCCATCTGAAAGAAGGGACAACGATTAACAATTTATGTTGCTTACGAACGTTTTGATATTTTTGACTTACATCCATGGCCGAATTTTGGTTCTCAGTGCGCTCCTTTTCACGGCGAATCTCAGCCTCGATGGCCTGTCGAATGGCCAACTTGCAGGCACGCTGACAGATCTCCGTAAGATCAGCACCCGAGAAGCCCTGCGTCACCTTGGCTATATAAGTGAGATCTACTTCCTTGGCCAGTGGTGATTTGCGTAAATTGGCCTTCAGAATGGCCTCGCGCGACTTGTCATCGGGCAAGGGAATGTAGATCAATTGATCAAGACGTCCAGGACGCAAAATTGCCGGATCAATGATGTCAGGGCGATTGGTGGCACCAATAATGAACACATTCTTCTTGGCACCCATGCCATCCATTTCAGTTAGAATCTGATTGATCACACGATCGGCAGCGCCGCCGGCATCGCCAACGTTGCCACCACGAGCCTTGGCAATGGAATCCAGCTCATCGAAGAAGAGCACACATGGAGCAGCCGAGCGGGCCTTATCGAAGATATCGCGCACATTGGCCTCAGACTCACCGAACCACATGGTCAACAGTTCGGGTCCCTTAACAGAAATGAAATTCGCCTGACACTCGTTGGCAATGGCCTTGGCCAGGAGCGTCTTACCACAACCGGGTGGGCCATAGAACAGGACACCGCGACTTGGCTGCATGCCAAATTTAAGGAACTTATCGGGATGTTCAACTGGATATTGGACCAGCTCTTGCAATTCCTTCTTGACATTCTCAAGACCACCAATATCGGTCCAAGTAGTGTTGGGCACCTCCACAACTGTCTCACGTAATGCCGAGGGACTGGACTTGGTCATGGCATAGCGGAAGTTCTCCATTGTCACCGCCAGCGAGGCCAAAACTTCGGCATCGATCTTATCGTCTTCCAAATCGATAAGATCCATTTTCTCACGAATTTGCTGCAAGGCAGCCTCCGAGCAGAGTGAAGCCAAATCGGCACCCACATGACCATGGGTCTCAGCAGCAATCTGCTCCAGATCGACATCCTCATGCAATTTCATGTTCTTGGTGTGAATGCGCAAGACTTCCAGACGTCCAGTGGCATCTGGAATGCCAATATCAATCTCACGATCGAAGCGACCAAAGCGACGCAGAGCAGGATCAATGGAATTGGGCCTATTTGTGGCTGCCATCACAATCAGATGCGAACTCTTCTTCATGCCATCCATCAGGGTCAGCAATTGGGACACGATACGACGTTCCACCTCACCGTGAGTCTTGTCACGCTTGGGAGCAATGGCATCGATCTCATCGATGAAGATAATGGCCGGTGAATTCTTTTCGGCCTCTTCGAATGCTTTGCGCAGATTCGATTCAGATTCGCCAGCCAATTTGGACATAATTTCCGGGCCGTTGATCAAAAAGAAGAAAGCACCCGTCTCATTGGCCACAGCACGAGCAATCAGCGTCTTACCCGTACCAGGTGGACCGTACATAAGAATGCCGCGCGGTGGCTTCACACCAATTGCTTTAAACAGCGATGGATGACGCAGAGGCAGTTCAACCATTTCTTTGATCTGGGCCAACTGTTTGCGGCAGCCACCGATGTCATCATAGCCCACAGCATTCAACGATTCTTCCTCCTCCTGCAAGGGGTAGTCAAAAACCGGAATGAATACACCAACCAACCAAGTGTTAAACATTCTCGTTACTCACCTCACGCTTGATGGGATCACCATCACAGAAGATAACAGTCTCTGGTGCCACAATGCAATAGGGTTCTGGATCAGTTAGCACCACCTTGAATTCAATTGGCCTCATAGCGGCACGCACAATGAAATTATCGCCCATATGAATGGGTCGGTAAGCCTCCAGGAAGTAGGGCTTCAGATAGATCTCAAAGAGATTGCCTGTAACACCTTCAGTAGTGTCATCGATGGGCAAAATACGTACACGCTTGCCGTACTTGACATCTGGACAGGATTGCACCGAGACCACGTCCGACAAATGGACGCACAGATTATTTCTAACCACACGATTCATACGGATTTTCTCATCAGGACAAGTATCATCCGATAATACAATGCAAACCGTTTCCTTACGGCGTTTACCCTTCAAAATGACAGTGTCGCCACGGAAGAGCTGCAGCTCATCCATTTTCGCCTAGAGAACAGAGACATGATCATAATGATATTGATGACGTGGCCAATTGCATGAAGCAAAAGAGGTGGAGAGGGGGTTAGTACCTGCGATAGCGACACAACGGAATTATCATCATTTTGAGCCTCTTCGACAATCAAACGATTTGGACGATCCTTACGCTTCAGAATCGCAGTTGCCAGATCATCGCTGCTGAAACGAAACAGGGAGTAAAGTATTTAGCTAAGAGTTTCTTCAGAGGATTAGCCTGCAGTCAATTGCAGCGCACCGCTTTTCAAATGAACCATATGGCTTAATTTTGCCGGCACCGGCCTTTTTCTGCGGCTCCCCTTCCGACTCCTTCTCTTCATCTTGCTCATGGCGATAATTGCGTACATAATCATAGATATCTTCTCCTTGCCGATCATTGCCACCACTGCTCCCAGGTCCCCCAGTATTATTATCATTGCCTGGATTAGACATAATTTCTCTATTTTTTTGTATTTTTTTTCCAATTTCTAATTTGTTCCAATGCCAATTCTTCAATTTGTTTTACCACACAAAAAATAAAAACCAAACGATAGCATTAATCATTTCCGGATCTGACGACAGATTGTTCTAGACCTACTTGGATGCATAGAGAAGGGCCGACTAGGAGCGGGGGGGCACAACAATTAAACAAAATGGGTTTGCAACAAATGCAGCAGCAGCAACAACAACAACCAAAATTTTCGGCAAAGAAAAAAAAATGGCGTTGCAACACTTAACACATTGGCCTAGTTTTCACTCCACCAACACTATGCGATTACATGGATATCATCCAATGGACCCTTTAGCCCTCACATCATGTATTTGTCATACTTTTCTTTGACTTTTCATAAATTTTCTTGCAATTTTTTTTTGGCCCTATGTGGCCTTTTTCTCATACAGAATGACTGAGCGAATTTGAAGTCTCAGCAAAGTCTTTCTCTCCCTGTCTGGCTCGTTGTCTTCCCCCATCATTTGTCGGCTTTCATTTATTTACGGATTTTCTTGCCACTTACCCCTTGGAGTCTGCCATGGTTAAGTATTTGTGATGAAACTTTATAACTTAATTATATATAAAATTATGCTTTAGTTGATTTAATTGGCAAAAAAAAACACTCAACTAACACACACTTTCTTTCTTTATAAAATCACACAATGTAATTCCGCAGAGCTCCGGCTGAACGAACTAGTTCCGCGAAAAGTGCTGAGTTGTTTAGAGGCGGCCGTTCTTCCGATAAACGATAAATTTTCTTAGAGTTGTCCATGGTCTATCGCAGTTTATTAATAGTGTTGGGTAATAAAAAATGCTTATCAATTTGATTTTCAAATATTTATTTCAGGTTCGCACGCCTAAAAATACATATACATTGAATACAAAATATCTTTGCCTCTTTATTTGTTTTTTTTGGTGCAAAAAATTTTGTGTTATTTGTTAGCCACAAAGATATAAATATGTATATTTATATATATATATATATATAGATAGAGGTCGTATGTAATTAAACAAAATTGAATAAATTACATACATATAATATAAGTTATATATGAAACAAACAAGTTATATAAATGCTTTCGGCAATTCAATTGATTTGAAGTATTCGATCAGATTTGTAAATTTTTTTTGGTTGAAGTAAAGTTTTTCGTGTAATTTTGGGGATTTGTTTTTTTTTTTGATTTTTTTTGGATATTTAGCCAGCATGCACAGACTGAAATGAAGAGAATGAAGATATAAAAAACAAATTAAATTGAAATCATACATATGTAAAACAAATTAAATCCAATATTAAAAAGTATTATAATATTTCTACATTTTGTTCTCTACCAAGTCTTTTGATTGCCATTTGTTGTAGGTTTCTGTTTGTAAATTTCCTGGGAAAATTTTCAGCAATTTTCCATAGCTTCTCGATTTCTTCTCTCTAGATAAATTCAGAATTGGAACGTACCCTTGCAATGTCCACGCCGGTTATATTCTTAACCAATTCTGGCACTTTATTAACAATCTGCAAGACCTCGCCAGTTAATTTAGCGGCACCGACATCTCCTTGTCCACTGGACACCATGGTGATCTTTTTGGCTTGCGAGAGTGGAGCAGCCACTTCGGCGGCCACCTACAAGGCAAAAAAGATAAGCATTCGTTTTGGGATATTGCGATTAGCATTCAATATCAATAGTATACCTTTGGCAATGTCTCCAATAGCATTTCAACCATTGCTGCTTCCCGATATTCCCTATAGGCTTCAGCTTTTTGGGCCATTTGCTCTGCCTCGGCCTTGGCCTTGGCCGCAATGGCAAAGGCCTCAGCCTCACCACGTATTTTGATCTACAAGATAACAAAAGTCCATGAATTTTAAATCTTTAGAGTGTTACGAAAATCTCATACCGATTCTGCTTCTGCTTCGGCCTCCATGACCACACGCTGCTTATTGGCCTCGGCAAGCTTCTCCAAACGATACTTTTCGGCCTCAGCCGGACGACGTACGGTGGCTTCCAATTCCTGCTCACGACGCTTGATTTCCTGCTCTTGCACTGCAATCTCTTGGGTACGCTCAATGACCTTCACTTGCATTTGTTCCTCCTTAATACGTTGTTTGGTCTTGGCCGCTTGCAGTTCATAGGCCATCTCGGCTTCGGCTTTTTTGGTCTGAACCTCCACATCGTACGCAGCCTTCTTAAGCTCGAAGTCCCGCTGGGCCTTGGCTATATCGGTATCGTTCAAGAAACGTGCTGCCATCCGTTGCTCCTCGGCAATGGCCTCCTTGATGTGAGCCTCTGCCCGTGCTTCAGCTTCGCCAATACGGGCGTCGCGCTTAACTTCCGCTGTACGCGCCATGCCCAAAGATTTCAAATAACCCTAAAATTAAATTAAACAATGTGAAAGTTATTATACAAAAACTTGTAAGCATTCTTTTGCAATTAAGTTTTCGTCAAGCAGGCAATGCTTACCTTGGAGGCGCCCTGGATGTGGATTTTCCAATATGTACATGCAAGAGATTTATACATGTGGAGAATATACAAATATCATTACGAAAAAACAAAAAAAAATGATCAAATTACATGCCAGCAATACTTTGGCAATTGTTTTTATCAATTTTTCCTGAGGAACTACAAAAACTAAACATAATTTCGACCTCTTTTTATAATCTTCAAGAATATGGGAATCTTCACGACCTGACTACCCTGTCGGAAGGGGTCTTCAAGGTGGAATATTGTAAAGAGGAAGTAATACAAATGTGAATAATATTTACAATATTAATATGTGATCCTTATAGATATTGAAAAAACTACCTGTCTATATCGTGCTTTAGTTTTCCCCGTCAATGCACAAACCGCTGTATTCAAAGATCGGACCCAGGACCACATAAACAGGAAAATATTCCACAGGTATGAACACAACATTTGGGAACGAGGTCAGGTTGATGGACGGACCCACTACACCTTATTGCAAAATTTACTCAAATACTTGGACACATGCTCTGCTCTTTCAGTTGCTTTCATTAGCTAATCATGCCATACCGTGCCATATTGTTCTTATGTGGAATTCCAACTTACCTCCTCGTCACGCAGATCCTTAATGGTGTACGAAACGACAGTAATGCCCATATTGGCCAAATCACTGGAGGCGACTTCGAAAACTTGCTTGCTGAACTTCTTGCGATCCTTGTAGATCTCCTCGACAGTCATGGAGCCCATAATAGCCCGTTGATGTCCCTCCAATGTGACCAGAGCAATGTGATTAATCTCTGATTCGGATTTGCCAAGGAATTGCTCACAGGCCGTAAGCAGCATATCCTCATTCTGGCCCTGGACCTTTACCTGGGCAATGCCAGTGACGGATATGGGTACACCCTGGCTGGTATAGACGCAGGGGCTCTCCACTTGCAGTGTCATGGTGTTTAAGGAGATTCTACACAACATTTTTGGGTGCGTTTAATTAACATAAATGAATATTCAATGTCAAATCAATTAACCTACCGTTGGACTTGCTGAATTGTTGGCCAGACAAAGGCTCTGCCTCCGGGCACCAATAGAGGCTTCATATAGCAGCATCCTGCATGGAAATATGGGGAAAGAGAAAAAGGAAATTACTAAGATTTGTTTTGTTTACAACGATGATTTCTTTCCCCCTGCCAATCCCCTCTAAACACTCATTAAATGATTGCCCAGTAGTCATTCATGTGCGCGCGCATCTTCTTCTTCTCGTGAGCCAACAAGCTGTACACAAAAATCGATAAGAAATGACGTCATTCAGGGGAGTGGGTGGAGCAGCAGCTATTTACAGTTTTATATGTTGTACGTATATATTCACTATTTATAATTCTTTCAAGTGGCACTCTATCAAAAGCACAACGAGAATGTTTTCCACTGATTGCACTCTTAAGTTTATGTGGAATTGTAAATTGAAATTGAATTTACCTGATACGACAAGAGCCTCATTGGGTCCACAGGTGACAAATCCCCAGGTCATTGCGAGTCACTTTTTGCCTTGCCTTCGACGACGTAGTTTATATAGTTCGATTTCGATTAATTGAATATTTTTTCTTTGTTTTAATAAAAACAATTAGAAAATTTCACTTTTATATTTATCGCCACGGCGAATATACAGCGACGACCGGTTTGCAAAACAATTTAGAATCAACTAAGCAACCACCCGTCCATATACATACACTGCCAGCCATTTCAATAAGAACACCCGAAATTTGTTTTGTTCGTTCTGGCATGTTAAAACTCTTTATACTCTTGACTTGGTTTTAATTTATAATCAAAGTTTAATGATTTTGCATGAGAACATATACAGAATATATAAAGAATAAAAGAATTATATATTAAGTACAAAAAGAACGATGTTTATTTTCGGTCACCTGAATAAGAACACTTGGTGATACTGTTTAATTATAAGAAAATGCAATAAACAAAATTAAGTTTTCATTTTTTTTTAGAGTAAGCTTACAATATTTAGACCGAGTTAATAATGGGTGGACCCGCCTTTTTTTTACTATTACCTAGTACATTCGATTGAGCAAAAAGTGTTATAGGCTATTTAGGCAATTTAGGTATTAGCGACTCCTTTGTTTCGTATTGTCTACTTGATTCATAAACTTTCATAGAAAGCCAACCCCAAGCATTTTATGTTTTTACCATACTCCTCGGGATTTCGAAAAAATTGAAACATTACTATTTTTTCGACCCATAGTGCATTCCAATTTATAGGAAATTTGACTTTATTGTCAAAAAAAAATTGAGTTGATAAAACTCAAGCGAACATTCACGGGACACTAATAAGTCCTCTGTTCTTATTCAAGTGTTCGTTGGAATAGAGACGGAACAGAAAAAAACAAAATAATATGAATACAAACTTGTTCTTATTGAAGTGGCTGGCAGTGTGTTGTGAGTCTGCGCATTCGATATTAACCCTAAAGCGGTGCTCTGTGATTCAAATTCATCAACTTGAAGGTAAATATTTACTTAAGCTATTCGGGCCCAAAACAGCCTTAATCTACATTTGGTATCAAACGAAAGAGAAACATTCCACGAGTACGACCTCAGGTGGGCCTTGGCAATTTATATCCTAGTTTTTGTTTAATTAACAAAAGAAAATGTAGTTTTTCATCACGTCAAATGGCGTTGCCAGATACCAAATTTTCTGGTAAAAAATTGGCGCCATATTTAAATTTTTGCGGCTAATTCAAATATATAGAATAGTATAACCAACCGTGCGTCTCACCACATTCCTTCGATGTTTTGGAAATGTGCATCTGTGTTTTTTTTGACTGGTTTACGCTTTGATGCACGTACTTTTCATCTTCCAGACAGTTGTATGCCCTCCAACAATCCCATGGGGACGGCGACAAGGAAGCATCGCTGTGTTGCCCATTCAACCCCACTTCCCGAATTTCAGCTCGTCGATTTCAACGAATCAGCCATACCCCCCAGTGTTACCATTTTTAGGTATTCCTACCGAATAAATTTGGTCCATTGGACAATTGTTCTACTGGATATCCCATGCTCATCCTCATTGAACTTTTGCTTCATAAGGTAGCAGATCTTTCCAAGACTTAGTCGTGATAGCTCCAAAATCTTGTGTTCTGACACTTTCGAATAAAAAATCAAACAACTCAATCGTTTCTCATATGTAGGCTAAGTACTTATCGGACTGCCCTCGTAGACATTAAATAAATTATGATCAATTTAGTTTTTAAAATACACTTATGGAATTAGATAAATTTGAAAATTTGCGATTCGATCTATGGATCGATGCTTAAAATCAGATTGATAATAATATATATAGTTTTATGCTCTAATAACAATAATTAAATGGATATATTTGGGAAAATTTCTAAAATATTGATCAAGATGTAAGTTCTTAATTTGAACTAATACTTTAGAAAATGTTGTATATAAACACAAACATATATTATAATTCAAGTACATTTCGCTAACTAAAAATTAAAACAATTTTTTTAAACTTTCGCTCGTGTTTAATATTTAGTACAATTGAAATTAAGTACTAAAATTTTTGATTTATTTATTTTAGCTAACATCTAAAAAGTATATGTATATAGTTAAAACTGATTGCATTTTCATTTGGTATTTTAGTACATATATTAATTACATATATATATATGAACAGATTTAAACAACTAAGGACAAAATTTGCACATTTATAACTAGTACAAGAGAAGGGCTCATCTTACATTCTAATTAAGAGACAGTCATAATAAATTGGTAGAATTTGCATTTTTGGTTTCATGAGGTTTTCTAATGGCCAGAAGACGAGCTGTCTGTGAAATAAGGATGCTGCATGGCAGCCTCGGCACTTATGCGCTGATTAGGACGACATACGAGCAGTTTTTGCAATAAATCTCGTCCTTTTGAGTTCAGTCTTGGTACCAGTTGGCTCCATGAACTGATGGCTGGAAAAGCTAAAGAAAAATGGTTTTAATAAACATATATGTATGTTTTTTGGAGAATTACTTAGCAATTTGGACTTACATGGAAGCGCTACATAGTCGGAGAGATGCGATACACCTGGCCATGTATCTTCAGTTGGTGTGCCCAGCACACGGAATATTTTCATCAATTGATCGAGAACATCGGAGCCAGGGAAAAGCGGTCGCCCAGCATCGGCTAGTTCGGCCAAAATGCATCCAGCCGACCACATATCGATGCTAGTTGTATATAGTTTAGCACCAAACAGTACATCCGGTGGACGGTACCATAACGTCACCACTTCGGCTGAATAACATTTTACGGGTATGCCAAAGGCTCTGGCCAAACCGAAGTCGGCCAATTTCAATTCTCCATTTTTATTTATAAGTAAATTTTGTGGCTTTAAATCACGATGCAAAACGTTGTGACTGTGCAAGTAGATGAATTAGGAAATATTAATAAACAAGGAAGCCTCCTTTAGGGTGACCCACTAACCTATGACAAAAGGCCAAGCCGCGCAACAGTTGTAACATGAAACTACGACACACAGCCATATCGATTTCTCCGTTTAAACTGTCAAAATACTTCTTGAGATCCTGATCACAGTGCTCAAAGACCAATGTTAGCTTCTTATCCGAATGGAGAACATCTATTAGACGGACAATATTCTTGTGCTTCAACTCCTGCGGAAAATCAAATATTATGATTCAATTATATAGCTTGCTCTTTAAAGGCTAATGGAATATCCAATCAATTTTCCTATTTTTGTTGATTTATGTTTATAAATTCTAATTACCTTTAGCAAACAGATTTCACGCAGTGCAGAAGATGGAACACCCTCATCGTCTTCGTCGAGGCGGACTCGTTTTAGGGCAACTATTTCCATCGTGTCGCGATTTCGGCCCTTAAACACCGTGCCATAGGTGCCCTCGCCAATTTTCTCCATCTTATCATATTTTTGCATTTTCGCTATTCGTTAATTCTGTTTATTTCTGTAGCAATGAAATGTTTTAGAGTGGCCAGCAACTACAAAAACCAAAACACTGATAGTTATCTACGCCTGCAATGTTATCGAAGCTTTTAGTCGATAGACATTTATCGACAAGTTTACCAACACTGTTTCTAATGTACTATTAGAGCTGGCAAACTATCGATAGTGGGCCCATTCGATATTTTCGATGTTTTGAGTGAAAAAATTCGATATATCGATACTATCGAAATATTTGCGGTCTTTTATTTTCATTTGAATTCAAAAATAAAAATGTTTCATTTTATAATGTATACATATATGAGTAACAAAAATTATATTATTTTGGTAAAAATAACGTACTATATTGCTTCATTGCAAACAGTTTTTTCGTACTTAATATCAAAATTAAATAAAGTAATAATACTTTGGAAAAATAACATACATGGTTTACTAGAAAGTTACTGGGAGATCTTTCTTAGGAATTAAATTCTAAAAATGGTTTTTGAATATAATTGGTAATAATTCTGTGTTTTTTTTAGTTTCATTTTGATGCTTTTGTGGGAGTAAAAATTTACAATTTACTGGGTGGCGAATTCCGCAATTGGAATTCTAACAAAACTGGGTGTCGAATTCTAATTAGAATAATTTCCAATTTCAAGCAGTTTGCAACTTACGAGGTGAGCGTCCGTTTTGTTTTGTTCCTACGAAGCGATCGCCAATTCTTCTTTGTTCTCGTTTCCCCTCTTTCACATTTTGATTGGAGGGGAAATAATAGGGATGGGAGAAAATGTAAAATAGAGATGGGAGAAAAATCGATATTTTAGTAAAACGGAGATAAAAGTCGGGCTTTTTGAAATTGATGAAAATGAATATAAAGGAAAATAAAAATTAAAAACCAAAACAGCAAACAACATGGCAAACCTAAAATTTAACATTTCCTCGGCTGAAATTTCAGTCCTTGAAAACATTCCGGATTCAAAAATTGTGGCTGGAATAGCCGAGTTGGAGGAGTATTGCAAGAAATTTCCGAAAAATTCAGAAAAAAGGATTGTGGAAAATTTCAACTCCATGGAAATTTTTTTAAATGAAGCTTTCTTTATAAGCATCGATGAGCTATTTCTGCCCCCCATGGTAAGTTTCAAGAAATAGAAAATGTATAAAAATTTCATTAATATTATTTTGTAAATATTTCAGATACAATTTAATCCCGGAAAGGATGAAGAGGAAGCCGGATCCTCAAATAAAAAGTTCAGGACCGGAGAAGTAATTAAAATTTTAACCATGATGGCCGTGTCCCTTGATGGGTCAAAAAGGAGCGTTATTTATATGAACATGCTCATCACCAAGGAAGAGTATATGGCGGCGCAAACTATCATAGAATTGGTTGATGAGGTGATCCAGCGGCCTTGAAGGAGTACTACAAAAAGGAGAAGGAGTCCATGGCAACTGTTGCCCAAAGGATCCATAATTTAAATAAGAAATTTGGATCCTTGGGCAACAGTAGGTGCATGTGGGTGGGGAACATATCAAATAATAAACTTGAACTGTTTGGGAAATTAATTTTAAGTGCAACAAAAGAATATTTTAGTTTAACAAAAATAATTAATGTTAGTGATTACAATTTAGTATTAGATGAGTATTAGAATTAGTTTTTATTTTAGCTTTTAAGAGTAATTGGTCGTATGGAAAGAAATAAATGAAAAAAATTATCGAAATAATCATTTTTTAAATTTTTGGGAATTTTGCAAATGGTCCCATAGGAATAAAACTTGCGGCGCGTCCTTGACCCTTGACCCCGCCATATTGCAATAACGGACAAAACTCGCAAAGGTAAGTAAGAAATATTAAATAAATTAAATTCGGCAATGCCGATTTATATATCCTTGTAGTCCTTGCCAATAATATTTATACATTTTAAAATTTGTTTCTCTGCAACTCAATTCATCAACACACAAACAATTCAAATTATTTCGATTTTGCCAAAAAAAAAAAAAACAATTTCTTCCATCCTTCCGTAAGCAAAGCACAACACCCATACACATACACTCCGTGTAGCGCTCCGGTCTGTGTGTGTGTGTATTTATGCATGTTTGATTTGCTGCAGCAAGCAGTGCTGATCTGAAATTTGAATTCAAATTCTATCATATTGATAAATTTCATGGGGATACTCCAATTTCTTCATCTTTGTTTCTTCTATAACTATATGATATAGTAGTCCGATCGCAAAGATTTTCATTATTTATCTCACCCGGGTAATGAAAAAGCCCCAACAAAAAATTGCATCCCGATAGCTATTCAAATGGCGGAGTCAAACGCATACGCACAGACGGACATGGCTATATCGACTCAACTTCTCATGCTGATCAAGAATATATATACTATATGGGGTCGAAAACATCTCCTTCTGTGCGTTGCAAACATCTGACCAATTTTATAATACCCTCTGCAAAACTTTATATACACTTTATATATTTTATATTTATTTAGAATTCTATGTTTTTTACAGAAACAATGAATGGAAAGCAAGAAAAAATTTGGGAGCTATTTATGGCTGCCAAGCAAACGGTAAGTACATATATATATAAACATTTTTTATAAATTTACATATACATATGTAACTTTGTTTTTTTTTAATTTCAGGCGGACAGAGTTATTGGTCTGGCGGAAGCAGCAATGGTGGAGCTGCGAGGGGTAAGTAATTTTAGTACATTTTTTTTTTTAAATAAACACACCGTATTGTTACCTTTTTTCATCCCACAGGTGCCTTTGTCGGTAACATCATCACCGATGGCAACACCACCACTGGTTGTTGCTAAGCCGCTACCGAAGAAGAGGCCACTGCCTCTTCTGGCTGCAAGGTTAGAAGAGCCAGTGGCAAAAAAGGCCAGGGGCACCGCATCTATGGAGGAACATAGAGTACCCGCGAGGGTATGGTTCTTCCATGGGAGAGTGCGGGTCTGCACCCTTTGTGGAAACAGATTTTCTTGCGCCGCAAAATTTATTCAGCATTGCGCGGACTGCGGCAATAAAAACACTATACAATGCACAAAGTGCAATATATTTCGTGTATGCAATCGCAGACAACTTGGCAACCACATAAGAACTTGTGGATCCAGCCAAATTAACTCCACATTATGGCAGAAGCGGGTGGAGTTGGTTGGATCTGACGAGTTGGCCAAAACTATGGATTGGCCAGCGTATGCCAAAAGGGCATACGCGGCTTGTCAGATCCCGCCAACTCCACCCGTGAAGGAGCGGTCAGCGGCAGTGCTGAATACGCCGGAGAGTTTATTTCAGCACATTTTGCAATATACGGAGGTGAGTATAAAGGAAACTGCATTTTTTTATTCCTGTGGCTCTAAAATTGCCCGCGTTTTCTCAAAATACACACACCATTGCATTTCGGGAAAACGCGGGCTCTAAAATTACACACACGCACAAACAGAAAAATAACGGCACTTTATAAGTACTTACCTTATTTTGCATACACTTTACAAAAGTGTCATAGTGCTTGTTTTTTATGTGCGACGACATATTTGTTGAATTTCCACTTGTTTTAATAATTTTTTGACATAGTTTACATTTGGCTGTACCATTTTTAAGATCCAAGTAATTCGATTTCATCATTTTTACATCCGCGCTCGCTGCACTCATTCTTAAAGTGACCAACGCAAAAATATCAAAAAATATCACAAAAAAATATCGATATTCGATATTTGGGGAAAAAAAATATCTCGATATAAATATATTTTTTTTTGAAAAAAAATATCCGATATATCGATATTTAGATATATTTTTGACAACCCTAGTACTATCATATTTTAATATCTTTCAGGTTGAAATGGAGGACCTTCCTGAGGACTGTTTATTATTAATTCTAGGCAATCTGGATCTTAAGACGCAATTGTCATTATGCGAGTTGCATTCGCGGTTTCCCATTGTATTGAGCTATCTCTGGCAATCTCAATATAAGACTAATGGCATTTTAATAAGCACCATGGAATTCACCCTTAATAATTTACATTATTTATTCGAAAACATTTGCCAATTCGTAAAAAGGATACGAATAAAATTTGCAGAAGTGGAACACTTGCAGGTGCTTACCTCCTACATATATCCTGATGTCGATGACTTGCGTATTCATGTCACAAGCAAAATGGCCGTAACTGACTCTGATATGTCGAAAGTACAAAATTGTTTTCCAAATTTAAAAACCAAATTTTACAGAAACAATGAATGGAAAGCAACCAAAAATTTGGGAGCTATTTATGGCTGCCAAGCAAAGTACATATATATATAAACATTTTTTATAAATTTACATATACATATGTAACTTTGTTTTTTTTAATTTCAGGCGGACAGAGTTATTGGTCTGGCGGAAGCAGCAATGGTGGAGCTGCGAGGGGTAAGTAATTTTAGTACATTTTTTTTTTAAATAAACACACCGTATTGTTACCTTTTTTCATCCCACAGGTGCCTTTGTCGGTATCATCATCACCGATGGCAACACCACCACTGGTTGTGGCTGATCCACCACTGGCTGCGGCTGGCCTATGGAGGAACATAGAGTACCCGCGAGGGTATGGTTCTTCCATGGGAGAGTGCGGGTCTGCACCCTTTGCGGAAACAGATTCTCTTGTGCCGCCAAGTTTATAAAGCATTGCTACGACTGCGGCACAAAATACACATTAAAATGCACAAAGTGCAATATATTTCGCGTCTCAAATCGCAGACAACTCGGCAACCACATAAGAACTTGTGGATCCAGCCAAGTTAACTCCACATTATGGCAGAAGCGGGTGGAGTTGGTTGGATCTGACGAGTTGGCCAAAACTATGGATTGGCTCGCGTATGCCAAAAGGGCATACGCGGCTTGTCAGATCCCGCCAACTCCACCCGAGAAGGAGCGGTCAGCGGCAGTGCTGAATACGCCGGAGAGTTTATTCCAGCACATTTTGCAATATACGGAGGTGAGTATAAAGGAAACTGCATTTTTTTATTCCAGAAACTTTACATAGTTTTCTCCTCCACTACAATTGCAGGCAGAAGAGCTAAGTTTGTCCTCAGACGACAGACCAACAACATCAAGCGCGTCTCGGTCTTCGTGAGGCGTTAATACTGCTGCATAACCCGCTGGCGGGTAAAAGTGGCAGTCTGCATTGAGTGCTGGAGATTCACTTTCCCATTTAAATACCTCCAGCTCTAGTTCAAGTGATGACGATATCTTTGACCGTATTAAGCGCTATGGCGAAGTCTACAGCGTTTTGGAAAAGCCTAATAAAAACAATTGATTTTTAAGCAAAATAGATTTTAGACATACGTTAAGAATAATGATTACATATCACATTGATATATTTTTAAGTCCCCCACTTTTGTGTTAAAAAGTTTTCTTAATATTCCAAAAGAACTAATGATTTGTAATTAAGTTGAGAAAAATGATTACATATCACATTGAAATATTTTTAAGTCCCCCACTTTTATGTTAAAAAGTTTTCTTAATATTCCAAAAGAACTAATGATTTGTAATTAAGTTGAGAAAAATGATTACACATTGAAATATTTTTAAGTCCCCCACTTTTATGTTAAAAAGTTTTCTTAATATTCCAAAAGAACTAATGATTTGTAATTAAGTTGAAAAAAATGATTACATATCACATTGAAATATTTTTTAATTTCGTATTTATATTAAAAAGTTTTGTTTATATTCCAAATGAATTTGTGATTTTTAATTACCGATTTAAATGTATTTTCAAATGGGTGCAAATGGATGCCAATGCAAAGGATAAAGCCCTGATGGTGCTACTCAAATGTGCATTGGACACGGAATCCAGAGCAACTGATGAATGGCCCCTGCAGATGAAACTGCATTATGGCATACGTGTGCAGAAGGATCCAGTTTTTTGCTTTGCATTCATGCCCAGCGGCGGCTATGTGGAATCATTGAATCGCTTAGGTCTTTTAGCTATTGCCACAGCATCAAGTGAGATTCACATCTATGCCCTGCCCTTGCAATTAACCACCGAAGAGACGATGCAGGCTGGCCAAGATTCGATACTTCTGTGCAGGATCAGTGCACGAAAACATGTTGGTCTGAGGTAAATTGAATTAATTCCTAACTAAAGATCACTTAGAACTTATAATTGTTTCCTATGATTTTTACTATTAAAATAAAGTCTGAACTTACATTACCCGGCGCTGTGACATCATTGCAGAAGTAGCAGCCCAGTTGATTGCCCACAATGCACTTTAATCCTTCGATATCCTCGAATTTGTGATCACGAATGGAATATTTGGTGCTGCCATGTCTCATCACCATATAGCTATCAAAGCCAAGTGCAGAATTAATGACAATCTTTAAAAACACGAACCGTAGCTAATTAAGAGACTCTAACTTTGATCCACATTGGCTTATTACCTTCTGGTGGACTGCTCCCAGAAGAGTGGGTAACCAGCGACTCTCTCGTGAATCGGTAAGCAAAAAGATCACATCATGAGCCTGCACTTGTTTCTCTATCAAGGACAAGTCCTGCTTGGTTTGCTCTATTAGAGATTCTCCAATGGTATGCCCTGGCATGGGTATTTGTATAACTATAAGAAAAGGAGCAATTCGTTTAGCTATTTGGTTTAGATATATACCAAGATCCACTCACTTTTTCTGTATAAGATAGGCGACATAGTTACGCATTATCCAGGCTGGATGCTCATATTCGCTGGGATCTGCAAAACAGAAATAATAGTGGTCGACATCGTCCGGTCTTAAAGAACTTAAGCTGCGTGCCTCCACCCCCTCGTTTCCGTTGGTATACAAAAGAAAGAAATTTTGCTCCTCTGATGGCCAATTCAGTAGGGCTTCCTTGAATTTCGTCATCTGTGGCAATTCTTTAAGCTTGATGACTTGATTTTGTAGTCTTAGTGTGGGCATTAGAGGACAAGAACCCTTTTACCCTTTCTAAATAAATGTAGACAGCTTTCATAATTTTTAGTTTTATTAATACGATACAGTGTGAGTTTAAGTTTTGTGTGTGTGTATTTTGTTGTGGGTGAGTGTGTGTGTGAGATGTTAATGAAATTTTCAATTTCCAAGCTATACTCAAAGTTTATAAATGATAAGAAAAAATACATAGCGCGAAGCGGGTGGGGGGTGGAGGTGAATAGATTAACTCTCATCATCACTGCCGGCAGCCTGTCGTGGTTTGGGTCCACCCGCTCGCTTAGCCATTATGATTTGATCAACTTTCAGAATGGTTGTGGCTGCACCAACAGCATACTTGAGACCCCAGAATTTGGATTGATATAGATCAAAGATCTTTGACTTCACTGTATCGACTGTGTTGGCCTTCTCCGACTCAATGTCGTAGCCAGTGTTTTTGCCAGATTCGGAATTGTGGGCCAAATACAATTGATTTACAATTTCGGTGCCATTTGTGCCGGAATTCTCAGCCAAAGCCTTGGGGAAGACCTCCAAAGCATTGGCAAACTTACGCACAGCATATTGCTCCAAACCGGGCAAGGTGTCGGCATAGGCAGACAACTGGACAGCCAATTCGATTTCGGTAGCACCAGCACCGGGCAAATAACGGCCATCCCGGCTCAGGCATTTGAAGTTGTTAACGCCATCATCCAGAGCACGCTCAATGTCATCCATGAAGTTATCGGTTGCACCGCGAATCACAATGGTGGCAATGCGCGAGTCTTTACCCTCGTTGCGGAAGGCCACAATTGTGGTGTCTCCCAGCTCCTCGATGCACACTTTGTCGCAATAGCCCAATTCCTCTTGGCTAGGAGTGGTGATACGGGGCAGAACTGTGGCATTCACCGAACGGCTAAGGCGACGCAAATCGAACTTTGAGTTCAAACGGACTGCCATTAGTCCGTATTTGTTCAGGAAATGCAAGGCCATATCTCCCACTTTGCCGCCGGCAACAACAACCTTGACACCGGCATCGGCAATAGATTTAATCTGCGATTCCAGCAGACTCTCTTCACCGGACGAGAAGTTCATTAGCTCATCTGCGGATTTGATCAGAACTGTGCCTTTGGTCTCAGTCTGAATAATATCCACGGGGCAGGAGAAAATGACCACTTTAGCTTTCTCGGCGTAGGTGATGTCACCCTCGACAAAACGCTTGAATACCATACCACGGACCACCTCGGACTTGGACAAGCCGCTGCCCAAAATCTTGCAGATGCGTATATTATCCACATTGAAAGTGCCATCATCGGGCAGAATGGAGACGCAGGCCTTGCTCACCAAATCATTCAGGAAATCCTCCTGGCCATATTGTTTAGACATGATAGCAGTGCGCAAAACCTCCTTCACCTTCTCCACATTGCGATAGTCTTCCACTTTGTGACAAACCAATTTGGGCAGAATTTCTAGAGCCTTTTCCAAAGCCTTCTCATAACCATCTGCTATCTCGGCAGTTGTAATGCCCAGACGTAGCAACTCCTCAGCGGATTCCAGAAGAGCTCCAGCTAAGACCACTACAAAATTGGTGCCATCTCCCACCTCGGCGTCCTGCATTTGACTGGCCATCACAATAAGCTTGGCTGCTGGATGTTCCACATCGAGTTCGCGCATTATGGTGCCCGCGTCGCTGGTCACAAACTGTTTCTCAATGTGATTGATAATCATTTTGTTCATGCCGTTTGGGCCATAAGCAGAACGCATTGTCTGGGCAAACTCTTTGCAGGCGCTGATGTTCCGATAGACAGCCTCTTCCAAGCCACTGTACATCTATCAAGGATAAATTTTGAGAATATAGAATAGAAAATTCGAGAAATTAAATATTTTTCATACACATGGTGGGAAAGGGAGACGAGGATGACTACATGATTGCAGATGACTAATCACGCGCTTCCCCGGGGCATGTTTTTTGTATGAATTTCAATTAAATATAGCATAAAACAAAATGTTTTGACATATATCATCTATTTTACACTTACACGGGCTCCATCCTTGAGCATTTGAGACACTCCGGGTGCTTTGGGTACAGATAAAGCCATTTTTATACACAGACTTCAATTCTCACGGAGTTCAGGCAATGGCAATCAGTCGGTAAATGTGTTTATAACCTCAAAGGGAACATTCTCGACGACACGGTTTTCTGCAGCCCTGGAATTAGGGATGTGACGTAACTATCGATTAGATTTTATACAGAATGGTTGTGATGGCTCTAGCCCTGGTAACAAATTTTTCCAGTCCATCCCTGGCCCAGGTTGTTTGCCGCAAAATAACAACACGATGTCGCTGGCCAAGAAGCACGTGCTGGGCTTCTCACCCAATGGAGGACAATTCTTTGCATTGGTGGACGAGCACGGCGTCCTTCGTATATGGGATACAGAGGCCAATTCGCTGAAACAAGAGTTTACAATCAATCTATATCTCTCTGGAGGCTGCACTGCTCTCACATGGGTTTCTGTGGGGGCTCCCCCAACTCCGCGTGCCAAAAAGTCTCGGAAGTCTCAGAATGATTCGGTGGTCGGCAGTAATAAATTGTACATAGCATTAGGCACAGTGAAAGGCATTGTATCTTTATATTCACTGGCGGAAGGACAGGTAAGTGCAGAAGAAGAGATTGAACCAAAGATGATGGATTAATTAAATTCCATTTTGGTCAGATCGAACGCACATTGAGCGGGGACAATCATGATGGCCCAGTCACCTCAATTGCCTATAATCAGAGCAAGGGACATCTATATACAGTGGGAGGAGACTGCCGTGCCCTGGTGTGGTCCATAACCGAGGAACGTTGCATTGCTGACTGGCAGGTGGGACCTGAGAAGCCGCATAATATTGTTTACCTGGCTAAAAGTCGCTCATTAGCTGTTGGAGCGCGTTCGCTAAAGATCTTTGATGTTGAGACCAAAGAATTGGTTGAGACATTCACTGGGCACTCAAGCGATATAAATGCAATGACCAGCATAGCTGACAATGATCTAGAATACATACTTACCACAGCTCGCATGGAGCGAGTGATTAGTTTCTGGAAAATTGATAAACGAGGCAAAAATAAGGCATCCGCTTGCACTTTGCTAATGGAGGATCTGGCTTACTGCTTAGCCAGTGAAATACACACCGAGGATGGTTCATTGCGGGTGGCGAGTGTGACACGAAATGGCAATATTCACATATATTTACTCAACATAAATGGGTAAATATTTACATATATTTTTAATCTCAATATTCTCTTTATATATATATTTATTTGTTCTTATACTTCTTTAACGTTAGCCTCTCATCAGAGAAATATATTAAGCCGAAAGTTTCCCTGCAAATAGCCTCTGATGGAGCCGAGACTGTGGAACCTCTTCATGCAGTTGCCGCCCATTTTGTTCAAGATAAAACTCGAACCCACGAAATCCTCTTTGGCTATGGCAGTCGCAGTTTACTGCAGTTCGAACGTTTCACTCCCAATTATGCCGAGAAATTAAATGTTATTGTGAGAGCCGATCCCAAGAAATTATATGCCAAAAAACAAAAAGATGAACCCATCACCGGCCTAAAAACCGAAATACCCAGGGATAATGTAAAGAGAGTAGAGTACAATAGCGCATTGCCTATTTCCAAGAAGAAAGTACAAAATGAGGTTCCCATGGAGGCGAGATTGCAACATTTGCAATTGAATGCCACAAAACCAACGGCCAATAAATTGCAAGTGCAAAGCAAGACCCAACTATTGATGCAGGCATTGCACAGTAAAGATCAGACAATGATACAATCAGTGCTTAATACACTTGATACAGAAACTATACAATTGACTTTGGAACGCCTGCCGCTCGAGTATGTGAATCCATTGGTTAACGAATTATCCCAGTTGCTACAGGGCAAGCATGCAAGGTGAGTATTTAGATGGGAACAAATAACTGAAATGAATAACTGATTCAACTCCATTTAAGTGTCGCCTGTGGTCTACGTTGGTTACGCATCCTAGCCTCGACCCACACTAGTGTCCTAATGTCCGAGGATAAGGACGCATTACGTGATAAATTAGGCATTTGCCTCGGCATTGCAGAGCAGCGTATGAGATGTCTCACTGAAGCTTTGCAGTAAGTAGAGATATTTATTTACTTTTACGTCATCATATTACCACCATGGCTCTTCTGTTTATTCGATCTAATATTCTGTTTGGGATTCTCGACGGTACCATGTCGACACTCACAGATCTCGGCATAGAAATGCAATTTAGAATGAAGTATAGTGTCTATATGAAATCGTTGAAAGGTCCAAGAATTGGTGGCACGTTCACCTATAGCGTAGTAAAGCGTATTAAAGCCCTCAAATCGATATGTAATCATCACAGGATAATGCTTCTGCATTACCTTGGAAACGCTAATAATAAAACGTACTTTGGCCACTGCCAATGGATTGGGGCAACGCGGAGTGGGTCGCGAGAAATGGGCATCGACAAAGTAAATTGATCCTTTGACAGGTACATCATGTCGCCGCATATTACTGAGTACAACGCATTTTGTATCCGGTGACAGTTGCCACTTGGTTATAAAGTCCCGAATCTCTGAAATAACATTGTTATACGCAAATTCTCCAATTCTCATCCAATGACGCACTGAGACGCTAGTATGTGACTTCGTCTGACCATAGAGATTAATTGTGGCTGTTGCTATTGTTGATGCTCCATCGTGTAAATCAGCCACAACAACTTCTACAATATCCGAGTCATCATCCTCGGCATTTGTTTTGGGCGGATTGGGAAACTTGTAACAAAATAGACCACGGGGATCGGATTCGATAATGAGAACAGCTTCACAAAGTACAGCATCAACCATGTTAACAACGCACTCCAAGTCGGCATCATCACAGAGGGGCATATTGCATGCATCCAGCGGATTATAGGTATCTTTGGCTTCAGTTACCGAGACTCTAATACATTCATCAAACTCAGACGAGTCATCATCGTTGGCAATTGGTGTGGTGGGCAGTAAAGCATCTACGTTGAGGAGTTCGTTACCCTTAAAAGACATTTTGTAAATTCAATAATAATGTACGCCTCAATTTTGGTTTCTATGTTATGAATATATTTGTATTTTATTTTTCGTGGCCTACTCTTTTTTAGAATAACGGGACGCGTCAATTTAATTATAAACCAAATGAAACGTAATGCTGACAATCATTTGAATGATAATGGTGTGCTTATTGTCAATGAGGATCAAGGTAAGTTAGAATTTCTTATATTATATATGAAACTCTATAAAACTCTTTCTTATGTCATTTAGGTGAGGCTCATGAAGCACAGTACGATGATAACAATTGGAGTGATCTGGAAGAGGACGATAACGCCAGTTCAGAGGATGACAGAGACGTCGATCAAGAAGATGCCAATGATGATGATGATAATAATGTCGAAATGACAGCCGATGATGATGTGGCTGCTGATGAGGAGGATATTATAATGACACAAGATTCGGGTAATGATGATAACAATTCATCAGAACCAACAGACTCATCTGAAGACGAGTAATACTTTTTTTGTTATAAATAAAACTCTCGATTTTCCAAACACAATTTTCAATTAGGTACATTTATTTCCATTTTAATATTTTATCAACTACATTTAATAACAGATTGAAAGCCAATTAATGAGATTTTATTTATTTTTGCGCCAACAACACAAAACGAAGGAACGATTTCCAATGCTAAACAATATTTGTGCAAAGAATATAGTTTTTTTTTTTTTGTTTTAAGTTTGAGAACAATGTTTACTACGCAACAAATAGCCACCAATTAGTATTTTGTTTACTTCCAATTAGCTTTAATAAAATTAATTAAACCATTTGTCGAGCCATCATGCGATGAGACTTCATTACAATGATCAAGCTCCGGTTCAATAGCCTTGGCCAACTGTTTGCCCAATTCAACGCCCCATTGATCGAAAGAGTTGATGTCCCAGATGATGCCCTGGACAAAGATTTTATGCTCATAGAGCGCTGCAAGTGAAAGGAGATCGAAGGTTAATTAAATGTTTATTATTTTATGCTTTGCCACTCACCTATTAAAGCGCCCAAGGTGAACGGCGACACCTTCTTGACGACAATTGAATTTGTTGGACGATTGCCCACAAAGACCTTGTGGGGCAAGAGGTTCTCCAGCTCATTGCCACACACACCGGCCTTGGACAGTTCTTCGCGGGCCTGATCAGCGGTCTTGCCCATCATTAGAGCCTCCGTTTGGGCTAGGAAATTCGAGAGAAGAATCTTGTGATGTTTACCTCCGGAGATTGGATTATGCGTTTGTGCTGGGGCAATAAAATCGCAGGGTATCAGACGAGTGCCCTGATGGATAAGTTGATAGAATGCATGCTGTCCATTTGTGCCCGGTTCGCCCCAGACAATTGGTCCTGTATTATAGTTGACGGGTTTTCCCGATTTGCTAACAAATTTGCCATTACTCTCCATATCACCCTGCTGGAAGTAGGCAGCGAAGCGATGCAAGTACTGGTCATAGGGTAGGAGGGCATGGGTCTCAGCATTATAGAAATTCGAATACCAGACACCCAATAGAGCCAAAATAACGGGAGCCTATAAGAGCAAATTCAATTAGATAAGAATTAAGCGATAATTCTTTTTTGAAACACAACTCACATTCTTCTCCAGGGGAGTTGTCTTGAAATGATTATCCATATAGTGAGCACCATCCAGCAACTGTTCAAAGTTCTCAAAACCAATGGACAGGCAGATGGACAAACCAATGGCGGACCAAAGGGAATAACGTCCTCCAACCCAATCCCAGAAACCAAACATATTAGCGCTATCAATGCCGAATGCTGTGACCTTTTCCTTGTTGGTCGATAGGGCAACAAAATGCTTGGCAACTGCTTCCTCCTGTATTAAAGAAAAAATTTGAGAAATTAGAGACACATTTTTCAATTAAGATTATTTACACTTACATCCTTGGCATGTTCCAGCAGCCAGGATTTGGCCGAAGTGGCGTTCGTGATGGTTTCCTGGGTGGTGAATGTCTTCGAGGCAATAATAAAGAGAGTTGTCTCATAGTTGACTTTCTTTAGCACCTCTGCCATGTGAGTACCATCAATATTGGAAACGAAATGGGAATGCAAACCCTTGCCATAGGGCTTCAGAGCTTCGGTCACCATTAGAGGACCCAAATCAGAGCCACCGATACCAATGTTGACAACATCGGTAATTTGCTTGCCGGTGCAACCGCGCCAAACACCAGAAATCACCTTATTGGTGAATTCCTTCATGTGAGCTAATTCGGCACGCACATCGGGCATAACATCACGGTCATCCACTAGGACAGGATCCAAGCTACGGTTACGCAACGCGGTATGGAGGACAGCTCGGTTCTCCGTAATATTGATATGCTTGCCACTGAACATGGCATCGCGAGCCACGTCGACGCGCCTCACTTTGGCTAGCTCCAATAGCATTGGCCACACCTCATCGTTGACTCGATTCTTGGAATAGTCCAGCAAAATCTCACCATCGTTTGGAGTATGTAGACGTAAGCTGATAAACAAAATGTGAAATTACAATCACTCAATCGGATGACCTCGAAGTGCGTCTTCAAGTCGACCTTATGCAAGGACAAATGTGAGTGGGGGGAGGGCAAGGACAAATTTGAAGGTGAAAGTGTGTGAATTGTGTGCCGCACCTGTATTTGGTGAACCGTTTGGGATCATTCACAAACAAATCCTTAATAACAATATCCTTGCTGTGGGCATTATAGTATTCTTGAAGCTTTTTGAAGACAGGCTCCTGATTGAGAGCAGGCAATGTACCAGCCATTTTCCTTCAGAGAGTGTGGGAGGTAGTAGTGGGAGGAGGTCGCAAGTAGATCTAGTTAAAACACCACGAAAAACACAACTGAAATCACAATGAAACGAAACACTTTACTTAAAGGTTGCGGTCGAATTGCTTATTGTTATTATCTGGCTCCGGCAAATATCCGGAACGATTCTCCACAACACCGCCGTTGTTGTAAAATGCCAAAAGATACGGACTGGAAAAAAATGAAGCCCCAAACCAACCAGAATTCCGGAGGTCAAATGAATATCAAACACCAGGCCAGGGTTGTCAAGTATGTGTCGCTTTACAATTGATAAGCCGAATTTATTTTCAATTTAAGGACGATTTCATGAACTTTTAATTTTGAATGCCTAAAAATTTCTCTAGTAAAATCTGATTGATAAACTGAAACACACGCTATGTTTGATGGCTAAATTCTTACAAAAAATGGCTTAAAATATTATCTACACAATTTTTTCTTTTGAATATGGCGCTATTGGCTCATTAGAGCATTGCTGGTCACACTTACCAGGTGAAAGTTATTTCGCTGCGGGAAAAATTTGAAATTCCAAAAAAAAAAAAATATTAAAGAAGCTATAGTCTTATCCGACTGATTGATAAAAACGTTTATTTGCAGCGACATGCCTTTACCTCAATATTCTTCTATTTTGCCTATCATCATTGTCCTATTCAATGGCCATTCCTTTGGAGGGATTATCCAAAGAATTTGGTCAGTATTACAAATCAGGTTTCCAGAAAAGTAAAAAAAAAATTATTTTATGGAATTTCAAATTTTTCCCGCATAAAAATAGGTTTCACATGGTAAGTGTGACCAGCAGTGATCTATTGAGCCTATAGCGCCATATTCAAAAGCAAAAATTGTGTATATAAGATTTTAGGCCATTTTTATACCCTTGCAGAGGGTATTATAAAATTGGTCAGATGTTTGTAACGCACAGAAGGAGACGTTTCCGACCCCATAAAGTATATATATTCTTGATCAGCTTGAGAAGCTGAGTCGATATAGCCATGTCCGTCTGTCCGTCTGTCCGTCCGTCTGTGCGTATGCGTTTTACTCAGCCATCTTAAGAGATATCGGGTTGAAATTTTTTTTGGAGACTCTTTATTACCTGTGTGAGATAAAGTATGAAAATCATCGGGATCGGACTACTATATCATATATTGTTAAATAATCATTAAATGTGTTTTGAATTCAGTAGTTTGAAAAATATTTGAGCATATTCATAATACGACAACTAATGCTGTTGATGTATGAAATTTCACTTTTCTTATCGAATTAAATATAATAAAGAACTGCAAGGGTATATAAACTTCGGCAAGGCCGAAGTTAACTTCCATAGCTCGTTTTGTAAGAATTTATCATTCAAACATAACGTGTGTTTATGCTTATCAATAAAATTTTACTAGAGAAACTTTTAGGCATTCAAAATTAAAAGTTCATCAAATCGTCCTTAAATTTTAAATAAATTCGGCTTATCAATTGTAAAGCGACACGTACTTGACAACCCTGGCCTGGTGTTTGATATTCATTTGACCTCCGGAATTCTGGTTGGTTTGGGGCTTCATTTTTTTCCAGTCCGTATCTTTTGGCATTTTACAACAACGGCGGTGTTGTGGAGAATAGTTCCGGATATTTGCCGGAGCCAGATAATAACAATAAGCAAAAAAAAAAAAAATTTGCTCACTAGCGCTTTCACTCGACCGTTATAGCGCCCTCTAGCTTAGCAATAATGTGTCTATCGATAACAACGACTAACAAAATGGCGGCTACTTAATTAGTTGTTGTTGTAGTTTTTTCAACAAAAATTAAAAAAAAACACCCAAATTATAAACAAATTGAACAGAAATTTATAAATATTAAGCAAACACCGTGAAGCAATGCAAAAGTGTCGATCAGTTTGTCAAAGAGAGAGAGCGTAAAGAGAATGAGAGTTTGAGTGAGAGCGTAAAACAGAGTGAACTAATACAGAAATCGAAATCGGACGTGCAACAAGTGTAAAGTATTTAAAAAAAAAAAGAAACAAAAAATGTTTAACTATGCCATAGGGCCACCTGGCCGGAGGTAGTGGCCAGATTAATATATAAAAGTGGGTGATTCAAATAAAACAAGGAGCACAATAAACTCTCTTGTCTCTTCTTTGCGTCGTCGTTGTCGTCTGCACACGTAACCTTGTGGGCGCGTAGCACGGAAGCTGGCTGTCTGGCTTGGGCTTGGGCTTGTGTGGCATACACATTGTGTGCTCTTGCCGTTTGCCTTTTGTATGTATGTGGTGAGAATGAGAATTGGAATATAGGAATTGTGCGATTCGATTTAAAACAATTCCGTCTCGTAAATTACAGCAGACGCTTCAACTAAGGAATTTAATTCATCCCCATCAGAGAGAGCAAGAACGAGAGACGTCGGGTACGTCAAAATACGAAGAATATGGAACAGTCTGCACCAGGAGCTGGACCTGGCAGTGGTAGCAGTAGTAGCGGATCTGTGGCTAACGAACAGCCACAAACAAAGAGGCAAAAGATTGATAAGCAATTGAAGACGCCACAACCACCGCCACCGGATATACTCGATAGCAATGGGAATACGAATCATAATAAAAATCATCATTTATGCTCATCTCTATCCTCATCCTCCACCCATTCGCTCTCATTGCCGAGCAGCTCGAATAATTCACCAACCACAACGCCGTGCAGTTCGAGAGCCACTTCCTATGCCCAGCTGGAGGCGGTTGATGCTGCCACTGGTGCCGCAGGCACCAAGGATGAAGTTGATCGTGCCGCCAAATTGCCAGACTTGCTGACCACGAACACCACAAATAGTTTAAGTAGTTTAAGAAATAATTTAAGTAAATCGCCTCCAGTTCCAGCTGATGAAATGTTAGAATTCGAGCAATCCCTCACCCGGCAGTGCCTGTGTGGTGTGTCGGAGCGCACGCTCCGCAAACCCTTTCAGTCCCATTACTCACACGACTCCAATGGTCAGAAACGGATAGCCAATCTGCGGGAGTGGCCCACCAATAAATTGCTGCAATTCCTTTCTAATCTGCAGCTCCTCTTCGATATATATCTGAAGCAAAACTCAAAGGGATTCATTTGTACACGCATTATGGACGTCTGCGATGCTCTGATACGCAACGATCACAAACTGATCGATGAGATCATTGTCCTGGCTGGCTATAACAATCCCTATGTGCAATTTCTGGCAGGACGTGTGCTAGCCGCATTTCTGGTGATTGCCAAACAGGAGCTGAATGATGAGTGGCTACAAAAGATTATTGATCAGCTGTTTAATTTCGACCAGCTTGATCAATCGGCCGTACAAAAAATTCACTTTAGTCTGGACATTATTAAGAGAATTGTGGAGTGGAAGGATATTGAGCTGCATCCCCTTGAAGACGAATGGACGGCGACGACGACGACGACGGGGTCAACGACAGCAGTGGCGTCAACAGCTGAAGCGTCTGTGAGCTATATGCATTTTCCAGTGCAGGATCAACCCCTGGCCACAAACTATTTCGCGCTACAGTTTCGCGAAGAGGGATCTGAAGATATTGAACCGTCTGAGGAGGAGAACAGAGAGCGGGAAAGGGAAAGATCCAGACGCCCGCTGTACCATGAGGAACAACAACAAACTACACACTCCACCGCCTCGCATCCGAACGCCACTGGCTGTCATGTGGTGACCCTCACCGATTCGGAAAGTTTCGATACAACGCACCTGAAATGTATTACCATCCAAAAGTTAGAGCACAAATGGCCCACCCTGGTAAAGAATATGTCGGAGCTGATGTCACCAGCCGCAACTGTTGCCACCACAGGGAATCATCAGTATGCAGCCGAGCATTGTGTGCTCAATTTTCTGCAGCTGTGGGAGAACATCATTTCCGTGAAGGCTAATTTGTCCATCGATGAGACACGACCATTCTATGCCCAGTTGGATAAATTTGAGCTATTGCTTAATCACAGTCTGTCGTGCACCGTTTACAAGCAAATGCTGTGCCTATTCAACGAGGCTCTCTGCTATGGCTCCACACTAGCGCTGCAGGACATGCTGCCCGAGGAGACATGCAAGCTGGCCCATCAAATTGTCTGCCATGTACGTGGGTTTCGTATATTCGAGTCGTTGCCGCGCCGGCAGCCGGACAATATGGTTAGTCTATTGGGCTATCATGGCAGACCACTAAACTATCCCATCAATGGCATAGTGGGACAATTGTCGAACCATTCGGATGCTCTTCAGATGCAAGAGGGCACAAATGCTGTGCCACCGGCTGTCGAAATGGACAAAACCCTGTTGCAGAAAATGGTCCTATTGGTGCTCAAATCGATAGCGGTTACCGTCAAGGAGATACGCAGTGATTCCTCCGATTCTTCCATAGATTCCACTGACTATGATATTCAGGATATGCTTCTAATCGAACGATCCATACGCGATGTGTTAAGCAAACTGGAGACGTTCATTAAGCAAACTTTGGAATTTCATCCAGAGTGTCATTTCAGTAAGATTTTGATACATTTATTTGACGATCAGGATGATCATTTAATCGAGGCCATGGTGTGCACTCTGGATGTGACATCGGGCCTATCGTTTCGTAATAATGCCTTCCACGAACTGGTGGCCATGCTGAATCCAGTATATACATTCCTCGAATTTCTTAAAATGATATCGAATAGCTCCGATTTATTGTTGGATTTGCTTGTCAGCAATGAGACCTGCTTCCTGCTCTATCTGTTGCGTCTGCTCAAATACATACGCATGAATTGGACAAGTTTTGTGCACAGCTGTCACAGTTTCGGAATGGGAAATGCCATGCTGGATGAGGCCATGGGTGTTCTTATACGACTACGTCTACAAATATCCCGCCTGGTTTCACGTCAATTATATCCGTATGACATATCGCCGGTGCTGCGACTTCTCGAGAGCTGTGAAAGTCTCTACGAGGGCAACGAGCTTAGTTAAATATACATATAATTAATGAATTGTCTATTCCCGTTTAAATTTTACAAATTTTGTTTTTTTTTTTCGTAATATGTAATGTGTGTGCTCTTTAAAATACGTAATTTATTTTAATTTAATATGGAAATAGCCGAAACTAGCACAAAATCTGATAAAAAGCCTTAAACTATATATATTTTCAAATATATATATATACATATATGTAATTCTATATAGATTAGATCTTTAATCGATTCCATTTTACCATTCGCTAACTTACTCACTCACTCACTCACCAATCGTGCCGATTCTGATGCCTTTTTTTACTCGTACATAAAAATATTTGTATGTAATTCCTTAGTAGGTACTGAATTCCAAAACAAGAAAGTAAATCTTAGTCTAGAATTGTTTTTAAATCTCTTGCCCTTAAGTAGGATAATCGCTCATTTGGTGCAATTTTTATAAACAAAAAACAAAAAAAAAGAGAATGAAACTTGAGAGATTTGTGTATAATAAATTGTGTCTTAAAACTAATTGCCAGGGCGTAAATAGAAATGTATTTTTTACTTGAACATGAATAATATATATATATATATAAAAAGAAAACTGCTTAATTATTTGCAAAACAAACTGAGTGAGAGACTCGAGTCTTAAGTCGTTTAATTCGTTGTAGAAGTTAAGTATTAATGGCATTTTTAGTGACGATTTATCATGCGTACACGACGCTTGGAAGATTCGGGAAGTGTTGGATTCGCTGGGTCTGGCCCAAGTGGCAAGGGGGCCAAACTTGACAGACTTATAACCGATCCGCGCTTAACCAGCTGGGCGGAATGTTGTGGATATGAACATGGATTAATATTGATGGGCACCGAAGACCGTCGATTCAAGGGCATTGCTGCTGGAGTGGAAAACATATAGACTGATAAGACAAGGCAGCTATCAGGCAGATTAAAGATGCTTACGGGCATCTCCTCCTCCTCCAGCTAGAGCAGCAATGGAGCTATTTTTGGGCCTATATAATGGCACCATGGGCTGTTGTCGACCTGTGGCTACTTCCTCTGCAATTGTATACTTATAGCGATCCACGGATATGGAACGGACCTCTCTTAAGATGGCTTGCCTACGCTGCAGCAGAGGCGAATCATCCGGAACTATTTTAATATTGGTTTTTTTTTTATGGGGGAGGGAAAAATAATTCGCCAAACGAATTGCATATAATATTATACATAGAAAAACTTTAGCTTTTGATAGTGATCACAGGAAAGTAGACAATAATTTTATTTTTTACTTAAACACACACATACATATACAGTATAACATTTATAAATAGAGGACAGAATATAAGGATATATATATATATAGTATATATACAATCGCATCAGTACAGTTTCACCGAAAAGTGAAGGGATTATAGGGTATATAGTTACAGCACACGTATAAATATAATACTGATAGAAGATTGGGTGCACTTACAATTTTAAAAAAGAAATAAAAAAGGAAATTAATTTTTTTTTTGCATAGAGTATAGAAAGTTCAATGCATTTTCCGAAAAAGTCAGAAAATGCCTGTGTTTTGTTGTATATAAAGTTGTTTTTTTTTTTGTTTTGGACAGCAGGTGAGTAGTGGGTGCTACGTAATACACAGAAAGTCAAGTTTAGTATAGCGTAACACAATTAGCATTAACAATAAAAAAAAAAAAGTAGAAAAGGCGTCTACACTGGCATTAAGCCCATTATCTATATCGAATTCTAGCGACCGATCTCAGTGTAGGCACCGCTTAAAATGTATATTGTAGTTACTGTTTGTGTTGATCCCTTAAATTATTTCGGACGATTCATAATCATCTCAAAACCCTTAAAACTTGGGCAAACTTTTTGCTGAAATACCTTTTGAGGCCCGCCGATCCTGCTTATGGGCCTGGGCATAGGATTGTAGGGAGCAGCGCCTCAAACGTTTATCTCCTTTATTCTGCTAAACAACAAAATTCCATACAAATTCACCAAAGAAAATTGAATTGTATAATAATATAATAATTACCGATTTGTAATGCTGATTGATATCAGAAGCAGCCTTTAACAATAAATAGATAAAGACCAAAGCAAAGAGATAAATAATTGGTTCTGCTGTATTGGATTTCTTTGTGGAATCCTTTTTTTTAGCTTCCAAATGTTTGCCATTTTTTGAGTTCCTATTACGTTTCAGACTTTTAAGCGCCGAAAATGTCTTGGTTGTTGCCTTTAGATTGTCGTCAGTGAACGGTTTGGATATGTCTTTTTGAAAAATTTGTAATTTTGGACAGGTTGGTTTGTCTTGAGATTCCAGTTGGTATTCATTTTCTGTTGAGGGTGGTGGCAGATTAGAGGCAGCCACGCCTGTTTTCACATAGTATATATAGTTGCGTTGCAATCCGGCCACCGTTAGATAGATAGTACAAAGTACTATGAGAATGCCCAAGGGCACTACATGATGATTATTGTTTGTACTATTTCTGCTCAGCGATTTAATTTCTTCCTCAGAAATTGTTTTGTTCTTTGCCAGCGATTTCATTTGTGTTTGTTTGTGTATCGCTTTGTGTATTGATTCACCAGTTGACCGAGTCCTACCTCTTTTCAAGTGGGGAAAATCGATAAGGACTGACTGAATGACGACGCGTTACACATTGACTTGAATTAAATTGAAGCTAAATCGCAGACAATTGTTGCATCTGATAAAGGTTTATATTTACTTATTATATGGTTTAGTTTATTTTAGAATTTTTTGTAGATTAAAAACTGATTTTTTAGAGCAAATACTCTGCTTTCTACGGCGTACACATTTTAGTGTATGTATGAAACATGTTAATATATATATATGTACATCTATGTTTGTATGTATATGCACAATTTAGCTTAGGAAATACGTTATTTTTTTTTTATTTGCATTTGATTGGAGTTTTAGTTTTTATTTAGCAAATGCTGCGTCTCGGAAAATGTTGATGATAAGTCTGTTAACTGATCAAGAATATCTGAAAAATTGTACAAAAATTCCATTAAATGTTTGGACAAAAAACAAATATGAAAATTTTAGTTTACCGCTAATTTGCAAATTGACCGATTGATTATTGGTTATAGATTTATAAAGTTTACGACTCTCGGCCATATTCTGACGCTTAAACATCTGTGTCCGAAGACTTTCTTCTAAAATTTAATAAGATTAATTAAAAATATCAAATGATTGTCTTTAAATGCTTACTTCGCCTCACACTAGCATAGACATTCGATTTCACTAATTTGTTTATCTCGGTTGGATTTACTTTTGTGTTTTCGGTTGGGACAGGTTTCATTTGTTTTTGATTGCGGCTTCTACGCTCCCGAGAGTCGTAGAGAATGCTTGTTTGAGTTGGTAATATGCCCGACAGATCGAGTTTAGCTTCATTATTTGTCTGTGCCAAATAGTGTTCGGTTTCTTCTTGTGGCATTCCTTCGTTTGTGTCTGTTTGTAAGCAGCTGTGCAGTTTCCGTAGAATACTTCGCATGATTTTGAAGCGTTTGATAATACGTTGTGGCTCTACTTGAGCTGCACACATCAGGATGGCCTTGCATTCTCGCCACATTCTTACAAATTGCTGAAAATATTCCACACCTCTGCCACATTTGCCTTCCTTCAATACCTTCTCATTGACGGCCAGTTGGAAATGCTCCAACAGCAGCATGGCCATTTGATTCAAGTCCATTAAAGGCGTCTTTGCGAAATTCTTCTCGGCCAATTGTATGCCATCTGTGAGTATATCCAAATAACAACCCACCAGAGCTCCACTATCAATGATCTCGTGCATAGCCGTTTTGAATTTCATCACTTCTTCATTAAAATGCTGTTCCAGAATCTCCGAGTGAAGATCAGTGCCACTGGCTTGCAGTGAGGGTATTAAACTAGTGTCCAATGATTCAAATGAGGCCAAACAACTGCGTACCATGGTCTTCACTGCAACGAAACGAAAAATGTTATAAACTCATTTTATTTTTTAAATAAAAAATGGCTACTTTTAAGATTGGGTGCAAATGCCACTGCAAATACGCCAATTTGCATGGCACGATCAACATTGACATCAAAATCGGCTATGAAATCATCCGATAAGGAAGTATCGCCCTGTCTTAGGACATTCCGTATTTTGTCAACTGAAAATTTGTCAATGTCCAAAAAACACTGGAATACCAAACGCAAGAGGGACTCATTAATGAAGTCCTCCAATTGATATAAAGCTTGCTCCATGGTCATAGTTTTCAATTTGATATTTGAAGCTGACGACGAGGTCTGGCATTCCGCTTGAAAGGATCCGAATTCTCGCATTACCTGGTAATAAAATGTAATTAGTATTTATGTACATATTTGCGTGAAGCCAAATTGATACCTTTTGGCACAGAGCACTCAGGGCTCTCTTATCCTCTTGCAAGGCTACATTAGCAAAGGATAAAGTTTGGCTCAACACAGAATCGATGGAGCTACCAACACGTCTGCATAGATGCATCGTATCCTTGGGACACGAGAGGATCTCAGACACATTGACATAACTATTCTCCTCGTTATAATTGCTGAATGGGGCAAGAGCATCTAAAATTGAATCTACTAGATCAAGAAAGGACTGCCCTTCTGTATTCAGAATTAGCTCATCCTGTTTGGACTTGTTGTCCGGACATATGCGTAGCATACGCTTTAGACACCATCTCGCACGCTCCACAAAATGATGATGACTAGCCTGTGGAAGATCATCAAGATCAACTGAATCACTTGTAATTCTTCTTGTACTTACAGCGATTTTAGCGGCGCAAGATTTCTCTACCTTCACGATATTCTCTAGTTGGCGAATGCAGATCATAATCTGGGTTAGACATAGACATATCATTTCCACTGCCTCATTTTGAATAGACATGTATTTATGAACCGCCGAAGAGAATTGCAAGAGAGCAGCACAAAAGTTCTATCGAAAGAAATCAAATTTAGCAAATTAAATTGTTCCTGATCAGGAACTGATCTCCCGCGGGGACTCACATTTAACCAGTTCATCCGTTTATTACTATCATCAGAACATTTACTCAGTTCTAAAAGACAGTTTTCAAGCTTGGCTCTCAGCAAGTTCATCTTTAAATTTATTCTTAAGTATATCCTTTGTTTTACTTTTCGGTAAATAATGCCTTTTTTTGAATCTTGGCTTGGGGCATAAGCGCAGGAAGGGGGGTTTATATTTATTTTAGCCAATCAAGCCAAATATACTAAATATGATGTCAAAAGAAACATCTTTTATACGCACGCCCGACATCGTGATTATGTTCTCTGCAAATACGTGCTTGGTTTTTGTCAAATAATTAAATTTAATTGAAAAAGAAAAATTTAAGCTGTGCAATTCCGATAAATTTGCTCCGATATGTCGATTACTTGGCTCCGACTTGCCGACTCCGATAAATTTGCTCCGATATGTCGATTAATTAATTACAATCGAAATCGAATTGGCAAAATTGGCGGTAAAATGGCTGAATTGGAAGCACTGTTTCCGAATGGCCTTTGGCCAGAAGTTGAATTGGCTACACAAATTAGATAAAATTCTTTAAAATCTATTACAAATCATAAAAGAATCAACAAAAGATAAGCTCTAATCGAAGGACATTGAGGCGAGAACCCCGAAATGAGACAACAAGCATCTAAGGAAGTCATATCCAACAAACAAAGGCGAGAACAGTGACGTTGTGTAACAAAGTCTCAAGATAAAGAGAAGTAGGCTTATTGAAAAGGGGTTGTGGGGGAATCAAACCTGACAATCAGGCAAAACAAAAGAAAACCTATAAAAAAAAAAACAGGAAAAGGCCAATCCCCAAAACACTGGAACACGCACACACCCAACAATCACTTGATAACCACAGGCAGGTTCGTTTAAGCTATTTATAAATCCCGCAAAACATGCGACTGCAATTGATTTTCGTCAGATATACGAAGTGTGTAATATATTCTTTCTATAGTTTCAGGGACAATACGGCGGCCGGCGTAAGTGGCAGCTGCTTTTCACTTTCATTTGTCTTGTTGCCAAAGAATATACATATTCGTTCTCAAACATGGTAATCACAGCATCCACTTGCCGAACAGAGACGGTTTTCGATTATAGCTGGGGTCACGTGGTGGCTGCCTACTGGAATCGTTATCCTAATCCGTCCAGCACTCATGTATTAACCGAGGACACAATTCAACGAGAGGTGCGAGATGGTAAATTATATTCCCGTCGATTGTTGTCCAAGACAAATCCCGTTCCTAAGTGGGGAGCGCGTTTCTACAATAACGCTCCTGTGAAAATTGTTGAGGATTCAGTTCTAGATCCGGTTAAAAGGACATTTACCACGTTCACCAGAAATTTAGGCATGAAGAAAATAATGGTAAATAGATAAGCATTACTATTAATTAGTTTTATGTGTAGTAAGTAAATACAAATTATTCTTTCAGAAAGTAGACGAGATTGTTGTATATACTGAACAGAAGGATGGCAGTACATTGGCCGTCCGACGAGCCTACATCAGTTCCCAAGTCTTTGGTTTTTCCCGGGCCATCAGAGCGTTTGGAATTGAACGGTTTAAGCTTAATAGTAACAAAGCCTCCAATGGTTTCAATTATGTCTTACGACGAATGTTCCCGCAACATCAACTCAATACGTCCGCCACAACATCGTCAACTGGTAATGCATCCGCCGCATCGCAACAGCAGGGTGAATCAATAGTTAACACTCCAGGCCACAGTAACACGGAAACATTGAAAAGTGCCGCGAAAATTGGATATGAATTCATGAAAAGTCATGCCATTAAACTTGCTCAATTGTTCTCGGTTAGAAATTGATAGATAATCGATTGAAGAAACAGTACCAGGGTAAACAATCCTGTCATTCCATTGCTGATAAGTGAAACAGCAAGAATAGATTTTGAGAACGAAAGCACTTTTCATGCTGAACAACATTCTTTTTCAATTTGTTAAGAGTGTCAGATCATTTGAGTACTTTTCGCACCTATTACTTTATATTATATAGTAAACTTTGATAGGCCTGACCCTGTTTAAAAACATTTTTTTTTGCCAAAAACCTTTTTTTATATATGTAAAAATTTTTAATTTGCGCCACAGATGTTATATACAGTCGAGTTTCAATAGGGACGAAGTTTTTTCAAGGGACCAGCAGTTTCTTACGAAATATTCAGTTTTTCGATTTAGCGTGGTACGAATTATTGAGACTTGACTGTATAGTACAATCTACATTTGTACATAAAATATAAATGATAATGAAATCTTAATTGAACAATTTATATATAATTGAGATTTTAAATCGTTTTCTGTTAATTATTATTAAGAAAAAAGCGTTTAAAAAACTTAACTAAATTGGATTACAGAAAAACATTAAGTGAAAAGCGCATAACGAAAAATACAATCACTTAAAAATCATTTGTAGTTTTGTTTTATTTTTAAAATATATATATTAGTATTAAGCTTAATCATATACGAATGTAGAATGAAGTAAGCAATATAATGTAGAAATAAAAAGATATGCTGAGTCTCTTTTAGAAATATTCAATTTTAATTCTATCAAGTCTCATTTGAAATAAATATTCAATTTTACAGAGCAGCACTGTTGCACCATGTGCCATCTCCATCACTATTTTTTTTTTGAAAATAGTCACCCTGTATCGCAACAGCTGTTTTTGTCTGCATGCGGGGGATTAAAGAAAAAGAAAAAAAACAAAACAAAAAAGGTTGTTTCGCTGAAAGTTGTTTAAATGTATCTCAAACTGAAGTACATTTGAATTAAAAATGGCTTATGACGAACGCAGTAGCGATGGCAGCTCCTCCAGCGATGCCCAGGACACATTTTCCCGCACAAGGTCATCAAAAAGCGGACCGAATCCTTCCATTATGCCAATTAGCATTCTACCGAAGCACATACAATTTCCAGACCACTCCAGCATTTCGGAATGGTTAAGTGAACTAATAATGTCTGCCTTCACCATGGGGGCAGCGATTGTCCAGTTTATTAACATCTATCGCACAAATTGGTGGCTTCCCCAATCCTTTACCAAGCAAATGGTGGTGGGTAGTAAATGTTGTAATAACGGTAATTAGGGAGAATATCACAATGCGTTATCCTTTCAGAACATAGAGCTCATCGATCCGTATCTACGATATTTCATACTCATTCTGAACACACGAAGATTTTTATATTCTGTGTTGGTGATGAAATGGCGACATCGTTTCTGGATAAGATTGGGAGTCAAATACGGATTTGGTGGCTTCGTGCAGTTGCTACTGGCGTTCTGTGGCTGGCGATTATATCAGAAGCATTCCCTTTTACTGCTCTTCTACTTAAGTTATCCGTAAGCAGCAACCGTTGGATGTGTTTATCTAAAGTTAATGTTGATCTTAAATTTCTTTCAAGGATCCTCGTCTATCTACTTATCTTTGGCTTTCAATTAGAGCCATTTTTGCGCACAAGATTTGAGCTTCCTGGTGTGTATATCAATGACCTACCCGTTCATAGTTGTACGACCAATCCGCAGCAAATTCGCGAAGAGATTGAGACCTTGCGACACGATTTCAACAAGAGATTTAAACAACTTATATTTACATCTATGCTTAATGCATATTATAGTGGTCTAGTGCCCTGTTTTCTGGCTATGAGCATCAACTACAATGTAATGCGAGCGGCTCAACATTGCATCATTGTGTGCCTGGGCGCCTTTAGTTTATCCTTTGTGTTTCTGTATCCGGCTAGGTATAGCGATATTTTACACAGGGCCACTTTACATTTGGGCTGTTGGCATCGTATGGATGCCGCTGACCCTAATCCCTCGCAGCTTATATTGGCCGCCAATGCTTACACCTGGTCAAAGTATTTAATCTATCCACAAAATACAGTGGTTAAGCACAACGGTGGACTCTATCGCAGTCAGGGACCAGTCACAGTTGCCATGCCTGGTAATGCTAGTCATGTACGGTTCTACGTAAGTCCAGAATGATGAGATTTCAACCACAATTCATTCATATATTTCCCTATTTCCATGCAGAAACTGTTCCATAATCCAACTGTGGTCTATTCCACATTGGCCACACTCCAGGCAGCTGTTTTACTAGTGGAAATCGCCTCTCTTAGCTCAACTAGCATTGAATGGCATTTTGTGTTGTCCATTAGTTTTGTGGCCTTCACCAGTATGGGAGCATTTTTTAAGCTGGTCAGGGACTATCTTATAACCAAGCATCTGTACAAGTCGGAAGCCAATAATTCCAAAGAACCCATTTATAATTGAAATATGAAAAGAACAAAATGCATTTTTTACCTTAAATTATAATTCAAATTTCCGCCATAAGAAATATTTCCAGGCGATTTATTTGTTATGGTATTTATAGTGGTATTTTGTAAAATATGAAATAGTATTTTATAGTATATTTTTGAGACCAAATTTGGTATTTCTCGTTTGGTCCGGCGCGGTCACGCCAAGTTCAGTGTTAAATAACGTTTATTTGCGAAAGATTTTCCATACTCATACTAAAACAAAAAATACTATTTACTACACAATACAAGAAGGCGGATTAAAATAAAAAATTATATTAAGTTTTTTTTTTGTGTATAAGAGTAACAAAAACAACAAATATTTACATAGTGCAAGACAAGAGAGTGTCAAAAAAAAAAGACAAAAATACAAATAAATTAAAAATTTTTAGTTTTAAAATATATATATTGCAACTTCCTGCCTAATCTTTCAACTCCGGGCTCAGCATAGAGTGCGTCATCAATCGGAAAAATACTCGAAATCGGAAAACTTTGCGGCTAAGAGGATTGGTCTTGAGAGGATTAGATATGCATTCATTTGCAACAAATGGCCATATTTGCGAGCCGATATGAACGAAAACTGCAATTGGATGACACCGAGGAGATAAGCTGTGAAATATCCACCGTTGAGGAAGTCGACGGTCATACGGTAAGTTGAGAGGAAAAATGCACAGGAAAAATCAATAATTTTGCCTTTGTTGATGATTTCATGTTTTTCTGCATGTGTGCGTGCGTGGGTGTGTGTACATGTACATGTATTTGTAGGAGTACTTGCTGCGCGTACAGAGGGGGCCGAATAAGGAGAATTCCTGGACTGTCCTGCGCCGTTACAATGACTTCGATAAACTGCATAAATGTCTACGTATCTCTGGCATCGAATTGCCGCTGCCTGGCAAACGTTATTTTGGTAATATGCGCCCGGATTTCATAGCTGAAAGGAAAGAAGCACTGCAAATCTTTTTAAATACCGTACTAATGAATCCCATATTGGCCTCATCGCTGCCGGCCAAACGGTTTGTGGATCCCGAGAGCTATTCGCAATCATTTCATGGTCAGTTAAATGGTCGCAGTAATTAAAACCAAGCATATGATTTATTTTACATGACATCAAAACTTTTCTTTATTTATTAAAATCAATGTAAACGTTTATACTTTAAACCATATGCCAACAAATTTAGAATTAACTGGCATAGCAATATATTCTTCAGTTATTTAAACAATTATTCATATATTCGCTTACATTGTTAATTAGTTATTTTTTCTTGCAGATCATGCTATGCAAAATGCCATGCTCTGCCTGCGCAACGACACAATGTGGGCCCTGGGACCCACTATGGGGGCCATAGGTTGGCGTCTACGTAAACATTATTTTAAGGTCACGCCAAAGCCACCAGAGAAGAGCGGCAGTAGTAAACTGCTCGTCAAAAGTGGCTCGCAGACGCATCAAAGCAAACATTTCGCTTCAGGCTCCGGCAGTAGCAATGGCAGCGGTAATTCCATGGATGCTGGCAATCTAGATCCACAGGCTGAAATGGTAGCCGAATGGTTGGAATATGGACCCGATAAACTGGTTGATGAAAAGGAAATAAGTGGCATACTGAAGAGTCTAATGGGTCTGCAGCATCCAAACATTGAGCCCATAGTCCTGGCCGCTCACACTGAAAGCGGTTGCCTGGTGATCCGGCGGTAACTACTTTGCATTTCCTAAATGAGTCGAAGCCATAAACATTTAATAATCTTTTAGATTCCACAAGCATGGTTCGTTGAAGGATATGCTTTGCATGGTTACCACCCCGAAGAATCCATTCTTAAATAAATATGGGAACCCTAAGGGACGCACTGCGCTCTCCATGAAACAAGTGGCCACTTATGGTAGACAGATTCTGGATGCTTTGATTTTCCTCCATTCCAAGGGTTATGCTTATGGTAAAATAAGAAACGAAAAGTTATCCTAAATTAAGTTAACTTTTCTAATATGTCAGGTCATCTACATGCCGGCAACGTTGTGATAGTTGATGACTGCGTGAAGCTGTTGGATATAGAAAATTATGTGCTGGGTGTTCCAGCTTTCTATAGGCCATTCTTTATGCAGCACAGTAAAATCCATGCCATAGAGACAATTGATGTGTATTGCTTTGGCCACGTTCTGTTTGAAATGGCCATGGGTTATCCCTTGCAAGAATCGGTAGTCCGTCAAATAAACGAATGCCCCGAAGCCCTCAGTGAGTTGGAACTCAAATTTTGTAAAATAGATTCATCCTTTAAGTGGTTCTACTTTTGTGCTATTTGCAGAATGCCTGCTGGAGAGCATTCTATCGAAGGAAGCCTGTAAAGCTGGCCTACCCACACTGGAGCAATTGAGTGCACATCGTTTCTTTGGCCAATATGCAACCCCATCTTCAGTTGCTACCGAGAGTCAGGGTGGTGAGAAGCCCCACTTTAAACTCTCACTCAACGCCAAAGAATTGTTGAAACAGGCAGCCATCAAGAGCGAAACACGTTTGCGTGATGAACAGAAATCGGTGAAGAATCAAAAGCGTATTGTGCGTGTTCAGGAGCTGATGAGCTCAGAGGAGGAGAAACGGAAATCCAAGCAAAAAGCAGTTAGTTGAAAAAAACAAATACAAATATTTCTTGAAGTAGTTGCACACAGCTATTGAACAAAATGAAAAACACTTTCATTTTTGTTTCGTTTTTGATTTGTAATTCTTGTTTTTTCATTTGCTGTTTTGAAAAACCATTTAGAAATTAGAGCACAAACAGTCCAAGCTAAAGCAGCAAGGCTCACTCCAAACAAACAATGGACGCTTGTCGCTAGTGGCTGCATCCTCTACCTCTACAACTTCTTCCAGCACAGCAACAACAGCAACAGCCGCTGCTGTTGGGCTACTAAACACGGCAGACTCGTTCAATCGCTCCGACAGCACACCAGAAGAGCCCACACTACTGGCCGGCCTAAAATGTAGTTATATCTATCTTATCTCACGCCATATATACAATTTTGTAGATTTTTATTATATATACAAAGGAACCCTTTTGTGGGTCGTTTGAGAATTAAGTTTTACTGAGCAGAACAAACAAAAAATATCTCAGCATCTGAGCAGCGTTCAGAAAAGCCTTGATTTATAACCTATTTGTGAAAATTATTCTGTTTCCGAAGAAGCAATTCTCAACCACCCGTAACAGGGCTACAGATATGATGTTCAAGTTTCTACTTTTTACTAATAATTCACACTCCTTTCCACTAGCTCCACCACTTACTCCGGCACCGCATTTGTGTGGACAGCAGGGAGATTTGCCCACCGGTGGCAGTAGCATGGCCAGTTCTGTGGGAAGGCAATCATCGACACCCAATATGCTATCCGATGATGGTGATGCCGGTGGCGAAGAAGATGAGCCCACACGTTCAGCTCTGCTCGAGTCCATTTGCAAATTCAATCGCGGCTCGCTGCGTAAAGTGCGATCCAATGACTAGTCGATGAAATACATACATATATGCAGCGAACCTACACAACAAACAAAAAAAAAAAATATATATATATACATATTTTTTGGACCAAATTGGCGTTATGAAATAACGGTGCCAGAAGAATACCAAAATATACAAAGAAACAAAAACACATTTTTAGATGCATATTGGTAAACACCCACACACACACACACACACTTGAAGATCAAGAATAGAAGTCGAAACAAAAAACAAAACAAACAATCCAGCATAAAACTATCTAAAGCAAAACGAAACCCACTGAATATGAATATTATATATATGATTATTATAACATATTATCATTATTGTGTGTGTCCAACCCACAAATTTTATGTCTACAGATTATTCGAAAATTATATATACATATATAATAATCATACATACACACACACACACACACACACTTAGCAATCTTAAAGCTTTACATATGTGTCCACTTACACGACTGAGAAACAAATCTTTGGTACGAACTATAAAAAAAAACTAGAAAAGATGAGAACCTATAAAAAAAAAAAACATTGAATATACATATAGAACTTTCCGATAACCTAACTATAAGTCTGCACCAAAAATTTGCACTACGGAGCTACCACTATAAATATATATATATTTATAAAGATTTAGAAGCTATCATATGTATGTACAATGTATGTTAGATTGTCCAATTGTAAGTCGTCCCTCGTTGATGCGCGTTTTTATTATCTTTTACACACACACATGCATACATACCAAAAGGATAATCTATATCCAATTTATATATATGTATATTCCCTCGTTACATTTTTGATTTTATAAAGCTTTATGTTCTGTTTATCCCTTCTTGTTTCCAATGTCCCTAAAATTGGCACTTGAAAATTAGAAAAGCCACATGTAAATTTTGGAGTCTTGGACTAGCCAATAATTGTTGTGTTTTTTTGTTTTATTTAAATCTTTTTATAATGAAATGTTTTCTGTATGTCTGTATGTGGTTTACAATATAATTATCGAATATATGTGCGTGAATACTTGATGTTTGGTAGTATATTTTTTAAATGAAGACTTGTGAACTTGATGAATATATCCACAAAAAGAAAATTGAAATGAAAATTAAATTATCATCCCCTTGTGTACTAATTGTGTATTAATTGTCTACTGACTGTGTTGATATTATATACTTTAGCCTATAAAAAACCACCACGAATCAAGAAACAATTCCATATACAAATGAAATAAGAAATGAAAACTAAACAAATATATGTACTATATATATATATATATACATATATATATGTCTATGAACAATGTGTGTATTGCAAACCAAAAAAGAGAAATAATAAAATGTAAAGTAATTTGTTGTTGTAAAATGGCTTTGTCTTCTTTTGGTTTAACTAAAATAGCTGAATATTTCAGAAATTTGAAACGTACAAAGTATGTTTAGGGGAAGATTTTTGAAATGGAATAAATGTGACTATTCAAGGATTTGATTTTCTATAGTAGATAGCAAGACAGACAATCTAGTATCATAAGTTTTTCATTTCGATTTTAGAATACAACTTGGTAAAAAAATCTAGTGAAACAAATAATTGATACAATTATTCGTTAAAAATCATGGCTGATACACCGCCCGAAGAGGAACCTGTCACAGAGAATGTACAAGTCGCTGGAGCGAACGCTGCTGTCGAAAGTGCTCCAAGCAAAGAGAAGGAGGAGAAGTCTGTTGCTATAAGTAAAGAAAAGGAAAAGCCAAGCAAGGGCAAAGACAAGCAGACAAATGGCAAGGAGAAACCATCAAGAACTGAGGTAAGTGGCACACGACTGGCAGCCAAAAGTGTAGTTGAGAGATTGAGTCAATTATTGATTCAACAAGCAGCAAGCAGTAGAGGCAGCGGCAACAAATTGTCAGGGCAACAGGCATAGGGTTATGGAGGTTGGTGCCATTAACCATTTGTGGTTTTATGGCCAACCGCAACGCACTCGAGAGGCAGGCACAACATATTAAAATGGCTGCAGCAAAAAACTGGTCGGGCCTGGTTACTCTATGCTTGGGCCAGGAGCGTGAGAAGGTACATAAATACACGATTGATTTTTAGTCATTACGATAACATGGATATTTGATGTGATTTTAATGAATTGATGATGCTTCTAACATTTAGACAAGTCACGCATAGTCATTCGGTGCTGGTTTTGGTTCGGGTCGGGTTGGGAGGATTATTCTTCTTCCTCTTCTGGTCCTAATGTTTAACATATTACGTTTTGATTTCTTCCATCATGCAGAAGCAGTCAACCAGCCAGCGGGCATCTCTAAGTAAATCCACAATGGGCGGGGTGACCAGCCCCCTTGGCTTGGCTGCTCAGCAAAAGGTAAGTTCTTGTAAATATATTCATCCACCTCCTCTAATCCTTCATTGTTCATATTTGTTATATGTACAGCCCACTTTGCGCTATATGCCCACATATCGTTTGGAGCCAAAGAATCCGTTAAAGAAAGAGCGCCTTGAGATTATAATAAAGGCCGTAATGGATAAGAGCTACAACGAGGAATACATGTTTCATCCAAAGCATTCGTTGCACATGGCCGCTCAGGTCAGCGAAGAGATTAAAAATCGCATCAAGCTTCAGAATTTTGATAGGTAAAAGACAAACGAGTCGATTGCTAATTTCTAATTTCTATACAATACATAAAATGGTCCATATAAAAGATTTAAGGACATAGGTTAGGTCTTTAAGAAGCCTCTAGAATTTATTTGAAAACAATTTAATACTAAATTTTTTGCTTCCTTTTTACTCTTTTTTTGTTGATACTATATATTTTAGTTGTTGTTTCTTTAACTCTCCGCAGATATCGTTATATAGTAATCGTTTCAGTGGGCGAATATCTAATGCAAGGTCTCTATTCCATGATTAACTTTCTATGGGATGCTGAGAAAGATGGATTTGTGAGCTACGTTGTGGAGACGCCAAGATATTTTGCCATTTGCACTGTATTTTATATATATTACGATTAATCCCAGATTCCAATATTTTGCTGCAAATGATTAAAAATTAATGTTAAAAACAATTATGAATATTTTTATGGTTGAGATGGGGGATTTCGGTTTTAAAAGGTTACCTGTTGAAATTTTTCAATTCTAAACTGATCTTCACTTTCACTATCATCAACACGCACAGTATATAAGACACCACACACACACACAAACACACAGTCACATAACTTTTTTGGAATATGTTTTTATTCAATATTTTGTTTTAAATCATATCAGATAAAATAAATGTATATGTAGCATATTTATATAATATTTAATTATGTTTCAAGTACAAACAAATACTTTTTATTTCTCTTTTTTTCGCAATTTCAATTCACAAACTTGGATCATTTTCTATTTGACTCTTGTTTTCTCTAATACAATTTGTTTTTTGTTTAATTTGAAATAAATATATATATGTATATGGGGTAGGTCTTATTAAAGGCCATAACTTTCTTGATTTTTGTTCAATTACATAGTTTCTGTGGAATAATTTGATATATATATAAGTATATAGGTATACTATATGTATCATATTTTAACCACACACAACAACACACACAGGCACACACACAGACCTCATCATCATCATGCACTTCCTTAACTAAAACAAAACCATTCATCAAAATTATAAACAAAACACACCAACTGAACTTGAACTGAATTTGAACTGGAACATTTCGTTGAGTGCAACCACAAGAAAACTAATGTAACATTTGCCAAAAACCCAAAGAAAAATCAATTTTTTGATAACAAATGCCACACGATGTTCTCTTTTCGGATGGAATTTTGTTGTGGAGGAGAACTTTTTAATCATTATAATGTATGCATATATATATGTATAGAGTGTATATAAAGAACAAAAGTCAGAAATCACATAAAAATATTGTTGTAGACACTTTCCATATTTTCTGTTTGTTTTGAGAGAGGGGAGAACAGCACTTAACACTAACTAGGAAAAACCATTAAAAACTGTGAAAAACGCACTTCAACTTTTCCAACTGCTTCAACGGGGGGAGGGGAGGAAAAACTGAGATTTTGAGAAACTGAAACTTTTCGTTAGATCACCACTTCTTGCATTTCACAAACAACAAAACAAAAAAAACCAAAACTTTTTACCATTACTCTGATGTGTGTCGGTTTAAAATTGAAACAAGATTCTTACGACGGGATGGGATAGGACCCCGAGGTTCCCCATTTCAATTTCAACAAAAAAAACTCTTGTCATTTCCATTTAAGTCATTCTTAATGTCTAAAATCAAATTACATTCATTCTTCACTGTGTTTTAATACTTTGACAGGCTTGGACCGAACAGAACGTTTTATATAAAACTTTTTGTCACTTGAAAAACTTCCTAAAAAAAACCTGTTTTCCACTTGGTTTTTTTGTATTATAGAAAGAAGCTTTAGAACTAGAGTGATTTAAGAATTTTTGACGAAATATGAGAAATCAAAATTTGAAACAGCCCCGGTAAAACATTTTGTTTTTTGTTTTTAAACTTAACACAATGCAATAATTTAAACACAAAACTGGTTGGTTGGTTCACACATAATTTTTTTTGAGGATGTTTAACACTTTTGCCCTTTTTTTCTTTTTTTTTTTTTGGTAAAAAATAACAAAAATTAAATCAGATATAAATATAAGCGAACTCTTTTGTTTAATTTGTTATTTTTCTTTGCGTTTGGTTTAAATGTTGGCACAAATAACTTGAAACTTGAAAAAACTTCACTCTCTCACAAAGTTTCTTGTCTGCAAAAAAACATAAAAGAAACAAATTCGATTAATTAGATGATTATAGAATTTAGGTATAGAAAGACAAGGTCACAATGTGTGTGTGTGTGCGTGCGTTTGTGTGTGTGCGTGTGTGAGAGGTTGGGTGTATGTGCCTGTCTAGGATGGAACTTGTCGATTTCTTTTTTTTTTTTTTTTTTTGATTTCTTAAGGATTTTAATTGCTGCTATTTCTCCAGGTAGCTCCACTTTTTCGTCGTCTTAGCTCTGTGGTTAGTCATTTACCTCCTCTTGGGTTTAGTGATCCATTTAAGCAGTTCCGCCACGCACCACAGCAATAACCAAGTGATCTTCTTTCAAACTCTCCTCGGTGAGGTTGTGGCAAGTGCGTTTTAGCAGCTCTGTAGAGAAATCGCACGGGGGAAAGGCATATAGGACACCTGTGGCCTCCGTTTCCTTATTGAGCAGCGATATGACACCGGCTGCTTCTTTTTGCTTCAAGTAGGATACCAGATTTCGCAGCGGACGCGTCTGCACACTTGCGTCATCGCAATTGGTGTCCACTGTAGATCCGGGCAAGCCCATAAATATGGCGTGCGTTGAAGATGACGCAATTCTCTTTTGCACATCATCCAGTTTGGGTGGATCGAGACGAAGTCTCTGGGTGATACGTAGATTGTGTTTACCCTCTTCATCTTTCATTAGGGATTCCACGATGTCGGTGTCACCATCGGTCAAATGGAATTTGGCCGGGAAGAGTGAGCTCTTGAGAATCAAAGCTCCAGTCCACACAGTTCCACATTTACGAGCCATCTCCTGGACAGTGGTGGCCGAACTTAAACCATCGTTGCGTCTGGTCGATGTATCCGAATCGGAACCGGGAGATCGGGCCCGTTTTAGAGGGGAACGTGACCGGGATCTTTCGACACCTGGCTCACGAGAACTAGAACGATCATACGATTCACCAGGCGGACGACGCCATTCGTCGTCTACACCGCCAGGCGGTAGAACTGACGATGACGACGAGGAGGCTACTCCTCCCAGAGCTCCTGGATGCGGTGGCCTGTGGACATCATTGTGATAGTGATACATGCCACGTCCTCGTCCGCGATAGCCACCTCGCCCACGATAGCCGCCACGCGGTGGGTATGGTGAGTAACCGCCCCGAGGTGCATAAACAGCTGTCTCCTCATAGTAGGGATCGTATTCGGGTCGTCTGTATTCCATAGAGCTATCTTCATATGTCGGCTTTGTTGAAGATTTGAAGGGGGCCGCTGGCGTAGCTCCTGGCAACTCGGCGAAATCGGTGCGTAAACGACGTTCTGGTCCACCCAAGGGGAATCCACGCATTTCCTTTACGGCCGCTGTGGCTGCCTCTACTGTCTCGTACTGAATGTACGCGTAAGGATCACCCTTTTGGTATTCAATCTTCTTGATGGCTCCAAACCTATCGAATTCACGCTCCAACTGGGTGACCGATGTCCAGCCCCCCAAACCACCAATCCACATGCGTGTAGCTGGTGTCACCTTGCCGTAACCGATCTTACATTGGAATTTTCCAATATATTGGCCAGAGAGTTCAATTTTCGCACGATGGGCCATGTCAAGATTCTGATAGCGCACAAAGGCAAAAGCATTGCCAGTGCCGGGCGGTGGTCGTTTGATGTCTATGTCATCCACAACTCCGTATTTGCCAAATATGCGACGCAATTCATCATCGGCTATGGTCACCTCCAAATTGCCGGCAAAGAGAGTGCGCGTGGAGAGCGGATCATCCTCAGGCTGGACATGATGTAGGTAATTGGGAAACTTATCCTTCTTGCTTTCAGGCTTCTCGTAGGGAGCGTGCGGACGTGGAGCAATGGGGCGCATGGGAGCGTATTGATGGGGTGGCGGATGTCCGTGTAAATGATGCGGATGACCACGATGCAGTGGAGGACCACGCGGCGGATGGGGATACTCATGCAGAGGGCGATAGTCACGGGGATGCACAGCATGAGGATGCATAGCATGCGGATGACCATAACGGTCATAGGGATCAATGGGAGGACGTCGGTGATCTACAGGCCCGCCAGGACCCATCGGGGAGCGGGAATAATGATAGCGCTCGTAATCCGGAGGAGATATGGAGTGTCCCCGCGGTCTAAAACAAGATCACAAAATATATAAATAAATATATACCCAATATGCGTTACTTTCAATTAAGCATTTACCTGTACTCTGGCCTGGTGGTGGACTTGTAAACTGGCTCCACAATGGCCATTTTGTCATATATTATTAAACGGGGCTTGTGATGCTTAGCATCGCGTGCATCTTCCGGCGTACGGAAGCAGACATAGGCCACCCTCTCATCCAGATCGTGAGAGAGTCGGACACTAAAGTCGCCAAACTTTTTATACTCCCTATAAAGAGTCTCCTCGATAACCTCATCTGGAGCCTTGGGTGGCAACGCACTCACGCACAACACTTTATATCCTGTTGGACGTTCGGCTGGTTGTGGTCCACGCATATAAGGATCCCCGCGATGCGGCGATCCATAGCGACCACGTGGACTAGGCGATCGATCCAATCTCCTTCTCATGCGCTCCGGTGAGATGCGTTCGGGCGAATCACCGGGCACCCCACTGCCATTATCGTAGCCACGTCCCATGCTGCGTGAATTCCGGCTGGATAAATTGCTGCGACCGGGGGAGCGCGATGCGCTGCGTTTCATATTGTGGATTTTCACTGTGATGCGATCGAGTTCAGCTCCGGCTCCTTCTCGATGAATACTCATGGGCCTGGTTAAAACAATGTAATTAGCTGCGGCTTAAGGGAGCAAGAGGAAGAAAAGAATGGAAAGTGGTGAAAAGAAAATGGCGGCCACCAAAGAGAAAAGAAGAAAGAAGCAAGTCGATTGGCTTTAAAAGACCCGTGGAAAACAAATACACAAGTAGAAGCTAAGCGCCAATTAATTACCTGTGCTGAGACCTTGAACTAAAAGTGTAGTGCACTTTATTTAAACAGTTTAGCTTGTAGTATAGAAAAAAACGAATATTTTTTCGGCACAAATGTAATTCTGTCTGTATGCGTTAGAGATGGGACAAACATCGATAAGATTATTCTTGCATCGATGGCTAGGCATTTTTGAAAATTATCGATAGCAGGCAACGACTATCGATGTTTTTTTGTTAATTTAAAAAAGGACCAGCGTTTAACAACAAACCAACTTTTAATGATGTTTCATTATACATATGTAGGTAATTGTCACTAATAGCTTGTTACATCCTCGCAAAATGGTAAACTAATTTTGATCAGCCGTGTGCAACGCAAGGACATAAAGTATACACATACATATGTATATACAGTGAAACCTCGATATAACGAACTTCGTTATAACGAAAAACCCAATATAACGAATTTTTTGTTAAGTCCCTTGAAAAAACTAAGGTTTTACATTTCAGTACCTATAGCGAATCAATAGATATAACGAATAATTTTGCGATCCCCCTCAGATTCGTTATATCGAGGTTTCACTGTATTCTTGATCAGCACTACGACATGGGTTTATATAGCCATGATCGACCGAATAAATCAACTCCTCCCGCTAAAGCTCCAGTTCTCCAGGGTTCTTTTATATAGATACTGCTAACATAGTGTGTTGCATTCAGTCGGATCGGGTGAGCCTACTATGGTTATTATTTTGTTTTCTCTAGAGTTCATGATTTTGGTTTAAATTTGCTAATTTTTTTTAAGTTTTGCATAAGTTTTGGGAGCGAGGATAAAAAACAATATGTAATGATCTGCCTAACTAAATAAAAGATAATAAACATAAACTAAACGGATCGAAATTGTACAAAAAATACAAAAGTAATTTGCAAAATATTTAACATTGGGTTAACAGAGGACCAAGTTTAACACTGTAGATACATACATATGTATGTTTGTTTGTATCTGTATCTGTATCTGTATGTATTTGCATTTGTATTTGTGTGTGCCCAGCCATATGATTAATACAGTGAACAGCTGATTCATACAAGAGGTAAACACACACAAACACACACACACAAGTAAACGTTAACATGAACACATACAACAACAAACGACTACATCCATATGTTTTGAACGGCTACTGCAACAGGTTCAGGTGCGGATTTGGGCGTTCATCAGTTATGACACCTAGTTTGGCAAATAAATATAAATACTGTAGATATATCAATGTTCCTACAATCACTTACAGTATGAACA